>LHPF02000007.1:0-1200000 GCA_002245815.2 Micractinium conductrix
GGGTGGGGTGGTGGTGGTGTGTGTGTGTGTGTGGGGGGGGGGGGGGGGGGGCGCAAGGGGGGGGGGCAAGGGGGGCCGGGCGCGCGCGCGCGCGAGCAGCAGGGCGGAGGCCTCAATCAGCGTGCGAGGTGTGCATGGTGGCGCCCTCCGACGGGGGGTGAGGGATGAATAGCGATCATGCTGGCCAAGGGCACTAAGTAGATGAAGAAAAGCGCAGCAACGGGGGGAGGAGCAGCGCCGGTGCCCAGAGTGGGCGGCCGGCAGGAGGTGCACACTACTAGGGCCCCCCAGGCCCGAAAGTTGCGCAGAAGCGGGCGGGGGGCCTCAGGAAGCGGCCAAATGGGAGAATTAGAAGGTGCCAGGAAGCGGCGCGCCTCTGCCAAGCAACGGGCATCATCGGGGGAAAGCTCTGATACGCATTCATCGGTTGCGAGCTGGATTGTCAGGGCTATCAGCTGGCAGCAGCAACCGCATGCGCCGCATGCGCACGGCGGTGCCGGCGGCGCCGGCGGTGCCGCGAGCATGCTTGCTACCCGTGGCGTGGGTGGTATTTCCGCAGGCATTGGGGTGACAGGCGTCAGTGTGGCGGAGCCGCTGGCAGACGCCCAGGGCGGCATGCTGGGATGCTGCTGCTGATACTGCTGATGCTGGTGGGGGCAGGGCTGCGCCTCCCACGCCAGCGCCGTGCTCGCGGCAGCCAGCAGGTCGCACCAGGGGCCGGCGCCGGGGCCGGCGCCGGCAGCACTGCAAGCGACGCCTGGCCCTGCTGCGGCCTGCTGCATGTGGATATGGGTCATCATGTGGGCAACTTGGGCGCCGAGTCGTCAGTCCTGCAAGCAGGCAGGGTGGCAGCAAGGACAGTGCCTCTTGGGCAGCGGCGCCAGGGCCGCCTGCAGGCAGGCAGTATCCATCCCCCGGTGGGAACCGGCCTCCGCTTCTACGGAGCCTGTCTGTCCAACCATCTCTTTGCAAGAAGCATCGCGTGATAGCGCACCTCAGCAGCGTCCCACACGTGTGTGGAATGTGCCCTCGTGCGCGCCGGGAGCTCTGCCTGGGCTCGCCTTTCTAGGTCGGATTGAGTGCAACAAGAGGCAGCAGTGGATACAGCGTACTGGCCGTGGTGTCAGGGCCACCATCCCACCATCAGGCCATGCTGCGGTGCGCTGAGCGGCGACATCGCAGATCTGGTCTGAGATATGTTTTTGCTCCCCTTCTCCCCTTGCCCTGGCATACCCACACCGCAAGCTTCGGTTCTGTTCTTTGATAGCGAAAGATGTTTAGCCGCAACCCGCGCCGCAGCACCACTTCCCATGTCATGCACTGGATGGCTTTGCACGCTCAATGATGCCGCCCTTACGCAACTTACCTTCAAGAGGTAGGTAAACCCCCGGTGCGCATGCGGCGCATGCGGTTGCCGTATCATTATCACGTGACGGCGGGCGGGAGCCAGGGGCCAGCGCAAGCCTCGTGCGAGCTGCCACCGTCACCGCCTGCCGCTGCAAGCTTCCCTGCTGTGCTGCCTGCGCACGTTTGCATGACCACTCTAGAGATCTGCGCGCAGCCCTCGCAGCAGAAGCGGTCACACGCCACATTCTGCCTGCACAAAAGCGTTGGCCACGCCTTGCCACACCCCCAGCAGCCGGCGGAGCGTGACGTCTGCAGCCAGCGCCGCCAGCGCTGCGATGCCCTGCCTGCAATGGCCGCCCGTTCCTGCCAGGTCACGCGTCAGCAGGAGACCAGAAAAAAATTACACGTTGGGATGAGGGAACATCAAAACACGGGCTGTGAGCAGGTGGCGTCGATGCGCTGGAGGGCGCCGGCAAAGCGATTGGCAGGGGCGAAGGAGAAAGAGGCAGGGGTTGGGAGGGGGCAGAGGTGAAGGGGAGGGGGAGCTGAGGTGACGGCGAGGGGGCGAAGTGATGAGGAGAGGGTCGAGGTGAGGGGCACGGGGATCCCCGTCCGGACGAGACGAGAGGGAGGGCGGCGGCGGAGAGGGGGATAGCTGGGCAGGCCTTGGGCGGAGGCGGGGAGGGAGGCAACGGCGAGGGCGGCCGAGGCGGGGGCGGCCGAGGCGAGGGCCGCCTGGGGACGGCGCCGAGCGTCGCTCACGAGCCTTGGCCCAGCTGCATCGGCACCGCCACCAGCGAGTACATGCAGCACACCGCCGGCAGCGCAAAGCTCAGCCAGTACTCGCTGCTGCACGCAAGGCCCTCCAGCCTTGCTGACCCAGCGCAGCAGGGACCGTGGCACCGCCGGCCCCAAAGCGCCGCGCAGCCTCCACCAAGCGCCGCAGAGCTGCTGTTGCTGCCGTCCCGCAGCCGAGCCCGCTCGCGAGCAAGGAACGCGCGCCGCTGCGAGAGCTCTGCTATGTACAGGTGCCAGCCAACCAGGGCATACGCCGCCAGCAGCGGCAGCGGCTGGCACCACAGGCACAGCACACGAGGTGTGCCAGCAGCCGCGCCGCTGCCCCGCAGACATCGCGGCAGCAGGCTGTGCAGCAGACCGTAACATGCAAGCAGGTTGGAGTTTTCGCACGCTCGGCCTGTGCCTGCCAGCAGCAGCACGGTTGCCGCGCCCAGCTGCGGGAAGAGCCACCTGCGGTGGGCGGGGCGGGGCGGGGCGGGGCGGGGCGGGTGGGGCGTGTGGCAGGCACGCAGGTGCGGGCACAGCGCTAGCGCTGTGCCAGCGACGCAGCAGCACGCGCCGCTGTGATCGCGGCACGCTGCTGAGGCCGCAGCATATGCTGAGGCCGCAGCGTGCGCAGCACCTGAAGGGGGCGCCTGAGAAGCAGGTGACGCAGAGCATCCCGCAGGAGGCCAGGGCGGACCGCGCCAGTGCGCCGGCGGTGCTGCTAAACATTCCGTAGACGGAGTCCGGGACGGCGAGCCCAACCGAGACCTGCACACCGCCCGGCGGAGTGCACAGGGGGCAGGAGACGGAGCTGAGAGTCAGAGAGGGTAAGAGGGTCACGCCCCGACAGGCTGCTGCATAGCGCTGTTGCAACACGCGAGCCGGTCGGCTGGTTTGGGCGTCGGAGGGAGCCGGTTGGAGCAAGGTGCATCGCCGGGCAACGGGCGCGACGGCGCTGGCGGGAGGGCCAGGTGGCTGCACTCGCAACGCCAGCCGCAATGCTGGTGCTGCGCTGCCCGTGCAGCCTCCCCAACAATGCAGCTGCGAAGCACGCGCGGGCCCAGCAGCAGCCGAACCTGCACGATGGTGGAGGCGCAGCCAGCGACGTAGCGCACCCTGGGAGTGGGGGGCACAAGTGCAGGCGTCAGTGCTCTGAGCCCTTCCTGCCACACCCTGTCCGCTAGCTGCATTTAAAGCTCTTGTCGATGAAGACTGGAGAGCGCCCAACCCCTTGAGCAGAGAGGAAAGACTGCAGGCTGAGAAGAGGGCAGCGTCCCGCCGGGCATGTGAGCACGTCGTGACGGCCGGCCCGCGTGCCGGGCGGCGCAAGCCAAGACGGCTCCCCCTACCAGGCTGCCCAGTGCTTCTCTCACCGCAGACTGTACGAGTGGACCAGGGGCAGCAAACTAGCTAGGAGGCCGGCCAGAAGGGGAGCTAGAGGAATAGGCGACGCGGCGTCGCGGTCCCAGGCAACCTGCTTTGCGATAACTATGACCCACGTGATTGCGGAAATCACATGACACGCGCGGGAAACGTCGGCGGACGCCGCCCAGCGCTGCCGCCGAAAGAAGGTCTCCTGCGCACAGCTCACAAAACACAGGTCGCGCTGCATGCGGCACATAGTCATGGGTGACGTCAAGGAAGAAACGGCCGAGTGGCCGGGCACGGCAATCAGGACACTTTTTGGCCAGCTGCGCGCTGATGCGCATCGTGTGCTCGGCCGCGGGGTCGGCAGCACACATGTGTCCCATCACGCCACTGCTGCCACCACTGCCAGGCGCGCCTCTACGCGCATGCATACAGTGTATTTGCAGCAAGGGACACGCGGGGTGGGGGGGTGGGGGTCATTCCGCCGGCACCCGGGCATCAAAGCCACGGCCATCCGACAGTGGTGCCGCCAGTGCTGCTCAGGACAGAGGCATGAAGCACAGTCAGCGCTCAGGAAGCGCGCTGACTGACGTGTCCTCCCAGGTACGCGTAACGTTACGCGGTGGGGTGCAAGGGCATCGAACTTGGGTCTGCGTCAAGACACGCTGAAAGCAGCAGCAGGAGGAGGTGCGCTCGGGACGCGCCGGCAAAGCGATTGGCAGTGGGCAGGGGAAAATGAAGGGCAGGGGTACAGGAGCAGACCAGGCAGGGGAGGCAGAACCGTTAGGGACGAAAGCATACTTGGAAGTTAAGCAGGGGCGAGGCAGGTCCCTGAGGTTAGTGCGCGGCAGAGGCCCACATGTGGCAGGGGGCCTCTGCGCAGCGGGGGTGGAGGCAGAGAGGGGCGTTCCAGGCCTCCCTGAGAGCGGACCTGCACGCTGGGGCGTCAGCCCAGCAGGATGCCCAGCATGCGCTGCGCCATCCAGGCCAGCAGCGCCACCGCAACCGCCGCCACCACCAGCCACTCGAGGCGGAAGCGGTCGGCGAGCGCGGCGGAGACGCCGGCGGCGGCCTCCTTGGCGGCCGCCCCGGCCAGCTCCACCATCACGGTGCGCCCCTGCGGGTGCTGCGCCACCTGCAGGCATAAGAGACAAGACGGGGAGGGGGAGGGGGAGCCAGAGATGGTGAGAGGGGTCGTATGCAGCAGGCTTGGTCACACGGGCAGATGCGGCGGGCGTGGCCACGCGCTCGCCGCCCCGCCCTGCCTGCCCCTGCTTGCTCACGTTCAGCCACTCCTTGCCGACCGCCGAAATCCACTCCAGGTTGCCGCTGCCCTCGCGCTGCAGCGGGGTGGAGCTGCCGCTGCCGCCCGACGCAGCCGACGCGGCGCGCAGGCGCAGCAGCTGCGGCAGCACCGGCGCCGCCGCCGGCTGCGCCGCCTCACCCGCCGGCGGGGGCGTCCGCACCGCCCAGCCTCCCTCGTGGCTGCGCGCGCTGTCTCCGCCGCCTGCAGCGCCCTTGGCTGCAGCAGTGGCGGCGGCCTCGGGGCGCAGCAGCACATCAGAGTCCACGTCAGACCCAGCAGGCACGCCGCACGCAGGCGCTGCAGCTGCAACCGCTGCTGCTGTGGCCTCTGCCTGCTGCTGCTCCGCGTCGTGCAGGCGCTGCCAGCTGCCCGAGGCGCTGCTGCCGCAGGGGCTGCCAGGCTCGGGAGCCGTCTCTCCAGCCTGCGCCGTGCCGCCGCCCACCAGCTCCTGGATGCTCCTGACTAGCCTGGAGGGCAGGAGGGAGCAGGCAGGCAAGCACGCGGCTGAGCGCTTGCACTCGTCAGCAGCCTGTCCTTGCAACAAGCAAGCAGACCCATGATGCACACAGCAGCAGGCAGCTGCAGCAGCGTGTTCCACCCGCCCTATTCCCCACGCACCTGAGCTGAGCGCGCGGCGCGCCCCTGGGCCGCTCCACCGCCGCCGCCTGCATCGCCGCTGCCTGCTGCTCCTGCGCCTGCTGCGCCGCGCGCTGCGCCGCCGAGGGGCCGGCCAGGTACGTGCCCACCACGTCGCGCGCAAACACCCCCACCACAGACTTGACCGCTGCCAGGTGCTCCGGCTTGGCCATGGCACCAAACAGATCCTGCAGCGTGAGAAAATGAGGGCGGGGCGCAGGGGAGATCAGGGGGCACGGCACAGGGGAGAAGACGGCGCGAGGAGGGGCAAGCACGGACGGGCGAACACGCGTTGCCGGCAAGCGGCGCCGCGCTCCGTTCGTTGTCTGCCGTCCTCAGGAAGCCCGCTGCAGACCCCGACCCTTGCCCTCCTCTGTGCACCCACCCACCCACCTCGTAAAAGTTGACGTCCAGTGTTTGGTCCAAGTAGGACCGCATGCCGCCAGTCACAAACGCCGTCACCGCCAGAACCGCCAGCTGCTGCCCATGCGGCGACGCCAAAAAGCCGAGCAGGCGGTTGGTGAGGTCGGGCTGCGGCGGCGGCACCGGCGGCAGTGGCGCGCCGCTGGCCGCCGCCGCCGCCGCGCGCGCCGCCGCCGCTGCCGCCGCGTCTGCCGCCGTCAGCCGGTGCTGTGCGTCGCACCAGGCAGTCACCAAGTTGCGTGCACCCAGGGAGACCGCCACAGACACCAGGCTGTGCCCGCGGTCGCTGAGCAGCGCCTCCAGCACCCGGTCTAGCGCCGGCTTGGCGGGCTGCGGCTCCGCGTGGGTGCTGCCATTGCTGCCGCCGCCGCTGCTGCCGTTGGCGGCCACGCTCGTGCTACCTGCAGCAGCCAGAGGTAAGCACGTTTTAAAGCAGGTTATCAACAGCAAGCAAGCAAGCAAGCAAGCAAGCAAGCAAGCAAGCCGGCAGGCGAGGGCAGAATGCGAGGGCGATGCACAGCAACGCCCTGCAACGCCACAGCAATGCACGCACCCGACACTCCACGCAGCAGCGCAGCCACCGTGGCGGAGGTAGTGCTCGCCACCTCCGGAGACTGCAGCAGGCGGGCCAGCTGGCGCAGGCTGGGCGGCAGGTCTGTGCTGTCTGAGCCGAGGAAGGCGCGGAGGTCGGCGGCCAGCAGCGCTAGCGTGTCGGCGCCGCTGCCCAGCGCATCCGTGTAGGCCGCCAGCGCGGCGCGCAACCGCGACACAGACGCTGCCCAGGCCGCCAGCGTGCCCTGCCGGTGCGAGCGGTAGAGGCGGTAGGCTGTGTAGGCCGTGGCGGCGCCGCCGGCCGCTAGCAGCAGCGTTCGCACCGCTGCCGCCCGCCGGTCGCGCCGCCCCAGCTGCCGCCGCAGCGACGCGGTGGAGGAGGCGACCTCCATGGCGCCAGGAGGGGTGCGCGAGGGCCGAGAGGCGCTCCCAACCGAGACCTGTTCCGCGGAAGCCAGATGGGGGCCTCTAGCGGGCAGCGCTCCCCGACATGCGGCAGCTGAAAAGCGTGCGCGGAAGGCGAGGCGCTGCCCGACACGCCACGGCTCCGCTAGGCCAACGCTTGCGACGGGAACGGCGAGGGAGCAACAGAGCCGAGGAGAAGGCGTAAGGCTGTGCACTGATGTAAGGAAAGCAAGGCTGAGTGGCGCAGCGCAGCGAGCGGCTAGCAGTTGAAGCCGCCGCCCCGCTGGCGGGCGGCGGTCGGATGCCGCGGCTTGCGACCGACCTGTGCAAAGCTTCCTTTGCGCATGCGGTGAACTTCACGCCAACCAAACGCACCGCATACAGTGTTCCTCCACTTTTTTGCCAGCTTCTTGCGAGCATAGCCCGCCCGAAGCAGGGTGTCAGACGGTGCGGTGGGCGTCCGGAGAGGGTGGTGATGTGGCCAGCGGGCCCGGACCGTCTGCGCCCGCTCTGCTCTGCGGCCGCACAGATGCTGCGACGTATGTACAGCCCTTTGCAGCATCGGAATGTGCGTGCGGCTTGGTGCCCAGCCCCTGCGGCTCGGTTGATTACAAGGCCCAGAAAGAAAACTGGAGATTCATGCTAGATAATGCACATGGGGAGAGGGGTGGCGGCTGGGGGGAAGTGTCACTCGGAATCATCTCGTCTGTTACCTCGTCTGTTTGAAGAGGAGTGGGCGGGGGGGCCCGGCGTGGCGGCGGTTGACAAGTGTGGACAACCAAGTGTTGGGGGGGTGGTATCGGGGCCCGTGAAGGCCCAGCGGCCAGCCACAGGGGGAGCGGCACGCGCGGCGGCAGCGAAGCGCAACACGCCAGAGGCTACAACGGGCAACAAAAAGCGCGGCAAAGCGATTCGTGCTTGTCGAGGTTTGAAGGGCAGATGGGATTTAGGTGGGAAAGATGCGGCAGCGCGGGAGGCGCCGCCGTCGCACAGGAGAACACCAAGGGCTGGCAGGGACGAGGGGCAGCGGTCGACGAGGGGGCGGCCACACGGCATTGAGTGGCGTGGGAATGGGAGGGCCCGCCTGGCAGGGGCAAATCCTGGGGAAGAAAGCTCGTCTGCATGGAAGGTGCAGGGGGGCTGAGAGTACACAGCAGGGGGCGACGCAGCGGGCGCGCAGGTGCGCCGCGTGCGGCACTCCCAAAAAACTGCAGTGCTGCGTGCCTGGCGGCTGCGTGTAGTGGGGCACCCAGGGGGGCGGTGACAACGCAGGGGGGGGGGGGCGTGCTGAGGGGTCACAAGTCAACGTGCGCACAGGTGTCAAGAAGGGAGGCACAGATGCGCGTTTGGCGGGGCCTTGAGCGAGGCTTTGTGGCTCCGCAGCACCTCCAACTCCAGCGGCTGCTTTACCCCGGCAACTGCCGACAGCACAAAACTGCAATATGGTGCCCGCACAACGCATCTGCAGCCCACTCCCACGGGGAGCGGGCACAGCGCTGTGGAACATCACTCGAGAAGCACTCGGATCATCACTCCAGGGCCTTGATGCGCACCACACGGGTTGTGGGCGTGCCCTCGCCCCGCTTGCTGCCGCCGGCGGTGCCCTCCCGGCTGGTGCGGGTCTGCTGCCGCAGCTGCGCCTGCACATCCTGCCAGGAGCGCCCGGCCGTCGGCGGCGACGCGGCTGCGGGCAGGCAGGGGGAGTGGGCAGCATGGGAGATGTGTGGGGGTGGGAGATGCCGCCGGGCCGCAGCGCTGCTAGGACCTGGAAGGCGCTGAATGCTGCGCGGCGCGTCCCCAGCGGCTGCTCAAAAGGCAGCTGTGTCGGTGCCGTCGGCGCTCCGGCACATCCAGCGCCCCCCTCACCAGCCACCAGCGGGTTGTCCAGGCTGTGCGGCTCCACCGCAGACCACCCATCAACCTCCTTACCCAGCTCTCAAAAGGCACTCGTTTCAGCACCGTCGACAACCCAGCACCCCCTCACCAGGCATCAAAGGGTTGTCCAGGCTCTGCCGCTTGACCACCACAGGCGGGCGCATCCCGTCCACATGCATGTCCATGCTTGGCCGTGAGCCAGTGCTGCGCCCCACGTCAAAGCTGCGCTCCGTGGCGCTGTTGCCGCCGTCGAGGCTTGCAGGAATGGGCGGCGAGGCGGCCGCGGCGGGCAGCTCCAGCGGCGAGGGCGCGCCGCCGGCACTGCTCAGCACCCCGCTGCTGCCGCAGCCAGCCAACAGACTGGTGCCGCCGCCGGCGCTGCTGCTGCCTCGCCTCGACAGCATTGTGCCAGGTCGAGGGGTGGCGCCCACAGCAAGCGCAGCCGCCGCGCTGCCCCGCCGCCGCTTCTCTGTGTCGCCGCCCTCGGCGTCGGCGCTGCCGCTGCCGCTGGCGGCGATGCTGCTGCTGCTGCCGCCTGCGGCGGCTTGGTGCTGAACAAAGGCAGGGAGGAAGCCGCCCTGCTGTGCCTGCTGCGTACGTCGTGACACGCTGCTGTCGTCTGCCACCTGGCGCAGCGCGCCGCCCGCGCTGCCGCTGCGGTCGCCGCCTGCCACCAGCGCCGCAGCAGAGTGGTTGCCGCCGCGCCAGCTGCCGTGCGTGCTGCCCTCCAGGTACGCCTTGGCCGCCGCCGACAGCAGCTGCAGCGTGCTGGGGCGGCGCGACAGCGGCGCGCCCTGCGCCGCGTCGCCGGCGCTTGGGCTGCCCTCGCCCACCCCCCACGGATCCAGCGCCGCGCCGCCGCTGGCCTTGCGGCTGAGGGAACGATCCGAGGCCCGGTCCATTTCACTGAGCATCAGGGTGGTGGCCGCTCGGTTCATGCCCCCGGGGAGCTGCGACAGGCGGCCGCGCCGCGAAACCGACGGGTCTTGCCTGCACGTGGGACGGGGCAGGGGTTGGGCAGGGGCGGCGGCACAGGGGTGGGCACGGCGCGAGCGCGTTCCATCGCATGGCCAGACACACTGGGTTGCCCTCCCGGCCCCCCCGGTTGCGCCCAGCACCCTCCTTCCCCGCAACCACCCCCCCTCCCAGAGCCTGCGACGGCCGATGATTGACCGTTACCATACGTGTGCCCCCTGAATGCAAGCAAATCAATTATTGATTGTTACGTGTGTCACGTGAAAGCAAATCAATAATGAATGAACCAATGGAACCAGGCTCACCCATAGACTGAGCCGCCTCGCACGGAGCCGCCGCGCAGGGAGCCCTGCGACGGGTTGCGCAGCCAGCCAAACCGCCGGCCGGCGCTGGGCCGCTCCAGGGCGGGGCCGGGGCCGCCGGCGGGGCCGAGCCGGCTGCCCACGTGCGCTGCGGGTCGCAGGGAGGGAGGGGTGCACGGCAGTGGTGGAGTGGACGTGTGCCGCCACAGCGCAGCGCACAGCGCGGAGGATGGGCACGGCATGCAGCACGCTGGGCGTTGGACGGGCACGCCACCTCAATGTTGCAAGCAACACGATGGCCTGAGCAGGCAGGCAGGCAGGCAGGCAGGCAGGCAGGCACAAATGCACGCACATGCGTGCACGCACGCACGCACCGCCTCTGCGGGCCCGCCCGCCCACACACCCGAGGGGTTGACCGACCCTCCAGCGTCGTGGGTGCGCGCGTAGGCAGAGCTCGCCAGGCTGGCGGCGATGCGGTTCATGGTGCCGCCGCGTGCGCTGGGGTCCAGCCTGTCGGGGGTGGAGAGGGGGGCGCGGGACGACGGGAGGTGTGGAGGATGGTACCGCGGGAGCAAACGCATCATCGAATGCCAGCCAGTGGTAGTTCAACTACACGTAACACGAGGCATGAAAGAGAAACCACATCCCGCTGGAATGCCTTTCATTCAAAGCCAGCCACGCAATGCTTGGCTGCGCCTCTGCCCCCCCCAATCCCAGCCAGCCGCCGGCCCTCTGCCACCAGCTGCACGCACGCACCGCTGCGACTGCTTCAGGCGGCGGAGGTACACGTCCTTGGCGCTGTCGTTGGGGCCGCCCTTGGTCTTCTGCGGCTTGCTGCCAGCGGTGCTGCCAGCGGCTGCAGCAGCCCTGTTGAAGGCCACCACGCCTGGCACGCAGCACAGGAGGGGGCGGGGGGGAGGCGGTGAAGGGCGCAACCAAGAGGAGTAGGGGGCGGCAGTGCAGGTCTTGGATGTACGCCCGGACGCCCAAGCAACAGCCCCATACACACCCACGCAGGCGGCACAGCCTGCCACCCCAGCCGTGCGCGCACCTCCGCACAGGTTGCGCAGGCGGCGGATGGAGGCGACGGTGGCGGCGCCAAAGACCACGTCGCGGCCCAGCGGGCGGGGCAGGATGCCGCCGCGGCTCACCACCCACTCGTGGTCCAGCACCTGCGGAAGGAATGGTTGGTCTGGTTTGCTTGGTCTATGGTTAACTGATTTGGTTTGGTTGGTTTGGTTGGTTGGTTGATGGTTTACCGGTCAACTGATGGGGTGTTTGGATCAGTTCCTGATGGATGGATGTTGCTTGCTGTGCCATGCTGTGCCCCGCTGCGCTTGCCTGCTGCATGGTCAGCCGCCTGGCTGGGTCGTACGCCAGCGTGCCCATCATGCTGCGCTGTGCTGCGCTGAGCTGCGCTGAGCTGCGCCATGCCTGGGCCCCGCTTGCCTGCGGCATGGTCAGCCGCCTGGCGGGGTCGTAAGCCAGCATGCCCATGACCAGGTGCTTGGCGTCAGGGGACAGGTCCAGCCAGCTGCAACCAGGGAACGGGCGGGGGGGGGGCAATGAGAACATGAGCTGCGTGACGCAAACGGCAGCACGCCCACGATCAAGCGCTTGGCGTCAGGGGGACAGGTCCAGCCAGCTGCACGTGAGGGAGCCGCGCACAGCGCGCAGGAGGCAAAGATGGCTGGGAGAGTCGTTGGCGGCGCTGCAAACCGCGGCAGCATGGCGGAGGGAGAGGCGCCGGTGGAACAGCATGCGCAGCCCGCTGGGAGAGGACAAGCTGCGGGATGGCAGCCCTCGCCCCTGGCACGGCACTGCGCAAGGCACCCACCCACCCACCCGCCCGCCCGCCTTCCCTTTGGGGGGCACTGCACGCAGCCCTTTGCCGACCCACCCACCCACCCACCCACCGTGGGTCCTTGAGCCCGGGGGCCTCCTGCAGCGGCAGCAGCGCGTAGCGCAGGTTCTCGCTTTCCTTGATGTTGAAGGGCTTGCGGCCCACCTGCGCTGGGCGGCAGGTGACGTACCGCGGAGCCTGTTTGTAAGGTGCTGGGGTCGTCGCAGGGAAGCGGGCGCGCGTCAAACCCAGCAGCGTGCCGCGGATGCGTGCCCCCAGCAGCGGCAGAAACGTGTCTATGGGCTGAGAACAAAACACCAGCCGCTTGCCAGCATGATGAAGAGCAGCGCCCCCAGGGAGAAGACGTCCATGGAGGGGGCGTGCGCCGCGCCGGCGATGATCTCTGGTGCAACAAACCCGGGCGAGCCGAGGGGGCCTGCAGCAGGGGGGGCAACTCAACAACGCGAGTGTTGATCAAGCGCAAGCGACCAAGCCAGCACTTGAGCAAATGCTTGATTCGGCCAATCAAACCTGAGGAGCCGAGCGGGCCTGCGGGCGGGGGCGCAGGCAGGCACACGCGCCTGCTCTCGCCCGACGCTGCCCGCGACGGAGCCGTTGCTGCACCCGCGGGCACACGCTCCTGCACCCCCCACCCCCACCCACCCACCTCGGCCCCCCTGCGCGCCCTCCCTCGGCGCACCCGTGATCTGCTTGGCCGGGTCATACAGGCAGGCCATGCCCAGGTCCACCAGCTTGACCACAGGCATCTTTTGGGCGGGAGCCCCGCCGGCGCCGCCGCCGTTGAGGGGCCGCCCCGCCTGCAGCTGCGCCGCGGTGAGCGGCGCCGCCTTGGCCTCGGCGGGGGGCTCAGCAAACATGACGTTCTCCGGCTTGATGTCCCTGCGGCGAGAGGAGTGAGGATGTCATGCAAAGCGTGCAAGCCTCGTACTCAAGCACAAGGCCGCTTGGGGGCCCCATCAGGCTGTTTGTGGAGCAACGGCCGCTTTCCGATCTCCCTTGTGTCACTGAGCCCTCCGCGTCGTGCAACCTGTGTGCTCTGTTTTCAGGCAGGGCAGCAATTGCGCATACATGGCTGTAAACCATTGTCAACCAGCGCACCGACATTGAACCGGCGCACCTGTGCAGCACCCGGTACTCGTGCATGTGCGCCACCGCTGCCGCCACCTGCAGCGCAGAGCACACGGTGGGGCGGCAAGCAGCGGGTGGATAGGCGGGAGCAGGGGGGGGATCGGCAGGAGCAGCGGCAGGGCTGGCAGGAGCAGGGGGGAAAGCGGCAGAAGCAGCTGCGGGGCTGGCAGGCGACTGCCAGCCGCATCCCACACCCTCACAAATGCGCCTGCATGCTGCCGCCCCCGCCACCGCCGCTGCTGCTTCTGCCGCTGGTGCTGCTGGTGCTGCTGGTGCTGCTGGTGCTGCTGGCGCACCTGCACGAAAATGGCCGCCGCCTGCTGCTCGCTGTATTGCAGCCCCAGCTCGTGCAAGCGGTCTATCACTTGGCCGCCCCTGGGTAAGAGAGAGAGGGAATGGAAATGGAAAGAGGGTAAGCGTGTGGGCGTGGTGGTGTGAGGCATGAAGAGAACGGGTGGACCTGGTGAGGGCAACAACACTTGCTCCGCACAGCGCACACAGCACACAGCGCACTAGTGCATGGTGCCGCGGCCGCACTCGCCGCTCCGAGGCCTGCCCTGCACAGTCGCCTGCATCACGTTTGCACAGCACGCAACCGGTCGCGTCGGGGCTCACCGCAGCCACTCGAGGACGAGCACCAGCTGGCGCGGCGAGCGCACCACGTCCTTGCACTCCACTATGTTTGGGTGGTCCAGCATACCCAGCAGGTCGCTCTCCCTGCGGTCGGGGGGGGGGGGGGATGTGGGGCGATGCAAGCTGAACTTCAGTGAGGTGAAGCAGCGTGCCAAAGGCGGGGCGGTAGCGAACGAACGCCGCGCACGCACACCGCCACCGATGCTGCCGCCGCCCACACCCTGCCCAGCAGGCCGAGAGGCAGCAGCCCTCACCGCTTGAGCAGCTCCAGGTGCTCCGGGTCGTCCACCACAGCTGGGCTCTGAAGGAACACCACCTTGAGGGCAGCCATCTCCCCCGTCTGCCGGTTCCGCGCCAGCACCACCTGCGGACGGTCCCCGGGGGCGGGGAGTGAGGGGGGGGCATGCACTGGGTTTCCGGACCTCCACAGGCGTCCTGCGGCCGTGGCGACACAGAAAACTGGGGATAGGAGTGCAAACACACACACCTGCGCCATGGCGCCGCTGCCCAAGTCCTTGATCACATCCCACTGGCGGCGCGCGGGGTGGTCGTCCCACCGCTCCCACCCCGCCGAAAAATCTTCGGCGCCGCACACGCAGCAGCTCATGGCGCCCGCTGCGCCGCGCTGGCGCTCGCCGCGAGCTGTCCTGAGGCAGGTGGAAGCGCAGGGGTGGGTGCTTGTGCGGGAGGTTAGGCAGCACGGTGTGGTGGGCGGCGGGCGACGGCAGGATAGCGGCGGGGCGACGGCGGCGGCGGCGGCAGCGGCAGTGCACGAGGGGCAGGGGAGCTGCGACGGCGGCGCGGCTCAGGTGGCGGCTTGCCTGGGTTGTGAGGGTGCGGGAAGCGGGGCAGCCTACTGCATGCTGGGCCTCCTGGGCTTTGGCTGCGCTGAGTAGCCTCGGGGTTGAGGGGTCCAGCGCTTGCGCGAGGCCTGCCGCTCTGCCAGAGTCTGTATGTCGCTTGCAAAGCACAAAGAGCGCGCGAAATGGCTGAGGCAGAGCTGAGGCAGCTCTGAGCGAGCCGACGCCCACTTTTGCCGGTGCCTGGGGGCGCGCACGGGGCGACCAGGAGTCAGAAGAGGAGCGACAGGGTCGTGTGATACGGGCAGGGCAGGAGGTTTGCTGCGGGATGCGCGAAGGGTGCGATTCCTCAGTCGGTGCTGGTCGGGAGCCCCCACGAGGGGCTCCCCCAGCACGTGCTGATATGTGCGCCTCCACGTGGTCTGGGACATGAATCGGGCTGGGCGGCGCTTGCCAACAGTCCTGCAGTACCTGCAAGCGAGGGCACACCAGCGGACCACCGCCGGCGCCTCGCGCCCGCCTGTTGCCGCCAGCCGGCGCCACCGACCCCCCCCTGAATCAGTGGATCGCTGCACGCCTTGATAAACTGCTCTTCAATGCCTGTAACTCACTTGCAAGTAATCTGCATAACACTGCTATGCAGCGCTGAAGCATGCAGGAGCGGTCCAGGGCTGGTCCGCTGAGAGGGTGGTGCGGCGGCGCTGCAAGGTGGCGGGCAGCAGTACTGGCACTAGTGCCACACCGGCGCCACCGCCACGTCCCAGATCACCGCCGACCGGGCGCTGACAGAAATGCAAAGGACAGCAAAATCCATGACGTGCCATGAAGGCATACCCTGTCGCTCACCAGGAGCGGCGCATGACGGCAGCGCATCGTTGCCGGTGCCATCGTCGCGCGCGGGCCCCCCCCCCCCCCTCGTTCCCTGCAGCATGCCATCGTCCGCTGGCTCCCCACGCGCCCGCGATTGATTTTTTCGCTTCCACGTCTGCCCTGTGCCTGCGTGTGGAATGCAGACCCTGCTTTCATGGGAGGCCTCCAGAGAGCAGTCGGTGTGCAGGGACCGGCAGCACAAGGCTGGAGCGAAAAAGGGTGGCGGCGCCAGCTGGGAAAAACAGTAGGGTACTGGGTAATGGTTGTTGGTCTGCAAACAGTCGGCGAGAGGCACGACGTGACATGCGATGGGTGGGTGGGTCGGTAGGTAAAGCTCAAGACGGGTAGGTGGGTGTACACAGAGGAAGGAATGCAACACTGGTGCAACCAATGTGGTAGCAGTTCAGTCGGTCAGGTCGGTCGGTCGGGTGTGCTGTCTGAGAATGCTGCCTGCTCTACTGCTTGCCTGTACCGTACGTGCCGGCTGGCTGCTCTAACCTGCCCGCCTGTACGCTGCTTAGGCTGGGCTTCGGGTTCTGTAACGCAGGCGCAGGCTGCGCCCGCTGGGGGGCGCGCGTGCGGTCACACCGTGTCAGCCGGCGCCGGCGCGACGCGCGCGCTGCCACCGCCCCAGCCCGGCCTGCTGAAGCTGCTTTCAGCGCTGCGCTGCGCCAGGTCAGCCTGCACATCTTCCAGGGCCTCCGCCGCCGACGAGGCGTCGCTGCTGCGCCCGCCGCTGCGCGTGCTGCGCGTCAGCGTGCGCAGGCGGGCCATCAGGCCCGGCCCGCCGACGCCGCTGTGGCTGCGGCTGGCCAGCGCCAGCGCCCCCGCTGAGGTGGCGGCGTATGTGGTGGAAGAACCTTCAGCCATCAGAGCCATCAGCGAGCCCTGCATGGAAGGACAGGCGAGGTGGGAACGCTGGACAGATTTTCGAGGGGGGAAATATACAATAACAAAAACAAAACTACCCTGTACTGTACATGTAGGAGCCTCCCCAGGCCGCACGTGGCTGCGACGCTGCCGGGCGACAGCCAGCAGCCCCCCCCGCCGCCGCCGCCGCCCCCCCCCCCCCCCGTCCCCGTCTGCCCCGCCCCGCCACGCTCTCCACCCTCGGCCCGCCCCGCCGTGGCTTCTGCCTCGGCGCACCTGCCGCTGCACGTGGCCTAGGATGGAGTTGCCGCCGGGGGCAAACAGCGACGCGCGGCTGCCCTTGCTGATGCTGATCAGGCGCTCGAGCTGCGGGGAGGGGCAGGGCGGGAAGGCTGGCTGGTGGGCGGCCGTAACAGCGGGGCAGAACAGTTGAATCGCGGCTGCCCTTGCTGATGCTGGTGCTGATGAGGCGCTCGACCTGCGGGACGGGGGACGGCGGGGGAGGTGGGCGGGCAGGCCGGCGGACGGCAGCGACAGCTGCAACGTGCGCAAGTGGCTGCGCACGCAGGTAGCGGGATGCACGCAGGCAGCGGTACCACGGAACCCGTTGAGTGGCGGGAGAGGGACGTGTGCAGTGCACGAGGGAGGGGGGAGTGTGCCGGCGCGCACACAGCCAGCCGCGTGCGCTGCGCTGGTGCCGCGCAAGCTCACCTGGTGCCGGCGCCTTGCCAGGATGTCGGAATACTTGACCTGGAAGTCTCGCAGGCGCTTGGCCGCCTTGGCCTGCGCAGGAACGGGGGGTGGTGGCAGTGTTGGTGATGACGCAAGCTGGCGGCGGCCTGGAGCGGCGGCGGCCTGGTGCGGCGGCCTGGTGCGGCACAGGCACACGCTGTGCGGCACCCTGCGCTCCCCCCGCCCGCCGCCGCCTCACCATCTCCTCGGCACGCAGCTCGGGCGTGAGGGGCGCGCCGCTGCCAGGCACGGGGGAGCCCAGCGGGGCAGACAGCTCGCCCATAAGCTCGTCCTGCAATGAGAGGGGAAGGGCAGTAGGGGTCCCGCAGCATGCACGCATCAGCTGGCGCAGGCAGCTGTGGTGGGCGCCAGCAGCGGCACCGCCCCTCCAAAGCACGCCCCCCCCCCCCCCCCCCCCCCACACACACACACCGCCCTTGTCTCGCACCTGCCAGAAGTGTCGGTTGGCCATGAGGTGGTCCACCACCTCCCCCAGCTCCGGGAAGATCTTGTACACCTGCGTACAAGGCAAACATGTACACCTGTAAATACATGGATCCCTGTATCTTGTACACCTGCGTACAAGGCCCCGCGCAGGAGGGCAGGACGGCGCATGCGTGCGGCAGTGTCCGGAGGAGGCTGCATGGGGCGGCGGCTGAGCGTGCGCTACGCGCGCAGCTCAAGACGGGCGCCCCTGCAGCCTGCGCCAACCAGCCCTCCGCAGCCAGAAGCCAGCGCCCACCTGGGCGAACATGGGCGCCACCACAAACTTCATAACAAGCAGCGCCCACCTGAGCGACGTATGCATTGTATAACATGAGATGATATGCAGCGCTAGCGCCCACACAGCGACGCAGTTATGATGCAACACCCGATGGGATGCGGCGCCCAAAGAAGCGACGCACATGTAATGCAACACCCGATGGGATGCAGCGCCCACAGCAGCGACGCACTTAAAATGCAACACCGCTGGGATGCGGGACCCACCTGGGCGTAGATGGGCGTCACCACGAACTCGATGAAGTTGATTTGGGAGACGGCGCGGCTGGTCTTGGACCGGTCGCACATGGGGCTGCAGCTCAAGCGGGGAGGGTGGGTGGGTGAGTGGGTGGGTGCCGAACGCAATGGTGAAAGGGGAGCGGACCTGCGCAGACGACCGAACTGTTCACTGGCCCAGGCGCCCTGGCACCGCACCCGTGCTGCCCAACCCTGCCGCACCCGTGCTGCCCAACCCTGCCGCACCCGTGCCGCCCACTGAACCCACTCCGCCCTGTGTCCTACCTAATGGGCATGCCCGCGCTGCGCTCGCGGTCTCCCTGCGCAAAGAACTCTCCAAGCACCCGCTCAGACCACCTGCGGAGATGCAGCGAGGGAAACCAGCGGATGGGGAGCAGGGGCGGTGAAGCGCCGACGCACCGGGCCGCCCCCTGCCACTGCTGCCGCTGCTGCACAGCCACTGGCGCCGCCGCTGCCGCCTCAGCCCCCCCCCCCCCACCCACCCCACACACACCACCACACACACACATCACCACCACCACCACCCACCCACACCCACCCACACCCACCAACCCCCCTCACTTTTCTGCGATCTCGGTTGGTTTGACCGGGTTTGAGATGTCGGCGCAGTGCAGCAGCAGGTTGAGGAGCAGCTGGCGCTCTTCGGCGCTGTCAAACAGCCGGGGCAGCGTCTCCCTGCAGGGCGGCGGGTCGGGCAGAAAGGCAACTCAAGGTCTGGGAGACACGCAGCGGCAGGTCGAGCAGCAGCCCCCCCGGTACAACAGAACAGAACAGAAGAGACGAGGGGAAGCGGTTGTGAGGACAGTGGTGGGAGAGAGCCGTCGGGTGTGGGTTGCTGTGAAAGCAGGCAAGCGCGTGGGAGAGTGCCGTGGGGTGTGGGATGGCATCGATGCTGTGAAGGCAGGCACACGCATGCCCCTTCATCGCACGCCGCAACCTCTCCGCCGTCGCCTCCCTCCCCAGGGCCTCACCGCGACTGCCCCTGGCGCAGGGCACGGTGGTGCGCATGGATGGTGCCGGCGTGCAGCTCGTAAAACACCTGTTTGCATCAGAGTGGTGAGGTGGTCGGATTCGGTCAGGATCGACAGCAGCGGTGCACGCGGCCGCAGGGCGCACACACGCCGGCAGAAGCGGCAGCAGCACCAGGCGCGGCAGCACCAGCAGGAGCAGCAGCAGCAGCAGCAGCAGCCCCATTCCCACCACCGCCGCCGCCGCCTCCATCGCCACCGCCGCCGGCTGCGCACCTCCAGCCGCGACACCATGGGGAAGTGGTGCACCATGTCCGTGGACAGGATGGCCCCGATCAGCATCTTCCGCACGTCCTTCCACTGCTGCGGGTCCAGGCGCTCCAAGATGTTGAGGTGCGGCCGGGCCAGCAGCTGGCCATAGAGGCACGCCACGTGGCGGTTCTCCAGCACTGGGGGGGGGGGGGGGGGGGGGGGGGGGGATGGAGGGGCACAGCATGACTCAGCTGTGGCAAAACCCGAAAGCCTTCTTAAGAGCGCCGCCAGCATGGCACGTTGGTGGCAGCATGCGACAGGCATGGTCGATAGCAGCATGCATGCTAGAGACCGAAGCGAAGCTGTCTCTGCCAACAGGTCGCCACACATCCACCCCACTGTCCATGTCCACCAGCCTCGAGACCTCCGACTGCCCCTCGCAACACACGCGCACGCGCACCAGAGCTGTCGTTGTAGGTCATTGCCAGCTGGTCGCGCGCGTTCACCAAGTAGGCGTTGTTCACGCCTGCACACGCAGGCGGGGGCGCAGCGTTGCGTGATGTCAGCCAGGTGGCTGCTCTCACACGTGTGCAATAATACAAGCAGGCGGGGTGGGGTGGGGTGGGGTGTGGGGGGCGGGGGTGGGGGGTGGGGGTGGGGGTGGGTGGGGGTGGGTGGGGGTGGGTGGGGTGGGGGTGGGTGGGTGGGTGGGTGGGGGGGTGGGGGGGGGGGGGGGGTAAGTGGGTGGGTGGGGTGGGGTGGGGGGGGGGGGGGGGGCGGCGGCGGCGGCGGCGGCGGCGGCGCCCAGAGATCGATCAATCAATCAATTACATTTAAAGTCCACGGGGAGCCAGCAGGGGTCTCATGGGACTGGGCGGGGGGAGAAGGGTGTGTGAGTGGAGTTCATAGCATTGGGAGAGGTACTGTGCGGTGCGGGCGCAGGCTGGCTGGGCCAGCCAGGCCTGTGGGGTGGAAATTGAGGGCGGGAATAAGTGTGCGAAGTGGGTGCGGAGGGTGGTGTAGAGGGGGCATTGAAAGAGGAAGTGTGCCACGTCTTCTTTGGGAGCAGGGCAATGGGGGCAGCGCAGGGCATGTGCCCGAGAGCCCACCACGACCACAAACCCACCCACCCCCCCACACACCAGGGTGGTCCAGGTCGTGGGATATGGCGGCAACCATGAGGGCCAGCCGCTCAAGTGGGGCCAGCGTGACCTTGTGGCCCACGCGCCTGCACAGCGTGCACAGCGGGGGAGCGGGGGAGGTGGTCGGCTCGCACTGCAGAGCCGGCAGCGGGCGCGGCAGCGGCGGCGGCAGCGGCGGCAGCGATAGCGAGGGCGGCAACGGGGGCGGCAGGGAGGGCGGCAGCGCAGCACGGCAGCAGCGGCGGCGGCAGCGAGGGCGGCAGCGGGGGCGGCAGCGCAGCACGGCAGCGCCAAAGCAAACCAACTTGATGAACATGAACGTGGTGTGGGTGACGTCGCAGCAGTGGCGGAAGTTGTGGTAGATGACGTCATTGTAGATGCGGGACACCTGCAGTACCAGCGTGATTTGTAAGGCCGGGTGGCGGCTTAGCGTCTGGGGACGGGTGGGGCCTGACCGACGGTGGAGGTGCTGTCCGCGCTGCCGGAGCCTGTCGAAGAGCGCAGGGCTGCACGGCGATGGCCCGGCCAACAATGCCTGTCATCTCGGTGCAGCATAGCTCAGCAGGCCCCTCCCTGCGAGAGACCCAACTTGCCTCGTCGACAAAGCGCCACAACGTGGCCACGTCGACAAACGGTGCCTCCTCATCTTCCGCGCCACGCGCGCCGGCGCCGGGGCCCGAAGTGGGCTCCAGCTCGTCGCCGCTGAAACAGAGGGTAACATGAGGGTAACATTATTTGATTTATTGATGAAGCAGCGGCGGGTTGAAGGCAGAGCTGTACGCCTGCTTCAGGACCCCGCCGTCTGCACACTGTCGAATCATGCACCTGCAGCTTGCTCAACAACGCAGCCGACGTGGACCCGCACTGATCGACGTGCTGGCTGGCTGGCTGGCTGGCTGGATGGCTGGCCTGCAGACGCTTGAGCAGCAGCGGCTGGAGCAGCAGCAGCAGCAGCAGCGGCAGCGGCTGCAGCAGCGGCAGCAGCAGCAGCAGCAGCGGCAGCGGCAGCACCCACCTGAAAAAGGCCAGCCCCAGCTCCAGGAACATGGCGCACAGGTAGGCGGGCAGCAGCGCCGGCGGAAGCGACAGCGCGTCAAAGCTGCGGGCGGGCGGGCGGGCGGGTTGGGGGCAGGGGTGCAGGGCGGAGGTGGGTGGGTTGGGCGGGGTTGGAATGCAGCGCACGCAGCAGCTGCAAGGGAGCGCAGCGGTGGTAAATTGACCCACCCCAGGCTGCGCAGGTACTAAGACACACAGCGCATGCCAACAGCCTGCGCCGCCCCAGCGGCGGCCGTCGTCCCAATATTCCTACAACGCGTGACTGCAGCAAAGCACACAGGGCGGACAATCAAGACAACCGCTGTTGACAACACACTGCCCTCGCCTGAAGCTGTGCAGATAGTCAAGGTCGACTTGTGCCAGCAGCCTGCGCTGCTCTTCGGGCAGCCCGGCGCCGGCGCCCGCCCACGCGTCCACGCCGCCGATGCCGTCGGGCCGCACCGGCGCCTGCGCTGTCATGGTTGCTGCCAGGTCTGCACGCGGGAGAGTGGAAGGTGATGGATGCAGCGGGTGAGGGGAGGGAAGGGAGCAGGTGCAGCAGCACCAGCAACCACAGAAGCAGCAGCAGCGCGAGCGATTGCCTGCCACCAGAGCGCCAGCCACAAGGCAGGGGCGTCCTCCTCCCAGCTGGGTGTGGCAAAGCACAGTGGCGACAGCGAGCCGCCTACTGGCAGCAAGGCGGCGGCAGCGCTCGATGATCTGCCACCCACCTGCCAGCGCCGCTGCATCAGACTCGGCAGAGTGAATCGACTTGGGCGTGAGCGCGCCGCCCGCCAGCTGCGGCCCGCTGTTTGCGCGCGCCAGGCCGGCGACGCCCGGCGACCCACTACCCTGGCTGTGCTGGTAGCCGCTGCTGCTGCGGCGCTCCAGGAACTGGCCCAGGGAGGTGCGGGCCTTGGCCTGCTGCGGCCCAGTGGCTGGTGGCAGGCGGGAGGGGGCGGGGTGGGGTGGGGTGGGGTGGGTGGGTGGGTGGCGGGAGCAAGACGGGACGTAGTTGGGAGGGCAGCAAACAGTGTTGTGGCAGGGTGGCAGGGTGGCAAGGGGCGGCGTCCGAGGAAACGAGGCTGCAAGCAGTTGAGGGCAGTCGTGCGGCGACATGCAAGCGTGCGAGCCCGGCCAGCTGCGCTGTGCTCTGCTGGGCCGGCCTGCCCGCCTGCGTGACGCACCTGCGGCAATGTTGTGCTGCTGCAGCGCTGTTAAACGAATCATGGGATCCCTTCTCCCGGGCCCCTCTCCCCCCCCCCCCACACACACACCTGGGCTCATCTTGGCCAGCTGCCCCAGCGCCGCCGGCTGCTGCGGCGTCCGCGCGGTCTCCGACAGCCGGCCCAGGCGCGACAGCCGCGGGCCCTTGCGCACAGGCGAGACGCCGCGCGGCCCGGCTGCCCGCGGTTGGACGCCGCCCGCCCGGGTGAAGCTGCTGCCGCCGCTGCTGGTGAGGCTGGTGCCGCTGGTGCCGGCGTGGGGGTGCCGCCCGTTGGCCACCTCTTCCGACCCAGGGCCGGCAACCATCGTGGCCAGCCACTCCTTGGTAGACTGGTCGGCGGTCTGTGGGACGTGGCAGGGGCGGAGGTGGGGCGAACGGAGATGTTGCGTGGGTGGCAGGGGCCAGGCAGCAGCGTGCTCCGCTGTGCACCCCCCTTCAGCACATTGTCACACGGCTCCCGATGCAGGGTCACACCCTTGCCGTGCTGCCGTCCCTCCCCCCAACACAGCCCCGCGCATGCATGCCCCACCGTACCGGCGCCACTCACCACCGCCATCTTCTTGACCGCGTTGAGGCCCACCCCACCGGTGCTTGTGTACTGCTCCAGAATCCGAGACATCTTCTCGACGGCTGGGAGGGAGGGAGAGGGGAGCAGGAGGGGACGTGATGGTCGTCCACGTGGTCTCCCCTTGTCGTGCGGATAAAAGAGGCCCCACATGCCGCGACCCCCAGCTCTGCATCGCGGAGGCCGGCGCCCCACGCACCCGCTTCGATGGTGTGCATGTCCAGGTCTTCCTTCCGGCTGGCGCGGTTGCTGTCGCCGCGCCCGCCGGCGCTGGCGATGCTGCCGGCGTGGCCGTGGCCGCCGTTCCGCTTGTCCGTCTGAAGGCCAGGAGGGGATGGAGGGTAAGTTGGTTGAGTCCCGCTATGTTGGCTGGGCAGCAGGTTGCATGCCGAGCGGCGCTGACGCAGGCTCTCGCCCCTCCCCCCTCCACTCTGAGCATGACGTTGGGGGTTCCCGTCCCCCGCCCGGCAATGCCGCTTCCACGTGCGTTCCGGCTTGCCTCTGGGCCCAGGGCGGCCACCACTTGCGCCGCGTTGGTGCGGATGGTGTTGAAGATGCGGTCGAGGGGTTGCACCAGCATCTACGGGCGGGGGCGGTAGGACGAGGTCGGTTGGTTGCGGTGCTCAGCGGTGCGTGCATGTGAAGGACAGCGCGCATGCAGGGGCAGGGCGGCTCGCACGGCACGACCTTGCGAGCGCCACACAAAACTCTTGGGTGCCACTTGCGAATCGGCTCAGGTGAAGCAGTTGAGGGAAATATGCAAGTTGCAGTTGGCAGTACAGCAGGCTGGTGCGCCCGCCCACCTTCCAAATGGAGTACTTGAAGAGCACCACGAAGGTCAGCAGCAGCACGATGACCATGCAGGCCAGCGCCATGTTGTAGAGGGCGCGCAGGTGGTTGGCTTTGGCGACGTTGACGGCCAGCGACACCTGGACGCCCGCGGAGGCGGCAGCCAGGTCCAGCCTGCATGGGGTGGACCGCGCAACCTGCCAGTCAGCCCCAGGCCCTGCATTGGGCACAGCGCCACCGCGCCTCGTTCGATGCCCCACTGCCGGTAACCACATCCATCCCACAACCGCTCGCCACCCCACCCACAGCCCACCCGACAAAACCTCAGTCCCTTGCCTGAGCTGGGGGGCACCGCCACCCTCCCCACCCAACACAACAAACAGCCCACACACCAACCCCACCCATGCCTGCCTGTCGGTCGAGCGCTCGGTCCAGCCGCCAAACTGGGAAGCAAAGTCCCAGCTTGCCACGCCAGCAACCTCCAGCAGCATCGGTACTTGCTGTGAAGAGGCAGAGGGGGGGGAGCACAGCGGCGAGATGGGCAGGTTTGGAGGGCAGGCAGGCGAGCAGCAGGCAGGCGGGCAGGTGCACCAGCAGGCAGGAGGGCATGCACGCGAGGGCATGCAGGCGGGACGCAGCAGGAGGCACGATGCCAGCACACGTGCACAGGCGCGTGTGTTGAACCCATACGGACGTGCCTTCCGCTCCAGCTGAGTTTCGGCAAACGTCACCATTGCGTCAACAGTGGGCTGGAGCTGCGGCAGGGCAGGCGGTGGGGGTGGGGCGGCGAGGGGACGTGCACAGGTTAGCGAGGGGGAAGCAGCGACGGGCAGCTGTGGAGGTCCTGCAGCAGTACGGTGCGCGGCGCGGCTGCAGCATGGAGGCAGGCCAGCCGTGGGAGAAGGAGGGGGAGGGGAGGCGGGCGGGCAGCAGCAGGGTTGGCCGAGGGGCATGCATGCGTACGAGGGGGGCAGAGCACCATCTACCACAACAAACGACTGCCTCCCCTCCCCACACCCGCCCCCGGCTCGCCTGCGCCTCGGTGGCGCCCGCGCCCGCGGCCGCCGCGATTGCGCTGGTGAAGGCAGACAGGCCCTCGCTGCCGCCCGTGTCGGTGTCGGCGCCCAGCAGCAGGGAGGTGCCCACCACTGTGGCCACTATGACCAGCGCCACCTGCGCTGTCGTCACCTCTGGAGGACGCAAGAGGAGGTGCGGGCCAGGGGTGCAGGCTGGGTGCGGAGCAGGTTAACCATGATGGGATGATGGGATGAATCGCTGCAGCATTGCCTCTGTGCAACCGGCAGATCAAGTGCCAGGACAGGCCTTGCATGAGGCACAAAAGGGAGCCGCTTGGCGCAGGCAAAGTGGGGGGGGGGCGGTAGGTCAAGGCAGGGCAGGGTGCGGGCAACCCCCCCCCCCCACGGCTCTCACCGCTGATGCGGCCGCCGATGTTGCTGGGCGCGAGGGTGTCGCCGCCGTTTCCTGCATCCTTGCCTGCCTTCTTGCTGTACCGCAGGTAGCACTGCAGGGGTGGAGCGGAGGCAGGAGGCGCGGCTCGAGGCAGGGGCGTGACGAGCAGAGCGTGCGGCAGCAAGCAGCAGAGCTTGAAGGGCGTCCCGGCGACGCGCCCCGCCGCCGCCCCCGCCCGCCCACCCTCCCTTCCACACCAAGCCTCACCTGCTTCAGCCAGCTGCCCAGTTCCTCCGCCACCGCCGCCACCCGCACGAGACGCATGACGCGACAGGCGCGTGCAGCATCTGAGGTGGTGCCGTCGGTGCGCACCCCGGCCCACTCTGTGAACCAAGTGACTGCAAACAGCAGCGACAGGTTTGACAGCAGGTCCAGCCCGACCTGCAGCCAGAACACGTTTGCCCTGCGGGAGGGTAGAAGGCGCGGCGGGGGCGGAGGGTGGACGGAGGGACGAATGAGCGGGTGGGTGCTGGGGCGGGGCGGCGGCGGGAGGGCGGCGGGCCAAGGTGCAGCACGAGGCTGGCTGTGGACCGGGGTTGTGCAGTGACGGAGGCTGCTTGCTTGCCTGCACAGGATTTGGGCCACCGTCTCCGCAGCAAATATTCCCATGATGCCCAGCACGAATCCATTGATCCAGTTGTTCACCCAGTCGGGGGCTGGAAGCGGGGCAGGGTGGTTGAACCGGAGTGAGAGGGTGAGCTCGCTGAGCAGGCGACGGTGGCGGCGGCAAGCAGCGGGGCGCTGCTGGCAGCGTCGCGGCACTGGCGGACACCGTCTGGCGTCTGTATGGTTCAGTGCGATACGCGTGGGCGCGTTCTTCCCGCCGGCGTCCTCCACAAACCCCACCCGAAGTGGCGATGGCGATATCGGGCGCAAACACGGCGAAGAGGGTGATCAACAGGATAAAGAGGTGCCACAGGGGGTGGTCGATGAGCGCGCCAATGACCTGCGCGGGGAATTGGCACGGTTCGCAGCGGCATGAGCGCCGCAGCGGTCGACGGCTGTCGCGAGCTGCTTGCGGTCAGGCCCCAACCAAGCAGCAGCCGAGCAGCCCCCACCCCACCCCACCCCCACCCGCTCGCCCCTCTGCTCACCCTTTGCCAGCTGTCGGGCAGCAGGCGGCGCCGCAGCGTGGGCAGGCCCGCGATCGCACGGCGCAGCCAGGGACCGTGCGCCGCCTCCTCATCCTCCTCAGGCTCCGGCACCACCACGCTGTCTCGATAGTAGCTCTCGCGCGCCTGGCCCAGGCCATAGATGCTGCATACGAGTCGGTTCAAGAGTTGTAAAGGGCGAAAGGCAGGTCGGCGGGGATCTGGGCCAGCTGGGCGGAGCCGGCGTGGTGGGCAATCATTCAGAAGGGGGGAAGTTGCAGCTCCATCGCCTGCCGTCGCCAACCCCGGCAACGTCACCCACCTGCGCCGCATGCGTCGGCTCGCGCGTTTGAGAAAGCTGAGTGTGCGCACTTCGGGCGACTCCCAGGGGCTATGAGGCCGGCTGCTCTCCTCCTCGGTGTAGAGGCGGTTTCCCAGGGTGGGCGATGCGGTGGGGGCTGTGGGCGACCCTGCCGCCACAAGCACCTGAACGCCGCTGCCGCCGCCGGCCTTGCCATCATCCGCCGTCACCGGTGCGGCGGGCGAGCCCCGTGCCCCCGCTGGCGCCCCGGGAGTTCTAATTGTGCTCAGGGCGGGCATGACGCTACAAGCAGCGCTGCTGTCTGCGGAGAGGTGCTTGTCAGCGGTCGGACATGCGGGAGGCTGCTGCGATCGTGCAACTGGGCCCGCGCCCGCGGGCTGTGAGCGCAGAAGAATCGGGAGAGCGGGCGGCAGCAGGATCGACTAGACGCCAGAAACGGCCGGCCGTGTTCCACCTCTAGGCGCGCGCGGCTGCGAGTCGAGTTGACCGCGCCGCAGCCCATCAGTTACTGCTGTTGAAGCAGACCTGGGGGCCTTGAATGCTGCTCGTTGGTCATTTGCAAGTGCCTGATGGGTACATTTTGTGGCCAGGGCGCGTGGAAGGGGGGGCGCCGCGGCGCCATGGGTGTGCGATGCATCTTGTGCCAATACAAGTGTCACAGTTCCGACGCACCTCAGACCTTCTAATGAAAGCAGCACATTGCTTGCTTGCGGCACACCATCCTCGCTACCTGCTGCGGCACGAGACGAACTACCCGCCCGCGGCACAACTTGATCGGCGTCCGGTGGCGGTGCTGCAGATGTGGCGTCGCTCGCCTGTCGGCAGGTCGGCCGCAGCTGCAGAACGACCTGCACGCACTGAGGCGATGCATGGCATCTTGGTAGCAGCCGAGGGAGCTCAACATCAGCCAAGCGCAGTGCCCAGCTTCGCAAAGTGCGCTGGTTCGCCTTCTCCCGGCGCCGCCGCTCCACCGCCAGGCGGGATGCCGCCGCTGCCGGCATCAGAGCTGTCGGCGCCGCACCGGCCGGCAGTCTGCAGACTCGTAGATCGTCGCAAAGCCGGCTACGAGCAACCAGGCCTGTTGTTTTTGTCTCGGTTCCCGATCCTGCTCGGCGCGCAGAAATGGCAGCCCTGCCCCCTGGCGGGCCGCCAGGCAACGGTCGCACGATACCCTTCAGCACGCATGTGAGCGGCGGCGGGTGTCGCCGCTGCTCGCGTGCCTTTTGCCGCCGCCGCCGCCGCCGCCGCCACCACTGCTGACCTCCTCCGCCTCAAACCCGCACACCCGTATCTTTCCCCTCCCAGGCCCGCGGCGTGCCTCTGTTTGAACGCAGCCGCTTCTTCGACCTGCCGGGGCATGCCACGCTGGCGCTGCTGGACCTTCGGGACCTCTCCTCTGCCATGTTTTGGTTCGTCTCCTGCCAGACCTGGCTCACCCTCTGGTCCTTCCTCATCATGTTGATATCAGGTGGGCGGGCTGATACGGAAGCTGCGCACTCGAACAATGCTTGCTGCGCTGCTCTTGACTGCAGACACCGCTATACTCATGCACCTCCCCGCTAACCCCCACCTCCCTGCCTTGCTCGTCGCAGTCGTCTTCTTTTCATTCTACAAGGAAGGCGGGCAGCGCAAGCTGGCGGCGCAGCTGGACTGGGTGCTGCTGTGCTCGGTGGCGGTGCTGCCGGCGGTGGGGTTCCTGCTGATCGCCTACTTGCGGCGGGAGCGCGCGCTGGGGGACCTTGCCCGGGGTGAGCGCTGGGGGCTCCCGTGCCTGTATTGTTTTCCGCTCACCAGGGATAGCAGCGTGCAAACAAACATGCAAACATCAAGGTGCAGGCGGGCCCTGCAAGCGTCACACTGGGCGGGCGAGCGGGCACGCGCCCCCTCGGCCCGCTTCCCTGGCCGGTGCCGCCCTGCTCCCACACCACTGCCGATGCCTGCGCGCCTCTCCATCGCCCCCCCTTGCTGTGCAGTCAAGGTCCTCATGCTGGCGCTGTACTCCTCCCATAGAGACTGGGTGCCAGAGGGGCAGCGGCCCGCGGGGCACTTGGAGGGCGTGCAGGCAAGTGGGCAGCGGGCAGCGAGCAGGGGTGCTAGCGGTGCCAGCAGGTTGAGGAGAAGTGCTGCGCTGGCTGCGTGCCTCCCACAGCCGCACGCTCTCCCACAGTTGCTGCGCCCGACCTCCCCGCCCCCCCCCACCCCCCACCCCCCCCGTTCTGCCCCGTGCGTCCACCCTGCCGAGCAGGCCTCCCTGGCGGCTGTGCTGCACGGCCTGCGCGCCTACCTGTCCCCCATGCGCTTTTACAGCCGGTACTACCCATACATGGGCAGCAAGGCAGCGATGGTGCACATCGCGCTTGAGCGCACGCGGAAGGTGGGGCGGGCGGGGCAGAGGTGCGCAGGAGGCGGAGGAGCTTGCGTGCTTTGTCATCTGGCAAATTTGGAAAGCAGAGGTGTGGAGAAGGGGAAGGCCGGCAGTTGGACGGGAGGGAGGGAGAGGGAGAGAGAGCACGATTTGTCAGGTGGTGGGGAGGTGGCAGGAATACAGTGGCAGGGAGGGGTCTCCCTGCCACTGCTGGGGAGGGGTCTCCCCAGCTGCCCCCGCTCGCCTGCCCAAGCCCACCCACCGTCTGCCTCCGCGCTGCTCTGCCGGCAACACCCCCCCCCTTCACTTTTGCAGATGCGGCGCGTCAGCGGCGGCATCTACGGCCTGCAGGCAGCCGCCACGTCGCTGCACGGCTGCAGCATGCCGCAGGCGCTGCTGCCGCAGGTGCAGTGCCGCGAGTGGGGTGCAGTACAGCGAGTGGGGTGCAGTGCAGCGAGCGGGGTATGCCGCTGCCGCAGCACAGCCCTGGTGACCCGTTGCAGCGGCGCCTGTCGACATGCTGGGGCATGCTCGTTGACTTGCCACGCCGCCCTCGCCGTCAGGCCTGCAGCTGCACAGCCAACCGCTGTGCTGATAGTGCTGCAGCCAACTGGGGAGAACGGAGGTGCTCCTTGGCCGCCTGCTTGCTTGGGTTGTCCTTGTCAGCGATGTTGTTCCCCGCTGCGCCCCCTCCCCTCGCCTGCGCAGCTGCACAATCATGCGCTGGAGCTGCAGCTTGCCGTGGAGCGCCTGGCAGCTGTCAAGGAGTTTCGGACGCCGCAGGTGGGCGCGGCAGCGCGGCGGCTGGCCTGCTGCAGAGCCCTCAGGGGTGGCACGCGGGGGGTGCACATGGGGCGTGCTCCCTCCTGCGTCTGCCCTGCTCTTGCTGCGCACCGACCGCGCCCGACACGCCCCCTCCTCCTCCCCACCCCACCGCACGCAGGGCGTGCGCGCGCTGTCGCGCTTCTACCTCCTCCTCTTTCTTCCCATCTTCTTTGGCCCCTACTGGGCCTGGGTGGCAAACTTCACCAACTTCGGCTTCGCCTTCTTCTTCTCCATCCTGGTAAGCGGGGCTGTCGTGTGGCAGGGATGGCCTTGTGGGGGGGGACTCCTTTGGGGACCGGGGAGCAGCAGGAGTGTGGCAGGCAGCATGGCGGGCACCAGAGCGGCGCCTGTTTTTGGGTGGGCGTGCGTGCAGCCGCGGCCCTGCTGCCTGCAGCCTGCACCGCTCTGGCACTCAGCCCCCGGTGGCCCCTGATTTCCTGCTGCTGCAGCTGCAAATAGCGGTGACTGGCCTCGTCAACACCACCATTGCCCTCGAAGGTGTGGTCGCAGGGCGGTGCTGCATGGCCGCCCTTTTGTGCACAGCCTCCTGCCGCTGCACGCGCCGCGCACGCTCTCGCGGTGCCCTTGCATGCCTCATGTGCGCGCACCCGTAGACGGTTGATGACAAAACAAACGCTCTTGCTGCCGCCCTCCTGCCTGCGTGCGCTGCCCGCATCATTGTGCGCACACCGTGCTTGATGGTGCCGCCTCGACGTACCCTTTGGGCTTGCAGATCCGTTTGATAACCAGGGCATGGATGGAATTTTCCTTGACGAGGCCCTGTACGAGGTAGAGCAGCTGATCGGAGGCACGGAAGACTCCCTGTTTGCCGAATCAGAGGATGGGACCAACCACGGCGCGCGTGCCGGCGGTATGGCAAGCGTGCCGAGCTCGCCAGCGGCGACGCTGGGCGGCGCCGGGCCGCAGGGTGCAACCGCCGCGGCGGCAGCTGGGCTGAGCAAGAGCGTCGGCAGCGGCGCAAAGCTGCCAGCGGCGCCGGCGCCGATGACAGACACTGTGTGAGGAGGAAGCGCGGCCGCCCTTGCCTGGCACGTGGAAACCACGGACCTCGCCCTCTGCCTTTGAACCCAAGCCCTCTAGTTTTGTTGCTGACCAAACTGCCTGATGCACGACTTTCCAGCTGACCCTACCCAATGGCTCGCTGTCGAATGCACCACTTCGCATGCCACGCCGCATGCCAAGTCCTGCTGCCTTGCTGCCACCGACGCGCATGCACCTGTAAGCGCTGCCCGAATCAAATGCCGCCCATGCGTGCAAGCAGGGCGTGTTTTTTTAAACACAGCGCAGCGCAGACAAGCCAACGGACGTCAGAGGGGCAGGGGGGGGAGAGGGGGGGGCACCGGCAAATGAAATCGGGAGCAGAGCAAGGTAACGCAGAGCGCGAGGGGGGCTCTGCGTGCGTGTGCTGGCACGACACGGTTTGCACGTGCGTGGACTGGCGTGAGAGAACGTTTCTGCATGCGTGCGCTGAGCTAGGTGCCGTGGGTGGGCGTGCGCAGGGGCATGCCACCTGGCAGAGTTTACTGCAGCGGGCGCAGGGTGGGAGGCAAGGCGGAGAAGGGGTGAGGTAGGCGCGTACCACAGCACGCCGCTGCTGCTGCAAACCGGCCAGTAAGCATACGCATGTGCGCATGAACACGGCATGCAGCCAGCAAGCCGGATGCATCAGCCTGCCATTGCTGGCACGCACGCACGCCTGGCACACAGCACAGGGGGTGCGGCCCAGCAGGGCACACACGACCAGGGCAGGCCCAGCAGCCCACCATGAAATCAAAGTCGTCTCCATCGCCCGCGTCAGCATAGATGTAGTCGTCCAGACCTGCAGTAGCAACGGCAGTACCATGAGGGGCATCAGCGGCCGCTCCGACGAGACCCGGCTTTGGGTCGTCAGAGCTGACCTGCGCCTGGGCGATTCCAAACGGCCCTGCACGGCCCTAACTCGGTTGAGCAGGGGCCGGGCAACCCCCCCGGGAGGCTCACCCGCAGCGCCGCCGCCCCTGCCCAGGTTGAGCTTGGCCTTCTGCTGCGTCTTCTTGCCGCTGGCCGCCGCCGCCTTCTCGTCCCTCAGGCGGTCGCTGCGGATGCCTGGTCACAGGAGGGGGGCGGGGGCAGGGAGGCGACGTCGCGTACTGGTGGTCGCCCCGGAAGGGGCTGGACAGGCGGGGGCGGCGGGTGGAGGGTGCCAGGTGAGCCTCCAACGCGCAACCCTTTGCGTTATTTGCCTTCAGAAGGGACGCTGCTGGTGCGTGCGAGGAGCGGCAGCACGCAAGTGACGTTGGTGTTGGGAAGCGCACGGCGGAGGCGCAGGTGGGAGCGCAGGCAGCACGCATGGGAGCACAAACGAGAACGCTACGCAAGGCTGGGGCACGCTGCGGCGGTCGCTCTCGACTTCTGGAATCACTGCTGTGACGCTCATCCGAAAGATGGTGATTGAAGTTTGTGTTTCTTCACCCCGCCAACAGCTGTGCAGGCAGGCGGTGCAGGCAGGCAGGCAGGCGGGCAGGCAGGCAGGCGGGCGGGATGCAGGCGTGGGCAGGCGGGCGGGCATGCAGGCCTGCACACTGCGCAGACAGCGGGCGGGACCTCAGCAAGGAGAATGGCTTGCATCAGCGAGAGTCAGGCAAACTGTGAAATTGATGGGCCTTCACCGGTCCTTCCTGCCAGGCAGGGCGCGGCCCTTTTACTACCCACACCCATCCCATTCCTGACACCGCCAGCCCTGCCGGTGTGGCAGCTGCTCAGAGCTTCCAACACAACACCCGAAAGGATCCCCGAGGTAAGAGGCTGGTCGCAGATGCACACCCACCCGCCACGCAGGTCTCAATGTCCTTCACTTCCCCCGCCGGCATCGTCTGCATCGCGGTGCGCAGCAGCGTCTTGAGGGCGGACTTGAAGTTGCTGCTCTTGGTGTGCGGTGCCAGGTACTTTGCCGCCACGAGCTTGCCGTACCTGCAGGGGAGCGCGCAAGGCAGGGGCACCGGACAGGGAGCAACGCAGGGCGTTGGGAGAGGGGCGAGAGAGGCGTCTCGGTGGCTGCCCGTGTGGTCACTGCCGTTGGTGAGAAGGTGCCCGCTGCTTGGCTGCAACAAATTGACACAGCACTGCTGCTGGATGAGACCCCAAACTCACTCCTCATAGTCCTTGTGGCTCTTGGGGATGAAGCCCTCCAGCTCGCGGCCTGTGCAACATAACACAAATTGCGAAGATTGTTGTTAGTATTAACGAGTATTTTCGGGAGTGTCGGCGGGGATGTCAACCCTCCAGGTCGCGGCCTGCGCAGTGTGACAAACAGCACCAACGCATGCGTGGGAGCAGCAGGTAGCGAGGGCATGGCGCTGATACGGCTCTGCCGCTGCTGCTGATGGCTCTGCTGCTGATATGGCCGCCGCTGATATGGCTCTGCTGCTGCTGGCGCCGCTGCTGGCGCTGCTGCCATCGCGTCTGCCACAGCAGCAATGTCAGCAACAACACTCCAGGCCGCCCTGCCCCTGCGCCGCCACTCACTGCTGCCAAACAGCTCCATCGTCGCCTGATAGTCCGCCTCCTCGATCAGCCGCTGCTGCCGCAGCTTCTCCGCAATGGGGTTGTCCAGCGGCTCGTCGTCGTCCGTGGGGCGCCGCTGCGCGCCCTTGGACTCGTCATACTTGCTGAGCCCCTTCTTGTCCTTGGCCTGCGGCAGCAAAACAGTGGGTGGTGTTTTGTTTTAGGGAGAGCGAGAGGCCACGTCGGCAGACAGCACGTTAAGCTCGTCGTACTTGCACGCCTCGCCGCCACCAGGCATGCTCTCCGTGAGTGAAGTGAGGGCGACGTGGCTGCTTGACAGCAGACGACAATGAATGCTTGAATATACATTACGTGAATTGCATGGCACGAACGACCCACCCACCCACCTGCTGCGGCGCCGGCACGTTGCCCTTCCACTTGGGCTCCTCCTCGTCCTCGTCCTCATCCTCAAACTTCTTGACCGGCTGCGCAGCGGGCGCGGCGGCGCCCGGCGGCAGCGGCACCGCCGCCTCCTCCGTCTCCCAGTCCTCCCAGCTGTCGGCCATGGTGCGAGGTGGTGGTGCTGCGGGCGGGGAGGCGGGGGTGGTGCAGTGGGGAGGCGGTGGGAGGGCAGGGGCGGCACCGATGGCATGTGCACGGGCAAGTCGCAGCGTGCGCTGCCTGCCGCCGCGCCGCTGTTGCCAACAGTCGAGAGACGTGCTGGCACCGGCGGCAGCGGCGGGCCGAAACCGACGGCGGCGGCGGCGCCGCCGCCGCCGCCGCATGCAGCAGCCTCGCAGGCGCGCCGCGAGCCTTGCCTGTTGTGCTTCTCGTCACTGGAGGTGCTGCAGTGCCTGCTGGCGGCGGCTGGCCCTCGCAGAGCTGCGGCAGAAGGAAGCTCGAGCTTTGGATGCGCGGCACGGCCGGCAGGAGGGGCGGCGCTGCAGTGGCGGGCAGGCGAGGGAGCAGAGAGGCGAAGCAGCAATGCGGCAGGCCGGAAGGAGGCCATCCAAAGCGCCGAGCGGAGCGCAGCACGATCAGGCCCAGCAGGCAGCGGGGCGGCAGCAGGGCTGTGTCCCCAACGGCCTGTACCCAGCGCCGTGACCAAGTGCAACACTCTCAGGACCACGCCACGCTCCTGCGGCTCCTCCACACCGCAGACAGCCCCACCCTCTCAGAGTGGCTCCAGCGCCCCGACGACACAAGCGCATGAGGCAAGGCGGTCTGCTGAGGGGCTGGGCGAGCTGGCGGAGCGAACGGGGCGTCGATCAGCGTCTGCGTCTGCTTGTTGGCCAGGGCTGCACCCGCTCGGGCCGTCCCGCCCCCCGTGCCCCGATAAGAGGTCCTCCCACCGCGTGGTAGCGACGACTCCTGCCCCGGCTTCGCGCGCGCCGATGCGGCCTCCGCCTCCTCCCGCTTCGCTCGTAGGGGCCGGCGCAGCCCGGGCAGAGGGTCGTAGCATGCTTGGAAACAACAACGCAGGCCTGGACAACAGGTTTGCGCAGTTTGCGGGCCAGGGGCAGCCAGGCGGCGGCACCGGGTTCCCTGGCCTGGGCGGCAATATGCAGGCGCTGCAGTCGCTACAGGCTGGCGGCTTTGGACTGCAGAACCCGCTGCAGGGCGGCAGGTGGGTGGCTTGGCGGGGGGGAGGGGGGGGGGGGGGGGAGCTTGATGCAGGCAGCTGTTGTACACCGCCGCGAACACGCTCCTGCGGTCGTGGGCGCTGGCTTTCGCCGCCGCCTGTGAACGTGCGCTGCTGGTTTGCGCGCGCCACCTGCACATTGCTTGTGTGTCTGTTGTGTGTGCCTCAGCAAAGCGCCGACGCTGCCGTCTCCAATTCACCCCTTGATCGCTCTGCAGGCCCGGGCTGGGCGGCCTGCAGGGCGCTGCAGGCACGCAGGCGGCGGCGCTGGGCGCACAGCAGCGGCTGGGCGCGGCCGGCGGGCTGGCGCCCAACCTGCAGCAGCTGGGGCTGGGCCAGGCGCCTGGCGCGCGTGTGGGCGTGCCCGGCCAGCAGTACGCCGGCGTCAACGGTGAGCCGGCAGCGAGGGTACTTGCAGGAGCAGGCTGCCCAGCACCTGCCTCTCCGCATCTGCGGTACACGGGTGTTGCAGCCCTCTGCTTCGTGTGCTCTCTCTCAGTCTCCGCTGCTGTTTCCTCTTCATGAGCATGAGCCTCCCCCCGGCGGCACATGCCCACTCACTGCTCCCCACCCTCCCCGTCTCCCCACAGCAGGGCTGGCGGGCGCACGTGCTGGCCTGGGCGGCGGCGGCGTGGCGGGCCTGAACCCCGCGCTCACGCAGCAGGGGCTGGCCAACCGCACCGCTGGCGCGGGCGGCGTCGGCGGCCTCGGCGCTGGCGGCCTCGGCGGGTACGGAGCTAACCTGGCGGCGCTGCAGGGACGCGCGGGCGGCGCGCAGGCGGGCATGCCCGGACTGGGCGGACTGGGCGGACGGCTCGGCGGGCTGAGCGGGCTGGGAGGCGCTGGCGGCTCCGGATACGGCGCCCCCTCCGGCGACCTGCTCAGCATGCTGAACAAGGGAGGAGCGCAGCGCCAGGAGCAGCACGGCGGCGGCCAGGACGGGCCCTCGTTTGATGCCTCCGACTTCCCCTCGCTCTCCGCCGCCGCGGGCAGCGGGCAGCACCGCAGCGCCGAAGCGGCCAGCAGCGAGACATTTGCCGCGCTGCTGGGCAGCCAGAAGGGCGTGGGCGGCGGCGGCGTGACACAGCAGGCGGGACCTTCCTTTCAGGAAGAAGACTTCCCTGCGCTGCCCGGCGCGTCGCAGACGCCGCGTGCGCAGCAGCAGCAGGACGGCAGCGAGGGCGCGGCGCAGCTGCAGCAGCTGCAGCAGCAGCTGGGCAGCCTGGCGGTGGGAGAGGGCGGCATCGGCGCCGGCAGCCCCTTTGGCGGCGTCGACCTGGCGCGCCTGCAGCAGCAGCGCCAGATGGCGGCGCAGCAGCAGCAGGCGCTCAAGGGCGTGGGCCCCGGCGCAGCCGCCGCAGCTGCCGCGGCTGCCGCAGCGGGCGGCAAGATGGGTGGCGTGGCGCCGCAGCCCGACCGGTTTGGCCTGCTGGGCCTGCTCAGCGTGATCCGCATGACAGGTGCGTTGGTATGACACTCGGCGTAAGGGGTTTTGCAACGTGGCACAGGGGGGGCGTGGTTGCATGCACCGCCAAGCGCACAGCGCGCGCAGCGTGCGCAGCAGCATTTGTTGTTGTTGATTCGTAGAACGGCCCTCCCATGACCCCCTTTCACACCCGCTCTCCAACACTTTCAACGCTTCAGACCTGGCCACCCTAGTCCGGGCAGCCCCTCTCACAGCCCTGCTTCCATGCCCCGCTGCACGACACATTTCGTTTGTGCTTCAGACCCGGACCTGACCACCCTGGCGCTGGGCACCGACCTCACCACCCTTGGGCTCAACCTCAACTCCCCCGAGGCCCTGTGGAAGACCTTTGCCAGCCCCTGGGCAGACGGGCCGGGCAAGGCGGAGCCCGAGTTCAAGGTGGGTGGGTGGGCAAGTGGGCGGGGAGGTGGGTGGGTGGCCCGTCCTGCCTGCCTGCGCGACGCATCTGTGGCACACTTTTGTGCTGTTGCAGCGCTGTCAAACGAGTGGTGGAGTGATTCCGGTCGGCCTCAGTGTGGGTGCAGGCGTGTTGCTGGGACGAGCACAGCATGCTGGGAATGAGTCGACGAGGCAGCAGGCAGGTGGCGTGCGTTGCGTGCACTCACTGCTGCCGCCGTACGTCTCCTCCCCGTGCCACAGGTGCCCGCGTGCTACCTCCACTCGCCGCCGCGCCTGCAGGCAGCCTACTTCTCAAAGTTTCAGGTGGGTGGGTGCAGAGGAGGAGGCAGCAGAAACGGTTGTAGCTAGCCGCAGGCAGCTGGAGGGGGCAGCGTGGCGGGGTGCATGTGTCGCGGCAGCGCCGGAGCTGCTGCTGCGCGCCCGCCAGCTGTGGGGCCTGCTCCTGTTGTTGCCGCATGCGCTCACGGCGCCGCCCTGCTCTCCCCCCACTTGCTTGCAGCCGGACACGCTGTTCTACATCTTCTACGGCATGCCGGGAGACGAGGCGCAGCTGTTTGCGGCTGACGAGCTGGCGGCACGGTGGGTGCAGGGGCCGCAGCCTCGGGGGCAGGACAGCAGCAAAGGCACGGCGGAGCAGGGGGGCGGAGGCATGCTGGCTGGGCAGGCGCTGGAGCCGCCGCGTGCTCGCCACGCCACGCGTGCGCCCCCTCCGCACGAGCGCGCCTGACCGCCGACGCCTGCTGTGCCTGCTCTGCCGCAGCGGGTGGTACTACCACAAGGAAGCCAAGGCGTGGCTCACGCGCGCACCCAACACAGAGCCCGTTCAGAAGGCAGACCGGTGCGTGGCGGGTGGCGCCAGCGGCGCTCCACAGGGCGCTGCAGCTGCCGGCAGGGGTCGGTCCGGCCCAAGCCCTTCACGTGTGTCGCCCGTCGCTCGTCGCCTGTGCATGTGGCGAGCTCGGCTGCTCGCAGGCAGCCTCTGCCGGGTGCCTCACTGTGCTGCCCCGTCTGCCTCCCGCGCCCACCCGCTGTGCAGCTTTGAGCGCGGCTCCTTCTTCCTGTTCGACCCCAACTCCTGGGAGGTGATTTCCCCTGTTGGGGGGCATGCAGCTGCTGGGGTGGGCTTTGTGAGCGGTCTGGCGGCAGGCGCTTCACAGCCTGCTTCATTCACGCATCCGTCGTTTTGTGCCTGCATCGATGTGCAGGTGGTGCGCAAGGACAACTTTGTGGTGCACTTTGAGCAGTTGGAGCGGGCGCCTGGGCTGTCGCAGCGCGCGGCAGCGGGCGCGCCCGCCGGCGGGCTGCCGCTGCAGGGCGCCGCGCCGCCGCCGGGCGTGCCGCCATCGCCTGGAGCGCCGCTGCTGCAGGCAGCGCCCGGCAAGTGAGCGCCGCTGCCGCTGCCAAGGGGCGTGCCGCGTCTGCACGGCACGCTTGCACGCCCTGCATGTATCTGCCTCCTCGGTGCTCCCCCGCACCTCTTTTTCCTTCCCCGCCCTCACCCTCACCCACCGTTTCAGCTGGACGCACCGCTTTGCCCTTATATCGCGCTGCTTCCCTCCGCTTCCCCCTCCTGCTCTGCCCTCCTGACCGCTCCTCGCCGCGCCGCACCCCCCCACCGCCGGTGATTTTGCTGTTGCCGCTGGCCACCGCTTCCGCCTGACCCATCTTGCCCTTCCCGACACGACACTGCCTTTGCTCCCCGCTCTGTTGGTGGTTGTTCCCCCTGGCAGCCCCCTCGTGTTGTGTACCCAACCTCTCGCCGCTGGGTGGCTGGGCCTCCCGGAGAGGGCGTCACAGGGGGGGGGGGGAGCGTGGGTTGAGCAGGCACCCTCAGCGCAGTGGCACGCGAGGGGCAGGAGTGCGACGCGGCCGTGGCGGCGGCGTGCCGTGCGTGCCAGCGCCGGCCGAGCGCTGGGAGCAGCACCCTAGGGGGCCCAGATGGTCCAGGCGAACAGGGTCAGCCCCAGCAGGATGCCTCCGCCCATGGACACAATCGCGTAGGAGTAGGCCCGGAAGTTTTCCGGGATGGCCTCGGCCAGCTTGACGATCTGTGGAGCGGAGGGGCGGCAGGTGCGGGCGGGCGGAGGGTGTGGCCGAGGCGGGGCATGCCGGAGTAAGGCGAGAGTGCCTTGGGTGGTGTCCCCCCAGCTCCACAACCAACAGAGGGCAACGTAAGAGGGGAATGCAGTGGGTGGTGCTGGCCCTGCCTTCCTTCTGCAGGAGGCAGGCTGTTGACAGGACGCCAGGCCCACCTCTGTGACAAATGTGCTGACGGTGGTCAGGCTGCCGCAGAAGCCGGTCTGCGCAGCGGCCAGCAGCAGGCTGCCCCCGGCGCCCAGCCGGGCGGCGCCACGCCGCTGCAGCACGGCCTGCAGACGAGGGGGCGCTCGCGGGCGGACCAGGAGGGTCGGATTCAGGATTCAGCAGCGCAGCACCAGGAGGAGAGTCGGCTGGGCGCGTGTCGATGCAGCAACTGTCCGCAAGTTGAGGGAGGCGCCTACACAGCACTTGGAACAACAGCATCCCCCCCCCCCCCCACCTGCAGCCCAAAGTCCACAGCTGTGCCCAGCATGTTGGCGGCCAGCGTGCCCGCCGGCAGCCACGCCCACTCCCCCGCCAGCGTGTAGTTCCACTTGCTCAGCCACCATCGCAGTATGCAGCTGCAGGGAGGGTGGCAAGGGGCGGCGGCACGGTCGACAGACAGAACTGGCCCGCTGCTACGGCAGCTGCCACCAGGCATGCTGGAGGGCACGTGGCGGCAGGAAAACGAGCGCCACCGGAAGGTCGGGTGCTGGATGCGCAGCACGCCAGCCGCCAGGCTCTCAGGGCTGCAACGTGGTCAGGCGCGTGCCCTGCCATGGGACCTACCCAGCAGGCCCCAGCAGGCACGACACCCAGACTGTGCGAAGCCAGCTGTGGTCCCTCTGCAGCGCCGTCCCCACAGCAAGCGCCGCCGTGAGCGCCAGCAGCAGCGCCAGCGCGGCTGCATCAGTGCGGTAGCCAGCCAGGCTGGCGGCCAGGCTGCGCGGCGTGAGTGCCGCTTCAGGCGCCTTGCCATCCGGGTGCTGCTGCTGCTGCTGCTGCTGGTCTTCTGACTGTGCCTTCATGTTACCAGGCTCCACCACCGCTGCCGCTGCTGCTGCTGTTCCCGCGGCAGCATGCGTGCCGTTTGCGGCCTGCCCACCTGCCAGCTCCACGCTCTGCACCCCTGCTGCCATGCCCGCTGCCGCAGCGTGCCGGCTGTGCCGCTGCAGCAGCTCCCGCCGCACGCTGCCCGTCGGCCGCTGACTGGACATCAACCGCGGCAAATCAGGCTCAGCCTGCAGCACAGGTGGCAGGGCGGTGGGGGGCGCAGGACAGTGGGCCGCGGCGCAGAGGTGGGTATGCAGAGGCAGGCAGAGGCAGGCAGTGGGCAGGCAGCGGGCAGGTTGCCACCCGTGGGGGGCCTTCAAGGGCGCTGACAGGTCTAGTGGTTGATGACGTGGCATCCCTTCAGCACTTCAGCGCGTTCCATGCGGCTGCCAACCGTTCTCAGAGGCCACTCTCAGAGGCCTCCCCCCCCCCCACCACACACACACACACCTGCAGCAGCAGCTTCTGAGCCGGCGTCTCGCCGCCGTCTGGCGCCAGCCCCTCTATTTGGGCGATCTGCAGGTTGGAGACACGCAGCGGTTGTGGCTGCGATCGCAAGCCTGCCTGCACTCCCAGGCTGGCCCCCGTGCGAGGAAGGCGGTGCATGCAGAGGGTGGCAGCGGCAGCCGGAGGGAACAGCAGCAGTGTGGCACGGCCTGCCAAGCACCTGCGCCCTCCTGCCCACCCCTGGAGAGTGGGCTGCACCTGGCTTTCGCGGTACAGCTGCAGCTGTTCCATGATGTGCCGCTCACCCAGCAGCCAGCTGTCGCCAAAAGGGAGACGGTTGGGCGTGGTGCATGGCCGGGCGGCAGGCCGGGGGTGGCACATTGTGACACGCAGGCGGGCAGAGGGCCAGGCGGGGGCAAAGCGGGCGCCGCGCTGGGGGGACCTCAGGCTGCAAACTGCCCCCTCACAGGCCCCCCGCGTGCGCACCGGTCAATTGCCAGCGCCGCATGCATGCCTAGCATGTAGCAGGCGATGGAGGCAAAGATGCCCGCCAGGTAGCCCATTGCCGCCTCCACCCACTGCAGCATGGCGACAACAGAAAGAGGGGCCTGAAGAAGAGAAGAGGGAGGCCGGGGCGAGCGGGCCGCGCCGGCAAGCCGCCGCCGCGGCTCCGCCAGCACCGCCAGCAGCCGGAGGGCCTGCAACCGCCCATACCGCCCCCCCCGCCACACTGCCGCTGGCGGCTCCCTCAGGAGCGTTTGTGTAGCCAGCGCTGCGGAGTGCGGGGGCTCAGGGGAGGAAAATTTCGGGTGGGTGGGGGAGGGAGGTGGGTGCTGCGTGCAAACCTTGTGGCCCTGCACCGCCAGCACCACCAGCTCCAGCTGCCAGCTGGCAAAGGTGGTCAAGCTGCCGCAGTACCCGGTGCGCACGCCTGCAGGGGAAGGTGGCGGTTGGTCAGCCTTGCGCGCAGCACCCAACACCGCGAGGCAGCACTCAGCAGTTACTGAGTGCTCCTAAACACTCAGGAATGCCCGTGACGCCAGCACCCACCAATCTGCAGCTCCAGGTTGTGCTGCCAGGCGTGGCCCGCAGGCAGCGCCGCAAGCGCCTTGTCCGTCGCCAAGCCCAGCACAGACGAGGCGGCACACAGGCCGATGATGAAGCACCCCAGCATGTTTGCCGGCAAGTCCTTGAAGTAAGAGCCGGCTGGATGGGGCGGCAGCGGGCGAAAGCGTGGGGGACGAGGGTGGGTGGCGGGGAGGGCGGCGAGGAGCGGCGGGCAGCAGCGGCGGCGGGCGGTGGCAAGTGGGCGGGTCCCGGCGCCCCTGCGCACCATCTAGACAGGGTCCCCATGAGTCTGGGGGGCAGCCGAGCGTGAACAACTTGCCCATGAACGCGCGAGTGGCGACACCCAGCTGCGCCCAAACTGCAAGGTGCACCAGCGTCACGATCAAGCGCAACTTCGCGTTTTCATGTTTACGGACGATCATATCGTAGCGCGCGCTGGGAGTTTGGGGCAAAGAAGCCAGGCCTGCAGCTCTCCAACCGCCCCTAGCCTGCTGCCGACTGCGAGGTAACAATGATCTGACGACAACAGGGAGAGGCTGGAACGATGTTGTTATGCAGAGCTGTGCAGCCGGCGGCGCAGCCTGGCGCCAGCGTTGCATATGTACCACCCCCTGCACACTCTCAGAAGCCGCCGGGCGGCACGGGCCTGCGCCGCTCGTAGTGCGGCCGACCATGGCTGGCAAATGGCCCCGGCTGCTGGTGTGACTGTGCCAGCTCGTGGGCCTCAGCAGGGTGCGGCGCCGTGTCTGGGTGCTTTGCTTGGTAGTTGCGCAGCAGGCGCTCCGCCTCTGTGATGCGGTGCTGCTCGTACGCGCGCCACCTGGAGGAGCAGTCGACAGGGGCGGTGGGGAAGGCAGGGTCACAGTTTGGGAAAGCAGCGGCCACGGCAGACAGAGCAAGCAAGCAGTTGCCACGCCACGACAGCAGGCATTCCTGCTGCCGATGCCCCGCCCCTCCCCTACGCACTCCAGAAACTTTGCCAGGTGGTACGCAGAGGAGACGCCGCCCAGCGCAGCCAGCATGGACCCGCCTGGCCCTACCTGCAGGGAGAACAGGGAAGGGAGGCACACAACCGACAGCAAGCTTGACAGGACGTGCGCAGCTGCAGCGCTGGCGCGCTGCCACGCGGATCCGACACTAGCACTCGCGGCCCTTCTGCCAATGGGCCCGCCGGCCCCTGCTGCTTCACTCGCATACGGGTTTGAGCCTGCGCGGTAGCCCATTGCGCCGCCAAACAGCACAGAAGAAATGAGGCACATCTGGTGGGCCATCTCATGCTTCTCCGGCGACGCGCTCTGCAAAGAAAGGAGGGAAGAATAGGAGGTGCGGCTGAAACCGAAAGCGCCCACCAGCCACAAGTTAGCGCATCTGGTGGGCCATCTCATGCTTCTCCGGCGACGCCGCTCTGCCGGAGGCGGCGGTGGGGCGGCGGGCAGGCAGGTCCACGCTGGCAGCACGTCGGCGCATCGCCAGCAAGCGCCACCATTGTTCTTGATCCTACTGCCGACCCTCCGCGCCTTCGCCGACGCTCCCAACAGCCTCCTTTCCTACCCTGATCCACCAGCCACCCAGCCCAAACGTTGCCGCCACCCCCAGCCCGGCCGCCAGCCCCAGCGAGGAGCGCCGCGTCCAGTAGGCTGCACGGCTCAGAAGCCGGCAGGAGGGGGGTGCGGAGGAGGACGGCGTGGTTGAGAGACACAAGTGCGGCCAGCTACATGGCAGGAGGCACAGCTGGGTCGGACGTGCTGCTGTTCCCGCTGACGCCGCTGCTGTCGGTCGGGTGCGGCAACACAGGCTCGCATAGCACCTTTGAGCCCGTCGACACACCTGATAGGCCGCCCACGCCGGTGACGAAGCTCATCACCCATGCCAGGTCCGGGCTGTCATCCGGCACCTCGGCAGGATGGCGGTCGCGCCTGGAGGGAAGGGGGCGGCGGCGGCGGCTGTGAGCGGCAGCCGGTGGCGGTCAGCGGCGGGCCTCGGTGCCTCGGAGGCCATGAAGCAGCGTTGAACGCCTCCTAGTAACCAGCAAGAGCCTTACATTAGCGGCAGCATCGCGGAAAGAGCGCCAGGCTCTGTTGGCAGGGGCTGGCCGCTGCTTGCGAGCTACAGATGCCGCTTGCGCTGCTAGCTGACCCCCAGGAGATCAGAGCCCAACGCGGGCAAGGTGGACACGAGGGAAGATGCAGGCGGCCGACACCGCGAGTAATCGAGACGAGAGCCTGTGACGTCATTTTCCGCCGCAGTTCGAGCGCTGCTAATCCCCCTCTGCGGACACGCACGCTCCGACATGCTACATGATCAGCCCGCCGACGCGCCCGAGGCCCCCGGCTCGGCGCTGTCTGCGCAAGACGAGCCGCCCAGCTCAAGCGAGGCGCCCGGTGAGCAAATCGCCTCGGCACGTGCTGTCCAAGCCATGTGTCGAGCAGCGGAAGCGAGCCGACATCGAAGGGGCGCCGCAGCTGCCTTCCACAGGCGGCGCCTGCGCCGCCGGTCGGCGTGCCCACCGCCAGCAATGCCCGCTCACCCGGCTGCGCCCTCCTGTCCCCCGCTGCAGGCGCTCAGCTGAGCCGGCGCAGCTCGCTGAGCCTCGACCCGGCTGAGCCAGAGTCGGCGGCAACATGCGCCATCCTGCTGCCCAGCAAGTACCCGATCAAACAAGGCGCAGAGCTGTGGGGCGGCGTCAAGCTGGGGAAGATGCTGGGGGCAGGGGTGCAGGTGAGCACGGCTGCGGCTGTGCGGCGCTTGGCGTGGTGGCATGCGGCAGGGCGCAGAGCAGAGTTCAGAACCAGGCAGCTGCAGGCGGTGCGAGTGTCAGGCGCCCGCACCCCACCTCCCGCCCGGCGGCGCCACCTGCCATGCATGTGTTGCGTGCTGCGTCAGCCCTCTGCACCCGTGGACCCCCCGGCTTGTAGCGGCCCCTGATCACGTTTTCGCTCTTCCCACATCCTTCAAGGTCATCTCACATCCTTGTGGAACCCTCCCGCGCCCCGCTCCCGCCCCCAGTTTAAAATGGCTGCTGCAGCTGCAGTCAAGCAGCAGCTGGAAGACAACTGGAGCAACAGCCGCCAGCACAATGTGTTTCCGCTTGCTCAAATCGATTATATCATGCGCCGCAAACGGGCACAGCAGGGCCTGACGGTAACGCAGGCACCTGCCGCCAGCGGGCGGCGGCGGCGGGGCGCGGGAGGGGACCAGGAGGATGCTGAGCTGGTCCTGCCGCGTTGGGATGTGGAGGTGAGCATACTGTATCTGTAAGCAGGGCTGGAGTTGCTGGATGAAGCGGGGCAGGGTAGCACGAGGGCAGCAGGAGGGCAGCAGGCATGGCAGAACTGTTGATGCCGTGCCCATCATTAACGGACACATCCCCCGCTGTGCGCTGCCCACGATTGCAGCCCAAGGAGCTGAGCAACAGGTTGCTGCGTCAGTTCCATCTGGAAAAGACAATTGACGGCAAAGAAGTCCTGCTGCGCTCGGTGTCCCGCAACGACGAGCTGGGCATCGCAGTGTCGCGCAAGGTGTTGGTGGTGGCCGCCGAGGAGGTGCCCGCCTTCTTCGCCAAGCATCACGGCATCCAGGGCCAGGGCTGGAACTCCCCTGCCCGCCTGTTCCACCACGTGCGTGCTCAATGGTGGTGGTGCAGACTGCAGCATTGCGCCTGTGCGAGGCAGCCGCTTGTACAGCCTGTCGCCGCCGCCACCGGCTGCCTCCGCTCCCCGCACTCTACACCTCTGTGCTCCCTTTCCACCCGCTGCTGCGCAGCTGCACCACGCCGTGCCCACCCAGCTGATGCCTGCACCAGGCGGCCAGCCGCGCCTGGTCCACGGTGCTGAAGGGTTCACCGTGGAGACCGCCAAGGCGTGGTGCACCGAGTGCCCCGTGCGTGCCGACATGGCCGCCAAGAAGCCTGCTGAGAAGCGCGTCGTGCACCCCATTGTGGCCATCATGACCCTGATGCACCTGGCGGTCAGTTCAGCTGCAGGGTTGCAGCGCCTGGAAACTGCTGTGAAGCTGGTGTGAAGCTGCGATGAAGCTGCAGGGATGTGCTGCCCACCACTGTCACACCCAACCACCTCTTCTATACCTGCATGCTCCCACCCACAGGCCGATTTGATCGACCTAGGAGCAGGGCGTGACGAGCGCTACCGCTACGTGCTGGTGGTGATCGACGTCTTCAGCCGCTATTGCTGGCTTTACCCGCTGGCCTCCAAGACGACCATTGGCGTGGCACGGCATGTGAGCTGCCAACACTTGCTGCCAGCGCTTCCTCCCAGCGCTTGCTGCCAGTTTTTGCTGCAAGCACTTGCTGTCATTGATTGGTGCCAACGCTAATTGGCATCGCTACCGGCCAGCGCTGCCGACCAGCGACCAGCCGCTTCGCTTGCTTCATGCCTCGTCTTGCGCTCTCTTTCACTCTGCCCCACCCCACCCCCACCCCCACGCACCCCTGTCGTTCCCTTGCAGCTCTACTTTCAATTCATGCGAACGCAGGTGCCTGCCAAGCTACAGACCGACAACGGCCTGGAGTTCTGCGGCAAGGAGGTCAAAGAGCTGTGCGAGCTGTTCAACGTGCGGCACGCCAAGAGCATGCCCGGCCATCCTGAAACCAACGGTTGCGTGGAGCGTAAGAACCGCGAGCTCAAGAACAAGGTAGGAGCCGGGCAATGTGCGAAGAGGAATCTGGTGTGCTGCTGCTGTTGTTGTTGCTGCTGGTGGCGTTGAGGTGGTCGGAGGTGGTCGTGTGTGGCAGCGGTATGGCTGATGCAGCGGCAGTGCTGCAGGTCCAGCCCACAGCTCTCTCTCTCTGACCGCTGTGTGCACATCCCCTACCCGTCCCTCGTCAGATTCGTGCGCTGCTGATGGCTTGCCCGCTGTTCGAGTGAGTACAGAAAGCTCGTGCTGCTGCCCCTGCTGCCCCTCCTGTCCAGTGCTGCTGTGCTGTGGTTCCTGTTTCCACGCTGCAGCTTCTGCTGCTGCCCCACCTGTCCAGTGTTGTTGTGCCTGCGTGCATTGCAGCTCGTGCTGCTACCCCTCCTGTCCAGTGCTGCTTGCACGCTGCTGTCGTGTTCCTGCCGCTCCTGTCCAGTGCTGCTGTGCTGTGCTGTGGTTCAGCGCTGCCCCCGCCCCCCCCCCCCCGCCCCCACGCCACCCCACCCACACCCACACCCCACCCACCCACACCCATCCCCTGCACTCTGCAGCTGGGCGTTCCACGTCCTGACAGTGATGCAGATGGTCAACAACTCGCCCACCAGCGCGCTCGGCGGCATGGCCCCCACCAAGGCGCTGTTCGGCACGCTGCCCTCCAACATGAACTTGCCACTGCTGGATGACATTGTCCGCCTGCTGGGCTTCACCTCCTCGGCTGAGGCGAACGATGCCGGCACCCCGCCAGCCCCTGCCACGCGCAAAGGCAGCGCAGCGCAGCCCAAGCGCCGCCGCACGCTGTCAGAACTGGTGCTGCCCTCGGATAGCGAAGACGAGGCAAGCGACGATGCAGCGCTGGACGAGGCAACGCTGCAAATTGCTGCCACCGCTTCTCCCCTGGGGCGGCGCAGTACCCGCACTAATGCAGGCGGCCGGCTGAGCCAGCTGGTGGCAGATGAGCTGCTGGACGAGGCGGGCGAGGTGCCCACTCGTGCGCTGCCGCAGCGTGCTACAGCCATGCGCAGCCCATCAGGCAAGCGGCGGGCAGCGACGAGCCTGCTGGATCAGCTGGCAGCCATTGCAGCAGAGTGCGACGCTGCTGGTGAGTGTGGGAGTGATGTTGGGAGCGGCGGGCAAACCATTCGTTGGGGGCCTGCCTGCAAATGGGGGCGCATGAAGCAGTGGCTGCTCCCACATGAGCGCTCGTACCTCCATGCTGCAGATGAGCTGGATAAGGTGGACGACAGCAGCGATGGAGCTGGCACCAGCGCTGATGCAGAGGCAGCGGGTGAGTCTGACTGGGCTGTTTGAGCTGGGGTAGACATAAACAGAGTTGGGCAGGCCGGCTGTGGTGCAGTGCGCACGCCCACCATCTCCACCCTGCATGTCAATTGCTGCTCTTCTCCTCCTCCCCCTACATCGACAGCCATCCTCACCGCCCACCACGGCGCTCACCAGGAGCAGGTGCTGGCACTGCACGTGCGCAACCGCCAGCGCATCCGCAGCCAGGGCGGCAAGGGCGGCGCTGAGTTCGACATCGGCGATGCCGTGCTGCTGAAGCCTGCCAGCATGGGCAAGGTCGGCACCAGCACCATTCAGCGCAAGCGGCTGACGTGCCGCGTGGTGGGTGTGGCAGAGCAGACCGGCAAGTACCACCTGCGGTGCAACACCGGCCTCCTCAAGGGCACCTACGGCGGCGGCGAGGTGCTGCGCCCGGCCCCCGCCGAGTCTGCAGCCGAGCTCAACTTTGCTGCTGACGCGGATTCCTCTGAGGCGCCGCTGGTCACGCTCACTGCGGCGGTGAATGCAGAGCTGCTGGTGACGGCAGGCGGCAAACGCCGCCGCACGTGAAGCACCGGCGGCGCTGCCCGTGGGCTGCAGTCCACCTGTCTCCAGCCAACCCAGCTTCGCCCTGCAACAGCCTGGACCCCTCCTGTCAGCTCTGGTGCAGCAGGCAGCCATTTAACGCAGGTAAGTTGGGCAGCAGCTGCGCTGTGATGCGCGCTGCTCCTGCCGCCGCTCACGCTTTCCTTGCCCGACAGCCTGCCCTCTGTCCCACATTCTCGCTTTGCTTTGCACACTTCTCCGGCCTGCCTTGCGTTTCAATTGCGGTGTAACAACGCTCTACTGCAGCGGGCGAGACCAGGGGGCTTGGCTTGCGCGGACCCGACCATCCCCTCGCTCTCAGCAGCTTTTCCGGCGCGGCCTCGCGTCTCTAGAGACACTCTGTGGACCAGGTAACAAGTTCAAAGTGGCGCCGCTGCGCCTCCTGCAGCAGGCAGGCCAGGGGGTCGACCGGTGCAGGGGTCGACCCAGCACGCAACACATGTGTGCGCGTGCACGTGTTTTGCCACACAACGGCGCGCCCTCGGCACCCCTTCTCTGCAGGCCAAAGTGTTCGAGCTGGATTACGCCGACGGTCGGCCGACTGGCAAAGTTCTGAAGATCGCCCACACAGGTGAGCAGGCGTGAAGGGTGCTGCAGCAGCGGTGGGCGACAGGCAGGCGTGACGTATTCACGCATGAACAGGGTGCCCGGGCAGGTTGGGCAGCGCGGAGGAGCACAAGCAGGGCGGGGCGAACCTGCATTCGCCGGCGCCGCAGCTCACACCAGGCTGGGCCCCCACCCCCTCCTGCGGCCGCAGATCTGGCGCACCGCATGCTCAACAACCCAGCCATTTGGATCGGCATGGAGCGGGAGTGGGAGATTGGCACGCAGGTGAGGCGGCAGAAGCAGAGGCAGCACAGGCGTGAAGTGAAACAGGTGGAAGCAAAGGGATGGCGTGGCGTGGGCGTGGGGGTGAAAGGGTTGAGAGAGCTGGCACGCACACAGGCTGGGGCTGGGGCTGGGGCAGGCAGGTCGGGGCAGTACTGGCTGGGCAGAGCTGCTGGTGCGGCTGCGTGGAATGGAGCGGGAGTGGGATATTGGCATGCAAGTGGGTGCACGTATGGTTGGGCGCGCCTGGGCGCGCAAACTGCTTCCTGCTGCTGCAGCGTCGCCACCTGTCCTTCACCCCCACAAGCCTCCCACGTCCGCAGCTCCGCGCCGCTTTGGAGGAGCCCGGTGGCAAGCTGCCGGGGTTCATGCGCATGTGCGACTGCCTGGTGAGAGGCAGCAGCGCCTTTGCTCGGGCAGAGCAGGGGCGGAGCAGGCGGTGGCGTAGGCGCATGGTGGGGCGCCGTAGAGGCTGACGCACCGCTATGGAAGTAATCCCTGCCTTCTTTGTGGCACGGCGCACACCAGAAGGATGGATGTCCTGCGCTGCGCTGCGCCCGTCGGCTGCTGCCCCGACCACGCCGTGCTGCACTGTGCCGTGCCCCGTTGTGCTGCAGGTGCGCAGCGACGACCCGGCCTCGGGCAAGGCGGCCTTCAACGGAATGATACTGGAGAAACTGAACGGTGCGTGGGCAAATTCCTGCTAGTGCTACCATACCATACGGGGAGATTGGAGGTAGCAGGTGGGGTGAGCAGCAGCAGCAGCAGTGTAACAGCCGTCGCGCGGCGGTGCAGAGGTACCTCCCTGTTCCTCTTCTCCTGCACTTGCTGCGCCCGCTCCAGTGGCCAGACGGACCAGCTGCATGCCTGCGCACGTGCGCAGCGCAGGCGGCCTGGGCTGGCCAGCCGAGGCAGGCACGGCGCTCGCACCGCTGCGCCCCTGGCCTCACACCGCCGTGCCCCCTGGATGCGCGCCGCTGCGCCCCTGGCCTCACGCCGCGTTGTGCTCCTGCCCCAACCCCCTGCTGCAGGCTGGGAGGTGTACAAGCGCATAGACAACCCCGAGTTTCACAACATCCACTACGGTGAGAGCCCGCTCGTATCTGCAAGGACCGTCGGCGGTGGCGGCAGGAGGGGCGGGCGTGCGCACCAGGGGGGTTGGTCCAGGCACCCCAAAGCTTGGCACCAGCCGCTACGGTAAAGGGCGCGGTGGCTGCGTCAGGCACCAGGGGCAGGGGCGCATGCATCACTGCCGGTAAGGGGCCGCGCCGCACGCCCGGGGGCGTCGGGCCGCCGCAGGTGGCCGAACCTCCCCGTGCTCCGCTTGCATCGTACCGCCTGGCTTCATCCGGTGTGGCGTGCGCCCCGGGTGCCTGCAGTGCGCGAGATGCTGTACCAAGTGTTCTCAGCCCTGGACCGAGCGCAGCGCAAGCTGGGTGGGTGGGTTGGTGGGCGGGCGGGTGGCCACGGTTGGGGCCGGGGTGGATGTGTTGCAATTCAGCGATGGATTGCGCGTATCTACACATTGGGCAATTGATTTTGTTGAGGGATTGATGGTTTGTGTTGTGCACCTGCTGCACCTGCAGGCTTCCACCACGCAGACCTGGGCATGCGCAACGTGATGGAGCACTACCCGCGGTCAGTCGGTGGTGGGGATGTTTGGCGTCATGCGCATGCGTGCTACCATGTGCCCGTTGGGAGCGCTGTGTGCTTAGCTGGATGCACCAGTGGGTGGAGCACCACCCACGGTCAGCCGGTGGTGGGGTGCAGGGTGGTGGGGCATGTGCATGTGTGGCGCGTTGTGCCGGCTGCGTGGCGCCGTCGCTGTGCGACGCAAGCGCCGCCTCCCTGCGGGCCAGCCTGCCAGCTGCCTGCCAGCCTACCTGCCTGCCTGCTCTGCTCAACCACCCTCTCAAACCCACCCTCTCGCCCCCTGCAGCCTGTGGGAGGACGTAGAGCAGCCACAGCCGCACGGCTCCCCCGCCGGGGGCTGCTCCCCCTGTGCGCAGCAGCAGCATGCGCAGCAGCAGCTGGGCGCGGCAGGCGCCGACGGTGGCGCCGCTGCCGCCGCCACCGCCGCCCCTGAGCAGCGGGCGTCCTGTTTTATTGAGTGGGCAGAGGCGGGGGAGGGGTATCAGCTGCCGGAGCGGCGGCAGCAGCCGTGGTGGCGGCGCAAGGCGGAGGGCCCTGGCGCCTCATGCGGCAAGGTGGGCATCTGAGGAGGGACAGCTTGGCAGCGACGGGCAGCGCTGGCGGGCGCCGCAGCTCGTCAGCTGCAGGCAGCGCGTGCAGGCCTGCCTGCCCTGTCCCGCCTGCCCTCGAACCCAACACGCTGTGCCACGCTGCGCCACGCTGTGCCTGCACCCCCTCCGTAACAACCCTGCCACCCACGGATGGCCAGCCGCCACCTGCCTGCCACCTTCCGCCCACGCCGCGTTGCTCCCGCAGGTCCGCTGCCGCCCCGGCTTCTCCTGCAACGCCGACGGCAGCCGCATGCCTCTGGGGCCGAACCTGGAGGTGAGCGCGGGGCGGCGCAGGGACGCTGGAGGGCCGGCAGCAGCAGCGCGGGCAAAGTGGGGGCTGCTGGCAGCGGCGTGGGGAGAGCCGAGGGCGGAGGGGAGCGCCGAGGGGCTGCGGCGGAGGCGCGAGGCAGAATTGAGGTGGCGGGCGGGCAGCTAGGTGGGTTGATTTCGATTTCGGGGCGGCGGTGGTTGACGAGCGGCCGGCTCAGCCCACCCTTCATGCCCCGACCCCCCAACGTGTTCGCGCCGCCTGCCACTTTTGTCTGCAGTTCAAGGTCATCGATTTCGGGGTCGCTGTGTTCGATGAGCGGCTGGCGCAGGCGGCGGGAGGATACGAATCAGAGGTGGGTGCCGGTCGCCGCTTTGCCTGCTGGCTTGGGTGCGTGCGCGCGCAGGCAGCAGTGCGTGTGGCCTCCCAGTCGATCTCGGCCCATGGCAACACTGCCTGCCAATTCTGTTTCGTCCACCACCCTCCCCCCCCCCACCCACCCACCAGGCCGTCATGGAGCGCTTGAACGAGGTGTTTGCCGCCAAGCGCATCACTTTCGGCAGCCAGGGCAGCCAGGTACGAGAGAGAGCTGCAGCGCTGTCGCTGCGGCCAGGGCAGCAGGGAGGGGAGCCGTCAGAGCCGCTGCAGCGGTACGAGTTGCGCCGCAGGCGCTGCAGCTAGAGGAGCACGCGCGGCCACCCCCTGCACTCCGCTTTTCCACTCCTCAACAGAAGCGCCGCGCACGTTGCAGATGGAGCACGAGCAGGGGAGGGGTGGGGCCGCCTGCCGTCCCTTCGGTTCCCTCTCACTTGTCCTCATCTCTCTTCCCCTCCGTGCCCTCTGATTGCCCATCTGCAGAAGGGCCGCATGCTGGAGATGGCGACGAGCGAGGGGGCTATCCCTGGGGGGCACAAGAGGGACTGGCACCTGGTGCCGACCGGCTTCCGCAACAGGGTGAGGCGGCAACTGATTAGGCCGTGCTCAAGTGTCCAATTTTGAATGCTGCGGCTTCTCGTGACGGCGCTCTCTGTTTCGCTCAACGGTTTTGCAACAAACCCTGGCAACAACACCTGCTGGCCCGCCTGGGAGTGGCCACCGGCTTTGGCAGCAGGGCGAGGAGGAGCGGGCCGGTTTGCAGGCAGAGCGCGCGTGGCATGCTGCGGCGCCTGCGGTCGGAGCAGCGGTGGGGTGCTGCAGGCCGTCCAGCTGCCCTCCTGCGGCAGCTCACTGTGTCCGCTCCTTGTTGCTGCAGTGGCGCGTTAAAACCACCCCGCCGGGCGCAAAACCAATCGTCAGCGCGCACTCGCTGGAGGCAGAGGGGCTGCCGCCGCCGCCGGTGCAGGCGCAGCGCGTGCCTCCGCAGCCCGCTGCACAGCCGCCCGCCAGTCCCTTTGCAGCAGCAGCCGCCGACGACGACGGCGCCACAGAACTGCCGCAGGTGGGTGGTGGGGTGCCAGCTGGCAGCACTAGCCAGCGGTGCTCTGCTCAGCCACCTTCATAGGCAGCAACCAGGCGGCTGTTGTGTCTGGCCCCCTTTGGGGGTGTCTACCCTGTCCGTCATCCCCACCACCACCACCCACGCACGCAGAACTCCCTCCCTGCCCCCTCTCTCCCTGCACTGCAGCGCTTCCGCTCCGCCACGCTGCTGCGCCGGCCGGGCCAGGGGCTGGAGCAGGCATCGGCGGCGATGCGCGCGGGGGAAGCCGCAGAGGCGGCGGTGCTGCGCGCCTCGCAGTCGGCGGGCAGCGAGGCGGGCAGCGGCAGCGTGCACTCCAACCCGCAGCACGCCAGCTCGCGGCCGCTCACCTACAGGCAGAGCCCGATAGAACAGATGTACAGGTGGGTGGGTGGGGTGGGTGGGCGGGCGGGCGGGCGGGCGGGCGGGCGGGCGGGCGGGCGTACGTGCGTGCGCGCGTGGGCGTGGGGTGGGGGTGGGGGTGGGGGGGGGTGGGGGGGGGGCTACCTGTTGAGCCTTGTGCAAGGCCTCGTGCGAGCACAGGTCATTGCTTGTGCCGATCGCACGGCCACCTTCATCCACTTGTGTTGATGCGACAACACACATTCATGTCGCAGGCGGTTCTGGCAGCGCAAGGGCGACGTGTTCCACCTGCTGCTGGGGATGGCGCTGGTGCTGGACGACAGGTGGGTGGCCGCGGCCGCTGCCGGCGTTGCTGTGCGCCGCCGCCCGCACCAGTCGTTGCGAGTCGTCCTCTGACCTGGTCATAAGTGGTTGGTAGATGCAGGGGAGATGCCGGAATCATGGAATGCACGTGCTGCAGGGGATGGTGGTAGTGCTGTATGGCGGGTAGGTGCAGCTGTCCGATGTGCCCCCCTCTGCACGTTCGCCTCCCTGTGCTGCCTGCTGCGACACACACATGCATCCAACTGGAGTGCCCTCCCCTCCCCGCTCCCCGCTCCCGCCCCCGCCTGCTGCGCTCCCACGGCAGGGTGTGGCCCAAAGAAGATGAGAGGGACGTGCAGCTGTTCATTTCGCTGGTGCACCACGTGACAGGTGGGTGCCAGGCCTGCCGGTGGGGCTGCAGGCCTAATCCCTGCGGTAGGGTGGGCGGCAAGAGCACCAAGAGCGCAGCTGGCGGCACAGGGAAGTCTGCATGGGTGCCACGCGCAGACGTGCGCGCATGCGCACCTGAACCTGCGGCGCAGCAGCCTGAGGCAAGGCGCCGCTCCTCCCCCCTCCCCACCCCCTGCCGTACCGCCGCAGGCGTGCGCATGCGTGCATCCTTCGCTGTGGAGGGGCAGGGCAACCAGCCCGGCATCTTTGGGCGCCTGGTCTGCGGCAGCGCCTCGCGTGTCAAGGAGTGAGTGCGGGCTTGTGCAGTCGCTGCCGCTGCTCCCCCAGACGCGCCTGCATGTGCTGCGTCCAACGCTTGAAAGACCACGAACTGCTTTTCGTGGCGGCAAGGAGCGAGAACACACAAACCCCGGCCTCTGCCGGAACCACCCTGCAGGGAGCGGGGCGCTGCAGAGAAGAAGGCTGCCGCCCTGCGCGAGTACGGGCGGTGGGGCAAGACGGGGCACTGGTTCCGACGCATGCACATCCGGTGCGCTGGCTGGGGGCTGGGCTGGGGCCTGGGCGGGTGAAAGCCGGTGGGGGCAGCGGCTTGGCGGGCTGCGCTTGTGTGGCTGGGGCAAGACGGGGCGCCGGGGTGCCGGTTTTGTTGCAGGCGCGGCAGGTGCGCTGGGGCCTGGGCGGGAGCAGCGGCTGGGCGGGCTGCGGTTAACAGTTGCATGGTATGGCTGGGGCAAGCGGCGGGGCGCCGGCGACGACGCAGGCACAGCAGTGCGTGCGCAGGGGGTCGCCGCAAGCTGTGGGGCACGGGAGGGCGCTGCCCGGGGTTCGGCAGGAGCTGCACAGGTGGTTGGCACTGGTGGTTGGCAGGGCGCAGGGCGGCCGGCATCCCAGGGGTTTGCGGGGCCGCCCCTCTGCATGCGATGCCGCGGGTGGTAATGCTTGTGGCGCCGGATCATCAGTGTCGCTGGTCTCTCCTGCTTCCTGCTCTGGCTTGTTTGCCAGAGTGAGTGGTCCGCGCAAGTGGTCCACGCCCGCCGGCAGCCGCTGGTGCGCTGCAGCAGATGCAGCTCTGACGTTGGGATACCCCCTCCTTTCAACACCCATTCAGGATGCGCGCGCATCTGAAGCCTTTTAACAGTGGGTTGTTGGCTGGCGAGGCCCTCGTGGCGCCCTTCTTCGGCGCGGGGCGGGTGCAGCACGCAAAGCTGCCGGTGTGTGTGGATCAGGCCTTCCCCCGCAGCGCCTCCCTCGAGCGCCGCCGCTGACCTCCCAGGGGTCCAGAATCTGGGGCACCAGTTGCTAGCGTTGCTACCTGTAATTGTGGCCTGTCCGACCGCTAGACTGCTTCTAGGAGTATAATTGATCGTTTGACTGGCTGATGCCTCGCAGCGCCTCCTGTAACGCACTCGGTGTGGTGGGTGTACCAGGCTGCCACAGGAAGCTACAAGCGGATGACGCCCGCAGCGACGTCCGGGAGCTGGTGGCAGAATCTGGGTCAGAAAGTCCTAGAACTCCCTGCAAGCGCCTTCAACGACGCCCAGGGGCAGAAGGGGTCGCTTGCAGGCCTGGCGCGGCTGCATGCAGCGGGGAGAGGAGAAGGACGCGCGGCGAGGTGGTTCTCGCCACCATCACACCAGTGCAAGACGTGGCCGCCGCCTGCTCCTGGGCAGCCTGGCGCACCTGACCGGTTCGAACTGGCCTGCAAGGGCCTGCCCAGCACGCCCTTGTATGCCCAGATCACTGACGCTGCCTGCCGCTCTTGCCTGCGCGCCCTGCAGAACGGCAAGGCTGTAGGGCGGGACGATGGCATCCCTAACGAAGTGCTGAAGCACATGCCTCCGCAGCTTGAGCATCTCATGTTTGCGATCATCCGCCTGTGCTGGCGCACTGCCTATGTGCCTGCTGCGTGGCTGCGCAGCGACACCCTACTCTTCCTTAAGCGCTCCCCCTCTGATAACCCAGGAAACTACCGTCCCATCGCCATCCACAAGACTTTGTTGAAGCTCTACACACGCGTCGTCTCACAGGTGCTGTCTAATAATGCGGAACATCATGGGCTGTTTGGCCACGCACAGGAGGGCTTCCGGCCGCGGCGGGGCACGTGAGAGCTGCTGCAGTACTTTACTCTGGTGTTGGAGGACGCCAAGGCGCACAAGCGCAACCTATTTGTTGTAAAACTGGATTGGCGGCAAACCTTTAACTCTCTTGAGCACAGCCGCCTGTATGCAGTCATGGGACGCATGGGGTTCCCCCCCGATGCGGTCCGTGCGGTCCGCAGCATATATGAGGGTGCCACGACCGTCGTGCAAACTCCGCACGGCCCCACCAGGGCTATTAACATCAATCGCGGTGTCATTCAGGGTGACACTTTGTCCCCCTTCCTATTTATCGTTATGCTGGACCCATTGTTGCAATGGCTGGAGCAAGGGGATCGTGGTTACCCCTTGCAGTCTGTCGCCCTGCATGCCGCCCGCGCATGCGTTCCTCCCTCGCACACCCGTGCTCCCTCAGGAGGGTACGCTGACGACGTGAACCTCCTGGCTGGTGATGGGGCAGCGATGCAGGCCCAGCTAGATAAAGTCAGCCTGTATAGTGCTTGGAGTGGCATGTTCCTGTATGCTGGCAAGTGCGAGGCGTCTGCCATTCTGCATGCCATGAGCGCTCCTACTGACAAGCATGCAGTGCGCCGGGCCCTCGACCCGCTGCGTATCTGTGGCGAGCCCCTTAAACGTGTGCCTCCCACCCACCCCTTCAAGTACCTTGGCATCCAGTTCACCTTGTCCCAAAACTGGCGCCAGCAATGGACAGAGACACGTAAGCTGCTTGAGGAGAGGGCTGGGCAGTTGGCGGAGGCACCTGCGTCCGAGCAGATGAAGCTTCAGATGGAGATCGGCAGCATTTTGGGTGCGGTGCGGCACACGTTTTGTGTTGCACCCTACAGCCTGTCTGCTCTGGGGGAAATTGACAAGATCCGAGCGCGTGTCGTGAGGGCTGCCTGGCGCCTTGGCGGCACTTCCCGGCTGACGTCATCTATGCTTCCCGGCCGAACTATGGGATGGGGCACCGCTCTGTTTTGCCGGAATATGCTGCTGCGCTTGTTAAGCACCTCTTCCAAGCGCTCAACGACTCTGGTCGCCTAGGTACCCTTGCTCGGGCAGCCATGTGGTCACACCTGCAGGACAGAGCACAGCGTGCCAGCGCCTCGGCAGCGCCAGCTGCAGGGGATGCAGAGGGTGCGGCGACAGCGGCTGGGGCAGCAGCCTTGCCAGCAGCTGGTTTCTTTGCAGATCTCTTTGCTGACGACATGCCTGCCGGCGCCCCTCAGCCCGCACCCCGCGCTCCCGCTGCAGATCCCTGGACTGCGCCGCCCCTCACCACGAGCTGCCGCCTGCCGGGCATGCTTGACCGCATGTACCAGTGGGTGCTGAACTGGCATTTTAGGGCAGACCTTGCCACTGCTGTGGGCCCGCACCAGACGTCCCCCCGGGACCTTTGGGAGACGCTGACGTACGCCAACCGCATGCATGCCAGGGGGCTTGAGGACGGACCCATCTTGCGTGACATGGCTGCCCCGCTTTTCCAGCTCGGTGCTCGTACGTTGCAGGATGTCTCCCACCCGAACGGCCGGCACATGCTGACGTGGGCGCAACTGCAGGCGAAGTACCCTGCTGCCGGCGACGCAGCATGTGCAGCACTGGCAGCCGCCACCGACCTCATATGCACCCTTCCTGGCTCCCCCCAGGGCGCGGCACAACCCACTGCTATTCCCAGCCACGTTAGCCCTGCTGCGCAGGGACCACTGCTGCCATCGTCTGGTGTGCTCCGCCACCTCGCTGTGCAAGCTTGCCTGGACACCAGGATGGTGCGGGGTGGTCAGGAGTTCTTCATCCAGTGGTCCCCCAGCTGTGCAATGCCCGCCACCCTGGTGGCTGAGCTTGGCCAGCTTGGCTATGCGCCCACTGGCAGCTCCCCCTCTAACGTGCCCGGCTGTGTTGACGTGCGGTGGCAGCCGACCTGGGAGTCAGCAGCCTCCCTCTCGCAAGCCTCTGACCAGCAGCAGGCGAACGCCCTCCAGATGGCCATCTTCCACGGCCTGCAGCAACGTGGGTGCTTTGACACGAAAGCAGCAGTTCCGCCACTCCCCATACCTGCAGGGTCCTTCACGGTCGACTACACAGAAGTGAACCCGGACGTTGATGTGCAGCCCCTGCCTGGCCCCACCGTCACTGTTGATGCAGGCGTGGCGTGGTGCTACACGAGCGCTGGGCGTTGCGCTGCTGCCCTACCCCTGCCTGTCTTAAGCGACGCTCACCATGACTACGCCCGGGCCTGTGCTGCCCAGCTGCCCCCCGCCGCCGCCGCCGCCGCTGGTCAGGCTGCGCAGACTGCCGACCGTGGCGACCCTGCCGCCCCCCCTGCCCCCCCACAGAGCGGCCTGAGTTTGCAGCAGCGCTCGTCTCACTGACGCAGCGCCTGTACAAGTGCTACACTACGGAGCCGCCGGCCGGCCCGCTGGGTCCCACTGATTGCCTCGCCATCCCCCCGGTCGTGCAGGGAGCGCTAGCCCGAGTGTGTGCCATGCAAGTGCAGTGGAACACCACCCCGCTCACCCGGTTGCGTGCCCCTCCCCTCCCTGCCTACACATCCGAGCTAGCCAGCGCTCAGCCTTTTGGTGGGCACCACAGCCCATCAGGGTATCGGCTTAGTGGGCATGCCGGGCTGGCCATTGTTCCGCAAACTGACGCCGCAGCCGCGGAGGCGTTGAAGTGGGCCGTCATGTCCACCTTCTGCGCTCAGCCCACGCTCGTTGTACTCCTGTTGCAGAGCAACCCCTCCAAGGGCTACACCAGATATCTTGCCCACCCCCGCGTCCACCGTATTTGCACCATTCCCAGGCGCCACCAGGGCCATGCTGTCCTCCACACATCCCGCCTCCACGCAGATGGCACCACCGTGCAAGAGCTGGCCAGGTGTGACGCTGACCTGTTGTTGGTTGCCAATGCGGAGGGCGTCGCTGAGTATTGGAAGCCGCAACATGCCGGGCTGCTTGCCCACGGGCTGCAGCAAGCGTGGGGAGTGCCTGCTAACACTGATGTGCCCGGCTGGCTGGGAGCGCTGCAGCAGCGCCAACGCGATGACGTCACAGCAGGGACGGCTGTCGATTGCTGCCCTGCCCAGCCCACGCGCTTTGTGCGGGCGCCTTGCCTCCCTGCTGTCGTGGTGCACCCATGCCCCGCTGCCTCGCTGCCAGACCTGACGGCCACCCTTGCAGGCTCCCGACGGGCGAGCGTGTGTTTACAGATGGCAGTAAGCGTGCTGACGGGGCTATTGGCAGCGGAGTGTTTACAGAGCTTGACGGCGGCAAGGAGTGGGCAATCAAGCCTTCAGGGCATGACCTGTCTTTGCACACGGTGCCCTATGCAGAGCTGGTTGGCGCCCTCTCCGGTCTGCGCTACCACCCCGCACACAAGTCACTGGAGCTGTTTGTTGATAGCTCAACAATCATGTACCTTGCTAACATGAGCATCTGTGCACCTGAACGCCTGCGCTACAGGAAGCATAAAGGGATCCTCACCCACATCATGGCAGAAGTCTGCTGGCGGGTGGTCATGCACGGCTGCACCGTCACCCTTCGTAAGGTCCGCTCACATATTGGGGTCAAGGGGAACACGAGTGCCGACCGGCTGGCTGCGGCTGCAGCTGCGGCTGCGGAGGGTGATGCTGCTGAGGAGATGGCAGCAGGGCCTGAGGTGGAGGAGTTTAGTGATGTGTTAGCAGGCAGCCCCGGGCTGGGGGCCAGTTGGCCTCTGTACCAGCAGCGCCCTATGACCGTAGGGGAGGAGGATGCGCCCTACTGGCGCGCGGACACCTTCGATGCACCCATCAAGAAGCAAGCTGCGCGGGTTCACCAGAACGGGGTGTTAGCTGCTACCAATAGCACGCATTTGCGCCTGCTGCTTGACTTGCACTTGAGCGCTGCCCCGGGTGCGCCACGAGTGCAGCCGGAATCGGTGCTTGCGATGTGGGGCTTCCCCTTCCACCTGCGCCGCCTGGCGCTGCTGCTGCGGTTTGGGCAGTTCAATTTCCTGAAGCAGCTGCACCGCAACGACCCCCGCCGCTACCCCTCCTCAGGTTGTGAATTGTGCAATGCAGGGGTGGAGTGCCAGGCCCACGCCTTGGGCGGATGCCGCCACCCGCGAACCCACTCAATGATCTGCCGTAGGCATGGGGAGGGGCCGCACCTCATCCGGGAGGCTGTTGAGCTTGCGCTTCACTGCCCCGTCGCTGCAGCTGCTGAAGGGCATGGGCCGTTTGAGCAGCCGCCGTGGTTGCTGCCGGCCGGTGTGGTGCGGGCCTCTACACCTGACGTGCTCGTCGTGCCTACCCTCCACGCTGCTGGCCCTGCCCCTGCAGACAGATCCGAGCACTCGGTGCACATGATCGAGTGGTATAGCACCTATGATACCAACCTGCTCGCAAAGTGGGCTGACAAGCGCTCCCAACATTCCAGGCTGCAGGCCCAACTGCTTGACAATGGTTGGCAGTCGGTCCAGTCGGAGGCGCTCGGAGTGACGCACTCCGGCTTGCTCACTGGCAACTTCCTCGCCGCCATGCAACATATAGGTTTGGGGGGTGCGCCTGCGAAGCAGCTGGTCAAGGATGTCGCCCTGAGGAGTGTGCAGTGGTGCTCTAACATCATCAGCATGCGGCGTGGCGTGCGCAGGGGTAGCGAGCCTGCTGCGGACCGTGCTGACCCCCGGTGCCTGGCCCACTGCAGACTCAACCGATGCAGGGCGGCATGGTGGCCCAGCCCACTCGACGACGCGATCGGGGCATGCGCGACGGCACCGCACGCGGTGGAAGAGTGGAGATTGATGACACGGCAGACCGAGCGGCGGCGCCGAAGCGGCAGCGACACACGGCGGCACATGCGCCAGTAGCAGCAACAGCTGGGCGGCGGCGACGCCGCCCGGCCCCTGACGATGCGGCGGGCACACCAAAGCGGGCACGGCCGGGGATGGCTCCGGCGGTGCACGTGCGGCAGGAAGCGGCGACTGTAGCAGCGGCGGCGGCGGCGGCGGCGCCAGCGACGGCAGGCGGCAGGGGGCCTCAGGGCACAAGCAGAACCGGCGTCGGCTGATTTCTTCCCTTTTTTTTCCACTGCGTCTCCCTTTGCTTGCTCTCTGCTACCTTCCCTCAGGGGGCCGGGCCTTTTGTCACTCCCTCCCTCGCCCCCGAGCGGCAAGTCACGCGTTTCGCGTTCCTCCTCCTCCTCTTCTTCTTCTTCTTCTTCTTCTTCTTCTTCTTCTTCTTCTTCTTCTTCTTCTTCTTCTTCTTCTTCTTCTTCTTCGCGTGCTCCTTGCCGCCCCTGTTCACGCTCTCCCGCCTTGTTTACGCCAAGAACACAGGCCACACGACGCGCCACACACCACGCGGGAGAATACCGCGGGTCTTAGTGCCCTGAAGCCCACGCGCTCCATCACGACAGTGCATCCAAGTCGCGGGACCCCCGCGCACGCAGGGGCCGCTTGCATGGACGCGCCATCGCCTCTGCGCGCCTCAACCCCACCAGCTGTGCCCCAGCAGTCTTGCAGGTGCGCACGAGTGCCTGGGCGCGGGTCTTAGTGCCCTGAAGCCCACGCGCTCCATCACGACAGTGCATCCAAGTCGGGGGACCCCCGCGCACGCAGGGGCCGCTTGCATGGACGCGCCATCGCCTCTGCGCGCCTCAACCCCACCAGCTGTGCCCCAGCAGTCTTGCCAGGTGCGCACGAGTACCTGGGCGCGGGTCTTAGTGCAGGGTGCCGGCGAGCGTCCTGCTGGGTTTGGGTACCTCCTAACTCGGGCCGCGGCCCGCTCCTGCAGGCTCAGAGTGTGGCTCAGGACATCGCTGACGATGGAAGCATGGAGATTGCGGAGACGGCGCAGCTCAGCGGCAGCGGCGGCACGCCGACCGCGTCGGCCGGCACCGCCGCCGCCGCCGGCGTGCCCCCGAGGCGGCAGCAAAAGAAGCACCACCTGCTCCGCCACGCGCTGTCAGAGGACGCCAAGGTTGCAGCGGCGCGCCACTTCGCGGGCAATTTGCCAGAAGAGAGCGCAGCCTTGATTGCCACCTTTCAGTGAGTTGGAGGGGGAGTGTGTACGAGAGGGACGAGTGGGCAGTACCGCCGCTTGCCGGACTCATGGCAGCCTTAGAAAGTTTCCGGGCTGCATTGTTCGCCCGCCCATCCGGGCCTCGAGGAGCACGACACCTGGTTGCATGCAGCACCACGGCTCCTGGCTTGGCGATTGGCGCACATGGTTGCGCCGCAGCGCTTGAGGCCCCGCTCAAGCCCCCCCCCCCCCCCCCCCACGCACGCGCCACCACCACCACACGCACGCTCCACCACCCCCGCCCCCCACCCCGCCCCTCCCTCCTGCAGGCAGCGCGAGCTGCGGGAAGCGTTTGCAGCTGTGTACAGCGTGGAGACGAGCAGCTGCAACAACGGGTGGATGCGCGGCAAGCTTCTGCAGGGTGAGGGGGGAGGGGGGGGGGGGGGGGAGGGCTGGGCCGGCGCGGGACCTGCCCCGGGCCCGACGCAGCACGGTGTGCACCACACGCTTGGCCCGGCGTGATCGCGCCTCATCCGCCTGGCGCCCACCCCTTGCGCTGCGCCTCCCCTCCCCCTTCCCTTCCTCCTGTGTGCAGCCCTGGGGCTGAGCCCTCACTGGCAGCCTCCACGCTGCGAGTCCGAGGGCCCGGCGCCGCCGCCGCCCCTACCCGCCGCCGACCCCGGCTCGGAAGTCAGCCGGTACGGGCGGCGTGTGACGCGCAAGCGCTGGGCCGGCGGCGACAGCGGCGACGACAACGCGGCAGAGGGTTCGCCGCGGGACAGCGGCGGCGGCGGCGGCGGCGGCGCGCGGAGCAGCAAGGTGGCGGCACCCGCGGCCAGCAGCGCCACCACCAAGCGCACGCGGCCGAGCACCAGCCCGCGCGCTGTCTCCTCCCTGGCCGCCAGCTCGCTGCCCAGCTTCCCTCTGGCTTCCACCGACGGCGCGGCGCTGCTCGGCGGCTGGCCGCCGCTGCCCCCGCCGCTCATGCCGCAGCCCCTCGGCAGCGTGTTCAGCCAGCCCAGCGTGCGTATCGTCCTGTCCAAGTCATCCAGCGGTGGCGACGCTGACCTGGCGCAGCAGCAGCTCGGCATGGGCCCCCCCCCGCCGCTGCCGCCCGGCCAGGGCGGCGCGCCGCACCTGCCGGCGCCGTAACAGCAGGCCGCGTCGGCGGGCGCCGCTGCCGCGTGTGCGCGGACGCCGTCGCCGCACGGCCTGCCGGTGTTCCAGGCCGCTCCCGCCTGGCTGGCGGCAGACCACCAGGCGGCGCTGCACACGGCAGGCGGCCGCGTGGGCGACGGCTCCCTCCCCCCCGCCGGCATGCAACGCTCGGCGGGCAGCAGCCTCGGGGAGGCGTCGCAGCAGTCCGGCGTGCTGGGCGGCCGGCAACACATCCTCGCGGTGCTGGAGGAGCAGCAGGTGGGTGCCGTGCGCTAGGGCGGCGTGGACGTTGAGGCGGTGCGGCGGGTGCAGCGCGCGCGGACGCCCGGCCCCCGCCTTGGGTGCTCCCAAGCATGCTCACAACAACACAGCGTCCCACACCCTCCCTCCCCCTGCCCTTCCCCCTGCTCTCCCCAGCGGCTCTATGAGCTGAAGCGCCAGCAGCTCGAGCTGGAGAAGCAGTCCATTGAGCTGGAGATGCAGCAGGAGCAGCAGCGGCGCCAGCTGGGGGCGCAGCAGGCGGCGCTGGCGACGCTGGCGCAGCAGCGCATGCACGGCCTGCGGCTGATGACGATGACGCACGTGGCGGCAGAGGCGGCGGCGGCGCGTGAGGCCAGCCTCTTTGCCCAGCACATGGCGCCGCCGCACCACCCACAGCAGCAGCAGCAGCAGCAGCAGCAGCAGCACCCACAGCAGCAGCAGCAGCGGCCCGCAATGGGCGGCGTCGGCGGGTGGGGCGGCTGCAAGGCTGAGCCCCACCAGGTACGCCCCGTCGACAACGCTGCCCGGCGAGTGGGACCCTTGGCTCCTGCCTGCCAGCGTGTTTGCCGCTGACGCGACCACTGGCGGGCCGCAGGGCGACCAACCGCCGCCGCCGGGCGCCGCCGCCTGCCGCCCAGTCAGCGCCATCAGCGCCGAGCTCCACTCCCTGTTCAAGGCGTTTGACGACGGCCAGGCCTGCCTGGCCATGTACGGCCTTGTATAGCCCACCCAGCACCCTCCTCCCAAATGCCCTGTTTGTAACCCGTGAGCCAGAACCAGGGGGGGCTCCCCCCCCTGCTGCCCCTCCCCCCCCCTGCCTGCCCTCTGCGCCCCACCCCCGCGCCTGCTTTGCGTCCCTAGCCCGCCCGCCCGCCCCCCCCCCCCCCCCCCCCCCCCCCCCCCCCATCCCTCGTGCCCCCACCAGATTGCTTGCCTCGCATCTCAGCAATGCATGCCCTTTTCATTGGTGCGCCGCAAACCTTTTCGCGCTGTCCCCCCTCCCCCATTTTTCCCCCATCGCTGTCCCCTTTGACCGCGTGACCTCCCCACAACCACCCTCCCTATTTTTTCGGCCCACCCCCTGCACCATGCCCTGCTCCCGCAATTCTTGCCGTCTCGTGGCCGGCACCCCTCCCCCCCCGTCTGCCCTTTCTCTCCCCAAGAGCCCTGCACTCCCTCACCTGTCACCCATAGCAGGACCCCCCCAATGCTCCAAACTCGTTTGGTTCCAATGCCCCCCTCCCCCTGGGTGAGACGCACCCGATTGCATCCCCTCCCCCCCTCCCCCGGGTGAGACGCACCCATCGCATCGCATCCCTCAAGACTCAAGATAGACCTCCCACACCCTTTCACAATGGGCTCGACGCCACAACACGTGGCTTGCGTGCATCAGCACGCTGCCGCCAGTCCCCGGCCCCCTGAATCCCTGCCTCCCCCCTTCTCTCCCTGCGCCGCCCCCCGCCCTCAAGACCCGTGGGTGGGCGCGCGCACGGGCGTCCTTCCCCCTGCTCTCCCTGAGCCACCCCCGCCCCTGTGTGCTGGCGTGCTTCTCCCCCCGGCCCGCAGCTGTGCCACCCTCTCGCCCTGTTCCCTCTCCCCCGCCCACCGCCTTGCCACCTCCCAGTACCCTGGCTCAAGCGCGCCCCCCAAGTGATCCCATAAGCACCAGCGCCAACCGCATTTCAGCGCCCCCCCCCCCCCGCACTCATGTGTCCAGTCTCACACTTCACTCCCTGCCTTTGCGCCCTTGTCCACCTCTGCACTTCTCTGTCGTGCCCTCGCCCTCGCCGCCCCTCCCCACTCCCACCCTCATGCCCCACCTCACCCCCACTCCCACCCTCGTGCCCCACCCCACCCCCGCCACTCCCTCCTGCCCACCTCCTCATCACCCACACCTGCTCGACACATCTGGAAACGCATGCCCCTTCCCACCTCTTCAAGAGCGAATCCCCAAGAGTATTTCTTCGTCTGCTGTGCTCACTTTCGTCGGTTCTTTGTGACGTAAAAACAGCAACAACGCGCGCGCCGCGAGAGAGAGGTGCACGGCGACCAGGCGTGCGCGTGCAGCCGAGGGCCCACGTCAGTTGGCGCGTCGGCGGTTGGGGCAGGCATGGTTTGGGCAGCGAAAGAGCGCAGCGCTTGGTGGGAAAAGGAGATCGGGAAGAAGACGAAGGGGGGAAGGGGTGAGAATGCAGTGAGGCGTGGCGCTCGGGGGGCAAGGGAGGGAGGGGCACAGGGCGTGGCCCTCTTCCCCATTGGGGAGGAGCAAGCAGGGGGACAGCGGGTTGAGGGGGGAGGAGTCGACTGGGGTCCTGCGCCGCAAACAGCGGAGGAACAAGAGAGGCAAGCTGCAGGTGCTCCCCTGCGCCGGGCGGGGATGAAGGGTTGGCGGGAGGGCCCGGCCAGGCGCGCAGGAAGGGGATGGCACAGAATGAATGAGAGGCGGGAGGGCGGCAGGCGGGCCGGCCGCTCGCAAAGAATGTCAGAGGGGTTGCGATGTGATGGGCGGGCGTGGTGGGGAGCAGTTGGCAGGGCGACGGAAAATCGATTGCAAGGGCTTGCGTGCCCATTGCTTCTGAATCAGCAGTCGGAACACTTCAGCAGTCGTACACAAGCAGTGCACCGGTGGTGGGCGTGCGGCAGACCGGGCACTGCCCTTTCCAGCCCCCCGGATCAATTCCGCCGCCCCGCGGTGCCCCTCCCGCCCGGCAGTGAAGCAGGCGAGCGGTGCAGGCGCCGCAGGTGGCCCTGTGCCCGCAGGGGATGCGCCAGCAAGTCGGGCTTCTCTTGCAGGCAGACGCGGCACTTGCGGAGACCGCCGCCGCCGCCGCTGCTGCCGCCGCCGCTGCCGCCGCTGCTGCTGCAGGCGGAGGCGCCGTCGTCGGACGCCGCGGCGCTGGCCAGGCTGCAGGCGTGCGGCGGCGTGCACGGCGTGGCAGGTTCTACGCTGCCTGCACACGTGGGTTTGGCGGCGGCGCCTGTTGCAGGGCGTGGCAGCGGGGAATGGGGAGGGTAGAGGTGGCATGCGCTGCTGTCACTTGCAGGGGAGGGAGACCAACGCAGCTGCCATCCCTCCCGTCGCACGTCCACCTCCCGCCCCTGCCCCGCACCTGCTGCGCCTGCCGCCGCGCTCGCCGCCGGCGCGGCGGCCGCCCGCCGCTGCCGCGCCTCTACTGTGCGCAGCAGGCGCGCCGCCGCCAGCGAGCTGTCCAGCTTGCCGGAGGGCATCTGGTAGGGGGCACGGGCCTCTTGGGCTTCCAACGACGCAAGGCGCGCCTCAGCCAGCTGCAGAGCGGTGCGACCGCCGGCATCTGCGACGCAGGCGTCGGACCCCGCTGCCAGCAGGGCGGCGACGAGCACCGCCTCTCCGGTGGCGGCGGCCCAATGCCGGGGCGTCTGCTGGCTGCTGCCCGCGGGTGCGTCGACTGGCGCGCCCGCTGCCAGCAGGTGGGAAAGGGCCGCGCGCGTTGCCGTCCAGCCGTCGGCGTCGACGGCTTGCGTGTCGGCGCCTGCAGAGCTGCGACGCGCGCAGCATCGTGCTGCCACGCGGCGAGGTGCAGGGGGTCGATGTCGCTGCGGCTGGCTGCGCTGCTGGCGGTGGCATCCCGTGCTGCAGGCTCGTGCGCAGCTCGCCCGCTGTGCATCGAGCTGCAGGCGTGGGGTGCGGGGGATTGGGTGGAGTGGGGCGTGGGGTGGCTGGCTGGCTGGGGTGTAGCGGCACCGTAGCGACGGCGGCGGCGGCGGCTGGCGGCGCGGCGAACAGGTTGGGCCGCTGCTGCCTGGCCGTACCTGGCAGCGCATCCCATTGTTTGGTTGGGGAGTGGGGACCACCTAGAGGACGAGGAGGGCGCAGGCGCGCACTCGAGGTGACAAACGCAGGGGGGTGCTGGCGCTCTGACGGCAAGACTCGGCAAGTACTGCGATCGCAGATGCCTCCTGAGAGGGGAAACAGGAGGTTTGTGGCAGGTGTTCCAGCACAAGTGCCTGCTTTGTGCTGAGGGCTGGCGAGCCCCTCCACAGGGGTTGGAGAGCGCTCAGTTGGCTTCAATTTTGTCGCATGAAGCGCTGAAGGATCCAGGGCGCAATGCTCCTCTTGTCGGCGGGCCTTGGGGGCTCGCTCGCACCGCTGCGCTGGCGCCGTCGCCAGCGAGACGGTCAGGCAGCAATGCCACAATGCTGTAGCCTCGACACAGCTCATGTGCCAGGAGTGAAACTCAAAACACCGCTTGCGTGCAGAAAAGTGTGCATCTGTAGAGCTACTCCCCATGCGCAAGCCATGCCAGTGCGCTGTGGGGCTGCGGCGGCAGAGCGTGCAGCCGGGCGATGTTGATTGGCGGTGCATTTCGGCCTCCTCGCGGCGATCCCACGTCCTCTTAACTTCTCCGTCACAACCATCACATTCCCAGAGAGCCAGACAACGGCAATGAAGCTCTCGAGCGTGGCCACCAAGCGCGCAGCAAGCTTTCAAGCAGCCGAGCAGCTTGAGCGGCTCGACCTGGGCGCGGCCAGCGCCACGTCAGGCGGCAGCAGCGACAAGCGCCTCCGGCCTCTCGCCAGCGGCGGCACCGCCCCCGCCGAGGCCGACGACGCGCCGCTGAGCTCGCTGTTGCCGCTGCAGCCGCTGACAGCAGAGGCGGCCAGCCGCCTGGAGCGCCTGGGATCCCCGGAGGTGGAGGCGGAGGAGGAGGCTGCAGCGCTGGCTGCGCTGCTCACAGACCAACAGGCAGCGACGCAAGATGAGGCAGCGAGCACTGCGCCACTGGCAGACGACGACCGCCTGCTGCCCACCACAGCACCACCCTACGATGCAGCAGCAGGACGAGCAGCAGCAGCAGAGCAGCAAGCCGTCGGAGAGGCGCCAATGGCAGTCGACAGCGAGGCACAGCCGGGCGGCACGCCGCCGGGCTCGCCAGCGGCGGCGGCGGCCGCCGCAGCTGCTAGCAGCAAGGCAGGGCAGGCGCAGCGGGACCTCGCTGCAGAAGAGGACGAGCAGCCGCTGCAGATGATCTCCCTGGATGCTCTGTCCCGCAACCCGCTGCTGCAGCAGTTTCAGCAGCAGCGGGCGGCGGCGGCGCGCGCCGAGCAGACGGCGCGCGCGGTGGCGGCGGCGCGGGCGCTGCGCGACGGCGGCTGGCTTGGCGGCGAGGCGCAGCGGGGCGTGCACGAAGAAGAGAGTGAAGACGACGACGCTATGGTTGATGTGCCGTGACTCAGTCGCTGCCCCTCGCTGCCCGGCAACGTCGACGTAAAGGTTGTGCGGCGCTGGGCAGCAGGCCACCCGGTCGCTGCCCCTCTCTGCCTCCCAGCCCGACCGCTTGTGCGACCCACCCGACGGCGTACGCCCTAACCTACCCTGTCCTAATGCTCTGCCAGCCTCTCCACACGTATGGCCCTGGCTGCGTTTGCTGCTGCCTCTCCACTATGCTGCCACCCATCCAAGCCTCTCCCCTTTCTTGCGCTGCATGACCGGCCTTCTCTGCAACGCTTGCTGGCCTCGTCAGCATTTACGACAGTCACAGCAGCTACAGCGGCAGCAGCAGCAGCGCAGGAGGGGAACACAGGGGCCGCCTGCCTGCCGACGCATTCGGTTGGGTCGAGCAACAAAACGTCGACGAAACAGTACCTACTCAACAGCGCGCAGTGCAGCAGCAGCAGGGACGCCTGGTGGGAGGCAAGGTGTGCACACAGCAAGTAAGCAGCGGCAGTCGAGAGGGAGGGGTTGCACCTTGAGGGGGGTGTGGTTCACTGAAAACAACACAAACCGAAAAACGAGGAGAGAAGAGGAAAAGGGGGGCGGGCAGGCGGCAACGCAGGCGGCACGCCCGCCGTGGTCCAGAGGAAACATTGCCTCCTGTCAGTGGCAGGGGGGTGCCGCCGCCTGCGCTCAAAACCGCGCTGTCGGCACCACGCCAGCCTAGGCACACTGCCACATCCATCAATTCAGCGCCACGCCGCCCGCAACCAACGCCGCGCCTCGCGCCGTGGTGCTGCCACGGCACATCGACACCAACACAACAGCGCCCCAGCTTGCTGCCAGGTGGCAGGCAGCAGGCATGTGCGCCACGTGCCTGCCAGGCGCCAGCCCACAGGCACATCATCCTGCCAGCACCAGGCTCTGCAGGCACAGCGCCACGTCACACCTCGACGCCGGCGGCAGGCGCGCGCCGGCACTGCAGCGCGGCACCAGCGCCAGCGCGCCGCGCCGCGTCACAGCTTGACGCCGGGGGCGCGGCGGTAGGTGTGCAGGGGCTCGTCGAGCATGGAGAGCGGCTCCCAGCTGGTTTCCGTGTACCCCTCCCACCTGTGGCAGGGGAGGAGGCGGAGGGGAGGGGCGTCCTGTGGTGAGCACGGCAAGGCGGCACCGCGGGGTGGCATGGCCTCCTTGTGGCCCTCCCCGTTGGAGCCGGCAAGCAGTCGCCTTCCACCCGTCCACGCCGCACAGAGCTCCCCCCTTCTGCTGTGCTGCAACGCGTGGGCATGCAGCAACACAACAAACAGGTGGCCACGTTTGGTGGGCGGTTCCCAGCTCACTTGATCTCAAACAGGCGGTTGGCTCCGCTGCCCTTCACCGCCATGATGCGCTCCACAAAGAAGCTTTCTTCCTCCTCCTGCACCGCCGCCGCTGCTGCGACCTCCTTCTCAGCGGCTTCCACAGGGCGCTGCGGGGTTCAGGCGGAAAGGGGTCCGGACCAGGAGCAAATGGTTGGTGGTGGGCACACGGCACAACGCGCAAGTGGATTGGCAGTCATGTGCAGGCAGAACGCCAAAGCGGCGTCGCATGCGGCACCACGCGACGCCTGCTGTGCCCCCAGTGCACGAGCGCCCGCCGCGGCGCCCCCCCCCCCCCCGCCCGCCCCCCCCCCCCCGCCCCCCCCCCCCCCCCCGCGCGCGCGCCGTCTCACCTTTGCTGCCTTGACCTTCTTGCCCGCAGCCTTGACCTGCTTGACCTGCTGTTGCTTCTTGCCCACCGCCTGCTGCTTGTTGTTGCCTGCGACCTGCTGCGCCGACCGCTGCTGCTTGGGCTGCTGCTGCTGCTTGGGCTGCTGCTGCTTGGGCTGCTGCTGCTGCTGCTCGGAGGAGGAGCCGCTGGGGGCGTCGCCGCTCTGCTTGGCGGCGAGGCGCGCGGCAGCGGCGGCCGCGCCGCCTGCGTGGGCGGCGCCGCCTGTCTGCTTCTGGCGCTGCGACGGGTCGCAGAGGGGAGGGGACGCGGCGTGTGAGGCGCATGTGCAGATGTCCGCACACCCCTGCACAGGTGGCGTGCGTCCCAGGAGACGCGCCGCCCACGTGCCGGTGCCTCCACAACTTCCCTGGTGGGCACCCACAAGAAGCATCCCTCAACCCGACTACTCCCCAGCCCTGTCCCTGGCTTTCACGGGGCAGTACATGTGATGACCTACACACACTAATAGGCAGTACATATGCTGACCTAAAACACTACCAGGCAGTACTTGCCTTGGTGAAGGGCTCGGCCAGCTGGGCCTGGCGCTGGCGCTTGTGCGCCGTGCACGCCGCCGCCGCCGCCGCCTCGCCCTCCTCTCCCGCCCGCCGGTCCTCGCCAAACTGCTCTGAGAACTCGAGCGCAGCCGCAGCGGCACCAGCAGGCAGCCCACTCTCCTTGTCCTCCTCCTCCTCCTCGCCCTCCTGCTCCGCTGCCACTGCCTGCGCCTCCTCCTCCTCAGCTGCCCCCTCCTCCTCCACCTCGGCAGGCATGTTGGCCAGGCGGGCCTCGCGCTCCCTGTCGCCCTCATAATCCAGGGCCCTGCGTTCAGGAGGCAGGCAAAGGTGGGTGGCAGGGCAGGGCGGGGCAGCGGGCGCTGCACGGCACCGAGGTGAACCCAGACATGGCTTTGCTCACAGACGCCGCAGCCGCAGCAGCCGGCAGCTTGCTTAAAGACATTGCCGCCGCCGCCGCCGCCGCAGGCAGGCAGCAGCAGCAGCCGCAGCCGCAGCCGCGGCAGGCAGCAGCACCCGCAGCCGCGGCAGGCAGCAGCAGCAGCCGCACCCACAGCCGCAGCAGCAGCGGCAGGCGCCCAGCACCTGAAGAGGTGGAAGGTGAGGGCAAAGGCGTTGCCGGCGCTGCCGCCGCGCCGCTGGTCCGTGGGCATCACCTCGCACACGACCACGTCACCGGGGAAGAGGCGCTGCACAGGGGTGGGGGGGTGGAGAGACGGAGGGTGGCGGTGGTCACGGGCACACGGGGGGGCTCCGCAAGGGAAGAGGCACTGCGAGGGGTCAAGAGGGGCGGAGCAGCGTGCCGGGGTGGGGCATGCGCCGAGCAAGCCGTGAGGAAGGGGCCCCGCAGCACCCCAGTGCAGGCCTCTGCCCATCCAGCACTCACGTTATCGATCGCGAAACCGCGCCAGTTGCCACTGAGGTGGCGGGGGAGGGAGGCAGGGTGGGACACGTTGAGGCACGATGTGGGGCGGCCATGGCACGCCAACAGCAGCGGCACCCGCAATGCCGGCAGCAGCGCCGGCAGCAACGGCAGCGCCAGCAACAGAGGCACCACCCCTGCCAGCCCCCTCACCTGAAGCCATAATCGTTGCCCTTGCCGTGGGGCAGCCACACAATGTCCCACCACTGCGCAGACAGGGGGCACCAGGGTGGCGCCAGGCATCAGCGTGCGCTCAGCAAGCACAGTTGGCGTTTGTGGCTCAGCAGGCAAACAGGCGTGACACAGCGGCAGCAGGAGCTGGCGTCGGTAGCAGCAGCAGGTTTAGTAGCAGAAGCAGGAGCAGCGGCGGCAGCCGTGGGGACCCGCTTACGTCGCCGTGCTCGCTGGAGTATTGGGCACGCGCCGGCACCGCCTCGCCTTCGGGCAGGAGGGCGGTGAAGGGGCACTTAGTCGTGGCGGAGACCAGGCTGCAGCAGCGGGGGGGGGAGGCAGACGTGAGTGCTTGGGCCAGTGAGCGAGTGAGTGCAGACGCAGCAGGGAGGGTTGTGGAAAGGGCCACGCGCAGGCAGCATGGCCAGCAGGCAGGGGCCACATGTGCCATGCTTACGGCAGATCGTTCTCATGCCGCCAAGGCCCAAGGCGAGCACACACAAGTCGACTCCTCCGGCGCAGGAAGCAAGCGGTGCCGTGCAGCCGCGGGGCGGCTGCATGCGGTTGGCGCAGCACAGGTCCTCACCCTTTGAGGCCCCTGGGTGCGCTGCACCAGAAGCCTCCAGACACCATGGACGCCGTCATGACCTGAGTTGCGACAGAAGAAGGAATCAATTGGATTCGATTTCGACTCAGGTTGGCACAGCAATTGGACTGGGTTTAAAACCCAAGGGAACGTAACGGGCAGCCGAATGCGGCACGCTGTGTGTGCTCTGCCGACCCACTCAGCCCAGAGTGCCCCTCACAGTGCCGCGCCCACTGTGCCGCGCTCGCCGCGCCTGCTCCTCGCTGCGCGGCACCTGCCTGCCCCCACCTTGCATCGCGCCGGGTTGGCCAGGCTCTCCATGTGCGCCTCTGCTGCCTCGTAGCACTTGTCCTGTGCAGCGTGCCCTGTAGAACGGGGGTGAGGGGTGGGCAAGAGAAGGGCAGCTGGTGGCGAGGGCTGAGGCGGGGTGCGCACCGAGGGGGGGGGACGCGCGTGCAGGGCAGCAGGCATGCCAGCCCACGCCGCCGCGACGGCCTGCAGCGTCACCGTGCGCCCTGGACCACGCCGCCGCCGCAAACCCTGGCACAAGCCAGGCCAGGCCGCACCTGCCATGCCCAGGAGCGGGTTCCAGCCGGCTTGAGTGCAGCGCACCCGCCCGCCGCCATCGCCGCCGCCGCCCTTCTTCACCTTCACGCTGCGTGGCAGGGCGAGGCCAGGGAGGGAGGGACGGGCGTGAGGGACAGCTGCTGGCGGCAGGCGCTCGTCAGGCCAGCTGTGGCGCCGCTGTGCACGCGTTGCGTGGCAGCAGGCAGGCGGGCTGCTTCCCCGGCGCGGTTCCATGCCACCGCCATCAGCCCCTCTTGGGATGACCGTCCGCCAACGGGCTTACATGCGCCGCTGGCGCTCCACCTGCAGCGCAGCATCTGCCGCCTTGAAGAACGCCTGCTCGTTGTAGTTGACCTCTACCTTGGACCTGCGCAGGAGGCCAGAAGGCGCAGGGGCGCTGGTTACGGCACGCATTCGCTCATCCATTCAATGAACAGCGTTGCAGCAGCAGCGATGTGCTGCGTGGGCACACATGCCCTGGTTACGGCATGCAGCACCGGGGGGCGCGGCACCAGCGGCGCCAGGCAGCAGCGCATCGTCGACGGCTCTGATGGTCGGCGCCCAGCTGGCCAGCCCTGCTGCGCCCAACACAGCGCCCGCGCGCACCTGCCGCTGCGCCGCAGGTCCGCTTCGCTGACCTCCACATACGTGGGTGCTGCGCGCTTCTGTTTGGGTTTGGGTGCCGGCTGGGCGGCGGCCTGGCTGGCGCGCAGGTCGTCGACGGCAGCGTTGAGGCCGATCTGCAGCATGCGCTGATTGTTTTCTTCGATGCGGCGCTGCCGCTCCAGCTCCATCTCCGTGAGCGTCATGGCGGGCACCTGGGCGGCATCCGGGAGGAGGGCACATACAGCAGGCTCAGGAGGGGAGAACCGGCAGGGCGGTGGCGCAGGCAGGCGGCGAGGGCCGGGCGGTGGCCGGACAGCGCGCGGCCGCTCGACACACGGCTGCACCTGCAATGCTGTTGCGGGAAGGCGGGCCGGGGGGTCTGGAACACGCGCTATCCGTCGGCCGCGCTTGCTGTGTTGCTGCTCGAGCCCCAAATGGCCGGATGCCTCGCAAACTGCTGCAGAGATGTCAGCGACAGTGAGATGTTGCGGCGATGGCCGCGCCGACGCCATGAGCCCGTTTGCCGCCGCTGCGCTGGACAGCCGCCATGCCTTCAAATGCCCGTCATGGCGGTCTCGAGTGTTTTGGCCCAGGGCTTTGCTGGCCAACGCCAGACTTCGAGCTGTGGCTCCGAAGCTGCTGAGCAGGGACATGGCTTGGGTGGTGGAGCCTTGCCGCGCGATCATGCCACCGCACTGCCGCCACCTCCGGCAGGAGGCGCCGATCTGCAACGACCCGCAGGATAGAATTGAGTTACAAGTGTGGCATCTACGCCTGTGTTATCGAGTGTGGTGCGGTCGATTTGTGGTGTTTTGGGGTGCTGCAGCACGCTGCAGCTGCTACACTGGCAAGCATGCGCCGTCCATGCTACTTTCCACCAGGCCGATGGGACCACCGATGCATGCATGCTCGCCCTTCGTTGATGTGCACTGCACCTACGCGCCCACCCACCCTCTTGCTTATGCATGTGTCACTTTGGCGTCGGTCTGACAGGGGTGCACCCGAGGTGAGACCCTGGCAGGGCCGTTTGCGGTACTCTGTCCAGCAGGTCAAGGTCCTGGTGTCGTAAGTGATCAGTCGGCGTCGCGGTTCCATGCGCGGCACACACGGTGTTAGGCACATGACGGTGTCAGCAGCAAGGCTCCTTCGATCGTGGCAGCAAGCTCAGGGCGAGGGTGCTGCCTGGCCGCAGGGAGTCGCGGAAGGCCCGGCGGATGCACACGGTGCCCGCCCGTGCTCTCGCTTGTCGGCGCTGCCCTGTGATGGCTGGCCTGCCTGTGCGATCCCTCTGTGCTGCTGCCAACTCGCAGCACCCCTGCAAGCTTGCGTGAATAGGGCTGCGCCGAGGGCCGATGCAGCGGGGCTCAGTCTGTGCTGCCGCCACTCCTGCCGCCCACGTGGCACGTGCGCCGCCTGCGGCCACCGAAACGCACCTCTTACCAAGTTGCGGACCGCGTCCATAATCTCATCTCGTCGAGTTCTTGTCATCAAAGGCTCGCATACATCTTCCGGCAGCTGCTTTGCTCGGCCCCAAACCAGGCGCGCCGCCATGGAGCTCGAGGGGCGGTGGCGCGATCTCGACAGGCTTCTGGAGCGCCAGGGCAACTTGGTGGGCCCAGGCTTCGAGCCTGGCCCTGAGATCAGAGAGTTCCTGCAGAATGACGCCCGGTAAGCGCGCCTGACCGTCTTTGCAGAGCATCAGTCGCTGCGTTGCTCTGCAGGGGTTGCCAGGACAGCGCCATATCTCCGGTAGCGCTTCACTAGCCCGAGCAGGAGCCACCGCCGCCGCCGCCGCCGCCGCCGCCGCTGTGCCTTGCTCCCTGGCCGCTTGCCAGCCCGCTCAAGCTGCCTGCGCGCCTTCTGCAGCAGCAGCTGCATGGTATGCCATGATACGGCTCAAACCATGGCACTTTAACGTGCCAGCAGCAACGGGTCAGCCTCGTCTTGGCCGCCTCCCACCGCAGCCAGCTGCGCCTCATCATGCTGCCTCCCCCCCCCCCTCCCCCGCGCCTCTTCCGTCGCAGCGTGCTGGTCGTGGGTGCTGGCGGCCTGGGCTGCGAGCTGCTCAAAGACCTGGCGCTGTCTGGGTTTGGCAACATCGACGTGATTGACATGGACACGATCGATGTGTCCAACCTCAACCGGCAGTTCCTCTTCAGGTGCGCCTTGTGTGGCCGACAGACCTGTGCCTGCAGGGGAGGCTGGCGGGGCGGGGCGCTCGCTCATGCCACATCCGTGCGCGCACTCACCCGTGCATCATACGCCACGCTGTGCTGCACCCTCTTGCCAGCTCGGCCCACCTGCTGCCTTGCCCCGCAAGCCTTGCACGCGCGCAGGGTGGGAGCCGTGGGCAGGAGCAAGGTGGAGGCAGTGGCCGCTCTCTAGCTCATCTGTCCCCCACCCCCGCTTCTCCCTGCCTGCCCTGCGCAGGATGGGAGACGTGGGCAAGAGCAAGGCGGAGGTGGCCGCGGCGCGAGTGATGGAGCGGGTGGCGGGCGTCACAGTCACGCCTCACCACTGCATGATCCAGGTGGGGGGCTGCTTCATCTGCAGATGTGCTGTTTCTATCATTGATCTTAAAGGGTTGCGAGGGTGGGCAGGGGGTGGGCAGAGGGCGCTGCAGGGGTGGCGATGCGGGGTGGGAGCAGCAGCGGCGGCAGGTGCTGGCAGCGGCGGCGGCAGCAGCGGCAGCGGCAGCGGCGGCGGCGGCGGCAGCGGCGGCGGCGGCGGCGGCCATGGCGGCGGAGGCCGTGCATTCACAGACACACACATTCCCCTGCTGCCATGCATCCGTGATGCCCTGCAGGAGAAGACCCTAGATTTTTACGAGGAGTTCCACGTCATCGTGCTGGGGTTAGACTCGCTGGAGGCCCGCCGCTACATGAACAGCGTGGCCTGCTCCTTCCTGGGTGAGAGCGCGACTGGCTGAGGGCGGTCGTGTTTTCCCGCCATTCACCTCACACCCACGCCGCTGATGCAGAAATCGCTCCTGGGTGAGCCGCCACCTCCCCTCCTGCACCCAAAAGGCTCCTTGGTTGCACCGCTCGGGTGTGCCCAGCACGGGGGCGCTGGCTGGCTGGCTGGCTGGCCACGTGGCAGGAGGGCTGTGCTGCCTGCGTGCCCCCCACCACCGTGTCACGCATGCACCTCCTTCTCACAGCTCCCGCCTTTCCCGCTCTGCCTTGCGTGCCCCCGCAGCGTATGATGAGGATGGGCAGCCAGACCTGGCTACTATCAAGCCGATGGTGGATGGAGGAACAGAGGGGTTCAAGGGGCATGCCAGGTGGGCGGGGCAGGGGGGTACGGGGGGGCCAGGCTGCCGGTGCTGGGCGCGCTGTGCAGGCTCGGCAGCGCCCGCCGCCTGCCTCTGCCGGAGGTACCGCTCTGTTGCCCACCACCCTGCCCACCGGTACTTGCGTGTTTGCATGCATGCAAACACACATCAGGAGCTCCCTACATTGCCTGCCCCGCCTGTGCCGTCTCTCAGGGCCGTTGCACCGATTGCCCCCTGATTGCACATCTGATCCGCCCTGCTGTGCAGGGTGCTCATCCCTGGCGTGACCCCCTGCTTTGAGTGCACGCTCTGGCTGTTCCCGCCGCAAACCAAGTTCCCGCTGTGCACGCTAGCGGAGACGCCACGGTGGGTTGGAGTGGGCTGGGCTTCACCGCAGTGGTGGTAGCGGCGGTGGTGGCGGTGGCGGTGGTGGTGGTGCTGCTGCAGCCGCAGCTGCAGGCGCCGCTGCTGCCGCTGCTGCCGATTGCTGCCTTTGCCGCTGCTGCCTTTGCCGCCTTTGCCGCCGCCGCCGCCGCCGCTGCTTGCCAACCACTCGAACCCTACCCCCAATTCATTCCGTTCCATTTCTCTGCAGGTCCCCCGCCCACTGCATTGAGTACTCCAAAATCATTCTGTGGCCCAAGGAGCGACCAGACGACACCTTCGACCCAGGTACAAAGGTGCAACTGTAACCCCGGAAACTGTACTGCACGTGCATGCGTGAGGTTTTGCATACGGTGCTGCAAGCGGGGGGATCGGGCGGGCCTGCACCCCCACAGCGCCCGCCCTGTTTGGTTCCCTTGATTTGCAGATGTGGAGGAGCAAGTGACGGCGGGTGTCCATCGTTCCGTTCTTTGACTGTCAATTGCCTTTCTAACAATCAACCACTGTACTTGCCCTGTTGTATCTGCTGCAGACGTGGAGGAGCACATGAAGTGGGTGTTTGACAAGGCGACGGCACGGGCAGCAGAGTTCGGCATCCAGGTGGGGCCTGCCTGCCGGGCACGTGCAAGCACCCGCGCGTAGCATGTCCAAGCGTGCATGCGTGTGCCACCCGCCCGCGTCTGATGAGCGTGCACACGCGTGCATGCGTGTCGCAAGCGCGCTGCGAGCATGCGTGCATGTGCGCACGCGCTCGGTGCGGCGTGCGTGCGTGCTTACCCTGCAGGGCGACCCCTTCCCAACCCATCATCATCATCGCTCGTTCCTCAAACCCTGTGGGTAGGGTGTGACGTACCAGTTGACGCAGGGCGTTGTGAAGAACATCATCCCAGCCATCGCATCGACGAACGCCATTGGTGGGTGGCGCACCGATGCGCGTCGTGCAGGTTTCACTTGAGGGTTGGGGACGTGCGCTGTCATTTCATCACTCAGTTAGAAGTACCTCCATGCTCGCATCTCCATGCTCGTATCTCCATGCTCCGCCCTGCAGCGCTGCATCTGGCACTCCGTGCCTGTACCGACCGCCCCACCACCGCCGCGCTCTGCCTGCCTGCCCTGCAGTCGCGGCGCAGTGCACCCTGGAAGCCCTCAAGATGGTTACGATGTGCAGCACAGGGCTCAACAATTACATGATGTGAGGTGGTGCACATGGATGCATGCATGCATGCAAGCCAGGTCTGCGATGTCCGTCCGACTGCCTGCCTGCGATGGATGCATGCACGCGCGCACCTGCCAGGCCTGCCTGCACGTGGGCTTGCCTGTCTGGCTGCCTGCCCCCCATGCCTGACCACCCTGCCGTTCCGCCGTGCAACCCCCTGCCCCTCCCCCGCCTGCAGGTATGTGGGCACCGATGGGGTATATACACTGACCACCCCTTATGAGCGGGACGAGAAGTGCCCCATCTGCTCCGCCGGCGTGGGCTTTGAGGTGGCACCCTCCTCGACGCTACAGCAGGTGGGCGGTGGGGTGGGGCACGCAGGACATGCTGCTTCTGGCTGGACTGGCGGTCACTTGCTCAGCGCTGTCATGCGTTGCCCGCATGCCGCGCACGCTGCGCACCTGGCCAATCTCCCCCATGTTCTGCTTCCTCCGTGCAGCTCATCAATGGCTTGGTAGCAGACCCGGACTTGGGCAAGCACCTCAGGTGCTGCAGTGCTGGGTTTGTTGGATTGGGGGCATGCAGCGCCGCCGCTGGTGCAATGGGCCACCGTCCTACTTCGTCTGCCCAATGTTTCTACTCACGATGCTGCCTCATCTTCCTCCCATGCTCGCCCGTTGGCACCGCCCCAGCATCAGCTACGGCGCCAATCTGTGCATGCCCCGACAGCCTCATGTGCCCCCCCCCCCCCCCCCCCCCCGCCGGCCGCCCTCCTTCCTCTGCACCGCAGCGCGCCCAGCGTCAGCTATGGCAGCACCAACCTGTACATGCGTGGAGCGTTAGAGTCACAGACGCGGCACAACCTAGAAAAGGTGAGGCTGGAGGGGGTGTGGGGGGGGGGGGGGGGGGGAGGGGGGGTTGAGAGCCAGCGAGCGTGTGCAGGGCGCTGGCGCTGCGGCAGGCAGAGAGACGGGACATGCGTGAGCCTCACATGCGGCGCAACCCAGAAAAGGCCAGGCTGGGGGGGGGGGGGGGGGCAGCTGGAGGCTGGGGGCTGGAGGGAGGGAGCTCGCTTCAGCCTGGGGACACAAGAGTCGGGGGGCGTAGGGTGCACGAGGGTGTGCTAGGGTCGCGCTGTAGAGCACGCAACGCAACCAATCAAACACATGTGCGCACCCCTGCACACCGCCTCCCCTAAACGGAGCCCACCTATACCTGCTGTTCCGTGTTTGCAGCCCATCGGCGAGCTAGTGGACGGCGACGGGAGCATCATTCACGTCAACGACAAGAAGCTAGTGGCAGGTGAGGCACCCCACAGCTGTAGCCCATACCACCGCCCCGGACACCTGCCTGCCTGCATCTCTCACCCGAAAGGGTCACATGGTGGGGCTGAGTTAATTCACTTTGATGACAAGAAGCCAGTGGCAGGTGAGGCGTCCCGCCCATGGCCACAGAGCGTGTAGCATGCACGTGCACAGTGCACAGGTCGCAGCACAGCACCGCCGGACGCGTCGCGCCGCAGCTGCCAAGCGCCGCCTGGCTTCGACTGCCCGCAATCTTGCGCTGCCCGCCCCCGCACCCGCTCGCATTCCCATTCTAGTGTTGCACACCTTCCACACCTTCCTGGCACACCTGCTCAACCACACCATACCCACCCACCCACCCATCCACCCACCCTCTCTGCGCAGCCATGAAGGTGCGGCTCAAGCTCAGCGGCAGCAACGGCAGCATGGAGAGCTGAGGCCGCGCCACGGCGGCGGCAAGTGCCGTGCAGCGGCGCAGCTGGACAGCGGTGCAGCAGCGCAGCGGCACACCTGCGGCCGTGCAGCAGCACGGCACCTGTGTCCTCTGCCACAGAGGATCTGCACATCAATGGCCTGTGACACACAATTGCTGGCGGCTGCGTAGCACGGCAGGCAGCGGCCGGCGGAGGCGGCAAGGGTTTGCAAGCCGGCGGCAGCACCGCAGCTGCTGCTTGCTTGCGGGGGCGCGGTCCCGCCAGCCCAACTGTAATCCGACGTGCAGTAAGAGTTGACTCAACACTTGAACAGGCTGGGGAACGTGGGCTGCCACAGTGTGCCCATGGGTAGGCAGGGATGCCTAACTGACTGACCGTCTGGCTACTCGTCTGATCAGAAGCACAAAACACCGACGGTGGCAGTCGATTTGGGGGCAAGGCCTGCAGACCCTGCCAGGCGGCGGCGGTGCGGTTGCCGAGCTGCAATATCAACAGCAGCTGCAGCTGCAGGGAGATCAGCGACAGCAGCAGCAGCAGAGCAACAGCAGCCGCAGAGCAGCACCAGGGGCAGCAGCGGCTGCAGCAGCGTGGTGGTGACAGCAGCTGCAGCGGCGGCAGCCCGGCAGCGGCTTGACTTGACTTGACTTGAGAGGGTTACACGTTGCGTTCAGCACAATCCTGTGCTGCTGACACAGAGGTCAGAGTGCGAGCGACAAGGCATCACACAACGAGCAAGGCACTGGCTTACCCAAGGCCGGCCAAAACACATGCAGGGGGAAAGCATTCACCGCTGCAGGGGGGCCCAAACTCTGGGCAGGCCCCGCCCAACCGCTGCCGGCAACGGCGACACCGGCGGCGGCGGCGGGACTGACTGAGGGCGGGTTACACGTCGGCGGCGGGATTGATTGATTGAGGGCGGGTTCCACGTTACTTTCAGCAGCGGCTGCAGCAGCGTGGTGGTGACAGCAGCTGCAGCGGCGGCAGCCCGGCAGCGGCTTGACTTGACTTGACTTGAGAGGGTTACACGTTGCGTTCAGCACAATCCTGTGCTGCTGACACAGAGGTCAGAGTGCGAGCGACAAGGCATCACATGACGAGCAAGGCATGGCTTACCCGAGGCCAGCCAAAACAAGCAGGGGGGGAGGCAACACTGCTGCTGGGGGGCCCGATCTCTGGGCATGCCCCACCCAGCCGCTGCCGTGAGCAAGGGCCACAAGGGGCGCCACGAATGCAACAGGAGGGCAATGCAAAAAAATCGCCCTGACTGTGAGGTTACAGGTGGGTCCGCACGTTAACGTGCTGGGGCTGAGCCCTCTAACCTGAGGAGCAATGCCTGCGAAGGGAGCGGTGGGGGAAAGCGGCACAGCAGCGCACAGGCTGGCCAATCGGGCGCAGAGGAGGGTGGGAGAGCGGCGGGCACCTGGAAGCCGCTCCCGAAACACAGGCACGCGGGGGCAAGCGGGGGGCAGCATGGCAGTAAGGGGCCGGGTCGCAGGATCGATGCATCAAACACACCCTTCAACCGCACGCGGCACAGCGCCGCCCGGGAAAAACAACAAGGGGACAAGGGAGCAAAAGCAAAACCCCGCAGAGCAAGAGAACTACCAAGAAAGCAGCGGCAGCGCCGGCCCCGGCACAAGAGCTGGTAAAAGCGTCCAGACAGGCAAGCAACAACTGCGGCAAAAGGCAGGGAGCGCTCAAGCAGGCAGGGGGGAGGGAGGGTGCGGGAGGCCGGAGGAACGGGGCAGGGGGGTGGGGAGGCCGGAGGAATGGGACAGGAGGGTGGGGAAGCCAGGGGCACAGGGGACCGGGGAGGTTGGGGACTGGGGGCAGGAGGGGGCGGATGCACAAGGGAAGCGTAGACTAGCGCGACAGACAGCAGCAGCGCAGGCCATGCACGCACACGCACCCAGCAGGGCGCTGCCCAGTCCGCAAGGACTGACAGCGTGGGGGCCGCGAGGCCGCCAGCGGGGCGGGCGGGCAGGCCGCCGCCGCTGGCACACCAGCTACCCGAGCATGGCGCCCCCTGCTAGCGCCACTGCACGCAACACGGCAAGCACAGCTACCACCCGCGCACCAGCATACCGCCACTGAAGGGCAAGGGGGGGAGGGAGGGGAAGGAGCCGGGGCAGCAGGAACGGCGGGGGAGGGCATAACGGTTAAGAAAGGGGATCAGGGCATGGGGGGGAGCGGCCGCAGCCGGAGGCGGCCGTCGACCGCACGGAAGAAGGGGTGGGAGTGGGGCAGGGCGTCAAGCCAAGAGGCGGGGGCGCAGCCAAGCGCTGCAAATCACAGAGGAGGGTCCAAAACAATTTGCACGCAGAGCGCGAGGCGAGAGGGAGGAAATCAGCAGGGTCGCCGGGGTCTGGCGCAGCGCGCTCGGGGGCAGCGGCAGGGGCAGGGGGCGGCGGCACCAGAGGGCCGCCGTCGCCCGCGTCGCCGGCGGGCTGCAGGAGGCCATCCAGCGTGAGCTGCACGAGGCGCGGCTGGGCGGGCTGCTGCTGCTGCGGGGGCTGCCGCTGCTGCTGCCGCTGCCGCCAGCGCAGCCGCAAGCCGGTGAGCCCCGCCGGCCGAGATCCATGGCCTATACCGCTGCCAGGCAGACCACACCCCAGACGCCAGCGTGCACGCCGGCCGGCGGCCGAGCCAGCCAGACATCAGCGAGGGTGGGGGGGGCCGGGGGCGGCGCTGGCGCAGCTGCCACCGCGCGCGCGGCCTCCAGCTGGCCGACCACGGCACGGGCAACGGGGCAGTCCCAGAAGTGGTGCTGGCGGCCGGGGCGCGGGACGGCTGCGCCGCAGGGGCACAGCTCGTCGACATGCAGCCGCGCAGCGGTGGGCAGCGCATCGTACGCCAGCCGCCAGAAGGTTTCCTTCCTGCCGTTCTCCCAGGGCAGGCGCCACAACCGCCGCAGGACAGCCGACAGCTCTGCCAGGGGAGGCAGCGGAGGGGGGAGGGGAGGAGGAAGGGGAGGGAGGGGAGGAGGAAGGGGAGGGAGGGGAGGGGAAGGGGCACCGGCGGCCCACTGACTGTGACTGTGAGGTTACAGGTGGGTCCGCACGTTAACGTGCTGGGGCTGAGCCCTCTAACCTGGAGCAATGCCTGTGAGGGGAGCGGTGGGGGAAAGCGGCACAGCAGCGCACAGGCTGGCCAATCGGGCGCAGAGGAGGGCGGGAGAGCGGCGGGCACCTGGAAGCCGCTCCCGAAACACAGGCATGCAGGGGCAAGCGGGGGGCAGCATGGCAGTAAGGGGGCCGGGTCGCAGGATCGATGCATCAAACACACCGGCCCACGAACGACGAAATTTGATACATTTTTCCGGTCATAAAGTGTTTTGTCCAACCTCCCGTCATCATCGCCTCTCGCTTGCGTCACAGACCCGATAGCTCAGTTGGAAGAGCATCTGCCTAACACGCAGAAGGCCTGGGGATCGAAACCCCATTGGGTCACTTTTTGCGTTCACATTGCTTACGTTCTGAGTCGTGATGCTATCCGTTCTCTCGATTTTAGTAAAGCTGGTGATTGGTGGTGTAATGACCGCACTGGCGCTTCTGGGCACATTTCCGGCAGTCCGTTGAGCCTGCTTCCGCCGACCGTCGAGCGGCGCTCGGTAAGCTGGAGCTGACCTTGGTGCTTCAACCTCGTTCCAGGGCAGTTCGACAACATCCCTGTGAAAGGCGCAGGCTCGACGTCAGGGAGCCAGGCCGGGAGCGGCGGTCGGGCCGCGGGGCAGGCGGCGGTGGGGCGGCGGGTATCGACGGGTCGTTCTGGCGCGAGGTGCCTGCATCGATGGGATATCCCAACCGCACGCTGGGACGTCTCGATGTTGGACGAGGGCAGAGCTCCCGTTCAGCAAGCCTCTAGGCGCCAAAAGCATCCCCGCGCAGCCTCCTATCGCCTGTTGCAGCGCTCACTGAAGGATGGCAGGGTGGCATGCAGCCTGCAAGTGCACAGGAGAGGGCGATAACGCCGGCGCGTGCGCCAGGCCGCAGGGGACATCCTGTCGCCGCCACCGCTGCTGGTTCAGATCAGAAGGCACGGCACGCAGCAGCCCCTCCCAGATTCTCTGCCGATGGCGCCCATCTGGACAGGCCCACGGTGGCATCGCCTCTTGGATTGCCTGATGGCAACATCCCTCGCCCACACTGCTCGACTTGCGTACGCAAGCCACCTTCTCTTTGTTTGTATTCTCCTGCCTCTCCTGTCCTGGCTCACGCTCGCTCAGTTCCTCTCGTCAGTCACAATCGCAGAGCAGTGGCAGGAAAATGGAGCAGCAGCGTGGTGCCCCCACAGGGTGGCGAAGCGGTACTGCCCGCCGCCGCACCGCCGCTGCACTGCCGCCACCGCCACACCGCACAGCACCGCCCGCCGGCCGCCGCCGCCGCCGCATGCGCGCACCGCCGCCTGTGCCGCCGCCCGCCGCCCGCCTCTGCCCTACAGCGCCTCTGCCAGCACCTGCGCCAGAGCCAGCGCTGCAGAGTCCAGGCGCTGCTGCGCCAGCGGGCCGGTGAATTGCGATCGCGCGGTGCCGTCGTCCAGCAGGCTCAGCTTCTTGAGCAGCGAGTGCGCAAACAGGCGGGTGGGCGCCGGCGCAAAGTCCTTCTAGGTCTGCCAGTACACTATGTGCGATCCCTCTGCGGTGGGGTGTGGGTGTGCGCGTGGCCACCATGAAGAAGTTGGGTCCCCCAACTTTTTGATTTGGGATGTTAACATCCCATTTGGGAACGTTCCCAGCTAGTGGCCTTGTGCCCCAGCCCTTCAACGGGCAATGATATCCTGTCAAGTCACAGTCAAAGCTTGCTGCCGTCGCAGCCACGCTGCGCTGCAACTGAGTTCACAACACGTCACGTCAAGTCAAGCGGCAGCGGCAACTCCCTGCCGGGCATCAACGAAAGGGTACCACAACCACCGACCGCCGACCACCGTGGGTATCCGGTGTGGAGGGGGGGCCTGCTGTGCACACTCCACCTTGGAACGCCAATTTCCACCCGCACCCAACGTTGTGCATGGAACTCCCTCATCTGGCATTACGCCTGCGTTGCCAGGGTCGCCCGATTATACAAACTGTTGCACACAGTGGCGGCACCGCTGGGGCGCCAGCCAGGCGCCAGCTCAACGTGGGCCGGTGGGTTTGCATCCAGGGTTTCCACACTCTAAAGTCCGTTCCGAGCACATTCTGCTTGATCTTTGCGATTGCGGGTTTCGCCTGGCTTTTCCCCACTTGAGGTTCACTTCGCTTGCAGCGCGCCTAAGCGCGCCTGCAGGCCCGCCTTGCCGCATTGGCAGCAATGGCGGCTCACAACATCGTCGTCAGGGCGGCGCTGGCGCGTCCTGTTGCGCAGCGAGCCGCGGCCTGCTCTTCTCCGCGCGCCGCCTGCCGGTACTTGGGCACGCCACGAGGAGGATGCCGCCACATGGTGAGCTGTTGCGCGCCAGGGCGGTCCTGGCTCGCTGCACTGCCCCGGCGGCGGGCGAGTGGCGGCGCGGATTGGCGCCCGCTCGTGCTGAGTCGGCACACGTTCATCGCGCGAGAGGCAACAACCAGAAATCCCTCCTCGCCATGCCCCGTGCGCCCGTTCAGGCCCAGCTGCGCTGCGCGGATGCGTGGGTGCCACGCTCTGCATCCATCTACTGCGCTGCCGACACCGCCGAAGCGCCCGGCGTCGCCGCCCCGGAGCAGCCCTCCCCGTCAGCCACCACCAACGACAGCGGCGCCTTCGATTGGTTCCAGCAATGGTATCCTCTCATGCCGCTGCGCATGCTGGAGGAGCGGTCTGGCCCCCGTGCCCTGAAGCTGCTTGTAAGCGCGCCTGAGATGTAGAGGGCATGTGTCTTCACGCCACGGCTGCTGCTGCTGCCGCTGTGTGCTGCTGCTGACCGCTGCTGTCACTGTACAAGAGAGGCCTACCAACCGTGTTGCTTACTGCAGGGGCAGGACTTGGTTTTGTGGCGGGACGAGGCCAGCGGGCAGTGGTGCGCCGCCGTTGATCGCTGCCCTCACAGGTGCGAGCTCGAGGGAGGGCGGCACATGCACGTGATGCATGCAGGGGCCTGACACGCGTTCGAGCAGCGATACGTGTTCCGATGCTGCAGCTGCACCTGGACGGGTGTGCGGAAGCTTCTGCGTGCGCTGCCTGCCTGCCTGGCGATGCCCCTCCAGCGTCCAACCTTTCTCTCCCTCGTTGCCGCATAGCAGGCTGGCGCGCATGTCCGACGGGCGCATGATCAACGGGAAGCTGACCTGCAGGTGCAGAGGGGCGGGGGTGTAACGCATCCTCCCCTCGCCAAGGTGGTGGGCAAGGTGAACAGTTGGCACGGCGCAGGGGCAGGGGTTCGGGCGCCCCTTGCAGGCCTGCTGGCGCTGCTGCTGCTGGTGCCCCTCGCCGCCGCCGCTGCTGCCAACCCTTTGCCTCCTCAGCGTCCGTCCTCCAATCCATGCTTCCTTTTTTCACCACTGCCCCCCAGCTACCACGGGTGGCAGTTTGACGGACGGGGCAAGTGCACGCTTGTGCCGCAGGTGTGCCCCTTTCCTGCTTACCATTCACAAGAACGCCACAGGCGTTCCTGTCCTGACGGCTCTGCTTGCGCACACCATGCTACACCATGCTACACCATGCTATGCAGAGAGCGCCCCCCCCCCCACCCCACCCCCACCCCACCCCACCCCCACCCCCCACCCCCACCCACCCACCCACCCACCCACCCACCCACCCACCCACCCACCCACCCACCCACCCACCCACCCCCCCCGCCCGCCCGCCCGCCCGCCCGCCCGCCCGCCCGCCCGCCCGCCCGCCCGCCCGCCCGCCCGCCCGCCCGCCCGCCCGCCCGCCCCCGCGCGCGCGCGCGCGCGCACACGCACGCACGCACGCACGCACGCACGCACGCACGCACGCACACCTCTGCACCCTCCCCCCGCCCCGCCCCGCCCCGCCCCACCCCGCCCCGCCCCGCCCCACCCCGCCCCACCCCACCCCGCCCCACCCCACCCCACCCCACCCCACCCCACCCCACCCCCACAGACCGAGGGAGGCCTGCTGTGGGTGTGGGCCAGCCCCGACCCCGCCACGCACGCCGCCGCCGCCGCCGCGCCGCTGCCGGTGGTGCCGGAGAACGGCGATGCGGATTGGTTCTTGGGCGGGGGGGAGCACGACAACCTGTGGGGCTATCTGGTGATGCCCTGCGAGTTCGCTTTGGCCTCGGTGAGGGTTAACAAAACAAGGGGGCGAGAGGGGGCGGCGGGCGGGCGGGCGCGGTGCTGCGAGTGGCGGGCGGGGCTTGTGAAGGGCGGGCGGGGGTGGCAAGGGCTGGGCAAGGCAGCCCATGGGCGTGCTTGGGGTTCCTCTGTCCCTCCGTGGACTGATTTGTGGTCTGGGCAAGGAAGCTTGCAGCGTGGCAGCATCCCACCGACTTGAACTCACACTGGCTCCCATTCCATGCAGGAGCACCCTTTCGACCCCAGCCACACGCCCTACCTGCACGACCGCACCCCGCCTGCCTGCCCTGTCCCGCCATCATGGATGATCCTTGCTTCCCTCCACCCTCCGCCTGCCCTGCCCGCCAGGAGAACCCTTTCGACCCCAGCCACGCGCCCTACCTGCACGACCGCACGCTGCGCATGAGGCGGGAGGACGCCATCCCCATGAACATGTCCCTGCCGGTGGGTGGCTGCCGATTGATTTTGATTGATTGTTGGGTTGGTTGAGACCGCGTTTGATTGCTATTGATTGACCGACACGGACCTGTGCCTGGTCCCTGCAGGTGGGTGTCGTTTGAGTTTTTTGATTGCTATTATTGCTGTTGATTGAACAATGCGGACCTGTGCCTGGAGATGGGCGGGTCACCCGGTGAGCACGCTGGCAGCCGGCGTGCGCATCAGCGTGTGCTTGCTTGCGTGTCGCTCCTGCAGCTGCATGGACCTGTCCTGGAGGTGAGGAGACACACGTCGCAGTCTAGCCTCCCTCTCTGCTGCTGGGTTTGCTGCGCTTGGCGGTGGAAAACAATGCCCGAGCCTGCTCTGGGTGTTCTCATCCGGCTGGAGGGCCACCTCGTCGTATAAGCACTTGCATGCCGCTCCTACCATTCACTGCAGGGCGACGTAACCCCCAGGGGCTTCCTGGTGCGCCACAGGGGCTACCTGAAAAGCAACAGGGAGATGAAGGCCACACGCCAGCTCATCGCCCCCGGCACCGCCAGGTGCGCAGCGCAGCGGGCAGCGCTGCGTGCAGAGCAGCAGGGGGGGCAGCGCGCGGCGGCCAGGCGGCGCTGTCGCCGATGCAGGCAGCAGGGCAGGCCAGCGGCAGCAAGCTGGCAAGTTATTCGACGTCGCAGCCTCGCTGCTGCTGCTGTCACTGCTGCTGCTGTCACTGCTGCTGCCGCCGCTGCTGCTGCCTCCTGCTGCTTCCGCCTGCTACTGCTGCTGCTGCGGCGGCGGCGGCGGCCGTCGCCAAGTCGTGCCGACTTGGCTGTGCCTCCTTGCCATGCAGAATCGAGTACCATTACCCCAACGGGCAGAACTGGCTGTTCACGATTTAAAACACCCCCGCCGACGCCGGCAGCACCCACGTGCTGTTCAGGCTGGTTATGAAGGGGGTGGCCTGGCCGGCGCGGCTCCTCTTCAGGTGAGGGAAGTTGCACACAGCCTTACAAGGCGTCAGTGCCGCCCTTGCTTTCCTTTCAAGTGCTTACATCTGTCTAACCACAGGAAACCTGTCGACACAGGTCCCTGGGCGGCTCTTGTGAAGGCTCCAAGCATTGCTACATCTCATCCGGCCCAACTCTCGAGCCCAGCCTGCGGTCAACCTGCGTGGAACTTGGTGCTCGCGCACCGACCCCCTCCGATCGCTAGCGTTGCTGCCCGATTTCACGCGGCACCTGGACGGCCGCACCTGGTGCTGCATGCTTCGATTGCCGTCCACACCACACCCTTGCTGCCTTGCACTGTGCAGCGCGCTGCCCGACTTTTTTAGGCACCTGGACGACGCACCGGACGAGGACCGCGCAATTCTGCATGGCCAGGGCCAAGTGGTTGCTGCGCAGGCACGGGGCGGCGCCGCGGCGCCGCGCTACTTCCTGCCGACGCCCTCGGACGCGTGCGTGCGGGGTGGAAGGGTGTGCATGTGCTGCTGCTGCTGCCTGTGCTGCTGCTGCCTGTCCAACCACAGGAATCAGCCTGTCATGACGCAGACATTGTTTGCAGCTACCGGGCGGTCGTGACGCACTGTCGATGGTAGGCGCCGCCGGGACGGCAGTCATGCGTATATACTGATGCCGCTGCGCTGCTTGCCGCTGACGCGGCTTGCCCGCCTGCCCTGCTGCTGCAGGGGCGTGGCCGCGTGGCGCGTGTGGCTGCGCGACCACGGCGGCGGCGGCGTGCCGTACGCCGGCGGCACGACGCAGCAGCCGCCGCGTGCCTGGAGCAGGCAGGAGATGCTGGACAGGCATGCCCTGCACGCTGAGACCTGCAAAGCCTGCCAGGAGGTGAGGAGTTGCCTGATCCCTTGGTGCAGGCAGCGGCGAGTGCAGTTGCAGGCTTGCAGGTGCTGGAAATTCGCCGGCAGGGGGTCAGTCAGGAAACATTCCAAGCCACTTGTCTCTGTCTCTGCATTCCTGCAGGGCCTGGCGCTGTGCCGGGCAGGCGCCGCCGCGGCGACGGCGGCACTCGCGGCTGCGGTGCTCGCCGCCGCGACGCGGGCGGCGCAGGCGCAGGCGCGAGCGGCGCCGCTGCCGGTCCCCTTCCTGGCGTCTGCTGGCGCGGCAGCACTGGTGGCCTGGGTACTGCGCACAGGTGAGCTCTCAGCGGGGATCCCTCCCTCCATGCGGTGGATGGATGCTGCCATGCAGTGGATGGTTCCGTGCAGTGGGTGGTGCCGTGCATTGGGTTGTGTCGCGCAGTGGGCGGCCAGCTGGACAGCAGGAGTGTGATGGCGATGGCAGTGGTTGGCCAGGACTACCCCTGCACACCCCCCCTCGCTGCTCTCGGTGAGGTGTCCGCCGCACTGCACCCACCAACCCGGCCGCCTTTCCTGCCTGCAACCCTGGCCCGCCCGCAGGCTTTCTGCAGCTGCGGCAGCACATCATGGGTGAGAAGGGGGCGGTGCTGCGAGTCGAGTATGGTCGCAGGCGGTAAGCGACGCTGCTGGCAGGCTGGATGGTGCTCACGCTGCGCCTGGCACCCCTGTGGTGCTGCTGCAGGGTACCAAGAGATGCCTTGGGAGCGGCGCGCGGTGCAGGGCCCGCTGGCCACACTGCCAGAGTCCACCGTCAAGGCGCTTGTCGTGTTGGCGCGCGTGCCCGGCGCCGCGCTGCGCCTGTTGCGTGCGCGCCCAGCGGCGGCGGCGTGAGCCCCTGCTGGCTTCCGTCGGCCGAACTCTGAACAGCTTTCCTTTTGTGTGTTGCAACCATCCTCTAGCCCGACCCTTCGGCCTTCTTTGTATCACCCTGCCCATCCGATTAATCCCTCTGTGTGATGCTCCTCCCATCACCCCTCAGTGCATGTTGCATGCCCCCCCCCTTCATGGCGCCTCGCCCCAGCCTCTCTCGGCAGGCCCTGCCATCCCAGCCTGATGCGTGCGTGTATTGTGCGCTCTGCCCCCGCTCTGTGGATGGCGCACGCATTGGCGGCGCCCACTTGCTTGGGCGAGCTCTCTGAGTGTCTGTGCTGTCGCGACGCACGTCAGCTGCAGTGTACAGTAAAATTTTGGTAGCAGTGAGCGGTCTATGCTCGATGGGAGCAGCAGGATTGGGTGCACGACACGTCATGGCTGACCAGCTCTGCCCCCCCCGGCAGCCGCTGGCTCCGCGGCCTGGCAGGCCTCTGGTAGCCTCGCAGCTTCGCCACCCTTCCTCTGTAAAGTCAATAAAGCCCCTAGCGCCTTCGCGCTAGCCTCGTAGGCCGCAGCCGAGCAACATGACTCGAGGCCGCGCCTCCACTGCCACTTGCCTGCTCGCTGCCTTACTGACGGTCGCGCCTGCTGCAGCGAGGTGCCGGGCTCTGCACCAGGGCACCACGCCGGCGCCGCCCGCTCGTCAAGCGGCGCGCTCGACAGCGCCCGCCGCCGAGCCCGCCGGCGGCGCCTGCCCGCCTCCAGGCCTGGCGCCTGTCGCAGACTTCAATGTAACAAGCTACATTTCCGCTCCCTGGTTTGTGCTGGCTCAGGTACCCAGGGCTGTCACCCTCTGTGCCTACTGTAGTGCTGCAGTGCCTGCCTGCCGCCGGGTCGCACCCAACACACCTCTGCACCGCCCCACCACCCCGCCACAGCGGCGCCTACCCACCTTCCCGACCACCCACCCACCCACCCACCCGCCCGCCCTCCGCAGACCCCGCTTGCGTACCAACCACAGTCGCAGCTGTTTTGCGTGCGGGCAGAGTACCAGGCAAGCGTTGCAGGGCCCGCCGGGAGCGCAGCAACGGGCGCCGACGGCGTTGCGAAGAGTGCGGCGACACAGTAGTGGCACTGGAAGCGATGGCGTATGAAGGCCGCGGTGCACGACCCTCCCCATGCACGCGCAGCCGCTGGATGCCTCCGACCCCCTGGCCGGCCTGAGGGTTCTCAACTCGGCGCGGCAGGGCGCCGTGGACGGCCCCCCGACCCGCACGGTCGGCCCCTCGTGAGTGTCACCGGCGGCGGCTTGCTGCAAGGTTGCCTGGGGTGGCGTCCATTACACATCAACCCGGCTTTGTTAACGCCAGCCCCTCCTCGCAGCCGCCCCCTGCTCCGCCGCAGGCTGGTGGCTACCGTCCCTGACCGCTCCCTCCCCTCAGCCCTGGAGGTTGGGTTGGTGGACCCAGGTAGGCGCCACACAGGGGGCCGACCCCCTGTTCAGCACCAACAGGGGGGGCGACCAGACAAGGCCCAGGGCAATACGATGTGCAGCCTGAAGACGACCGAGTTCAACCCACATGCCCGCCCTCCCCCTCCTCCCCCATCTGTAGCGTCCCAAGAGCTTCCCGGGGACACCCGCGCCAGCAGCGGCCCGTACTGGGTGCGTGCGTGTCCCCTAGCAGCTGGTCAACACCAGCAGCGCATGCGGGGAGGGGGAACCCTCCGAGGAAAGCTTCTGACTCAAAAGGCTCCCTAGCTCAGCTGGGTTGGAGTGCAGGCTGCAGCGCGGCGTCGATGTCATCGCATGCACCTTGTGGCTGCCCGTGCCCGCCTTGAGTGCACGTGCCTGACGCGGCCACCGGCACGCCTGCCTTGTGTGCCCGCATGCATGGGCAGGCGCATGTGCGAATGGCCCGGGCTCCCCCGGGGGCCCAGACACCCCACACACGCGCCACCCCACGTCGCACACGCCCCCCATCAACGGCGCAGGTGGTTGCAACTGGGAGTGATGGCGCCGGCGGCTATGCCTGGGCCATCGTCACCACCGGCCCGCCCGCTGTGCCCGGCCCTGGCGGGTGCACGTGGGCACCGGTGCGACGCCGCTGTCATTGCTGCTGATGTTGCTGCTTCACTGGTGCTGTGCAGCCGCCATCATTGTTCCAGCAGCTGCTGCTTTGCGCTGTAGCAGCTGTAGCAGCAGCTGCTGCTTAGGGCCTCCTTGCGGTGGTGCTGCCGCGCCGAAGTGAGGTGGTCCCCTCTTCTTCTTTCGCGCTGCAGCCCAGCGTGAGCGGCATGTGGCTCTTCTCCCGCACCCCCGACAATCCACGCGCCTACAAAGCGATGACAGGGCTTCTGGCAGAGTAAGCACGAAATATTGGTTGGGCAAGGCGCTGCTGGCAGCCGCTGCTGGCAGCCGCCGCCGCCCGCATCTGCCGCCGCCGCCGCCGCTGCTGGCTGCTGCGAACCCTTCCGACCGAACCCCACCCTCGTCTCTTTCCCCTCCCTCCCTCCCGCCCCCTCGATGGTTTGCCGGTGGGGCGTGGACACGTCCAGGCTGGTTGCTGTGGAGCACCAGGGCTGTGTCTATCCCGACTTCTGAGGTGGACACAAGCGCAAAATTTGCCTACCACTCGTTCTGGACTGGTCACCCCCACACGTCAGCATCCCTCAATGTTGCTTCGCCAAGTCTCTTGACAGTCCTGCCACACCTGCGCTGCGCTCTTGTTGCTGCCGCCCGCTAAACAGATGGCGGCTGGGCACAGCCCTGGCTGGGCGACTTGCTTAGCTTGCAGTACAGTGTTTTGTACAACGCACCAGCGCATGGCAAAGCAAGTGGATGGGAGACGAAAAGGCATTCACACGCAGAGGGAATGTACACAGAGTGGCAGGGAGAACGTGTGCAGTACTTGTATGTCTGAAGAGATGCAGCTTGCCGGGGACGCGCCGCACGCGTCAGCAGGCCAGGCCAACCGCAGCGCGCACAGCGCACCGCGCCGGCCTGCAGCCGTGGCAAGTACCGCGCTCACAGGTGGCTGCGCCCGCACGCTGCGGCTCGGTCCACCTTCAAGCAGCGGCTGGGCACGACGCGGATGCCCGCCGCTGCCAGCTTCTGCTCGAATTCATGGTTGCTGTGAGGAAGGAAGGGGGCACGCAAGAGCTAATGATGTTGCAGCAGGCTAAGATTGCTGGCGCAGCAGGCGCGCGTGCCACATCCCTCGGCCCCTCGAAGCGGCAACGCTTGGCGCCCTGCACCGCAAGCACTCGCGTGATGCCGCTCTGCAGCCACACGCAGGCGGGCTTGAGGGCCAGGATGTCTTCAAGGTGCTGCAAGGCCGCAAGAGAATATGAGGGAGGAGACGTGAGCCGGGATGGCGGTGTGGAGACAGCGCAGCATGCGCCTGCTTCCTCGCACATGCAGCCGCCCCCGCCAGCGGCGACGCCGACAGCGGCGCCTGCCAGCACCATCAACCCTGAACCGCAGCGCTTCGGTTTAGCATGCGCCTAAACGCAGCAGCGCTGGCATGTGTCTAACAGCAGCAGCACTCGAGGCAACAGCAGCAACGCTGCCGCCGCTTGCAGCAGCAGCGGCATTCGTGGCAGCGGCGCCGCTGCCAAACGCAGGACTCTAACTCACAGGCATCAGGTCGGACGGTTTGCGGAACACATCTAGGATGTCCACTGCAGGGCAGGGAGAGCAGGGGGTGCAGGGGGCAGAGGTCCGTGGCAGGTGAGGGGGAGCAGCTACCACCCAGCCCACTGTCAGGGAGCAGGGAGAGCAGGAGGCAGCAGCGATCAACGGCAGTGGGCAAGGGGAGCAGCTGCTGCCCACCCACCCACTTGTATAGTGCAAGCACCGGCCCCTGACATTCCTCACGTGCACCGGCAGGCGCTGGGCGCAGGCAACGTGCACGACACCGCACGCTGCGCACCTGGCTCCTTGATTGCCTTCAAGTCGCGAACCACCGGCTGCCCCAGGATCTCGCACACCTCCGGATAGAACACTGTGGCGTTTTCCAGGGAGAAGTGGGAGCAGGAAACGAAACGAGCAGACGGTTTGTGACAAGGCGGTGGGCAGCAAACCCCGGTCGGCATGCCGGGGTGCAGCTGCTGCTGCTGCGTGGCCCCAACTTTGCCTCCGGCCAGCTCACCAGGCACGGGGATGATGCGCACGCCCACGCTCTGCAGGTACTCTGGCACAAAATAGGCCGGCTGCGATGCCTGCAGGCGGCGCAGGGCAGCGCCTTTTAGGGTTTAGGGTTTTTTAGGGTAACCCTAAATAAGCCCTAAATAACGTCCGGGGGGACGTGGTGTCGCCACCGCACCTGCACCTCCGTCTTGCAGCCCAGCACTGCGACCGTTTTTGCTTCGGCGGCAATCTGTAGAGGGCGTGAGAGGCGTCGAGTGCAAGCCGTCGTGGGCGTGCGGTGTCCAGCAGCGGCGGCGGCGGCGGCGACAGCAAGGATGCGCCACCCTCCCCTGGCACCTCGCCTTCTGCGCCTCCTTGGGATCGGTGACGATGGAAGCGGCAGCCATTGCCCACGTCCTGCGGGAGCGAGTCAGCAGTCTCGGGTGTCGTGGAGCTGGTGGCAGGCCGTGAGCCAAGCGGAGATAACTCATGTAAAGAGCGATCAGAATGCAGGAGCGGCGACTGCAGTTTGAGAGGGGCCCTGTACAGCGATCTGGGCAAGCCTCTCGACACGCCCCCTCACGTCGCTGCCCTTCACCATCGCGGCATTTGGGCGCCCCTGCACCTTGTGTAAACCTATATCTAGTCATGGCGACCTGCCTGGGGCGCCCACAGGCCGTGGGCGGCCTGGCCCGCGCCGCACTAGGGGCCGCCTTCTCTAGCACCCCAAACGCCTCGGTGGTCGATGAGATGGTCGCCTATGCCCGATCAAACTTCAAGGCAAGCGTGCAGGCGGTCACGGTGTGCGCAACAGGCGGGGTTGCGACTGCCCAGGTGCCGAAAGTCGCTTCCGGCCTCTCCTCTGCCTCTTCAGTCCAACCACGAGCAGGCGTTAGACATTCTCAAGTCGGGGCTGCAGTACATGACCGCCGGGCCCGACGCGGGCAGGTGAGGAGCGCGGGCGGCGGCGGCGCTGGCGGCGGCGGCGGCAGCGCGAGCGGCAGCCGAGAGATGTGCACCCTTAGCTCTCTGCTGCCTGCTAATGATGCAACTACTTCCTGCCACCTGAACCTGCAGGCTGTACCTGGCACAGGCAGAGGTGGAGGCGGATCGCAACCGCTGGGTGGGTGCAGCAGCGGGTGGGGGGGGGACTCGTTCGCAGGCGGCCCATCTGGGCCGCCAGTGCTTCGCACGAGGCCTCTTGCCTCCCGCCCGTGCCCCCCCCCCCCCCCCCCCGCCCCCCCCCCCCCCCCTTAAATGCGAGTCGTCCGTACTGTCTGTACTGCCCACGAGCCCCTTTCTCCTCTCCAACCCTCTCATCCTCCCAGCCTGATCTCCTTCCCCCCCTCCCTCACCCCAGCCTGAAGTCGGCGACCTGGCGCGGCGCGCCGCCACCGCCGCCTCGGAAGCGCAGCCCACCACGCCGGCGGCGGCACTGGTCGTGGCGGAAGTGGAACTGCTTGCAGAGTGCGTGAGCGCGCGGGCGGCGCTGGCGATGGGGCGCGACGCCGACGCTTTCAAGGCCGCGCACGTGGTGGGTGTGTAGGGGTAGGATGCGCAGGGGTGGGTGTGCAGGGGTGGGTCTGGTGCGTGTGTGGTGGACAGCCATTGTGCTGCATGCGCCTCTTGCTCTCCGCACCTCTTCATTCCTCCCTCCCTTTGTGTGTGCCCCACCCTCAGCCCCACCCAACCCAACCCCCTTCCCACCCCCACCCCACCCACCCACCCACAGTCAATGGACGTCGCCCGAAAGTCCTTCATCGCGACCGGCGACGAGATCCGTCGGTGGCAGGGCCTGGTGCTGGCCAGCGCGACAGCAGGCATGGTGCAGCATGCGGCGGGGGAGTTTGTGTCAGCGGGGGAGAACATATGCGCAGGTGCGTGGGAGGGGAAGGCGGGGGGGCGGGGCGGCAGGGCGGCTGGGCGGCTGGCAGCGGTTTTGGATGCGCCCAGGCGCAGCGCGTGCCACGTGCCTGCCACGCCCGACTGCCTGCTGCATGCGGCCAGGTGGCAAGCTTCACACGTCAGCTCCCTTCTCTCTGTGGCAGCTCAGGCCCATCCACCTGCCTGGCCTCCCCCACCCCCCTTGCGCCTCTGCAGTGTTGCAGCTAGCGGGGCACCACGACCAGCGGCAAGGGCCACCAACGGACCGGGACCACCTGATCCCCGAGGCACTGAAGCAGGCAAGGCGCCCCTGCTGCTGCTGTTGCGTGCTGCTCGCCGCTCTGTCTCCCTCAGCTGCTGCCGCCTGCCTGCCTGCCTGCTGCTGCTGCTGCTGCTCCCTGCTGCTCTGCCGCCTCGAGCTGCCGCTGCTCGCCGCTGCCCAGCGCTGTGCCGCGCCGCTGCTCGCCGTGCTCTGCCACACGTCACCAGTGTGCGAGCTGCCTGTTTTGGCTGGCCTTGGGTAAGCCATGCCTTTCTCGTCGTGTGATGCCTCGTCGCTCGCACTTTGACCTCTGTGGGTTTGTGTGCTGAAAGTGACGTGTAACCCGGCGTCAGTCAGTCAGTCAGCCTTGCCGCCGCTGCATACTCAGCCCTCCCACCCCTCCACACACCCGCAGGCCGCCGCCTTCCGGCTGTCCGAGGGGCTCAACGGGGAGGCGCAGCAGCTGGCGGCACGGGCAGCAAAAGCAGCGGAACTGGCGGTTGGCAGCTCGAAAGGCAGCACAGGTGGGCTGGGGGGGTGGGGGGGATGGGGGGGGGGAGGCTGGGGGTGGGTGGCGCGTGGGCTGGGGAAGCGCCGGCGGACGCATGGCTCGCACCACCCGCACCCCTCCTCTGCCTAGCTCTGGCCTAGCCCTGGCCGTGAAAGCCTATCCCCCTGTCCTGCGTGCTGCTGGTACTCTTTGGGACAAGGGAAGCGCTGGCGGATGCCTGGCTCACACGCCTCCCTCCCCTGCCTAGTCCTGACCTGGAATTGACCCCCCCCCCCTGCCGTGCACCTCCCCCCCTGCAGACGTGCTGCTGTCCCCCGTCTTCACCGGGGAAGCGCTGGCGGACGCGTGGCTCACCGAGGCGCAGGCGGGCCTGGCGGCAGCAAACTGGGACGCGGCAGAGGAGCGGCTGAGCAGCGTGAGTGCCTGCGGGGACTTATCCATAAATGGGGCGGCGTGGGGAGGGGGAGGGGCACCTCACTGTGGGGAGGGGCACTTCACTGTGGGGAGGGGCACTTCGCTTGGAGCCGACCGCACGAGGCTGGTTTTGGTTTGGTGCATCCTTTTCCTTATAAGTGCTTTACATCTGTCTAACCACAGGATACCTGTCGACACAGATGCATGCATCCCGAGCGCACCAGCGCCAGCGCGCGCCCAGCCTGCCCTCCCCCGCTGCTCCCCCCCAAAACCCGCCCGCCGCAGGCGCTGGCGGCGGCGGAGGCGGTGAGCGGCGCGGGCGGGCCGCGGGTGGCGCTGGTGCTGCTGCTCACGGCGCAGCTCTACTCGCGCACCGGCCGCGTCACGTTGGCTGAGGGGCTGTACCGGGAAGCAGCCAAGATGGTGCAGCTCAGCCCCCGTTCTGCAGGCAAGCGAGGGGTGCAGGGATGGGCTGCTGCCGTGTGGTGGCGAGGGGGGAGGGCCAGAGGCGGGCGCACCTCACGCTGCTCTGTAAGTGGGTGACCACCACCAGGAGGCGGTCGCCGTCGGCGCAGCGACGCCCGCAACGGGTGGTGGCTCGGCTTCTGTACCGGACGCGCCCCCTGCTGAATGGTCGCATCGTGCCCCTTCAAGCAGACGATGTTGAGCTGAAGGCTGTGCACCCGTCTGTCGGCTCGCTGCTGGCCTGGCGCTACTGCCAGCTCCTCACAGCGCTGCCCAAGCGCAGCACAGGTGGGAGGCGTGGCGTCGGGGGGTGGACAGCCAGCGGGCTTTCGGCTGGACGTGCTGCCATGCCGCCGTTGACTGCTGCGTTCGCAGGCACCGCATGCGGGCTGCGCCTGTGCTTGCTCCTCCTCCCGGTCACGCCGCACCGCCGCACCTCACCCCTTGCGCTGCGTGCGCTGCAGACGCGGCGAGTTGGGAGAGGCTGGCGAGAGTGCTGTTTGAAGAGGCGCCCATCGGGGGGCTTGGGGCGGCGCCGGAGACTGCGTTTGGCACGCTGGACGCGCTCACGGTGGGTGGGTGGGGGGGGGTGCGGCAGGCATGTTGGGGCAGTGGATGTGTTGGCACCTGTCCACTGGCACAGGTTGCTGGCTGGCTGGGAGCCGAACGTGTGCGACGCCTGGCGCGCTGCTTCCCCGCGGTGCCGCCCGCTCAACCCTCCATCAACCCCTCCTGCCCGCCGCTCAACCCTCCATCGTCCCCCACCCCCCTCCCCTCCCTTCTTCTGCTGCAGGGCAAAGGGCAGGCAGGGCGGGGGGTGGTGCTGGACCTGATGTGCCGCCGCGTGCTGCCCTGCCAGATCTGAGCGCCCCCAGACACCTCCTAGCAGCCGCCAGGTTGGTGTGAGCTGGTCATGCCGCAGAGCGCCTTGGCGCATCGGCCGGCGGCCTGTACGGAGCGTACCCTGGCGGCCCTCGGGAGGCCCCCCTGCATGTCCCGAACGTGCCGTTGCACTGCACATCCTCTGCATACACACCCTCTGCTGCCGCTTCCGGCCTCCCCTTGTAACTGAGCACGGTCTGCCTGTTTAGCAGAGGGCTTATCGCACGGGCCATTCCCTGCCCGGGCATGCCCCCCCCATGAGGCCTCACCGATTTGGGACAGGTCACCTGTCACAGGTGGCAGTTGCTCACGAGATACGCAGCGCTGCCTGCAGCCACACAGCATTCGACATCACTCTCATCACCATGCAGACTTGCAAGCTTCTGCTGGCGGTCCTCGTGGCAGCGGCGCTGGCCAGGTGCGAGCGCGGCCGCGTCTACGCGCTTTGCCGTGCGCGAGTGACGGCGTCTTGTCCGCAGCCCTCACGGCGGTGCCGCCGTCTCAAGAAGGCGTCTGGAGCAGGCTGCAGAGCTCCCGTCGCTCGGGCCGCCGCCGCCGCGTCGCGACGCCGCTGGCCTTGCGTCCGTTCACTCAACCGCTGCCTTGTGCCCCCTTTGCCCCTGCAGCGCCCATGCCCGCGGCACCCGTCAGCTGACCCAGAAAGTCACCAATGCCTGCGAAGAGGCTTGCACCAAGGCAGTGGAGCCCATTTGCGTGTCGCACTTCGACACGGTGCGCCGCCGCGTGCGGGCAGCCGCTGCCGCGGGGGCTGCTCAGCCCCCTTGACTACTTCAGCAGCTCGCTTTGCGTCTGCCGCTGCCCGCCGTATCTAGCCGCCACTGCACAGGCATACATGCCCAGGCAACCTGTGAAGCGCTTCTGGCTACAGCACGCATGCCGGCCTGCTGCTGCACATGCCCCGCTGCCAAGCTGGCGCGCTCCCTCCCGCGTGCACCGCTGCTGCAGATGTGCAAGCCCAGCTGGTGGATGAACGCCGAGCTGAACCGGGAGGGGTGCATGGGCATCCCCGCCGACCTGCCGCGCACCCGCCGCGTGATGTGGAACTCGTGCAAGTACCGCTGCATCAAGGCAAGCATGCGCACCCACCTCCCCACGCCGTCCTTGAAAGCGCTCTTGGTTCTGCGTATCCTGCGTAAGCCTGCGCTGCGCTGAATTGATCAATCAATCAAACACTCCACCAATCGACTGGGCTGCCTCACCCCCTGCCCCGTTTTGATTGGTGGTGCAGGCGCAGTTCGACTGGGAGCAGTGGCGCCTGGAGCGCGTCGACGGCAAGAAGACCATCAAGGTGGGCGCTGTAGCTGTGGTGCACGCGCAGGCAGTCGTGCTCGCCGGCACTCCCTTCCGCCCCCGGAAGGGCTTGTCACTGGGCCATGGCCGCGGCGGCTCTGGAAACAAGCAGCGGCGAGCCCCTTACAGGGTGGGACGCCTCACCCTCAACCCCCGGCCCTCCCCCGCCCGCCCTCCCGCCCGCAGATGTCCGCCTGGTGCAAGCGTCAGTGGAAGAAGTTCGGTTTCAGCGCCGACCCCAAGTGCCAGAAGTGCTGAGCTCCAGCGCTGCACGGCGGAGGCGCCGCTGCCAGCCCACCCTGTTGCCAGCCCGCGCGCTCCGCCGCCCGTTACGCAGAAGCCCCGCTGCCGTGGCCTGGAGTTTTCCACGACCCAGCAACCAGCCGCAACAGCTCTAGCCCGTGCGTGAGTGACAACCAAACAAACCCTGCCTGTAGGCATCCACTTAGCCCCGTGATACACATCCTGCCTGCGTGAGCGTATGTATCTTGACCGCCGTGCTTGCCCACCCCGCCGGCGCACCGGACCATGCGGCGCACTTCCGCCGTCGCCCGCCTGCCTCGACCCCCCCCCCTTCCCTGCCCTCCTACGTACTCCCTCAGCACTCCTGTAAGCGAGCTCCTCAGGAAGGCTCGGAAGCCCTCTCCCTCACAGAGTGCTCTGTCGTGCTCTGTCATGCTCTGTCGTGCTCTGTCTGCTCAGTGCTCGGCTTGGCTTGGACTGGTTTGGCTCCGCTCTACACTTGCACGCGGCGACTCGACTCGCGCTTCACGCTTGCAAGCGGAGCCGAAGCCAGCGAGGCTGGTACGGCGTGCGACGTCTGGATGCACGCAGCACACCGCAAGACGACACGCGGCTGTGGCGCCGGCACACCAAACATGAGTCGTGCCTCGAGACACCTGTCGCAAGGCACCAGGGCACATCTCGTAACCTGAGCAGCAGCGCCGCTTCAGCCCGCGTGAAGTGCGGCGGCGGCGGAGGGCGGCGGGCGCCGCCGGCCCGCGCCCGCGTCAGCCCGCAAACCGCGGCGGCGGCGGCGGCGGGCGGCGGGCACCGCCGGCGCGCGCCCGCATCACAGCGTCCTCAGCGGGGCCCACCGGCGGCATTTGGGAGAAGCGCGGCAGGCCGAAGCGCTCGAACAGGCCGCTGCTGTCTTTGATGCCCACCGCGATGCAGTAGTGTTGCTGCGGGGTGTGTGTGTGGGGTGGGGTGTGGTGGGTGGGTGGGTGGGTGGGGGGGGGGGGGGGCAGGTGCAGCTGGTCGAGCGCAGAACCCAGCATGCGAGGAGTGCTGGTGCTTTGCAGTCCACACAGCAGGCACGTAACGAGTGTCCGTATGCCCGCCGCCGCTGGCCTGCATGCCCGTCGCAATGCAGTAGGGTTGCAGGCGGGCGTTGCGCTGCCCCCTGCAGCAGCGCTCCTGCATTGCAGCCGGCATGCAGGGCAGTAGGGTTGCTGCAGGGGGCGGGGCGACATCCACCTGTATTAGGTGCCACTCCTCAAACTCGTCAAATATTTCCAGCTGCTCGATGCGCCGCCGATGAACGGGGTCGATGCAGTGGCTGCATGGGGTGGGGGCGGGGTGGAAAGGTTGGAGGGTGGGTGAGGGAAGGGGCCAAGCAAGCGCCAGCCAGGACGCCAGCACGGCTGGGGAGCTGCGCCAAGCACAAGCCAAGCACGCCTCGCTCGCTTGCAATTAGGCCCAGGCGCGCAAAGAGGGGAGGCGAACAAGAAACTGCAGGCCGGGTTGCCAGCAAGGATGGCTGGAAAGTTACGAGCCCACCTGTAGACATGGTCCATGCTGTTTGCCTCGGCGCGGTGCCACCCGCCGTCGGTGAAGCGCTGCCGCTGCGCCTCAAGGGTGGGGGTGGCTGCAGCACGCAGAGGGAAAAGGAGGAGTGCGAGTGGGTGGGTGGAGTGGCGGCGCAGGTGCGGTGCAGGCAGGCAGCAGAGGAGCGCGCACAGACAGGACCGACGGGAGGGCTGGCGTGCCGGGAGTGCGACGTGTTATGCCGACTGGGCGGCAACGACAGCCGAGCACAGTAAGGGAGCGCCCCTCAAATAGCACTCTCCCACCCGGCTCTGCTCTGCTCTGCTACAACTTGCTACTGCTTTCTACTTGCAGGCCCTCAACCAACCGGAGCTGCGCTGAGCTGCGCTGCGCTGCGCTGCGCTGCGTTCAGCCCTCGACCCACCCTCACCTTCGATGCCGAGCAGCGGGCAGCCGCGGCTCTCCAGGTTGAGCAGCATCTGCTGCCCAAACGCGTCGTGCGGCTGGATCTGCGGCAGGCGGGCGCAACGGCGGGGGAGCAGGTGGGTGGTGGTGAGCACGCGCTCAGGTCAGGGGAAGTGAAGGCGAAGAGGTCGGTCGGTGCAGTCGGACGAAGCGTTTCCTGGGTTTGCCGCCCCGCCCACCACCCACCACCCCCTCCCGCCGTGACCCGCTCGCCTGCTCGTACACCACCATGGCCGCCGACCGCAGGCGCTCCCCCAGCCAGCGCACCACGTCGCGGCTGCGGGCGGTGGAGAGTTGGGGGGCGGGGCGCAGCGGGGGGAGCGTTGCAGGGCAGCCCCCAGGACAACGCCGCTGGGCGCAGGGAGACACGGGGAGGCGGGGCGCAGCGCACGCAGGGCTTGCTTGAGAGGCGAGGGCAACGAAAGGGTCACGTGCACAGCCCGCATGTACGCCATGCGGCCGCCGTGCCAGCACCCCCTGCACCTGGGCTACACCTGGGCTGCGGGACCCCTGGACTCGGCCGCGGAAACCAACGCAGCCTGTACCTGCCACACCCCCACTACGTGCCTTTGTCCAGGCTGCCCAACGCGGCCTGCTCGCCGCTGTCACCGCCGCCCGCCCCCCGCCCCCCCCCCCCCCCCCCCCCCCACACACACACACCACACACCACACACACACCACCCCGATTTGGACTTGCCTTTGTCCAGGCTGCAGGTAGACCAGCACGCACTCAGACAGCACCAGCGTGGGCGCCTCCCGGTCCAGCCCCGCGGCCTCCAGGGCTGCCTCCAGCTGGCCGAGGTCCCGCAAGTCGGCTGGCAGCAGGCAGTAGGCGTCCGTCACGATGCGGCCCTCCTCTGTCGTAGGGTTGGAGGAAGGGCAGGGGCAGGCAGGCTGGCAGGCGGGCTGGCTGGCAGCAGGCGGCAGGGGGAGTCCGTCGCAACGCCCCCCTTCTGCTGCCTTTCCTGCTGCTGCTGCCCGCCCATCCCAATCCATTGCCTGTGTGCTGCAGCGACTTCCGACTCACCTGCACTTATGCAGCTCGCGACCTCGGGCCCTCCCAGGCAGGCAAGCAGGTCTGGCAGCGCCTGGATGGCTGCAGCCTTCTTTTGGGTCACCTGCAGGGGGGCAGGGCAGGGCGTGGCAGGCAGAGGCGGGGGGTGACGCATGGGCGGCGGCACAGCAGCCCTGCCGCCGTCGCCGATGCTATCGCCTGTGCAGCGCCCGAGCCTGCACGCGGTGGTGGGGCACGCGGGCAGCGCTGCAGGCGCCCCGGTTCGTGAGGAAAGGCAGGTGGCTGCCGTGCACAAACTGCCAGTCGTGGCTGCTGACCTGCGGGAAATCTACTTCGATGTATTTGACGGCCCGCACGCCCTCGGCCGCCAGCTGAAAGTAGGTCGTATCGTAGCCAGCGCCCAGCACCAGCACCTGCTTGCACCGCCGCCGCTGCTGCTGCTGCTGGGCGGGAGGGGCCGCTGGGCTGTCGGCCCGCTGCGGCTGCTGCTGGCGCGCCTCAGCTGACGGTGCTGCATCCGCTGAGGGCTGGTCCTCTCCCGCCGGCGGATCTTCCCTGTCAGGCTGCGTTTCTTCTTCTTCTGCTGCTGAACATGCTGCTTCTGCTTCTGCCGCTGCTGCTGCCGCAGCCACAGGTGCAACCCGGCCGCTGCCTTTGGCCGTGCCGCCGCCGCCTGCGCCACTGCCGCCAAGCCCAAGCGCCAAGAACTGCAGCAGCAGGCCTCGCAGGGCGGCATACCGAGAGTAGTACCCTGCAGAATCAGCAACACAAGGTGGTTGGTGGTGCACTCTGGCTCGAGAGACACAGCACCTGCTGCATCGCATCAGGCTCTGCTTTCGCTAGCACCCACCTCGGTTGATGAGGGGCGAGCGGCGGGTGGGGCGGCGCACAAAGTGGTGCACAAAGGCGTCTTGGAAGTAGCCGTGCCGCACGCAGGAGCTGGTATGGGGAAGAGGCGCGTCGGGGGCGTGAGACAGCGGGGCAGCGGCAGCGGCGGCAGCGGCGGCGCGGCAGTGCCGGCGGCGGCGCTCACAGCTTGCTCAGCTGGGCGTCGTCATTCGTGTCGCGGACAGCATCATCGCCTCTGCGCCCGCCCATGCCACCTCCAAACATTGCGGGGCACGAGGGGTGGGCTGGGGCGGAACAATCGAAGGGGGTTGTTGTCTGCACGCTCTAAGGGACGTGCTGGCGCCCTGGACGCCCAGCAGTGTCGGGCAACCCGTCAGATGCGGATAGCGCGAACGGAAGCACATGGAGCACATGGAGCTTGGCCGGCACGACTGATGTGCCTCGCGCTTCGCAGCCCCCCCTCGCCCTCCCTGCGCTCCCTAAAGGCCCTCGATGATCGCATATGACGGGACCAAGCGTTCCCGCTTCGTTGGGGCTGTCTAGCGCCGCTCCTCCGCTCGAGCCGTCGGCGCTTAGCCAACCCGCGCACCAGCCGCACAGCCAGTTTCTGCCTCGCCTCCTAGGTGGAGCACAGGCTCCCACACAGCTCCCACACAGCTCCAGCACGATGGGCGTCTTTGGCGCGCAACCTGCGCAGCTCACCAGCCTGCTGCAGTCCCTGTCCGCCGTTCACACGGGGCTGTCGGGCGGGGCGCCGTCAGGAGGCGCGACCCAGGTGCCCGAAGCAGCTGCTGCAGGCGGCGGCGCCACCGCCAGTGCGGGAGGCCCGTCGTCGGCTCACCAGCAGCAGGGGATGGGGCGTGCGGCGCGAGCCAGCAGCGAGCCCCGCCCAGCCACCTCCTACAATGCGCGCCACCAGCAGGTGGGTGGGCACCCAGGTGCAGGAGCAGTGGAAGGGCATGGACACGTGGCCGGCAGCAGAGGTCGCAGTAGCCAGGAACTGATATGCAATGTGTGCGCGACCCCGCACGCTCTGCCCTGCACTCCCCCCCCCCCCCCCATCCCCCCTTTGCCCTGACTGCCCTCCCACCCCACCACGCATCTTCTCAACCACCGCAGGCTGAGGCACGCCGCCGCTCCCGCATCAACGAGCGCCTAGAAGCGCTGCGGCAGGTGCGCAGCAGATGGGGGTTGTGCCACTGCCACGATCGTCCGGCGGCGCCTGCCCTCCCGTGCGCTGCGCTCTCGTCCCCCGCCGTGCACCGTGCGTTTGTCCCAGCGTCAACCAAAATGTTTCTCAACACTACCCCCCCCCCCCCCCCGTTCTGCCTGCCAGCTGGTGCCGCACACCGAGCGAGCCAACACCGCACAGTTCTTGGAAGAGCTTGTGCTGTACGTGCAGGGCATGCAGCGCCGCGTGGCAGGTGCGGGGCGGGTGGGCGGACGGTGCAGGGCGCAGCCGGGGGGGCGGCTTCCGGAAGGGCACAGCTCTGGGGGCGGGCCGGCAGGCGGGCGCTGCTCACGGCGTGCATGCAGCGCCCAGGGGCGGGGTGCGACAGGGACTGCAGGGTTGACACCGAGGGTGTGGGTGGAGGCGATGGGTGCGACAGACGGGGGCGCACGCAACGCATGCAGTTCGACACATGCAGCTTGCGTCGAGGCGCAGGTTGCGGCACCAGCACTCTCAACGACTCCCCCATCCTCCCCCCGCATTTTGGCGCAGAGCTTGTGGGCCAGCTGGGCCTGCCCCTCAGCTTGCAGCCCGCCACCAAACCAATCACGTTCTCAGGTGGGTGCCGGCACCTGGGTGTGGCAAACAGGGGGAGGGAGGGAGGAGGTTCGGTTTTGGCAGACCACCTGCTGCACCAGAACCACAGGGACACAGGCGGCGTTTGGGCACCAGGCGGGGGTGCTGCTGCCATGTATGGCGGCGCCTGCGCTGCCGCTGCCCCACAGCAGCTGCCTCTCGTGCAGCGCTCTGCCGGCCACCCCACCGCTGAGCCACCCCCCTGCCCCCTCCCTTCTCTCCCACACGCAGATGACACACCTGAGCAGACGCTGCAGACGCACCCGCGCGACGACCGCCACGCCACACAGTCGCAGCCGGGGGCGGCGCCTCTGGGGCACGGCGCGCTGCCGCCGGCGCAGCAGGACAAGGCGATGCAGGCGCTGGCGGCGCTGCTGCAGCACCAGCACGCGCAGCACGCGGCGGCGACGGCGCACGGGCTGCAGCTGCAGCACCAGCACCAGCGCCAGCACCAGCAGCAGCCGCTGGTGCATCACCTCAACCTGCACCTGCAGCTGCAGCAGGGCCCGGCCCAGCTGCCGCCGCTGCCGGCGCAGGCGCAGGCGCAGGAGTCTGGGCAGGCGAGCCGCCCGCCGCCGCCGCAGCGCGCCGCCGACTCGGCCGCAGACCGGCAGCAGTCGACAGGCCTGCAGGCGCTGGCAGAAGGCGGCCTGCGCTCGGCCAGCCAGGCCTTCAAAGACCCTGCTGCCGCCGGGGGCGGCGTGCCGGGCGGCGCCACCAGCGCCGCCCCGAGCACGACGGCGGGGCCGGCGGACGCTGCGCAGGCGGTGAAGCGAGGGTATGCGCGGCATAACCCTGTGGGCATTCCTACGGATGAAGAGCTGGACATGCTGCACCTGGAGCTGACCAGTCAACAGGTGCAGCACCCAGCTCCCGGGGGCTGTGCCGCGTGCGGCGCGGGACAAGTGCAGCCTGCGCTGGCAGGCCTGCCCCTGCGCTCCGCCGGCGCCGGCGCTGGCTGCGGCTGCGTGGCCCCCTGTTGGTTGGCTCACGCCAGCTCTCCCTCCTGTCCCCCTCCCCTGGTCCCTGCAGGACGTCAAGCGCCGCCGCATGGGCGTCGCCTGACGGCCACACCCCTCCACCGCGCAGCATGTCACCAACCATCTGCCGGCTGCCCTTTGCAGCGTCACCTTCGTGGGAGGCCCTTTGTGCACGCGCTGCAGCCCCTGCAGCCTTTGCAGCTGCCGGCTCGCCTGCGCCCTCCCGCCGCTGCCCCTCCCGCCTTGGCGCCACGCCCTAGGCTGGCCCCCACCACGCAGGACTCTACCTCTCACCGCCCTGCTTTTCATTGCGCGGCCGCCCCAGCCAGCCGCCGCCTCCCTTCCGTTCCATCCCCTCGAAATTCGATCCCTGACCCTTTGGGCCCCTGCCAGGCGCGTCTGGAGCTAACACCCCCATTGCATAAACGCACAACGCACGCGCCACCCTGCATAGCGCCCCTTTTTGCCCCCTGCCCCCTGTCGCGGCCGGGCACCTCTTTTTTTTTGGCCGTGGAGAGAAACACACCCGTCTAAGAGGGTGCTAGAGAACCCCAGCCCAGCTCAAGCACACCTCCTTTGCCCGTCCCGCTCCCCTTTCGTGGTGCCGCCACCCCATCCCCGCCCTGCCTGTGCGATCACTGCGAGCGCCCATCCTGCCTGCCTGCCTGCCCCCCCCCATTCCTACCATCTTTGGCCGCGCGAGGCGCGCCTCCCGAGTCCCCCCCCCCCCTCACACACACACCACCACCCCACCCCCACCACCACCACCACCCAGCCCCTTCGACCTCCTGAAACATCCACCCATACTACTCTAAAGCACCTCCACGCACACCCAACGCACCCTGTTGCCATGCTGCGCACGCTGCCCCGTTGGCGCAGCGCAGCGCCCCGTGCCGCCCCCCACTGACCGTTGTGTCCCCTCCCCAAGAGTCCCTGAGCGTAGCGACCACTGAGAGCCAACCCTCTACCCCGCCGCCCCTTTCGATTCCGAGCGAAAGCGTCGTAGACACTGTCGAGCACCCGAGAGAAGCAATGCACCCAGAGCCACCCCCGAGCTACCCCCTCTGCCCCCCCGCCTCTGCCTCAAGTATCCCCTGTAATGCCTTCTGATTCGACAGACAGACAGACCTGTGCAGGTTCGCAGCAAGGTTGTGCAGGTTCGCAGGAGGTCGGTCACAAAGTGAGCCAACAGCGGGCGGTTGATACAGGGGGTTGCCGGCAGCTGCAGGGTGCACCAGCCCGTCAAAGCGGCGCCACAGCAGACGCATCTGTGGTCAGGGCTTGACGGTCAGGGACTGCGTAACAGCGCGCAGCAGCGGCAGCGCGCCCTCCGCCGCGGCGCAACTGTCTGCCTTGCCGCACGACAGGTTCCCGTTTGCGATGTACAGCTTGCGGCCCGCAATCGTCACTGCGTGGCAACAAAGCACGGAAGGGGGGCAGTTGGGGAGGCGGACTGGCGGGGTTGGCACGGAGAGGCAAGAGGGCAAGGTGCTTTCAAAACCTACAGCGGCCAACGCACGGGAGGGAAGGGGGGGGGGGGGGGGCATGGTACAGAGAGGGAGGGGCACGAGGGGGCGACGGGCCCAATTGTGTGCAGGGGCATGGACTCCCGAACCAATCGACATGCATCGCCGCCAATCACTGGAACCGGATCTGCTCGCACCTGTCGAGAGGATGCGCTTGCGGCCGCGCGTGCTTTCAAGCTCGTACTCGAAATCTGCGGCAGCGGAAAGGGGCGTCAGGAATGGAGGGGCAGGCACGATGGGTGCCTCTCAGCATCGGCAGGTGGCGGCGGCGGCGGGCTGGCGGCGCCCAGAAGGGAGCGCGCGCTGCACGTGCTATCCTTTCCAGCTCTGATTCGAAATCCGAGGGCCACAAGCCAGGGATACGATGGCCGGTGCCGAGCCCGAGGGGCCGGCGCAGGCTTGCGCCAGCAGGCGCTGCCTTACACATGTCCCCTCCCCTCCCAAGAGGCCCCAGCGCAGGCCCAGCCCCACAGCACCCTGCCCTCCCGGCCCATTCCCACCACCCTCACCGTAAATGCTGAACCCGCCGGCAGGGTCTGTGCGTGCCCGCTGCTCCACCATCACCGCAGACAGCGTGCTCTCCTTTTCCTTCTCTGCAGCAAAGCAGGGTGAATGCAGGGGTAGCGAGGGCACGTGTTGAGGCGACAGGCATACGAAGGCGCTGCTCCACCATCACCGCAGACAGCGTGCTCTCCTTTTCCTTCTCTGCAGCATTTATCTTTCAGGGCAAAGGCTGCGTAAACAAGGCAGGCAGGCAAGACGGGCAGGCAGGCAGCGCTCATCGTGCGGCCGCCGCGCTGCCCGGCCTGCTCGTTGCTGCACGGCCGCTCCCTGTCCGCCCCTCCTGCCGCGCCTCAGAGTCTCACCGGCGCCCAGCAGCCGCTCCCCTACTGTTGGCAGGTCGCCAAAAGCCTCCAAGGAACTAACTGTGACTGCAGGGGGGAGGGGGGGGGGGGGGGGAGAATGAGGCGTGGAGGCGGGAGCATGAGGCGAGGCAGGGCTCCGGTCACATGGCAAGGGCGGAGGGGGCACAGCCACATTGGAGGAAGATGAGCAGCAGCAGCTGGGCGTCACCCTGAATCCAGCTTCCAACTGTGCCGAATTCAGGCCCTTCCAGCCTGGCACCTCCGCCAAAGCGCTGCATCACCTGGGTACACTGTCACGCCCACGTTGGTGCTCTTTTGTGCAGGGTCACGAAACAGCGCATCAGCTCCCGCCTTGCCCACCTGCAGGGCAGGGCAGCGGGAGAAGGGTGGGCGAGCAGTGGGGCGCTCTGGCTGGCAGGAGGAGGCTGGTGCGACGTGGGATCGCACGGGGCAGCGCCAGGCAGCGCCTTGCTGCCAGACGGTGGGTGCAACATACACACCTGCTCCCAGCCTGCTGGCCGCAGCAGGGTGTAGCGCTGGGCGGGGTTGGAGAAGGCCACAAGTTCGTCGCTGCTGCTGCTGGCCGCCGCCTCCGCCTGCTGCTCTGCTGCCGCGGCGCCTTGCAAGGGGGCTGCGCCGGCCGCCAGCAGTACTGATCCCAGGCCCAGCAGCAGGCCTCGCCGCTGCGACATACAGCCGCTATTGTCGATCATCTGTGGTTGCTCTGCAGCATCGACCGCAGCGCGGCAAGCAGTTTGCCGCTGCACACCGCTGCGCCGCTGCGTGACGACGGACGGCGTCGGCGAGCGGCGCGCCGTGGCACCGGCCTGCGTGGAGGGGCCAATGCGGAAGGCAGCGACACCGTGAAGTACCCACCAGCAAGTGTGGAGCAGGGCAGGGCGGGCAAGCAGCTCTGTGGGGAAAGCGGCACCACCCACCGCGCTGCGGGCGGCCGGCACGCTTGCAAGAGCAGCCATCATGCACACAAAGCGCGGTTCTGTGTCTAAGCGGTGCGGACAGCCAAATCAGGGATGGCAGCAGCATGAACTTGGAGGCTCCGCCACTGCTGGCCGTGCTGCGGCTCCCCTCAGTCCTTGCACCTCCTCGCCCTCGGTCCTGCCCTGCGCGATCGTAGCATTGGTAGCCAGCAGCCCGACGACTCGCAGTGCTGCACACCTTTGCTCAGAGCGCCTCTCGGCTGAGCGATCGGGCGGCAGCGGTGAGCCGGGGCTTCTCGAGATTGCACAGCCTCGCACAGGACTGGCCCTGGCCTCTGGCAGGGGGTCTCCTGGTTCAGACCCGATCAGTGTCGCCTGTCACAGAGGTGCCCAACAAGACTCTCATCCCTCATCGCACCGCAGACCGACCGGCACCGGCAGGCACAGCGCAGCACCGCGCAGCAGACCATGGCGGCGGCCATGGTGGCGGCGCCGCCGCCGCCAACCACCTCGGCGGGGCACGTGCTGGCCCTGCTGGACGAGGACGACGACGCGCTCAAGCTGCACGCCCTGCAGCTGCTGGATGCCAGCGTGCAAGACTTTTGGTTCCAGATCGCCAGCTCCATCGGCGCCATCGAGGCGCTTTTCGAGGACGAAGAGTTCGGCCACCGCCAGCTTGCCGCGCTGGTGGCCTCAAAGGTGCGTGCATCCTTTGTTCGGAAGGAGGCCTTTCGCTCGCTTTCACGTGTTTGGTTCAAGTATTCGAGATGAAAGGATGTCTGGTAGGTGGAATGCCAGTCGTTGGGAGGCAGCAAGGCGATGCCGCCGTGCACGGGCGGGCGTCAGCTGCCTACCCGCCGCTGCGCCTCTGTTGCTCTGCTCCCGACGCTCACACTCGCATACACCTCCTCCTCTCCCCTCCACGCCGACTGCCAGGTGTTTTACCACCTGGGCGACCTTGACGACGCGCTGAGCTACGCGCTGGGTGCTGGGCCGCTGTTCGACGTGGCTGGCACCTCTGAATACGTGCAGACCATCCTGGGTGAGCGCTGCTGCGACTACCAGTGCTGCGGTTGCTGCGTTTGAATGGTCCTTGCTCTCTGGCAGCAGCAGGGGCGCGTGGCTGAAACCGCAGCGTGTGCTCGCGGGCAGCAACATGCGGCGGGGACGCGGGGCTGACGCAGCGCGCGCGGGGGAGGCGCGCCGCTGCCCTGCCGCGGCCCGCCTCGCGCGTGCCCTGGTCCGCGCAAACTGCCTGGCCTCCCCGGTCTCCTCGCCACCCCTCCGCCACTCTACCCTTTTTATCTCTCCTCCTCCCTTCCCCACCCAGCCCGCTGCATCGATACTTATGTCGAGCAACGTGTGGCCGAGGCGGAGGGTCACGGCGACGCCGCCGCGCCCGACGCCCGCCTGGTGGCCATCGTGGAGCGCCTCTTCGCGCGCTGCTTTTCCGACGGGCAGTACGAGCAGGCTGTGGGGGTGGCGCTGGAGAGCCGCAGGCTGGACCAGCTTGAGGCGGCCATCACGCGCAGCGCAGGTGGGTGGGCTGCGGGCAAAGCTGTTTGGGATGCTCTTTGAACGGGGGGAAGGAGGAGGCTGGGCCAGCTTGAAGCTGCCATCGCACGCAGGGCATGTGGGTGCGCAGGGTGGGCGGCGGGGTGGGCAGCCTCAGGGTGTGTGCTGCGGGGCAAAAACGTACCTGATGGGATCGGCGGGACGAGGGAGGCTGGCATGCGGGGTGCTGCTGTTATGCGCCTGTCACCCGCATGCGCATGCCCCTCATCTGTGGCTGCTTCTCTGCTCTCACTACAGACCCTGTCAAGACCCTGAAGTATGCCCTGGACGTGAGCCAGCGCCTGGTGGTCTCCCGCGACTTTCGTAACCAGGTGGGTGAGGCTGCCAGGCGTGCCGAGCGGGCGGTTGCTGCAGAGGCGACAGGGGGCAGCGGGAGGCAGCCGAGGAAGCAACGGGTGTGGCGAGTGCTGCAGGGCTGGTCCCTGTCTCGAGTGCCGCAGCCAGGCACGTTGTTGGGTGCGGTTTGCAGGGCAGGGTGGGTCGGTGGCGGGCAGGCTGCTGCAGACTGTCGCCGGTGGTCCTCCTTTGCCAGTCCAGCCAGACGCACGGACACTGGCGCCATCTCACCACTGCTTCCCCCTCCCCGCCCCCATGCCTCCCAATCTCACTGCAAATTTTAAATTAAACTGACATCAATGGCTACTGCTGCAGGTGCTGCGCCTGGTGGTGAACCAGTACGAGAAGGTGGCGCAGCCTGACTTTGGCGCCATCTGCCAGTGCATGATGGTGCTGGACGACGCCGACGAGGTGGCGAACATTCTGTTCCGCCTGCTGGGGTGAGAATGACTTTCGTCAGCTGCTGCGCTTGCTGTGTTTGCTCCAGTGACCGGGCGCGCGTCTCAGGAGGGCCGCAGGCAGCGGCTGACCACAGAACGCCTCTAGCTTGTGTTGCGGCTGCGTGGCCGGCCTGCTCACCACCGTCCCCTGCTCCCACTAACTCTGAGGACGAGGCCCTGCTGGCGGATCAGATTGCATTGTTTCCACCCTGCTCTGGTCTGATCCATTGGCCTGAACACCTCACGCCGCCCGTTCCACCTGTGCAGCGGCTCCGAGGACGAGGCCCTGCTGGCGTATCAGATTGCGTTCGACCTGGTGGACGCAGAGCTGCAGGCCTTCATGGCCAAGGTGCGACGCTGGTTCGATGATCGAATGTGAAAGAAAGCGTAGCTATTTTGTGTTGTTTGGTATGCATTCGACCTGGTGCACGCAGAGCTGCAGGGGTTTATGCAACAGGTAGGCAACTCGGCCAGCCTGCTGTGCTGCTGCTGAGGCCGACACGCCGCCGCCGCTGCTGCTGACGCCACGCCGCCGCCGCTACTGCTGCCGTCGTCGTCTCAATCCCCGCACTCCCCTGCCCCTGCTCCAGGTGAACTCGCGCCTGGACACGCTGGCGCCAGCGCCCGCCGCGCCAGCCGCCGCCGAGGGCGCCGCGCCCGCCGAAGGCGAGCAGCACATGGAGACCGACCAGCCTGCAGAGGCGGCGCCAGCTGAGGAGGAGGCGTCTCCCTTTGCCAAGCGCCTGGCGGTGTTCAAGGCACGGAGGCAGGGGGGGTTGCAGGAGGAAAGCGCACGAGGCAGCAACGCATGCGGGCCTTGGGCGCACGTGCAGGCCTTGCTGCGGCCACCTTGCCCCATTCCGCTTGCAACCCTGTTTGCCCTTCCCGCCTTTGCCTGGAGCCTGTGGTCCGCGGCAACTGACTCGGAGCGTCAGTCCCTGGCACGCCGCTGCCTGCTGGCCTCTCCAACAACAAGTTGAAGAGTGCCTGCACATCCTTGTTGCTGCAGACTGTGATCAGCGGCGATGTGCCCACCGAGCTGGAGCGTCAGTTCCTGGCACGCCACAACCACGCAGACCTGCAGGCAAGAGCGGGATGGGGCAGGGAAGGCGTGCGCCGTCGGCGCCGGCACGTGTGCAGCACGCCACCCCTCTGCACAGCACTCGCAGCGCCTCTTCTGGTCCTTTCCACGCCGCTTCAACCTCGGGTCTTGTGCAACTCGGAAGCGCGCTTTGGAAGGCGTCCGCACGCTGCCGCGGTGCCTCCGACGTGTCCTGCTGCGCTTCACAACCTGTATTTGCACCCTTGGACCCTTTTGAACCTGTTCAGATTTTGAGGGACATCTGCGCCTCTCATGCTCCCCTGCGTGCGCCCCACCCACCCCTGCACCCACCCCGTGCAGATCCTGAAGAACATCCGAGCCTCGGTCGAGCCCCGCAACAGCGTGTGCCACTCCGCCACCGTCTTCGCCAACTCGGTTATGCACTGCGGCACCACCGTGGACGCCTTCCTGCGTGAGAACCTGGACTGGCTGAAGAAGGCCACCAACTGGGCCAAATTTGGCGCCACCGCTGGTGAGACAGGCGGGCAGGCCGGCGCGCGGCCCTGCCTGCAGCTGGCGCCCCGGCCATGCTCCGGGCTGTGGGCTGCAGCGCGATCCAGTGGTTGGCTGCTGCTTGTGCAGGCGCCCGTGGCCTGCCGCTCAACCGCTAGCCACCTGGCCCCGTCTGCCCTCACTGCCCTCGTGGCTTACCAACCTCGTGCCAGGCCTGGGCGTCATCCACCGCGGCAACGTGGGCAAGAGCCGCGCCATCATGGCGCCCTACCTCCCCTCTGCGCCCGGCGGCTCCACCCCCTCCCCCTACTCTGGTGCGCTTGGGGGCGGCCGCATGGGGTGCGGCATGCCCGGTGCCTCGACGCTATGCACGCGAGCAACGGCGCGAAGCGTGCAGGCTGCAAGCGCAATGCCGCACCCATGCCCTCGCCTGCCCCCCCACCCCACCCCGCGCCGCTGCCGACGGCCCCCTTGCCCCTTGTTCTGTGCCCCCCTGCAGAGGGCGGCGCTCTGTACGCTCTGGGCCTGATCCACACCAGCCACGGCCAGGGCGTGCGCCAGTTCCTGCTGGACTCCCTGCGCACCACGCAGCACGAGGTGCGTCAATAGGCTGGTGCTTGCTTGGGTAAATACACAGTAGTGGCGCTGGGTCGATGCCCCCGAGTGACGGCAAAGCTTGCCTGCGGCAAAACCTGCCCAGGGGAACCATCAAAATAGCTGCCACTCGGCTGCCGTTTGCTTCTCCCTGCAGGTCATCCACCACTCGCGATTCGCTCCCCTTCACAAGTGTGTCAATCTTCATTCCTCTGCCCGCAGGTCATACAGCACGGCGCCTGCCTGGGCCTGGGCGTGGCGGCGCTGGGCACGGGAGACGAGGAGGCTTTCGAGGACATCAAGAACGTGCTGTACATGGACAACGCAGGTGGGGCTGTTGCGCATGCTGTTGCATTTGCCTATGTCGATGCTGTTGCCATGTTGCTGACGCCACTGGGGCTGCTGCTGCTGTGGTAGCGCGCTCAGCATATCGTCCACCCCTGCCTGCAGTGGCGGGCGAGGCGGCTGGCCTGTCGCTGGGCCTGCTGTGCGCGGGCAGCGGCACCGAGAAGGCAGCCGAGCTGCTGGCATACGCGCATGAGACGCAGGTGCGGGGACAAGCTGTTCTGTGTTGACAGTTCGCAGCTAGGCATGTGGGCTTCGCAGCTAGGCATCTGCCCTCGACCTCGCCTCCCAGCTGCAGCGCTGGCTGCTCGGGCTCAATGCCCTTTTTCCTGCCGTCTTTTATTCCTGCAGCACGAGAAGATCGTCCGCGGCGTGGCTGCGGGCCTGCCACCCTCTCACACCACCCTAGTACACCCCCCGTCATTACACATTGCGCGGTCATCTCATCGCCTTGCCCTGCTTTCCTCCCATGCCTTGCCTTGCAGCACGAGAAGATCATCCGCGGCGTGGCTGTTAGCCTGGCCCTGATCCAGTACGGCCGTGAGGAGGAGGCGGAGGGCATGATTGAGCAGATGACGAGCGAGCTGGTGGGTGGCAGCTGCTGCTCCTCTCTGCCTGGCCTGCGTGTTGTGATCATGCTGTGGTCAGGTTGCGTGCATGCTGTGATTATGCTGTGGTCAGGTGGTGCTGTGGCGAGGCTGCCGCTGTGCACCCTTTCCAGCACCCCCCAGCCATACCGCGGTTCGCCACTGATCTCTGGTCTCTCTCTATTGCTGGCTCAAGGCCCCATCTTGCTATTAGGCTGCCGCGCTTGGCTGTGTCAGGCTGCTGTTGCACGTCAGGCTTACAATCGATTCTGCCCTCCCCCCCCTGCTCCAGGACCCCATCCTGCGTTACGGCGGCATGTTTGTCATCGGCCTGGCCTACTGCGGCACCTCCAACAACGCGGCCATCCAGAAGCTGCTGCACTTTGCTGTGTCGGGTGAGGGCAGGGGTGTGTTGATGTCTTCCATGTTTGGTGCTTGAACTGCGGATTGTTCCAGCCGGGAAGCTGCTGCACTCTGCTGTGTCGGCTAAGGCGAGGGACGGCACACCAGCATCTGCAGCGGGGACGAGGCTGCAGCTTTTGCCAGAGCCGGCCCGGCCACACCTCCGCCGCCTCCCTTCCCCTCATGCTCGCCCTGCCGCCTGGTTTGCCGCCCTGCAGACGTGAGCAACGACGTGCGCCGTGCCGCCGTCATGAACCTGGGCTATGTGCTGGCCTCCACCCCAGAGCAGTGCCCCAAGATCGTGTCGCTGCTGGCGGAGTCGTACAACCCGCACGTTCGGTGAGCGGCTGAGCAGCACGTCGCTGCGTGTGGTGTGTTAGGGAGGAGCGGCAGGGTGCACGCACAGGCGCTTGGCAGCACCGGCCTGCTCCTGCTCCCTCCCTCTGCTCCATCTCTGGCCGCCTCTTCACCCTGCTCTCCCTGCTCCCCCCCCCTGCAGCTACGGCGCCGCCATGGCTGTGGGTATTGCCTGCGCCGGCACGGGCCTGCGCGAGGCGGTCGCCCTGCTGGAGCCGCTCATCAAGTGGGTATTGCCTGGGGTACCCCGCTTGGGATGCCAAGCAGCAGCGCCAGGTCGACATGCCAGCAACGCTATGTAGGAGCGGAAGTCTCCCGCTGCGCGCTCTGGAGTCGACGGTGCAACGGCAGGGGGCGTGGGTGACCCCGCGTCGAGAGCTGCACGTGCTGCCACCCTCCCCCTCCCCCGCCTCGCGTCACGCCGCGTCACCCCTGCGTGCCCTCCGTCCTTCCCCAACCCGCGTGCTGTGTGCAGGGACTCTGTGGATTTCGTGCAGCAGGGGGCGCTCATCGCGATGGCGCTGGTGCTGGTGGAGCAGCCAGAGGCGCGCGTCAAGCCCCTGCGGGCCCACATCGACCGCCTCTACGGCAACAAGGGGGCTGAGGTGAGCTGGCGCTGTCGGGGCGCGCCGCAGCAGCACGAGCAGGGCACCGCTTTTTGGGCGGCGCCGCCAGCTGCGCCGGTTGCCATCCTCTCCTGCCCCACCGTTCCGTCCTCCCCCCTCACGCCCGGTGCCTTTCTCATTAATCCCCTGTGCTCTCCTCTGCTGCAGGTCATGACGCGGATGGGAGCGGTCATGGCTGCCGGCATCCTGGACTGCGGCGGCCGCAACGCCACCATCGGCCTGCGCTCCCGCTCGGGGCACTTCCGGTGGGTTGGTAAAAAGGTGGGGGACACTTCCCGGTGGGGGGGCACGAGCAGGGGGCACTTCTGGTGGGTTTAGGGTTGGCGGGATGGGGGCACTTCCGGTGGGGTCATGAGAGGGGACACTTCCGTGGGTTGATGAGGCAGGAGAGGGAGCTGGGAGGCGTCGTCAGCCGGCATGCAGGGCAAAATTGGTTGAAGGTGGCAGGGGCGGCAGGGCAAGCAGCCGTGTGCCGATAGGTGCTGCGCTGTGTCCCCCCCCGCCGGTGCCGCACGCTCTCACTCGGGTCCCCTCATTCCCGTCCTTGCAGCCGCACCGCTGTGCTGGGCCTGACCCTGTTCTCTCAGTACTGGTACTGGTGAGCAAGCTGTAGTACCGCTGCCGACCAGCGGCTGGGGAGGGCATGGTGATAAAGGGGGCAAGCCTCAGCAAGCCTCGACTGGTTTGGTTGCTGGTCGCCTGTTGGCCTGCCCGCTAACTGTGGTGGCGCCCTGCGTGCTGCTCGACCCCCCCCCCCCCCCCCCTCCCCCCGCTGCTTACTGCCGCCCCCCACCGCCTGCTGCTCCCTGGCAGGTACCCCCTGAGCTACTGCATCGCGCTGGCGGTGCAGCCGTCGGCGCTCATCGGCGTGGACGCGTCGCTGCGCGCCCCCAAGGCGTTCCAGGCGAGCGCTTGCTTGCCTGCCTGCATGCCCCTACTGGTTGCACATTGCAAGCGTGCTCTTTGCAGTAGCCACGGAGAGCCGCGGAGCGCGGCAGAGCCCGGCCCTCCCGCTGGCGCTGCCTTCTGCTTTGCTTCCGCCTGCCTCACACCCGCCCTCCTGCCGCCTGCCTATCCCCCCCCCTCCCCGCCTCCCGCCAGGTGGTGTCCAACTGCCGCGCCTCGCAATTTGCCTACGCCGCTCCCGTGAAGGTTGACGACAAGAAGGACAAGGCCAAGGTGCGTGCACGTGCGGTGTGCGGGGTGCTGTGGTTTTTACACCGCCTCGGTCGGTATGCGCCTGGCTGCCGCCTCCTCCTGCTGCCATCTGCTGTGCCTGTGCTGAACAGCGAGCCGCCTCCGTTGCTCGTCCATGCCCCTCGCTGCGCCCCACACCCACCCGCCCCCCACCTGCGCCTGGGGTCCCTGCAGCTGCCCACCGCCGTGCTGTCCACCACCGCTCGGGCCAAGGCCCGCGCCGCCAAGAAGTCCAAGGATGCTGCAAAGGATGCAGGCGCCGGCGGCGAGGCGGCCAAGGAGGCTGGCGGGGCAGGTGAGGCGCACCGGCGGGGGCGACGGGTGGGGTGGTGGGGGGCTTGCGCCGCCTCCTGCATGGGAGCCGCCAGCGAAGCAGGGGCTGCGGCAGCAGCAGCTGGCAAGCCTGCCAACTGCCGCCGCATGCGACCGTCCACGCCTGCTGTAAGCTGACAGCTGCCTGTTCGCACCAATGCCGTCCGTCTGTGCAGAGGCGATGGAGACCGACAAGCCTGCCGCCGCCAAGGTCGCCGAGGGGGAGAAGAAGGAGGGGGAGGAGGCGGCGGTGGAGAAGAAGGAGCCCGAGCCCACCAGCTTCACCGGTGCGTTGATGGGGGGTAGGGTCGTCTTAAACGGTTTGGGGGCAGGGAGTTGGGGGAAAAGCAGGGGCAGAACAGGGAGCCTGAGCCCGCCAGCTGCACCGGTGAGGAAGACGCTTGCAGCAAGGCGGCGGCAGGGCGGCGATGCATGTGCGCTTGCTGGCATCAGTGGGGGCTGGACCGTCCTGCACGTGCCGTCCGCTTACCCTCTCGCCTCCCTGCGCCTCCTCACCTAGGCACTCCTGTTCCGACCTCACACGATGCAGCTGAACGCGTCCTCACGCCTGGCTGGCTGAACACTGGTTACTACCCCTCGCCCTGCCCTGCCCTGCCCTGCCTGCCTGCAGCCGACAACCCCGCGCGCGTGGCGCCCGCGCAGCGCCGCTTCATCTCCTTCCCAGAGGGCCAGCGCTACGCGCCCATCCGCGCCGCGCCCAGCGGTGAGCGCAACAGGGGGCCCTGCTCTGGCGCTGCTGCCCTGTTTTGTTTTGTTTTCCGCTACGGACATGCGTGGAACGGCTCGTGTGTCGCTAACATTTGCTACCCGCCTCCCTCCCTCCCTCTCCCTGCAGGCTTTGTGGTGCTGCGCGACACGCAGCCCGACGCAGGGGAGGCAGAGTACCTGTTCGAGGAGGAGAAGCCCGCTGCCGCGCCAGCTGCGCCCTCCACCGACGAGGCGGCGCCCGCGGCGGCGCCGCCCGCGGCGGGCGCAGGCAGCGGCGACGAGCCGCCGCCTCCGGAGCCCTTTGAGTATATTCCCTCCTGATCCCGAGGGCTGAAAGGGCCTCGTGGTCCGCTTTGGAGGGCTAGGAAGCAAGGGCGGAGCGCCGCCGGCGCTCTCGCGCCGGTTCAGGCAACGCGGCGAACGGCGGGCGCGCGGCGGCGCTCCGTGAGCCCTTGCAGCAGGAGCAACAACCGTGCTACTGTGCGCCGCTGCAATCATCCACGTGTAAATCCCTGCACTGCACGCTCGAAACCGACGGGAGGTGGAATATGAAAGGAGGGGATGGCGGGCGCAGGCCGCGGGGGTAGCGGCGGCAGGCGCCCGCGAGGCGGGCGATGCTCGGTCGCATGAAGCGCAGGCAACGCCGCCCCGCCAGCCTTGTTTGCTCTCCGCCTGCTTGCCCAGCGCCGCCAGTCCCTCCAAGGCAGGTAACTCAAAGGCCTGTGCTGAGAGGGATTTGCCCGCCGGCCGGCCCACCGCTGCGCCTGCCCGCCTGCTGCAACCTCGTTGCCCGCCTCCACGGCCCCTGCAGGCAACCCGGTTCCAGTCTCCAGGCAGAGCGCACCATGTCTGGTACGGAGTGGTGGCGGGGAGTCACTGGTGAGAGCCGCCACTCGCCCGCCGCCCGCCGCCGGCCGCTCCGCCTGCCACCCACCCCTCCCCACCCGCCGGCTCGAGGCTCCTGCTTCACCATACGCTGCCGCTGCCCCTCCAGTCCTGTTCGACGCATGCAGTCCAGGGCATGGCCAGGTTCCAAGGACTCCGGCTACCAAGCTGCGCACCGCTCAACGGCCTTCCTTCCCCTCTCCCCCACCTCTTCCCTCCCTGTCTCGAGGAGCTCCCGACCCACCTGCGTGCCCTTTCCTTTTTCTCATCAATAAATTCATCGAATGACAGACAAGGGCAAGACCGAGATCCCCGGCGCCGAGGCCACCGAGCTTCGCTCCGCGCAATGGCAGGTGGGTGGCCGCTGCTGGGGCCGAGTGCTGCCTGCGGTGCTGGCGGCGCCGGCGTGCAGCACGAAGCGCTGGATATGCATCGCTGGGTAGTTCATGCGCTCGTTGGCAGGTGCGATTGTTCTGGGTGGGGCGCTGCCTGCCCGTGCTCTGCCAGAGCCACGGCGGGCAGGCTGTCGGTCGGTCGGCACGCTCGCCCTCCAGCCTGGCGCCCCACCGTCTACACCCCTCTCTTCCCAACCCCTCCCACCCTCCTGGCTTGCAGATCGAGCGAGACGTGAGGCGGGGTTTGCGTGGGCTGGTTGCGGGCCGGGCTGTGTGTTGCAGGGCTATGTTGACAGCGGTGCCCTGCCCTGCACGTTGCTCTGCCAGCCCTCGCGCTCGACCCGCGCCTTCTCTGCGCCACGCCCGCCGCGCTCGCCACGGCGTGCACGCCTCTCACGCTGCCACCCCTTTGCACTCGCTGCGACCACCCCACTTCCTGCCGCCTTGCCATGATGATGCGCAGGCCCCCGAGGGGGTACAGCAGCAGCTGGAGCAGGGGGACAAGGAGGCCGAGCAGGTGGAGGCGTACAGGGTGAGTGAATGGTGAACAAGGCAGTCGGTTTAGGGTTTAAAAAATTGTGCACCCAGCGCTGGTCGAGCAGCGGGTGGCTTGGTGGGTCCGGGTCAGCCGCTGGCACCGCTGCCTGCCTGCTGAACGAAGAGCAGTGCACGCCGGCCCGCCCCTCGCTGCTCCCCTCTGCTGCGCCCCGCCGTGCTCTGCTCCCCCTCCGCCTGTTTCGTGACGCCCCCCAGCCGCCACGCCGGCGAGCGTTCAGCCTACCGCAGGGCCGCACCCTTCCAGCTGTATTTGTTCGACCCTTCAAGGTCCCACTCGTCCCTTGAGACCGCAGGACGGGGCAGGGCCCTGACTACGACACCTGCTCTTCAAAAGGTGCTTCACACGACCAGACATGCATTAACGACCAGTTTCTTCCCCTTGGTTGTTCGACACAAGCGCAGGACAAGCAGGACCCCGACTACCACCCGTCCAAAGAGAAGGAGGGCTGAGCGCGGCAGCGCGGCACGAATGAGGCAGGAGTGAGGCAGGAGGCGGAGGGCTGAGCGCGGGCCGCGAGGCCAGCGACGCCGCTCCCTCGCCGGCGGCTGCGTCGACAGCAGCGGAGCGGCGTCAGCACACACGACCCACCCCCAACCGTGCCTGCCTGAACCCAGCTCGATCCGACGCCTGCCGTGAAGCCAGTTGGTGACCCCATTTTGCATGCACAGCCAGCGACGGAACAACACGACTGCATGCCCTGCTGATCCCGTTTTGTAAAGCCCCCAACGTTGATTGTGAGCTTGGCTACAGCGCACACGCCGCATCAAACGGCTGGAGTGCAGGGCAACGCCAGCCAGGGTTCTGCGCAGGGCGGGCACTGCTGCTTATAAGGGTGCCGCCTCCACCGCCGCCGCCGCCGCAGGCGACAGCCCTAGCTGCGCCGCCTGCTGCTGCCGCCGCCGCCGCTGCTGCTGCCGCTGCGGCTGCGCCGCCTGCTGCTGCTCTGCCGCGTGCACCCGCACGCTCTCTTTCAGCAGCGCTTCCACCATCTCTCCACGCAGATCGAGCGCCACGTCAGACTGCAGCTTCTTGTCGGGTGTGTTTAGGATGTAGGCATCGATGCCCCCCACCTTGTCAATGTCCCTGCAGGCAGGCGAGGGAGGCGCGATGGCGGGCATCAGGAGAGGGCAGACAGGGGAGTGCCACTGCAACGTGTCATCTAATGTGGTGGGACGATGCACGCCAAGTCGATGATGAGGCCCGCCAAGTCGAACACCACTGCAAGAGCTGCGCAAACGCAGGCTCAGCTGTCAATCCGGGCCCCACACGCAAGGGAGCGCACCGTAGCGCGGCTGCAGTGACGCGCAGCTGCACCATGCGCTGCAGCACGTGCGAGTAGAGCCGCTTGTTGTGAGAGTTGGGCTTCCACACACGGCGCGACCTGAAGGAGAGGCGCAGGGCGAGGAGGAGGGGAGGGTGAGGGCAGGGCAGGGCAGGGGAGGAGCCGCGCCGCCGCCTGCCGCTGCCGCCACTGCCGCCGCTCGGCGCCCACGACGCTCCCTCGCCCCTGCACGCACTTGTTGCCGCCGTCATCACTGATCTGGTTGCCCGATAGCACGCGGCGGCCGGCGTAGAGGCCGCGGCGAGCGCGGTTGCACACGGCGCGGGTGAGGGAGGCGAACCCCAGCGGCATGGCGGGCAGCAGGTGATGTGATAGGCGTATGGGATTTCTCAGAGCACGGGCAAGGGAGGAGAAGAAGCGCGCAAGGCGATGAAAGAGTGGCGCGATGCACAAGACTCGGTGGAACTCGAGATTGGTTGGGTGATACCAGTGAGCTTATTTCTCGATGCGAGTGTGGCAAGGCGCGGCGCCCGTTCGTTCTGCCCGTGCTTTCTGTGCTGGGCCTTGGCCCTGCGACGAAACTACGCTCTCCTTCGGCTCCCCCGCACTCGCTTGATCGCGTCGCAATTGTAGGCGGCGTGGTGCGCCTTCTCGCTTGCTCAGGGAGACCCCTCGTCCCACCCCCTCCTCTGAGCGCCCGTCGGGCTGCAGCGCGGCAGCCATGGGCTTCGTGAGCAACGTGCTGGTGCAGGGCATCATCAGCTTCGTGATTATTGGCTCGCTGAAGCGCGCAGGAGTGGTTCGGTGCGCAGGGTGTTCCCCCCTAAGCCTCGAGGCGGCCCGTCGTGTGCTAGTGTGCTCACAGAATTGAGGAGCATATGCTGAAGCGCCCCCAGGCCCGCGGGACATCCCAGCTAGCAGTGGCTGCACCGCCGTATGCTGCCGCTGGTGCCGCTCAGTGCCCGCTCTCCCCTTCCGTTGCAGGGTGGAGCCCCGTGCCATTGAGAACCCCGGCCTGCGCACCGTGTTTGAGCAGGGGGTGAGACTGCTGAGGGGGCAGGGGGTGCGAGTCGCGCCTGCTGCGCTGCTGCTGCTGCCACGCCGGCCCCCAAAGTAGTGTGCACTGCCACACTGCATTGGGCACATTGCCAATTTGAACCGGGCACCCTCCTCCCCAAACAACTGCTGCAGGTGTCTTTTGGCGAGTCTGTGGCGTTGGCGGGGGAGCGCATCGTGAGCGAGTTTAAAAAGGTGGGTGCTGGGGGGTGCAGCAGGGGCTGGGACTTCGGGGCGTGAAATAGCGGTGTGTCAGGGACTGGGTTGCAGCAGTTAGAGGGCAGTCTACGACTGCACAGCGTGCTGGTGCAGGCTTGAGCCGTGCGCTTGCCTGCCCGGCTGTCCGACGCGATGTCTCTCCATCCACCACTGCTGCGCAGGCATGATGCGGCGGGCGACGCGCTGCTGCTGTGCGCACGCCACGCACCTGTAGCTGCCTCTGCCGCGGCCTCCCGCGGCATGCGTCCGCCAGGCTCCTCCGCAACCCCTCCACTCCCTATCGACTCCCCCCCCTCAACCGCCCTGTCGACTGTATATCCTCTCCTGTGTGCTCTCATGGACCGTCCGCTGCTCCTCTCGTTCGCCCCTCGCCTGCACCGCGCTGGGGGCCGCCTCTGCCCCCCAACTGCGTGCCCTCCTGCCTCCCGCTCTGCTCGTCCCCCTCGCCTGCTCCCCCCCTCCCGGCACGTACCACCGAACTTCCCCCCGGCATATGTATGCCACGACACCCCACCCGGCCCTGCATTGTAACCCAGCACTGCCCGCACCAGGAGGCCCACATGCGACAGCGCAGGAGGCCCACCGCCCTGCCTCTGCACCCCAGCCGCTGCACGCCCTGAACGAGGCCTACAATGTGTGTCTGAAGCGTCGCCCAGCAATGCTGCTACCATGGGTGGATGGCAGAAGAACAGCAGCGGCGCAGTAGTGCAGAGGGGCGCGCATCGCATCACTCAGGTCTTCAAGATCGCAAAGCCGCCGCCGAGAACGTGGCTGCTGCTCCGCCGCCTGTGCCGGTGCGGTCAGAAGCTGCTTGCCAGCCGCTCTGCGGCAGCGTCCATGGCCGCCTGCTGCTCCGCCGAGAGCTCCAGGGGCGTGTCGTGCACAACAGCCAGGTCGCCGCCCTGGGGCAGGGAAGATGGGGAGGCAGCAGAGGGAAAGGTTTATGGGCATGCGCCCTCCTGCACATGCAGCCAGTCCCTCGCACACCAACCTCGGTTCAATCTATTGTCCTTTCACCGAGGCATTGTGAAATTCGCATTAGCTGCAGGAACACTCTGCGTCCGTCACCAGACGCACCTGCTCTACCCACGCACCCCTCGCAAGCCATCCACATGCACCCCCACACAAGCCATCCACACGCAAACAACCGCCACGCCCTCACCGAGGCATACTCGAACTCGCTCTCCAGCTGCAGGAACACGGTTTCCGGGGTCCAGGTGCGGGCGCCCTCGCTGCGTGCCGCAATCTCCTCTGGGCGCCTGCGGGAGAGAGGGGCGCAGGGAGGGGGCAGGGGTGGGGCAGGGCACATGATCATAATTATTTGAAGATGATCAGGCATGAGCGTACGCGTGCGGGAGAGGGGGCGCGGGGAGGGGTGCAACGCAGGGAGGGGTGGTCGGAGGTAGAAGATGAATGAGCTGCTGTGGTGGGGTGCCCCGCTGCCCCGGCTGCTGTAGGCGTTGCCGGGCCAGCGCGTCAGCAGCGGCGTGCGAGGACCGCCCCTCTGCATCCTGGACGCGAGCCACGCACATGGTGAGCACCCGGAGGTCCATGGGCGGCTGGTGCTCCTCGGGGGCAGGCAGCAGCTCGCCCAGCGCGGGGTCCAGCAGCACCAGCTGCAGCAGCGCAAGCGGCGGGGGGGAGCTTGCGGACATGGGCAGCTGGAGCGGGGGGGGCAGGCAGGGGGCCGCAGCAGCAGCCCCCAGCGTCGGGTCAACGGCACCAGCCGACGTCACAGGCCCCCACCCCCCGCTGCGCCCCTCTGTGCACCTGTATGGGGAAGCGGAAGAGGGGGCCCTCGCGCACGCGGTGCACGCGCACTTGCACCTGCGTGCCGGGCGCCAGCGCCACCCCCACGTCCTCCCACGCCTCCTCCTGCAGCGGCAGCAGGCCGTCGTACTCTGCACCAATGTCAACCTGCAGCAGAGAACGAAGGGGGATGGGGTGGGGTGGTGGACAAGGACAGCAAGAGGGCAGCAGCGGCGGCGGCGGCACCCTAGGCAGCTGCAGCAGCAGCAGCGGCAGCAGAGGCAGCCGTGACTGCACCCCGCCCTGCTTGCCCTCTGGGGCTCATTCGAACCACGCCCGCCCGCCCACCCACCCGCACCTGCGCCCCGTGGTAAAAGTAGTTGGCTGTCACGGTGCCGCTGAGCACCGCGCCCTCCCGCACTGCCGACAGCGGCGTGCGCCCGGCGGCGGCGGCCCCAGTGTATCGGAAAGAGTCCTCCTCATCCCCGTGCTCTGCCTCCTCCAGCTTGCGCAGTCGCCGCTTTTCGTGGTTCCAGCCGGCTGCGGGCAGGGAGCGAGTGGAGGGCGGCGGCGGTGGTGGGTGGGCAGGGGGCAGGGGTCGGCGCGAATGGGGGGCGCAAGCTGGCTGGACGAGCAGTGCGGGAGGCGGGGGAGGGCAAGTGATCTCAGGAGCAGCCAGGCACGCACTCCGTCGGCGCCTCCGTCGGCGCCTCGGTCGGGCCCACACGCTCACTCTTCGGCTCTGTGAACCAGTATTCTTGTGCCTCTGCGTCCACATCGTCGGTGAACAGAGCCTCCTCGTACGGCAGCCCGATGCGGCGCTCCAGGGGGCCCAGCTGCAGGGTTGATGGATCGAGCAGACAGCGGGGGGAGCGGGTCGGCGTCCACTCGCCCAGGGGCTCGCCCAGGGGCCGGGCGGCGGCGGCGGCGCCCAGGGGGCGGGCGCGGCGCGGCGCGGCGCGGCTGCCGCGGCGGCGCGGATGAGCAACAACCGCGAGGCGACGCGGCACGGCGTGCACGGCTGGCGGGCACCTGTGGGTTGGGGATGGGGTTTTCTGGGTCTACCACGATGTATTTGTCCTCGCCAGCAACCGGATCCAGGATTTCCCGCCGCTCGTTGGTCACACGCGCCGGCGGCAGGCGGCGGCGGCCGCGCACCGCCAGCGGCGGCGGTCGCGCGGCTGCTGCTGCTGCCTGCTGCACGCCTGCTGCGTGCGGCTGCTGCGGGTCCTGCGGCTGCCGAGGGACTGCTTCAACACCAGCAGGCAAAGGGAAGGGGGAGGGAAAGTGAGGCAGGAGCACGGCGGCCAAGAAGTGACGCCAGTCGTCGCGCCCGCCCGCCGCCCCGCTCCCGGGCCAACCGCTCATGCGTGCGCCTGTGTCGGCCGCGCATCATGCGCATTTCTGGCTGCTGCACACGTCTGGCCGGTGCCCAGGTGCGCACCTGCTGCGTGGGACGCCCCCCAGGCTCGCTGCGGGGCTGTGGCCGCCATGACGCGCTGTGCGCCCGCCTTGGCACTCCTGCATGGCGCTGCTGCAGCGGCGACCGCCGCCACGCGCATGGTGGCTGGGGAAGGCTTCGGCAGGTGGGAAGAGTGCTCGGAGCCCTGGCGGCGAGCGCAGGAGGTACTGATTTAGTAGCGACTCTGGCAAGCCGAACTTCGTGGCGAATGCTGCTGCCGCAAGCAAGGGCCGACCGAGCATTGTGCGCAGCACGCAGGCCGTGTCCCGCGCCTCCGCCTCCCGCTTCCCGCTTCCAAGGTACCCATTGCAAAACGCGAGCACGCACGCAGGCACGATCGCATCGAGGAGCGGGAGCCGACCGCGCGCCTTGGCCATCTTGAAGTGGTCTGCAGCAGCGGAGAGGCCTCGTGCCCTGCCTCCGCCACGCCGCAGCTCTGTGGCACGTCTCACAAGCGTGGTGCAGCGGCTGCAGCCGCCGTTGACTCGAAGCGGAGTGCGAGCGGCACCTGCCAGCGGCAGGCGGGGCGGCTCACACCGCGGCGACTATGGACGGCAGAGGACAGGTAAATGAAGCTGCGGGAGGCGCGCGGCGGGCTGCACACGCTGTCTGGAGGGAAGAAGGGTGATCACTCGGGCATCTATTTCTCCCCTCTCTACTCTCTGCAGAACGGCACCGTGCGCCCCGAGTCGGTGCAGGGCAGCGATGAGGGCGCGCCGGCGCTGCGCCTGCGCCTGCTCTGCCCACACTCCCTCGTGCCGGCGCTGATCGGCAAGGTGGGTGCAGCGGCGGCGGGAGGCGGCGGGTGGGTGGCGGGTGGGCGCCGGTTGGGCCGCGGCGCTGCCCTTTGCTTGCTGCTTGGCTGCAGGGCATTGCCGGCGTCACGCACATGCGGCTGCACCGCGTTCTGCCCCCTGCAGAAGGGTGACAACGTGAAGCGCATCTGTCGGGACACCGGCGCCGCCATTTCAGTTGCAGAGCCGGTGCACGGCTGCGACGAGCGCGTGGTGCACATCACCGGGGAAAGGTGGGTGACAGCATGGTGCTGGGGTGCAAGCGCTGCGGTGGCGCACGAGGCGAAGACGGCGGCGGGCCCCGCAGCACCCACGTTTTCAACCGTGCTGGTACCGCACGGCTGCTGGTGCGTGCCGACGTGGCGCCGCTGCGGCATGCACGGCTCGCGTGGCCACTGCGTGCCCGCCCCTCACCCTGCCCTTGCATCCGGCATTCGAACTCCCCGACCGCCGCAGCGTGGATGACGAGGGGTCGGCTGCGGCCGACGCACTGGTGGCCGTTTTTGAAAGCATCTGCTCCGCGCACCAAGCGGGCCGCGGCGGCGACGGCGGCTCGTCGCGCGCCGTGCCCACGTCCTCCCTGTCGGCGCCCTCGCCGCCGGTGGCGTCGCCCCGCAGCGACGGCGTGTGCAGCGCAAGCGCCTGCGGCTCCGCGGGCGGCTCCCTGCCCGATGCTCCCTCGGTGCCCTCCGCCGCTGGCTCGTCGGCGTCCACGCATGGCGACGCTCTGATGGCCCCCGCCGGCCCCCTCTCCTCCGGCCCAGCCTCGATAGCCGCGTCCAACGGCGGCGTGCAGCAGCGCCCCGTCGAGGCGCGCCTGCTGGTGCGTCTCTCGGGCTTGGCGCGGCGTGCGGGGCAGGCGTGCAGAGGCTGCGTGGCGAGCTGCCTCGCCTGCAACATCTGCCCGGCTGCCTGGCACTTTGTGTGGCCAACCCTGCTCCCGCTGTGCTGTGCTGTGCCGTGCTGTGCAGGTGGACAGCGCGCTGGTGGGCTACCTGGTGGGGCGCGGCGGCAACACCATCAAAGAAACCATGGCCAAGAGCGGCGCCGGCGTGCGCGTGCTGCCAAAGTCCGACCTGCCGCCGTGCGGCTGCGTGGGCGACGAGGTGGTGCGTGCGTGCGGCAGCGCCGGCGCCGTGGCCGCCGCGCTGCGCCTGCTGGCGGGCCAGATCAAGGCGCACCCGCTGCGCCTGGGGGGCCTGCTGTACGGGGGCACCGCCGGGCGGCCGCCGCTGATGCTGGCGCAGGCCACGCACGCTGACCTGGCGTACATCCACCCCTCCTTGGGGGGCTACTTTGCCGCGGGGCCCGCAGCCCCCGGCGTGGGCGGCCTGATGGGGGGCCACATGGGGCACGCCGCACACGGCGGCTTCTCCGGCACGGCGGTGGAGGTCACGTTCCGCATGCTGGCCCCTGTGGTGCGCACCGGCAACATCATCGGCAAGGGCGGCGAGCACGTGCGGCGCGTGCGCCAGGAGACGGGCGCTCGCATCAAGGTGCGAGCGGGTGGGATGCCACAGGCTGCCGGCTGCACCACCGGCGCTCCGCCGCCGGCTTTGCGCCTGGTTTCACCCCGGCGCCTGCTGCAGCGGCTGCCAGGCCTCCCGCCAGCTGCAACCAATTCCTCAGCCGTCCCACATTTGTGGTCTCCCCCCTCTTGCCTGTTGTTCCCCTCCTTAGTCTCCCCGGCGTGGCAGCGAGGAACGCGTGGTGGCACTCCGTCCCCTCTTGCCTGTTGTTTTCTTCAACACTCGACTCCCGCCCCATTTGTTTCGACAGGTGTTTGACCCGGCGCCCGGCAGCGAGGAGCGCGTGGTGGCGCTGAGCTCCAGCGAGGACGCGCTGAGCCCCTACTGCGCGGCGCAGGACGCGCTGATTCGCTGCGTCATCGCGCTCACAGCAGGTGGGGCGGCTGGGGGCCTGCGTGCCAGGTGCTGCTGGCGCAGGACGCACTGACCGGCCGCGTCACGAGCTGAGGCCACGCAAAGGGTGCAGCAGCATGGCGGGCAGGGGAGAACAGGTGTTGCCGGTCTGCATGCTGCTCCGCTGCAGCCCACCTAGTCCTGCACTGCTCACTCCCACCGTGCTGCCCCCATATCATCCGCCGTTTCAGTCGACGCGTCGGCGGGGCTGCACCGCGTGCGCCTGCTGACGGCGCAGGCCAGCGTGGGCATGGTGCTGGGCAAGCGCGGCGCCACGGTCAGCCAGCTGCGGCAGGAAACGGGTGCCACCATCAAAGTGCTGCCAGCGGATCTGGTGCCGCCCGCCTTCGGCGGCGCAGAGGAAGGCGAGGCAGAGCCGGGCAGCGCCAGCAGCGGCACGGCGTCTTCTGCCGCGGAGGAGGTTGTGCAGGTGGAGGGCAGCGTGCAGCAGTGCGTGGCGGCGTTGCGTGGCGTGGCCACGCTGCTGCGGGGCTGGCAGATACGGCGGCTCATGTGGGCGCAGCAGCAGCAGTATGGCGGCGGCGCGGGCGGGCACGCCGCCGCGGCCACGATGCAGCTGCAGATGCCGCAGCAGTCGATGGCCATGTCACCTAATGGCGGCGGCATGATGTCTCCCTCCTCTCCTGGTGGGTGCTTGGGTTGAACAGGGGCAGGAGCAGATGCATGCCTGTTGTGCCTGGGGCAGCAGCACATGGGCAGCAGCACGCGCATGCGCAGCCAGGTTTGCCTGGTCGGTGCTTGGCCGCGTGGCACTCTTTTCTGTGGAGGAGCCAGCAGCTGCCTGCGATGCGGCACTCGCCTGGCTGCCTGCATCACCGCCAACCAAGCCCTGCCTTTTGCCCTGCCCCGCCGTGCCTGCAGGCCTCATGCTGCCATCTACGCTAGGCTCCCCCATGCAGCCCAGCGGTTACATGATGATGCAGCTGCCGCCTGGCATGATGGGGCCGCCGCCGGGCCACGGCATGGGCGGCGCGCCACCGCATCACGTCATGCAGCAGCGGCCTGTGCAGTATTATTACCACCTTGACAACGCGCAGGTGAAGCATCGGGGGCTCCTTGTTCTGCGCACAAGGTCTCATTGCCAGCAGGCCACGCAAGCGCCCAACGGCGTGGCAGTGTGCTGCCCTCGTCCAGCATTGTGCTCCATCCCAACCCTGTCATCCCTGCTCTGCCTCCCCTCTCGCAGGTGGGAGCTGTGCTTGGCAAGGGCGGCTCGCACATAGGGCAGTGCCGCGGCGTCAGCGGCGCGCGTGTGCAGCTGCAGGGGGTGAGGGGCATGGGGGCTGTGTGTGTGTGTGTGGGGGGGGGTGCTCTGTTGATATGCTGCAGCAGTGGCAGCTCCGACCTGCCCTTCGCTGCAGCCTGTGGAGCCTGCCGGCGCAGCCTGCACTGGCTGTGGCATGCTTTGTCCACCCTACACGGCTGAACGCTTGCCCATGCCCGCACCCCCCTCCCCCCAGGAGACGGAGGGCGGCCGCCGCATGCTGTTTGTGGCTGGCCAGCCGGAGCAGTGCCATACCGCGCACTCCATGATCAACAGCTTCCTCAGTGAGTGACATCATTCAAAATGCGCTACTGCTTCGTGCGTTCATTCGTTCGCTCGTTCGTTGGTGCTATCATTTCGCATGTAGCACCGCATGCAAATGTGTGCCGCAGACTGCTGCTGCTGGTGCATGCGTGGCGGCCACCGTCAGCCTGCCTGTGCTCTAGGGGTGTAGCCTGCCCGCCCGCCTGCCTGCCCGCCCGCCTGCGCCGCAACGGACCGCTTCGCCCCTGCTTTTCCCGCTCGCCCCCTCGCAGGCATGGGCCACTGCGACCCTGCGTACCCAGAGCCGGCGCATGCAGAGCCAGTCAGGCTGAGCTGAACCCGCGACACCAGTGCGCTGCGCTGCGCTGTGCACGCTGTGCGTCTCCAGCCCCCCACCGCCGCCGCGCCGCCCTGCCTGGCACGCGCTGCGTCAGTGGCGCCCCCCCCCCGCGTCCACCCGCCACTGCACTCCACCCATCGCTCCTCTGGCGGCGCGCCTGCCCGGCGCTACGCTACCCATAGTCACGCACATGATGATGATTCGTCACGATTTCTCCATCCCCGCATCCCCTTGCCACCCCCATCCCCTTGCACAGCACCCCCCCCACCCCCCAACTTTTGCCTCTCTCTCCCCCCTGAGCCGCCCCGCCCCCGCTGCTTCCCATGCACATTCGGGGTTTCTTATGGCAGCGCTGGGTAGCGGGCCGGCTGCCAGGCGATGGGCGGCTGCGCTGGCAGAGGTGCGCCTTACCGGCGTTGTTGCACCTCTGTCTCTAGCCGGCCCCTCTGCCCGACCAGCCGCCGCGCTGGCCCTCGTACGGCCGGCCCCGCCACCTGTGTCACCGCCCGACTGAGATACTCGCTTCATCGCCAACCGCGCCACTAAAGCACTGGCCTCTGTCCCAATCTTCTCTTTTCTGCTCCCCATGCACCCTGGGCCCCCGGCTGCCTCTGCCCTTGCAGCCCCCCTGGAATTTCTTTCGCACTCCCTTCTGCAGCTCCGCACCGCCGTTTTCACGAGCGCCGCCGCTCCCCTGCCGCAATGCACCGCCGCTCCCCTGATGCACCGCCGCTCCCGCTCGCGCCCTGCCCTGCCCTGCCCTGTTCTGCCCTTGTTGCCTTGCTCTCCCTGCCTGGCCCGGCAGCTTCCCGGCTTGCCCCTCCTCCCATGCACAGCCCCTCCCTCTCAAACGAGCGCGTACAGCCTGTGTTCTGTGCCGGCGCCGGGCACTTCCCGCCACTGCCCCCCCTGCTAGCTCCCACAAGCCCCCGAGCGCTTGCTTGTACTGTAATCACGATATGGGAGGAGGAGGAGGAGGAGGGCCGGCAGTAACAGCATGGGCAGGTGATCAGCAGCGCCGCCAAACTCGAGACGCTGGCGCCAGCGCCAAGCAGGCATCTCCAAAGCATGTGCCGCTGATGCCCGAGCTCTGCTTTCTGTTCTGCCTGCGTTCACCTTCAGGTCACATCAGAAAGCGCAAAGCGCTGTTGCGGTGCGCGGCTGGGGAGCAAGAGAAACCCTCACAGCCTCGCTCGTCTCCCAGTGACTTGCATCACTGCACAAGTTGCTCGCCCGTCTTGCCTGTGTCTCCGGAGCAGTTAGGATGGCGGGCAGGCTCAACGCCCTGGCCTGGGCCTTCGCCCTGTTTTGGGCCACGGTCGCAGCGCGCCAACTGCACGAGGGCCATGACGTCGAGGCAGGTCTCTGCACGCCACAGCAGGTGCGGGAGAGTGCGGGAGGGTGCCCTATGAAGAGGGGACATGCGGCCCGCCTTGCTTTTGCTCCCCAAAACCACTATGCCTGCATTGAATGGCGGTCGCCAACCAGCCGGAACAGGGACGATACGGCAACTGCAGGGCCTACGCTAGCCACCGCCTCTCCCGCTGCTCCCGCCGCCACTCCCGCCCGCTTGCCGCCGCCCACCTTCAGCTGCCCCACCCTCCTCCCTCCTCTTGCGACAGCTGCACATCAGCCTGACTGGCAACCCGACGGAGATGCGTGTGCAGTGGAAGACGGCAGGCGGCAGGTGCGGGCAGAGAGGGCAAGGCACGTGCCGGGGCACTCGCACCGCCTCCGTCAACCCGCCGCTATCCCAGCGCACCATACGACGAACGTTTCTTGTGCGGGCCTCACCTAGCTGCCACTGCCCTCCCCGTCTCCCGCCACCGCAGCTGCCCGTCGACGGTGACCTGCGGCCCCGCCATAGCGCTGCTGCAGCACCCAATGGACCCCTCCCTGCTGCGCGCGCACCACGGCAGGCAGCGCAGCTACAAGTGTGCGGGGGCAGGGCCGTCCTGCGGGGCTGGACCTGCCAGCATGGAGTCCGCCAAGGCGGACTTCCGAAGACAGAATTCGAAATCGGTGCTGCGCAACGCTGCTAGCCCTCACCCACCACTCCCATCCTGCTCCGCCACGCAGCGCCGACGACATGTGCGCTGCGCCGGCTCGCCGATACGGCTACGCAGCCGCCCACTTGCACTCTGCGGTGCTGACGGGGCTTGAGCCGCAGGGGCAGTACTTTTACCAGGCAGGTTTCAGGAGCGCCGCACCGGCTTGGGAGCAGGGCAGGGAGGGGTATACACAAGGGGTGCGGCGGTGCAGGGAGGAGGCAGCGCGCACGACCGCAGCACGGCGCGCCGCAGCCGCAGGACTCCACTGCTCATTGCTCGTGTGCTGCAACCCCCCCCTCCCCTGCCGCAGATCGAGGGCGGGCGGCCCGTGGAGTTCACCGCACCCGTGCCGGCTGGCCCCCACCACTCCTTCAGCTTCCTCGTTTTCGGGGACATGGGGGAGGGGCACCACAGGGCGGCCAAGTCCCCCGGGTGAGCGCCGCCGCGCCGTGCCGTGCCGTGCCGCGCTGTGCCGCGCTGTGCCGCGCTGCGTTGCGCTGTGCTTGCATGGGGTCGTTGGCACAGGGCTGCGGCGCGGCTCACAGCTGCGACTCTGGGCGCCGGTGGCGTGCCTGCCGGCGCTTGGCATTGCTTGGCATCTCCCGTCCCTGCTCCCAACACGCCGCCCCCCCCCCCCTCCCCCCCCCCCTGCCTGCAGCGCCCCTCGCACCGTGGAGCTGCTGCAGAAGGAGCACCAGGCGGGGGCCGAGCTGGTCCTGCACATAGGAGACATCAGCTACGCCAACGGGGTGGAGGAGGTGCGTGCGGTTGGGCCCAGAGGGGCTGCGCCGCGCCGCGTGCGCACTGTCGGTTGACGCCACAGCCGCTGCCGTGGGTCGTCGCTTGGCCCTGGGCATAACAATCCCCGTCTTCCCCCCCCACCACACGCTCCCTGCCACACAGATCTGGGACACCTTCATGGAGAGCATCGAGCCCTTTGCCCGCCACATCCCATACATGGTTGGCGCCGGCAACCACGGTGCGAGAGCGGCTGGGTTGCTGGGGCGTTGGACGGCACAGGGCGCCGTCTTGCAAGCACGGGCAACAGCAGCGGTGAGGTGGATGAGCGCAGAGGCATGCACGACGCGCGCACGGCTGGCGCAGGCTATCCACAAAGCACGGGAGCCGCGCGGCCAGGCGCCCCCAGCACATGCCGCCCCCAAACCGAAAGCGCTGCTGCTCCCTTGCACCCTGTGCAGAGTACGATTATGAGAGGAGCGGGGTGGAGCTGGGCGCTGCAGCGCCTGATGCCTCGGGAGAAAGGGAGCCCTACCAGCCCAGCTGGGGCAACTACGGTGCGGTGTGGTATGGGGGGCCGGGTGCCCTGCATCCGCAGACCGGCGTGAAGGGCAGGGGCAGCGAGCGGGGGGGCAGCCGACGAGCAGCGGGTGTTTGGCCTTGCGTCTTTCCGACAGCTGGCAGCGAGGGGGTCTCTTCTGGCCTTGGGGGTCAGTTTGCGACGGCGGGCGGCCAGGCCCGCGTGGCGGCGAGGCAGCGCATCCGCTTGCACTTGCGTGCTCCAAGCTTTGCTGCTCAGCGCCGCCCAATCTGTGTTCCGATCAGAGCCGCTCATACAAACTGCCTCTTGACCCCCACCCACCCACCCACCCACCCACCCACCCACCCACCCACCACCACACACACACACCACCCCACCCACCCCACCCCACCCCCTCTTCCCCCTTTCCATTCAGGCAACGATTCAGGCGGCGAGTGCGGCGTGCAGATCAGCCGGCGGTTCATCATGCCCGATGTGTCGGACCTGGGCTACTGGAGCCGCAACCTGAACGCGTCAGCAGCAGACTCGCTGGCGGCGGCGGCGGCGGCGGCGGCGGCGGGTGGCGGCGGTGCCAACGCGGCAGCGCGGCGCAACCCCACGCTCGGTCCTAACGCCGCCGCGTTCCTGCGTCGTGTGGCAGCAGCTGAAGAGCAGCAGCAGCAGGAGGCAGAGGTGCAGCAGCCGGTCGACCGGCAGCTGCAGGCCGCCGCCGTCGGCGAGCAGCCAGTCGCGTCCAACCCGCCCTTTTGGTTCTCTTACTCCCATGGGTCCGTGCATTTCGTGGTGATCAGCACTGAGCACGACCTGCGCCCCGGCTCCAAGCAGCACCGGGTGAGCTGGACGGACAGCAGCGCCCGGTTGGTGGGCGGGAGGGCAAGCAGGCTGGGGAGCGCGGCGGCGGGAAAAACCTGTCTTCGGTGTCGTTGTAAACCCTGCACTCCATGCTTCCCTCCCCCTTCCTCAGTGGCTGGAGCTGGACCTGTCCCGCGTGGACCGCTGCACCACCCCCTGGGTCATCGTGGGCATGCACCGCCCCATGTACGTGGTATACCCCCACAAAAGCAACCGCATCGTGGGCGACCACCTCAGGTGAGACGCGTGCCGCTGCCGGCGGCACTGCTGCTGCCGGCACTGCTGCTGACGGTACTGCTGCTGACGGTACTGCTGCCATGTACGTCGGGCATCCCCACAAGGGTCGTGGGCGACCGACCGCCTCGGATGTGTCGCCGGGTTGGTGGTTCTCTGCTGGCGGTACAGCTGCTGCTAGCTACTGCTGCTGCTGCTGATGATGCCGTCGTTGCTGCTGTCGGGTTGAGGGCGACCAGCTGACGTGGGAATGCTGCTGATGCTGATGCTGATGCCGCTGCTGATGCCCGCTTCCCGCCCTCTCCGTTGCTGCCGCGGCCTGTGCAGCCGCCGCTGCTCGCGCCGGTTCTGTCGCTCCTCTGCTCAGCGTCGCCACCGGCGCCCTCCTGCGCTTCTTTGTGTGTTCAGGGACCAGCTGGAAGACTTGTTCAACGAGTATCAAGTGGACCTCGTGCTGAGCGGGCACGTGCACAGCTACAGGTGACTGCCGCTTCAAAAAGCGCATTCACAGTGTGGCGCGGCACGGCGCGGCGCTGGGTGGCCGGGCGGACAGCAGCAGCAGCTGCGGCGCGTGCGCTGTTGGGCCGCCCGCCCGCCCCCCCCGCCGCACAGCCCTCCCTCACCCCCCGGTCTTGCCCCTGCCTGCCTGCGCAGCCGCACCTGCAACGTGCTCAAGGAGCGGTGCGTGCCGGCCGACGAGGGCGGCATGACGCACATCATTGTGAGTGTGTGGGGGCTGCAGGGTCAGGCGGGAAGGGTAGAGTCTGCTGTGCTGACGTGGGCGCACGCTCGCATGCCTGCAGGCGAGCGACGCCCTCAGCCGCACACGCGTCCGACGCCTGTGCCGCCCGCGGCGCTGGCCCGCCCCCACCACCTGCAACCCTCCGAATGAATCAACCGCAGGTTGGGTGCGCCGGGCACAAGCTCACAGACATCTCCTACGCCCAGGAGGTGTGGCTGGAGTACGCCGCCGTGCGCTTTGGCTACGGCCGCATCACCGTCAACTCTGGCTTCTCTCTGCTCTTCGAGCTCGTGGGCGATGGTGAGCCTGCTGCTGCCCCTGCTGCCACTGCTGCCGCTGGTGGTGGTGCTGCCACTGCTGCCGCTGCTGCAGCCGCTGCTGCTGCCGGCGGGCAGCGGTCGCGAGCGCCGCCGCTGATGCCTGCGTCACCTGGCGTCGTTGCCCCTGACCACGGCTGCGCCCCGCGCTGACCCGCCTCCCCACCCCCCTGCCCCTCCCTCCCATTGCTGCTACCAGACGGTGTGGCCCACGACTCTGTCAAGCTTCACAACAGCCGAGCCAACCTGCGCGGCTGCAACTATGGCCAAGCAGGTGCAGCAGCAGCGGCAGGAGCCGGAGCAGCCGGAGCAGCCGGCGAAGGCGCCTGCCCTGGCCCGCTCTGCCCGCCTTGGCAGCAGGCGGGCGGGGCCAAGGGGCAGCAGCAGGCGGTGCTGCGCTCCGGCGGCGCCGCTGACGGCATGGCGGCTGTGTAAGCCGGCAACGCAGCATTCACTTGAATCACATTACCTTGTCCTGTTGTAGTCCTTGTCAGCAGCATACGACGTACTCCTCCATCCTCTTGCAACTAGCATGCAGCTGAGACACGCTGCCTTTTGCACTTGCTACCTTGCTTGCTTGGGGGGTGCACAGCTGGCGCGCGCGCGCGCCCCCCCCCCCCCCCCCCCGCGTAGCGCCATGGTCCTTGCGCTCTACTGACCCTCACCCCTGCGCTCTGCACGGTGTGTATCATCGCCATCCCACTCCCTGTGCATTACCACTCGATTCGCCTGCCTACCTTCGCGCACTCTACTGATTGTTCCTTCACTATTTTTCATGCTGCCCCCCCCCCCCACCCCACCCCCCCCGCCCGTTGCCGCCACGCTGCAAATCCCAAGCTTGCTCATTAGTGCACTTGCGTACCCATCCCTTTCCCCCACACACTCGATAGTGCGCTCTAGCTTGGCAGCGTGCTGCGCCTGCCTGTAACACGACTCCAGGGCACTCGAACAGCCACCCCTTTTGTGCCAGGCGGTGGCCGGCAACCAGCAGCGCCTCCAGCGTGCACAGCGCGGCAGCGTTGACTCTGCGTATGATGGCCTGCAGAGGCCTGAGGCTCCCGAGCCAGCCACACGGCTGCCCGCTACGCCCTGCCCTGCCGTCACTTGCTATGGTGTGCAGCAGGCGGGGCGGCTGGACTCTCTTGACAAGAAAATGTGGGGTTCGCTGCTCTGAAGTTTGCGCTGCTGTTTGTTCAAGGCTGGTCATGTGCAGCTGGCACGTCAAGGGGAAGATTGGGCGGCTGTGCGGGCAGCAGGGGGCCGCAGGGCCCACGTCACGCGTTGAAGGGAGCCCAAAAGGGCAGGAGGGCGTCAGTGAGAGCAATCTGGGTGTGAAGTGTCAACAGCAGGGCAGTCAGCAGCGCAGCTCGGGAAGAGTAGAAGCACAAAGGGGGGTGACAGTAGCAGTGAGGATGCGCGAGAGGAGGATGCGAGGGAATAGATGGCATGTGGCATCGTCAATGGGAGTAGTCAGCAGGCCGGGTGTGGAGAGAGGCTGCATATGCGTGGGTAGTTAGCTAACGAGAGAAAGCTAGCGCGTCTGCCTATCAGTGTTTAGAGCGCCGTAGCCGCCACCGGCGCTGGCTGCGCAGCCGCAGGCTGGCCTGCGCCGCTCGCCAGCCGCTGCGCGGCGACGCTGTAGAGGCTGCCGCCGTCGGCCGCTGCCTGGCGCATGGCAGCCAGCGGGTGCTCGCCTGCAGGGTGACAAGGGCAGACAGCGGGGGAGCAAGGTGGGCGTGCCGGTCTAGAGCACTGCAGGCACGGCAAGTAGGACTTGGTGCGGGCCCCAGGCGACGCGCCTCCCAACCTGCACAGCAGGCACGTGCCTGCGCCGCTGCCAGCCGACTTCAGCGCTTGCTGCACAAACTGCGCTATCGACGCATCCCCCACTGGGGAGGCCTGCATGTCCCAGCCGCCGGGCACAGAAGGGTCCAGCCTGGGAGAGAGGGAGAGGCACTGGCGGCGGGGTGAGGCACGGGCAGCTGTGGGGTGCAGCTGCATGAAGCAACGGCAGGCGCCATGCAGGCTGCGGGCTGCAAGGCACTGGTAGGGGAGGTGGGCGCAGGACCATGGCATGTGTGCACACACACACGGCAGACGCATGCAGGCATGCCTCGAGGCCCCTCACCGGTATTGTGCGGCAGCAGGGTGGGACAGCGCTTCCAGCACGCTAAGATCGAGCAGGCTCAGGCCGGTGCCGTGCTCCGCCTGCAGCACGGCCGCGCCCGCCGCCGGCATTTGCAACAGCCCCGTGCCGCCAGCTGGCGCTGGCGGGCCCAACGGCAGCGGCAGCGCCAGCAGAGCCGCTGCGCCGGGCTGCTGCTGAGGAGGCGACATCTGGGCAAGGCGCAGGATGGCGGCACGCAGCTCAGCGGCTGTGCGGGGCGAGCGGCGGACCGCCACTGGCGAAACGGCAGCGGCAGTGGCGCTGCCGCTGCCTGCGCCACGCGCCACCTGCTGCTGTTGCTCCTCCAGAGGTTTGAACATCTCCGACAGCTTGCTGCTGGTGGGCCGGAACTGCTGCTGGTGCAGCAGGCGCTCGGCCTCGGCGTCGGCCGCCGCCGCCGCGCCGCTCGCCGCAAGGGCTGCGGCGCCACCGCGGCTGGCTGCGCCTGCGCTGGAGACGCTCAGCGGCGGCAGCGGCAGCAGGCTGGTGGGCATGGTCATTGGAGGGGACAGCAGCAGCAGAGGCAGGCCGCTGCCGGACTCGGAGCATTCCAGACCGCCGGCGCCGCCGCACTGTGCGCCGGCCTCCGGCAGAGGGGTAGGCGCCTGCGTGTGCATGCCAGCAGGCGCCTGCTCCTCTGCTTCCGCCGCCGCTGCCGCTGCTACCGCAGCAGGGGCCGCGTCGGCGGCCGCAGCCGCTGCTGCCGCAGCCAAGCCGAACCGGCTTGGGCCGCCGCCGGCCACGCTGGCAGCTGGCCCTGCTGCGGCGGCGCCGGCGCACGCCGGCGCTGGCGCGTCGCCGGCGCTGCCTGGGGCGGCGCTTGGCGTGGGCTGCGGCGCGGGCTCAGCGGGCAGAGCGTGCAGCGCGCTCTGCCCTGCTGCCACAGGCTGCAGGATGGACAGCTCGGGGTGCCGCCGCGTGCCGCCGCTGCACGTTGGTGGAGGGTGTAGGGGAAAAGAAGGGAGCGTGGTGATGGGGGGTGGGGATGCGGCGCCACCAACGGGCCTCACCACAGCAGACAACAATCTGCGACTGCAGCTGCTGCAGCGGAACGCGGTTGAGGGGAGAACACACGCCCAGCCCCAACGCACCGCCGCAGGCCGCTGCCGGTGCGCAGGCCGCTGCCGCCGCTGCGGTGCTGGCTCTTGAGCACGGTCCCAAAGAGCAGCATGGCGGGCGTGGCCACGGTGCCGCTTGGCTGGGAGCCCATGTGCAGAGGGGTGCCCACAACGGTGGTGTGACCTGCAGCTGACCAGGGGGGCAAGAGGCCGGCAGCCGGTGGGCAGGCGACAAGCCAGACCTGGTGCTAGGCACAAAGCGGCACGGCGTGACTGCCTGCCTGCTCCCAGCCCACAGCTGCCGCCCCGACCCACCTGTGGGGGGGCTGGCCACCCCGAGGTCCACTAGGCTGCGCCAGGTGTCGGCGTGGATGGTGCTGGGGGGCGCCACGGTGGCAGGCGCGGCGCCCGCGCTGCCAGCCGCGCCGCCGGCGGCGGCGGGGGCAGAGGCGGTGTCTGGGCACTCTGGCACGGCGACCAGGCCGCCGCCGCTGCCCGCTGCGGTGCCTGGCATGGCTGCGTCGGGTGCAGCTGAGATGGTGGGCCCGATGCTTACAGCTGTAGACAGGCGCCGCTCCGCTGGCAGCTCTTGCTGCTGCAGCTGCTGCACGCGCGCCCCGCGGGGCACGGCGGCGGGAAAGCGAGCCGCCTCGCCGCCGGCAGGCGCCGCCGGCCCCCCTGCTGCAGCAGACGCTGCGACGTGGGCAGCAACCGCTGCTGCCTGCTGCGGCGCCGGCGGTGCTGCTGCCGCTGCTGCCACAGGGGGCAGGTCTGCCGGAGGCTCAGGTCCAAGCAGTGCATCCATCTCTGCCTGCACTAGCAGCGACATGGAGGGCGGCCGCCGCAGGGGCGCCCTGCACCCCATCGCCGCCGCCGCTGCAAAGCTCCCTGCCGCCGCAGCGTCGACAGCGGCCTTGGCCGCCGCCGCCGCCGCCTTCTGCTGCTCCACGGCGTCGTGCTGCGCCAGCAGGCTGCTGCTCAAGCGCTCCTGCTGCTGCTGCTGCTGCTGCTGGTAGAGGCTCTGCTGCTGCTGCTGCTGCTGCTGGGGCGTGGGCCGCTGCGGCTGCGCTGCCGGGTGCTGCCGCTGCGCCGCCAGGCGCTCGCGCTGCGGGCGCGGCAGCGGGATGGGCAGCGGCAGCTCTTCTGGCAGGTCATCCTCGCAGTGTTCGCCCTCTGCACCAGGCGAGGCGCCGCCGGCGCGCCGTGCCACGCGCCGTGAGCGCCGCGTTGCGCCGGCAGTGGATGCCTGATGCAGGCGGGGGATGAAGGTGGTGCGGTGAGTTGCAGGGCGATGGCAAGGCATGCTGGCCGGTGTGAATCACACCGTCCCATGCTGGTCTGCACCAAGTACTGTTCATGTGCTGATCGGATGTACTGCACAAGAACCGCCACCTTCCACCCACCTGCACCATGGCAAAGTCCCGGACCGCAGCAGCGGGGCTGGCAGAGGGGGAGTGGCTGGCACGGCTGCGGCTGCAGGGTGTGGCAGGGGGGCGGCGCGGGTTGGCAGCAGGGCTGCGGCGCTGCAGGCACGATGGAGCGGGGTCACCTTGCAATCATGCAATGCCGGAACGACAGCCCTGACGCACTCACCGGCTGCTGCCCGTGGGGCCCATCGCCGCCGCCGTCGCCGTCGCCGCCGCCGCCGGGCCGCTGGCGCGGCCGCTGCCGCCGCTGCCGCTGCTGGGGAGGAAGGGGCTGGAGGAGCGCTGGCGGCCGCGGGGGGAGGACGGCGCCGAGTCGGAAGGCTCCTGGCTCTCCTCCAGCATGCTGCTCATGTCGTCATCGTATTCTACATTGGAGCAGTCGGGGGGTGGAGGGTCGGTTGGTTGGTTGGTGTGGGGAGAGCGGCCCCCTAAGCTGCGTCTGACCAAGGTTGCTGCCGCTTGGCTGCGTGTGTCGTTGTCGTGCTTTGCATGCACTGGTCAGGCCAGGGGGGAGCACGCTGAGGGCAGCGCGACGTTCCCTTTCTGGTCTGCGGGAGGGGGAGGCGCACGCAGAGGCAAACACAGACTGGCAGCCACAGAGAAGCTGGACACACCCGCGTCAGAGTCCTCGGCCTTCCACTCTGGCAGCCCCGCAAAGTCGCCCTGCTCCACCTGCGTGGAAGGCAACACACGGCGACAGCCAAGACGAACAGCTTTCAGCAAAGGGGCGACAGGCGAAGGCCGCCAGCCGACGCGAGTTGGATGCAACAGCCTCCCAAGCTGCCTGCCCTGCTCCGCCGGCAGATCAGACCACGACGTGAGGCACGCCAGGCAGGCAGAGCCTGTGCCCAGGCACGCCAGGCAGGCAGAGCCTGCGCCCAATTGACCGACTGGCTGGGTGCCGCGCCCACCTTGCGCCTCAGCGTGGAGTTCCAGTGGTTCTTGATGGCGTTGTCGGTGCGCCCCTTCAGGTGCTGCGCCATGCGAGCCCACTGCAGGACAGACGAAAAGGAGCGAAGTGGATGCAGCTGGTGGCGGGAGGGACGAGTTCAGGGGCGCGCACACGCGGGCGGGCGTCTTGTAAGCAGGGCAGATGGAGGCAGGCGTCCCTTTCACACGTGCGGCGCCCAGTGCAGAAAAGCGTGGGTGCAGGCAGGCACGGTGCAGCAGCAGCAGCAGTAGCAGCATGCATGCTCTTCATGCGCTGCTGCAGCCGTCGGCCGCCCGACAAGAGAGCCTTGTCGGGCTGGTGGGAGGGGAAGGCGTGTCGCGGGGGTGGGGTGGGGAGTGCACGCCGGGGTGGGCGAGGGGGTGCTGCACACCTGGTTGCCGTACTTGCGGTGGAAGCGCACAATGATCTCATCTTCCTGCCGCATCCAGGAGCCTCGCTTGATGGCGGGGTTGAGGTGATTGTGCCAGCTGCAAGGGCGCAGAGGGGCAAGGTGGTGTGTGAGGGTGCGAGGCAGCGCTGAGTTTGGGCAGGGAGGGGGTCGGGGGGGGGGGGGGGGGGGGGGGGGCAGCTGTTCGATGGCGGGTTTCACGTGGTTGTGCCAGCTGCAGAGAAAGAGGGACAGGAGGATGTAGGGTGCTTGGGCGGGTGGGGGCCCTGCCGAGAGGCGCAGCAGGGCAGAGCACTGGAAGGAGCGGCGCATGTGACGCAGGCAGCACGGGGCGTGGCTTGCGACAGCGGCAGGGCGGCAGGCAGGCGCGGTGGGCGGCGGCTCCTCACCGCTCGCGGCACTGCTTGCCGATGCGGCCGGGAAGGTGCTCAGCAATGATGGTCCACTTTTGTGGGCCGTGCTGGGCCACCAGCCTGCACGGCAGGGAGGGGTGGGTGAGCAGGAAAGGTCGGCCCCGACCTTTGCCCAGGTTACAGCCCCTCCCCGCTGCAGCAGCCTGCGCCACCCCTTGGCAACGCCGACCAAGCCAGGGCCAGCCAACACCGCCAGCACAGCGACACGCCCTCCCGGGTCGGAAAAGGCAGGTGGGTGCCTCACTTGAGGATGATTTCGTCTTCGTCTTGCGTCCAGGGCCCCTTGTGCACTTCTGGGTTGAGCACCTGAGCAGGAGGGTGTGGGGGCCAAGGTGGCACACTTCACGCACAGCCCTGCCACCCCATACACATGGCGATGCGTGCTGCACTTGAGGGCACGCGCGCAGACTGGACGCAGGGAAGGCGGTGGGCAGGCAGGAGCAGGCGCGACGCACCTTCTGCCAACGGTGCAGGCACTGGACGTCTGTGCGGTCTGTGAAGTGGTCGGCTGCAGGCAGAGCGGAAAGTCGCGCAGGTGCACGAGGGGCGGGGTGAGGCGTGGGTGCTACGAAGCGCTGGAGCGGCGACGCCCGCAGACGACGACAGCTGGCGACGCCACGGCAGCCCGGGCGTGCCGACGCCGCTGCTTCAGCATGGGGCTGCAGGCGCGGCCCTGCGATCCTGCGCCCTTGCATCACTGCGGGCTGCCCTTGCGATTGCCGGATAATCATGGCATGTGTCACGGAGCAGCCCCGGGACATTGACGGGATTGACGCCCAGTGCCGCGACTTGCCGCAAAGTGTCATCCGCGCTCGCACCTATCATCTTCCAGTTCTTGGCGCCATACTCGGCCACCATGCGGCGCAGCAGATCGTCCTGCAGGCACGCATGCTCGTAGGCCGATGAGAATTCGGCGAATGCGGCAACCAGCACCGCTGCAACTGGGCAAAACGCGCCGCCCCTGCCGCCGCTCGCCGACAGCTGCCTGACAATTCGCGTGGCTTGGCGCCCCCCGGCGCGCACCTCCTGCTTTGTCCAGCCTCCGCGTCCATTGCGCCGCACTTTGGGCTGCACGCGGCTGCTGCACCAGGGAAACCGGGGGAGGTGATGGTGCAGCTCACCTGTCGCCACCAGGGGGCCCTCCCGCTCGCCCCATCGCTTCTCCTGACTTCCCGGCTCACGTATCATGCCGCAGCAGCTCCCCCAGATAGTCTGGGTCGTCATTCCGCTGCCGCACCGCCCTGCCGCTCGGAGCGGGGGCGGCCGCCCTCTTGCGGCCTCCAGACTGGCTCATACACCAACGATCGGGACGATGCGCGCTAGGCGCGGGTAAGCGGCAGTGGCACGGGCTGTCCCAGTGTTGTGTCCCGAGCGCAGCGCGGCGCAGCGCAGCATGGCCGCGAAAATGCAAACCTGGCTCGGCCCTCACTATGTGCTGCGCCAGCCCAGGACAGCCCTGGTGCCTGGCATGTGCTCTTTCTTGTAAAAAAAAATCCCGTGCAATCGGGTCAGCACTCGTCAGGCCCCTGCAGCACACGTGCGCCACAGCTGTCGTCGCCGCCGCCGATGCCGCCGTCGCCACCCAGCTGTCCCTCGACGATCCTACAATTGCGCCCTTCTCGATTACAGCAAAAGTTCAAGGGCACGACATCAGGTGGATAGACTCCGCATCAAACGTTTATGCTGCGCACTGTGCAGAGGCGCGCTGCGCTGCTGCGCCACCTTCACGCGTCCGCGCCTGCCGCCCCTGCCGCCGCCGCCGCTGCCGCCGCCCCTGCCGCCGCCGTGTCGCTACTGGCTGGCAGGCAGTAGTGGCTGATCTGCACCTCCTCCCCGTGGTCCGCGTAGTCGCCTGCGGAGCAGTGGTGATCCGAGCGGCGTCGTGCGGTGTCACCGGCACGCGTGCAGCAGGCAGCAAGGGGCTGGAAGGGGATGGCAGCATGTGGGATCCTGTTTGCAGCAACCCCAGTCACTTGCAGACCCAAATCCCCCTCCCCCCTCTGCGACTCACCTGCGTATCGCTTGCTGCGGAACTCTCCCCAGCTGATGGGACAGTAGGCGGCAGGGTGGCCAGCGACGACAAACTGGCACGAGGGCACAGCGCAGGGGGCCGCTCAAGGGGTGGAGAAGAGCACGCGTGGTGTAAACACACGGCCGGGCCAGACCCTGCAAAAGCAAGGAGCCTGCCGCATCGTGCCCCCTCTGACCCCGGTCGCCTCGGGCGGCGGAGCCACGTAGGCACCTGGCCGAGCCCTGTGCAGAGCTCCACGCAGTGCGCATGCTGGGAACTCCAACAACACCCTTATCCAAGCAGCAGCAGCAGCAGCAGCAGCAGCAGCAGCGGCACTGATGTTTTTATCTGCTGGGACCCACCTGCGGCAGCGGCGCGATGTCGGAATCCGGCCGGGGGTTGAAGAAAAAGGGCGCCGAGTAGCGGCGGCGGGCCGAGGATGCCAGCACACGGTGCAGCGGCGCGCGGCAGCGGTCGTTGGACAGCACCTGCATGGAGACGGGGCGGGGACGGGCAAGGCTCGCACGCAGCTGAGGAGCCTGCAGCAGGCAGCTGCGGCGCTGGGCCAGCTGGCTTGCCGGGGTGCTACACAGCAGCGCAGGGTTGTGCGAGCATCACCCAGAGTGGTGCCGCCTGCTCCTGCGCTGATGCCGATGCAGACCGCTGCCGCGCCTCCACTTCGGTCAGCACAGTTTAGCCCACCTGGCGCAGGTCTGTTACGTATGTTGTGAGGGCGTCCTGGGTTAACACCGCCTGTTTCTGTGCGCCCGCTCACAACCACACCTGCCCTGTGCACCCAGCCACAACGCCGACGCCCCAAACGCGTGTTTGCACCGGCGGGCCGCAACCACGTGCCCCCCACCTGGCACTGGTCCCCCACGTTGATGGTGAGGGCGCCGGGGATGGGTTGCACCAGCTGCCACTGCCCCTCTGAGTCCAGCATCTGAACGCGGCAAAAGAGTGGCACGGGGGGGGGGGGGGGGGGGGGGGCTGGGACGTGCGGGGATCGGTTGCACTGGCCGGCCACCGCCCCTCCGGGCTCCAGCGTTGCTTGGAGGCCAAAGCAGGCGGTCGCATGAATCACAACGCAATCGACGGCGGATTGCAGAGGCAGGCGGGCAGGCAGGCAAGCGGGCGCATTGCAGAGGCAGGCGGGCAGGCAGGCAAGCGGCGCGCGCTGGCCGGCAGGAAGGGAGCACGCGCTGGAGCGGGCAGCCGCAGGCACCTGCAGCCCCGGCACATCGTCTTGAACGAGCACCGTCAGGAAGCCCGCATCTGCAAGCAGGGAAGGTGTTGATTGATGCATTGATGCATTTACTGACTGTCAGGAAGCCCGCATCTGCGAGCAGGGATGGTGTTGCTTGATTGATTGATGCATTGAAAAGAAGACGCACTATTTGATTGTCAGGAGGCCCATGCATCAGGAGTGCAGGCTACGCTACTCGTGCTTCCACGAGCACGTCGTTATGGTTGGAAGGGTATCACGCGCACACCTGTGTGGGCATTCACGCCCAGCTGCCCATCTGCCGGTGACTCCAAAGGATAGTAGTTGAGGCGCAGGAAGGACGTGTGCTGGCCCTGCACACGGTGAAGTCGAAGCGGAGCAGGGAGGCTGGCGTGAGCTGGTGCTGCACAGAGCAGAGCACCAAGGACGCATGCTGGCCCTGCACACTAGCGGGGCAGGGACGAAAGAAAGTCAAGATGCAGCGAGCACGCTGGGAAGTGCGCAGCAGCAACGGCGGGAAGGGAATCTCTTGAGGAGCGAGCGAGGGGGGCACGCTGGGCCTGCTATGAGTCAGCATTGCCCGCGCTGCGCTCCACCGCCCGCCCATCTCCAGCTTGCCCCCGACGCCCCCACTCTGCCTCGTTTTGCTCCCACCATGCGGGCCCGCCTGCTGGCTGCCCTGCTGCTGGCAGCGGCGGCCTGCTGGGCGCAGCCCCAGGCGCCCCGCCCACAGCCTCGGTCGCCCTCGCCGCCGCCGCCGCCCCCAACATGCAGGCGCCCCGCCAACTGCACCACCGACCCCTGCTCGGTGCCCCCTTACAGCCTTGAGTGCGCTTCGTTCGGCGAGGCGTGCGTGCCAGACTACTGTGACGAGGCGCACGGACGCTGCTGGGCGCGGTGTGTTAAGCCGGTGAGCGCACGAGTGGGGCAGCGGCGCGGCCCGGGCAAGTGGCAGGCGGTTATGCAACCTGCCCTCCCGCCATCCGTTGAACACCGAGCCGGTGTGCAAGCCCCACAACTGCAGCCTCTCCGCCCACCCGCCTGCAGCCGCAGCTGCCGTCGCCGCCGCCGCCGCCGCCGCCGCCCCCGCCGCCGTCGCCCCCTCCCCCTCCCCGAGACCCCTGCCTGGGCGAGGTGCGTTGTTTATTGGCTGATCGTTTGATCAACTTACCGTTCACCAAATGGACGATTCGTTGGTTGATTGGCTGCGTTCGAACGCTAAGCTGCCAGGGCCTAGGGCGCTGCGCACCACCGCTTTCATCACCGCCATCTTCATCCGCCAGCATCCGCGCCCACGCGCCCACACGTGCCCTGCCACATTTCATCCCGCCAGGTGCAATGCTGGTTTGAAAGCTGCGCCACACACCTGTGCCCAGACGGCCAGTCGTGCATCGACGGCGGGTGCCCCGGGCTCAACGACCCTCCCTGTGTGTCGGTGTGCATGGTTACGCCGCCCACACGCGGCCCCTGACCACCCCGCCGCCCACGCCGGCAGGGGCGGCGCACTGCGGTCGGCGGCCCCCCGCCAGCACAGCAAGCGCGTACCTCGCCCTTTTCTGCTCCGCCTGGAACCCTGCTGGCCACCCTGCCTTGGCAGTGCTTGCCTGTGCACAGCACCAACACGGCTCCTCTGTCGAACCCAGCCTCCCCTCACCTCGAACAAGCCGTGCAGCGTCGTCGTCGGCATGCCCAGCCCCGCACAGAACGCCTCCAGCAGCCGGAACGAGCAGCGCTCCATCTCTGTAAAGTATGCCAGCATTGCTCCCCGGAACTCGGGCTGCATGACAGGGGCGACATGACAGGGGCCGCGGTGCAGTGGGGCACAAGGCGGGCCAGCGGGAGATGCAGCACTGGCACTGCTGAGGAAGGGTACGTGAATTGGGAACACCAGCGTGCCAGCTCGCTGCCGCCAGCTTGCCAACCACCGGCCCGCCCGCCCTCACCTGCCCCGCCGGCCAGAGGTTGAAGCCGTCGAGGGTGCGGTTGCTGGGGTGGCGGTCGGGCAGCTCTGGGTGTGGAAGGCGGCACATGTCGAACACCTGTTTAAGGCGGGATGCGGGGCGACAGGAGAGCGGGGGAGTGCAGGTCGCAGGTGTGGGCAGGCAGCGGCGCAGCGGCAGGCGGCGCAGCGGCGGGCCCGCACCAAGCGCGCTTGCCCCCGGCATTACCACAGCCTGTTCCTGCCGCGAGGAGCCCACCGCCGCCGCTTCCTCCGCCGCGGTGCTGGGAGCTGGTTCCCCCTGCTGCCTCACCTCCTTCAGGTCCCGAGTTTGCTTCGTCAGCTCGTCGTGAGCAAACCCCATAGCGTTCTCTGCACTGCGCCGCACCTGAACGTGAGGACAGGCAGGGAAAGGCGGGAGTCGGATGCAGGGTGGGGGCCGCCCCATGGGGTTATGCTGGCACCATACCAGTCCGTACCTGCAACACCGGCGGCGCCAGCACCGCCCGCGCAGCGTTTCCGGCCAACACCCACCTCCAGCTTGTCATCAAGCGGCAGGTCGAAGAAGGCGCGCATCGCCGCCTGCATGCGGCTCAGCAGTGCGCCGTCGGCTCCGTGGTTGACCAGCTGGAAGAAGCCGTGCGAGCTCGCCGCCGCCGCCACCGCCGCAGCGACTTCGGGCGGCACGGCGGCGGCTGCGGCGCCAGGCCCCAAGAAACCGCGGCCGTCAATCACGGGCGGGGCGCCCGCCATGGCAGCCAACTTGGAGCGCCCGCTGTCTGTGGCAGCGCCTGCTCCGCGGACCTCGGCTTGGACCGCCTGCAGGAGCAACCCGGTATGCTGAACTGGGGCAAGACTGAGCAGCACTGAGTAGCGCTGATGGTGCCAGAGCGCTGATCGAAAGGGGTCGAAGGCTAATTTTGACAGTGAGCGCCTGCAAAGCGCGCACCGCCCGCCGCTGCCCCACCCGGTGCCTCTCTTCCCGCTGCTCGTGCCACGTAACACTATAACATGTGCGACATAAGGTGATGACGTCCACGAGTATGCAAACAAGCAGTGCACGAGTATGGCGTTCCAGTGCCGCACGTACAAGCCCGGTGGGGGGAGGTGTAGAGAGCGGGGGGGGGGGGGGGAGGGGGGGGCGCGCGCGGGGCACGCGGCTGAAGCAGGTGGAGCAGTGCAGGCTCGTAGGCACGTGGTGGATCCGCGACGGTGCAGAAATTGGGGAGTCGGGCGTTTGGGGGCGGGCTGGTTTTTTGCAGCGGGTGGGTTTTAAGGCGTGGGCTCGAACCGGGGTTCTGCATGCGGCCGGCGCTGCCGGCACCTGCGCTGTCGCCGCCGCTTCCGGCGCCGCCTGGCTCCTGCACGCGATAGACATCTGCAGCGGGGTCTCGCTACCACTACCATTTGTGATTTGATGCGGGCGGTGAGCCGCGCCGTACGCTGGTGGTGCCTCGCCTCCTCCTCCGCCGCCGCCTGCTCGTGCAGGTACGCGCGCATGAGCTGCTCCTGTACATGTGGGCTGAGCTGCTGCTGCGCTGGCGGCCCGTGCTGCTGATGCTGCTGTGCTGCAGGCCGCGGGCGCACGGTGGGTGTCTTGGAAGTGGACACTCGGGTGGACGCTGCCGCCGGCGCCGGCGGCGCAGCACCGCCCTCGCCGCCGCTGCCGCCTGGGCTGCTGCTGCTGTGCATGCTGCGTGCCTGACTGGGTGCGCAGCCAGCAGCATGCAGCTGCGGGCCGTGTTGCGCATGCAACAAGTCGCCGCCGCCCGTACTGTAACGGTGCGGAGGCGAGCCGGCGCTGCCAATGCCGCAGCTGCTGGGGCGTTCGCCTCCAGCAGCCTCCTGGGCGCTCATGTGCCGCCTTAGCGGCCCCCAAACACGTCCCAGCGAGGGCTGCGAACAAGTGCCGAGTGCTGGCAAACAGGTCGACACGCCGCTTGGTTGACCAGGGGATGACCAGGTCGCAGGTCACAGGGGATGCCGCCGCGGCGCACGTCACAGGTTGATGTCACGACCTGGTTATCCCCTGTGACGTGCGCCGCGGCCTGCACAGGTTGAACGGTCAGCTCGCGTGCCACGCTCATTTCCTCTACTCGTGGAAGCCGGGAAGCGCGACGGCCAGGCTGCGGCCAGGCTGCAACACGCCTCCCCTAGGTGCCCCCACCCACCTGGCCAGCCTGAGGGGGGCTGGAGGGGCCTTCTGTGTGTCACTCGTTCAGCAGTTGTCAGATCTGCAATGAAACGACAGGGGGTGGAGACGGCCACAAGAACAAAGCAGTGCGGGGGAGGCACGGAGTCGCGTCGCGCCGCTTCACCAGCAGTACGGCGATGGTCGGAACTCGTCCGGGAGTAGTGACAATATTGGCGAGCTCGGCAGCTGCGTGCCCCTCCAGCATTCGCTGCGTGTGGCCACGTGCCCTGACTTGAAGTTGCGTGGCGCTCAGGGGACCACCCAACAACCGGCTGGCACACACGGCGCTTGTTCCGCGGCGCGGGGGGCCGCTGGCGGCACCCCGGCCTCACGGTGCAGGCCGGCCAAGGGACCACCCCGCGTTTGAGAGTTGTCACAGGCCCTCAGGAGCTCGCGGTTGCAGGAACTCGGCCTGGGGTATATAGCAGAGGGACGTGAAGGGCAAGGGCCATCACGTGAAGGCGCCTGGACGTTGACTCGAGGCAAGGAGGGGACGCTTTGAAAGAATCGATAAAGAGCGCGGGGGGTGGGGGGGGTGGGGGGTGGGGGGGGGTGGGGGGGTGAAGGCGTGAAAGAAGTGTTGGGGGTGAGTCACAGCATCTCCATGGGGAAGGGGATTCAAGCAGCAAACGCTACGCATGCGGCATGCGGCATGCATCTTTGCTGCAGTGTGGCGCGTGGCAGGGTTGGCAGGCCCCTAGGGGGTGCAGGCGTGAGCGAGGCACGCAAGTCTGGGCAAAAATAGCGTGAGAACGCGTGGGTGAGTGTGCAGTGAGGGAGGGGAAGGGGCAGGGGAGAGGGGAGAGGGGAGAGGGGAGAGGGGAGAGGGGAGAGGGGAGAGGGGAGAGGGGAGAGGGGAGAGGGGAGAGGGGGAGGGGGAAGCGGGGGCCAGAGAGGGGATCAGTGCTCGTTGTAGCTGCGGCGGGTTTGCTTGGGAAAAAAGAGCAAGGGGTCATGTAGCGAAGATGGAGGGGGAGAGCAGGGCATGCTGTTAATAAGTACTACAGGGAGAGCAGCCAGTGCGGGCGACCCGCATGCGCTGAGTCGACGTGCGCAGGCCCACAGGGGTGTTGCGTGCACGGAGTGTATATGCAAAGAAGCGTGGCCCAGCCAAGGGCCCGGCCCTGCTGGTCAGCCCCCAGAATCCAGCAGGCACAGACAGCTGTGGTGCGAGGCATCGCTGATGAGGCCATCGCCGTGCTGCGTCACGCTGGCCCCGCTGCCGCTTTGCAGCAGCGTGACCGCCGGCGAGGGTGGGGGCGCGGCGACGCCGTCGCGGTGTCGAGCCGCCGCCTGCCGCCGCCGCTCCAGCTGTTGCGCCTGCGATGGCTGCTCCTGCTGCTGCTGCTGCTGCTGCTGCCGCTGCCCCCGCTCTGCCTTGTACCGCCGTCGTGCCGCCTTGTCAAGGGCTTGTGTGTCTGCCTCTCCGGCGGGAGCCGCTGCCTGGGTGGGCGTCAGCCGGTGCGCGAGCAGCGCCAGCATGCCGCCCTGCTCGGCGGCGCCCGCTGCCGCAGCGGCAGGTGCCACGGCGGCACCGCCGCCGCTGCTGTCGCCGTCTGTGGCTGCCAGCCACTGCACCACGCGCACCTGCCGCGCTATCTGCTCCCTGGCCTGCACAGCACGAGCAGCAGGGCAGCAAGGGCAGGCACATGCGTTGGCTGGCAGGCAGCGGGGCCAGCAACTGGAGCGGGACAGCGGAGGCGCCAGGGCACCGAGACAACGAGGCAACACGCAGCACAGGTATTGACGTACCGTGTTGGTACGGTGCCGCTGCTGCTGGTTTGCAGCCTGCGCGGTCGCCTCGGCCACCGTGAGTAGCCCATGCTGGCCCCCTGCTGGCTGGGGGTGCTGAGGCCGAAGCTGCTGCGCAGCTGCCCGGCCGCCGCTCGCTGCTGGCGATGCTCTGGGCGCCGCCGCTGCCGGCTCTGATGGCGTTATTTCCTCCCGGGCCTGCTGGCCGGGGGGCCCTGTGCCGGGGGGCCCTGTGTCATGTGCCCTGGCCAGGGGCTGCAGCAGAGGCTCGTGAGAATCTGGCGGCAGCCTGTGCGGCATCGCGCACTGCCCCGCCGAGGTGGCCGCTTCGGCGCAGCGCACGGAGCTTGGTGTCGGGATTTCTCTCTCTCGTCGCAGAGGGCTCCACCTGCAGACAGTAGGCAGCGTAGCAGGGCGCTCGCTGGTGGCAGCCGCGACCGTGTGTCTGGTGGAAGAAGGGTGCCACCGCTGGTGCCCACCGCCCTCTGCCTGCCCGACTCGCCAGGGACGGCTCGCTTGCAGGCCTGCCCCTCCGCCCTTCCCACCACGCCCGCTGCCGGGAATCAGGGGCGCCGGGCCTGCGGAGTTGCAGGCAAGCTGGGGGCGGCGCCCTGACGGCGAGCAAGAGCCGTGCGGCGATGCAGCCCCGCTTGCCTGTCCCTGCTGGCTGCCCGCCGAACCCAGTGAGCGCCGGGAACCCCTGAAACCAGCCTTGCGTGGGGGTGCGCCGCTCAGTCCGAGCGAACGCCCTGCGCCTGCGCCTGGGCGCTGCGTAGTGCCGCACGCCAGGATCTGCTGGAGGCAGAAGGTGCCCCCAGCTGCCAGTAGTGGCAAGGCACAGCACAATGCACAGCGGGGACGCGTCGCTCCTGCTGCCGCTACGTGTACGTACCGCAGCGCGACGTGCGTGTGCATCAAATGTACAATATTGGATCCTATGCTGATAAGGGACGTTCCCGGCCAAAACAGCTGCCGTGCACCATGCACCAAACATACCGTTTGCCAGTCCTTGACCCGGCGCCCTCCCGCACGCCACACGTCTCTCCGCAAATTGGGCCGCTGCAGCGTGGAGGCTTCCCCCCAAAGATGCGTGTGGTCGCTATCGGTGCGGAGGCTTGCCTCACAGCCTTGCCGTGCTGCGCAGCGGTCGGTGCGCAGGCTGGGAGGGTGCAGCGAGGCCACAGTGTGTCCCCACTTCTGGTGCGTCCGAGCGTGGCTTACGCCAGAGCGTGGCTCGCCAGTCCTTCCATGTCTGCAGCATTTACACGCTGCCAGCTGCACGTGCAGGTAGACGCCGGTGACAATATTCAGATGGCATGCACTGCAGCACAGAGGTTCTAGGCCAGCGTGGAGGCAGGCCACTTCGCTGCCGCCCGCTGCCGCCGGCGCAGCCGCCGGCATTGAATTGCGCGCGCTTGCAGGCCCTGCCACGCCATTTTAGATCGACTTGCAGCATGCAGTGATGATCAGTGATGGCAGGAGTGCTGCGGGCCTCCAGTCCTGGCGCCTTCGCAGCTCGCCGCATTGGCATCCGCATGTCTTGCGGACATTGAGGCATTCCTCTGCGCATTGTGCTGCCACTATCGTCCACTCATCATGATGCCGCTCGCTCTGGTGCCTGCACTCTCAGGCAGCGCGCCCTCACCCGCCGCGCTCTCAGCCAGCGCGGGCTGCTGCAGGCCGCGTTCTGGCGTACTATCTGCCAAGGCGAAGCGCATTGCGGCGGCAGTGGGCAGAGGTGAGTGAGTGGCTCGGGCGGCGGTCAAATCCGGCAGCCAGGCGGCGGCGGCGGCGGCCGCCGCCGCCTGGCTGCCGGATTTGATCAAGCCGCCGCCGCCGCCTGGCTGCCGGATTTGATCAACTGACTGCCGGGTGCAGTGTGCTGAGCACAAACCCTGTGCTGTTCATACAAGGATCATGATAGTATAACGACGCTTGCAGTGGGCCTGTCGCTCTGTATATCCCTCACACGACACCGCCTCTCCCCGCCGCCGCGCCGCCACAGGCGACGGCTCCTATATCCAGCCCGCGGCGCAGCAGCAGGCTGGCAGCGGCGGCGGCGGCGGCGGCGGCGGCGGCCATGCCGGCGACGGCGGCCGCGCCCCGCGGATCTCGTTCCGCCAGCCAAAGGCCAGGCCTAGCAGCTGGAACGCAAAAGAGGCGGGGGGCGGGCGCAGCGCAGATTCGGATTACCTCAGCGAGCTGGGTGCTGCGCAACAGGTACGTTTTTCCGGGTGTTGAGCGCCCTCGATACGCAGGGCGGCGGCGGTGGTGCGAGGGGCCTGCTGCAGACGAGCACGCTCACGCAAGGGGCGCTGCTGCAACCCGCCGCCGGCTGGCTCATGCCCACGCCCACGCCCTTCCTCCCCGGCAGTACAACATCAACGTGACCCACGGGCAGCGCGCCGGCATGATTGACTCGCTGTTCACCGGCAACAAGCTTGGCCACATGACAGACATTGCGGGTGAGCAGACATGCAGGCAACGAGTGTGGTGCCTTGCCGCCGGTGAGCGTCGCCGCCACAGCGTCACGCGACCTGCGTACTGCTGCTGCAGCGCAGCCGCAGCCTGCGCTGCCCCGCGTGTCCTGCCGTTGCGGCCGGCGCCGTTGCCCCTGGACCAGCCCGCCGCCGCTGCAGCGGCCGCCCTTGCGGCCGGAACCTCTGCAGCCCCTGCTGCTGCCGCCGCCGCCCATCACGCTCTCGCGCCGCCCCACCCCACCCTTCCCACCCCACCCACATCTCAGATGGTTCGTTGCGCACGTACGAGTTTCGTACGTACAACAACATTGTGGGGGATTACTACATCGCCCCCAGGTGCGCCAAACGCCCCCCTCCCGCCTGCCCTCAGGCCACCTGCCCCGTCGCGCGCCTCCGTCCCGCCGTTGCACGCGTCGCGCGGGAGCAGGCGCCGCTCCCCGCTCGGGCCCGGGCCCGGCAATGCGCTGACGCAGCGGCGGAGGTGCTGCACGGGGTATATACGTGTGGTATACATGTACTGGAGTGTACAGCCCGTCCCGCTTCCCCGCCTGTCCAGGTTCCTTGAGAAGGTGGCGCTGCACATCGCCAAAAACTTTTTGATCGACGCCGGATCGTTCGACTCCAGCCTGAGGTGCCCCCTGATCCTGGGGTGAGCACGCCGCTGTGCTGTGCTGTGCTGTGCTGTGCTGTGCTTGGCTGCCTCCACCGGGGGTGGAGCGGGGGGGAGCGGGATGCTGCCTCGTTTGGACCTGCCCAATCCTGCTGCAAAGAACACTCGCTGCGATGGCGGCACCATGCGGGCAGGCGCGCTGCCGGCCCTGATGCATCCTCGCAGCGGCCATGCAACGGCCATGCCACGGCCGCCCCAATGCTGCATGCCCTGGCACTGCTCCTCCCCCCCCGGCCTGCAGCATTTGGGGTGGCAAGGGACAGGGCAAGAGCTTCCAAACCGAGCTGTGCTTCAAGAAGCTGGGGTGAGCAGGGGGCGAAGCTGGGGTGAGCGCTGTGCTTCAAGAAGCCGGGAAGTCTCGCTGGCCTGCGTGCTTCACCCCCTTCTTATCTCGCTGCAACGTACTGCCCTCTTTCTGTCCACCTGCCCTGTAGGGTGGAGCCAATCATCATGGTGAGCTGCACTGACTTGTGCAGCGCCGCCGCCCCCGCCAGTATATCAGACTTGCGCCTCTTGGTGCTGCAGGCAAACCAGTGCGCCACCAGCAGTTGCCATCCGTCTTGTGCTCACGCTCGCGGTTGCCCCCCTCATCTCCCTGGCCCCAGTCGGCAGGGGAGCTCGAGCACGAGTGGGCGGGCACCCCCGGCAAGCTCATCCGCGAGCGCTACAGGTGCGCGGTACAGGCGGGCGGTGCAAGCTGGTTTGCAGGAGAGCGAGGTTTGGACGGTGATTGCGCTTAAGATGATGCTACCCACCTTCGTGCCCCCCTTTATCCAACAACTGATGCCGCGCCGCACTCCCTGTCTACCATCCATCGGCACTCCACACCCTGCTGCAGGCGCGCCGCCGAGGTCAGCAAGGTGCACGGCAAGCTGAGCTGCCTGATGATCAACGATCTGGACGCCGGCCTGGGGCACTTTGAGAACACGCAGGTGCGCGGCAGCCTGGCGGCTGGACAGCCCCTACTCTCGTCCCTTCGCGGTAGCACCCTCAAAGCAGCGCGGCTGTGCCCGCTCGATGTGTGCAGGTGTGCACTGTGAACATCCCAACGGTTGTGGGCCACTCAAAACTTCACCAATACATCTTCAGCACTAGGCTTCCACAATCAAACCCATGGTTCATGTGCCTGCAGATCACAGTGAACAACCAAATGGTGGTCGGCACGCTGATGAACCTGTGTGACAACCCCACCCGGGTGTCCATCGGCCAGGGCTGGATGGTAGGTTGAAGGGGGGGGAGGGGGGGGCTGCCGCTGCCGCCGCCTCTGCTGCTGCTTGCCCGTCGCAGCGGCACTGCCGCTTGCTGCTGCGATTGCTGCCTCTGCTGTGCTGCACTGCCTCTGGCTGCTGCTGCACCTGCCACTGCGGCCACGTCGCCGCCGCCGCTGCCGCTTGCCGAACCCGGCCCTCCTCCCTGCCACGTCACCAGGAGGACGACGTCATCAAGCGCATCCCCATCATCGTCACAGGTGGGTGGGCTGCCTCGCCATGCCTCGCTCATCACGCTCGTGTCATCATCCCTGTCCTTCGCACTCCTTCAACCAATCCGTCAATGTTTGCCTTATTTGAATCAACCCCCCGGTGCTGCGCGAATGCCCTGCAACGCAGGCAACGACTTCAGCACCATCTTCGCGCCTCTGGTGCGCGACGGCCGCATGGACAAATTCTACTGGTGAGCTTACGCAGATGGGCGCTGCGGTACCGGCGCGGCATTTAAGTTGCGTGGCTGGCGACGGCACGCCAACCCGACCGTGCATCCAGTCCGTGCCTCTCCTCACACCCATGCGCCTCGCCCGCCCCCTTAGCCTGCCCCTGCCCCCCCCCCCCCCCGCGCTGCTGCAGGGACCCCACCGAGGGCGACCTCATCGGCATCCTGCACCAGGCACGGAGTAGCAGGGGCAGAGAGGGACATGCAGGCCAGCCGGGGGATCTGTTTGTTTGGGCAGGTGTGCTGTGGTCGGACGACAGGCGACAGGGGGAAAGCGCACAAGAGCAGAGGGGGATCAGAACCGCAGGCTGCCGTGCCCCTGCTCGCCTGCTTCGGCGCTGCACGCGGCGCGCCTGGGCCCTCGCTGCAGCAGCTCCAGTCCACACCTGGGCGACAGCTCAGCATGCCAACGGCAGCCGTGCCCACATCTGAGGGGCGACGGGCTGAGCGAGCGCGACGTGGCCTGGCGCTGCGGTGCCACTGCCGCCGCCCCTCCAGCCTATCCCTCGACTCATAACTTCGGCAATTTCTCTCCCTTGCCCTTGCTTGCTTGGCCCAGATGTACAAGGACGACGGGCTGAGCGAGCACGACATGCTGGCCCTGCTGCGCGCCTTCCCCGCCCAGACGCTAGATTTCTTCGGGGCGCTGCGGTGGGTGGGTGGGCCGCCCGCTGTGCGTGCTGTGCTGGTGCAGCGCCGCGTCCTGCTCGACCCGTGCTGGCGCCGCTTTGAGGGCGTGTGGCCCCGTTGTGCTCCTCCTGCTGCCTGTCAATGGCTGCAGGGCTTCCACCTACGACGGGCAGATTCGGGATTGGATCAAGCAGGACGTGATCCACGGAGACATCGCAGGTGGGTGGGTGGGCGGGTGGGGGCTGGGACCAGGAAGCCACAGCAGGGCTGCCGACGGGCAGAGAGATGCACCCGTCGAGGGGGGGGGCCCTCGCGAGGAGGGCCCGCGCTGCGGTTGCCGCCTCCTGCCAGTGCGCTTGCCCCTCGCCATACGCCCTCCTCCACGTCTGCCCCGCTTCAACTGCTGCACGTGCCTCCTGCGCTGCCTACGGAGGAAAACGAAAACGTGAAGGCGCTTTGAGTTGCCACGTGCTAGGCACCCGATGTGTGCAATCCAGCATGCCACCATTGCATCGCTCTGACCGTCACTTTCTTGCAAACCGTGCAGAGGAGAACGAAAACATGAAGGAGCTGGGCAAGCGGCTGCTCAAGCAGGAAGACCTGCCTGTTTTCGAGCCGGTGGACCTGACGCTGGAGATGCTGATGGCGGAAGGTGTGTGCGCATATGTTGGCCATACATGTGCTTGCCTGCCTGCCTGCCTGCCTGCCTACTTGCTTGTGTGCTTGCTGGCGAATGCATGCCCTTGACTGACAGCCAAACAATGCCCCCCAGAACTGCCCGTCCGTCTCCCCCACACACTGCCTTTGCCCGCCACGCCTGCCTGCCACGCGCCTGCAGGCCGCCGCCTGGTGCAGGAGCAGGAGTTCGTCAACAGCATGCGCCTCTCACAAGAGTACCTCAAGCCGCAGCGCAACATTGGACGGTCGATGATCGGCCTGAGCGGATGAGCGGGCCGCGGCTTCCGAGGAAGCGGCAGCAGTGTTGTTGCTGCGCTGCTGCGGATGTCCTTTCTGCCGCGGCTGCGGCGTGGCAGCAGGGCTGATTGCACGCATGCACCGCCGCAGCCGTGTCGGCCCCCGCCCGCCGCCAACCCTAAATCCCTGCGCACTTTGATTCATCCGCCTGCTGCCCCATTTAAGCGAGCCACTTACTGCGCGCATTTCATTCCCCCTCCCTTTTCTGAGCCACGATTTCGTTGTTGCTGTATTGCCGCCCAACGGCCGCACCGCCAGCTGCCCACATCTGTTCTGCTCCCGACTCCACCTCAGCTGCACCGCCTCTTTCCGGTGACCCCCCTCGCTGCTGTCGGTGGCTCTGCAGCGCTGCCGTGTCACATTGGGCTTAGCGGCACACGGAGAGGCGTGCGGCATGTCGTTGCCCTACACACTGTCGCATCATTAACTGCTGCCGTCTGCTGGGAGGCACACCACGACGTCTATCGAGGCGCGCAAGCAGCTCATTTGTTGCGGCGTCGCACTGGAATCTGCAGCATCACTCGCTGCCGCCGTCTGCTGGCAGGTGCAGCGTGACGGCTGTCGAGGCTTGGCTGCGGGATGTCACTCCCACCAGGCAGCCCGCCCGCTCGTATAGCTGCAGGCGGGGGGTGTAGGTGGAGGTGTGCAAATGGTTGGGAGGGCTGGGGGGAGCGCGGCGGGAGGCAATGCAGGCAGATGCACCAACTTTAAGATCTGGTGTCCACTGCCCTCGCTTCTTCTCTTTCCCTCACTGCTTCTGCTGTTCCAACCACCTCTGCTCCTGCTCGAGGTGAGCGCATCACCTGCGGCTTGTGGGAGACCACCAGGTACTGTGCGCCGCTGCCCTGCCGCTGCTGCTGCGCAGCAATGAACTCGGCCACTCGGGCGGCGTTGGTCTGGAGGGAAGGAGGTGAGAAAGGCAGCAGTGGCAAGCAGGCCGCAGGCACGGTGGGCTGGCAGGTTGAGGCGTGCCTATCCGTGCAGGTCGGGTGGCATCGAATGCGCCCGCCTGCAGCGGCCGACACAGCAGTGCTGCAGCTCTGCAATGCAATGCAACGCACCGTGTCCAGAGCGCAATCAATTTCATCGAAGTAGTAGAAAGGGGCAGGTGCCGCTGCCTGGAGGGGCATGACCAGAAGGTAAAGGGAGGGGCAATGCCATAGGTGACGAGCCCCAGCGTGACGCTGCAGCAGCTGGACAGCGTTTCTCTGCGCCGTGCATGCGCCCAGACCACAGCGCACACAGCGTGGAGCACGCGCACCTGCAGCGCAAAGCACAGCGCCAGGCTGGCCAGCGCCTGCTGCCCGCCAGACAGGGAGGCAAAGGGGCGCCAGCGCTGGCAGTCGGGCCTGCGGCAGCGGAGTGGCAGGCATGCACAACTCAAGCAGTGGCAGCAAGCGGGGGGGCACACATGGTGGTGCTGGTGACGTGCCGTCGAGCCCAAGCAAGGTGGGCCGGCCGTCGCCTCAAGTGTCCATGGCCATGCCCAACCTGCTGCAGACCGTCTCTCTCAACGGACACATCCGCCGGGCCCTGCTCACCCACCCACCCACCGGACGTGAAACGTCACCCCGTCTGCAAACGCCGCCAGCCGATCCTGAGTGTAGCTGCAGTAGGGACAAGGAGCGCACATTACCAGAGGGTTGGGAGAGTTGCGGCAGCTGAGCCGGTGGTTGGGGTTGCGCCGCCCGACCTCCCACGGTCCTGCACACCGCTGGTGCTGCTGCAACTGGTTGCAGCTGGTGCTGGTGCAGCTGGTGCTGGTGCTGCTTCTGCTCTGCACAGACCTCTGCTGTGGCCCAGCACACACCCACCTGCAGTACGCGTCGCCCTGGCCGCCCGTCAGCCTGCCGTAGACGCCTGCCAGCTGGGCATTGACCGCAGTCAGTGCCGCGTGGAAGCGGCTGTAGCGCTCATCCTGCATGGCAGGGTGGGCAGAGGGGTGGGTGCGAACCACGAATGTGTGAGCAAGTGGGCAGGGAAGGGGACCTCTGCAAGACATGCAAGGCCAGGTCCTGCTGCTGGCGTCTGACTGTGCGTCGCCGCGACGCAAGGACCCGGCATCTCCCGCCCCACCTGCAGGCTGCCCTGCCGCCCCTCCAGCGCCGCCAAAGACTCTGCCAGGCCGTCCAGCCGCGCCCCCGCCGCCTCCAGCGCCGCCGCCGCAGCAGCATCTTCGCTGGGCGCCGACGCCGCCAGCGAGGCGCGCACCGCCTGCACATGCCAGCACGCCAGGGTCAACCAGGGCGAGGGTGGGCAGGGTGGGGGGTGCTGCAAACACCACCCACAGATCACTCGCAGGCAGGCAGGCAGGCAGGCTGCCGCGTCAGCACTGTGTCAAGCACCCCGCCTGCACCCGCGCAGCACCCCCGACCGCCCCCAACCCCACCTGCAGTCGCGCCCGCTCCTCTTCCAGCTCTTCCAGCGCAGCCTGCACCTCCTCTTCACCCCACTCCGTCGCCCCCTCGTCGCCCGCCGCCCCTGCCCGGGCTGTTGCGCCGTCCGCTCGGCTCCGCCGGGCGCTTCGTGGCGCTGCCCGCCTGCCGCTCGTGGCCGCAGCGGTGCTGCGCCGGCGGCTGGCAGGACCAGACACGAAATCGTCGCTGTCGCTCTCCTCCTCGCCGCTGCAACTCTCTGCTTTGGTGCGGCTGTGGAGGCGGGGTGCCGGCACAGCGTGCTTGCCGCCGCCACCAGACTGAGCTGCGGCTGCGGACCGTGCAGCGGCTGACCGAGCCGGCCGCGCTGCCGCTGTGGCTGCTGCACTCCTGCCGCCCTGCTCGCCCTCGCTCTCAGATGAAGAGGAAGAAGAAGAGACCACCCGCCGGCGCTTGCTGCGGCCAGGCTGCGCTGTGCTAGCAGGAGCTGCAGGCCGAGCCGGCTGCCTCCCGCTTGCTGCCGCCGACAGTGGCGCCTCGACTTCGCTGCCGGCACGTGCCAGCCTGCGCCGCCGCCGCGTCGGCTGCTCCTGCTCTCCGTCGCTGCCACCAGAGCTGCCCGGCTGCTGCCGCTGCTGCTGCTGGTTGCCGTCGCCGGCGGCAGCGCCAGAGCCACCAACCAGCGGGGCGTCAGCTGCCGGCTCAGTTGCTGCCGCAGCAGGTGCCTTCTCTGCCAGCGCTGCCTGCAAGTTGTCAAGCTCCCCCTGCCGTGCCTGCTGCGCCGCCTGCAGCGCTCGCCGCGCGGCGTGCTGCTGCTGGCAGCGTCGCGTCACGCTCTCATGCCGCCTGCATACACCAACAAAGGGAAGAGCTGCTTTGACGCACACGCATGCCTGGCCGCCATGCCTGCCTGCCGCAGGCAGTCGTGCACGTGCACACCACGCACCCACCTACCCCCCCTCTCGTGAGCCCTTCCCCCCCAAGCAACCACCCACTTGATTGCTGCCTTCCAATCGGCTTCCAGCTGAGCGCAGGCACGCTTCTGCTGCGCCACAGCCGCCGCCAGCTCAGCCGCCTCCCTCTGCTGCTTCTCCTGTGCCTCCTCAATTTCCTCCAACTGCTGCTGCAGCTGGTCCGCCTGCTGCGCTGCAGCCGTGGCTGCCTGCTGCGCTGCCTCGAGCGCTTGCTGCTTGCGAGTGGCAGAGCGCAGGGCGGCTTCTGCCGCCGCCACCGCCTGATCCGCCTCGCCTGCCTGCTTCCGCAGCGCCGCCAGCCCTCGCTCGGCTGCCAGCATGGCAGCGCCGCTGTCGCTGCCACCCACTGACGCCTCATAGGCTTGCCTGGCTGCAGCCAGCCGCTGCTGCGCCTCGCCTACCTCTTCCCCAGCTGCCGCTGCCGCCGCCTCTGCCTCTGCCTGCCGCTGCCGGCTGGCCTGCACCTGCGCCTCTGCCTGCCACGACTGCTCCTGCATTGCCTTGAAGCCGCGCTTCTGGCCCTCTCGCTGCAGCTGCTGCACGCGGCGCTCTGCTGCTGCCAGCTGCGCTGCACCCTCTGCCCCCTCCTCTGCCAGCTGCTGCGCCGCCACCGCCGCCTCGTGTGCCGCCCGTGCCGCCTCTGCCGCCACCCCTGCGGCCTGCTCTGCTGCCGCCTGCAGCGCCGCAGCACGCCGCCGCGCCTCGCGCTCGCTGTCGGCTGAGGCAGGCGCAGCTGCTGTGCTTGCTGCCTGCCCGGGAAGCACAAAGGAGCTGGCCAGGAGGTAAGGGCGCATGTGGGCTGGCGCCCGGCACGCCCCCACTATCTCCCCATCCGCCTTGAACACCTCTCCCTGCGGGGGGGCAGGGTAGGGGAGGCCAGCCACTTCATGCGAGGGGCAAGGCTTCACACATGCACCACAACAACCTCCTAAGCGTCCGCACCACTTGCAGGTTGCCTACCTCCGCATCCACCGGCGTCCTTTCTGACTGCAGCGCACCTCGAAAGTGACGACGCTGCGGCGCCGACCGCCACGCCGCCTGTCATCCTGCACCGCCGCCAGCGCCGCCGGTCGGTCGCGCGCCAGCCACCAGCCGCCCAGCAGGTGCCCCACCAGCGCCGTCGCCCCGGGCACAGCCGGGTGCGGCTCCACGCACGCTGCCAGTGGGGTGAGGCCGCCGCCGCTGCTGCCGGCTGCTGCTGCGCCCTCTGGGCCGGCGCCGCCGCCCTGCTGCTGCAGCTCATCCAGGATCTTGCAGGTGGCCACCCCCACCCTGCGTGACTCGTAGTGAGCGATCGCCTGCTGCGCTGCGCGGCGGGTGGCCGTGACGAGGAGGGAGCTCTGTGGGACAGAGAGAGGAAGAGAGGGAGCGAAAGCATGTGGATGGTGTGGCAAAGTCTGGTGGAAGAGGCACGCTTGGGTGCAGTACTGCAGAGATGGGCAGACAGCTCATGTGTGCAGGGCGCCACTCCAAGCGCAGCACAGTACAACGATACCATCACGCATGGCAGGACCTAACCCACCAGATTGGTGGTCTCCAGCAGTGCTGCGTTGACTGCGGTGCCAGCCCCAGCCGGCCCCCCAGGCGCCAGCCGCGCCACGCTGTGCAGGCGGCCGTGGAAGGCGCCTGAAGCGGCAGCTGCCAGCGCCGCCACCGCCTCATCGGCGCTCTGCCTTCCGCCTGCCACTCCTGCCTCCTGCGCAGGCGCCCGCTCCAGCTCGGCTGCACGCGCTGCATCCAACGACGCAGCAGCCGCCGCCTCCTGCGCGGCGGCTGCCGCCTGACACTGCCGCTGCCGCGCCGTGTGTAGCCGCGCTTGCGCCGCATTCAGAGCAGGGCTCCTTTCTTGCTGCTGCCCCCGCAGCTGCTGCACGCGCGTCGCCGCCTCCTGCTGCCGCTGTTGCAGCCGTTCCGCCGCCGCTGCCAGCCCTGCGAGCTCAGCTTCCAGCGCAGACACCTGCGCCGCGCACTGCTCCCGCCACTGCCCCGCCGCTGCGGCCCCTCCTTCTGCTGCTTCCGCCGCCTGCTGCGCCGCCGCGAGCTGCGCCGCCAGGGCGGCAGCACTGCCAGGGGCCAGCAGCTCGCCGCGCAGGCGCTTCACCTTGGCAGCAAGTATCGCCTCGTCTTGCCGCAGCTCGCCCAGCACGGCGGTCGCCACTTTCAGGGCATCCCTGTTGGGCGGGGGTGGAGCGAAGGTGTGCCAGAAGCAGGATCAAGGCACGCTGCCGTCCGATTGTACCAAGCATCCCCCGGCAGGGCCAGGGCTGTAACGCAGGCTCCCCGCCCATCCATGCTCAACCTCCCCTACCCTTCTGCCGCACCTCTGCTCGTTCGCCTCGCGCGCCGCCGCTGCCGCCTTCTGCTGCAGCTGCTTCCCCTTGGCGCCTGCGCCCGCCTGCGCCGCGCCCTCTGCCGCCCTGAGCTCCACACCCAGCTGGGCCGCCTGCACCGCCGCTTTTTCCGCAGCCCTTGCGGCACGTGCGCGCCCCTTCTCTGCCGCCCGCAGCTCCTGGGCAGCTGCGGCCTTCTGCTCCAGCAGCCCGTCTGCTTCCGCCTTGGCTGCCACCTGAGCGGGAGGATGGGGAGCAAACAGAAATGGAACTACGTTTGCGAGTGTTGGAGAAAGGGAAGTAAGGGACAGTAGGATGTGATTGGACAGCAGCAGGGGCGAGACCAGGAGACGACTGAAGGCGCACCTGCTCGCACCCCAGCGCCGCCACCTCTCCCTCCAGCTCGCCAGCCTGGCGCTGCATGGCCGCCAGCTGGCGCTGCAGCAGGGCTGCCTGCTGCGACAGCGCCTCCGCCTGCAGCGGCCAAGCGGGGAACAGATGAGTCAACACATGCGCATTTGCCTCGTCGCACGGCAAGCTGTCCACACACCGCGCAAGCGCACCTACCTGCCCTTGACATCACTCCCGGCTGAGGCCTGCCCACCTGGCGCCTGCCGTGCCGCTGCGTCTCCTCCTCATAGCGTGCCCAGCGCGCCACCTCAAGGGCCAGCGCCCGCCGGCGCAGCTCCAGCCTGAGGGCAGTAAGAGGGGGCCCAGTGCATACGGAGGTTTTGGTGGTCTCTGCAGTTCTACACCAGCGCCTGTCCTTATCCATAAGCGCTGCAGTCTCTTGTTGCTTCTCCATGCTCGTCCGCTTGCGTGCCTGCTGCGCAACCCTCAGCACTCGTGCCCAGCGGCCCCACCCTGCCATGCGCTCCTCCTCTTCGTCGTACGCTGCCGCCTGTGCTGCCGCTTCCCTGTCAAGCTCCGCCAGGCGCTCCTGCAGGCACAGTTGCGGGTGTGTGTGACTACATGTGTGCGGCGGGGTTCCACTCGGGGACTGCTGGCCTGGGCCCGGCCTGAACGGAACACACACATACAACGTGTGCAGGTCTGCACCACACCCCGAGCAACGCAGCCCGCCGCCGTACCTGCAGGCCTCAAGCGCCCACCAGACAGCTCCAAAAAGTGCGCCAGCTTACGCAAGGTGTGTATGCAAATCAGCAAGCAGAACTGAATCGTACCTGCAGGCCCGAGGTGCCAATCAGCAGCTCCAAAAAGTGCGCCAGCTGGACTGGGTCGGCCACCGCCACCGCCTGCCGGTGCTGCGTCACCACAAACCTGGTAAGGCAAAGGACGTGGTGGGAGCGAGGAGGGCTGAAGAGTCCTGCGCCAGCAGGCCAAGGGCGCTGCCGACAGGCTTGTGGGCACACAAGCAGGCAAGGAGCGGAGCAGCGAGGGCGTGCAGGCTGCCGCCAGCGCGCCCACGCCCACCTGTCCACAGCCTCAGTCTGGATGCCGTGCTGAGCCAGCAGCTCGCGCAGGCCTGCAGGCGTGACGCTGCGCCAGGGCGGCCTGCCGTCGCCGCCGCCAGCGTCGCCGCTGCCAGTGCTGCGTGCATCGCACGCTGTCGGCGGCGGCAGCTGTCGCACGGCAAAATCCGATCGCCCGGCACGGGTGACCCGCCGACGCACCAGCAGCCGGCCCACCAGCGCTGGCTCGGCTGCTGTGGCAGGCGGGGTGGGCGCCGAGGGAGGGGGATGCCGGGCAGTACCGCTGACGCTACCGCCGGGACTACCACCGCCGCCGTCGGCGCAGCCCGCTGCACCTGGCTGCTGCTGCTGCAGCAGGTTGAAGTGCAGCACCACCTCTGCCTGGGCTGCCACCTCCCCTCCCTCCTCCGCCTGGCCTGCGCCAGCGCACTTTCGTCCCTGCTGCGCCTGCTGTGCCTGCTGCGCGCGAGGAGCGTTGGTGTGGTTGACCAGAGCTCCAAGGTTGCGGGCCCGCATCATGCGCGCGTTGCCTCCCAACGCGAACGCGATCGCCTCGCCCTGTGAAGGAGGGGTGGAAAACTCTGAGAACGGGAGTGGTGGCCAGGACGGAGCAGCAGGAAAGGCTACAGGTGAAGGGGTGCAGCACGCCCCGCCACCGCTTTCGTTGCAGCGCCCCCAACACGACTCACCACCACAGACTTGCCGCAGCCATTTGGTCCCACCACTGCTGTGAAGGGCGCAAAGGGGGCGCCCACGATTGCGCGCTCCCGATAGGATTTGAAGCCTGCACGCAAGGGCCGGCGCATGGGTGGCGGCAAGCTGCAGTGGGCGGCGGCGAGCGGCGGTAGTCCATCACCGATGGCCGCTCGGCCTTCTCCGTGCTTTCTGCCACGGGTTGGCCGCTACGCAGCCTCTCAAGGCGGGCTCTGCGAGCAGAGAGCGCCCTGCCCAGTTTCAACTGGCGGCTCCCCTCACCCTCACCCACCCTGGAGCTCCACGGCGTGCAAAGACAGCCGGGTGGGCGCCTGCTGGTCCCCTGGCGCTGCATCAGGGCTGACAGGCTGCGCTGGAGGCCCTGCAGGAGTGCCGCCGCCTGCCGCGTCCTCGCTGCCCTCCATCCTGTGTCTATCGACCGCCCTGCTGTCTGACAGAGCGCAGTTAACAAAGGATGCAATAGGCAGCAAAGCGGGGGGAGGTCTACGTAAAGAAGAGCCGCCGCCGCGCGTCATCCGCCCGCCGCATCCGCCGCGCTCGGCAGCCGGAGCGGCGGCGGCGGCTCGGCGGCGGCGACGATCGGCTCTCCCGTGACTGGGTGCTTGAACTCTAGCACAGCCGAGTGCAGGTGGTACCCGCAGTCCCCTGGCATCACGACTCTGCGAGCACCGCCTGCACCTGCGGCGCAGTCGCCGCCGCCAGACTTGCAGCATGGCTCTGCGCCCTCGCCCTGTTCTGACGTGCCCCGTTCTGCCGGTGCCCCCCCCCCTCCTGCCGCTCCTCCTCCGCCTGCTGCCGCCGCCGCCTCGTCTTCTCCTCCCTCTGCTCCCAGCGGCAGCGGCAGGCCGCCCGGCGCATACAGTGGGTCCCCCACGAGCGGGTGCCCCGCTGCCGCCATGTGGATGCGGATCTGGTGGGGCCGGCCTGCAGGCCAGCAAGAGTGGCCAGGGGAGGCTGGGAGCGGTGCGGCAGCTGCGGGTAGGCAATCAGGCAGCAGCCAGCTGCTTGCCCCCTTGGTTCCTCGCTTGCAGGCATCGGCGCCGCCCAGCTGTAGCTGCGCTCTCCCGCCCGCCTGCCCTGCCCCCTCGAGTTTGCTGAAATGCTCCCCCACGCCACAGCTGCGTGCCTCCCTGGCACACCTGTGTCACCACACCTGCGTGCCTCCCTCTCTCACCCGTGAAGATCTCAACGTCGACCAGGCTCGTCGCAGCCGCCGCATCCCGTGCCAGCACCCGGTATCTGCTGCGCGACGGCTTGGCGCCGGCGCCGCCCTCGGGCAGCGCCGCAAACAGGCCGCCGCGCACGCCTGGGTAGGGCACGCGGCCGATGGGCACATCGACCTCTCCCTGTTTGAGAGGCGATGACGTGAGGAAGGAGGGTGGTGGTGGGCAGGCCACCCCGCACGCCTGGCCACGGGACACGGCCAATGCGCACACCCACGCTTCCCAGCCTCTCACCTCGTCCGCCGCGACCAGCCCCTGCACCAGGGCGCGGTACACCTTGCGCAGGCACCCAGAGTTGGGCCCTCGGTGCTCCACAAAGTCCGCGCTGAGCTGGCGTCGGGCCTGGAACGCAACGAAACGGCGGCGGCGGCGGCGGCGGCAGTGTTGACAAACGATTCGCTCCCTCGTTTGACAGATGCCGCAGGCCGGTGCTTCCCAGTGTCGGGGATTAATCGACCGCTACGACTTGCCGGGCGAGGCGGCACCGTGCCACAGTCTTCCACATCCGGACACTGAAGAGGTGGGGGTCAATGCAGGAGGGCCAACTGGCATTCCCCCAATGGGACATTCGTGTCGAGTCGTCCACTGGCAGTCGCAGCGCGCACCTGCTCGGAGCAGGCACAGATGAGGACGCCAGAGGTGCCGCGGCCCAGGCGGTGCACCGGCGCCGGCATGCCTGGCGAGGGGGGACGGGCAGGGCGGCGGTGCTGCTAAGGAAGGTGAGGAAAGAAGAGGGCAAGGCGGTGCACCGGCGCGGGCATGCCTGGCAAGGGGGGACGGCTAGGGCGGCGGTGGTGCTAAGAAAGCTGGGGCAACAGGAGGGCAGGTGGCCGCAGCCGGCTCGTGCGGCGCTTGCATGCACAGCACCAGCAGGCAGGGCGTGCAAAATGCAGCCAAACCGTCTCCAAACAGCGCCCCCCCCCCCACGGCGCGCGCGACCTGCCTGCTAGCTGCGCAGCGTGCTCAGCGTGGAAGCGACGCAGCAGGGCGAGCGCGCAGCGCTCGTGGAAGGGGCCCGCCGGCAGGACCTGCGCGGCGGCAGGGGGGAGGGGTGTGGGAGCGAACGTGGTGGGCTGATGCAAGCCCCTCTCGCACTCCACCCTCGCACATCCCCTCTGTGCCTGCTGCCGCACCGCAAGATTCTACATTGCAAGTGCGCCCTCCCTCCTCGAACGCCACCTGCAGTCCAGAGGGCTTGTTCACAGCCACCACATGCTGGTCCCACCACAGCACATCAAGGTGGGCAGGCGCTGGCGGCTCCGCCCAGCCGGGGCGGCGGTGCGCCAGCGTCGCCCCGGACCTGCAGCGCGCCGGCGGCAGGGCCAGCCAGGGGCAGGTGGTGCGGCAGGATGGCAGCAAACGGTGGGTGGAGCGGGGGATGCGGCGGCAGCATGCGCGAGTGTGCAGGCCCCCTCACAAGGCGCGGCGGCGCCGCCGCCCTTCGCGTCACACTCACGGCACGGGCGCGTCTGGGTCTCGCTGCACCTCTCCATTGACCGTGACTTGACCGGCCAAGATGGCGGCGCGCCAGTGCTCGGGGCTGGCGCTGCTCCCATGCTTTGAGGCATAAAGTTGCAGCAGCGTCTGCCCGCAGCAGCCCTGCACCCGATCGGTGTACGTCAAGCCGCCGTTGACTGGCGCCCAAGGCTCGGTCTCGAAGCGGCAGGGCCCGCCCAGGGCGCCGAGGGGGATGGTCATCTGCAGCCAGAGCATGGGGCGTGGGCTGCAGGCAGGCGGCAGGCGGCTGCAGACAGGCCGGCGGCAGGCGGCAGCGGCGGCGGCAGCGGCGCTGTGATGGGCGGTGACGAGAGCCGCGCATTCGCGCAAATCCTTACTTACATGCAGCCTGCAGCACGCTCTGAGAGACCCTGTCCAGCTGTGCTATGCGGTGTGACTCGCGCCGCGAGCGCGCCGCGCCGTGGCTTGCGCAAAGCCGCCCCGCACCTTCTGAGAAGATCGAGATGGTATCAACACATATCGACGCCACAAGCGAGCAGGACGAAATGAACCCGGTGCCGTGCCGCCGCCACCGCCTGCCGTGCGCAGCAGAGAACCGATGGTCTGCACTGGCTGATTTCGGCCTCCAAGGGCCTCGGCCACGTCCGCGCCCACTTGCAAGCTGCTGCTAGCCGACGACGAGACTCAGAGCGAGCCCCCTTGCCTCCAGCTGCCGGCCTCGGACCGCCGCACGCTCACCGCACCGACGCGGCCTCGACCTCCCAGCAAACCAGGTGGGCAGCAGGCGGGGACCGAAATCAAGCTTGCAGCACCCGCCCGAAGCGCCCGATGCTGCCCGCTTGCAACCAGGGCGTCCGCTGCAGCTGCCGGCGTGGCTCCCCCCCGGCCCCGCCCCTCGTCCTTCGATGTCCACGCCGCCTGCCCCGCTCCCTTCCCTCGGTCGGCTGCCCACCATATTCGCTCCTTTCCTTTCTTTACCTTTTACGTGCTTTACATCTGCTCCACCCTCCAGCCCCTGATCAGCGAGCCGGCACCGTGCCCTGCCCTCCTACCCCTTCCGCAGACCGTAGCTCCTCCAAAACAACTATGGCCATCACTCCCCAGCCCGTGTGAACCAGCCGGCCAGCTCAGCGCCCTGCGTTCCTCCTCCTTATGCCGACTGCAGACCCGACCCACCATGGCCATCGCCCTCGAGTCGCGCATGCGCTTCCTGTACTGCCTCAACATCCTGGTGAGCATCAGCAGTAGCCACCAGGCTGGCTGCTCTCGACGCCAGTGAGCCGCACCGGCCTGTACTACCTCAAAAATGCTGGTGAGAGCCGCGCCTAGGCCTGCGCTGCTGGCACCTCACTCCGCCCCGCCCGGAGGTTCTTCGTCAGTGCTGGGCGTGCGCTCTGCCTCCACCTCGCCACCATCAACCGGCTGAATCGCCGCTGCAGTTGCCCGGCGTGCTGGCCGTCTCGCACCTGGCAGCGCCCGACAAGGCAGCCAGCGTGGTGTGGGGCTTCCACGGCTTCTCTCTGTCTCCACCGCTGGCGATGCCCATGGCAGGCGCGGGGGAGGGATGCGATAGAACGCTGTGCATGCGATGGCCGACGGGCGCCGGTGCCAGCAGCACGATCTCCGCCGGTCTGTGCCACGCTGCTGCTGCCGCACCCTGCTTTTCAGTTTGTTTTTGCTCAGCCCTGTGGCTGCCGTGCGCGCGTCTGCACTGACGTCCCACCCACCCCACCACCCACCCCACCACCACCATGTGCAGGCGCCTGGTGGGGCGCCGTCGCAATCGTCTCGGCCCTGGGCCTGAGCAACCCCCTCAAGTACAGGTGAGGGGGCGCCGCCGCCGCCGCAGCAGCAGCACCAGCGCATTTTCTGCAGCGGGCTGCGCCAGCGAGAGCAACCAGCTCACATGCCGGTGAGGGGTTCGCAGCAGCACCAGCAGCAGCACATCTGCTGCAGCGGGCGGTCGCAGCTCAGCGAGTGACCGCCACGCCCAGCAGGCCTTGCCTGGAACTCAGGTACACTCGCTCTCAACTGTTACAGCATGTTGGGAGCTCCGGGGACGCAAGTGCTTCGTTGCTTCCCTCCCTGCTGCTGCAGCGCCGTTTGTGAAGCAGGTGGGGGCAGTTAAGCCCTTCTTCCTTCCCTCCCCCATCCACGCGTGCAGCCCCGTGTTCCTGATGCAAGTCCTGTACAAGGTCCTGTTCCTGGGCCACCTGGTGGCGACTGGCCAGCTGACCAGCGCCCCTGCCGCGCCCACGGCTGTCTTTTTTTCCTACCTGCTGCCCCTGTTCACCTGCTCCCCCTGGTCCTACCTGCTGGGCGGTGGCAGCATGCGCGCCAAGGCTGAGTGAGGGCGGCAGCGCATGGCACAACTGCTGCTGCGTGCGGCGCAGCGCACGCGGCGTAGCCGATCGGCTGCTCGTGTGCGACCGATACTACCGCACAACACCTCCCATCCATGCAACATGCACCCGCGTGTGCTTGCCCGTTGGTTTGAACACCTGAGTCGCCCCCCTGTCTGACCGCCATGCCCAGCCCTCACTTTTGGCGGCCACTCGTTCTCCTGCATCCCGGGGGGGTCCCCCAAGCCTTGCTGTGCGTTGCTGTGTGGTGTCCAGAGAATGCCACCTGGCGGCGCCTCCCGGCCCACCCCCCACCGCAAACACCTTTCTGCGGCCTACGCCCCTCCCGAGCGTCTGCTTTGCTTGCGTGTTGTTCTACAATCGATCTGTATATCGTCGAGGCGCCCAACCGGCCAGCCCCCGCCCCCCTATTTGAAACATCCACACATATGGCATGGTGATGCGCAGGGGAGCCGCAATCCAGTCGGCTGCCACATGCAGCACTGGCAGGCAACGATGCCGACAGCGCCGCCGCCGCCGCTGAAGGTCACCTGGCAGCGGCTCCACGCCCCGTGGCGGTGGAGGGGTTTCGCGGTCCGTAAGCCTGCCTTGCTCAAGCTTCCGCTTTTTTGCACACTCCTGTGTGTATAGTTGAGCGGCGACACACAATATGATGGAGGCGCAGAAGCTGCGAGAGGGCAAGGTCCAGGACCCTGCCGCATGCGCTGCCCGCCGCGCGCCGACCGCACATTTTGGTGCCCCTCCAACAGTCGCCCGCGCGTGTACGTGTGCTCTTCTCTGCTTTTAAGCGCGAGACAACATCGTGTCTGCCAAGGCAGGGAGCCCGCTGACGTCCTGCCAGCCCTCGGACCGCGCCAACTGCCCACCTCGCTCGATCGCTGCTCAGGAGGTGAGCCACAGATCGAGCCTGCGACCTTCAGCCGTGTGCGCGCCGCGCATGGCATAGACGACGCTGCCGCCTCGCCGTTGCCGCCGTCGCCGTCGCCGCTGCCGCTGCCGCTGCGTCGCCACCGGTCCCTCCCTGGGAAGCATTCGTGGGCGGTTGGCCCAAGCGTAAGCGGTATTGTCATTACTGGCGACACCAAACCCAGCGCTGCAGCACACACCTTGCGCCCACGCCCGCTCCCCCCCGGCTGCAGCCCGCTATGGCCGTCACTATCGAGTCGCGCATGCGCTTCCTCTTCACCCTCAACCTCGTGGTGAGGTACATCTGCTGAAGTTCTGTCGGCATTGGCGTTGCAAGCAGGAAAATATGAAGTGCGCACATAAACAGCTCGCGCCCACGGGGAACGAACTCCTGCTCCCTTGCACCCCCGCACACCTCCTCTGTCCCACACCCTCGAAAGAACTTTTCAACAATCCGTGCAGATCTGGTGCGCTCTAGAGCTCTGGTGGCCGGCAAGCTATCTGCCACCAAACCCCCCCCTCCTTCTCTTCATGCCTGCGCGTCATGTCTGCCCCACAAACTCTTTCGACCAAAGGTGGCCTCCTGCAGGTTGTCGGCACGCTAGCTGCCAAGCACCTGGCTGCGCCCGCCAGTGCGGCAAGCTCCTTTTGGGGCGCTCCCACCGGCGCCTCGCTGTCGCCGCCGCTGGCGCTGCCGCTGGTCGGCTCCTTTTACGGCGCGGTCGCGCTGGCGTCGCTCCTGGGGCTGCGCAGCCCCCTCAAATTCAGGTGGGTGGGCGTGGCAGCAGCAGTGGCAGCAGCGGCAGCAGCGGCAGCTGCTGTAGCGGTCGGTCCGGGCTCCGGCGAGTGCCTGCCGCGCCCTGCACCCCTCTCGCAGCCCCCTTGTTTACAAGCCTGCCCCCGCAACATGCATGCTTCCGATGCTGCCCTGTCAAGCCTGCCACCTGGCACCACCTGCATCACGTTGCGATTGCCGCCTGGCATCCCCTCTCCTTCCCCTCCTCTTGCCCCCTTTCCCATGCAGCCCCGTGTTCCTGATGCAAGTCATGTACAAGCTCCTGTTCCTGGGCCGCCTGGCAGCTACGGGGCAGCTGGTCAGCGTGCTGACGCCAGAGTGGGCCCCCTTCACCGCCTACCTGCTGCCCCTGCTCGCCTGCTCCCCCTGGTCCTACCTGCTGGGCGGCGGCAGGGCACGTGACAAGGCTGAGTGAAGCGACTGCCGTGAGGCGCAGCGCCGGCTGTGGCGGCGAGCGCGGCGCTGGCTGCCTGCACAGCGCTGCAGAATGAGGACCCACGCGTTTGGCACAAGTGCATGCTGGCCCCACCAGCGGCTGCCCAGCAGAACCCACCCTGATGTACATCATGCACATATGTGTGCTGCCTGCCTTGCACTTGCTCTCCCCGCAAGCTGTTTGGCCTTCAGTGTGTGCGTTTTCACTGATGGCCAATGTTGCCAATGTTGAATGAAAGCGAGGAATTAATGCAGGGGCCAAGGGTGGAGGGCTGGGAGGCAGCGTGGGAGATGGGCGCAGGTGGGCAGCATTGCCGCACGAGAGGTACCGGTGGGCAAGAAGGGGGACCTGGGGCGCCGCCGCAACCGCAGCAGGCAGCGCACGGCAGGTTGCCCGACGGCGGGCACCGACATCGGCGCGTCCTGATGCGTAGGCTGCAGGCGTGCGTCGCTGTCAGGCACCCTTGCTGGCTGCACCGCTCGAGCGCCGGCGTCAGGTGCCCTTGCAGAGCTTGAGCTTCTTCACATGCGGCGCCACCGTCGACTTGCGTGCAGGCGCGGTGGCCAGGCACGTCGCAAAGTCTTCAGGCTGGGGGGGGGGGGGGGGGGGGGGGGTCGAAATCGCACGCCATCAGCCGAGGGACACGGTGGATGGACACCCGTGGGCAGCCTGCCTGCCTGCATGCCCGCGTGCGTGCCGGCCTGCATTTTGGGAGCAGTGGGCTGTGGAGGGGCTGCTGCACCCACCTGCTCCACCCACAGCTTGTGGGGCACCCCCGCCTCTGCCAGCTTGGCGGCTAGGGCACGCAGCTGAGCCTCCCCCTTGATCTCCAGCACGACCTGCAAGGGTCGCAGCATGTGGGCATGGAGTCGAGCGAGACACCCGCGCAGCGTGCACATCAGCCTTGGTGCCTGATGTAACATGCGGCGGCGTGCTGCTCTCCGCCTACCACCCGCTCCTCCGGTGTGCCCCACCCCCACCCCTCTACCACCCAACTTGTGCATGTGGTCCAAGTTTTCCGGGGCGCAGTACTCTTGGGTGGCGGCCAAGTCTCGGCTCTCCCACAGCGCCGCCGTGGCCGCATGGCACCCCTGCGCCACCACGCTCCCCAGCGGCCACTCCAGCTCCCCCCAGAGATCCCTCCGCAGGATGACGTATTGAAGCAGCGGGTCGCTGCTGCCGCTTGCTGCTGGTGCGTCGGCCGCCGCCGCTGCTGGCGGCGCCTCGCCGCCGCCCGTCGCCGCTGACATGCCGCTTGCCGATCGCGCCCCTGCTGCACGCCTAGAGCTTCCTGCTGCACCGCTTGCTCTCTGGCGGTAAGCGCAAGGGTCCTGGGGTTGCGACGCCGCGACTGCGCTGCGGCTCTTCTGCCTGGACGCCTGCCGGAGGGTGTTGGCGCAGCGCTGGCCACTAGCGATGACTGACTTGAGCATCAGAGGGCACGCAGGGCCGCCAATTGGCCGAGCGAAGGCCGGCAATGTTGAAGAGGCGCAGGCAGGCTAGAGTGCGCTGCCGAGCTTGATGGGAGGTGACAAGGCAGTGAGTGATTGCATAATGGTGGAGGAAGCGCAAAGCAAGTGCAGCTGCCCTGGGCACGCCACAGCACCAGCACGTAGCGGTAGCGCTCGTCACGCCCTGCTCCTAGGTCGATCAAATCGGCCTGTGGGTGGGAGCATGCAGGTATAGAAGAGGTGGTTGGGTGTGACAGTGGTGGGCAGCACATCCCTGCAGCTTCATCGCAGCTTCACACCAGCTTCACAGCAGTTTCCAGGCGCTGCAACCCTGCAGCTGAACTGACCGCCAGGTGCATCAGGGTCATGATGGCCACAATGGGGTGCACGACGCGCTTCTCAGCAGGCTTCTTGGCGGCCATGTCGGCACGCACGGGGCACTCGGTGCACCACGCCTTGGCGGTCTCCACGGTGAACCCTTCAGCACCGTGGACCAGGCGCGGCTGGCCGCCTGGTGCAGGCATCAGCTGGGTGGGCACGGCGTGGTGCAGCTGCGCAGCAGCGGGTGGAAAGGGAGCACAGAGGTGTAGAGTGCGGGGAGCGGAGGCAGCCGGTGGCGGCCGCGACAGGCTGTACAATCGGCTGCCTCGCACAGGCGCAATGCTGCAGTCTGCACCACCACCATTGAGCACGCACGTGGTGGAACAGGCGGGCAGGGGAGTTCCAGCCCTGGCCCTGGATGCCGTGATGCTTGGCGAAGAAGGCGGGCACCTCCTCGGCGGCCACCACCAACACCTTGCGCGACACTGCGATGCCCAGCTCGTCGTTGCGGGACACCGAGCGCAGCAGGACTTCTTTGCCGTCAATTGTCTTGTCCAGATGGAACTGACGCAGCAACCTGTTGCTCAGCTCCTTGGGCTGCAATCGTGGGCAGCGCACAGCGGGGGATGTGTCCGTTAATGATGGGCACGGCATCAACAGTTCTGCCATGCCTGCTGCCCTCCTGCTGCCCTCGTGCTACCCTGCCCCGCTTCATCCAGCAACTCCAGCCCTGCTTACAGATACAGTATGCTCACCTCCACATCCCAACGCGGCAGGACCAGCTCAGCATCCTCCTGGTCCCCTCCCGCGCCCCGCCGCCGCCGCCCGCTGGCGGCAGGTGCCTGCGTTACCGTCAGGCCCTGCTGTGCCCGTTTGCGGCGCATGATATAATCGATTTGAGCAAGCGGAAACACATTGTGCTGGCGGCTGTTGCTCCAGTTGTCTTCCAGCTGCTGCTTGACTGCAGCTGCAGCAGCCATTTTAAACTGGGGGCGGGAGCGGGGCGCGGGAGGGTTCCACAAGGATGTGAGATGACCTTGAAGGATGTGGGAAGAGCGAAAACGTGATCAGGGGCCGCTACAAGCCGGGGGGTCCACGGGTGCAGAGGGCTGACGCAGCACGCAACAGGACGTCGAGGACGTAAGGGCGCCGTGCGCGGAGCAGCCGGGTGGTTGGGGCGGCCAACCAGTGCAGAGTGCTTGGCGTGATGCTGTGAGGTGCATGATGCAGCCTGGCTGCCAACACGCGTCCCACGACGAGTTTCCTGACAGCAGACCAGCGACTGCACACAGACCTGTGCAGCAGGCGCCGTCGGCTCAGCGTGCTCGCCGCTGCCGCCGCTGCCGCCGACAAAGCCTGGTTCGAATGAGCGCTTGTCGCCGTTCAGCACTCTGTTAGACTGTAGTGATCGCGATGGCGCGGATCAAGCGCCGCGACCCGCTCGAACTCTTTCAGCCGCTGCTCCTCGGCCAAAACCAGCTCGTGCTGCAGCTGCTCGCTGGTTCAGACGTGGCACTTGTCAACCACGTCGGTCCGGGCGGCCTCACCACACTGCACGCGGCAGTGGCGGTGGGCTGCAGCGCCGCGGTGCTGGCGGCCCTGTGCGCTGCAGGTGCCCCGCTCGAGGCTGAGCTCAACCTGGGTGCCGTCTGCGGTCAACACTTTGAAGATCTTTCACAGTTCTTGGATGAAGATTGCGAGTGCCCAGCTGATGTAGACGAAATGCTGCGTGAGGGCGACGGCGGCACTGCCCTGGACTTGGCAGTCCGGTGCGAGCCACGACCTGCCTGCCTGCCTGCTGCTGCTGCGCGCTTCACTGCCCTACGTGCGTCCACCTGCCTGCCTGCTGCCCCCGCAAGCCGCGTGTGCACGCCCGCCTGCAAGCCCCCACGTGCCTGCAAGCCGCTGCAGATGCGGCCCCCCCCGCAGTCCCCCGCCGTTTGTGGTGGGCGAGCCACGCCCTGCTGCCCTTGTGTGCAGGTGTGGCACTGCCGAAGCCGTGCGGCAGCTGCTCGTGCTGGGTGCTGCAGACGTCACCACCATCTGCGGCATGCTTCCACCCGGAGAGTTCAGTGCTGAGGTTGCCGCCGTCATCATGGGGCATGAGGAGCTGCAGCGCGCAGCGGCTACCTGCAGCTTGAGAGCGAATGGCAGGCGGTTGAGTTGCTGGAGGCAGCGGTCCGCGGCAGCCACCTGCCGCTTGTGCAGCACTCCCTGGCGGCACTGGACGGCTACAGCGCAGCTGCCGCCGGCGCGCCGCTGGCGGCTGCAGGCTCGGACGCGCTGCACCGCTGCCTGTATGTAGCGGCTGATGCAGCAGAGGACGGTGCAGCGTGCGAGATGCTGCGCGCGCTGCTGGCCAGCCACCTGCCTTTTAGACAGGTAGTCACCGATGCGAAGCGCGTCATGCTGGCATGTGCAGCGTGCGGCACCGCGGCGGCGGCCACAGTGCCGCTGCTGCATGCGGCGGGCGCGCCTCTCACCCTAGAGGCGCTGCTGGCAGCGGTGCAGGCGTGCTGCAGGCGCGGCGCTGCAGGCGGGGTGGCGTGCCTGCTCGCCCTGGGCCGGCCCCCTGTCGACATGCGCACAGCTGTGGCTTCTGTGGAAGGGCAGCTCGTGTTCAGCTGCCCCATCCACTGCTTGCTGCACACACTGGTGAGGCCCGTGATTTTGTTGGAAACGTTTGAAAACGTTTATAAGACGTGAAGTGAGGCTGCCTAGGGCTGCTGGGGCTGCATCCACCCTGCCGGTGGCCACCATGACCCATGCCAACGCCAACGTGTTACTGCTGGTAGGCAAGGCTAGCACAGCATGGCCCAAACAGCCTGCCTTCCGGCCCCATCTGCCCATTCCATTCAGTCACGCACGTTCCCGGCGCCCACCCCGCAGCAGCTCGCCGCTTCTCTGCACATCCTGGACGCACTGCTTGCTGCCGGCTACCGCCCCACCGTGTGGCGCAACGTGCGCCAGCCGGACTTTGTTTGGTGGGACGTGAATGCCAATACGCGTCTAAGCGCCTGGACCCTTTTCGCATGTATCCGCCTGGCGCAGTGCACGCACGGTGAGCGGCGGCAGCGGCGGTTGTCACTGCCACCTCGCCCTGACTCCTCATGCCATGCCTTGCGTGCTGGCAATGCGTCAGTCGTTGCATTTGAAAGCGTCCCCTTCCTGCACTGTCCCGGTGCCGTACCCCGCAGTGTGCTACATATCGCGCGGGGCAGCGTGTGGAGCCCCGCCACCCACCACCTCTGGCCGCCGGCCTTCAAGGCCGCAGCTCGCGCGCTGCTGCTGGCTTTGGCACGCGACGTCGGCGACGCAGGCAGCGAAGGAGGTGACGACGGCTCTGCCGCCGGTGCCAACCTGGCCTGCCTGCCTGCACCTCTGCTGCTGCGCGTGCTGCAGCTGGCGGCAGCGCCCATGTCGACCTGGGTGGGCGCCGACGGGGAGGGCTGGTGAGCAGGACGCTCGCACGACGATGCCGCCGCCGCAGCGGCAGCGGCAACGATGATGATGCTTGCAGCAATTACTTGACTTGTGACGAGAGTGAGCATGTGACAGAGCAGTGCGAGAGGTGGCACAGCATGAGGGCACGCAGGCAGGCACGCTGCCGCGAGGGTGGGCAGCTCACCAAGTGCCGGGGGGCACCTGAGCGTGCGGCGATAAGCTTTAAAAGTTGCAGTGCGTACGTGAGCACGTCTGGCAGCGCATGTTTGAAGCGGCAGCCGATTCCTGTGCCACCGGGCCCTCGGGGGGCGGTGGCAGCGCGCGCTCGCCGGCGTCGGGCTGACCAGCAGCACCACGCGCGCACCAGCAGCACCACGTGCGCATCCTGTACCCCACGTCCCTTTTCACAACGCCATAGAACACCCTGTGCACCCAAACCCTGAGACGGTTCCAATTGAACACTCTAGTGGTTGGTGGGCAACAGCAGGCGTGCTCAGCACGACGCGCCACGTGGCGCCTTGCATTAGATCCCGCCCCTAGACTCAGCCGCATTCCTCGCTCTCCGACGCCAGCACTCTCCGTCGGCGCGGTAGCACCCTCCAAACCCTCAACCCCCTCGGTCCAGAGGCCCGCGACCATCGCCATGTCCACCAATCGCGCTGTGCAGCTGCACGAGCACAGCATCAAGAGCCCCAGCTCGGCATGCTCAATCGGCGATGCGCCCGTGCCCACCCCCGCCCAGGTGCGCACCTCCCCGCCCCCCGCCGCCGCCGGCGCCGCCGCTGCCGTCGTGACGTCAGCCGGCGGCAGCGGCGGCTGACGTCAGCCTGCGGCGGCGACGAGCTACGAGCCCCACTCGCGCACGACTCTGAAACGCACAATCATCCAGCAGTAAACTGAACATGCGCTTGCACTTGCGCGCATCATCCAGCAAGGAACTTAACGTGCCAGCTTACATCCCTCCCTCCCCCGCCAGGGCGAGGTGCTGGTGCGCATCCACCTGCGCCCAGTCAACCCGGCCGACGTTTTCTCAATCCAAGGCGAGCCTGTCGTCTGCAGCCGCTGCTGCCGCTGTGGCTGCTGCCGCTGCTGGGGAGCACACTGCTATTATTGCACAACAGAAACGCCGGGGGGATGTGCCGGGCTGGTGAACCACATTGCTGCCACCCTGTGTCATTCATTGATAGCGCGCCGGAACGGTCCGCAGCACTTGCGCGCCGTCGCCGCCACGGTCCGGGCCCAAGTCTCACAGACGGCGGTGCACCTGCTGCCCTCTGCTGCCTGCAGGAGTGTACCCGGGTTTCACGCCGGGGGGCAAGTTCCCCTGCACCCCAGGTCTCGAGGGCGTGTGCACCGTCGTGTCCAACGGCCCTGGCGCCTCCAAGTTTGCTGCCGGCCAGCGGGTGGTGGGCGCCCCCTTCTCCACCATCCAGGCAAGTGCGGGACTACAAGGGGGGGCAGGCGGGCCGGGGCGGGATGCAAATCCACATGCCTGCGGTGACTCCTGGCCCCCCTACCTGTGACTGCCACACACGTTTCTGCAGGGCGGCAGCGGCACGTGGCAGCAGTACATGGCGGTCGCCGAGGCCACGCTGGTGGCGGTGCCTGACGCCGTGTCCGACGACGCGGCCGCGCAGTTTTGGATCAACCCGGTGCGAGCTCAAGAGGAAACGCTCTGAAGCTTGCCCGCTTTGCCACTCATTCCACGCACCCCACCGCCGCCTCTGCCTCCCGTCACTTGCCAAGCTTGGCTGACGGACAGCCTCTCACCGTCTATCTTCTCTCACCCCGCCCCTGCTTGTGGCAGGTGACTGTGTACGGCATGTTCGAGGTGCTGGCGGTTCCACGGGGCGAGTGGCTGCTGCAGACGGCGGCGGGCAGCGTGCTGGGGCGCCAGATGGTTCAGGTGGGCAGTGGTGATAGCCGAGTGCACGATTCTGGTTAGCGGTGCGGAGCAGAAGACAGCATGATGCAGGTGGGCAGGGCAGGGAGGCACAGCTGTGCGAGGCATGCAGCACCAGATTATCCGGCGTGCCCCCCCCACCCCCCCCCACCCACCCACCCACCCCTTCTTGTGAACAGCTCTGCAGGGCCCGCGGCATCAAGACCATCAACGTGGTGCGCCGCCTGGAGCTGGCCGCCGAGCTCAAAGAGCTGGGGTGAGGTGTGGGCATGCGCTGCTGCTGCTGGGCTGGGTGGTGCCAGATGCCTCTGTTGTGCTGCTGCTGCTGCCGCTGCTGGTGCTGCTGCTGCTGCTGCTGCTGCTGCTGAGTGTCGCCGGCAGGAGCTGGCTGGCGAGGTCAAGCAAGTGGGGCGAGGTGTGCCGCTGCCGCTGTGGCCGCGGCTGTCGCTGTCGCTGTCCGCTGCTGCCGCTGGGTGCCGCCGCCGCCGACGACGTGCGACACATCCACACGCGGTCTCAGCCCGTGCATTCTCACGTCCAAGTGCCTCTGCCTGCGCGCCCTGGGGGGCCTCTGAGGGGGCGGCAGGCCAGCAGGCCAGCAGGGCGGGGCAAGACACGGCGCCGCGTCGAAACAGGGTCCCTCGCTGACCGCCTTGCTCCTCCTCTGGTGCAGCGCCGACGAGGTGGTGGTCAACGGGAGCGGCGAGAGACTGGTGGACCGAGTCAAGGTGTGCATGTGTGTATGTGTGTGTGCGGGTGCAGGCGCAGTGCAGTGGGTCGTCGTTACACACCCCAGCGAAACTGGGCGTCGGCGGCACCGCTGCACACCAGCTGACCTGCACCCCCCTTCCCGTACACGACCCCCTGCTGCAGGAGCTGACCGGTGGGCGGGGCGCGTACGCCGCGGTGGAGTGCATCGGCGGCGACATGTTCGCTCAGGTAGGGGGCTGCTTCCGGCAGCTGCTGCTGCTGCGCCCCTGCCCTGCTCTGCTGAATGCTGGGGACGGCGTTTTTCGCTCCTGCCACATGGCCCATTTACCAACAGGTCACGGCGCACGCACCACCCGGCTGTACCGCTCTGTGCAGGTGGCCTCTGCTGTGCGCGCCAGCGGCACTGCAATCATTTACGGGGCCATGAGCGGCCTGTCAGCCTCCTTCTCCATCCCTGACCCCCTCTTCCGTGACGGTGAGGCACTGCGGTGCGTGTGCCCGCTCCTCCCCCACCGTCAAGGGCTTCTGGATCAACACCTGGACCCAGGGGTGCGTGGTCTGCTTAACATGCAGTACCAATACTGCCGCTGGCTCCGCATCCATTGCGGCTTCGACACGACACAGCAGCACAGGAGGAGGCCAAGCACTGTTATTCAGGCCCCGCCCCGGCCCCCCACCCCACCCTGCAGCCTGCCCGTCGAGGAGAGGGAGCGCGTGTGCCAGGCGGTGCTGGGGCTGCTCGCAGACGGCACCATCACCCCCTACTCTGGTGGGCATGGGGGGCGGGCGGTGTGTGTGTGTGTGTGTGTGTGTGTGTGTGTGTGTGTGTGTGTGTGTGTGTGTGTGTGTGTGTGTGTGTGTGTGTGTGTGTGTGTGTGTGTGTGTGTGTGTGTGTGTGTGTGTGTGTGTGTGTGTGTGGGTGTGGGGGGGGGGGGGGGGGGGGGGGGGGGGGGGGGGGGGGGGGGGGGGGGGGGGGGGGCCTGGGGGACCTGGCAGGGTGTGCTCTGCGCAACATCCCGATGCATCGCCCCTAAACGTGTGCTCGCTGCACTTCCCTGTTCCCTTTTCACAGGCCAGCACTTCCCCCTCGACCAGGCGGCGGAGGCGGTGAAGCTCGCCGGCGCCGCCGCGCGCGGCGGCAAGGTGCTGCTGGAGGACTGAACCAGATATCTGTCCAGCGAGCGAAGTCAATGCAACGTGCCCGGCATGCTGGCTGCTGCTCAGCAGCGCACATCACAGCAGCCACCGCACAGCCTGCGTTAACAAAATAACCAACCAACCAACCGCGAATTCTTCTGCACTTGCAAGCAGCACCGCAATTCCTCACTGCAGTCCTCCTTTGCGTCCGCCTCTGCACCTGCCCGCTCTCATGCTTTGCTCTCCCAGACGCCCCACCGTCGCTTGTGTCGCTGCCCTTGCTGCTGCTGCTGAAGACGACAGTAGATGGTTGCAAAACACACCATACAGTAGTCTAGTTAGCTGGCGAACCGGTGTGGCGCCGCCTAGGCGGGCTCGAGCAGGCAGCTCAGACTCATGCTTCAAGCAGACGCCAGCTCCCCACAAGAGAGCTGTGGGAGAGCGGTACGTACTGCAGTTGGCTCGGCAGCGACCGCCAGGCGGCGGGCTGCTCCAGGCGGCGCCCGCATCCATGCACACTGCCATGGCCCCCAGGAGGCGCGCACGTGCTGCGGCTGTGGCTCCAAGGCGGTCAGTTGGGCTTGGCTGGGGGGCCGCTCTCCGCTTGGGGGTTGGAACCCAAGGTTGGAACCGTGGATGGTGTGCTCGCACGCGCAGGCACCTGCTAGTCTCTACAGCTTTGTGCCAGGATACAGTAGCGTTCTGTGAGCACAGAGGAGCACGCCTGAGCCCGTTGGGAGGCCAGTGCTGCACTCGCCTGGCGCCAGCCGCCTTGGCTACGGGCGATGGCATTCTGAGACTCACATTCACTCGCTCACCCCTTGCAACCCCGCGCAGCCTCCTCCAGCTGCCCTGCTCGCTGCCTGCTACGTACACAGGCTGCAGAAAGGACATGCGGCGCAATCACTGCGTTGCTCTGTAGCTGCGAGCAGCAGCCTGCCATTGAGCAGGCAGCAGCTGCCAGTGGCTGCCTGCTGCACACACAAAACTTGTGTCGGTAGTATACAGGGTCATGGTAGTGCACAGTAAACTACACAGCAGCATGGCAACCAGCAGCAGGGAGTGCGGGACAGGCACAGAGTCCGCCAGGCGACGCAGGCAGACGGCGCTCGAGGCGCGGCGCTCACGCCGCCACCAGCACCCGCTCCGCCTCTGCCTCCTCTGCCGCCGCCGCCTCCTTGCCCGCCGGCAGCGCCACCGGCCGCGTCTGCGGCACGCTGGGCAGCTCTGCAAGCAGCTCCTCTGCCGCCTCTGCGCATCATATTCGAAAGAGTTGTAGGAGACGAGCGCAGGCATTGGCAGCCGCCAACAACCGAGTGGGTTCAGCTTGCTGCTGCAGCGCCGCCTCACCTTCCCCGTACGCCCCCACCCCACCAGCCTCGCACACCCAACCCACCCACCTCCCGCTGCTGCCTGCTGCTCCGCCTGCGGCGCCGCCGGCAGCGCGGCGTCGGGCGCCCGAGGAAGCTCCAGCTGCTGCTCGTCCATTAGCTGCGCCTCCAGCTGCTGCAGCTCCTCCGCTGCCGCCTCTGCTTCCTCGGCGTTGAGCGACTCGCCTGCACAGGGCATTGAGCGCGACGACAGGGGGGGCGGAGGAGCAGGGTTGAAGGATTGCTTGCCATATGCAATCGACCCTCCCTCCTCCCCACTGCCGGGCTGGGGTCCCCCCACGCGCTCGGCACACCGCCGGCGACGCGCGCCGACGCGACAACAAGCATGAAGCGCGCACCCAGCATCTGCCGCAGGCTGTCTTCGTATTCCTTTGCGTCCGCGCCGTCCTGCATCAGCTGCTCCACTTCCTCCAAAGGCAGGGCCTGCGCAGGGTGGGCACGTCGTACTTTAGCAGTCGGGCGATCGAGTTACCAGACCATCTGGCGCCGCCATGCCATGCAGTCCCCCTCCCGCTGCTCCACCGAGTGGCCATGTGAAGTCACCTGCCGCTACCGCCAACCCAGCCACCGCGCTCCCCGCCCCCTCACCCACCGTCTGCATCTCCTTCACCGCGCTGGTGCCCTCCTTCAGCGCCGCAAACAGGCGCTGCTGGTTCTTAGCGGTCTCCAGGTTGAGCAGCTGCAGCGGGGAGAGGGCAGGGGCGGAGTGGCCGGTGCGCTGCGGCAGCGCTGCAGCGAAAATCGGCCATCGGGGGCCTGCGGGCGTGCAGGCGCGCTGCTGCTCTTGTTGTTTCGCACATGTACGGTATGCAGCTGAGAGCACAGAGCACAGCACGCACCCACCATTTCCTCCACATTGAGCAGCCAGGCGTCCAGGCGCGCCGCCTGACCCTCCTGCAGCTTCTTTCGCTTCAGCGCCAGCAGCGCCCGCTCCCTGCAGCAGCCGCACACGCAATCAAACTGCCGGTCAAGACCTGCAGCACAACTGCAGCGCGCGTGTGCAATTGCATAGGGAAAGACACGTGTGCCGCGTGCACCTCCACCCGCTGCACCCGACCCTCACTTGCGCCCGCTGGCCACCAGCTCTTTCGCGACTGCTAGCTCCCGGTCGACGTTGCCTTGGATCTGTTTTGACAATAAGCGAGAAGCAAAGATAGAATTAGTCCCGTTGTAGAGAAGTGCAGATGCAGCAGCACCCAGCAGCAGCACTGGCGTGGGCCGTGCGTAACCGGGTGCGACAGAACATGCAGGCGAGCGGCCCCGCGCTGCACCCAGCACCCACCCGTGTTCGCTGCTGCTCCAGCTTGCGTGCCTGCGTCTTCAGTGTCAGCACTGCCCGATCCACCTCATTGATCTCCAGCCTGCGTGCCAAGTCCGCGAGGGTTGGCTGGCGGCGGCGGCGGTGGCGGCAGCGGCGGCGGCGCACAAAGGCAACAGCCAACATGTCGATGCGATCATCGTCCCTCAATCGGCACAGCAAGTGCCTGCAAGCGAGCAGGGCGACGGAAAATAGCGCGGCAGCAAACGCGCCGCCCGACCCGCGCCCTCTCACTTCTTCTTCTTGCTGGCTGCCGCCCCCATGCTGCCGCAACTATGACCAAAGTCTGTGAAGACTGAAGAAGCGCCTGGAGAGCCCCGCGGCGGTTCGCTGTTGGCGCTGCCAGCAGGCGAGTCGGACGGGCGATCCTGGGTGTCTCAGAGGTGCGTGCGGCGTTTGAGAGCTGCGACAGAGTGTCCCTGCCGCTGCTCGCCAGCCTACACTTGCCGCCACACACCCGCCCTCAGCGCTCGCAGCGCCGTTGTGTTGTCGCCTCCATGTGTGCTTGGGCAAGGCTTCTCCCCGCACTTCGACTCATGGAGGAGCGGGACATCACACGCTGTAAAATCACTGAGCGCCGTGTGACGGCGCAGGCAGCACGCCAAGGAGGGCCAACATGCGACGTCTACCGCTCTGCCGCTCGACCGCTCTGCCGCTGCCGCCCTGCCGCTGCCACTCACAAATCGACCACATTGAGATTCACGTGGCTTGAGAACCGCCAGGTTAAATGATTGTGGTCTGCAGCTTTGAAGTTAATAGAAGTGCCCACTGCAGATATTGGCCAGCGCACACGATGCAGCGGTGGCCCTGTCCGCTGCACCAGGCGACAGGCGTGCACGCACCGGCATGGAGTGCCCAACATCGCAGCGGTCACATGGCATGGACTCAGCGATTGAGTTGCCCTCGCAGAATGCCTGCGCTGCTGGCTTGCCACAACTTGCACCGCCATCGCCGCCGCGGCACTGCACCGCCGACGCCACGGCTGCATGCGCTAGCGCCCTTCATTCGGGGCAGTCTCCTGACCGCAACACACTTATCGGGTGTCACACTCGGTCGATTGCACATTAGTATTGCCTGCGCGCCGTTGCAGAGGCTCCTGACGGAGACGCCGGCCCGCCTGTGGCTTTTTGCGGCCACCATGGGCCTCGCTGCGCCAGCCAAAGCATCAGCAGGAGGCGCGGGCCACAGCCAAGCGCAGGGATGGCGGCAGCGACTCCCACAGCACCTCGCCGCCGCCGCCGCCGCTCGGCCGCCGCTGGTCGGTCTGGCGCCGCTGCATGCCGTGCGGCAGCATGGCAGGGATACAGCGCATCGCCTGCGCCACTGGGCCTCGTGTCGATCCAGCCCAGGAAGCGAGGGCGAGGAGGTGAGGCTTTATTCTGCAGCAGGGGGACCCTCTCGTCAACAAGCGGTCGGCGACACAATAAATTAATCAACCAGTGCTGCTGCTGCAGTGTGGGCCTTCGCCGGGCTTGGGCCAGGCATGGATGGTGAAACGTGCCACATGACGAGCGAAGCTGCCAACTGTTTCCCCATCGCTACCGCCTCTCCACACCCCGCTGCGTGCAGGAGCCCAGCAGCACCAGCACCTCTCCACCGTCGCCGCAGCAGCCGCAGCAGCCGGCGGAGCAGCAGGCCTTTGCGCAGCAGCCGCCTCAGCAGCGGCTGGAGTTGAACGTGTGGGCGTACAAGCCCCCCTGGTGCCAGCCCTGGTCCATCCTCGTCACGGGAGCGGCGGTGGTGGCAGGCGCGTGGGCCGTCAGCGGCCGCTCGCCGGTATGGGCCGCCCTGGCGGCGCTGCCCATCGCCGCCTGGTGGTACTTCTTCCTGCTGGTCATGCCCGCACAGTTCAGGGCTTACGCCGAGCAGTCAAATGCAGAGCTGGCAGCGCAGCAGCAGCAGCAGCAGCGGCGGGGGCAGCAGCTGTGAACGCAGCAGCGGCAGCGATGCGCGCCCGCATCCGCTGCAGTGGCCACCTGCGATTGCTCCAGTGGCTTCTGCCCTCGCTGTAAACGACTGTCCATATCGTATGGAAACATACGAGGTTAGCAAGGATGTAATGATCTGAACACTGCGTTCCCAGTTTGCGAGCAGGCGCCTGCTGTGCTGGCTGTGGGCCGCGTGTACTGCGGTATCTTCCCTTGCCGCCTCCAGGGGGCCTGTCCTTGCAGGCCACTTGCAGCTCTCCCGCGCCTTCCCCTTGCATTCGCATCGCTCTCGCGGCCTCTACGACACATGGGCGGAGCGAGCAGCAAGCAGTGGGAGGACGGAGTGTGGAGGGCAGGTGCGCTGCTGGGCGCTGGGCGCTGGGCTTGCTGCACTGTGGAGGGCGTTTCGGTCGACACTCGCTCGTAGATGCGGCGACATACGTCTCGTGGGCAGCCAACAGCTCAAAGCCGCCCCTCCCTCGGCCTTGTTGCAGACCCCATTCCTTATGCTGCGCCTGCCCAAGCTCGGCCATCAGAACTCGCAGGCGCCGCGACCTCCTTCACCGCTGCCGCCAGCAGCGGCGCCGCCGCCGCGGCGCCACCGCCACTCGCCGGCTTGCCGCCGTCGCCACACGCCACAATTCGCGTGTCCCCGCAGCAACAGGCACACTACCAGCCGCCGCGACAGCAGCACCAGCAGCAGCAGCAGCAGCGGCACCTGCAGCAGCAGCAGCAGCAGCAGCAGCAGCAGCAGCAGGCACGCTACCAGCAGCGTCCAACAGCCAGCAGCAAGCTGCAGCAGGTTGGCGGCAGCAGCGCAGCAGCGCCCGACGACCAAGCACCCAAAAAGCAGAAGAATGCTTGCGATTACATTGTGTTGCTCTGCATGGCCGTGCTGGTAATCCCTGCGCTGGCCCTCTTCCTCCCTGTCTTCCTCTTGTTGTGGCTGTGCAGCTGCGCCAGCGATCCAAAGACCATCCACCAGGCGGCGCTGCAGCAGCATGAGCAGGAGCAGGCGGCGCAGCAGCAGCAGGCGCAGGCGCAGCGAGCGCCGGCCAGCACCTGCCCTGCAGTCGCTGCCGCTGTTAGCGCTCTTGCCGCTGTCTAGCGCTCCCACGCCGCGTGTTGCCGCCGCATGCACCAAGCCTGTGCAATGTCAAACGTACATTACAACAGGGGTGGGGGCAACAGCATGTGTCGGCACAAGCAGCCTGCCCGAGGCCTCGCCGCCGCTGCATGCATCATCAAAGTGCGCCCAGCCGGCCCAGCAGCGCCACCTGCAACGTTGCCAGGCTGCCTGCTTCCCGCAGCGCTGTCCTTGACGCGTGGCGCGTGAGCTACGCTGTGCGTCACGCATCGCTGGCGTTGCTGCTGCCGCCATACGCATCCAACCAGCCGAACAGCGCCGCCTGCAGCTGCGAGAGGCTTTCCGTCTCCCACAGCTCCGGGCGCCGCTTGAACGCGTCACGCAGGGGGTCCAGCTCGTGCAGCAGGGCGTAGCAGGTGGCCACGTAGCTGAGGCTGGTGCCGCGCGGGCGGCGCGGCCAGCTGGCGGGCAGCGCGCGCAGCGTGGTGGCGGGCGTACCGTGGGACCCGGCTGAGCAGTAAGCAACCAGGCAGGCCTCGCCGGCGGCGCGGCCGACCCTGCAGGGAGGAAGCAGAGGGTGGCGTGGGGGCTGTGTTCTCACGAAGTTCGACATGCCTGCACTCCTAGCCCCCCCCCCCCACACATTGCGCGGGAGGCCGCGAGGCGCGGGAAGGGTGTGTTCCCGGCAGCGGTGCCTGGCAGAGCAGGGGGCACCCCACCTTTGCAGCCGCGGTGCAGCACCCCCACACCCGTGCTACGCAGTGCATCCCACGCTGCACAGCTCGCCTGAACGTGCGCAGCAGCAGCGGGATGAAGTCCCAAAGAGGGTCCCCGTGGCCGCCGTCTGCAAAGTCTATCAGCACCGCGCCGCCGTGCTGCAGCGACGCCTGCTGCGCCTGCTGCTGCGCGTCACGTGCGCTCTCGCCGCCGCCGTCGCTGGCGGCGGCATCAGCGGCGGCGGCAGCGGCCAGCAGCTCCCGGCTGACGAGGATGTTCTCCGCAGTGAGATCACCGTGCAGCCAAGTGGGCAGCAGGCTGCCTGGGCAGCAGCAACCCGGAACGCCGGCGCCGCCGGCGACGCTGCTGCTGTCGTTGCAACGGCCGCCGCCGCCGCCGCTGCAGCCGCCGCCGCTGCTGCCCAGCAGCAGGGCAGGGTCGGCTGGCAGGTAGGAGTCAAGCCCATCCATGAGCTGAGGCGGCAGCGAGCCGTTGCGGCGGTGCTCGCGCACCACGTCGCGCCGCTGGCGCCTCAGGAAGGAGAGGAAGGGCCGCCAGGCGGTGCAGGAGCGACACGGTGCGCCACCTGCTGGTGCTGGTCCTGGTGCTGGTGCTGCGACGTTCCGCGCTGACGTCGCTGCGCTGCTGCCATCAACCACCTGCCCAGCCTCTCCCCCCTGCTGCCCCAACAGGCGCGCGGCGACGCTCGGGAACAGCTGGCGCAGCAGCGCGCGCTGCCACCCCAGCGTCTCGCCCTCGCTGCCGTGCCGCATGTCGAGGGTTCCGAAGGCGCTGCCGTAAACAATGCCATCCCTCGCCACCCATGCTGTGCTGACATCAGCGCTGCTGCTGGCGGCGGCACTGGCGCTGGCTGCCGCTGCTGGCGCCAAGAAATGCCCAGCCGGCAGAGGCAGGCGATGGAAGTCTGCCAGGCTGGCGCCGACCGCTGCTGCCACCGCCAGCCACTGCTGCGAGCTCAGCAGCTCGAACTGGCTGCCCAGCGTCGCGCCAGGGGACTTGCGCACTGCCAAGAAGGGCAGAGGTGCCCGTGCAACCGCCTCTGCAGCCGCCTCTGCCGCCGTCGCTGCCTCTCCTACTGCCTGCACCACTGCTGCCTGCTTTGGCTTGGCGACCGCACTCGCGCTGCTGCCGCACGCATCGAGCAGGCCGGCCCCCAGCAGCAGCGGGCCCTGGCTGCCGCTGCCGCTGCCGCTGCCGCCGCTGCCGGTGGCGCTGTGCGCAGCGCTGGCTGCTTCCAGTGACAGGTAGGCAGCGAGCTCGATGCATCCCATGGCGGTGGCGTGCGGCGGGCGAGGGTTATAAAACTTGAGGATGGTGCCGTGGACCTGCTCAGAAGAAGCAGGGAGAAGGCAGTGGCCAGGCGGTGGGCTGCTGGCACCGGCAGTGCAGCCAGCGATGCAGGCTGTGGCACAGAAAGGGCGCGGGCGGGCACGCGGGGCAGCGGACGCGTGGCCCCGCAGAGACAACACCGGTGGCAAGCCCACAGCGCTGGCTCCTCATCTCAGGGATGCTTGCTGTGCCTGGCATGCTCACATGTCCACACTCTGACGACACACCCTCCTGCACCCTCACCTCGAAAGTCACGCACCAGCCTGTGGCCAGAGGCAGCCACTCGTGGCGGTGAGCTGGCGGCGGCAGCCCGACGGCACGGCAGGCAGCCGCCAACCGCGGCCGCCACGCCGCCACCTCGCTCCACCGCTCCGCCAGCTCCCACACTCGCTCTGCACGCTGTGCACGCTGTGCCTGCTGCTGCTGCTGCTCCTGCTGCTGCGGCGCTGCCCCTGCCCCTGGCTGCGCCGCGGTTGCGGCGTCGCTGCAAGCGCCGCCGTCGTCGATGTCGGCGCCGCCGCCTGCGGACGTGGGGCGCAGCGACAGCAGCAGCTGGCGCAGCCAGCCGGCCAGCAAATCATCCCTCCCAAAGCCTGGGCCTAGCTCCTTGAGATGCGCTGCCAGTGCCGCCTCCTCCTCGGCACCCTCCCGCTCCTCGCTGCCACCCTCTTCACCATTTATCGGGTGGTGCTGCCCTTGCGCCGCCACTGCTGCCGCTGCTGCCGCCGCTGCTGCTGGCTTGCATGCAGCCAGGCTGCCCGAGGCATGGCGGCGCCGTTTGGCTGGTGGCGCCGCCTCTGCCGCCTGCTCCTGCTGCTGCGTCGGCTGCGGCAGCTCGCTGTTCTGCTGTCCCCGCTGCAGCAGCAGCAGCTGCTGCTGCTGCGCCTTCAGGAAGGCTGGAGCCAGCCGCTCATCGAACAAGGAACCTGCAGAGAAGCGGTACGGGTGGCAGTACGGTTGCGCCGGTACCGCAGCTGCCATGCTGGCGGGCATGGCAGCTGGACAACAGCGGAAGCTGCGTTCATGGCATGGATACCGGCGACCTGCCTGCCTAGCCCAGCGGCCCTGCCTCCGGCCCCCCATTGGCCCCCCCCCCCCTTGAACGCGCACCTCCGCCCAGCGCCTGCCACTGCACCGCCACCTCCAGGTTTGCGGGGCTCACGAAATTTTGGGTGATCGCCACAGTGAGGTCCAAGTTGAGGACGGCGTGCCACCAGCCTGAGGGGTGAGGAGGGTGGAGTGGGGGGAAGGGGTGGACGCAACGGGGGGGGGGGGGGGGGGGGCGACTGAAGCGGCAGGGGGGCGGTTGAAGCGGCAGGGGGGGGCCGTTGAATCAATCAATCAATTGAAGCGGCAGGGGGGTTGGCCGCGGGGAGGGGGTGGATTGCAGGCAGGAGAGGGCCAACACCGGAAGCGTCAGCTTGCGAGCGCTCCGCACAGCAGCCGCACGTGCAGGCTGGCAGGCTGGCAGCAACGGGCGCATTGATGTGCAGCGCCCACCGCTGGGTGGGTACCTGCCGGAAGGAAGAGCGTCTGCCCTGGCTCCTGCACAACCTCCAGGGGCCTCTGGTCGGGCGGCAGCTGCGGGTACACTTCCAGCCACCACTGAAGCGAGGTCGGGCTCTTCGGCAGGCGGCGCACCGGGGGGGGGGGGGGGGGATTGCTGAGGGTCGGATGGTTGGCAGGCGACAGTGCACACGGATCTGCCAACACTGAAGGTGCAACTGGAGGAATTACTGCGCTGCACCAATGTGAGGAGCGCGCCACGCCCCCACAGCGATGTACGCCTGCCTGCGGCTGGCAGCCCAATGCACCAGCCTGCAAACATGCCAGCCCACCGCACACGGCCGCACGCATGCACCTGGAAGCTCGGGTTCCCGTCGCTGTCTACGCTCAGCTGCATGCCCGGCGGCGTGCGCCCCGGCGGGTACAGAGCCCACCGCTTGCGGCCTGCGTGGGCCAGACGGATGGGTGGAAGGGTGGGCGGAGGATGCAGGGTGGTTCCAGTTCGCTTGCGGCTCCCTGAGCAGCACCTGCACTGCACTGCACTGCATGCGCCACACGTGCTTGTCACCCATCTCCGCAGCCCGTCCATGTGTACCAGACAGCAGCGTGTTCCAAGCTGACGTGGCAGAGGGGTCGACGTGCCAGCTGGCGCCGCTGCGGGCGGGCCCGACCACCAGCCACCTGCGCAGATCACAACGTACTTCAGAACATCGAGCTTGCCTCTGTCTGGAAACGAATTTGAAAAGAAATTGCAGCAGGGCTGGCGGAGCAAGTAGCAAGAGACGCAGAAAGGGTGGGAAAGTTCGTTGCTGGCTGCTGCAGGCTCTGCTGCTGCATGGGAGCTGCCCCGCCCACTCAGTACTAATCCTCCCTCCGGGAGTACCGCACGTAAAATATGTTTGCGTGCTTGAATGGGTTGATTGATTGATTGATTGGTTGATTGATTGATTGCCTTTCCTTGCCTGTAATCCTCCCTCCGGTAGCCCAGGCAGGCAAGCAGGTCGTGCCGGAAGAGGTGGGGCACGCGGTACCGCTGCAGCAGCTCCGGCGCAGCCTCGCCAAAGCCTCTGCGGCAGGCATTGGGGGTGGCAGGACAGAGGGCAGGTGTTGATGCCCGCCTGCATTGCAGCATGCACGCATCAGGCACACGGGCTGGATCTTCACGCTGCTGCTGCTGCTGCTGCCGCCGCCGCCGCCGCCGCTACCTCTACGCTGGCGGAACGAGCAACGCGCACACAACAACACTACAGGAAACCACACCCAGCGCTCACGCGTCGAAGATATAGAGAGGCTCCTCGTCATGCTGTTGGTCGCAGTAGGCTGCATAGTCGGCCAGCCGCATGCGCGTGCGGGCTGCGGGCAGGGAAGAGGGGCACGCTGATTCGCAGCGAGGGCTGGGGCAGCACGGCAGCTGAAAAGCATGGCAGACGTGAAGCACGCAGAGGCGCCGCCGGCGCTGCCGCCATTCGGGGCACGCTGCCTGCACACCAGAGCCCTCTGCCAGGAAAGGCTTGGTCACTCGAAACAGGCGGCTTCCAAGACGCTCGACGAGGCGTGACAGTTGCCACTCTTCCCGCCAGCGGCCGCCTGTGGTGTGCATGGTAGCGAACGAGGAGGCGGGGCGTGGAGGGAAGCATGGGAGGCCCTGGCTTTGAGCGCCAGGCGGGCAGGCAAGCAGAGGCAAGCAGTCCCCGCCCTCACTACACTACACACAACCCCCCTCCCGCATGGGTGCCTGCAGCCTGGACGCACCCCACAGAGCGCACCTGCCCAGCCCGCTGTGAGGCCCCCAAGCAGCACCGGCTGCCGCGGCGTGTCGAACGTTGTCTCAAACTCCTCTGCACTCAGCCCGCCGGCGTCAGCCACGACAGGGATGGCAGGTGGGCAGCCGCTGCTGCCAACGTCGCTGCCGCTCCTGCTGCTGCTGCTGGCCTGATGCCCAGGGGCTACCGCCGGCGCTCCCCTTGCTTTCGCTGCTGCTGCTGTTGCTGCCTCTGCTCCTGCCTCGGAGCCGAGGCTGCCGGCAGGCCCGGGCGGCGCAGGCACAAAGGCAGAGAGGTCGACATGGCAGCGGTACCAGCGCCTGCAGTTGTTGAGGTCAAAGGGCAGGGTGGTCTTGCTACTGTGCGTGCAGGTGGCCAGCTTCACGAAAGCACAGCCCACACTTCCCCCGCAAGCCAGGGGCATGGCAGCAGTCCTGCCAAGGCGTCCCCTCGCCGCCCCACCAGCGCCGCGCGCCTGTACAGCACAAGCGAGGAGAAGCCGGGTACGGGCACTGGCGGCAGCAGATCGTGCGCCGTCAGCTGCGGGCAGCCGGCAGCAGGCAGGTGGGCCAGGTAGGTGGCACGCCAAGAGCCCTGTGCAGAGAAGGGGGGGAGGTGTAGAGAGCGGGGGCCGGGGGGGAGGGGGGGGGGGGGGGGGGGGGGGAGCAGGGCGGTCCTCCCCGTGCTGCCTGCTGCTGCATGGTAAGCTTGCGCACGTCACCAATAGCCCTCCACACTCACCCGGTAGTCAAAGGGGCGCGCGCATCGCTCCAGGTGCTTCGCCAACCACAGCGGCTCCTCGCAGGCCAGCAGGCGCAGCAGGCGTGACGCGCGCGACAGCTGCGGGCGAGGGTGGGAAGATGGGGTAATAGAAGGGCTTCTGGGGAGGGGAAGGAGCCCAGGCCAGTGCTTGCTGGGATGTGCAAGGGGGGCCTGCAGGCTGTCACGCCAATGACAGTGAAGAGAAAATCTCCACCGGAAGCCAGCAGCAGAAGCAGCAGCAGGAGCAGCAGCAGGCGTGGCTCTGCCGCACCTGCAGCAGGGTGCGCACATCCAGGCTGTGCAGCAGGTAGCACACCACCTCGTCGGGAAAGGCTGCCAGGTCGCCCAGGCCGCGCCGGCGCGCCTCCCCTAACGCCGCATCGGCGTGCTGCTGCTGCGGGTCCATGGCAGCGGCGCTGGGGGAGAGCGGCACGCCGCCGCTGCCGCTGCTTAAGTGGCCGGCGCTTTGCAGGCGGGTCACGTCGCTCTTCTATGATCAAGCGGAGCGTGATGGACAACCTGGAGAAGGCTTGCGGAGCGCGCGATGATCGTGGGCGTCCTGGGCTACTTTGCAGGCCGGCAGAGGTGCTGAATAGCAGCGCCTTGCTGCGGTAGACGCGATGTAATCAGCTCCCGCTGCTGCGTCCCTAATAAGCGAGAGCTGCCGCCGCCGCTGTCGCCAGCAGGGCGGTCGGTCACCGGCTGGTACTCAGCTCTGCGCCTGCCTATGGGGTCACCGGCGCAGCAGGCTCACACATTTCACTCAGTGCATTTGTACATGTATGCACACGTGCAGGGCAGGCGAGCCAAGTAGCACGGCCTCACGTGCCGCCGCTTGCCGCCGGCCGCCACCCGCCGGCCAGCAGAACCGCACGCTGCTCCGCCGCCTCCTCTGCAGCCGTCGGCTCGTACGGCAGCGCTGTCTCACACCGACCAGCGCCGTCACCCAGCTGCCGTTTGACGCCGCGCCGCCGTGCCGCCGCCTGCGCCGTCACCTCTGTGCTCTGCTGGCCCCGCCCTGGTTCCTTCCCCTCCTCTGCTAACTGCACTGCTACGTCTGGTGGGGGCTGCCAGGCCACCTGAGCCTGCATGCTGCCGGCGGGTGCTGCACCCGCCGCCTGCTTCGGCCGCTTGGCTGCTGCCTGCGCGGCGGCGGCAGCAGCGCTGCCGCCCTCGGCAGCACCGTCCCAGAAAAGTGGACGCTTGCCTGGCTGAGATGGGACCGGTGGCTGCTGCTGCTGCTGCTTGGGTGGCTGTGCCTGCCCCGCTGCAGCTGCTGCTGAGCTTGATGCTGCCGAGCGAGGCGCTGCTGCAGACTGCCGCTGCAGCGGCGACGTCACTTCGTCAACCTGCTTAGGCATTGGCAGCGGCGGCGTGGCAGCGGCGCGCTGCTGGTGCTGGTGCTGGTGCTGGTGCTGGTGCTGGTGCGGGTGCTGGTGCTGGTGCGGGTGCTGGTGCTGGTGCTGGCGCTGGTGGTGGTGGTGGTGGTGGTGCTGCTGCTGACGGGCGGCAGGATCAGTCGCAGTTGCCGCTGTTGCCGCAGCTGCCGCAGCGGCGGTTGCACGCTGGGCAACGGTGGCGCCGCCAGAGGGTGCGGCATTCGCAACGCTGATGCCGCTGCCAGCTGGTGTGGTCGAAGACCCGGCCTTGATGGCTGCCAGCGACTTTTTAAACTGCAGGGTGGACAGAAAGCGGAGGCTTCTTATAAAACCGTATATATAAATGACGGCTGCAATTAGCTGTTTAAAAATGCAGCAGAGGGGGAGGGGAAGGTGGGCAGGTGAGGAGGGTGAGCGTGGCCGTGGAGTAGGGAGCAAGATATAATTGTTATGCTGCCTAGTGCTCTACCCGGTATAGACACAGCACTTGGCAGGCACTTGGCACTTGACAGGCAGGCAGGCTTATGTGTGCGCACCGTTTGATAGAAAGCAGAAGCGCCCAGCGGCCGCCTTGCCTGCGCTTGCGACTGGCCTGCTTGCGGGGCTGCCTGCTGCTGCCGGCTGGGCGCCGCCTGCCCGCCTCCTTGGCCCCGCTCCGGCTGCTCACTGGCTGCTGGTTGCATCATGCTGCTTGTGCCAATGGCTGTGCTTGCTGCTGCTGCTGCTGCTGCTGCCAAGGCGACTGGTGCAATCGGCGAGGTTGCTGCCTTGCCGTCGCCCCGCTGCTGTGCTGCTGCCGGCGCCTCAAGCAGCTGCTGCCATGCTGCATGCAGCGCGGTCGCAGCCTCCGCCACGTCCATGTGCTGGTGCGTCTGCAGGCGGCGCACGGTGCGGCGCAAGTCGGCGCTGCTGCGCAGCAGCGCCGCCTCGAAGGGCAGCGCCGCCAGCGTTGCCAGCACTGCTTGCAGCAGCGTGTACTGCTCCTGCTCCAGCCCAGCCTCCAGCCACCCTTCTAGCGTCGAAAGGAAGCTCGCTGCAGGGACAGACGTACGAAGGGTGTGTCACGAGGGGGGAGGTGTGCTGTGTTCTGAGGAGGTTCAACATACACGTTTGACGGCCAGCCTGGCATGCAACGCCCGCGCCTGCATGCAAGCAAGCTGCTGGTGGTGCACAAAGCCACGGACGCCGCCCAGGCGCCGCCCAGGGGGCCTGACGCACCCGTGGACAGCAGGCGGGCCCGTATGGCGCGCCGGCTGGCGGCCGCTGCCCGCGCCGCCGAGCAGCGCACCACGTTGCTTGACAGGCTGCCCACGAGTGACACAAACTGGCCTGTGGAGGGCAGGTGGGCAGGCAGCAGGGCGGGGTGTTTGAGGTGGCCACAGCACACCCGGCAGCCTCCCTGCTGTGCCCTTTCAGTGTCGGGCCACAGTCCTGCGCGAACGAGGGTTCAGCCTCCCTCACCGCTTCCCATCCTTTATTCCCTCCCCCACCTGTGACGGACGCATCTCGCAGCCCGCCGCTGTTGCTGTCCAGAAGCGCCTGCAGCTTGGCAGCAGCGGCCTGGCGTCCCGCCGCCGCTGCGGCAACCGCGGCACGCTGAGCCTCCTCGCTTAGCCCTGGAGGGATCCCGCGCGTGCCGTTGGCAGCGTCGTCACCGCCCCCCTCGGCTGCTGTGGCGGCATCAGCGGCGGCGCGCTGCGCCGCCCGCTGCAGGCACTGCCTGGCGGCGTGCTGCAGCTGCGCCCAGTAGGCGAGCGCAGCCTCAGGGGCACAGTTCGCTTGAGTGCCCACAGCCACCGCCTGCGCTGCGCTCAGGGTCGACTGCACCGCTGACAGCTGTGGGCAGGGAGCGGGCAGGAGGCGGGCGGGCAGCGGGGAGACGGTGAGGCAAGGACATGTAGGTGCACCGGCCAGGGCTAAGCTGGACCCACCAACTGAGATTGCGTTCGTTGGTCTGGCATGCATCTCCCGCAGGCAGCTTGCCTGCCGCAACAGCGCTTTGGCAGGCGCAGGCAAGCACGAGGCGGCACCGCGTGCCGGCGCCACCGCCGCCGCTCGGTCATGCGCCTCAGCGCCATCGGCAAGGCATGAGTCGCTCCTTACGCCTTGCCGAGCTGCTCGTTTAATCATGAAATGGCCGGGCGACCGGGGCGGAGCGCTCAGGCGCAGAGCGAGGTCGGGGTGGGCCGGGTGGTGGAGCTCAAGGGCCCGAGACGCCTTCGACAGCTTTTCAGGATTCGCGACAGTCGGACGAAGCATAGAGGATAGCAAAAGGGCGGCTGAGCAGGCCGCAGGCGCATCAAACCTTTAATGGCGGCGGCGGCGGCTGGGCAACTCTCGTCCCCCACCAGGCACCTCCTTGCGTGTTCTTTTGTTCAGCGTTTCTGGCGCGCCGCATCCTGCCCTTCAGCGACATGGCTGCCCTCCTACAGCGTCGCCTGCTCGGCAGCGCGCTTGAAGCGCTCCAGCAGCAGTCGCGCGGCATGTCGCTAGTGCCCGTCGTAATTGAGTCCACGAGCAGGGGCGAGAGGGCATTCGATATTTACTCCCGGCTGCTGCGCGAGCGGATTGTGTGCGGTGAGAGCCGGCACCACTGTCGCAGCGTCCCGCAACTCCCGGCACGGATGCACAATGCACGTGGGGACTGCAACACAGCGAACCAGGCATGAATACGCGATGTGACTGCCGCCGTCGCCGCCGCCGCCGCGTCGCCGCCCGCTGCCGCCAGTCTCACTCTCACTTCTCTTCCCCTCGCACGGTCATCTGGTAAGTTAACGGCCCCATAGACGACCACATGAGCAACCTGGTCGTGGCGCAACTGCTGTACTTGGAGAGTGAGAATCCAGAGAAGCCGGTGGGTGGGGGCGGGGGCGGGGTGGCGGGGCAGTATGAGGCCTCGAGTCTGTGTGGGCAGGTCATTGAACGTTGACAAAGATGCAAGGCTCGCATGGGCTTGCCAGCGGGGCTAGCCGTTCGATGCAGCTGTGCTGCCTGGCCTGCACGCTGGAGCTCCTGGTGTTGCCAGGCTGAGCTGCATTCTGGGTCCCTGGCAGCAAGCCCTTTAGTACCCCCGCTTGTCCCCTGCCACCCACCCACTGCCAAGCAGATCAGCCTGTACATCAACTCTCCAGGCGGCGTGGTGACGGCTGGACTCGCAATTTACGACACGATGCAGTACGTACGGTGCCCAGTGGGCACGCTGGCGGTTGGACAGGTGCGGCTGCCGGGGTTTGTTGCTGGCCTGGCGCGGGTGCTGGGCGAGCCCCGGTGCATGCTTCGGTGGGACTGGGCAGGCTGGCAGTGCCACTTTCTGCCACGCCCTCGGGCACACATCTGTTGGCCCTGCGCGCCCGCCCCTGTGGCCTGAGAAGCATGCTGCTTTCTGGCCACCCCATGTGCCTCTTCCTCTGCGCCGTCCCTCACCAGGCGGCCTCCATGGCATCCCTGCTGCTGGCTGCCGGGGAGAAGGGCCATCGCCGCACGCTGCCGCACAGGTGCGAAGCGCTGCGGGGAGGGTGCACTCGCGGCTGCAGGTTGGAGCCGCGCCGCCGCAACGCACGCGCCGCCGCTCCACCACCACCTTCCCTCCCCCCCTGCTGCAGCCGTGTGATGCTGCACCAGCCCTCCGGCGGCGCGCAGGGGCAGGCCAGCGACATTGCCATTGCCGCCAAGGAAATCCTGAAGATGAGGGAGCTGCTCAACGGGCTCTACGTGAAGCACACGGGGCAGGACGCAGCGCGCGTGGGTGCGTGTGGGGGGCTGGCAGGGTGAGGGGTGAGGCACGCATGGGCAGGTGCGGCTGGTGGCAGGGGCCGTGGGCGGGAGCAGCAGTGGGAGGGGGGTCAGGCTGAAGAAGTGCGCCGACCGAACTGTGCGTGGAGCCCTGCCTACAGCATTGGACAGAGGAGGCGCGTGTCCCATGTGTCTCTGCCATCAACCGCCCACTCGCCCGCCCCTGCCCTAACGCTTCTCCGCCCTCCTCGCCAAGTGCTGCTGAACGCGAAAGAGGCGCCCGAGTGCGATTTTTCACGTCTGCACAGGGGGCACATGTAGGCGGCCACTCACCCTTCCGCTCCCTGCTTGCCTGCCTCCCGTCCTACACACAGAGGAGGTGCTGGAGCGTGACTTCTTCATGTCCGCGCCTGAAGCCAAAGACTTTGGGATCGTGGACGAGGTGGGCGCCGCCTCTCGGCCGCCGTGGCCGTGTTGCATTGCGCTTAGCGGGCCGTGTGGGTGTTGGCTGCGATGTCCGCCCCTGAAGCCAAGGCTTTGGGATCGTGGACGAGGCGGGAGCCTGCCTGGGGAGGTGGGAAGGGCCTCTTGTGGAGGCGAGGCCGGAGCCCCGCTGCTGAGCCGATGCACCTCCTCCTCCCTGCCTGGTGCTGTGGTTGTGCCGACGACCCTGCTGAGCCCTGCTGCGGACGCATGCTGCATCGTGCACGACCGAGCACATGGTCGCTTTGTTGCATTGCGGTCTGTTGCTGGCGGGCGTGCTCACGACGCGCCTGCATGCCTGGTCATCTCCCGCTGCAGGTCATCGCGCAGCGGCCGGACGCAGAAGCAGAGGCGCTAGCCCAGGCTGGAGGCGCCGGCGCGGCAAACCTGTTTTAGTTTAGGCCTGCTACCCTAGTTTAGGCTTGCTGGCTTGCCGCCGTGGCGTAGCTTCCAGCAGCCTGGACGGCCCGCAAGCCTCTGCACGCCTGGCTGTTAGGCAGGTGCCTCCATGTGCGCTCAGCGTGCACTAGACGCCGGCTCAGCCCCTCTGGGCAGGTCTGCCGTGCTGCCGCAGCCGCAGCCGCCGCCGCTGCTGCACTGTAATACCTCTACTTGTACTGCTGTGCTTCCCTCACCGCTTCTCCCCTGTGTTCCACGCTAGCTACTATACGCTGCCCACTTTCCTATGTACCACCTGTGCCCTGCTGCCGTGTACCTGCCGGCAGCACAACGCTGTAACGCAACCAGTGCAACTTTCTAAGGTCGGCTGTTGGCCAAGGCACATACGCATCTAGTGGCAGGCGAGCGGGCGCAAAGTCTCGCAGGGTGGTACGTCGAGGGCCGGTGCCAAGGTCAGGCCCGTGCAGGCGTCAGCTTCAGGAAGGATATGCCCAAGGGTGCGCATGCCAATGCATGATGCACCACCACCTTTCAGCAGGCGCTGTGCGGGGGGCCGCCGTCGGGGGGCCTCGGGGGACTTGCTGCCCTCGCTGCCCACCCATCGCCGTTGCCACCACCGCCGCCGTAACCTGGGTTCGCTGCCTTACGGTTCAAGGGGTGTATGGCAGCGGGGAGTGCGTTTGATGAGCTGCGAGGGGAGCAAGCGCAGCATTCAGTCGCCCAATTTGTCCGCTGGACGAGCGGCCGACCGCACAGACGAGGGCCGTGGCCGCGCATGGGCGGGGCTCAGCCTTGCCAGGCATAGCGCCTGGCTCCTTCTGAATCAGACCTGGTGATATCAAGCACACGATGAGAAGAGCAAGCGCATGCTGACCAAACGGGAATGCTGGAATGCCGGTCGGCACTCTTGAGGCGGGCGGCGCGCAGCGGGCGTCGCGGGTGGCCCCGTGGCCCCGTGCAGAGGGCCCCGCTCGTCCGCCTCGTTACGCATAACTTGTATGGCCGCTCGGCAGCCCTCCTAAAGCGCTCAGTTGAGCAGCGCTGCTCCACGCCCTCGGGGCTTCGTTTATCGGCACGCGCGATGTGCAACGGCGAATGTTGCACGCCCCAATGTGCTCCAGCCGCCGATCTGGCCGGCATTCTAAACAGCAACAGGCGCGAGGGTTGTAAGCGGGCGCCTGTTCCTGCGCTGCAGGGGCTGCGGCGCCTTTCCCATGGCCTCCATGCCGGCGAGCCGAGCGGGAAGCGCATCGGGACGCAGCAGACGCCCGCCGCTCCAGGGACGGGGCGCCGCCGCTGCCGCCGCTCGCGCCCTCGGTCAACCCTTGTGCCGTCGCTCTCGCTCCCGTCGTGCAGGCAGTGGGCAGAGGCGCAGGTGCGGCGTGACCCTCGCTTCTTCACCTCGCTTGTCGCGACACAGATGCCCCAGTGGCTCTGGTGGGTGCTGCTGGCGGGAAGGTGCAGAGGGCGGCGGCGAGGGCGGCGGCGAGGGCGTCCTGCTGGAGAGACTCAGAGATTGCCACCACCAGCAACATGCCCTGTAGTGGCTGGCTGGTTGCGCAGCATGTCCAGCGAAGCGGAAGCTGTCGCCGCACAAACGCCTGCCCCCACACCCTCCCCCTGGGTGCACGCTATCTTCGCAGGATTGGCTGCTCCGACTCTCGCGTGCCTGCCAATGAGCTTCTGGGCCTGGGGCCAGGCGAGGTGTTCGTGCAGGCGCGTGGCAGCGTTGCGAGGGCGCAGGAGGCGCGGCCGGGCAACGCAGAGGGAGGCTGCGCCGTCGTTGCGCCGCTGGGCCGGGGTCCTGCTGTCTGCCGCGTGGCCCTGCCCCTGCCTGCCAGCCCTCAACCCTGAAGCCCTGCCCCTCCCTGTCAACCCTCGACTATCTCCCTTGCCTTATTGCCCCTCTTGTTCAGCGCAACGTGGGCAACCTTGCCACCCTTAAGGACATGAACTGCATGGCCACGCTAGAGTATGCTGTGAACGGTGGGTGGCACTGGGGTTTTGCGGTACTGGGGTTCTGTGATCCTGCTGTGAATGGTGGGTGCCGCGCCGATGCGCACGCTGGGCGTGCTGGGCGAGCCCTGCCTGCGGCCGGGGCTGCTCGCCAAGCAAGCCGTTGTGCTGCTGCGGGGTGCTGCGGCGTAGGGCTGGCGCCGAGCGCCGCAGACTGGCGGGCCTGAGGTGGCTTGCGTCCTGGTTGCTTGTTTGCGTCGCATGCACGCCTGCTGCATCTCACCAGCCGTCCATTGCCTTTTGTACTGCAGTGCTGAAGGTGAAGCACGTCATTGTGTGCGGGCACTACGGCTGCGGAGCCGTGAAGGGCGCGCTCACCATGCCCTGCGCCACGCCCGGTGCGCTTCTGCGGGCTGGGCCCAGGGGCGGCTCCGCCACCCCTGCTAGCACCGTGCTTGCGGTCGCGGGCAAGTGCTCTTGCCCCTCCGGGCAAGTGCACTTGCCCCTCCCTCCCGCTTGCTCTCACTCACCCCGCTTCAACCGACGCCTCCTTCCCTCCATGCAGAGGCCTGGTCAGCCTGAGGCTCCAGGACATGCGCGCCGCGCGCACACTTTGCGTTGCACCCTTCAACACCTAAACCCGTCCTTGCGCGCGTCGTTCCCTCCTCCCATGCAGGCCTGGTCAACTTGTGGATCCAGGACATCCGCGACACGCGCGACCGCAACATCGAGGTGCTGCGCCGCCTGCAGGGAGCAGAGCAGGTGGACAAGCTGGTGGAGCTGAACGTCCTGCGGCAGGTGGGTGGGCGCAGGCGGCTGGGAGCGCTGGGAGGGTGATTGGGCCGGTTTTCTGAGTGGTGCGTGGCGGATGTGCTGGGCAGCCTGCCGCAGCCCCTGGCCTCCCACAGCCCCTCTCCAGCCTCCCCTACTGCCCGCCCACTCATCCACCCCCTCTCCCCCTGCCGCCCGCCAGGTGTTCAACGTGTGCACCAGCCCCATCGTGCAGCAGGCCTGGAACGCCGGCCAGCCCGTGGCGGTGCACGGCCTGGTGTACGCCCTGTACGACGGCATCCTCAAGGTGGGGGTTGGATTGTAGGGTTGGGTGGGGTTTGGGATGAATGGATTCGCGAGAAGGGCGCGGTTCGACGGTGCCAGCGCGCCCTGTACAATGGCGTTCCAAAGGCGTATTTGGGCGAGGTGGGTTCGATGGTGCCGGTGCGCTGCGCTGCCTTGCCTGCTCCTGTGGCGCCGCTGCTGGGCACGCTCGGTGCACCTGTGGGCAGGTAGCCCCTCAACCTACCTCCTTCCCTCCTCGTCCCCCCTCTGTCCCCCCCTCTTCGCAGCCCCTCACCCCGCCCATCACCAGCCTGGAAGACTTTGAGGCGTTCTCTCACATGCAGGTAGGCCGGCGGCCAGCAGCTGAAGGGGGAAGTGCAGGGAGACAGTTGCGCTGTCACGAGGCAGCGCCAGAGCTGTAGCAGGGCAGTAGCAGTGCCGTTTCGGGGCATTCGCCCGCCTCCGCCGCGGCCCCGCTGCATGCTCTGGTTCTGTGCAGGCCTGGGATGGGCGAGTGCGCGCGTATCAGTGCAGACAACAGCGGGGATGAGGAGGAGGATTGACAGGCACCCTGAGAGGGGCAGGGCGGCAGGGTGGCGCTGCCGTTTGATCAGCTGTGGCCAAGTGGACGAGGCGTGGTGGGCAAACGGAGGTGCAGGATTGCCTGGTGACGCTGCCGCGTTCCCCTGCTGCGCTGTGCAGGAGCTGGACGGCCTGCGCCACTTGTCCCTGTCGGTGCTGCAGCACATGAGCTTCGAGCGCGAGTGCCTCAGGTGCGCGTCCCTGCAGGCGGTGTGTGGGCTGAGAGCACAGGGCCGTGGGAAAGACGCCGGCGCCACCACTCTGCTGCTGCTGCTTCTCGTTGCGCACACACACACCGTAGGCTCCCGTCGGCTTTGTTCACCCTCACCCATCCCTCCCCCCTTGCTCCTCCCCCCTGCCGGCAGGCGCGCCAGCATCGACCGTGCCGTCAGCGGGGAGTGCAAGCAGGCCTCCGCCACGCCGGCCGTTCAGCTGGCGGCGCCAACTGCCAACGGCGTGGCCGCTGCCCGTGCTTTCGAGGGGTAGGGGCGCCCCGCGCGGTCCACCCTCCCGACGATCGATAATCAGTGGTATCACTGATATCAGCCAATGTACGTTCCCCGAGCCAGATGGCGGTCCCTTGGACGCCTGCCAGTATCACCGGCGTCATGCTTGCGGCGCGCCACCGCCCGCCCTTGTTCCACACATTCATTCGCTCCCCCTGTGCAGTAGGATTCTTGCTTGCCCCTTTTTCACCTCTCCCTGCCTCGCTGTCCTACCCTGTCGTCTGATTTTGTTTCCCGCCCTGCGCGCCTGGTGCCTCTCGCGCTGTCCGAGCCCCTTTGCCTGCTCGGCCTCGGGCCTCATGCAGTCGGCGTGGTGTGCGCTGTCGATTCACACGTGCAAACAGCGCAGCACACCAGGAGTGCCAGGTCAATTCGGGAACAACGGGTGGTGTGAGCGAGTGATTTCGGCGTTCCTGCCTGCCTGCTGTAGCCTTGGTTGAGGTGGGCAGGGGAGTGCCGAAGCATGAGTGCAGGGGACGGAAATGGTGGGCGAATACCGATTGGGTGATATGTGCAAGTCTAGGGCAGAGTCTAGGGCAGAGTTCTACAAGGTTGAATGTACAAGGATGAGCAAATGTGCAAGGACGAGCAAGCCTGCGTGCTAGTGGCTCAGGGCTGCGGTGCAGGCGCAGCAGCACCACAGCCACACCAGGCGATGCTCCACTCTCAGGGCTCCGCAGCTGGTGCAGTGGCAGCGGCGGCGGGTGCCATACCCAGGAAGGCCTCGACTTCAGAGACGAACCAGCCCAGCTCCTGGTGCGCCACAGTGTGCGCAGCGCCAGGCACGACGTGCAGCACCACCTGGGGGTTGCCCGTGAGGGCGGCAGCCAGGATGGGCGCGTTGCCAGCCGGTACAAGGGGGTCCAGCTCTCCCTGCGGCAGTGGCAGTGGGGGGCAGCCGCGGGGGGCAGCAGTGGTGGACGGCAACTGTGAGCAGCAGCACGCTGGCGGCAGCAGCGGTCCATCTGGCGGCAGCATTGGTGGCAACAAAGCGGCAACGGCGGCAACAGCGCAGCGCAGCACAGCACAGCGCAGCCCGCAGCGCAGCACAGCCACCTGGACGATGAGCACGGGGCTGGTGATGGAGGGCAGCTCGTCGGAGATGAGCGGCGTGCGGAGGAACCTGAGCACCATGTCCGCCTGCGGCAGGGGGGGGAGCCAGCACCGCGGTGTGAAGCGATACCTTAGCAAAGTCTGCATTGAGCGGTTGTAACACTGATGCGCTGCATCAAACAAACTTCACGATCCAGCCAGCAGCGGAAGGTGCCAGCGAGCAGCGAAGGTGCGGCATCGCCGCACCTGAGAAATCCAGGACACTTGCGGCAGGATGCACAGGCCTCAGGCTGGCCAGATGCTGCTGGTGCGTGTGTGCTGTGCATCAGTACTGCGTTCCACCACGTGCACCTACTGGACTCCACATGGCTGCAGCTGGCTACCTGCTGTGCCATGCTGTGTCTTGCTGTGCTGTGCTGTGCAGTGCACGCACCTGCTGCCGGCCCACAACTGGGTTGGTCTGGCTGTATGCTTGTGCAAAGAAGCGCAGAGGCGACTGGCAGCCACTGCCAGCTCTGCACGGGCGCAGCCAGACAGGACAGGCTCGCATTTCAGGGCGAGGCAGGGGGAGGGGAGGGGGCCAGCGAGCGTCCTGGCGACAGCCGGGCTCTGCAGGCGGATAGCATGCGTGTGTGCACACAGCATGCCAAAGGGCACAGCACAGGCTGCGACTGTGCACTCCCTGTGGGCAGCTGCTGCAGTCGATAGCTCCATGCGCCAACTGCTGGTGCCCTGGAGCCCGCACCTGGGTGTTGCTTCAAGGGGAAGAGGTTGTTGCTCACTTGGTCTGGGGAGGGGTTGACGTAAGAGTCCAGCACTTCCTGCCACAGTGGAAGCCCATGGGAACAGGTGGTGGCTAAGGGTTGAGAGCCCTCTCTTAAAGATAGATTTTGGCAGGGATGGGGGCACGTCGGATCCCGGCGCATCGACAGGCCCTCCTGTGTTGGCGAGGATTCAACACGAGTTCGACACAGAGCCCCCTGCACGCCGAAAGTGAGGGTGACACGTTGCTATGCGCCCGCGGCACGGACAGGCAGCGTGCGTCGCTGGCGTGATGGGCGTGTGCGTTGCACACACACGTGCTGTGTCCAGAGCACACCGCCTGCCTGCCTCGTTGCACCGCACCGGTGCTGGTTCGATGCGGTCGGGGCCCCCGGGGAAGGGAGACACCAGCACCAGCCTCCCCAGCGCGTCTGGCTCCAGCTCAGCCATCCTCATGAGGATGATGGCACCCAGAGACCTGCAGATCCGTGGCACGGCACGACAGGGCACGACAAGGTTGTAATTGGGAGGTTGATGCCATTGGGCGGAGCTGGTGACCGGGCACGGGGGCACTGCGAGGGGGGCAGGCAGCGCTGCGGCGCACTGGGCATGGCCCCCCAGCTCTCACCACGCAATGACGTCGGGGCGTTCCAGCCCCTCGGCATCCATGAAAGCCAGCACCGCCTCCGCCACCTCGTCGACGGACGAGTAATTGAAGCCCGGGGCCTGCCGGGCGTCCAGAGGGATCCAGATGTTGGGGGGAGTCACACGCTCCATGCTGACGTGCGTACAAGAAGCATCTGCCACCCACAATGTGGCTCATGTCTGAAAATGATGATGAGCCTGACCCGAGAAGCACCCAACAGGGGCGACAGCAGCCGGCAGCAAGGGTTCAGCAGCGCACCCACCTGCGACGCCCCGATGCCCGGCCAGTCGACGACCGTCACTTGCCGGCTGGCAGCCAGGCTGGTAAGCAGCTCGGGAGGCCACATGTACATTGAACCGCCCTGGGGGAAGGTGGGAGAGGGGCGAGGGCGAGGGAAGGAAGGATGGCTAATTTAATCAATGAAGGAGAGGATACATGCATGCGTGGGCACCAAGTGCTCCCCCCTGTGTGGTGCCGCAGCGGCAGATGCAGCTGCCGCTCCACCTGCTCCTGCCCCGCAGCAGCCTGGGAGAAACACCTGCTGCACCTGCCCCCCACACGCCGCACCGTGCCGGGCAGCAGCAGCACCGGCGGCGCGCGGGCGGCGCCACCTGTCGGCCCGAACGTGTGGTACCCCCACCGAACGCCTGCCGCCTCCACGTGACGCAGCGGGCCCAGGAAGGGCGCAGGCTGGCCGCCGTCCAACAGGCCGCCGGGGCACAAGGCCAGCGTAAGCAGCAGGGTGCTGATGCTTGGCAGCGCAGCTTCGGCCGCAGGGCCTGGTGCCGCCGCTGGCGCCGCCGCCGTGGGTGACGTCATCGTTTGTGCCGGCACTGCGGCAGCGGGCGCCTCTGCAACCGCCGAGGTTTGCTGGAGGGCGCGCGCTGCTCGGTTGGGCAGTGCAGCGGCAGCAGAAACGGCGCAGGAGAGCAGCAGGCCCGCGAGCACAGCTGCTCCCGTGCTGGCGAGGGGGAGACGGCCGGTCATGGTTGCCTGCGATCGCTCGGGAGTATGGTCGACCAGAGGGCGCGAAAATAGCTAGGGTGCAGGCAGGCGATGTCGCGAATTGTGCCGTTGCGCTGCGCATGCTTCCACTGCCGCCCGGCCACCGCAACCACCGTCCCGCCCCCTCTCTCAGGCCAAAACCACCCCCTTCACTGCATTTAGGTGAAATTATTTGACGGTCATCTACTGCTGCATACCTGCTCGTCGGGCAACGGTCGCCCACTACAGTTGCCAGCACCGCGGCAGCTCGGTGGTTTCTGCGCCGCCGCCACCGCCGCCAGCGCTGCCTCGCAACGCAACCGATTGCGACTCCTGATGCGTGATGTGCTTCGACAATCTGTCTTGCTTCGACTTCTGCTTCTAGCTTCGCAGGCCCGCCCTGCAGGCACCTGGGCGCGGCCGCCGTTCGCTGGAGGCTCTGTTGGCACGCTTGCTCCTGCAATCACAGCCTCTGTGCCTCCTGCTGTACCCTGATTTAGCGCCGCAAACATGTCCAGCGAAGAGTCGAGGGAGAGCGCGAGCGGAGAAAGCTCGAACGCTGGCTGGCCCGCCGTCTCTCGCCTGGTTCGATATGGCATCGGCATGCTGGAGCGCGGAGAGCGGGTGCGCCGGGCGATCGACGTCGCGAGCTGCACTGCCGCCGCCGCCGCCTGCCGCTCCCAGCTCTGCAACACCTCTCACCTGCAACTCCTCCCTGCAGCCGCCGCCCCTGCCTGAGGCACTGTACGAGTGGCCCGACGCGATTGTCCCAGGAGTGTCGATTGGGGCGCTGGTGGGCGCTCACAAGCACTGGGAGGCCCGCAGCCGCGCACGTGAGCAAGCCGAGGGCTTCCTACTGAAGCTCTCCGTTTCCAGCTGTTCGGCGCTGTTTATCCGTAGCTGTTTGGGCGAGGTTTGTCGTGAGCAGCGCACCTCGCTCCGGTGGTGCCCGTGGTGCACCCGCAGCGCCGTTCCCCTGGTCGCACTCGCCTCTCGTCGCCCTCCCCGACGCCTCCCATGCCCTCCACCTCCCCCCCCCGCTGTAAGCCAGCTGCAGCCAGCTTTCCTAGGACACTGTCGTGGGAGCTGCGCTGCCTGTTCCGCTCAAGCCCCCCCCCCCCCCCCCCCCTCTCAACTCGAATGAGTCCGCCTGCAGCCGCGCCCGCCTTCCCGCCGCCGCGCACCCTCTCCTGGGAGGTACGCCGCCTCTTCCGCTTCATCGACTCGGCGCAGCGCGGCGTGCTCTCCGTGGGAGGCCTGGCGGCTCTCTACTTTGGGGTGGAGCTGCTGGCTGGGGTTTACCGAGGGGAGCGCTGGCTTGTGACCGACAGCTTCCTCGGCGGGGTGGCGGCTGCAGGAGCATACACGGGTGCGCGCGGGGTGGGGTGGGTGGTGTGCTGCCGTGGGTGCGGCGCTGCTTGCGGGACAGCCTCGACAGCACTTTGCCCCTCCTTGACCGAGCAGTCGCCCTAGGGAGGCTTTTCACTTGCTGCAGCTCTGGCTATAGCAGCTCTCGCTGACCGCGCCTGCCTGCCGCCCTGCCCTCCCTTGTGCGGCGGAGCATGGCATGTTGCCCAACCCTGCGGCTGCCTGCGCTGCCCTCTTCACCCCCGCTGCAGTGCATGCTGTGACGCACACGCCTACGTGGCCCCCCCAGAACCTGAAGCAGAGGCTGGCGGTCATACTTATGGTGGCGTTTGGCGAGGGGCTGTGGAAGCGAGGCAGGGTGGAGGCCAGAAAGATCGAGGCGGCAGAGGCGGCGGCAGGTAGATGGGCGCTCCCTGTGTTAGATGCGAGGCGTGGCGGAGGGCGCAGTCGCGCTTTGCTGCATGCGCCCGCCTGGCAGTCCGCTTTGATGGCCTGGGAGCTGCGCCTCTTGGTCCACACGCCTCCCAGCCCTCAGCGTCCATGCTGTTTGCAGAGGGAGCGCATGCATCTGGGGACGGCGGCTGCACACGTGGCACTGATCCCACTTTTGCTCCTGCTCATTTTTTTTTTTTAATGTGCCTCTGATACGACCTCTATCCGCCTTGCGCACGCCCCCCTCTCGCGCAGCGGAGAAGGAGCGCGTGCGCCAGGAGATGGTGGCTGCCCGGCAAGGAAGCAACGCCGTCTCGCTGCTGCTGGCCCAGCTGGAGGCGCAGCGGCAGGGCGGGCCGCCTGCAGGGACAGGGCAGCAGGCAGCGCCGCAGGGACAGGAGCGGCAGCAACAGGAGCAGCAGCAGCAGCAGCAGCGAACAAATGGAGACCCACCACTCGAAGCTGCGTCTCCACGCAGCGTGCCGGCAGGGCAGGCGGAGCAGGGGTGGTGGCGATGGCGGTGACAATGACACCAGGCGTCCCGCCGTGCCTTGCCCCCCTCGAACCATCAATCCCTGTGTTTTCAACCTGCATACCTTGTGTTACACTTCTGCACAGAATGATTACGCTTGACGAATGGGGCCGGGGGGTGAACACAAGAGGGAGGCAACGGCGGGGGACAATGGAGCGCCGCTGCCCAGCAATGGCGGGCGTAACAACAAGCGGCAGCCCTCGCACGTCAGGTCGGATGCACTGGGTGCGAAAGCTCCCCCGCTCCGTACATACAGTCAACGGTTTGCAGGACAGCTTGGCAGCGCACGTCAGCGCTGCCCCGGGTTTGGAGTGCACTCCAGCTGCTGCCTGGATGTAGTCCAGTCGGGGTCCTTCTCAAAAGACTCTCCGCTGCAGCTATAACCCGCATCCAGGTTGGGAGCGCCTGCTGTCGCCGGCGCTAACAGCTGGGCCGACCAGCGGCGGAGCCGGTGGCGCAGGAGCTCAGAGGAATCACTCCTGTCCCAGGTCGATTGACACGTCCTCAAACGTGCGCTGCCGAACGGGGATGGCGCTGGGGGTGCCTGCAGAGTGGAGTGGAGGGGGGTGGAATGCAGGGGTGGTGCGGGGTGGGATGGAGGGGCGGCAGGGGGCACTGACGAGGAGGGCAGCGGCAGCGCAGGCTGGTCCTGCCTCGCCAAAGCCGTGGGGGATTGCAGGGAGGCGCCAGGGCAGCAGCCGCTGGGCCGTCGCTTGCGTGCACATCGCCCGGTCACCTTCTGCCTCCTCGCCACCTGCTGCGGCCACGGTCGCACCCACACGCTCCCATGCGCCCTTGCTGCTGGCATGAGGGAACACAGCATGCACACCACATGCGCTCACTGTTTGCGAGGGTGACGTCGCCGCGAATTGCAACCCCCGCCTCGAAACGCACGGGGCCCTTGACAGTCAGGCTCTTGCAGTGGAAGAGGGAGGGAACAACCGGCGCCAGCGCCTCCATCTGGTCCACCAGCCTGGCAGAAGGGCAGCAAGTGATGCAGCAGCCAGCTCAGCATCAAAAGAGCTTCGAAGGGCGGCGGGGCACGGCAGTGGCGCGGCGTAGACGGGCAGTCGGGGCGGTGAGCGCGGGCGTGGCATTTGGCAGCCGCAGCAGCACGGGGCAGCACGCCGCGCGTGCGGCCCGACGCAACGCACGCAGCGCAGGCGTGCCGACAGCCAAGCCGCTGGCATGAGCTGCTGGCACATGCGTCCCAACCAGCGGCAAGGCAAGGTCCCTCACGTGTAATGATTGTCGTCCAGGCCCAGCTCCCTCAAGAAATAAGGAGCCATGTATGATGGTACGATTTAGATATAAGGAACAAGAACACAGATTATTCACTTACTTGTAGTGCTTGTCGTCCAGCTTGATCAGCGGCGGCACCGGGGCCGCCAGCACCACCGTCGACTCCTCCGTGACCTTGTACGCGTCTGCAGGCACGCGGGGGGGGGGGGGGGAGGGGGGCGTTGAGGTTCCTGCTCGGCGGTTCTGGCTGGACTGGGCACGGGTTGACCAGCCAGCAGGCACCTGCACCGCGCGCCTCCCTCCCTCAACACCACCCGCCCCCCGCCCCTCCAGATGCTTCGGGTGCCGAGCAGCTAGCTACGGTTCGCCCACCCACCTGAGCGCACCGAGGAAAGCGTCGTTCCAGGTCTTCACAGGCAGTGCGCCGCCGCCGCCGCCGCCCCCCCCCTCGACACCTCCCTGCCAGCGGCCCCTCCCCCAGCCTCCCCTGTGTGCCGAGCAGCTAACGGCCACCTAGCTTGTACCCACCCGAGCGCAGCGCAAACAGGTCGTTGCAGGTCTTGACGGGGGCAAAGCGCGAGCGCGGAACCACCACCGCCCCCGCCTCCTCGAAGCACTCGATGGCGGAACCCATGGCTGTTTCCTGCGACGTCGACAGGCGTGGTGAAACGAGGAATGCAGGTGGCAGGAGTGTTGAGCCAAGCGCTGTGTGGCCGACCCCATGGCGGGCTTATGCGCTGTGGTCAAGAGGGCCATGGGGTTGAGGCCTCCTTGGAGCAGGCGGCAGGCCAAGGACGGGTCGCAGAAACGCAGGCGCACCGGCGTGCAAACAACCCGCCAGGCTGGAACACCCAACCACACACCAGGCCGGAACCACTGGAACCAACAAAGTCATCCATAACTGAAGAACGCTCGAACCACTGGAACCACCCACCAGCTGGAACACCGGCGGCGTGGACGCGTCCCGTGGGTTGACCGTCTTCTTGTTCTTGATGAGCGGCAGGCGCAGCGTGCCGCCTGCGGGCGGGGGCACGCGTGGCAGGCGCGTGTGGGGAGGCCGACTGATTGGCAGCGCATTGCGGCACAGCGTTGCGTGCCAGTCGCGGCACCTCCGGGGGGCCTCGCCGGGCGCACTGCAGGCGTCCCACGCGGCGCTCCTGCCCATGCTTCTCTCTCTGCGACACCCAAACGGTGCAGGGCAGCCTCACCGCAGGCGTCCAGCGCTGCCTTGAGGGTTTTCAGGTTCACCCACAGGTTGTTGGTGTTGAAAAACTTGTGCCTGGCCGGGGACCGCGGGGGGGAGGGATGCGGGACAGATGCAGGGTGGTCGGCGGCTCGCCCTTCGCCACCAGCCTGCAGCCTGCCACCGTCGCATGCCGACATGCGACGGGGCGTAAGCCCACAGCAGCGCACAGCACACGCACAGCGACGCGACAGCAGCGGCGGCGGCCGTTGTTGTCGGCAGCGGTGGCGGCAGCTGCGGCACAGCAGCGACAACCAAGCAGCGGCACGGTGCACCTGCGCCATGCGCGGCGGCAGTCGCAGCGCCCACTCACAGGGTGACGTCCTCAAACTTGTCCTTGTCCCCGTCGGGGCACATGGCGCTCTCACGCAGCCTGCAGGAGGGAGGCCAGGCGGGGTGCGACAGGGTTTTGTCGACGGGGGTCACCGCGCAGCACCGAGAGGGGACCTACAGGGTGCGTGGAGTGCTTTCGGAATGCGTGGCAGCAGCTGGGGCGGCGGCCGCGAGGCACTCACATCAAGCGGCCGTCCGCCTTGCGGCGCGCCAGGTGCCCGCCCTTCTTGTCGCTCGCCTCCCGCTCGCACACCTGCGGAGCAGTGGAGCGCGGGCGGCGGGGAAGGTCTGAAGGCCTGGCAGGTCAGAGCCAGGGATGGGTCGTGCGCGGCGCGTACCTCGCCCACCCTCGGCTCAGCAGGACGCCCTCGCCGCCGCATTCAGTCCCATGAGACCTCTGCTGGCTCCCCGTGGACTTGACATGTAATTGGTTGATTGATTGATTGACTTTGCCCAAAAGCTCGCACCTCCATGAGGAAGCCCTGTCCTGAGGAGGCAAAGTAGGCCAGCAGGTCCAGGTCCAGGGTGGCTCCCAGGTTGTCGCTGTTGCTCACAAACAGGTAGGTGATGCCGTCTGCACGCGGCAGCAGGGGGGGAGGACCAGCGGAGGTGCAGCGCCACCCACCCATTAAGATCTGACGCAAGTGGGGTGCAGGTCTCGAGCGGCTGGCTGCCAAGTCCTCGCGGGCAAACAGGCAGGTGGTGCCGCCTACAGCACAGGCGACCGGCAGCGCGACCGCCCGTTGAGGGGTGGAGCAGCGGCACGGCGCTGCGAGGCCAACACGGGGAAACGCATCCACCGCTGCACCCACACCACGCTGGTTTGATCGATTGATCGATCAATCAACCAACCAACTACTCGATACAACTGCTGGAAGCTGACCTACGATGAGGCGGTCCAGCATGCCGCTGCCCACCAGAGAGGCGTAGATGTCGCCGTGGCCGGGGGGGCACCTGCAAGTGCGTATGAGGGGGGGTGTGGCATGCGTTCGCAGGCTTTGCAGGTTGCTGGCGTGGAGGCAAGCAAGAGAAGCGTAGGTGTCGCCGTGGCCGGGGGGCACCTGCTGGGAGGCGGGGGCCAGGGCGCAGGCGTACAAAGGAGGTGCGGCATGGTGAAACCCCAAGGCAGGCAGGCAGGCATGCATGCATGCAGGCAGGCATGGCATTCTTCGTTCGACAGTCCCTCCTTACCACTCCATTTCCGGGTGGGCAGGGTACTCTGCAGGCTTCAGCGTGGCTGCGTCCACCTTGCAGCTCATGTTCTGAACCAACTCGACGTCCGGCTCTGCCAGCAGGTCTGGATGTGTGCAGAATGCAGAGTGGGTGGCGCGCATGTGAGAAGGCAGGTCAACACCATGCTTTGCATGTGTCGCCCACTTGCATGCATTCGCAGTTGGCAGTGCTGCAGCGGGTACGGTACCGCGCACCTGCATGCGCCTTGCCCAGGTACTGCTTGGTGTCTGCCGAGGTGCTGAAGCTGTTCATCAGGATGAAGCGGACCTTGGAGCCTGCATGCGATGAGCGATAGGAGGAGGAGGAGGAGGCATGCGGGCGCTTGAAGGGGCGCTTGAACCGCCGACCCTTGAAGAGGCGCTCGCCCTCTCTGCACCCCCTTTGCTTGGTGCCCTGACCCCTGGCTGGCTCATGGGACCGCCTCTCCCACCCTGCCACGCACCAAACGTCTGCCGCGTGTGCTTGATCTGCTGCGCAATCAGGTCCAGGAAGGTTTTGCCATCCTTGACCTGTGGACATGATGCTGATGGTTGGTTAGGCAGTTGCAAAACAAACTATAGATTCCGGACATCCCCCTCCCCTCTGTATTTTTCGGAAAAGTGCTCCATCCGTAGCTAGGCTCGGACTGGGGGAAGGCTAGGGTTCTTGCCAGCTGGCAGTGCCAGGGTGGACATCCGGGCAAAACCCAACTCTCAGGCGGCCCCCGCTGCACCCCTGACCGAGGCAATATGGCATCCGGGAGCGCTGGTCAGGGCCACACAGAGCCCTGTGTGCTCAGCATCGCGCATGGCGCGGAGGTGTGGGTCGCAAAGAAGGTTGCGCGGGCCTGCTGCGTGAAGCCAGCCTGGAGGCGAGCTGGCCATCTGCCCCGACTGCACAGCAGCCGGCATGGAGAACCCCCACGGCTGCAGCAAGGCTGGCCAGGGCGGAGGCGGCAGCGGCGGCAGCAACGGCGGCAGCGGCCGAGGCCGCCGCAGCAGCGGGGGCCGCAGCAGTAGCAGCCGGGGCCGCGGCAAGGGCAAGCGCTCCGCCCCCACCGAGCTGGAGGGCGCCGCAGCCGCCAAGCGTGGCCGGCGCTGACCAGCCTGGCGGCTGTGGCATCGCAACGCCGTGTTTTTGTCTCCCCCCCCCCCCCCCTTCTGTCCTTCCGCTTTTTTCTACTGTAGCTACGGAAAATCACCTACAGGAGCCCCCTCCCCCCCCTCTCAGTCAGGGTCCCCAGGTGTCCGGAATCTATAGTTTGTTTTGCAACCGCCTTACCATCGATCGCATGCCAATGGCCAATCGCCAGCATGCGCGGATTTGCGGCGAAGTGCGACCGCCCCCCAGTACCCCCACCGCACGCTCTTCCCGCCCTGCCACGCCGCCCCACAAACGCATGCAGTGGAACATGAGCAGCACAATCGAGAAATATCTTTCAGCCGTGTGGTGGGGTGGGGGGATGCCAGCGCTGCACGCAACCCCAGCGCTGCACGCAACCCAAACTTGCCTCCAGCAGCGACTTGGCTTTTTCCAGGCCCATGCTGGTGCCCAGCCCACCGTTCAGCTTCAGCACCGCCGTCTGCCTCAGCAGCTCCTGCGCGTCGAAATGTGAGTCGAAACATATGTGGACATCAAGCAGAACAAGGCAGTTTGGGAGAGGCGGGAGGCGGCACCACCGGCGCCAACAGCAGCAGCATGCCAGGCGGTGCCGGCGGTGCCGCGGGCGTGGCGACACGCTCTGGTGCTTTGTTCAGCAGCCAGGCACTGCTGACGGACGGCGTTCCGTGCCGCCCCTGCCCCTGTTCATCAACCAAACCTGCCTTGATGTCGGCACCCTCCGTGGCGTGCAGCTCCTCCAGGCGGGGCAGCTCCTGCACCGGCTCAATGTCGGCGTCGGGCACCTGCGGCAGAGGAGTGGGGTGGTGCACAGGCAAACCAAACACCAAATGGCATCGACAGTGACCTGAAATTAAGGAATGTTGGCGCTGCAGCAGGCAGGCGCGCAGGCAGCAGGCAGGCGGGCAGCGGGCGGCCCCTGCGACGCGCAGGCCAGCGAGCGGCGGTGCGCACCAGCCCCGTGACGCCCGCCACAAGCTGCTCATAGTTCATCTTGAAAGCGTCCTGTGCCGCCTGGCTCAGCCCTGCCTTGGTCATCTTGTCCGTGAACAGCTCCCATGGCTGCGAGCGGAGGCGACAGTGCGTGTACGACTCGCGGCCAGGCAGGCGGGCGGCGGTTCAGGCGGCGCCGGCGGCGGCGCGGCGGCGGCGCCGCGGCCGTTGCCGCCCACGAGCACTGGAGCGGGCCTCGGCGCTCCGCGGCGCAATCGCAAGGACCCTGAGCATTCCCCCTGAACTCACGATGACCTCCCTTGGCGCCGCAGGAGGCGCCGCAAGTTCGGCGGCCATTCTGAGGACCACAGGCTCGAAGAAGGGCTTGCTGAGGCGAGATGGAACACTGTTGTACAGCGATCACGAGCAGAGAGAGGTCCAACAGCCGCGTCTGGAGACCGGTGCCTCGCGCCTGCTATCGGTGGATGCGTCAGGCGGGCAGCAGAAGCGCTTGCACGCGATCTGACTGCCACATAAAACACACAGTACGTGCCCCGAGTCCTATTTCCCTCACGACAGGCGCTCTCGCTGCCTTCTCGAGACGAGCGCTGTTCGCCCACCACCCAGGGCGCAGCTCAGCCGCCCTTTGCGCTGTCAGAGGCGGTGCAAGCTTGTCCAAAGCCGTAGCAAGCGGCGCTCGGTGCAAAGTAGCTCAAAATGCCGGCTTTAATGAGCGCGCGCCTGCACACAACCCCTCCAGGTGCGCCCTCCCGTCCTGTATCGTCTCTGCAACGGCAGGAGTCAGGCGTGCATTGCCTGGGGGCGCGGCGCAGCGCGACGTGAACCCAATGACACCCTGCACCCTGCCCTCCCGCCTCCCGACCTGCCCGCCGCTCGCCGCGCCTTCCCGCACGTTGTGCGGAAACTGGCTGCTGGCACTACTTCCGACCAGCGAGCATGAAGGCACTGATGCCATGTGCATGACATCACGCCTGGTATCGCACTCCCCATCTCTGGGCAGGCAGCAGCGCGGCGCTGGCCTTCCGGCCAAGCTCCGCCAGCACCGCACGTCCCTTGGCGCAGCGGCCCCGCTGCCAGCAGCAGCAGGAGCGTGAGCCGTGGCAGCCGACGCAGCCGACGCAGCAGTCGCAGCAGCCGCAGCAGCTGGCAGAGGAGGTGTGGTGGCACCGGCACCGGCGGCCGCTTGCCGCCACGCTCGCTGCGCTGGCCGCCGTCACGCCGCTGCTGCTGGGCCTGCCAATCGACGTGGCGGACGCTCGGGCGGTGCTGACGGCAGAGGAACGCAACACGATAGGGCTGTTCCAGCGCAGCAGGCCCAGCGTGGTCTACATCACCAGCCTCACCACGCGGTGGGTGGGTGGCAGGCGGTGTGTGTGGAGGGCGCCTGCGTGGCCGGCCGGCTGGCTGGTGTCTGCAGATCTGGACGGGCCCTAGACCCTCAGCTCTCCCCCACAATGCCCAGCTGGATGGGGCCCCCCCCTGCCGGAACCTGCCCCCTCCCCCTCCCGTCCCATCCACTTCCATTTCCCAGGCGTGATGCGTTCACATTGAACATGCTTGAAATTCCGCAGGGCGAGGGCTCGGGCTTCGTTTACGACAAGTGAGTGTGAGGGTGGCCGGCCAGCTGCAGCAGCGGCGGCGGCGGCGGCGGCGGCAGCGACCGCCGAGCAGCGTTGCCCTGACCGGTCCATATCACGCGCAGCAGGGGTGGACACAGTTGGACATGTGGGTTGTGGTGGCTTCTCATGCTGTGGCCTCATGCTGTGGCCTCATGCTGTGGTCGTGCTACCCTTGCAGGAACGGGCACATCGTGACAAACTACCACGTGATCCGTGGAGCGTCTGATGTGCTGGTGCGTCGAGTGTTCTATCCTGCATCCGTTCATTCATTCGTGCATGTACTCAATCAATCAACAGCGCTGCAGCAGCACAAATGTGTGCCACAGATGCGTCATCCCAGCACATGCACATGCTGCCCTGCTGCGCTGCTCCTCGCCGCGCTGTGTTACGCCCGCGTCGCGCCTGTAATGGCGCGCTCCCCTCCCCGCCTCCAAATTTGCAGATCACGCTAGCGGGCGGCAAGGGCCAGCCGGCAAAGGTGGTTGGTTATGACGAGGATAAAGATGTGGCGGTGCTGCAGATTGACATGAAGGAGATGGTGAGCTTGGATGATGAATGAATGCTTGCGTGCTTGATTTGAATCAGTGCCTGCTTGATTAAGGATCGCGCGCTCGATCAAACTTTTGACTGTTTTTGGTTGATTGACAGGCACGCTGCCAACCCACGTGTGGCCTGCAGGACGGACCCCTGGTGCCACTGCCGCTGGGCACGTCGAGCGACCTGGAAGTGGGGCAGAAGGTGCGCTGTGTCACGCTGTGATGCGCTGTGCCCCCACCGCTGCGCACCTCGAGCGACCTGGCAGTGGGACAGCAAGTGTGGTGTGGTGCGCTGCACCGTGCTGTGGTGTGGTGTGGTGTGCTGCTGCGGCGGCTGGCAGTCTGGTGCTGCCTCTGGCCAGCCACGCCGCACCCACCCGGCTGCCCCCTCCTGCTCGACTGCTGAAGGTGTTTGCGATCGGAAACCCTTTTGGCTTGGACCACACACTCACAACAGGCAAGGGGTGTAAAGCAGCGTTGTTGTGTTTTTTTGTTTAAAATACGCGTGCGTTTGTGGGGCAGCCTCAGGCCTGGATTGCAGCGGATCGTCGGTGCACACGCGCTGTGCAGGCGTGGCCAGCAGAACGGGTCGTGAGAACAACGGGTAACACCTGGCGGCCCAAGCCATGCCTCTCCTCGTCCCTCGTCTGATTTGAGGCGCTTTGCTGTGCTGTGCTGTGCTGTGCTCCGCGCTGCAGGCGTGATCAGCGGCACGGGGCGCGAGATCAACTCCGGCAACACGGGGCGCCCCATCCAGGACGTCATCCAGACTGATGCCGCCATCAACCCAGGTTGGTGGGCGGGCGGGGTGGGGCTGCGCCGCTGGGTGTGTGGCCCACAAGTGGTGTTGCACAGCGCTGGCAGGCGCTGCCAGGCCGCCACGAGTTCAGCACCTCCCGGCTGCTGCCCTCCGTCCGCCTCACCGGGCGTCGCGCCACGCACCCCCTGCTGCAGGCAACAGCGGCGGGCCCCTGCTCGACTCTGGCGGCGCCATGATCGGCATCAACACCGCCATCTACAGCCAGTCTGGCAACAGCGCCGGCGTGGGCTTTGCCATCCCCGTGGATGTGGTCAAGAGCAGCGTGGAACAGGTGGGCGGCCGGGCGCAGCAGCCACCCTCGCCTTCCCACCCAGAAGGGTCTTCTGCTGCTTTGCTGGTCGAGGTTCTTTGTCTCCGGCGTGCCACGTGCGTGCGCGCTGGAGGGAGGTGTCGTCGGCAGCGGCGGGCCGCTGCTCAGACCAGCTCAACGCCCCTGCTCCTCCGACCTTGCCCTCCCACAACAGATCATTACGTTCGGCAAGGTGGTGCGCCCAATTATGGGCATCAGCTTTGCCCCCGACCAGTCCAGTGAGTTGACTCTATCTAACTCTGGCGAGGGCGGCAGCAGCACCAGCAGAAGCAGCATTGGTGCTGGCGGCAGCGGCAGCAGCAGCAGCAGCGGCCGCGGCGGTAGCAGCGAAGGTGGTGGCCACGGCAGCAGCAAGAGCACCAGCGTTGCAGCTGAGCTGTTGCGGCGGGCAGTCCACACCCTCTGCCTCACGCCCTCCTCCCCCCTCCAGCCTTCTCCCACCCCTGCCCCATTCTCCCACACCACGCTCCCGCAGTAGAGCAGCTCGGCGTCAACGGCGTGCTGGTGCTCAACGCCCGCGACGGCGGTCCCGCCTCCAAGGCCGGCATCAAGGGTTCCACTCGGGACGAGTACGGCCGCCTGGTGCTGGGCGACATCATCCTGGCCATCGACGGCACCCGCATTAACTCCGCGTCCGACCTGTACCGCATCCTGGACAAGTGCTCGGTGGGGGACAAGGTCAGTGGCAGCGCCGCCCTGCGCATGCTCAGTGGGGCGGGGACGACGTCGGTCAGAGAGCGGAGGGCAGCGCTGGTAGTAGCAGCCCTGCACCGCGTGCTGCCGAGGCCAGTACCTGTGGGCTTGCTAGCGCGCAGGGGAGGGGCACAGGCCGCATTGCTCGCGTTCCGAGTACTCCTGCCTGTATGCCTGGTGGGGAGCAGGGCGCGCGGTTCTTGCCGCCGGTTCCCTGCTCCACCCACGTGCACCTCCCGGCCGGTAACCTGCCTCTGTCGCGCAGCTCGACGTGGAGGTGCTGCGTGCCGATAGCAAGGAGCACGTCGTCATCACGCTGGAAGCCAGCGCCTGAGGGCCGCGCAGCGCGCGTGCTCCCTGGCACCGCGCGTGCAGCCGGCTCCGCGCGGCGGCGGCACGCCTTGCCGGCTCTTGCCTGCTGCTGGCATGGCGTGGAGAAGCGGGCGTATCTTTGTATCAGCAGCCGTCGGCACGGCTGTGCGGCTCTGCGACTTGTACATTTATTGTGATCAACCTGCGAATGTCTGCAATCAATCAGAACATCGAGCGTGGGCGGACCCGCACGTTGGGAGAGCAACACCCTGCAACTGTGCCACGTCACTGCCGGCCAGCTGGTCGGCGATGTCTCTGGGTGAGGCAGGTTCACGCGGCTTCCAGCTGCAGAGTAGTTGCGGCAGAGGCAGCAGGGAGGTGGGGGCGGTGGCGGGGCGGCTTGCCGAGCAGCATGAAGCAGGTTCATGCGCACCCCCACCCTGCCCAGAGGTGGTGCCGCGGTGCCTACGCTGGCCCCCGCCCCTCTGTGCACATTTGGACCTGGTTTACACTCGGCGGCGGCCGTACATGTAGGTGTGGGGTTGTACAAGGCGTGCCGTGGAGGCGTGGCGCTGCTGCTGCTGGTGTGCAGGCTGGGGGCATGCATGAAGCAGGTGCATGCGGCTTCCAGCAGCAGAGTAGTTGCGGCAGAGGCAGCAGGGAGGTGGGGGCGGTGGCGGGGCGGCTTGCCGAGCAGCATGAAGCAGGTTCATGCGCACCCCCACCCTGCCCAGAGGTGGTGCCGCGGTGCCTACGCTGGCCCCCGCCCCTCTGTGCACATTTGGACCTGGTTTACACTCGGCGGCGGCCGTACATGTAGGTGTGGGGTTGTACAAGGCGTGCCGCGGAGGCGTGGCGCTGCTGCTGCTGGTGTGCAGGCTGGGGGCATGCATGAAGCAGGTGCATGCGGCTTCCAGCAGCAGAGTAGTAGCGGCAGAGGCAGCAGGGAGGTGGGGGCGGTGGCGGGGCGGCTTGCCGAGCAGCATGAAGCAGGTTCATACGCACCCACACCCTGCCCAAAGGTGCTGCCGCGGTGCCTACGCTGGCCCCCGCCCCTCTGTGCACATTTGGACCTGGTTTACACTCGGCGGCGGCCGTACATGTAGGTGTGGGGTTGTACAAGGCGTGCCGCGGAGGCGTGGCGCTGCTGCTGCTGGTGTGCAGGCTGGGGGCATGCATGAAGCAGGTGCATGCGGCTTCCAGCAGCAGAGTAGTAGCGGCAGAGGCAGCAGGGAGGTGGGGGCGGTGGCGGGGCGGCTTGCCGAGCAGCATGAAGCAGGTTCATACGCACCCACACCCTGCCCAAAGGTGCTGCCGCGGTGCCTACGCTGGCCCCCGCCCCTCTGTGCACATTTGGACCTGGTTTACACTCGGCGGCGGCCGTACATGTAGGTGTGGGGTTGTACAAGGCGTGCCGCGGAGGCGTGGCGCTGCTGCTGCTGGTGTGCAGGCTGGGGGCATGCATGAAGCAGGTGCATGCGGCTTCCAGCAGCAGAGTAGTAGCGGCAGAGGCAGCAGGGAGGTGGGGGCGGTGGCGGGGCGGCTTGCCGAGCAGCATGAAGCAGGTTCATACGCACCCACACCCTGCCCAAAGGTGCTGCCGCGGAGCCTTCGCTGCCCCCCAAAGGAACTCGTCTTTGCCCTCCATTTCGCGTGGTTCGACTGTACAGATCAACGCACTTGGGAGGCATTACAGTATGGCGAGCGCAGAGGGGAGCAGCAAGCAAGGGCGCAGACAGCGGGAGGCACGACCGTGCGGCAGTCGCGGCGCAGCGGCGCCGCTCTGCTCGCATGACTGGCTGCCGCGTCGAGGGAGGAGCGTCTACCGGGGAGGGGGGGGGGGGGTGCTGTACCAAGTAAGGAAATGTGTCTGCGGTGCACCAATCGAGCACGCAGCGGGCGCAGCGGGCGTGCGCAGTCGTCTACCGCGCCACCAGGCCCGCCTCCTTGTCCCACTGGTCGGCGCTCTTCACGTCATCAATGATCTGCACGGGGCGAGACAAGGGGAGAGTTGTTGATCGATCGTTTGAGGAGCTCGTGTCAGTTTCACAGTGAAGCGCTGAGGCCAAGCGCAGGGGCTCAGCTCCACGGCACAGCAGCGCTGCGCCGAGCGGCGTGCGTCGCTGAAAAGAGCCTTGCCGGCACCAAACCACAGCCCACGCAAGACAACGACTGACCTGCTTCTCAGGCGTGACGACGCCATCGATGACGCCGTACGCGAGCGCGTCGGCGGGCTGCATGTAGAGCGGGCGCTGCATGTCCTGCAGCAACCAGGAGCGGGAGGACGGGGCGTGCAGGGAGGGTCAGCGGGGCGGCGGCGCCGAAGCAGGCGTGGAGACGCGGTGTGACACAGCCGTGCAGCAACTGCCGCCATGCGTGCACTGCAGCAGCGCCGACAGCGCTGCAGTCCGAGCGCACACCACTGCCTGCCAACCCTGCCAGACCTGCAGCACGGCTTGTTTCGCAGCAGCCCCCCTCCGCATCCCTGCTGCTCCTGCCCCACGCCTTGCCTTGTCAAGCTTCTCCGGGGAGTGGCCGGTGGTGCGGCTCAGGATGTTGAGCATGTTTTGCTTCTGCGCCAGCACCTCGCGCCACTTGATCTGAATCTCAATCGCCTGCCGCTGCCCTGCAGCCACGCAGCAGAAGGGGAGGACGTCGCTCGGTCACTTGCTGCATGTTGTGCAGCGCTATAGCAGTCGTGATCCGTTCAAGCGGGCACAGAGTAGTCGAGAATAGTAGCGCTATGCCAGCACTTGTACAACCCTCCACGCACGGACAGAGCTTCCTAACGGGGCCTTGTTTGCGCGTGCACTCGCGGGTCAACGCGGCGCCCCCGCACCCCCTCCCCCCCCCGCACTTGCCTGTGGGCGGCACGCGCGACTGGTGCAGCATGGCGGTGGCGTGCTGCAGCATGAACCGCTTGCCCTTCTCTCCGGCAGACAGCAGCATGCAGGACTGGCCGATGGCGACGCCCACACCAACGGTGTGCACCTGCAGGCACGGCGGAGCAACAGTACCGCCAGATGGGGGATTTGCATGCAGTGAGGTGGGTGAGTGTTGCGGTCGCAGGCTTCACCGCAGCTGAGCATGCAGGCAGGGTGACAGATGTGCTCGCAGGCTGCACCGCAGGCAGACGACAGGCCAGCAGGCGGCACAGTGGCACCCACCTCGTTCTTGACGAAGCACATGGTGTCGTAGATGGCGGTGCCCTCGGTCTCAAAGCCCACGGTCTCGCCGTCGGCGCGGGTGGTGCCTGCAGGTGCAGGGGTGGGTGACTAGACAGCCGACACATAAGACGCGCGCCGCAGCAAGCACACTCTCGCTGCCATGCTGCTGCACCAAGCAACAGCTGCCTCTGCCAGTTCTCTGCTGCGCGGGTGCTGCACACAGCCGGCGGGCGCTGTCCGCTGTCAAACGCCGCTGCCAGGGGCGGGGACCGCTGTGACGTGTGCTTGCCCGCACCCGTTGAGTTGATGTAGAGGTACATGGGCTTGTTGCGGTCCTTGTGCTGCAGGTACAGCATCTCCGCGATGATGAGCTCCGTCACAGCGGGGACGAGCTGCAGGGAAGAAAGGTGCGCAGGGGGTCAGACTACAAGCGTCAATGCGGTTCCACGATAAACTGTCGACTGTTTGGCAGCAGCATGCATTTCAGCCTCCCAGCGGCTGCGCATCACGCACGCCACGCCCTCTGGCGGGCGCACACTGCACCCACCGGCATGCCCAGGTACACGATGCGCGAGTCGAGCAGCAGCGAGGGCAGGTCGGGCGGCGGCGTGCGCGGCTTGTGGTCGTCGCCGCTGGAGGCGGCGGCCGCCGGCGCGCCGCCGCGCGCCTGCACGTCCAGCTGCGCCGCGGGCGGCGTCCACAGCTGCTGAAAGCGGTCCATGTCGCCGATGTCGGCAGCAGCGGGGGTGCCTGCAAGTTGTGGGGGAAGGCAGGCGGCAGATGGGACGCAGGCCCCAGCAGCACCCACGCTGGTCGCCGACATTCTTCCAGAGCGGCGGGGGCGCTTGGCGCCAGGCGGCGTGAGGGCCCAGGGTTTGGCGAGCAAGTGCCCTCGGAGACGCGTGGCTGACCGGCACGGCACCACGGTGCGTGGCTGACCGGTGCGGCACCACGGTGTGTGTCTGTGCATGCAGCTCGGCATGCATGCAGGCGTGAATGTTTGCTGCAGCCGCGTTGCACCTCGGCGGTGTTGCGCTGGTGCCACTCTCGACCCGCCGCCACCGCCCGCCACAGCAGCCCTGCGCAACGCCGGCCAGCACCCCTCAGACGCTCACCGTGCACTGCTGCCACAATCTGCTGTCGCTGCTGCCGTGCGCGCCGCGCATGTTGCCGGCTCAGCCCGGCCTGCAGGCTGGCTGGCAGGCCTACCACTGCCGCCGCTCCACAAGCAGCTGCCATGCTGCTACCGCCTTGTGAGAGGAGGTGCTGGCCGAGAGCGGCGCGCTGGGCGTGGGAGTGGGTGGGTGGCGGCACGCTGCGGTCGCTGCGCGGCGCTTCTAGGCAGCTACGAGCGTGCTCGGCTTCCCTTGATCTGCTCGCGGGATGGCAAGCGCTGTAAACACCGAGGGCATGCCTCCATCTTGCCTTGCTGGCAGTGGACTCCAAGCGAGCTCCAGGGAAGCTCCTGCCGCATTGTCATCGCCACCGAACGCCTCAGAGCACGTGTCGAAAGCAGTCACGCGCTGTCTGGGCCGCCCAGGCGCAAGGTCGATCGCGGGCCGCCAGTCAGGGCTCCCCAGTCGGCTTGACACTCTCCACACACTCGCCCGGTATAATCAGTAGTGTCATCACCGAGTGCGGCGTCTCCACGATGTCGCGAGTGCAAGACGTGCTCGCCAAGTTCAAGCAGGGCCAAAAGGCGGCCCTGCGGGTGCAGTCAGATGCTCGGCAGGAGCGGGAGGACCGACTGGCCAAAGCTGCAGGCGGGGGAGGAGCAGGTCCGCTGCCGCGGCTGGCGGCGACGAGTGCGCCGCCGCTCCGCCGCCACCGCTTGCGTCTCTGCCCGGCGTGGTGCAGCGGGCCTCCCGTCAACCCCACATCGTGTCGCTGTGTGCATGCAGGGCGCGGCAAGGCCAAGGCGCCGGCGCGGCCACGCAAGGCCGCCTCTGGCGATGCGTCAGCGTCCGTCGCCTCCGGCGGCGGCGCCGTCGCCGACTGGAAGCAGCGCAGCCGCACCGCAGCACCCACCGTGCCGCTGGGGGTGAAGATCAAGGCAGTGGTGGACTTTCTGCGGGCCAGCGGCGAGCCGCAGATGCCCTCGGCTGTCGCAGCCAGCACCGGCTTGTGAGTGGAAGGGCCGCCGCGCCGCTGCGTGGAGCGGTGTGGTGTCCCCGACCGTCAATTGGGGTGGCCGCGAGCGGGATGAAGTGGTGCATGTCGGCGGTGCCGCGGCAGGCACCTCCTCCTGGTCCTACACCATGCCAAGGTGTCCGCATGCATGCATGCGTCCCCAAGCTGCGCCCTGTCGGCACCTGCCGCCCGGTTCCTTTTGTGCAGCAACCCTCAGCTGGACGCGGGGCTGGCGGCGGCGCTGGCCTCCAACGCCAAAGTGGTGGCGCAGGACGACGGGCGGTACGCGTACAAGCCAGGTGTGTGGGTGCAGCAGATGGCGGGTTCCATGGCGTGCGGGTGGCGGCGCGGCGCAGCGGCTGCAGAGTCGTGCCCCGGGCCGGCGGGTGCTACTCCCCTGCAACACAGCAGCACGCCTTGGACAACCCTTGCTCTTCCCCATTCTTGTATCCCTGCTCGACCCCCGCGCAACCCCTGCTGCCCCCCCCCTCCAGAGGTGGCAAACTTGCACAGCAAGCAGGAACTCATAGATTACCTGCGCCGAAGGGAGCGACAGGTGAGAGCAGGGCGGGGCGGGGGCGCAAGGCGGCGGTACCGCCAGGCGGGGGAGGCAGGGGGCGGGCCGCCAGCTGCCAAGCTGCTGCTTGCGCTGCCGCCGCAGCCTGGCTGCGCTGATAACGCATGACTCAGCCTCTCGCCTGCCCTTCCATTGCTGTGGTGCAGGGCGAGGGGTACGCGGCGCTGGGGGAGCTGCAGGATGCCTACCCGGCGGCACGCAGCGACCTGGAGGTGCGCTGGGGGGGGATGGCTGACGCGGTGCTGCCGTGCTGCACGCTGCCGCCGCTCGCCCCGGGTGCCACTCGCCCTCCTCGCCACCCATCCCCAGTGCCCCCTGGCCCCTGCTGCAGGCGCCTGCTGCAGGAGGGGCTGCTGAGCAGCCGGCCGGCCTTCTACCCCTCCCAGCATGCCCGCTCATACCTGGGCCCGCCTCACCTCCTGACGCTGCCCCCCCGGCCCTTCTCCCCTGCCGTTAACAGGCGCTCAAGAAGGAGGGCCTGCTGTTCAGCCTGCCGGCGGGGGACGCGCAGCGGAAGGAGGTGTTCTACCCGGTGGACACACGCATGCAGCTCAAGGTGGATGCAGACCTGCAGGTGCGCACCGAGTGGACGCGATAAAGATCGGTGGGACGGGCTCCTTTTCGACAAAATCGAGAAGAACCTTCGACAAGAACAAAAGACACATGGGGTTTGGGGCCGGCTCGAGTGGGTGCAGCCCTGCAGGTGCCGGTACCACCGACGTTGGCGGGGTGTCGGAGCCTTGTAAGCCTTGATCACCTCCCTGTGTGCGTCTGTGTCTTGCCGTGCCTGCAGGAGATGTGGCTGTCGTTAGGGGCGCAGCTGCCGGAGGACGAGGACGAGATGGCGGCGGAGCTGCAGAAAATAGGTCGGTTCTTGTAGTTTGCGCAGAGCACCGTGGTGCTTGCTTGCTTGCTTTCTTGCGTGCGCGCAGTGCCCTCAGTCCTTGCTCCCCTGCACGCAGCGCCCCCTGAAGGGAATGTCAGCGCCAGCCGTGGGGGGCAGTCGCGGCCCGCCACACGCAATGCATCCCTGCCCCTTGGTGCAGGCACGAAGCCGGCGGGGGGCCTCGGCCTTCGACCCCGCCCGGCTCCATCACCACACCCATTTACTTGCGCCTGCTTTCTTTCTTGCTTTGCCACAGGCATGAAGCCGGCGCCGCGGGTGGTGGTGGAGCGGCGGGAGGCTCGGGAGAAGAAGAAGAAGGCTCGCAAGGTAGGGGCGGGCAGGTGGTGGGCGGGTGGGTGGGTGGGTTGGGCTTTCGTCCCAGCACATACACCAGCACATGCCGACGCTGCTGTGCTGTTGGCGTAGTTGCGAATCCATGCAGCTGACAGCCTCGCTGTTTCCCTTCGCCCCGTGCCCCCCCTGCCCAAGGCCCGTCGGCTGACCAAGGTCACAAACGTGCACCTGGCGCACCTGCTGGAGGGGGATGCACCCACCAACATTGAGACCGCGTGAGGCAGCGAGCGCCTGGCGGCAGCAGTTGTGTCGCCGCCGCACGACCCGCCTGCCCATGCCATCATGCCACGCCGCTGCGCTCGCCGGCTGGCTGCCGTGCCGCCGCCCCGCGCCCCACCCTGTATCCCTCCTCATCCATGCTTGCCGTGCCTTTTGCCCGCTCGACCCTGTTTGTACCCCCTACATGAATCTACTGATATACTGTGTACCCTGTTGGGCAGGCGATTGCGCTCCCCCGCTTGTTCCTCTCGCCTTGCTAGTCCCCCACTGTGCTCTCGCTGCCACGGCTTACCCCGTTATTTTTCCGCACACCATTCGATGTTGCACGCCCCAGCACCCCCTTTTGTATCTACTCCAGGACCCTCCTTCTGTTGAGTGTGCACGGTTTGGTGCTCTTGAGTGCGAAGGGTGGTGCACGGCAGCGGGAGCCTTGGCCATGTCGTGGTCGTGGAACTGCCAATCCTCAGCTTACACTTCAGCTGCTACCCTTCTCAGCCATGAGCGCGTTTGGCTTCTTTTGGGGGACATCGTTTCTCATGGCACAGCATGCCCAGCGCGGGCAGCCTTCCACCTAAAGGTCGCAGGGGTCCTCCTGGAAACCGACCCCCCAGGCCCCCTCCCCTGCCCTGCCGCCCCTCCACCTCACTCGCCTCACACAGACAGCCAGGCGTTATGGCAGAGTGTGCAGGGGCCTGGGAAATGGAGGGTGCCGAGGGAGTGCTGCCGCCTGCGCAGCTGCCTCCTCATCGTCGCCGATGCTCGCTGCCTCCCGACCCCTTCCCCCCTGCAGAATGGCCGCCGGCGCAGCCCTGGGGGCTGCCGCCCTCCACAAGCACCACAAGCACGAGCGCGAGCGCGACACGGTGCGTGCGCCGCCGGCGGTGGGCGGTGCGAGCGCCGGCGAAGGCGCCGCGGCTCGTGTCGCTTGCTGTGCCTCTGGTCGACAGCCCCTCCCCTCCTTTTGGACCCCTGCTTTTGGAGCCCTCCTTTTGGGCCCCTGATTTGGGCTGTCACTCAAATGTCGCGCTCCTGCCTTGTGACACTCACACAGGCCGCCGCTCAAGCTGGCGTGCCCGCGCACGCTGGCGCGCCTGCAACCGCGCCTGCCGCGCCCGCCACCCAGGTGCTGCTGATGGTCACTCGGCGGGGGAGGGCAGCGGGCCGCGTGGGTACTGTATGCTACTTGTTTCCCTGCGAGCATGCACCATTAGGGGAGGTACCTGCGGGTCTCCCAGCCACCTCCTCTCGCCGCCCCTCCGAGTGCCTGCAGGCCATGCCGCCAACAGCGAGCGGCGCAGCGGCGCCCGCCCCCGGCACCACCACCACCACCCACACCACCACCCACAGCTCGCAGGCTGCGTCGTACGAACGCAACATGCGCTAGGGCCGGCTTGCATGGACGATTGCAGCGTGGCGATGCGCACGCCTCACCAGGGCTCCTGCACGGCATGCCTGGGCAGCGCGTGGGGTGCGGCGAGCACAGCGACAGCCTGCAGGGCACATGCAGTGGACGCAGTGACACATGATCAAGGCCTCGCCCGACCCCGCTTGCTAGGTACCTGTGACCGCTCGCGTGTCGTTGCATGCTGTAAGATGCACTGGGCGGGAGTGGTGCCGAGCATCAGCGAACCCGCGCTGGGCGGTCGCTGCGGAAACAGCGCTTGCATGAGAGGTCAAAGCTTCTCCCCCCCGCTGCTTGACAACATCAGGTGTTGCACATGTGCAATGCATCACAGTGAGGACCATCATTCGTGCGTCAACCAATCAGGGAAAGAGCGAGCAGGTGTGACGTTCAACGCGGCACGAGCAGCGGGGGACCAGCGCGCGCAGCACACCGCCTGAATTGGAGACCCCTCTCCTCCACCCTCTGCTTGCTGCCCTCACTACCACAACCGCACTCGCAGAACGACACACCGCCAGCCGCCAGCCGCCATGGCAGAGTGAGCGCCGAGAGTCGAGGGGGCCTGGAGGCAACCCGTGCTGCCTTCCTCGTTGACGCCCATCGCTGCGGACAGTCCAGTCATATCCAAGGGGCCGCCTCGGCTGGGCTCCCAACAGGGCGTGGCGAGCCATTTTCGGCGCAGCCCTGGCTGGCGCAGCCGCGGGCGCTGCAGCCATGCACCATTACGATCATGAGAAGGAGAGGGAGGTGCGCGGATGGGGGCGGGGTGCACCGAGGACGACGCGAGCAGGCCCGCGGCCGCCGCCGCTGGCCGCCGCTGCCGGCCGCCGCCAGCCGCCAGCCAGCCGCAGCCCCCTCCAGCTCCGACTCCTTGCTTGGGTTAACCCGTCTCTCGCTCTCTGCTTGCCCTTCTCTCGATCCCCTCTGTCAGGCCACCGCCCAGGCTGCTGCACGCGCCGCCGCGCTCACCGCCCAGGTGCTGCCAGCAGTCGGTGTGGGGAGGGGGAGAGGGCAACGTTGCCAGCCGGGCAGCAGGCGGCATAAGCGGCAGCGGTACTACCGAGTAGCAGCAGGCAGTGGTAGACTAAACTGCTAGTGGAATCACACTACTGGCTGGGCAGGGAGCGCACAAGCTACTGCACGCAGCAGTCCCTGCTGCCCAATCACCTGTTGTGCCACCTGCTGCCTGCAGGCCCTGCCGCCAGCAGGCGGCGCCGCAGCGCGAACGATTGGCGACGCTGCCGAGGCCTCCACCCCCGCCAGCCGCGCTGAGCACGCTGCGTTGGTGGAGCGGGAGCGCACTAAATCGACGCACCTGTGAGCAGCAGCCAGGTGCTCTAGCCCGCCGCAAGCTGACGAGTGTGCACCTCGTTCAATCAGTGCTGCAGCAGGTGTAATCCGCAGGCTAGTCGGTCAGCTCGCGACTGATGCACCGGGCAAAACAAGAGCGGGGTGGGGGAGGCGGGGGGAGGGGAGGCGGCGGGAGGTAGACGCCTTCGGCGGCGGCGCCAGGTTGATGCCTACCGGCGGGAGGTAGACGCCTTCGGCGGCGCCAGGTTGACGCCTGGCGGGGGGAGGTAGACGCCTTCGGCGGCACCACTCCAATCTGCATGTTTGCCTGAAGGTAGATTGGCAGGCAGGAGCGGTGGAGGGTCTTGCTGCGGCTGCAGCCGCGATGCAAGCGCAGCAACGGCAGCAGCCGCGTTGTGGGGAGCTGAAGGCAAACGCAAATGCTGAAGGCCTGCTCCACTGACGGTGCTGCGCAACATGCGACCTCTCGGCTGCCCCCTGCCAGACTTCCGGTTGTCACGACGCCTGCACTGTAAGCAAAGCCAGCGGGCTTCTCCACCCTCGAGAGCCCTCAGGCTCCCAGAGCTGCATCCCACCCCTCTTCTCCTGCCTCCTGCTTGAAGGGTGCGTCAATGTACATGTGGCCTGCTGAGCTGCTCACAGCGCTCGCCGCCGACCGCCCATCGGGCTCCCTCGCATGTGTCGCAGCTTGACTGTTCATTGTTGAGTGCTGTCCCCGGTGAGCAATATTGCACACACACGTGCAGGGGCCTATTAAGGGACGCTGCACATCATGCAAGTGCAATGCGCAGTGTGGGGAATTGTGGAAACACAAGCGCAGCCGATCAAAGCTCGCAGAGTGCAATGCACACGTTGCCACCGCCGCCGACGGCCCAGTACTTGTGCGTGCCTCCACCCCAGCTCTCTCGATTCTGTATCGCTTGCCAGCAACCCCTGTCATAACTGCTATGCCAGCCATGCCTGGCCGTCTCTGCGCCACCGACGCGGCAGCAGCTGTGCTCTTGGGCCTGCTGCTCTCCTGCCCGCTCCCTGGGGCCGCCACGCTGCCCAACCGAGCAGCGCGCGCCATCCAGCAAACCTCGGCGTTGGGTGCTGAGACGCAGACGGCCGCAGCGCCGGCGTCCAAGGCAGTGACGCCGGCGGCGGCGCCGGCCCCGACGGCAGAGGCCGGGCCGGCGCTCACCGTCACTCAATTGCTCTCCCTGGCGTCCTGCCCTAGTGGCCTGCTGAGCAACGGCCAGCCTGTCCCTTTCCTGGGCCCGCTGCGTTCGGTCAAGGCAGCAGGCATTGAGTGGGGCTACCACACTTTCGGACCGCTGGTGTCGGCTGCTGGCGCGGCGCCGCCCCTCCTCTTGTTGCCCGGCACGGTGCGCCGCGTGTCGACCGGGTGGTGGGCACCGGGGGGAACGGTGCATTACATAATGGCAGGGGCGTACGGCGAGCGACGCTGGCATGCCGCGCTAGCAGCCAACAGTCTTTGAAGCGCCCTGCCGGCCCGGGAATGGCGACCACATCCCGCACCTCCTCACTGCCCCCGTTGCCGCCACCCTACCTTGCGAACACCCATTCACAGCCTGTCCTATTGTGCGGTGGTGCCTGCAGGCCTCCTCAATGTACACCTGGCCTCCAGAGCTGCTAACCAGCCTGGCTGCCAACCGAAGCGTCACCATCGTGGATTTGCCGGGCGTCAGCGCAACGCAGGCGAGCTGCGCTTCCGCTTCCGCCACTGCTGCCGCAGCAGCCGGCCCCGCCTGATGCCGCCGCATGCATGGCGCGCGCGCGCGCGAACACGCACGCACGCAATCACGGAAGCACGCACGCACGCACGCACGCACGCACGCACGCACGCACGCACGCGCACGCACGCACGCACACAGTTCTCGACTGCACCGTCCTCTGTCTCCCTGCTAGGCCCTGCCCTTCAACCCTGCCTCCATTGATGGGCGGGCGGATGCACACCGACCCCCAGCATGCAGGCAGCCACACTGTGCACCGTGCTAGTCATGTGCATGTTCCCTTCCGTTCCTTTAAAATGCTTACATCTTTCCAACCAACCACAGGAAGCCTGTCGACACCAGATAGCGCTCTGTGTCCCTTTGAAAATGCAGGCCCCTGGTTTCAACTACTCCTCCCTGGATGACCTGGCCAAGGTCACCCTGGCGTTTGTGAAAGCAGCGCCGGGCCTGAAGCAGCCGGACGTGATCGCCTGGTGAGAGCAGACGCTCCCCGATTGACTGACTGACCGCCCGACTGATGGTGGGGCGTCACGTCGTTTTAACGCACACCAGTGCTGCCGGTTCAGAGATTGGGGTGTGAGCGACAAGGCATCACACGAGTGGTGCTGCTTGCTGGATAGTCTTAGCCAGCTGGCTGCACCGTTAGCGCATCGCTGCGCTCCTCTTCACTGCGTGCTCCGGGCCCCCAACCCTGCCCTCTGCGCTTGCCCTCCTCCCCCCTGCAGGTCGCTGGGTGGCTCGCTGCTGCTGCGCATGGCGGAGCTCGCACCTGGGGGGCTTGGCAGGCTGGTGCTGGTGGCCCCGTTTGCTGGTGGTCCCGATCGGGTGGACCCCGTGCATGTGCGCTCTGGAGCGGGCAGAGGGGCAGTGCGGCATGCGGTAGACAGACGGAAGCTCAGAGGAAGCTGCGGCAGGCCTAGGCTAGTAGCATGGCCCTTCTGACCTGGCGGTACCACACGTGTCGAACCAGAAGGGGTTTGAACAATGTATAGGGGCACACACACACACGCACTCTCTTGCATCACCTCTGCTGATCATTGCTCACACAGTCGTCCTCCGACGCAGGATGTGGTTGCTGCCTTTGCCAGCGGTCTGCCAGACGCCATCGCCTTGTTGGGCGGCCTCCTTCCCTTGGAGCAGCAGCCAGGCATAGTGCATCAATGGGGGATGATGCATAACGACTCAGTCTGAGACTGCGGGGCAAGCACAGCAGTCATGGGCTGTGTCATGCCAACACCTGCCTGTTGGTCCCATCCAACGCACTTCGCCTTTATTCCCTGCCTCCCTGCGGCACTCATGCAGAGCTGGCGCGGGGCTGCGACTCACCGCTACGCTACTGGGCCCAGACTGTGGCCCAGTTCAGCCTGGACACTACCCGACAGCAGGTGTGCATGCGCAGGCACAGAGGCGGGACGGGGTTTGGTTTGCCGCCTCGACGGCCGGCCGGGCGCCACGCTGTGCTTCGCAACTTGCTCGCGCGCCTGCCGCCAGCCCAGCCCATCTCAGCCCCATTACGCCGCTCCCCACCGCTCCCCAGCGCATTGCCGGGGGTTTTGGCAGCAGCGGGATGGGGGCTGGCAGGATGGAACCTGGTCCAGGGCTGGAGTGTGGTGGACCTGACAAATTATAAATTAGCCACGCTTTATCCACCTTTACAGAAATTTCGCAGAGGCCATTCATGCGGGGCACTGTCACCCAGCACACACACCTTTTCGTTTCTTCCTTGAGCAGGCTCTGATGATGGTTCGCTTTATTCAAACGCCGCTCGTCTCTGCCAAGCTGCACTTGATCACCAACCCCGTCCTGATTGTCCACGTGAGTCTGCGATTAGCAACAGCAGTGCAACGTGAGTCTGTGGTTAGCAATAGCATTGCGACGTACACCCGCATTGGTGCTAGCAGGTAGCAGCGTTGCAATGTGTGTCGGGGGTGTGTAAGGTGGGAGTGGGAGGCGAGAGCCGTGCTTTCTTGGGCGTTTCAAGATCCGTGGTGCAAGTGCTCGCAATGCATGGGGTTTGACGCTGCCTTCAGTATTACTGTCTCTTCTGATGCGTACCGCCCCTGACCGCCATGTGCTGCTCAGCGCTGGCAGTGGTGGTGGTGCTGCCGCCGCTGCTGCTGCTGCTGCTGCTAACCGCCGACGCTGCCGGTGCTGCTGCTGCTGCTGCTAACCGCCGACGCTGCCGCTCCTGCTGCTGCTGCTGCTGCTGCTAACCGCCGACGCTGCCGCTGCCGCTGCTGCTGCTGCTGGTGCTGCTGCTGCCCCTGCTGCCGACGCTGCCGCTGCTGGTGCCTCTGCTACCGCTGCTGATGATCTGCTTCTATGGAGGGAGAGCGCAACGAAACATTGACGCCGCTCCCCACTGCCTCACAGCCCTGCTCGCCCTCTCAGAGGCCGCTGCCCTCCGGTTAGCTGCCTATAGGGTAGATTGGGCCAGCCACTCAGCTGTTTTTGCTGCCGCTGCTACGCAGGGGAAGCTGGACAAGACTATTCCGGTGGGCAACGCCCGCGCGCTGGCTGCTGCGCTGACGGCCAGCCCACAGGTGGGTGCTAGTCTGCATGCTACTATTACGAGCAATGCGGCTCCACTCAGGGATCCTGATTGCAACGGTCCTCCTTGGTGCACGCAGCGGCGGCCGCCCTGACGCTGACAGACGCACTCGCCCTCCTGCCCCCACACCCCAACCTCCCCAGGTGGTGCTGCGCATCGTCGCCGGCGCTGCGCACGCTGTGGCGCACCAGCTGCCGGGCTGGTTTGCCGCCGAAGTGCTGGCCTTCCTTAGCGGACCGCCCCGGGGTTGAAGGCGGCGATGTGGCACCGACTGCGGAGCCCTGATGCTCCGGCGAGCGGCGACGGTCGTTACGAGCCCTTTAGTTGTTGCCTTGCACAGCACCGTTCAGCATGGCGACCCTCGAGTCGTTGAGGCTGGTTGAGGCTGGCGGCAAGGGCGACGCCCCGGCTTGCTCTCTTGCATGCCCTTGCGTGGTGCACATGAACGCGGCAACGCGTGCGGGCTGGCTGCGCCGCCGCAACCAAAACTGAAGAGACCGAAATCAAAGAGAAGTAAAACCAGATGGGGTGGGTGGGTGGGGTGGGGTGGGGTGGGGTGGGGGTGGGGTGGGGTGGGGTGGGGTGGGGTGGGGTGGGGTGGTGGTGGTGGTGGGTGGTGGGGTGGGTGGTGTGTGTGTGTGTGGTGTGTGTGTGTGTGTGTGTGTGTGTGTGTGTGTGTGTGTGGTGTGTGTGTGGTGTGTGTGTGTGTGTGTGTGTGTGTGTGTGTGTGTGTGTGTGTGTGTGGTGTGTGTGTGTGTGTGTGTGTGTGTGTGTGTGTGTGTGTGTGTGTGTGTGTGTGTGTGTGTGTGTGTGTGTGTGTGTGTGGTGTGTGTGTGTGTGTGTGTGTGTGTGTGTGTGGTGTGTGTGTGTGTGTGTGTGTGTGTGTGTGTGTGTGTGTGTGTGTGTGTGTGTGTGTGTGTGTGTGTGTGTGTGTGTGTGTGTGTGTGTGTGGTGTGTGTGTGTGTGGTGGTGTGTGTGTGGTGGTGTGGTGTGTGGTGTGTGTGTGGTGTGGGGTGTGGTGTGTGGTGGGTGTGTGTGTGTGTGGTGTGTGTGTGTGGTGGTGGTGGTGTGTGTGTGTGGTGTGTGTGGTGGGGTGTGGTGGGGGGTGTGTGTGAAGGGGGGGGGGGTCTCCCTCGGAAGGAGTCGCTTGTGGGGTCGCTCTCAAAACTAGCAAGGGCACGGGGAAGGATTTGCAGCTTGCTGTGTCGCGGCGCTCTGGTGGAGAGATGTGAAGGCATGGGTGCTGTGATTTGTGACGTGTGGGACGAGGCATGGGGGCGCGCAGGCCGGCGTGCGCTGCGTCGGCGCAGCACGGCCGGCGCGGGGAGAGGCACAGCAATCGCAGTGGTTGGCACGCGCTGCAATGTGTCGTCACTCAGGGAGGCGGGTGTCGGTCATGGATACAGGGGGGCCTCTTGGGGGGACACCCAGAGGTGCCGCCCCGAAGAACGGGGGGTGGCAAGAAGGGCAGTTACGACGGGGCGGGCGGGGGCGGGCGGGCGCGGGCGCGGACGCGCGACCGCCGCCCGCTTGTTCTCGCCAGGAGGGCTGCCGCGTTGGCGCAGCAGCAGGGGCTTCAGGCTCCCAATGTTCTCGACATGTCAGTACCGATGCCTGGACGGAGGAGGCAAGGGAGCTGGGAGTTGGCACTAGGCTTTGGAGAGGAAAACTGCTGCAGGCTGCTGCGGTACAGCACAGCAGTACAGCGCTGCGGCGGAGCGCTGCGGTCCAGTGCGGCGCTGCCTCCCCATCCCCTTGCCCACCTGCTGACGGTGGCTGCCAGAGGCCAGGCGCGTGAGGCTGCGTGCAGCTCGCACGCCGGCACTTCTGCCCCGCGCTTGTGCACGCCGCTGCCGCAGCCGGCGCTGCCGTTGCTGGGGAAGGCGGAGCAGGATCCGGGGTGCGCTGGGGCGCCGCGCGAGGGCGAGGCTGCCGCGAAGAGGCGGGAGGCATCTGGCGAGGCGGACAGGCGCCGGGGGCTCAACCCCTCTTCCTCTGCCGCCAGCCGCATCCACCCGCTCAGCCAAACCTCTGCTTCGCTTCCTGCGGCGAAAGGCAGCGGCGCCGGGGCCGCCTGTGGCATGGCTGGGCCAAAGGGCACGGGGAGACGCACGCTGTAGGGACGTGGCGGCTGGACCGCGGCGGCGGCGGCGACAGACGCTGCGCCGGTGCTCGCGTGTGGGCCCCGGCTGGACAGCTGGCTGTCGCAGTACGCCAGCGAGCCGTCATGCTGGAACATCGTGCTGGGTGCGGACACGGCCGCGCGCGGCAGGGGCGAAGACGGCGCGGTGGGGCTGCAGCAGCGCAGCGGCGCACCGGACGCGGCAGGGCCGCACGCCGCCGCTGCCGTTGCGAGGGGCGGAAGCGCTGCGCACCCTGAGGGCTCGTCGGACCACTCCGAATCTGAAAAGAGGGAGTGCGCGGGTGGGGAGCCTCAGCAAGCGAGCACACCATGTGGGGAGTGCAGTAACCCTTCCTGGCCCGTGCCGCACACATGCAACGAGGGATGCGTGTAAAGGCGACAGCAGTCGCACGGCAGCACTCCCGGAACAGAAGCTGGCGGCGGCCCGCGAGCCGTCTCACCTTCGGCCTCGAGCAGCCAGCCGGCGAGCTCGTCCCACTCCTGACATTCAGCAACAGATAAAAGGTTTGCGGGCGCAAAAGAGGGCTTGAGGAGGCCGCCGCGGCACATGGTGGGAGGCAGCCAGCTTCTGGCTGTTCAGCGCGCTTGCAGGGGTGCCACAGTACGGGTCAGGTAGCAGGTGTGGGTGCAGAAAGCGGGAAATGGGGCCGCTAGCCTGTGGACGCCGACAGTAACGCCATGTCGCGGCATTCATTTCGTGCGCGCCTGGATGCTGCTGCGATTTGAGTGCCCGTTGACGCCCTTCCAGTCTTGAATAAAGCTCTGCAGCAGCCCTGGCCAGCGCGGGGCCTGCGGGCGCCGTCAACCCTGCCTGCGCAAGCGCACCCTCGCGTCGGTGGCGGAGCCCGCCGACTGCTCAACTGTTGCTCCCATCCGAACTGTTGCAGCAAGGCATTTAACGTACTCTGAGCCTCAGAGCAGCAGCAGGGCAGAATTTCCCCGCAAGTTGGCTGCGACGCGAGCTGCCAGTTGCCAGGCAGCAGCGGGCCGGGACGGGGGAGACGACTGGGGCGGCGGCCCGGGATAACAAGTACCGTCGTGTGGGCGGGGGGAGGAGGGCATGGTACATGCAGCGCAGACCCAGGCGCACCGCAGAGCAGCAAGGGGTGCATGGTGAAGGTTGCATGCCGTGGCATGCCGTGGAGGCGCGCCTGCGCCGCTGCCGCGCCTGCCGTCCTGGGGTCGTTGGCGCCGGCGCGGCCGCCGCCTGCCTCACCCCCGCATGTGCAGGCCCAGCGCTCCCTGGCTGGCCAGCGTGATGAGCGAGGGGGGCGGCTGGTAGGCTGCCAGCGCGTCGATTAGCTCGCGGGGGGTGTTGGCGGCGATGAGGATGGCACGGGAGGCGGGACGGATGAAGCCCTGCAGTGTGGAGGGTCGTGGGCCAGGGAGTGGGGGGGGGGGGGGGGAGGCTTGAAGGGGTGATGATGAGCAGAGGTAGTGGAGGTGGCAGTACTGAGGACAAAGGCAGGAGGAGGGAGGCAGGGAAGCGGCGGGGAGGACGAAGCCCTGCAGCGGTGCGTGGTGGGTCGAGTGGGCGGCAGTAGAGGCTGGCCGAACGGGGGACGGAGGGCGGGAGGAGGAGGTGCCGGTAGGAGCGAGGGGGGCGGAGCGAGGGGGCCAGAGGAGCGCCCATCGCTCCCCTCTAACAGTGCTCACCGCTGAGGCTGCGCAGTCCAGGGGGACGGCAGAGACCCCCCCCCCCCCCGCAGGCGTCGGCTCTGCCCCGCCCGGCCCAGGGGGTTTGGGATACCCTGCTGCTGCTCACCTCGCTCGTCGCGTGGTCCAGAAAGGCCAGCAGGCCGTCAAAAAAGCCCCTGACGTTGAGCACGCCCACAGGCTTGGCGTGGAAGCCCAGCTGCAGAGGCAGGGAGGGGGCAGGGTGGGAGGCCGCAGCCCGGTAAAACAGCAGCCCAGTAAAACAGCAGCCAGCAGCCGGTTGGCATGAAGCCTGGCTGCAGGCGCGGCGACGCGGGGACAGGGGGGAGGCACCACGGCGGTTGCGACACTCAACCGCCCAACCACCGTTGCGGCTGCAGCGGCGCAGCCGGTGGCCCCAACCACATGCCACGCCGCAACGCGCTGCAAGGCATGGCCCTTGTCGAGGGGGTGGGGAAGTGAATGCGCGGCGCACAGGCAGGCAGGCCAGCAACGGCGTCGCCCGCCCGCTGCTGCGTCGTGACGTCCGGCGTCTCATGCGCAGCACGCAAACCAGGTGTGCGTCGACAGCCGTCCTGTGGTTGGACAGATGTGGAGCACTTGAAGAGGATGAGGACAAGGAGGGCAGCGCCCACCTGCTGCCACGTCGTGATTTCCAGCGTCTCGTCCAGCGTGCCAAACCCGCCTGGGATGGTGACGAAGGCATCAGCCTGCGAGGGCAAGCAGGCGGGACACAGGGCAGTGCACACACGTGAGGGTAGAGGGGCTGCAACGTACAGGATGATTGGAGCCAGCAGGGCTTTCCAAGCAGAGGCTGTTGACTCCTCTTGCCCGGCACCCCTGCCGCCACCCCCTGCTCCCCCGCGGCAAACCCCAGGGGGAAGGAACGTGGGTGCCGCGCACAACCTGGCAGGCAGCACAGCGCCGGCGCCCACCTCTCCACGCACCAACGCCGGCCGGTCCTGCCGGCCTGCCCTGCCTGCCCTCCAGACGTCTGCCGCCCAGCAGGTGCGGCTGCGCAGCTGCGCGAGCGCTGCACCGACTCCTCCCCTGCTTCCCAAGCAGCGCCCACGCACCTCTTCGAACATCATCGCCTTGCGCTCATGCATCGTTTTCACCACCCGGATCTCGCCCACAGTGGTGCCGCTGATCTGAGCGCGCAGCGGCCGGCGGGAGCAGGGCAGCAACCAGTTTTACCGCAGGTTGAGGCTTTACATCAGTGCAACCACAGGAAACCTGTCGACACACAGATGCCCCGCAGGGGCACTCTGGCCCCAACCTTGCTGGCCCTAACCACGCTGGCCCCCTTTGGAAACGCTGCACCCCCGCACGCGTGTGTGGGCGTGCATGCACACGGGCAAGCTCCCACACACGCACCTCCCGAGGCTCCAGCGCGGCTGGGATGACGCCCAGCACAGCCTCTGGCCCCAGGCCTGCTCCAACTGCCTCTGCAACGGCGCCCATCAAGCTGGGGAGGAGGGGTAGGAGGGAGGAGGAGGGATGCAACAACAGAGTTGGGGGAGAGCAGGGCTCGGCTTCGGCTTGCCGCCACTGGTGCCGCCTCGGCAACGTCATTCGGGTTTGTCGTGCTGCACCCGCCCCCCCCCCCCCCCCCTCCCCGACACAAACCCAATGCCACGCCAGGCCGCCTCCACCCCGACCACCCTCGCAGCGGCAGGCTCCCGCAGTGGAACTGCCTGCAGTCCGCACATGGCCCCCATGCAAACGGCGCAACTCACCCCACGTTGCCTCCACCGTACACCAGGCCAATGCCCCGCCGCGCCATCTCCTCACCGAGAGCCTTTGCTGCGGCAACGTACTCTGGTGACGTGCCGCTGCTGGCGCCGCAGAACACCGCTATCTTCTTGATTTGGCGCGGCGCTGCCTCCGGCGCTGCGTCGCTGCTGCCTGCCATGGCTGCACGGGCGCTTGCAGGCTGGAGGCGTCCGGGGCGGGGCGCGGCGGTCGACGGTTTGCAGGGGCGGCAGCGGTGGCGGCGAGCGGCGGCGGCAGCAGGTGGTGCAGCGGCTGAGCAGCGCGACAGTGACGTCCGACTGTGGGCACCGCCTGCTCGATGAATGCCAGCCTCCGCACGCACTGTTGGCGGCCTGGCGGAAGGAGTGCCGGGGCGAGCTCTGGGTGCTTCTCTAGGACAGATGTCCCTATCAGTGTGAGCGCAACAGCTAGTAGGTCAGTAAGGCACAGCGCGGCGATGCGGGAAGAAGGGTGAATTAGGCTGCACCCGGCGCCGCCGCCGGCTGGTGCTCGCCGCCAGCAATCCCCAGCAAGCGGGTGGCCTGGGATCAGTGGGCTTGAAGCTGGCAGCCAAACAGGGTCCGCTCACTTGCGAAAGTCAGAGTGCACAATGGCGGGCGTGTGCCAGCACCGATAGGCAGGGCACAGGCACGGCGCAGCGGCCAAGCGCACCAATCAGCCGGCAGGGGAGCGGGACAGTGTGGCGCCCCCATCGACGTGCCCCCTCGCCATTCAATTCGCACAACGTTACACACTGCTGCCAGGCAACACAACCGGGGCTTCATGGGGAGCACTAGAATCGGGGGCAAGAAGAGGCAGGCGCGACGCATGCTGCGGGATGGGGCCGGGCGGGGCGGGGCAAGGGGTGCCATGGACGCACGTCCAGCATGCTGCGCCGGCTCCAGCGGGCACAGAGGGATACAGAGGCGCCAGGAACCACGAGTAGCCAGGTGCTGGGGGAATGTGCTCACATGTGCAAGACGAGATGCGGGGGGATACACAGGGAGAGGGGCCAGTGGGGGCAAGGGAGGTTTGCACACGAGGGGCAGCGCGGCGGCCGAGCTGGGGGGGGCAGAGGGCACTAGGGCATACACGGGTGAGGGGTTGGGTGCAGAGGGCGCCACGGCATACACATGACCACACGGGATATTTAATTATATCAACAGCAGGTTGACAGACAGGCGGGCCTTGAGGCTGGAGCCGGGGCCAAGGGTAACAAGGCAAGGACAGGTGCCAGCTGGCAGTGCAACACGGACGAAGGGGGGGCATGTGGTGGTGCGGCAGGCAAGGGTCCGACTCGAGTCCCCCGAGTCGGGGACTCACAACGTTGGTTGGATGCGGGAGGGGGCGCTGGGTGGGCAAGCCTGGAGATGGGCGAGGGCCGGGAACGTGAAGCGAGTCTATCAATGGCAGATTCAACAAGAGGCAGCGTTGGGCCTTGCAGAGATACGCGAGTCTAGTCAGCGGGGCGGCCGGGGGGAGGGGGGACAGGTTTGCAGAGGTGGTCGGGCCTAGTCAGCGACAGGCAGGGGGGAGGGGGAGGGGGCGCTGCCTGTCGCACAAGGTGCAGGGACGCATGCGGTGGTCTGGGTCCAATCAGCGACAGGGCAAGGGGCGGCAGGGGGCCGCGCCGCCCACCGGCAGGAGTAGGCCTAGGTGCCAGGGGGGGTGTGAGGGGTTTGCAGTGAATCAATCAATGGGCGCCCACGTCGGTCTGGTGGGAGGAGGTGCAGGGCGGGTTGGGGTTGGGTTCGTTCGAAGGCAAGAGAGGGGTTGGGTTGACAAGCAGGGGTGTGGGGTGGGAGGCGGGGCTGACAACGGGTGTGCCGTTCTAGTCAAGCGGCTGGCTGGCAGCAGCCGGCACACCATCAGGCAGCCCTTGCAGGCAGCGCACGCGGCCGCGCGGCTCCGCCGCTGCAGCGGAGCAGCAGCTTGGCTCAGCTCAGGCGCGCAGCTGGCCGTTCGTCGAAGCCGCTTCCACCGCCGCCTCCAGAGCCCCCACGCCGACGCCCAGCGGCGTCGGCGGCGCGCGGCTCTTGTTTTCAACAATCATTGACTCCACGATGTCCCCGTTGTTCACCTGGAAGGCAGGGGGGCGGTGCAAGATTGCTACATTGTCAGGAGCATGCCCGCGGGCTGGAGTGGCAGGCAGGGGGGCAGTTTCAGCCGATTGCAGCGGGACAACAGCAGGCAGTGCACCTGCATCTTTGCAACACGAGCAGCCCTGCCTCTCCCGCTGCACTCACAAAGAAGAAAGAGACGGGAGCTGCAGACGCCAGCATGCCGTCTGTGCCATGGCCGGGCAGCTCTTTTGCAATCACTGCAGTGTGCAAATGGCAAATGGCTGACCAGTGTTTTTCACTCCGCGTGCTGGCTGCGCGTGCGACTTGCGTCCCATGCTGTGGTGCATGCTGTGGTGCATGCCGCAGCGCACGCCGTGGTCCACTGCACTGCAGCACCCGCTGCCGGTGTTCATGTCTGGGCGCGTTACGGAGCAAGCTGCCGTGCCCGCGCTGCAACCGCCTTGCCACCTACCTGTGCGCGTCGGGTGCACGGCGGCGATGTAACCCTCCACCACGCACATGCCTCCGACGCTCCAGAGCACGACGCGGTCGCCCAGCGAGAAGGGCCGCGTGGCATACTGCAGTTGGTGGTGGGGGTCGTGGGTGGACGGGGGAAGGGGGAGGCCTATGGAGAAGGGTCGGTTGGAGGGTAGCGCCCTGCAGTTGGCGGGGGGGGGGGGGGGGAAGAGAGGGGTGGTGCGTGGCGTGCTGCAGTTGCAACACAGGTGTGACGCATGTACAGCAGCAGGGTTGGTGGAAGGGGAGGGGGGAGGGAGGAGGCGGAGGGCAGGGGAGCGTTACGAACTGCGGTTGCTGGGAGAGAAGGGGTGGAGAGAACGCCGCATGACAAGGCGCCGGTGGCCGCAACGCCCCGCCGCCACCTGCACAACTTCCCTGTGCACCCTACCCCCAGCCAATCCAGCCCAGCCCCATGCCTACCAGTGTGATGCCTGCTGCCAGGTTGCGCAGCATGCTCTGGGCCGCGATGCCCACAACCAGGGAAGAAGCACCAAGGGAGGCCAGCAGGGGGCGGAGGTTCACGCCGTACTGGGCGCAGGGAGACGGGGGGGCACATGGCAGGGGTGGATGCAGGTCGATGCGTGTTGCCGAGCATGATATGGTCGTGCTATGGACGTGCTGCATGAGCGCAGGCCGAGGGAGGGATGGACTGCACTCGCTGGATGCATGCGTGGCTGCTGCTCATGCGCTGCCCAGCGTGCCGCCCCCATCGGCCCCCTCCCATGCCTGCTCACGTTTGCGAGGGTGACAACGGCGCAGCCGCCCCAGATGAGGGCGCTGGCGAAGGTGCCCGCGGCGCCGACCAGGCCCACCTATTGAAGAGCAGGGGGTGGAAGCGGCACGGTTGTGAGCATCCTGACATGTGCTGCCAACTCCGCATAGGCTGTTGCGCACTGACCGTGCGCTGCTGCGGCGCTGTTGATGCACATGCGAGAGGAGAACTGGGGGTGCCGTACCCCCACCGGTGAGCACAGCCCTCGCACGAGCACTAGCGGCGCTGCACGGACCGGCTGTGCTTGGGCTGCATGCCCCGACCGCAACACTGCGTGCCGCCGGCAGAGCCCCTCGCCACATCACCGTCGGTGCATCAATGAAATATGTTTGATTTTAAGGAGTTGTTTGATTTTAAGGAGGCAGGCTGAAAAACATGCGTCATTCTCACCACATCATCGTTGGTGCGATCGTCGTCGGCCATCAGCCAGCCCTGCAGCGGGGCCGGGCAGGCACAGCAGGAGTGTTTGCAGCGCCATGAGATGGGCGCTGCCGGGCAGCAGTGCAAGCATGCATGCCAACAAGGCAGGTAAAAGGCAGGGTGCACACGATGATGATGATGCGGAAGCAGCAGCCGCCACGGTAGAACTGCCTCCCAAGCCTGCCTACCCCTGTCCCCTGCACCCACCCACCTGCACATGCGCCACCAGTCGGTTCTTGAACTCGAGCAGGGTGAACGCGCTGCGGGGCAGCACAGGGGCGCAAAGGGAAGGCATGCAGTGTGGGGTTTGCAACTACGACGGGCGCCCGCATGGTACCAGCCCGCTGTAGGTTGGCCTGGCGAGGCCGTTCACGAGGGTTCCGAGGTACTGTTGTCGCCACCACATCCTCCGCGTTCAGATGTCTGAGTCACCTGGCACAGCACCGCAAAGCACGACACTTCCAGCACCCAAACTCACAGCACACCCCAGCGTGGCACACCACAGCATGGCACACCACAGCACAGCGCGCAGCACTCACATCAGCAGCAGCACCACCTCCTCGGCCTCATCTTGCATGAACTGGGTGACGTGGCGCAGCGCTCGCCTGCCGCGCCGCCCACGCCCCGCGTGTCGCCCAGCAGGCGCGACAGGGCCTGCATGACATAGGGCAGGGGGGACAGGATCGGAACTGTACTGTGTTACACTTGTATTATGAAAAAAGAAAAAGAAACACAGGGCCCGGCACGGCTGAGACCAGGGAAGAAGGGGGGAAGGGAGGGGAGAAGCCGCTGCTGAAAAGGGGGAAGAGAGTGCAAAAGGGATGCATGTAACATAGGACAAAGCAAGGGCATCTGCATGGGGGGGACTGACGCTTGGAACAGTGCGCGCACCGGCGAGAGTAGGAGCCCAAAGTGGGGAGTCCTTACCCAAGCAAGGAGGCGGTTTCCCAGGCCATTGTCCCCCGCTTAGCCCTTAGCGCACGCCGGCGCAAGCCCCCATCATGCACGGGGGCCGCTTGAAAAGGGGGGAAAGGGAAACGGAAGGGAAGGGATTTGGGTGGAGGGGGGAACCCCGGGGGAGCCCCTCACCAGGGATTGACCAGCCCCTCACCAGACGGCACGCGTGCAGAGGAGGAGCGCCGCCAGCGCTGCCGTGCTCACGACCAAACCACGACGAGGCCCGCACCAGGAGGTGCCAGTCGGTGACCACCCCCTCACCAGGGATTGACCAGCCCCTCACCAGGGATTGACCAGCCCCTCACCAGACGGCACGTGTGCAGAGGGGGAGCTCCGCCACCGCTGCCGTGCTCACGACCAACCACGACGAGGCCCGCACCAGGAGGTGCCAGTCGGTGACCACCCCCTCACCAGGGATTGACCAGCCCCTCACCAGACGGCACGTGTGCAGAGGGGGAGCGCCGCCACCGCTGCCGTGCTCACAACCAAACCACGACGAGGCCCTCACCAGGCGGTGCCTGTCGGTGACCACCCCCTCACCAGGGATTGACCAGCCCCTCACCAGTGATTGACCAGCCCCTCACCAGACGGCACGTGTGCAGAGGGGGAGCGCCGCCAGCGCTGGCGTGCCCACATCTGATATGGCATGTGAGCCAAGTGGCGTGCAGTAGCACCCACCCACCCACCCACCCACTGTCGCATTCATTGCCACACAGTGTCGGCCTAACCTCTGGCCGCTTGTCGAAGGCGACCACGAGCAGTGCGCAGGCGGTGGTGGCCAGGTAGGCGGTTGAGAACAGAGGCAGGAGGCGCTGCAGGGAGAGGAGTGGAGGTAAGGGTGGGGGGTGCCAGTGAGTGGGTGGTGTGGGGGTGGCGTGTGTGTGTGTGTGGGGGGGGGGGGGGGGGGGGTAGGGCACACGAGGAGGTCTTAGACGGGTGAACCGCAGACTTGAGGCCAGGACCGAGGCTGCCCCCGCCTGCTGCTTGCCAAAGCCGCCGCCGGTGGGGAGCAGGACGCGGCTTGGCCCACCTAGGCTGACGTGCCTGCTGCTCTGCGCACGCATGCTGGGTGGCAGGAAGCCGCGCTGGCACAGCATGCCCAGCGCGCCGCCCCCCAGGCTCGCCTGCGCCTGGTGCAGCAGGCTGGACAGCAGCGCGCGCGCCGACCACGACGCCTCTCCCATGGAGGACAGTGCGCCGGGGGAGGCCTGAGCGACGCGACTGCGGCTGACCTGTAAGAGCAACGAGGGAGGAGCGGAAGGAGCGCAGGCGGTGTGAAGAGGGGGCATGCAGGGCGCGGGGGGAGCGCTGGTGGGGGCGTCGCGGGTCCGGCAGCGCAAACAGGCACCGCCAAGCGGCACAAACTGGCGACGGCCACCTACCGCGCCTGCACCGTGTTACTGCGCCAAAGCACGCGAGTGCCCTCTGAGTGGGCCCACCACCTCCTACGCCCCAGGGACACAGGCGGACAAATGCTTGCACGACACCCTTTAGGAATTACCTGTTTGTCCAAGAAACGCAGCAGGGCGCGGCCCGCCAGCGTGCCGACAACCACCGTGCCTGCCACCTGCACCGCCAGCACCGCTGCCTGGCTGAGCGAAGCGCACTGCTGCATCGCATTGAGCAGAGGCACGCCCGTTGCCTGAAGCCACTCTTCGGTGACCGTGGAGGCAGCCACGGCCACGCCGGTAGGGGGCTGGGATAAGGGGCGGCGAGAGGGCGCGCCGGCGGCACGGCGGGGGGCGGCACCAGCGGGCGAGCCGGGCCTCAGCCGGGGGGTGAGGACCGCTGCGCCGCAGAAGACAGGGGCCGCATGCCGCGCTGAAGCGGGTTTGCGGGTCTGCAGTCGCCCAGCGCCCAGGGCTGAAGCACGAGCGCACGTGGCCATCACGATTAAGGTGCGCAGCGCCAACACACGGGTTTAGGAGCGATCTCCAGACAGCTGTGGCAGCGAACGAATGCTCGAGAGGGCAGACAGGGCGCGGCGAAGGTATTGGAGCGAACTGTTCCAGGCGCCGCTGGGAGGCCCTCGTCACGGGCAGCAATGGTGCCGATTGATCTGCAGCTCAGCCTTTCGCCCCCCTCGTTTGCAAAGCGCCGGTTCTATACATTGCAACAGTCACTTCATGAGCCCGGAGCATGTGCACGCATCGGCAATGGGCACATTAAGGGTGCACTCCTGGTCTGACCGCTGGTGGGCGCTGCGCATGCGCCGCGGGTGCTGCTGCCACTCACCTGGACAGCAGGAAAAGACAGACAGTGCGTCAGCCCCGTGTAAGCTGACACCTCCCGGTGCAATCCTGCCCTCATTCCACTGCAGCAGCGCTGGCAGCCTGCCTGCAGATCAACGTCTGCCCGCATGTTGCCCGGGGGGCCGGCGCCAGGCGGGAGCAGCGCTGCCGGCAGCCGATGCGATGGCAGGCACCCGATGGCAGTGCCGGGCGCTCCTGCTCAGCATCGGAGCTGCTGTGTTTGGCAACCCGGCAAGCACCAGCTGCGCAGGCACCCGCCAATTCGTACGGCTGGCACTCGCTGCGGTGCCGGTGCGTGAGTTGGCAGCCTTGGTGGCAGGACCATGTGCAACGGTGGGCAGGGGTGGAACAGTCTGGCGCGTGCAGGTGCAAGGCGTACTGTATGGTTGATACATGCACGGTAGCTTGTTGTGGCCAGCTGATGCCGGCACTGCACCGCCACATGGCGCCCCGGTGCCCGGCAGCGGCGGCAGACCCGGTCTAGCAGGGGCACATCCAAAAGGGCAGGAGCAGCGGCGGGATCAGTGGGGCGGCCGGCTCCAGAAGATGTCACTGCATTTCCTGCGGATCACAACACGTGCTCAAGGGTTCGCGCTGTTTCGCACTGGTGCATGTGCGGGAGCAGGCTGGCTGGCCTGCGCACCGTGCCGTGCTGTGCCGCCGCCGCCGCTGCCACCGGCGAGACGGGCGGCTCCGCCCATCTTGGGCAGCGGGTCGCTGCCGCTCGCAGAGGCCTCCTCTGCCGCCGGCGCCGTACGCAGCGTCGCGATAACGGTACGCCAGCCGACTGGCGTGCACGCGGCGCGCCGACATGCAGCGCAGCGGCTCCCCCCAAGATGGGCGGCGAGACGGGCGGCGCCGCCCATCTTGGGCGGCGGGTCGCTGCCGCTCGCAGAGGCCTCCTCTGCCGCCGGCGCCGCATGCAGCGTCGCGATAACGGTACGCCAGGCGACTGGCGTGCACGCGGCGCGCCGTCATGCAGCGCATCGGCTCCCCCCAAGATGGGCGGCGAGACGGGCGGCGCCGCCCATCGTGGGCGGCGGGTCGCTGCCACAGCGCAAGGCGGAGCATCAAGTGGGGCGTAGCCGGAGCATCCTGAATACTGCCACCTTACTTCGAGGCATGCGGGAGTTGAATGTCCCCCAAGTGTGTGACGCTGATTGTTTACGCCCCTTGTTACCGAGCCCCACGATCCCCGGCAACATCTCTGCCCGCGGGCACATTTTTACACTTGAGATCACCTGCCAGCTGGCAGAGCAGCGCACATAGGCGAGCTCAGGATGTTGTCGACGCCACCTCAGCAGGCAGGCCACACCAGTTGGCAAGCCGCAACAAATTTGAGATCTGCAGGTGCCCGAGGTACTGCTGCAGTGCTGCATGCTGCACTGCCTCTGGCTGGAACAACACATATGTAATAGTATATAATATAATTATCCACACCTGGGCGTATATACAGATCAGCATTCTTGGCATTAAAGAGGGGGGCGGAAAGGAGCGGGTCGTGAAAAGCAGAGGGGGCAAAACGGCAGGCAGATGAGAAAGGCTGCTATAATAGGCAGCAGGAGGGGAAAGGGAAGGATGTTCATGACGTGGAAGACATGCCAGCGCGGGCAGGTGACGGCGGGTGTCACGTGCACATGATTATCGGTTGGTGGTGGGGGCGATCGTTGGTCCATCAATGTAATCAGTGGTGGTGACTGCGTCTCTCTGCTCTATAGCTCAGCCCACAATTGCAGCAGCCGCGCCGGCTGCAGCGAGCGCAGCCAACGCCCCGCCGCCCCATCGGCGCGCCGCGCTGCTGCTCATCAGTGTGCCCTGCGGGGCGCCGGCGCCCCTGCTCTCCAGCTTCGCTGCCCCACCGCCTCTGCGCTGGCATGCACGCCACGGCTTGAGCACATCCTCTGCGGCGGCGCTGCGCACGGGGGACAGCGCCGCCGGCTCCTGCGCCGCCAGCCGCTGCTGCAGGTTGTAGAAGCTGGGCCTGCCGCAGTGCTCCAGCCACTCCAGGGCAGCTGCTGTGTAGTCGCCAAGGTTGGTGTGGCTGGCCCAGGCCACCGCAATCTCTTCCCTGTGGCCAGGGAGGGGGGAAGACGCTGATGCGAGCACCGCTGCCAGGCCTGCTGCTCCAGCACTCTTGCTCATACGAGGGGTCCCTGCCGGGCGAGCCACCGTCCCTCCAGCGCGCCCCTCCTGCCCCCTCACTTGATCTGCTGCTCCAACACCCGCGCCGACAGGTAAGGGTCCTTGCCGCCGCTGGCGCTACTCAGCCCATCGCTGTCGCTGAAGTTGGGGTTCCAATCTTCATCGGCCGCTGCTGCGTCGGCGCCTGCCTGCGCGTCCGCCGCCACCTCCTGCAGGCAACATGATTTTGGGGGAGAGGGTGGAGAGGGGTTGGGGTGGCGTGCCAGCACTGGCATCCACATTGCGTTTGGAATCGCCTCCAACGGCAGGTGCATCGTGCTGTGTCACACCTCTCCCTCAGCATCCCCCACCCTGGCCCTGGGCGCGCCTGGATGCTCAGCGGCGGGTCGCCTGCTGCGCCCAGCGCCAGCGCCAGCGTGGTGCGGTTCTTCAGGGCCAGCTGCAGCAGGGGAAGGGGAAGGAGGGGGAAGGAACGCGGAGGGGAAGGGTGGCTGAGTGATGGCGAGGGGGCTTGGTTGTGAACGCGAGTTAAAACAATGCACGAGGCAGCGCAGCATGGTGTGTTGCAGGGGGCTGCCGCATCTCCCACCCACCTGCTCTGCCCGCGCCGCCTCCAGCCAGCGCGGCAGCTGATCCCGCAGCACCGCGTCCCACGGCGGCGGCTGGTCCGCAGGCACTTTGTCCTCTGTGGGGCACGGAACGAAAGCAGGCAGGGAGGTGGGGTTGAGCAGGCAGGGGGCGCAGAGCTTGCCCGCCAGCTGCTAAGTACTGTTGCAAGCTGGTTCTTTGCCCCCTCCCACCCCACCCACCCCACCCACCACCACCCACCCACCCACAGAGGCCACCCACCTGCGAAATGGCCAGTGGCGTTGAGCACACCCAGTCCTTGCAGCGCCGCATGCAGCTCCTGGGATACCCTCAAGCTGCAGCCAGGTGAAGGCACACGCGGCAATGGGTGGGTGGGGCAGAGTTGGGGCGGTGCAGACATGCAACATGCGCATGCGGCCTGACAAACTGCGCCTGCTCTGCATCCGCTCCACCTGTGTTCCCCTGCTGCTTCTTCTCCCAGCACCCACCTGACCATGTCGTTGCGGCGTGAGAAGAAGTCAGGTGTGATGGCAAACGGCACGACCTGCAGGAGGGTGGACAGCAAGCGGGGCAGGGAGGCAGCAGCAGCTGCTCAGCCGCCCCGCAGTAGCCCAGCATCCGGAAGCTGGAGCCTGCTCCAGCAGCGCAACACAACGGCTGGCGTGCGGGCGACCAGCAGCGCCTCGTGCCTGCTGCCTGCCTGCCAGCACACCTGCAAGCATGCTGCACCCACCTGCGCGTCCGCACCGGGCACCCCCCGCTTCTCCATCTCCCCCAGCATGCCAGCGACCTTCTGCAGGTGGGCAACGCCAGCAGGGGCAACGACAGAAATGGGAGCGCACCAGGCGGCATGGGCGCTCCTGCGCGAAGGCTCCTGCCCATGCCCCAAATCCCCAACCAGGCCATCGCCTCGCCCCCCAGCACGCCTGCGCCCGCCAGCCACACGCGTGGGTGCCCCCCCCCCCCAACCCCAAGCGTGTGCCACCCACCCCCATGGTGTTGGCATCCTTTGCGAAGTGAACTAAGGCCAAAGGGGGGTATGGGAACTTGAGCTTGGGGTCCGTCAGGGGGAAGGCGGCCAGGTCGAGGCCAATGGCCACTGCAGCAGGGGGAGGGTTCAAGCGGCGGTCGGCTGAGGCGCACAGGCAGGGCAAGAGGGATGGGATGTCTGACAGGCTGTGAATCTCAGCCCTCAACAACGAGCACACCGCCGTCTAATTCGTCACCCCTACAGGTGCAGCACTAGCGAGTGCACCGGCACAGCTGGCAAGACCGCCATTTTGCTGCGTAGAAGCAGCGCAGGAGCCGCGCACTCACCAGGCATGACCCCATCAATCTCCATCAGCCCTGGCAGGCGCAACGCCAGCGAGCCCCCGGCTGCGTGAAGGAGCAGAGGAGGTCAGGAAGGGGTCAGATGCTGGACCGATGCAACGGCAGCAGCCCCAACTCTCCACCTGCGCCTGTTGAGAGCTGAGCGTGCACCTGCCTCACGCCCATGGCGCTTAGCAGCCTGTTGCGGGTGAAGCACGGGGCCAGACCTCCCACGCCTTCCCCCCCCCATCCTCCCCACCCACAAGAGCATCCGGTGAAGAAGAGGGGCAGCTGCGCGAGGCGGTGCTCCTCCCTGAAGGCCCTTGCAATGTCGCGCACCGCCACCGCGTCCGGGCCCCAGCTGCGGGTGGCGCAGGGAAGCAGCGAAACGTTTGGCGGAGGTTACGGGTCGAAGAGGGCTGACAAGGAGGGCAGACTGCTGGACGGAAGCCTGGCGGAGGCTGTGGGCAGGCAGGCAGGATGGGGGGTGGTGTGCCAGGGCAGGGAATGCCCACACACCTGCCGCTGGTCGTTCGCTCGGCGGCCTCATCCTGCACAATCAGGTGCCACTCGCTTCACCGTGCAACCCGAGCACCCAGCCCTGCGCGCGCGCACCTCCAGCAGCGTGTAGCGGGCCCCACCCTGCGGTCTGCAGAGTTGATGGCCAGCAGGGCGTAGCCCCGCGCCAGCGCCTGCTTGGCGATGGACACGCCCTCTGGCATGCCTGCAGAGCATGGCGAGATGCACATAATTGTATGTATAAAGTGAAGGAAACTTCCGGAGGGCGAAACAATGCAGCACTGGAGGCGATGCGTGGTGCAGGCAGCAGCGAACGCTGGCAAGGCGGTGCCGCCGCCCCGCCGGCTGGCCACCACAAACGCACCAATGCACTGCGGGCAGGCCGCTGAGGGCGGCCAGAAGTCCTCGGCGTTGCGCCCGCAGCGGTGCAGCATCACCAGGGTGCCGACTGACGTGCAGGAGGAGGGAGCGCAAGGGCGGGTCGGGAAGGCGATGGCACTTTGCAGGCACACCAAGCTGCACATGAAGCACGGTCATTCGCCACCCCACCCAGCACCCACCTGGATCGGGGGGGATCTCGAAGTACCAGCTCCGCCCATCGGTGGACCGATTGGTGGGCATGAGCAGGGGAAGGCCGGCAGAGTTGAGGTACGCCTCAGCTGGCAGCGAGGCGGTGGAGACGGCTGGTGCTGGCACAGGCGCCGGCGCGGCTCGCGCCACTGCGGCTGCCGTCAGCAGCAACAACGCCACGCAGGCATACAAGCTAGCTGATCTACCCATCCTGCTGCAGGGGAGAAACACGGGAGAGAAGGTTGGCGTGACGACGCCACACCGATCGGAAGCATCCTTCGCCAGCGGCGAGCGGCGGCGACGATGGTGCGGCGGCTGTGTGGCGCTCGCCGGCACTGCGGGCATGGTAACATTGTTTGAGCGTCCAGACATGGTGCTTGGCGGACCTGAGGCCCCGTGCGAGCAGACGTTTTTTGTTCGCGCCTGTCGGTGCCTGCGTCTGCCTGACGCCGCGCTTCGAGCTCGGTATGGCGCCTGATTTGGTGGCGCCGCCGTGGGTAAACCGTGGCGCCTCCAGGAGGCTGGCAGTCGGAGGGTTGTCCGCCCGGTCACTAAAACGCGCGCACAGACCGCCAGTTGCGTGTGCAGCGAGGACAGGAGCGCGTTGGGGAGTCAGCCAATCGGAAAGGCAGCCGAAAAGCTTCAAGCTGGCACTTCTCGCCTCCGCGCTCTACGCGCTGCGGCGTCGCGGATGCCTCCACCGGCACTGCAGCTGCACACCCTTTCACTCGTCAGCCAATCCACTCGGGAGCTCTCACTGACCTTCCAAGGCGTGCCGTGACTGGAATGGAGCCGCACAATGGTGAGCCAACCTGCCGTCTTGGCGCCCTCGTCCCTGCTGCCTCTGCTGTATTCCAGCCCACATGCATGCCTCTGGGCATGCCACTGGCAGGTTCCCTGCATGCGTGTAGGGGTGCGACGCATGATCCGCCGCTGCCTCCGCGGGCACCGCCCCACACACTCACCCGCCTGCGCTACGGCCGCTCCCATGCGGCCCCTGCCCGCCCTGCAGAGGACTGGGAGCTCGTGAGCAGCTCTTCAGAAGGAGGCGATGACGAGGGAAGAGGCCTGGAGGAAGAAGCGGCGGCGCTGGCTGCCGCCTTCAGCCTGGGAGAGCAAGGCCTGCCGCTGGCCGCCGCCGAAGCGGCGCCAGGCACGTCGCCGCCGCGCGCCGCCGTCGGCGAGCCCGCGCCCGGCAGCCCCCAGCACCTGCAGCTGCTGCACGTGCTGGCTGCCCCGCTGCCGCCGGCGGCGGCCAGCGCCGCCACGCAGCCGCACTCGACCCCAGCTCCCAGCGCCGGGGGCCACGCGGAGCTTCCCTCCGGCCCAGCAGGAGAGCGCCGCGCAGCCGGCGACCCCCTCTGCCTGCGCGTCGTGCGCTCCGACGAGCAGGCGGCGCTGGAGGCGGCGGTGGCGGCGCTGGAGGCCAGGTGGGTGGGGACGGGACGGTGGGAGGCAGCACAGGCTTGCCGTGCCCTGCAAACGAGCTTGCTGGGGTCGAGGAATGTTGGTGCAGATGTTGGGATGTTGGTACAGCGTGTGGAAGTGAGTTGGGGTGCAGCCAGGAAAGTTGCCTATCGGGAGACCCTTGCCCCTGCCTGCCGCGCCCTCTCGTCCCTCCTCCCACCTGCAGCCCGCCCGGTGCCGCCGCCCCCTGCAGGGCCTCCGAGAGGGAGCGGGAGCTGGCAGTGGCGCAGGCACGCGTCGCCGGCGGACAGGCACGAGGGGGGACGCTGTGTGCTGCTGTGGTCAGAGCGCCGACGGCTAGCGGCGCTGCGGCTGGCATAACTCGCGTTCCTGCACAGCCCGCGTGCACACAGCCACCGCGTGACGTGCCCCCTGCTTTGGTCGCTCCAAACTCCTCCGCAGGCGCAGCTGACGGCCCAGACCCACGACGCCTTCTGCCTGCGCCGCCTCGCCATCATGGCCACCTCCTTTTGGTCAGCGTCGACCCTTGCAGTTGCTCAGCCATCGATCCAGTGATCTGTGCTGCACAGGGGCGGGGGCTCAGTGAAGGGTGCCTCCCCGCGAGGCGGGCGCTGCCTCCTCTGCCCTGCTTTCGCCCTGCTCTGGCTCCGCCTGGGCTGGGGCCCGTCTGCCGAGCTGCCGCACCGACCTGTACTTCCCTGCGCTCACCCATCCCTGGCCTGCAGCGCTTTCCTCGGCCTCAAGGCGCTGCTGGGCTGCCCCGCCGCGCAGCATGGCAGCAGCAGCGCCGCAGCCAAGGCGGCGGCCGCCAACCCCACGGCCACAGCCCACAACCAGCCAGCGCTGGTGAGGCCAGGGGGTGCCGCCGGCCGCGCCGCGGTGCAGTCGCGCGTGCAGGCAAGGGGGGGCAGAGGCGGGAGACTAGGCACACTGGGCGGGCGCCTCGCGCTCCTGCCCATCGCGGCATCAGCCTGAAAGCTAGGAACCAACTTCATCCTTCTTTTCCCTGGCCCTTCTTCTCCCCTGCCTGCCATGCTGCAGCCACCCTGCAAGGGCAAGGCCCTGGCCCCCGCTGAGTTGGAGCGCCAGGTGGGAGGAGTGGGGTGCCGCTGGTGCACGCCTCACCAGCCTTTGCCGGAAAACAGTGGCAGTGCGCCAGGATTACGCATCTCCTCCCCCCTTTCGACTGTGAGCACCAGGTAGCGGTGCTGGTGGAGCCGCTGCTGCCGCTTGCCGCCGCGCGCCCCCGTGCCTGCCACTGAGGCCGGGGGGGCTGCGTGTGTGGGAGCGCCGGCGCCCCAGGCGCACGCGCCCTTGAGGAGCACCCTGGAGCCGCACCCTGGGCAAAAGAAGGTACCAGAGAGGACATGACTCGCCTGACCAGGCCCCATGTTGAGAGTGTAGATCGCGAAGCGACCCAGCGACCCCAGGAATTGACTTTTGTGTAGCCCCCCCCCCAGCTTCTTGTCTGCCCTGCCCTGCCTGCCCTCCAGTGCCTGCCCCTGTCGGCAGCGCCCCCTGCCCGCGTGCGACTAGTATGTACACAGCTAGTAAAGCGACGCAAAGCATGAAACCAGCTAACAACGGCAGCAGCGCGAGTAGAAGCCAGACAGAAGGTGGTGCTGGCGCTCATGCCAGATAGGGGAGGGGGCATGGCTGCTTGGCTGGCCAGGTGCAAGCTCCAGGCACGCTGTACTGGTTGCTGTTATACAGCAATGGAGAAACGAAAACAAACACGGATGCCATGCTAGCAGCAGTTGTGGTCAGCACCGTGCGAGCCGTGCAGGCAGGCTGCGCTGCCACGTGCTGTGCAAGCGTACTGCACTGCCGCAGCTGACCAGCGGGCGAGCCAGCACACGCGTCGGCGGCCTGGCCCGTGAGCAGATATTCTCACGTCATATGTTCGAGTTACAAGGAGACCACTGCATCGGTACAGCCGCCCCCAAGGTCCTGGCTGGGCCTGTGCACACAGCACGCAAACAACGACGTGGACGGCGCGCCGACGGGGCGGCGGGTCCAGCATGGCGGCTGGCTGGTGGCACACACAGCCGCCCTGCGGCCGCCGCGCGCCCTCCAACACTCCTCCAAACCAGCCGCGACACTGGTGCAGTGGTGCTGTTGTCTGCGGCTGCAGGGCAGGCCGCGTCGGTGCCTCGCCGCCAATAAGGTGACATGCGGTTTGACCAAAGCAAAGTCGTCAAACACTATGCATGGCAGATGAAAACGAAGGCGGCGGGCACCGGTTGATGAGCAGCCCCTGTCACGCCAACTCCATATGCGCACCTGGGCAGGCCGACAGTTGAAGGCCCTGCCCGCGCCGCAGGCCCGGTCGTGCCGGCGGCGGCCTGCGGAGGAGGTGGCGGCGCTGCGACAGTTTTGCTCGCGCACCCCTCGAGCCTCCCTCTCCCGCTCTGCGCAACCTTTGGCTGCCCTAGGGCGCGGGGGCAGTAAAATCAGGTTGAGGAGGCGGATCAGGCACTGAACTCACGTCCTGTCCAGTACGACACCAGGACCAGCTGCACTGCATTGGTGCGTCCACCATGGCTCGTGCGTCCCGGTGTTGCGCGCACGCAGGATCGGGCTGTGCAGCAGGCAACTGCCTGCCTGGGGCTGCAAGCGGGGGGCCATGAAAAGGCAATGTGGATAGCGATCACCGCGCACAGCAGCACGCAGCGGCAGCAGCAGGCGGCAGCGGCACGCCGCCGCCAACACTTGCCTGCTCTGGGGTGAAGTTGCAGAGCTTGCGGAATCGCACAGGGTCTCCCCTGCAATCCTCATAGAGATTGCGCCCAGGCCAGTAAACAGCGGGGCCGCGAGGCGTGGGATGGGGCCTGGGGGTTTGGCTGGCACAAGCGAGGGCCGCTCACCCCGGCGGCCCGTTCTGCCCTGCCAAGAGGTCTGCTCGCTCAACCCGAGACGAGCGCGTAGTGAGGATTGCGAGGCTCGCAGTGAACCCGCCGACACCAGCCACGAGGGCCGCGGCCAGGGGCACGCTGGCCTGCCGCCAGGTTCATGGTAAGTGCAGCCTCGTCTCGGTAGTGTGCCACTTTGACGAAGACCCAGCTCATGATGTCGAATGTGGCGCCGCGAAATGTGGGGAATGTGTTTGGCTGGCGGGCTGTGACTGGCGGGTCGATACCGCGACGCCTGCAGTCTGTGGGTGGGTGGGTGCGGGCTGGCGGGCAGGGCAGGGAGGGCAGGCGGCATTGCAGCAGCTTGCACGTGCAGGACCACACCGGCCTTGCTTTGCAGTTGCAGCAAGCAGGCCGCCGCACGCCCGCTGCCTTGCCAGCTCCCTTGGCATCAACCCTGCCTCCTGCCTGCCCACTGCCACTGCCCACTGCTCACTGCCCACCCCTGCTAGCGCCGCAACCGCACAATGTCAGCGGGGTTGCAGGCCCTGCAGCACGAAGCATACACGGCCGTATGTAGGGCCTTCTACGCCCAAGAGGCCTTGCGCTGGGTGCGTGGGAGCAGGGCGCGGCCGAGGGGCGCGGCGCCTCGAGCGACAGCGAGGCTGTAGCGCTCCTCATCGCCTGGGATTGGTGCTCGCAGCGATTTGCATCGCCGCAAAGCCCAGCCAGCGGCGACGCCAAGGCACGGTCTTCCTGAGCCGCTCTCTCGCGCCCCTCTCTGGCCCCTTGTAGGAGCAAGAAGATGTGCTCACCAAGCTGCGAGAATTTTGGAACATCAGCAACCAAATGCACTCGGTGAGGAGCAGGCGGCGGTGGCGGCGGCGGCGGTGGCGGCGGCGGCAAATAGAGCGCCCAGTGCACGGTTCTCGCTCACTTCCTGCTTCATCTCCCTTCCCCCCGTCGACAGCAAATCACGACTGAGATGCGCAGCGACCCCGACGTGGTGGCGGTGCGCGGCGGCGGCTACCCCTCGCGGCTCAACGCACGCGCGAAAGGGCTGGGTGGCGCGGCGCCGGCACCCGCGTTAGGGTGCGGCAAGGGGCGGGGGTTCTGAAATGCTGCACTCATGTTGTTGCATGCTGCCGCGCCCGAGTGCAAGCTTACACGTCATGCTTGCTTGCACGTCGCACACACACTCGTGTACGAGAGCCCACCAGGGCGGTGGCAGGGCCCCTCCAATAACACCAACAGAGTTGCGCCATCACAGCCTGCATTTGCTTGGCTCCAGCCTGGCTAGCTACAGCCGTGCTGCCCCTGCTGGCTGCTTCCAGCGCCAACCTCAGCGCACCACTCCTTCACAGCTATGGCGCCATGCCCCCGCCGCCTGCGCGCCAGCGCGCCGCCGCCGCCGCCGCCGTGGACCGCGGCTGGCAGCTAGACAGCGACGACGAGGGCAGCCTGCCGCAGTCGGGCAGCATGAGCGAAGGCGACGGCACACCGCGCAAAGGGCGCTCCCACAAGCGCAAGGCTGGCGGAGCCCCCGACAAAGCGCCACGCTCTCACAAGAAGGCGGCACCCGCCGGCGGCGCCATGCCGTGCGTGGCCCTCCCCCTCCGCTCCCTGTTGTTTGTTCTCTGCTCTGCCGTGCAGGGGTGGGGGTGCTGGCGCTGCGCCGTGCACCCGTCGCTGCCACGCCGCCCACTTTTCGCGCCGCCGTCCTTCGGCGCCGACGACCCTCATTGCATCACACCTTCTCCCCGCCACCCTCCTCCTGCTCACCCATCCTGCCCTCCCCGCCTGCCTCCTTGCAGCGGCAGCCTGGCGCAGCAGGCGTCCTTCCGGCGGCAGCAGGCGCGGCCCACAGCGCCCGGCGGCGGCGCGCTGACACCCGGAGGGTACGGCGGCGGGGCAGCAGCGGGGATGCCGCGCGCGGCCGGCGGCCTGCCGCAGCGCTCGCGCTCCACGCGGCAAAACAGCTTTGGCGGCAGCGGGGCGGACCCGCTGGGCTACTGCGGCCGCCGGCTGTGGCGCTTCTGGCCCCAGGAGAACCCGCCCTGGGTTGAAGGCTTCATCCAGCAGTGGGACCCAGGTGTGTGTGTGTGTGTGTGTGTGCGTGGGGTGGGGTGGGGGGGATGTTGTTTGGGCCGGCGGTGGCGCACGGGCAACGATCGCAGGGCAAGCCACTTCGGCGCGCATGCCACTGGACCCACACACCATCCCCGCTGCTCCCTGCGACCGCCGTCCCGGCTGCCCCTGGCTTTTGTGCAGACTCCGACGGCTACACGATTGTGTACGACCCCAACACGCGAGAGTCCACCGAGGAGGTCTTCTTCTTTGCAACCGCCATCGAGGTGCGCCGCCTGCTGGTTCGTTGGCTGCGTCGACGCCTCTGGGCTGTGGCTGCCGTGCTAGCTGCCTTTGCCCTCGGCTGCCTGAGGGCGCGCCTGCAGCCTCGCCGCCAGTGCTTGCTGCCGCCGCCTGCTGCGCTGCCGAAGCTCACGCGCATGCACAACCCTGTCTGCTTCACCATTGGCAGGGCCACGACTATGTGGTTGGCGAGTATGTGGACATGACTGTCGTGCACGGCTCGAGGCGGCAGGTGCGGGGCTGCCCTCTCCACGCCGCCTCGCTCTGGGGTGTTGGGGGGCCGGCAGGCCGGCAGGCCGCAGGCGGGGGCATTGCCGTGCTGCCTGCCCACGGCATGATGCTTGCCTTGCCTCCTCTGCCGCGCCCTCCTGCACCCGTCCTGCACTCAGCCCGCCCCCGTCCCACCCCCCACCCCCCCGCCCTGCAGGGCGACAAGCCGTACGTGAGCCCAGAGGCGCTGGCCGCGCCGCCGCCGCCGGGCCTGCTGGCGGCGCTGGCGCCGGTGCCCTCCAAGAAGCGCAAGAGCATTTGTGAGCGGGGGTGGGAGGAAGGGGGCTGGCTGGCTGTGAGGCGTCGGGGCGAGGGGTGGGGTCAAGGAGGGTGCCCTGCTGCGCTTGCAGGCAGACGGCGAGTCTGTCCTTGGCGACACCCTGCAACTTGCGCCTCACCATGGGGCCCCCCCTTCTGCCTTCTGCTGCTGCAGCTGGCCTGCCCGTGCCTGCTGACGCGCCCTTCGAGGTGACCTACCTGCATGCGCGGCTGCCAGTGGCGGCAGAAGACGAGCTGCAGCAGGTACGCAGCGTCTGCTGCGCAGCAGCCACCGCGAAGCGTCTGCTTTTGCGCCTGTCAGCGGCGCCTGCGCCCCCACGCTGCATGCACAGTGCAACGGGGAGAGGGATCTCCTGGTTGTCCTGCCTGCCTCGCTCGTCCGGCTAGACCAAACCATGACCACATCTCACTGGTGCTGCTGCGGCTGCTGCAGATGCTGTCTGTGCTGGAGCGCAAGGAGCGGATGGTGCAGGCTGAGGTGGACCTTTTGGAGTACCACGAAGCAAACCGTGAGTGGGGCTGCGCGTCCCTGTCGCCCCTTTGGCGTGTCATGCGTCGCCGCCGCCCTGGTGCCGCCTGACCTCCCCTCGTGCGCTGAGCAGGGAGCGCGAGAGTGCGATGCTGTGCTGCCTGGCAGCCACCCACTGCCTGCTCCGTGGCCCACTTTGCACTGACCCACATTTTACTGACCCTGCCGATATGACTGCCCACGCTCCTGCTGCAGGCGAGGACGTGGAGGCGCGCGGCGAGCTGGAGCGCAAGTTTGCGGTGCTGTGCGACAAGGAGGCGCAGCTCATGGCGGAGATTGCGGCGCTGCGGGACGCGGCGGTAGTGTGAGGCGGCAGGCGACGGGGGGCGGCGGGCGCAGGCGACGGCATGCATGCCTTCGTGGATGCCCGAGGCGGCGTACGCCCCCCAGCAATGAAGTGTCCGCATCCCGTCGTCATGGCCCTGATCCTCCCTGCCCGCCTGCCCACCCTTGCTGCACCACCCCGCCGCCCCACTGCTTTCGACCTCCGACCTCGTCCCACCCTGGTACCCTGACTCGAGCACGTGCGTGCGTGCGCCGCCACCTCACCCACCCCCAACAAACTAACTGACTCTTGCCCTTTCATGCCCTACGCACCCCTGACCTGCGTCGCCTTACCCCGACGCCTTTGACGCTCCCTCTGTGCTTGTTCTCCCTCCTCCCCCTCTGGCCGCGCCGACCGGCGCGCCCGCTGAACGTCCCACGCTGCGCCTACGCGCTTCCCCCCTGTCACAGAGTACCTTCCCGACAGTGACGGAAACAGCGGGTGGGGGCCAGACAGGGCAGCGAGAGGGGAGGGGGGTGTCGCGAAGTCCACACAACGGCGGCGGCGGCAGAAAGTGCCGAGGAGGCGGGGAGGCTGGTTGCTCGGGCTGCTGCTTCCTGAGTGTATTTAGCTAACAGAGAAGGCGGTGAGCGCCCCGTTTGAGCACCTGCCACTGCATTCTGGATGATGGCGCCTTGCGGCTAATGCTAGCACGGCATGGACAAAGTGCCCTCCTGAGCAGCGCCCGCCCTTTCTCAAGCCGCGGGTAGCTTACTAAAGCCCCGCTACACAATGCAGACCTGCTCTCCCTCAGGGCTGCGGCCGGCGATGCTGGGCCGTCGCGGCTCGCCCATTGGGGCGCCTCGCGCCTCCCCGCTGCGCACAGCACGCCTGACGACCACCCGGCGGGCGGCGCAGCGCGCACAGTGCTCGGCGACAATGGAGGTGAGGCTCAGCGGCGGGTGGTGCCGAGGGTCGCGCATTGCGTCCCCAGCAACAAGCAGCAAGACGCACGCGGCACAGAGCACGTAGCAGCGGCGGTAGCGGCTGGAAAGCCACCCCTGGTGCTGCCGCCCGCCGCCGACTACCGCCGCCGGCGGTTGTGGTTCCCTACTCGTGTCTCATCCCTGCCTCCCACAATGACCCGTATGACGCAGAGCCCCTTCAAGTACGGCCGCGATATGGACGGCCTGCAGGGCGCGCTGGCGGCGCTGCCCACCGCCGGCGTCTACCTGCTGGGCGCCGCGCTGGCGGCGGGCCTCGGCGGCGCCGGCTTTGCGGGCGCGGAGGCGCTCGCCCCAGAGGGCGTCAAGCAGGCGGCCAAGTACGGCGGCGCCGTCGTGGGTGCTGCGCTCGGCGCCTTCCTCACCACGCAGCTGAAGGCCAAGCGGGAGAGCGCCGCCATCATTGAGCTGGCCAATCTGCTGGTGTCGCTCAGCGACCCCACCAGCCTGCAGCGCGAGCAGGTGCGGCGCACACCAGGGCCGAGGGCGCACAGGAGCGCACTGCACGGGCGCACGCCTTTAGTGCGTGTGTGGTTCCCCAGTGCACGGCTGCGCCACGCGGTCCGGCGTGCCAGCCGAGCATGGGCGGTGCGGATGCCGTTCGGCCTCCCTACTCCTCTGCGCTTACCCCTGGTGCCGACCCTCTCTCCCCCAGGTGGCTGCCATCGAGTCCAAGTACGGCATCAACCTGACCGTCGCCTGCCCAGAGGACATCAAGGTGGTTCCCGGGCAGCCTCACCGCCCTGCAGCCTGCACTTGTTGTTGCTCGGGGGGCCGCGCCGGCACAGCCGAGGTCCCGTGCCTGGCGCCGTGCAGCTCCGCTTGCGCCGGCGGCCCCCCTGCTTGCCCCCGCTTGCCATTCAACCAGCTGGCGCCTTGCTCTTCCTCGCCGCACCCTGCCGCAGGCCATCTATGGCACCTTTGTTGAGGCTGCCATCCCCGCTGGCGACGCGCCGCTGGCGGGCCGCGAGGCCGCCCTCATTCAGAGCTTCAAGGCCGCCCTGGGGCTGAGCGACACGGATGCCGCGCCGGTGAGGCTGCCCTGGCGCTGATCCAGTGTGCAGTAGGAGTGTGGTGAGAGCAGCGTGCCCAGCTCAGCCCCGTGATGCTGCCTTGACCCGCATCCTGTGCCCGCGTCCACGCCTGCCTGTTTCTGCCCGCAGGCCCACATTGAGGTGGGGCGCCGCATCCTGCGGGGCCGGCTGGAGGCCAGCACCCGCGGCGAGGATGCCGAGGTGAGTACAGGGGCGTGGGCGCAGGCGTGCAGCAGTTCCTGGCGCAGCGCAGCATGTGTGCAGGCACGTCACCCGTCGGCCGAGTGGTGCATGGGCGGCGCAGGGGCGTTTGACGCTGCGGCTCTGGCTCGCGACGTGCCCACGCCCGTCTGGCTGCCCGGCTGCCCGGCTGCTCACAGGCCCGCAAGACCTTCCAGAAGCTGATCTACGTGTCCAACCAGGTGCGTGCCCCCGGCGGTGGGCGGGCGCGTTGGTGGTATGCCTGTGCTGGCGGCCATCGCGTAGTGGCCTCTGTTTCGTATGGGCGCTGTTGCTGCCGATATCCCCACGCCTACGCACGCACGTCCGTTCTCTCCCTTCTCCTACTTGTCCAGGTGTTTGGCGACCGCCAGGCCGCCTTCCTGCTGCCATGGGCCCGCGTGTTTGGCCTGACCGACGCTCAGGTGCTTGTCAGCAGGCGGGCAGGCGGATGGTGCCTGACGTGCACCGACTGCTTATGCATGTGTGTGCATGTCACTCTGCCCCCCCTCGTTCTGCTCCTTGTTCCGCCTGCGCTCCCTTCCCAACTCTGTGTGCTGCCCCTCGGCTCTTGCTTCAGGTGTATGTGGCCAAGCGTGATGGCGCCAAGACCCTGTTCAAGCAGTACCTGGACGCGCAGGGCGGGCAGCTGCAGGTGGGCGCTGCCTGGTAGCGCCGACCTGCCCGCCGCGATCGACCCGCAGCCCACCGCATCGCCCGCTTCATGCCGCCCGCCTCCCCGCGTCGCCACTTCCCACCCTCTGGGACCCCCCGCCGACGCCCTCCCCCTTCACCCTGCTCCCTGCCTTGGCGCTCCCTCTCAGGCCGACAAGGCTTTCCTGGTGGGCCTGAAGCAGGCTCAGGCGGCGGCCCACCTGGCCGACGACGAGGCCTCTGCTCTGGTCAAGGAGGCGGCGCGGGCGCGCGTCGAGTCGCTGTTTGAGACGGCGGTGCAGTGCCTGAAGCAGCGCACGCGCGTGCGGGACTACTCTGGTGGGCGGGGTGGGCGGGGCGGGGTGGGGCGGGGCGGGGGGCGCTGCTGGGGCTCGAGCCGGTGGTTGGGCAGTGCAGCAATGGCACGTGCTTGCTCTGCCGCTGCCGCCCGCCTGTGCTGCTCATGCCAGCGCCGTTGAGTCTCCAGCAGCTTGTCCATGTCCGTTCCCTTCGCCTCCCCCCCTCGTTCCAACAGAGGCCCTGGATGCCATGTCCGCCGCGATTGCCTTCAACCGCGGCCTGAAGAGCCTGGCGGGCGACGAGGAGGTGGTGGCGGGCGTGGGCGAGACGAGCGTGCTGGGCGGCGCCTGGGCCGAGGTGGACGGCCGCAACAAGGACCTGCGCGAGCTCTTCAAGTGGGTGGGGGGGTGGGGTGTAGGGAGATCTTTGAGGGGGTGCCTGTGCTTCATCAGGCTGTGTCCATGCCGTCGGGGGGCCAACGCAGTGCGTACCTGTGGCGTCAAGCTGCATCTGAGTGGGCGCCCCGCCTGCCTGCCTGCACTGCATCCTGCGCGTTCGCTGCACAATGCCGGAGTGACGATACAACACACTGTTGCCTTCCTCTTGACGCGGCTGCCCACGCGGCAGCAGCAGTGATGCATCAGTATTACATTTCGCTGACCGGCCCGCTCCACGCACTCGTGTCCTTTCCTTGGCTTCGCGGCCACGCCGCTGTGTCGTTGCCTCCTGCCTTCGAGTTGTAGGTTTTGCATTGCCTCCTGCCCCCTGCCTCCGAGCTTGCGTTGCTAATGTCCCCCCCCCCCCCCTGCAGGGCGTTCCTGGAGGAGCGCCTGGCCCGGGACGGCGCCTTCTCCGACTCCCTCGACTCCGACACGGCGGAGCTGCGCCGCCTGCTGGGCCTGGGCAACAAGGAGGCGGCGCAGATTGAGGCAGAGGTCAAGACCTCCACCTACAAGTGAGTGGTACCAGCAGTACCCCGCAGCAGGACCACATCGTGACACAGGAGACGGCTGGGCTCCGTTGACGACCTGCTGTGCCGCCCACGCTGTGCCGCTCTGTGCGCCGCCCGTCGCCGTTTCCCACCCAATTGTGGGCTCGTCGTCCTGCTTCCCTGCAGGCGCCTGCTGCGCGACGAGGTGACCAGCGGCCGGCTGGCGGCTGCCGAGTCCAAGGCCGAGGTGCTGGGCGACCTGGTGGAGCGTGTGCGCTTCGACGCCGGTGAGCCCATTTGCCACAAGGATTGAAACGGAGTTGAACACGTGTGGTGCCTGGTTGTTCCCAAGCCTGCTGTGTCGTCCTCAGCTGTGATGTCGCCGTGGCCAAGGCCTTCCACGAGGCTGCACCTGTAGCAATAACGAGAGCACTGCGTGGTGCCCTGTTGGTCTCAAACCCGCCGCTGCTGCCTACCCCCCCCCCTGTCGCAGACGTCGCCAAGGCCTTTCACGAGAGGCTGTACCAAAATCAACAATGATTATACGTGCGTTGCCTTGGATTACTCTCACGCCTGCTGCCTCCCATTTTGAATGTGTGCAGACGCCGCCAAGGCCTTCCACGAGAGCCTGTACCGCCAAAAGCTGGCCTCCCTGCTGGACAAGAAGAAGCTGACAGAGGAGGACGACGCCGGCCTCAAGGAGATGCAGGCAAGCGGCCGGGGGCGTTCGCGTGCGCTGCGCTGCGCTGTGGCGTGATGCCGCCCCGGACACGCGCTGCCTGCGTCTGCACGCTCTCCAGCTGCCTGCCCGCCTGCATCCAGGCATGCATGTGCGCCTGCACAGCACGTCTGCCGTCCTGCCGGTGCTATTTCCTGCCAAAACACCTGCCTCCCTCCGCCGCCGTCTCCCCCCCACAGGTCATGCTGTGCATCCCCAACGAGCAGCGCGACGCCATGCACACCGAGGCCTGCGGCACCATCTTCAAGGAGGCGGTCAACCAGGCGCTGGCAGCGGGTGCGGGGGGGGGGGGGCTGTGGCAGCGCTTTGAGAGGCGCGCTGCGGTAGCGGGTGGATCAGTTCACACTAGTCAGGGCTGGCGCGAATGCTGCCCAAAGCTGTCGTCTTGGAGCTGCCTCGACCCCCCTGTTCAACTCCCTCGCTCTCTGCCTCCCCCTCTCTGCAGGCATCGACGCCTTTGGCTACGAGGACAGGCGGCGCGTGCAGCAGTCCTTCCTGGACCTGCGGCTGGACCGCCCCGCCGCGCGCGCTGTGCTGTCTGACGTTGCACGCAAGTACTTCCTGCAGTACGTCACCCAGTCGCGCAACACCCGCAACCGCCTGGACGCAGCCAAGGTGTGGGCGGGGACTGAGGCCGGCGGCGCCGCCGCCGCCGCTACGTTGCTGTGCGTGCTGCTGCTGCTGCTGCTGGCCCCGGTGTGCAGCAGAAGCTGAGCTCAAGTTTCCCCCCCTATCGCGTTCTACCTCCCCAGGAGCTCAAGAAGCTGGTGTTTTTCTCCAACATTGTGGTGGCCCCCCTGCTGGAGGACCTGAAGGTCGGTTGTTGGTACCGTGTGTGGTGGCTGGTACTGCAGACTGAGCTTTTGCAGCTTGCACGTGCTGGTCTGGGGTGCCCCGTGCATCTGCGTCTCCCCACCCGCCTGCCACCGACGAGCGCCCCCTGCCCCCCTGCTGCCCCCAGACGGAGGAGGAGAAGAAGGCTGAGGAGGCGGCGGCCAAGCAGCAGGCGGACATGATGGAGCTGATGAAGAAGGCACAGGTGGGCGCGCTGCCACCGCATGGAAAAAAGGGGTGCTGGGCGCGACGGCTTTGCCGAGCAGCTACACTTGGATGTGTGCAGGGGAGAGCCTGCTACGGCGGCGCGCGCAGGCAGGTCGAAGGGCTGCTGTCTCTGCCTGCGTGGAGCGTTTGTTTTTGTTACTCGTCATTTTTTTGACTCGTCGTCTTAACCACCTGCAGGAGGACGCCAAGAAGAAGGAGGCGGCAGAGGCTTCCGGCGAGGCCAAGCCCGAGGGCGAGGCGGCGACAGAGGCCGCCAAGGCGGAGGGCGAGGCCAGCAGCAGCAGCGCGGCGGAGGACAAGGCGGCAGAGGCGGCGGCGGAGGCGGAGGTCAAGGAGCTGCTGGCAGGTGGGTGCCGCGCGCTTGCGCCGTGCTGTGCTGTGCTGGGAGTGGAGCGCTGCTTGTGCTGCCGAGGGGCCCAGGAGCTGCGCCTGCCTGCGTGGCTGCTCATCAGACAGTTGTGGTCTCTGCCCCGCACCTGCCGACTCCACGCTCATGCCACTGCTCCCCTCCCAACAACAAACCCCCGTCGCACCACTGCAGAGGCGACGGCGGCGGTAGACAAGGAGGACGCGGCGGCAGAGGACGCCAGCAGCAGCGAGGCAGCCAAGGTTAAGAGCCTGGAGAAGGCCCAGGTGGCGGCGGCCAAGCGCGCGGGCGGGGAGGCTGTGGGCACCAGCTCCGTCATGAAGAGCCAGAAGGACGTGACGCTGGCCGCTGACCTGGACATCCGCGACCGGTGCGCAGCGCTGCGTCACGCTGCGCTGTGCTGCGCCGCGCTGTGCCGCTGTATGGGCGTGACCTGCGTGCCAGGTGCCGTGACGTGGAACCCTGCATCGGATCCGGCATGCATGCAGGCTGATGGTTACTGCACCAACCACTGCGCCGCCTGCTAACTTCCGCACCTTCCGCCCACCTTCCTCCCACGCCCCCTGCAGTACCGACATCTACCGCAACTTCCTGCTGTACTGCATGACCGGCGACGTCATGCAGGGACCCATGGGCGTCACCATGGTCACCGGTGGGTGCCGCCGCTGCCGCTGGCTGCGGCTCCCTGCAGGGCCACGCGTGAAGGGCTGCCGTCACCGCGCGCAGACCGGCGGTCCTTGCACTGCAGCATATGTGGCGCGCCGTTCTGCCCCCGCCCGACATGTTTCGCGGCCTGTCCCCTGCCCCCCTCCTCGTTGCAGAGCGCGACGAGGGCGAGTTTGCGCGGCTGAGCCAGCTGGGAGACATCCTGGGCCTCACTCAGATGGATGTGTACCAGGTGCGCAGCAGCAGCAGCAGCAGCAGCAGCAGCAGCGGTGACGGAAGCAGAGGCAGGCAGGCAGCAGCAGCAGCAGCGGGAGCAGCATGCTTGGCGTCCCCAAGCTGGCTGGCTTGTCCAGCCACATTCCGGGCGGTGCGTCCTACCAACCCCTGCCCGCCCTGCCTGCTTCTGCCCGCCCCACCCCCGCAGGTGCACACCGGCATGGCGGAGCAGGCGTTCAAGCAGAATGTGCAGTCGGTGCTGGGCGACGGCAACCTCACCCCCGACCGCGCGGCAGCGCTGGAGAAGATGCGCGAGCAGGTGGGCGGCTGGGTGCGGGAGGCGGCGCAACGCAGGCCTGTGCCGCAGGCAGCGCAGCGCAGGTCTGTGCAGCAGGCAGTGCAGCGCAGGCCTGTGCAGCATGCTGGCCGGCGACTCCTGTGTGCCGGCTGCCTCCATCCCGACCCACCGACTGCCACTCGTCTGCCTGCCGCCCTCCCCTCAACCTCTTGTCCTTACCTACCTGCATTTCCTGCCTCTGAACAGATGGGGCTGCCCAAGGAGAACGCCGACAAGATCATCCGCGGCTTCTCCAACCAGAAGGCTATCCAGGGCATGCAGGCAAGCGCCGGGCCGGGTTGCTGGGTTGCTGCGGAGGGGTCGCAGGGACGGCTGGCATCGGGCAGGCAGGCGCTGAGCTGCTGGTTGCTGTGACGCGGTCGTCGCCCTGCGCCCCCAGCCGCCCCACGAGGCAGCTGGCGGGCTTGGCAGAGCCGCGTGCGGGGCCGGCGCGTCCTCACAGACCCTCCTGCTGCACTGGCTTTCGGTTAATTGGTGATTGATTGATCAATGCATCGTTCTCCCCCCCCTGCCGCAGGCGCTCAAGGCCATGGGCCAGCTCACCCTGGACAAGGTGCTGGAGATCAAGGACGCAGGTGGGCTACAAAAATACGTCTTACAGCTACAAGCATTGAAGGAAATGCCATAATGAGTGGTGCATCATGAATGGGTTCTTGCCGGGTGCACCCCGTGGGGCTGTGTGCAGCGGCTCGCCTCTCCTGCCTGATGCATCGTACATGTATCATTGCGTGCGGCGCCCACCTGCTGTGTGCAACCCGCCCCGGAGGGGTGTGTGCTATTGCGCGGGCCACCCTGCGCGCCCGATGCGTGGATGCATCGCCAGCAGCAATGGTGGGGCAGGGTGTGTGCGCCCAGGGCTGGACAGCGCAACAACACGTTCGTTCGTTTGTGTTCCATGCAGGCGTGGACGTGGCTGGCATCCTGGGCGAGGACGCGCGGCAGCAGATGTACCGCCAGGAGGTGAGCAGGGGCGGCAGCAGCGGCAGCAGCAGCAGCAGCAGCTTTAGAATGGCTGGGGTGCACGGCAATGCCCCAGCGCGGCGCCTGCGCAAGCTCCAGCGGTGCGGCGGCAGTGGTGGCAGTGGCGTCAGTCTCTTATGTTTGCAGCCACTGTGCTCATCCCCGCCATCTGCCCGCCACCTACCGCAGGTGCTGACGCGCCTGTCCGACGGCACCGGTTCGTTTGACAACCAGCGCATGCTGACCGAGCTGCCCGAGGTGCGTGCTGTGGTTGGCCTGCCGTGCTGTGGCGCGTCGGGCAGCGCATGCTGCGACGCCACGCCTGCCCACCCAACCCATTTCGCAACCACCATCCCCATCCGAAGTCTTGCCCCTCTGACTCTCCCCCCTGCAGGTGCTTGGCCTGGATGCCAGCAAGGCTGGCCGGGTGGTGACGGAGCTGGCGGCCGCCAAGAAGGGCAACACCCTGGTGCAGGCAATCTCCGCGCTGCGCCAGAAGAAAGTGGGGGAGACGGCAAAGGAGCTGAACAATTTGGTGTCGTGCGAGGCGGTGAGCCCTGGCCCGCCCGCCCGCCCGCCTGCCTGCCTGCCTGCCTGCCTGCGTGCAAGCGTACAAACCTGTAGGCCGCCGTGCCGCTGCTGCTGCCGCAGTCTCCGTTCAGTGACCACAGCACACACAGCGTGCGGTCCTGCAGTCCACCGTGCGCGCGCAGACAACGCTCTCAAACTCTCCGCCCTCCCTTCCCTCCCTGTGCAGGCCGTGCCCTCTGACAAGCCAGCCCAGTGGAAGGACGCAGAGGAGCTGGCCGACCTCTTCTCCGCCTACTGCTCAAAGGTGAGCGGGCGTGCCTAGGTGGCTGCCCAGAGTAGCTTGCTTCGACGGCGGCGGCGGGCTTGCCAAGCTGGCGTCGGCAGCACTGCGCGCGCCTCGTATCCACGCGCATGTGTACACCGGGTGCGCCTTGCCGCGCACGCGTGCGCCCGCCTGTCGACTCCCACCTCGTCGCTGCCCAACGCCCTGCCCGCTGCAGGAGAAGGCGCCCGAGAAGCAGGCGGTGGTGCAGCGCATCCTGGGCCTGTCTGACTCACAGGTAGGCACCCAAGTGGGGCAACGCTCCGATGCAGTGCTTGCCGACCTTGATCACAGCGCCGGCCGCCTGGCTGCTTGCTGGATTGTTCGCAGCTGGCGCGCCTCCGCGCTGCCAGCGTCGCGGAACTGCTGCCGCATGCTCGACACCCCGTGCGTCCCACCTTCCACTGCCGCACAGGCCGAGGGCCTGCGCCAGATGGTGGAGGAGGGCGGCTGGAAGGTGGCCACAGAGGAGCAGGAGGAGGCTGCTTCCTTTTTCTGAGGGGCGCCGCTTTTGCCCTCCTGAGGCGGCACTGGGATGCTCCTGAGCAGCAGCAGCGTCCGCTGCGTGAAGCCCTGCCTGCTCCGGCAGGCCGCTGACGAACTGCTGCACGGCTTCTGCGCAGCTCTCTGAGCGCGGCAGCCGAGCACCGCACCTCCTAATTTCATTTGCTCCCCCCGTTTTTTGGTGCGCTGCTGCAACGCCGGCGTGTGCCGCCCACGCTCATACTCTCTCCTGCCACGCGTTCCTTGCGAGCCTGCCACCCCGTGGGCCAATGCATACGTTTCTCATGCGGCCCTCTCGCAAGCCCGCAGCTTGCCCGCCCCACCCCTCCCTCTTCGCTTCTGTTGTGTGCGTGGGCCGCCGTGGGCTCGCTCTTGTCCATTTGCTTCCCCTTGTTCCTGTTTGTCGCAGCTACACCCCAACCCACCCATGCTCAACTGACACCCCCATTCGACAGCACTGATGTAACCGCGCCAAGCGCTGTGCTGCGTGGCTGGTGGCTGCAACGTCAGGGGGGAGAGGGGGGCGGGTGCAGCGGGGCGTGCCCCTGTGCCGGAGGTGGGCACTGTCGTTGCAATGTACAGCTAGCATACATACAGGGGGCTCGATGTGGTGCCAAGGGAGGTGGGCAGTTTAACAAGGCTCTGTGTGATCTCCAGGGCAATCGCTAGGCCTTGGAAGACGGCAAGTCAAGGCAGGAGGGGCGAAAGTTGAGCAAACAGGGCGGAGGGAGGGCGGGGCTCCCCGGTGCGCACGGCGCGGCGGGCGTGCAAATGTTCCCTACCGGCTTCCCTCGTCGCCAGCGCATTCCTCTGCAATTAAACTCCGCAGAAGCTGCATAATCGCCCGCCAAGGGCCCATAGAGCGCTGGTTGGTTGGAGTGCACACCCCGTTTTTCTCTCGCGCGCACTGACTCGCGCTGTCGCTCAGCAGCCTGCAGACGACGAGGGGAATTAAGGGGTACAAAGCACTGGCTGGCTTGGTGTGCATGACGATGGCGAGCAGGCTGGTGAGGGCTGGAGGCAGGGGGCAAGCGCCGTGAGGTTTCGCTGCCTGCACCACAAAGCACCGGCGGCGGCGCCGCGGGTGCTGCTGGGCCGCCGCCGCCGGCAGCGCCGCCACTGCACCTGGTCTCCAGTGACCCACCTTGCGCACCTTGATGCGGCCGCGGCCAGTTTGCGACATCAGATATATGCGCGGGCGGCCACACAGGGCGTCGATTGGAAGGCGGTTCTACCTAGCGAACGTATAGACGGGGAGTTTGCCCCGCTATCAGGCACCAGCAAGGGCGCAGCCCAATCTGAAATGGCGCGGGACAGCGAAACAACAGCAGGAGAGGAGCGCGCATTTGCCAAACTCGACGGGGCTCGGGTTGAGCATTGCTCCCCTACTTTGCGTTGCTCCTGCATCGGCAGGCCAACACCCAATTGCTGTAGTCATGCTGCAGTCTCCCGAGGGCTCGCGGCTTGACCAACTCGCCCCCACGTTTGCCCGCCTCCCTCGTTTGCCCGCCTCCCTCGCTTCACGTCCCTGTCAGTGTCATCCAGCACTTGCCCGGCCCTGTCAGTGGTCCCTAGCTGTAGCTCGCCCGTCACCTCCTGCGCGTCATGCCCCCGCTGCTGGCTCACTCGACGGTAAAATTGCAGGGGTTGTTAGAAGCCGGCGATGCGACAGGCCTGACGCCAGGGGGCAGGGTGCAAGCGCCGCTGCTGGCGCTGCCGCTGGCGTCGCGTGTCTACTCGTGCGCGCTGCCCGCCGCCTCTGGCTTGACGCATGAGGCCATTCCAATCGCCCCGACGTAGCATTTCAATAGCGACGCACGTGCGCGTGCCCGTCTCAAATGCACCACTGCAGCCGAGTGGTCCTGCTGCGCCCGCCGCACGCTCGGCTATTGAGGCGCCGGCGAGCGAGCAGTGGCAGCACATTACAGACCCCCGAGCCCTGACGCGGACGACGCTGGATCCTCGTGGAGCAGGTGATGGGCTATTGTGAATGAGAGTTGTGAGGGCGGGGTTGAGGCGCTGGTAGCGCCGTTGTGCTGTCGCCTGCGGCCGTCGCGTGCCCACGTGCCGCCACGTGCCCCGCGTGCTCACTCATCCCCCGCTGCTCCCTGCCTCTCCTGCCCTGCAGGGCAAGCCGAAGGTCGCAAGCGCTATATTGATGGCCTACAACACCAAGCTCAACAAAGTGCGTTACTTTGAGGGGGCAAAGCCCGCAGTGCACGTTGTGGACTGGCACGACGACAGCAGCAACATCGGCAGCCCCATCCGCCAGGGCCAGCGAGTCGCCATCGAGGTGACTGGCTGTCAATTCTGGTATCAAATTCGCCATCAGGTAGCGCGCATGCGTCGGTCGCATGCAGCAGGATGCTCGGGCTGATAGCTGGAATCCACGTGGCCGTGCCGAGCGCGGTGGCCCGGCGGCATGCCCCAGCGGGCATTTCCTCCCCTGTTGGCGTTCTGTTTGCATCTGCTCCCTGCTGCTTTCCCTCCTTCTCGCAAGATCCACAAAGTGCGCAACCCTTCCGGCCTGGTCTTCAACCCATCAGGCACGAAGGCAACCTGTGCGAAGAAGGTGGGTGCCGGTGGCAGGGCAGATGGGAATGGGCTGGGCGAGGTGGGCGGGGGAAGGGGAAGGAGGCGGTGTGGGCAAGCATGTGTTGTTTTTGCCAGTGCCTGGCACCAGGCATGGGCTGGCAGTTGCAGCTTGGGAAAATTGAGGCAGCCCCACCTGGGGGTGAGCCGTGCCAGGGTCATTATTTGCCCCCGACTCGGCGAACTGCCTCGTGGCAGTGATCATGCATGTGCCGCTTTTGCCCACCAGTTGGCTGCCCTGCCTTGTCCTGCAGCACACCAAGATGAAGGCGGGAAGCTGACGCCAAGCTGCACACCATGTGCCTGGTGAGCGTCGCAAGGGGACGTGGGGCTGGTGTCATGGGGGGGCCCGCGGCGCTACCACACGCCGCTTCAAGAGCGTGCAACCACTTGGCACGCGATGCCACGAGGATAGGCTTGCGCCTGCGCTCCATCTGCCACTTCTGAGCTGCACATCCGCGACCCCCACTCCTGCAGGAGTACGGCAAACAGAGGCAGTTGATGCAGGGTCTGCTGCTGCACGGAACCCCGCTGGGCGCAGCTGGGAGGGCTGGCAAGCAGGCAAGCATGATGGACGAGGTCAAACCTGCCTGAGCGCGCAGCAGCGCAGCCTTCGATCGGGCTAGCCATCTACACGTTGCACCTGCCGCAACCGCCCACTGCAGCTGGTGCGCCCTCCGCGGGGCCGTCACCAGCGCCGGCAGCTGCTGCCGGAGGTCTGGTAGGCCAGACCTCGATGTTTGCTCGCGGCTGTGGTGTACTTATTTCAAGAGGAGGGAAGGGGGACGAAAGCTGGCGTGCTGTCCGTGAATTGCTGAAATGCATGCATCTTCGCAGTGGCCTGGGCGTTGATTGATCTGCACTACATGCCCTCTTTGCCCTCGCGTAGGTCACCTCCCAGTCCCCCGCCCCGGTTCTGCACTTTTTTTCGACCGAAGCCGCACCCTGCAACCTTCAGGTGGGTGGCCTTTGCCGAGGGTACTGCTGCTGCAGCTGCTGCTGCCCCTGGTGCAACCGTCGCCACTGTCGCTACTGCTCCTGCATGGTCCGGCACTGCAAGCCAGGGAGTGCACCATGCACTCCATTTGCCAGCCTGCTCTGGGCTGTGTCCGCAGGTTGCCCAACAGGAGGGCAGCGTAAAGCCAGCCGCTGCCAACATCAGGAGAGGTTGGGAGGAGGGGCCAGCAGGAAGCATTTGGTTCTCAAGACGGCACAGCAGCTGACTGACTGACTGACTGACTGACTGACTGACTGACTTACACCTGCTAGAGCAAATGAATGCGCAGGCCCCCGGCTCGGATGCGCTGAGCCGGGGAAGAGAGAGGGTCTGCAGCTGCAGCTGCCTGCAGCGCTCCCCTGCCAATAGCCGCGACGTGCAGGCCTGACACCCTCTCGCTGAATTGCACGTTTCCTTCCTCACTACAGGATGCAACGCGCACGGCGTCGCTGCTGCAACTTCTCATGAGCGTACCGGGCAAGCAGCAGCCGCAGCGGTAGGTAGGAAATATGCAGCATTAATTTGCTTGAGCAGGTGTAATCAGCTCAGCTCAGTTCAGTTCGAGAACTAAACTGAGAACGAGTGGGCAGGGCTGACGTGCTTGTCAGAGAGATGCCGCGCACGTGCTGTGGCTGCAGCCCACCACCTCGATGCGTCAATGCCTCCACCCTCAGATTTCATGCCTGGGCGATGCCGGCTTGTCCGCCCGTCTCGGTCGGACAAGTATCATATCTCACGGTATCACCTGCGTTGCTCTTCTGCCCATACCACGAGGAGGAGGGGCAGGTAGGCGCAGCGCACAACGTACCACACAGCCCTCAAAGTAAAGGCCTGCCAGACGGGGGATACTGGAGGGGAGGGGTGGGTGCTGCAACTGCCCAGTTTGAACGGAGCCTGGTGCGGCTTTCCCGTTCTCACCCGCACCTGCCCACCCACCCTATCGCTCACATGCCTGCTCAATCACCTGCTCACTCCTTCAGTTCATCTAGACGCCGGTGCAGCAGCTGCGACCAGTGCAGCCTGCGCCAGCAAAGGGGCACAGCGCCGCTGTGAACAAGACGTGCAGCGGTCGAGAGGGTGGCAGGATACCCAGCATCAGCACAGCAAGGGCGGGTGACGCTGCACGGCAATAGGGAGCTGCGAGGCGGGCCACGCAGGGCGCACAGCGCTGCGTGCTCGGGCAGCGGCACAGCCGGCCAGACGGCAGTCAGCGCAGTGTGACAACAAACATCCTGTTTTTTTTACTGATTTTCACGAACTAGATTAGGTCGCTTTTCTTCCTTCTTCTTGCCCTTGACACTCCTCCTGGGGATTTGGTTCTCTGTAAGTTTCCTCAGACCAGCGTCCTTACAAGCTCATGTCAACAAAAAATACCGTGCGCACACCGTTCAGAGGTAGGCGCTGCCGCCCCAGCGCCGCTTTGCTTTGACCTTTGCGCCCGCGCTGGCAAACGCGCCGCCGGCGCCGCCAACCACTCTGTCAAACTCGTGCTGGGAGCTGCCGACAGCTGCCGCCCCTGCAGCATCCAGCATTCCCTCGTCAGAAGCGGACGCAGCAGGGGCGCCAAAGGGACGCGCCGCAGGGGCGCCGCCGCCGCGCGCGCCGCCCGCCGGCGCCGACTGCCCAAACAGCATGGGCGCAGGCTGCTGCTGCTGCTGCGAGCGCGCCATGGGCTGCTGCTGCTGCTGCTGCTGCTGCGCCGCCTTCCCGCCGCTCCCGCCCTCGGCGTCTGCCGCAGCCACCCCTGCCGCCGCCTCGCGGCGCTGCTGCTCAAGCAGTACCGGGACGCTGCCAACCAGCGGCGCTTGCGCGGGCGACGGCCCCACAGACAGCAGCGCCGGCGCGGCGTCGGTGGCCACGGCGTGGATGCCGGCCATGAGGGGCACGCCCCCGCTCTCCTCGCCGCCCCAGGCAGCGCCTGCGGGCAGCAGCGCAGGCGCTGCGCCTCGCTGCACCACCAGGGCACGCTGCGGCAGGGCAGGGGGCGCGACGGCGGCGGGCCATTCAGCAACTCCAGCTAAGCAGCACGCGGGCCTCTGAGCAGCCAAGCCTGCAACAGCCAAGCCTGCCGCTGCGCCTGCTCCCCTGCTGCAGCTGTCTGGTGGGCGTGCTGATTTGCGGCAAAGCACACAGCAGCTGTCTGTGCAGGCTGCAGCAGCAGCCTCACCTGAGGGGCAGGCAGCATGCGCGCCGCTTCCGTCAGCAACGCCTGCAGCTCCAGCTGCTGCTGGGTGGCGGGCGTGCGCGGGCAGTGGCGGGCGTACGCGTGCAGCGCCTCTGGCGTGCGACCACGCAGCAAGAAGTAGAGGGGCAGCATGAGCGCCGCCTCCATGCGCCCCCCGCCAGCCTGGCCCTCCAACCACTCGACCACCGCCTGCGGGCGGCAGGGGCAGGGAAGGAGCACGTTAGAGCAACGGCCTGATGGTCACAGCAGGGAGGCACAGCACAAGTGCAATAAGTTCATCGGACCAGCCAGCAGCAGCTGGCGCGTCTTCCCCCCGACAGCCCTGCACAAGCATGCCCCTACCGCCGCCCCGCCACCTGCCCAAGCGCCCCTCCTTCTCTCCCTCCCTCCCTCACCTCCTCCTCCACCCCGCCAAAGGGCAGGCGGATGACGGCGTGCACCGCAGAGGGGGAGGTGGTGGCAGCGAAACGCAGCAGCTGGCCCACGAGCAGTCGCGCGTGGCGCGCCGCCAGCTCAGGGGCGGCGGCGGGCGGCGCGACAGCTGTCACCGCCGCCAGGTGGCGGTGCAGCCCCATGAAGGCCTCGCCCAGCAGGCCGTTCTGCAGGCGCACCGACAGCGCCACCGCCGCTTGGTCCAGCTTCACTGCAAAGCAGAGGGAGCGGGCAGGCGCAGGCGCAGGGGGAGGGAGAAGGTGCAGGGGGAGGAGGGAGGGAGAAGGTTAACCAGTGTGGCTACCTGAAAGGCAGGCACAGCACCAGGGCACGCAGGCTGCCCCTCCCATCCACACCCAGCCCTCCCCTCCAGCGCTGCATCGCCCACCCGAGGATTCTGGGCGCTGGCGCAGCAGGGCAAGCGCGGCATCCAGCTGGCCACGCGCCGCAAACACCTGCGGGGGGGGGGGAGGAGGGGGGAGCGAGGATCGGGGGGGGGGGGGGGGGGGGGGGGGGGGGTGCGTCGGTGCAGGCATCGAATCGGCTGCAGGCAACGTGCACAGGCTTGGTGCAGCGCAGCGACAACAGCCAAGCAGAAACCCGTCTCGAATGTAACTCTCTGGCGCTCTGCTGCACAGCACGCTTGCCTGCAGCGCCTTGTGCGGCATGCGGGCGCCATCTACGGCAGGGACCAGCTCGGCGGCGCGCGCCAGCGACTGCGCCCCGGCTGCATCCCCCGTGTGGCTGTCGTCCAGCAGCTGCTGCAGCAGCCAGGCGTGCGCGGCGGCGGGGGTCACGTTGTAGTGCGTGCTGCAGGGACGGGAGGCAAGAGGGGGCGGGGCGTCTGTGAGCCGCGTGGCTAGGCACGGAGGCGGCAGCGCGGCGGGCCCTGCATGCCGCCGGCAGGTCCCCTTCCCATGCACGCACCCAAGCCCTTGCCCAAGGCATGCAGGTTGCCCATGCCCCTGCACACAGCTCCTGGAGCGAGCAGGGCGCAAAGCAAACGGCGTGCAGGGAACTCACCCCAGGCCCTGCACAATTTCGGCGTGCGGCAGGAAGCCACCGTCTGCCAGGTAGTAAGCGAGCAGCGCCATGCGGGCGTCCAGGCCCGCGGCCAGCGACGTGGCAGGCGCAGGCGCGGGCGCAGGCACGGCAGCCTTGCCGCCGGGCTTGGCGGCGGCGGCGGCAGGGGCTGTGCTGCCGCTGCCGGCCGGCGCCAGCAGCAGCGCAGCCAGCAGGCGGTCTGGCGAGGGCGGCGGGTAGGCCAGGCTTGCCTCGGGGACCCCCTGCCGTGCGAGCTCCGCACTGAAGTCTGCCAGGAAGAGGCCGCCGACGCCCGCGGCGGTGGCGCCCTCGCGCCGCTTGGCCGCCACCGACCGCCACTCCTGCAAGCAAGGCGAGGCGCGCGAGTCGACTCTGGTGAGGAGGCTGCTTGTTTCATGACGTTGTGCCACGTGATAATGATCTTATTGGATGGCGCTGCCATGCCACCCCAGCCGACGAGGCAGCAGGCCGGCGTGCTGGACCACCAGCAAGTGAACAGTGGCTCGCCGCATACACCTCCACCTCCACCTCCCCTCCCCCCCGCACCTGCTCCGAAGAAAAGCGGCCAGCAGGGCGGTCCAGCCCCCGGGCTGCGCCGCCCAGCCAGGACAGGGCGCGAGCGCAGGCCACCAGCCGCCGCGCTTCGCTCAGCTCGGCAGCCGCGGCGCCGGCGGCGCCTGTGGCGCCGCCGCCGCCTCCGTCGGTCGGAGGCGCCGCCGGCTGCTGCAGCCCTTCCGCTACGAGCTGCAGCATCTGCAGGCGGCCCAGCTCCTTGGAAAGCAGGCCTGCGCAGAGGTTGAGGGACGGATAGGATGTGCCGCCTTGTAATGCAGCGCCGGAAAGTGAGGACGGTCGAGCGGAGGCAGGGTCCAAGCGAGTGGGGCTGAACGTAGCAGCCCTGCGCCAAGCCGTGAAGCATATGCGACACACACCGGTACTGCGCTGACCCCCACAGCCTGGCGGCAGGCCCTCGTCCCACCTGTCCGTCCCGGTGCGCTCAGCCCGCGCGCCAGCCAGCCGGCCAGCCGGCCGCGGCTGACCGCCAGCGCCTTGACCACCCAGCGCCGCACGCACTCGGCGTCCAACAGGAAGGCTTCAACAGGGTCGCTGGAATTCAAGGTGCGGTCACAGCAGACCTGCGCAGCGAGGAAGGGGGTGCGTGAGAGTATGCAGGGGTAGCCGGCAGGCCGTGCAGGGCGGAGGCGACGCCACACTGCATTGGCTGGCCAGCCCGCTGCCCCCCCCCAGCCCGCACCTCTGCCAGGTAGTCGTGCACCAGGCCACCCAGGCCGTGGTCTAGCGCCACATCAAACATGGCATGCAGGCGGGCGATGTCGTCGGCTGCGGCGGCGGCTGCCAGCCCAACCTCTGCCGCCTGCTCGTGCAGCTCGCGCAGCACCGTCGCGCCGCCGCCGCCGCCGCCGCGCTGCAGGTAGGCGCGTGGCGACGTGTCGGCCAGCGCATCCAGCACCTCCTGCTGGCGAGCGTGGCTCGTCATGGCTGCGCAGCGGCGAAGGAGCGGCGATCGAATGAACGGGGTTTGCGGGCTTTGAGCAGCGCTGGTTCAATCGCATCTAGCAGTATAACCGAGTTCATCTGTGCATCAAAGTGGCGCGCAGGCGCGGGACAAGCTCTAAGCGTCCATCAAACACAGCCCTTGCGCACCTGACGCCCCTTCAGAGACGCGACACAATCCCCAGAGACTGTCAGGATCAGGGGAAGAAGAAAAAGATGTGACACGCGTGGGTGACTTTTGGGGGAGATGCGCCGCAGCGGCGCGGAGCGCCGCCGCTAAGACCCTCCCCGCTGGCGGCCAGTTAGATCAGCCCGGGTCGTGTGGGTGCTCATCAAGTACGCTGTACAGCCTGCGTCTTGCGTTCCTGAACTTCGTGTTGTATGTGAGCGTGGAACGGGCGATGCGCCGCACCGCTGCTGGGGCAGGCATCGACGGCGCCCACATAAAGCTCGACCTGTGGCGGCTCAGCACCGGCGCAGCACAGGCGGAGCCGGGAGAGGCATGGTTGCACTGTGATTTCAGCTGAGCGATGCCAGTGCCGGATGTAGTGCTGCATGCTGTGGTGAGCATATGTGGTGCCGGGTGGCACCGTCGGGTGGGACCGCAGTGGGGGTGGGTGGGGGCCTCTGTAGAAGGTAGTGGGCGGCGGGAGGAAGCAAGGAGCCTGGCCGCAGGCTGCGAGTGCAGACTGGAACACATTCGCTCCTGTTGCACTTTGCTGGTGGAAATCTCCTGCGCAATACGCCTGCCCACCATGCGAGCTTTGTCTGTAGTGTGGGCACCCCCCCAGTGCCTGCGCTGCCCTTCAAGCTGCTGCCTTCACAACAAGCATGGTCCCCTCCATCACCACACACACACACCCAAACACTTTTGCTGACAATGGAAGACCCTTGGCGTGCTGACACAGGCGGCTCGACACTACAGTGATACGCTCTCGGAGCTCCGCGTCAGCAGGCAGTGCACCTTGCGTACCTAGCAGCGCGCGGTGCTTGCCGCCCGCAACCGCCGACAACCGCCGCTCTGCCGGCACGGACTTACTGTATCAGGACCGGGCGATCAAGACGCGTAGCGGGCACCGTTCGTACCGCTGCATCTCGCGGTTTTCAAGCCGCTCGTGTTAAGATAGTCGAAGGGCGGGTCGAAACCCGAACCAGCAGTGGAGCACCGCACGGCCGACGTGCTGCGTCGGCACGCTGCGGCGGCGGCAAGTGATCTGGTGCCGCTTCCTGCTCCTCCGATCCGATGCGGTCTCTTCCTGCCCCCTCAGACAGTTCGCCGTCACCATGCCGCTCGTTCTGGCGGTCCACGCCGTGCCGACGCCCTCTGCAAACGTCCCGTTTGCTGTGATCCTGCTCCAGGATGCAATCAGCAACCAGCGGGTGCCTGCGGGCCTGAAGTGCCGACAGGCGAGCGGTCTCGTGTGTACGCGTTCAAGTCGCCGCCCCCGAGCTTGCCGCGCCGTCCCTGCCCTTTCCGGGCGCCACTGCGCCGATCGAGGTCGCCTGACGGAGCCGCGCACCGGTGTGCGCCCTGCAGGGCTGCTGCCGCCTGCCGCCGCCTTCACCGCCCCCAACTCCCCTTCGCTCCCGCAGCTGGTGCCCTCTTCCGGCTCCATGAGCAGCAGCCTGTGGGATGTGAGCGACCCCGAGGAACTCAAGCAGTGGCTGGACGAGGTGGGTGCTCCGGATGAGCAGGCTGAGCTTTGACGCCGGCCGCCGCCCGCCGCCACGTCCAGCACCCACATGCCGTCGCGCCGCTCGCCAGCCTGCCAGCCCACCCTGCACCCTTCTGTCCCATTCTGCCTGCAGACCATCAACGTGGATGTCAACCACGAAATTTTCGAGGTGCAGGAGGAGTTTGCGATCGGGCTGGGCGAGGTCATGCGCGCCCGCGCTGCCGAGAAGGTGTGCGGGGCAAACTGGGTGGGGCACGCATGTGCACACAGGGTTGTGGGGCAGGCGGGCCGGTTGAGGGGGCGCCGAGGAGCAGGTTGCGTGTTGCTGCATCGCCAGGGCTGCGACGGCACGTGTGCGCGCGACGGAGCACTTTGGCGCTGCGGGCTGCCGCGTGCGCTCTGGCACTCGGCCACCCCCTCGTCACTCTTCTTACCCCCCGTGCCCCTTCCTTTCCCTCTTTAGGTGATGGGCGGCACCAAAGACGTCGCGGAGAAGACGGGGCGCGCCATCGGCGCGGCGGCGACCACCGTGGGCCAGCAGGTGGGGTGTGGGGCAGGTGTGGCGGGCGCGGGTGCAAGGGGTGTTGCGTCCTGCTCAGATCAGCTTCCTTCCTTCCGCTTCCCCCAGGCCATTGAGATAGATCACAAGCTGCGGATCAGCGAGCGCGCCACCGCTGCCAGCACCGCCATCAAGGAGAGCGCGGTGGGGCGCTCGACCTCTGCAGCCTTCACCAAGGTACTGACGTCAGAGGGTTGGGGGGGGGGGGGGGGGGGGGCATGCGTGGGGAGGAGAGAGGGCGGAGTGCATGCATGGTGCATGCCGTGCACACCCTGCTGCTCCGCCTGCCTGCTGCACCCGCTTGCTGGTGCAACCAGACCAACAAACTGCGCTTCCCGTACCGTTGCTGCCCTGTCTGTGCAGGTCGGCGCGGCGCTGGGTGTGGGCACCAAAAAGGTGCTGGAAAACGAGAAGGTGGGTGGGCTGGCATCAGATGTGGGCAGGTGGATGTGCAAGATGGAATGTTGGAGGGCGCACCAGGGCCACGCCAGCGCCTGCAGCTGCTGGGGTGTAGCTGCACGGGCGCGTGCTGCGCAGGCTGACCGCAGCATCACGGTTCGTCCCCGCGCAGGTGCACGCCGCAATGGACGAGGTGTGCCCTGCGCTTGCATGCATGCACGCTGCGCTGCCGTCGATGAGCCTTGCCCGCCGCCCACTGAGTCGCATGCAGGATGCTGGCGTGCATTGCGCCCACACACTACTGCCCACCACCCGCCTGCACCACACCAGCACGCCCCGCAGCCCTCTGCATGCAGCACGCCCACACACCCCTCGCTGTCCACCCTCACCCATCCATACCTGCACCGTACCACACCCTGTGCTTTGCCCGTCCACACCCATCCTCGCCCCCTGCCCGTCTCCACCTGCACAGGTGCACACCGCCACCGAGGCAGTCAGCGGTTCCTTCAAGAAGCTGGGTGCCTCCCTGAGCTCGCTGACTGGGCGGCGCGGCAGCATCGGGCGCGGCAATGGCGAGGGCAGCGGCGGCGAGGAGCGCACCCCGCAGGTGGTTAGCATGCTGCTGCCTGGTTGCTCGTGCTTGGCGCCTGGGCATGGCTTGTCGCGTGGGCGAGCTATGGCCGCCGCAACCCCCAATTCACCCGGCATGCATTCATCCGGCGGCACCCCCTGCTCTGCAGTTTGTGAGCCAAGCCGACGAGGACTCTTACGCGGCGCCGCTGCCGACCAGCATGCCCCCCACCACGACCGCGCCGCCGCCGGCGCCGCCCGCGCAGCAGCCCGCGCCGCCGCCGGCACCCCCTGCGAGCGCTCCCACGGCAGGCACGCTGGGACCCAGGGACGGGACGAGTGCAGGTGCATGCGTGCGCAGCCAACTGCTCCTGGAGGGATGTTGCATCGCCTCTTCCTCACGTGCGCACCTCTTCGTCGCACCCCTGACGTCGCCCCTGCCTTGTACGCCTGCCGATGCAGCAGCGGCGGCGGCGCCAGCGGCCACCAGCTCGCCCGGCGCTGCGGCTGCGCAGTTCGCTCTGGACGATGAGGAATCGTACAAGCCATGAAGGAGGCTCTGCCCGGCTGGTTGAGGCAGTACTCGTGTTGGTACTGTGCCAGCCCTGGCAGCCGTGCCAGCTGGCGTGTGGGCGCCACAAACAAACAGTCTCCAAATCCAAACTCCCCACCCTGTCCCACTCGCCTTGCCCCGTCGTTTTCTCTCAGCACTACAGCGTTTCGTTCCTTGCTTCCCTCTCTCCCTCTTGATGGACGCTTCCTTGCTTTCTTGGCAGGGCACTGGCCAACTGCGTGTCAAACGCCTGTATTCTTTCTTGCGATCGACAGAGGCTGCCACAAGGGCAGGCCCAGGCATCGCAGGTGCAGGGTTGTGCTGTCGCACGGCGCATAGCTCACGGGAGTTAGGTGATGATACGTTAGCAATGCAGTAGGGGGTTGAGTTCGAAGGGCAACCAGGGCCCACAAGCATGTTGCATAAGAGCCCACAAGCATGTTGCATAAGAGCAGGGGTCAGCTGCCCTGTGGCTGCTTGGCGCCAGATGGCGAGTCCAGCCGGAGATCCAACTGTGCGCCGCAGGGCAGCTTTGCTGAAGCAGTCACAGCCGTGCCAGAGAGATGCAAGGCAGGGCCGCCGGCGGGCCGAGGCGAGGAGGGGTCGGGGGCGACCACCTGCGGCACACAAGGCAGGGAGATGAGAGGTCAGTGCGGCAAAAAAAAAAATGGTTCTACAGCCTTCGTTCCTGCATGGTGCTGCCCGGAGGGGGGCACATGAGCACTCGGCCCAACTTGCCTGCAGGTGGCGGTCGAGGCCCAGAGAGCCCAGGAAGGAGGAGAGCAGCTGCGAGACGGCGGCGACGTCGGCGGCACCCAGCACCACTGCCGGACCCCGCTCCAGCTGCTGCTGCTCCGCCGGCGGCGCTGCCGATTCATCCACCGCCGCCGACGCAGCAAACAGCTGTGCCTCGGCGGCAGGGATGTCCGGCGTACCACCAGCAGCCTGCTGGGGCTGCGGTGACTCCTCTGCTGTTGGCTCTGCTGCTGCGGCGGCTGGCGGTTTAGCTACCACGTCCGCTGAGGCAGCATCCGCCGCCGCCGCTGCCACAGCTGCTGCCGCTGCCGCAAGCGCGCCATCCGTCGGCGGCGCTGTCAGCTTGCGAGCTGGCGAGGCGGCGCCGCTGCTGCTGCCGCTGGCGCCGGCGCTGCCGCTGCTGCTGCTACTGCCAGGGGCGCTGGCGCTCTGGCTAATGCAGTTTGCGGCGGCAGCTGCGGCGCCGCTGTCTGCAGGCCGCGGCGGCAGCGGCGGCCGTTTGCCGCTGGGGTTTGGCTGCGGCGGCAGCCGCCGCACGTGCGCCGCGCCTCGAAAGCTCGCCAGGCTAGTGAGGACGGTGACAGGGCGGTAGGTGAGGGAGGTGCGAACAGCAAAGGCGTCGCTGCTCGCGCCGTCGTCGCTGCCAGCAGCTGCGCCGCCGTCTGCCGCCTGCTCGGCGTCGCTGCCCGCTGGCGGCGGCGCCGCAAGCGCCGAGGGCAGCAGGTAGCGGCTGCAGCTGGGTGGCAGCGAGGACTGCAGCGGGCCGGGGGCGTAGCCGCCAGAGGCAAGGCTCAGCAGCTGCTGCACACTCAGCTCAGCATCCTGCTCAGCATAGGCATGCTGTGCTGCGCTGCGCTGTGCGCCTGCAGGGCCTTCAGCCGGCTGATGCTGGGGGCCCTCTGCAGGCTGCTGCACCTGCTGGCGCTTGGCGCGCAGAGGCAACACAGGCGCCGCCGACCGCTGCTGCTGCTGTTGGTCCTGCTGCCGCTCTGCCTGCTCCGGCGCTGCTGCTGCACCCGGCTGCTGCTCCTGCTGTGCTGCTGCAGGCGCTGCGGCGCCGCGCTCCTCGCCAGCAGCCTTTGCTGCCGCTGTCGCCTGTGTCGCGCTCTGTGTCTGCGTAGCCGCGGTCGCGCTTCGCCGCTCTGCAGGCGCAGCCTCCACCTGTGCAGCTGCTGCGGGCTGTGCCGCCTGCTTTGCCTTCTTCTTTTTGCCTTTGCCGCCGCTGCCACCGCTGCCGGCGCCACCAGCCGCAGCTTTGCCTGCTGCCTTGCCGCTCTCGCTGTTCCCAGCAGGCGCCTCGATAAAGCTGAGCAGCTCGTCTAAGGAGCGCTCGTCTTGCTGCTGCTGCTGCTGCTGCTGCAGTACCTGCCGCTGTGCTGTCGACATCGACACCTCGCCGCCTTCCAGGCGCAGAGACACGCCGCTGCCCTCCAGCTGCTGCCGCCGCTGCTGCAGCTCTTTGCGTCGCTTGGCATAGAGCCGGTTGAGCAGGCGGACGCGGGGGTCGGGGGCGCCTGCACGCAAGGGGGAAGCAATTGGTGATGCCGAGTGGTGATGCTGGGAGGGGTCGAGACACAGGGCGGAGGGGACATCCGTTGGGAATGCAGGCAGGCGGCCGGTGGCGTCGAGGGCACCCGCGCCAGGGCAGCCCAGTGAGACACAGCAGGGGGATAGGAGCGGGCACACAGCCCCGCCCTGAGGATGCCTGCCCGAGCCCCACGTACCCCCCACGCTCTGAATGGGGGCTCGAGCTGTGCTTCCTCGCTCAGGCCGCCAGGCAGGCAAAACCTGAAGCGCCCTTCAATTACGTAACACGTGAAAACATGACCAAAAGAACCAACAACACGCACCCACGCTCTGAATGGGCTCCAGCTTCTCCTCCTCGCTGAGGTCGTCGGGCAGGCGGAACGCGGCGCGGATCTCCTCGGCACTCTTGCCCTCGATCAGGCGCGCGATGGCGCGGGAGGCTGCACAAAGGAGGGGGGGGGGGGGGGGGAGGCAGGATGGTGGGTCACGCAGATGCAGCAGGGTGTGGGCTGGGCTGGGCTGGGCTGGGTTCCCTCCCAGAGGCACCTGTGCCTGTGCGCGCACAGGCTGCGCTCAGCAGGCCGGCCAGCCAGCCGGCGCCGACGCCCAGGCTCACTCACCCAGGTCTACCAGCCCACGCAGCTCCAGCCCGTCGGCGGCAGAGGTGAGGTCGCAGAGCTGGGCGGAGTCGCGCCGCACAAAGCGCTCGTCAAACACGCGCCGCTCCTGCAGGCACGGCGGGCAGGGGGCGCGCCTTGGGGCGAGAGAGTGGTCGATGGGGCGTGACGCAGGAGTGCCCGCCGGCACCAACACGTGGAGCTCTGCAGATTCTCTGAGGCTGGGCTCCACGGGGGTCCGGCAGGGGCCTGGCAGGGGCCTGGCAGGGGCGTGGGGCCCCTGGGGCCCAGCCACCTGCAGCCCCCCCCCAAGCGCACACACCTTGTCTGAGCGCCCCTGCACCGAGTGGAAGCTGCAGTACTCCAGTACCATCTCCCAGGCGGCGGGGGACACCTGCGGCACCAGCACATGGGGGCAGGTTTGGCATGCAGGCGTGGCATGCAACAGGGGCATTGCATGTGTGTTGCAGTTGCCGTGCCACCCCCCATGCAGCAGGGTACACTTTCAGTCAGCGGGCAGCTCATAAGCCCCACCAGTAGCTGTGGCCTCTGCTGCGGCCTCTCTTCCAGATCCCCGCATGCGCCCCCCCAGCCACCCCCGCCTCCCACCTGCTTGGGCAGCCGCACGGGCGGGTTGCCGGGCAGGCCATACCCGTTTTGCACCACCTCCCTCTGCACACGGGGAGGCAGGGGGAAGGAGCAGGTGAGCGCGGCGGCGGCAGCGGGGTGCAGCCGAGCGTGGGGAGACGCAGCACAACTGCAGGGCGCTGCGTCAGTTTCCAAGCTCTGCCCTGCACAACTGCCTCTGCACAGATCCGCATGTGTGCACGCCTACAGCCAGACCCTGCCACGCACTTACTCATCCCACCCCGACACCCAGCCACCCAGCCACCTGTATCAAAGGCGACATCATCGCCACCTCCTTCGACACTGCCAGCCCCGCATCCGCGCCGTCGCCGCCGCCGCAGCCGCCCGCCTCCGCGCCGCTGCTGCCGCCAGGCGCTGCAAGGCTGCCTGCCTCCCTGCTGCTGCCCGCCGCCGCATCCGCCGCCGCCGCAGTGCCCCTGGGTGCATCGCCACCCGCCTGGCTGCCTGCACCAGAATCAATGTGGCCATTGGCTGCTGCTGCGCCTGCACTGCCGGCGTCCGTAGCATCTGCACGCTGCTCCTGCTGCTGCTGCTCCTGCTGCGCTCGCTGCTGCTGGCGCTGCTGCGCCTGCTGCAGGCCGCTGGTGCACGCATCTACTGCCGCACCCAGAAGCTCGGCTGCGCTGGCGGGTGCTCCGCTGGGCGGTGCCCCTGCTGCAGCGGCGCTGCCAGCACCAGCGGCCGCCACTGCAGAGGTTGAAGCAGCTGCCGGCGCCTGCTGCTGCGCCTGCTGCTGTGCCTGCTGCTGCTGCCGCCCATCTGCCAGGCTTGCCAGCAGCGCGGCTGCCTCGGGTGCCGCCTGGAAGCTTGCCGCCGCTGCTAGCAGCTCCTCTGCAAGCCTAAACTGCTCCTCTGCTTCCTCTGCAACTGTAGGCGGCACAGCCTGGCCAATGCCGCCTGCTGCCGTGGCGGCGCGACTGCTATCGCTGCCTGCTCCCATCGCTGCCGCACGCTCCTGCTTGCGGCTTGCCGCTTGCTGCTGCACAGGCGGCGGCAGCGCAAGCAGCGACTGCGCACGCGGCGGCTGCTGCTGCTGCAGCTGCGCTCCGTCTGGCTGCCCGTCGGCGGCGCTGGCCAGCTGAACGCGGACGGTTGTGGCCGCATCTGCCGCCTGTTGGTTCTTGTCCCGAAGCTTCTGCAGCTGCTGGTTCATCTGGCTTAGCAGGCCCGTCGCCTGCGCGCAGAGAGGAGGGCGAGGCGGTGGCAGCGGCTAAGGCGCGGCGGCGGCGACTATGGCGCCGGCCTGGCGCGTGAGGTGTTGCTCGTGAGCACTCCTGAGCACCGCCATCGGTCTTAAAAGCGAGCGACGGAGCGTGCAGCGTCGCGCTTGCCATTTTGCCAAGTGTAGCTGGCAAGCGCGCCTTTTTGGTTAACGAGCGTATATCGCTGTGCAGCTGGATCTGGTCAGGCTGCCCGCCTGAGCCACCCGCCTCCGCCATAGCGCCCCCAGCCCGCAGCTCCTGGACCGCAGCTCCACCTGGCCCCAAGCCGACTGTGAATGTGCGATGAAGCGAGCAGAAAGACATACAGGTGAGCTTGGCACCTGCCCCTCGAGCGGCGCGCCCCATGTTGTGATGCTGGTTGTGATGGTGGTTACGCCGCAGCGGCTGAAGCCTCCCATCCACCCCTCACTGCACGTGCGGTCACAAAACTCGGACGTAAAACGAGAAAAGGAGGTCTGGTGATACAGACGCTGTGCAGGGCAACATGCTCGACGTCAAAACTTGCATAAAACGAGGGGGGGGGGGGGTCGGGACGGTGCGGCAGGCAAGGCAAGGCAGGATACAAGGGTGCCCACACCGTGCGCAGCGTGCTTTTGTGACAGCTGGCAGGCGGGTGCAGAGTTAGTAAGGAAGGGGGTGGCGGATGGTTCAAAACAAAAAAAGGTGGCTCAAGCCAGGGTTCTGAGATGAGATTGAATCATCAAAGGGGGGGAAGGGAGGGAAGGGAGGGGGGAAAGGGCCAACGAGGGCATATTAGGTGGCGGTAACAAAATGCAACAGCCAGGGTCGGATCAAACTGAGGGAAAGGGGTTTTGGGTAGACGGGGGACGAAATGGGGAGAGAGGGAGCGGCGGGGGCGAGGTGCGTGCAAGGTGCAACTGTGCTTGGTCGGTGATGCTGAGCAGTGCTGTTTTGGAACGTGTCCGGGGGGGGTGGCGCCATGTGTTGCTGTGCTTGCTTGGGTGGGCGGTGGAGGCGGCGCGTGGCGGGGGCGCCCGAGCAGGCTGTAAGGGGGTCTTGCGCGCAGAGGCTGCGCCGTCTGGGTTGTGGCTGGAGGGCTTGCCTGGAGGGCTTGGGCGCTGTTGGCGCCGCTGCCGCTGAGCTGCCAGCGCAGCCAGCGCTGTGCCGCTCACTTGGCCTTCTTGTCTGGCAGGCTGCGCGCCTTGGCGGTCTTTTTTGATCGAGCCATGGTGCGGGCGGGGGAGCGGCCAAAGCCCTTGGCACCTGGGGGCAGGGCGCGGCAAAGGGGCAGCGGGGGGGGCGGGTGTTGGTGCACGCGCGCAGGCCCTGGGCGCGCGCAGGCGGGCAGGCGGGCGGGCGGGCGAGAGCGAGGCATTGTGGAAGCTGCCCCACACCTGCCTCCCCGCTCGACACAGACTCTGCGCAGTGTCGGCTGCTGTTGCTGTTGCTGCTGCTGCTGCCGCTGCTGCTGCTGCCGCTGTTACGTTACCCCTGTATGTACTCTGAGCCACATGTACAGGGCATAGCACGGCACGGCAGACCGGGAGAGATCTGGGGGGGGGGAGGGGGGCTCACCGCGACCGCTGTCGCCGTTGCTCTCCTCGGAGCTCGCGTAGCCGTCGTCGCCGTCGTCGCGGCTGGCCAGCGCAGATGGCACGGTGGCGTTGGCGCCCTGCAGCAGGAAGGGGGTGGACATTAGTCAGCAAGGAGCACGCTGGAGGGCAGAGGCAGCAGGGGGAAAGCTTGTGAGCCAGGGCGGCGAGGGGCGGCATTCAAAACAGGCACGCGACGCTGCCCGCCCGTCCCGGCCTTATCCAGGGCCCTTGGCTGTTCAAGGGGCCAGGCATGCAAGGGCGAACGGCAGGGCGCACCCGTGCGGTGGTGATGCCGCGCTCCGCGCGCGCGCTGTTGGGCATGGACACCCCAAGGGCTGCCGCCAGAGCGGCAATGGGCTTGGGCACAGAGGAGATGCCATCGCGCTCACGGCGCGCGGCGGCGTCGGCGCGGGCGGAGACCAGCTGGCGCTCCAGCATGCCCCGCTGCGTCTCCAGCTCCTGCCGCTGCGCCTCCAGCTGCTGCCGCTTGGCGCGCTCAGCCTCGCCCGCCTCCAGCGCCGCAGCCAGCTTGGACCGCAGCTCGGAGGCTTCCGCGCCCGAGCGCTTCCACTGCGCCCAGGAGCTGCCGCCGGAGGCGCGCTCCTGCTCCGCCGCCGCCTGCGCCGCCACCAGCTGCTGCTGCAGCTGCTCCAGCTGCGCCTCGCGCTCCGCCGCCGTCGCCTGCGCCGCAGCAAACTCCGCCTGCAGCTCGGTGTGCCGCGCCTGCAGCGCCGTCAGCTGGTCGTGCGCCGCCGCCAGCGCCCGCACCTCCTCCTCTGCTGCGGCAAGCAGCTCCTCGTGGGCGGATGCCAGCAGCTCCTCCAGCTCGCGGGCCATGCCCTCGGCGGCGGCGGAGGTGGCGGCTGCGAGGGAACAGGGGGGGGGGGAGGGGGCGGCGGCGCGGTTTGGGAGCGAGGCGGTAGGTGGCAGGCGCGGCAGCGAGCAGGCCAACCAGCTCCCTGTGCCCTGCCTTGAGCTGCGGCAGGCGTGCCAGCTGCGAGAGGGGCAGGCCAGGGCTGCGCAAGTACAGGCGGGTGCAGAGCAGGTGCAGAGGGGCGCACAGCGTGCACAGCGTGCAGCTGCTGCTGTGTGCACGGCGCATCATGCAGCGGCCCCGCCACCCCCCAGCGAACGCAGCCGCGGCGCCTCCATTCTGTGTTCATCACTCCTCGGCACGAACATAAACGGGCGCGACACAGTACAGCACAGCACAGTACACTCACCGTCCAGAAGCTGCAGGTGCGCCGGCAGTTGGTCCTGCTCACCGGTCGCCACCCCCTGCTCGCTCTTCAGCGCCTCCACCTGCTCCGCGGCCGCGGCGGCGGTCGCCTCGGCCTCCCGCTGCGCCGCCTTGGCCTTCTCTGCCTCGGCAATCAGCTTCTCCTTGATGGCGCCGACGTCGGTGTACAGACTCTTGACTGCAAAACATGGGGTGGGGCGTTGAAGTGAGGTACCGAAGGTTGCGCCAATGTGCTCGACGGCGCCCACTGGAGAGCGCGTCGCAGGGCGCGGATGGGGCGCAACCAGTCGGGTTGCGCGCCGGTCCGCCCCCTGCGATCACCCTGGGCCTCGCCTGTGTCGCGCGTGTGCAGCAGCTCGCCCTGCAGAAGCGCCACCTCCTCGGCGCTCGCCGTCAGGTCCTGCTGCGTGTGCACCAGCTCCTCCTGCAGCGGGGAAGAGAGAGGCACGAGGTGCGGCAGGCTGTCGGTGGTGGTGCCAGCGCAGCTAGAGAGGGCCACGACAGAGTCCTGCTGCGCGGGCACGTGCTCCTCGTGCATTGGTGGGCGATGCCACGTGTGCGGCGCGCCCTGGAGCCAGGCTGCCTGCTGCTGCTGCGGGCGCCCGCCCCACGCCCTCAAACTCGCGCACACGTTCGTTGAACACGAACCCGCACCTCGAGGATCGTGCTGCGCTCGCGCTCCATGGCCAGCTGGCGCAGCATGACAACCAGCTTGCCGTCCGCCTCTGCCAGCTGCGCCTGCGCCTCGACGGCTTGCCTCTGCGGGGAGGCCAGGTGCAGGCCAGGGGGGGAGGCACATGAGGCCCAAGGCCTGCAGCCTGGCCAGCGCACTACGCACTACGCAGCTGCCCCGCCTGTATTCTTCGCTGCCAAGCAGCTGCACACCTGCGGCCGCAGCCGCCCATGCAAAGCAGCACACCCACCCAACTGCCAGCTCACCTCAAGCTCCGCGGCGGCCTGGCGCTCCGCCTCCAGCCGCGCCTGCAGCTCCTGCGCCGCCTCCGACTGCTGCATCGTGCTCATGCTGCGCATGTCCTCGGTGCGCCGGCGCTCCGCCGTCAGCTGCGCCAGAGCGTGGTAGTACTGCTCCTCCACCTGCTGGCGCTGCGCCGCCACCTCGTTGGCCTGCGCCTGCACATGGGGAAGAGGAAGAGAAGGATGGCACGCGGGGAAGGACATTTGCGTGCTTGAGATGCAGTAGTGGGGTTGAACGGCGGCGGGCGAGCACGTTGAGACCTGTTGAGCACACGCCTGCGTGGCCACGGTGTTGAACCAACCTGCCCCCTCCTCTCTCTGCCACGCTCACCTCCAGCTGCATCGCGCGGCTGCGCTCCACCTGCAGCTGCTCCAGCGCGGCGTGGTACAGCGCGTTTGCGTCCGCCAGCTGGCTCGCCGCGCTGTCGGCCTGCTCTTGCAGGGTGGTGATGCGGCCCCGCTCCGACGTCAGCGCCGCCTGCGCCTCCTTGAAGCGACCGCTCAGCTCCTGCAGCTGCTCCGCGGCCTGCGACGCCTTTGCCTGCAACCAGGGCGCAGCAACCAGAAGTCAGAGCAGCGGCGGCAGGTGGGCGAGTGATGGTTGGATGGGGCGGCGCACCCTGCAGCACGCGTGCGCACGTTCAGCCAGCCAGTTCGTTTCGCCCCGCCACCCTGCCACAACCGGCGGCAGCCCCACCCTGCGAGGCTCCGTGCCCCCATGCGCACCTCAAGGGCCCCGCTCTTCGTGCGCTCGGCATCCAGCTGCGCAAGCGCCGCCTCGTACAACTCCTTGGCCCTCTTCGCTTCCTCCGCCGCCGCCGCCGCTGCGCCCGCGCGCTCCTCGTCGCTGCCGGCCTCGCTGTCCGTCTGCTCCTGCAGCTGCTTCAGCACCTCGGCGTGGCGCGCGTTGGCGTCGCGCAGCGCCACCGCTGCCATGTCGGCCTGGGACTGCTCAGGGTTCCGGGGGGTGGGGGTGGGGTGGTGCGGTGGGTGGGCGGGTGAGCAGGGGGGGGGAGGTGGTGCGGGCCCCGGCACAGAGGGGCCTGTGCAGGGCGACGGGCCGCAGCGAACCATGTGCTTCTCCCTTCGTTTTCCCTCGTCTCCCTCCCCCTCTCCCTCCCCCTCCCGCCCTCCTCACAATACGCTCCGCCCTCCCCAGCAAGCCCCCTCGGGCCCCCGCCGCGCCCGCCGTACCTGCAGCCCCAGGTTGAGCTGGCGCTCGGCGCGCAGCTGGTCCACGACTTCCTGATACTTTGCGTTGGCCTGGCCCAGCCTGGCCGCCACCTCTGCGGCCTGGGCCTGCACCAGGAGAGGGAAAGGCAGGGCAGGCAGCAGGGGGGGGGGGGGGGGTTCAGATAGGCGGGCCGCTCGGTTGGGGCCCTGTACGGGCCTGTCGGCAGGCGTGTCGTCGCAGCAGGCGTGTCGTCACAGCAGGTGTGTTGTAGTAGCAGATGTGCCATTGCATATGTGGCAAGCTGTGCAAGGGAGCACAGGGAGTACGCCAGGACCCGTTTGGATCGAGGGGTGGCAGCGCCGCAGCGCGCGCGCCGTCCCCAGGCGGGCGCCACGCACCTGCATGCCCGCGGAGCGTGTCCGCTCCTCTTCCAGCTGAGCCAGCGCTCCCTTGAACCGCTCGTTGGCCACCTCCCACTGCTCCGCTGCGTCGTCTGCCTGCTCCTGCACGGGTGGAACGCAGGTACAGAGGCCGGGGAGGGAGGGCGGCAGTGTGAGCAGGGACATCAGGAGGGGGTGGACACCCCGCTGCGTGATCCGACTGCTCCCGCAGCCAGCACGAGGCAGGGTTTGTACATTTTGTTCACTTGACGGGTTTGTACGTTTCATTCACTTGACCATTCACCCAACATGCAGCGCAGCGGCACGGCCGTCACGCACCTCCAGCAGCACGCCCTGGTTGCGCTCCGCCTGCAGCTCTGCCTGCAGGCTGGTGATGCGCTCACGCTCGGCCTTCAGCTGGGCCAGCACATCCTGCGGGCAGCGGGTGGGGTGGGGTGGGGTGGGGTGGGGTGGGCAGCAGGGACAGGTGGGCGGTGCAGGCGGGCAGCTGGTGGGCGGTGCAGGAGGGGCAGGTGGGGTGGAGGTGGCACAGCGCGGGCAGCGGGTGGGCGGCGCAGGAGGGTCGAGTGGGCGGGCGGTTCAGGCGGCGCCATGCAGCTAGGTGTTGTCAGGCCTAACGCCGTACGGGGCATGCAGGGCTCGCGCTCGGCCCTCGTCCAGTCCTGTTGGTGGACCCTACCACGGGCCGCACCTGATACTTTGCATTTGCCTCGGTCACCCGAACCTCTGCCCTGGCGTTCGCCTCACGCTGCACCTCGGCCCGCAGCTCGTCTGCCGCCTGCTGCTGCTGCTGGGTGGCCTCCTGCAATGCACGAGGGCGTGCCACAGGGAGCGCGTCAGGGGGGGGGCAGGCGGGCGGGAGGGCCGGGGCGGCAACATTCACTCGCAGCCATCTGCTGCAACAGCTGCCCGCCGGGCGTGGAATTGGCAGCGTCCTGCCAGGCAGCGCCCCCAGCCACGCACAGAAACCTGCCGAGCGGCGTGTCCTGGCACCACCTACAGCACACCCCGGCGCGCACCTCGCCCGCCTCGCGCGCTGCCGCCAGCTGCTCCAGAACCTCCTTGTAGCGCGCGTTGGCGTCTGCCAGCTGTGCCTGCGCCTCGTCAGCGCGACGCTGCAGGGCGGGAGGGATGGATGGAGAGGGCGTGGCATGGCGGGCTGTGGGTGGCAGGCGAGGCGCTGGCTGCGCAGGAAAGCAGCGGATGGTGGGGAGATGCAGGCAAGCAGGCAGCGGCGGCAGGCAAGCTTCCATTGGTACTGGGCAACGCACCTGCGCCTCGTTGGCGACCTCTGTCAGGCGCCGCTGCTTGGCCTCGAGCTGCGAGGGGCAGCAGGGGGTGAGCAATCGAAATTTACAGCGTCACTTCTGTCAACGCCAGAAGAGCAGTCAATCAATCAGTGAATCAGTCAATTACCCAATCAGCACTGCGCCTCACCTCGATCTGCACCAGCGCCCGCTCCATCTCTGCGCTCTTCTTGGCCTCCCGCTCTGCTGCCAGGCTCTTGTGAACATGGTAAAGACGTTCCTGATAAGCATGGAACGATGGGAAATAGGGAGGGATCAAGGGGGGGGTGCAGGCGAGCGTGCGCAGCGGCGGGGGAGGTCGCTGCGGCGGCTGGGGGTGCAGCAGCGGCGGACGGCGGTACTGACGGTGGCGGCGCCGACGACGGCGCGGGCGCCAGGATACCGAGCGACAGACCTGCAGCTCACGGGCCTCCTCGAATGCGGCCCAGGCAGCCGCCTTGCGCTCCGCTTCGGCTGCCTCGGCAGCATACGGAGAGGCGGTGCGCTGCAGGGAGTTGATGGGACGGGGAAGGGGGACGCGAATCTGTGCGCCGACATCTTTGTTACAGCAATGCGGGCAGCCGCCGAGCGACGGAGTCGAAACTGTAGCTGGACCTGCTGCTGCTGCGTACAATGGACTGGCACAGCCAACCGCAAGAAGGCCTGCAGCCTGCTGCGCCGCCGCCGGCGTCGCCCGCCAAGTGGTAGACCCACGGGCGTCGGTGGCCGGCGGCGGTCAAGCCTGCTGCTCGCCCAGGGGCTCGGTGCCGCCACCATGGCGCTTGCACACACTAGCACACGAGCTGGTGGCAGCGCAGTGGGCCGGGGAGCCGCAACCAGGAGTCGGCAGCGGCTGCCGACGAGGACCAGGCGTTGCGCTGTGAAGCCGTCAGCGCACCTGTCCATACGCTCGCGTCACCAAACGCACATGGCGCGTCTGCGAGCGTGCCGGCAAGCGAGACGGCAGCACAGAGCCCTGCGTGCCTTCCGGGCGCCGTAGCCCCCTGGCGCTTAGCTGCATGGTTGGAGGATTGAACGATGGCTGAGCGATCGTGTCGAGCAGAGGGGCCGGCAGTTGGGCTGACATGTAGGAGGCTCGCGAGCCCTGGCCGCCACACCTTCCACCCGCGGGCCCGCAGATAGGCTCCCCCGTCAGTCTGTCGATCGTTCCTAGCGCATGCACGGCTTGGAAATCGGCCCTGCAAGCGGCGGTCTCCGCAAGCTGGGGCCGGGCGCAGGCGCAGAACTGGCGAAGGTCGCCCTCCCTGCCGAGGCCTCCCCCAAGCCCTGATTTCGCACCGGGAGTGAGCGCTCGCTGCAAACGGCGTGCGACTGGGGCGCAGGCTCGGCCGTCCAGGGCCAGCGCCCACGCCAGCGGCGCCAACAGCCCCCCCTGATGGCCCGGCGCCCACTCTTTCTGCCTCCCTCCCCCCCCCTGTTCGGCAGCCACGCTACCTGGCCTTGTTCGTACTTTGAACGCCTTTTCTGGGAGCCACGAGGTGAGGCGGCGGGCAGAAGAGCAGCGGAGCGGAACGGTGGGCCGTGCGATGCCCGAGGTTGGGACGTGGCGGCCTTGCGTGCCCCTGCTCTGCCCCTGCAGCCCTCCTAGACACCCCGCCGCCCCCGCTGCAGCCACTCCAGCATGGGCAGGCAGCCCGCCATGCGCGCCGCCACCGCCGCGGCCGTGTGCCTGCTGGCGCTCCTCTGCGGCGGGCCCTTGCCGGCGACCGCCCAGGGCCTGCTGCTCAGCGAAGTGCGGTCCGCTCTGACCGCCGTGGCAAACGCAGCCAGCGCAGCGACAGCTGCAGCCACCGGCTCCCTCCTCGGCAGCGCCGATGCAGCGGGTCTCAGCGGGGCCCTGGAAGCGGCGGCGGCGCGGCGCGCCGACCGCCTCGCCAGCCTCACCCACACCGCCCACTCGACGGCGGCCATGGTGGAGGCCGCCCGCGAGGCACGGCGTGCAGCGCTCACTGCGGGGCTGAGCTCGCTGGAGGCGCAGCAGGCGGGGGTGGGCAGCGCGATGCGCAGCCTGGTGGACGGGCACGTGTCCCGCCTGCGGGGGCTGGGCGCGGGGCTGCTGGAAGGCGGCGCCAGCTGGCGCCTCGGCGAGCACCTCTCAGACCACGTGCCGCCCGCCATGGGCGCCTTGGGGGACGCCGGCATGACGATGCACCTGCCGCTGAGGGGCGGGCTGGCGGCGTGGCGAGACAAGGCGGTGGCTTTCGGTGAGCCTCCGGGGGTGGGCGGGCGACGTGGGCGAGGGAGGCGGGCAGTCGCTTCTGGCGAGGGCGCGGGTCTGCCTCGCGGCCCCCCCATCCTGAAAACACTTTGCTCCCCTCCCACCTCTCTGCTCGCAGACGAGTGCGTGTCGCAGCTGCACGCGTCGCTGTCCCCCTCCCGCGGCCTCTCCCTCCTCACGCCTGAGGAGCGGCGAGCGCTGGTGGAGGCATGGGACGACGGGCTGTTCGAGTGCAGGAATGGCTTGAACTTGCACTGAGTTGAGGCGAACCAACTCACTCCTTGGCCGGCTCTCTGGAGGCACGGCTGGGCAAGCACCGGTGTCTGCACCGGCTGCCTGCTGCGGCCGCGCTCGCTGCAGCGCAGCGCCGCTCCCGAGTTGACTGGTTGGGGTGCGGCGCTGGCGGTGGCGGCGGAGCGCCAACATGGCACACCCTCGGCGCGAGCTGCAGCCGTGCTGCATCCAGCGCAATTATCCCGCATCCTTGGTCCCTCCTGCACAGGCCATCGCGCCAACAAATAAGTTCCAAAAGCGCTGTGGCCGCGCCTGTCGCGCCCGTGAGGGTGGGCTGCTCCTCCCTGCGCACGTCTTTACTTCCCTGCATCATCCCTGGAAGACACTGGCCCCTGGGACTGCATTTGAAATAATGAATCTTCACCTTGGGCCTCCACCATTTCCTCCCTGCACTGGCCCTCCCTTCGCCATACAAACCGCTATTTCAAAGCACTGTTTCTGTCATCCCCTGTGCCCTTCCACAGTATCTGCAACATCCACAAGGGGGAAAGCAGGCGAGAGGGCAGGGCAGTGTGCGCCATCGGTCGGCTGATGTGCCCGTGCAGCCCGCCTCGCTGGCCGCAACAGTTGTCGCGCTCCAGCAACAGAGTTGCGAGCAGGTGCAGCGCTGCCGCCTAGACCCTGCTGCGCGCCAGCACCAGCTTGTGATCCAGCCATGCCCAGCATTGCCGCTCCATCCAAATCTGGACAAGCAGCACACAGGGGCAAAGGGGGGTATCCGGGCATCTGTTTCGACAGGCGCCCTGTGGTAAGCTGGAAAGGTGTGGGACACTGACATGGAAGTGGGGCGGTTGCGTGCGGGTGGGGAGGGGCAGCGAGGGGAGGGGCAGGGCCGCTGGCACCGCTTAGCCGCAATGGCGGAGGACTCTTCTTGCCCTCTAGGCTTCTTCCTGCCCACGTCTGTGCTCCATCTGGCTGCTGCTCCTTTGCAGCACACCCTCAGTCGCCAGCGCAGCCGCGTCGGGAGTCGCAGCCTCTCTCACCGCCTGCGCGGACCCCAGCCACCTCCCGGCCGGGCAGCGCAGTACCCGACAGTGCGGCTGCAACGGTCAACCCGCGCGCCCCACACTGGGCACCCCACCGCCCGCTGCTGCACCAGCCCGGCGGCGCTGGGTTGGCCGCTCCGACACGCCGCCGGGCCGCTGTCCCCAGCCCCGCTGCTGCTGCCTTGTGCCTTCATGGGTCAGCAGGCCAGCAAGGAGCTTGAGAGGGAGGAAGCAAGGCTGCAGGAGCTCAGCGCTATGATTTTTGAGATGAATCTCCTGCTGCTTGGCGACCTGTCTTCACGACAGGCAGCAGAGAAAGCTGCGGGCATTCCTGCTGCGCCCGGCAGCGCGCAGGCGCTGTACAATGCTGCTGTCGACAACTGTGAGCGATTGGAAAAGGAGAGCGACGAAATAAAATACCGCATCTGTGAGTATCGCCGCATGCAGCAAGCACATTATGTGCGTAGCAGTCGACCCTGGGCTGGAAGGTGGAGGAGGCGCCATATGTAATCGTGATGGGTGCCAAAGGGGCGGTGTTCCTGAGCGCACAGCAGGCGCTGCAGCGGCTCGGGCTGGACAAGGTAAGTGCACTGCAGCTGCTCACAGAGCAGCAGTGCACTGCAGCTGCTCACAGAGCAGCATAAGCGTCTTTTCGGTGGAAGCAGCTTACGAAATCACTCTGGCCAGGCGGCGCATGGAAGGCAGCGCCAGAACAGGGGTGGGGTAGGTAGCTCCTCCCCCCCCCCCACACACACACACACACCCCACACACACACACTACCGGGGGACTAACCTCCTGCGGGGGGCCCTGGCCCCCGTCGGTGGTTGGTCCTCCTATGGTAGCTGGTGGGGCATGGTCCTCTTTGAGGGCCGCCCAGCCCCGCCGGCTTCCTCAACCCACGCCCAAGGGCGTATTCTTTCTTTCTTTCAGTCGACTGGACAGGGGTGGTTTTGTTTGAGTTCGCTGCCTGCTGCCTGCGCAGCAGTCCCCAAGGACCTGGTCTCGGCAGCACTGAGCCGGCCCTGGTGGCCGCATGGGGCGTTGTCCGTAGACGCGTTCTGACACCTGCTGGCTGTTGCCTGCCCCCCTCCCCCCCCCCTCCTGCTGCAGTTGCCCGGGGCCAGGGACGCATCCTGCCCATGCCCGACCCCACCCCTCCCTTCCGCCTGCTAGCACTACCGCAGCCGCCGCCGTCAGCAGGTGAGCGGGGCTTGCCGGCTAACACATGGCTTGCTTTCAGGGCAGCTGGCGGGCCGTGCCCTGGAGCCGTAGCGACCGGTGGTGGTGCCCTGTGGCAGGGGGGCCTCGCCATGCTGGCAGCCCCCCCTCCCCCCAACGCACCCCCCTCCTCCCCTGCAAGCAGTGTCTGCACCGGCGCCGGCTCCTGCTTGCAGCGTGGACCCCGACAGACCGATGGGTGGTGCCGGCTTGCGGCAGGGCCAGCACGGCAGGAGCAGCAGCAGCAGCAGCAGCAGCAGCGGCGACGAGGGCGGCGAGGGCGGTGAGGAGGGCGGTGTCAAGCGCAGCGCAGTGGTGCCGCTACTTACAGGCGGTGCGGAGGGCAGCGCAGTTGTGCCGCTACTTGGGGAGGGTGGGAGCGGGAGGCCTGCGCCGGGCCTGCTGCGGCGGCAGGGCCACGGCAATCTAAGTTGAGCACAGCGCTTCCTCAACCTCCTCACTCACTTGACTGTCTACCATGTGCACCTCCCTTCCGCTTCCCCCTGCATGCACCATGAATTCCTCCCTTGCCTCTCCTGCTGCGTCGCGCTGTTTTCGACCGCACTCTGCCGCCGCGTCGGCTGCTGTAACCACCCCTGGTCCCAGCCCTGTCTGCAAGCGCAGCAGCGCAGCAGAGCCTGTCCGTCTGCGCGTGAGCGAGGCGTCTTGGGTGTCTGCGCGCTGCCTGTTGCTCTCTGGCCGCTACCCGCTGCTGGCGCATGCGAGCAGCCTCCGCCCGGTGATCCCTTGATGCCAACCGCCCCCTCTCCCCCCCCATTTTTGTCATCCCTGATGCCTCTCCGCCCTTCTTGCAACATCCAAATCAACGTCAGCGGAGGTAACCCAGCCAACATCCACAGGGGGAAAGCAGGCAAGAGGGCAGGGCAGTGTGCGCCAGCGGTCGGCTGATGTGCCCGTGGCGCCCGCCTCGCCAGCCGGCGCAGGCATCGCGCTCCAGCAACAGAGTTGCGAGCAGGTGCAGCGCCGACGCTAGTCCCTGCTGCGCGCCAGCACCAGCGTGTGATCCAGCCCGCACGCCATGCCCAGCATTGCCTCTCCATCCAAATCTGGACAAGCACACACAGGGGAAAAGGTGTGTATCCGGGCATCTGTGTCGACAGGGGTTTCCTGTGGTTGGAAAGAAAGAAGGAACACACGCAGGATGTACGGCAAAGGAGTGGAGGCACGAGGGAGGGGTAGCAGTGGGGGTGGAGACGGTGCCGTGCAGGCCGGGGGGCAGGGCTTAGCCACAACGAGGCCAGCCACAAGGCCCGGCATTGCTCCTGCCTTTGGCGAGGTCGAGGCGTGGATGGGAAGGAGGCGGTGCGAACGAGGGCGACTGCTGGGGGAGGCCTGCGCTCTGGCACCAACCTGGCTCGCATTGCAGCTCCCAAGCGGCACCCGGCAGCACAGCGGCATAGATCCCAAGTGAAGTGGCCCACCCACCCACCCACCCACCCACCCACCCACCCACCTGGCACCATCTCTGGATAGGTTGCGCTCTCCCACATGCCGGTGCCCAGCCGCCCGTTGGCTTCGCTGCCCCAGCTGCAAAAAGCCAACACGGTTCCGGCGGGTGGAGGGGCGCTGGGTGACGAGGAAGGCCAGCTTGAGCGCAGTGGCAGGTGGATGCGCTGGCCAGGGTGCCCCGCTGCCGGCCCAGACACGTCACCCCGCAGCTTGCCTGTAGCACAGGGTCGGCAGCGGCGGCGCATGCTCAGCAGGCACGCTGCTGCTGCCGCTGCTGTGGATGCCGCTGCTGCTGGCGCTGCTGCTCCTGCTGCTGCTCCCGCTGCTGCTGCCGCTGTTGCCATTGCTGCTGGCACCGTTGCTGCTGCCGCCGCCGGTCGGAGCTTTGGGGGGGATGACTTCTTCAGTCACCAGCATGCTGTGAACGCGCCCTGCTGCAATGAGGGAGTGCCTGGAGGGCCGGCCGTGCAGGGATCCTCAGAACAAGGAGATGTCAAACAGCCGTCCTGGCAGTAGCAGGCGGGCAGGCAGGCGGGCAGGCAGGCGGGCAGGCAGGCGGGCAGGCCCAGCTGCTGCTGTCGCCCTTTGCAGCGCACGCTGCCGCAGTTGCTCCCAGCAGCAGCACCGCGCTCACTTGTTGGGTGGGATGCCATATATGGGTGTGGGCTTGGGCACGCACTCGTCAGTTACGAACTGGCCTAGCCCCAGCTGGCCTGCAGAACAGCAACAGCGAGGCGTGGGGAGGGGCGTGAGGAGGGGAGCGACTGCATGCGCGCCACTGCCGGGCCCGCACCTCTGCACGTCGGCCTCACACTTGCAGCAATTTGGGCGACACACCACGTGCGTCATGCCCTGCAACACTGCACCTGCTGCAGTTTAGATGGCGTGTTCTACTGGCCTGCGCTGCTCCGCCCAAAGGCGGCCAGGCTGCCATTAACAGCTGATCAACCGAACTATCGATCAATCGTCATTCAATCAACCAACACTGGCCTGCGCTGCTCCGCCCCCACGCCCCCCTGCAGCCACACTCAACCACTCGGTCAACCAGTAATAGATACATCAATGGGGACACAACAGCACTGGCCTGCGCTGTTCCATCCCCATGAGGCCAGGCTGCCGTCTGAGAGCAGGCCAAGGCAGTGGCCCAGCCCCGCCGCCACCTGCGCAGGCAAGGGCGCTGGTTCGCAGCATGAGGCTGGCTGAGTGACAGCGTGCCGCAGCGGCGGCAGCGGCAGCGGCAGTGGCGGCGGCGGCGGCTGCTCCCCGCCAGCTCCCCTGGCGGCTGCAAATGCTACCCTGGCAACCCGCTGCGCAGCTCTCTGGCGCTCGGAGCTACATAATGTTAACCCCAGTTAAGTGTACCTTGAGAAATTGGATGCGCCGCCCGCAGTCTGCCTTGGAATTGACCAGCCAGGCTGATGCGCAGCGCGGCGCAAAGTGCTCCCCCTGCACAGCAGGGCACAGCATGGGTTCAGGAGCCACGGGCAGGCAGGCACTCGTGGCTGGCCCCAGGCCTAAACTTGGCGCCCACCGCTGCCGCCAAGCTTCCTGTCGCGTGCCTGCCGTTGGCTGACCCCCCCCAGCACAAGGCCCCGCAAGCCCGCGGCCGGCCGCAACGGCGCAGCCTGCAGCCTGCAGCCCTGCCGCGGCGCACCTGCTGCTGGCTGGGGCGGCCCAGCTGGCCCAGGGAGCCGTCTCCGAAAGAATAGAGGGAGCCATCCCTGGCCAAAGCCAGGGTGTGGTCCAAGCCGCAGGCCACCTGGCGCAGGCGCAGGCCAGGCGTGGGGGCGGTTGAGCAGTTGCGCTCAGAGTCGCAAGCCGTGTTGGCTGCTGCAAGGCAACCGGGGGCTTAAGCTTGCCTGCGTGATGGGCACCCCAGCCAGCGCTTCTACCCTCCGCGGCTCCCAGCAGCACCGCTGCAGCAGCCGCTGCTCCGCCTCGTCCTCCGCTGCATGGAGCAGAGGCAGGGTCAACGTGGGTGTGCAAGCTGGGTCGGGGGATGTGAGGCAAGGGGCAGCCGGCAGCTGCATGCATGAATCCGTGACATGTGCCACCAACGCCCTGCATGTGCCTCCGCCAACCCACCTGAGGCAGCAAAGGAGTGCCCAAGCCGGCCGTTGGCTGCCCATCCCCACGTCCATACACTGCCATCCTCTGCAGGCGGTGCAGCGGGAGGAGGGGCGGCGTTACAAGGTGGCTGGGCCGACGTGGGCACAGCAGGGAGCAGGCGCTGGGCATGTTTGAGGGCAAGGCACAGCAAAACTGTCATCACGAAAGCACACAGCAGCAAGCCGGCAGGCAGGGTCAGGCTTTTAGGCTCGCTCCCCCTGCACCAGCGCACGCCCAGCCCACACATGCGCACCCACGAGCGCCGCCGCGTGGCCCCAGCCGGCTGCCACCTGCCGCGCCGCACCCGGCAGGCGCACCTGCCGCGGCTCAACGCCGTGCAGTAGCCCTAGCCCCAGCCCCAGCTGCCCCCGCTTGCTGCTGCCAAATGCAAAGAGCGAGCCGTCGGCGCAGAGGGCAAACGAGGCGACGCCGCTGCCGGTTGCGGCCACGACCTGTGCCCCACAGGGTGTGTGGGAAGCAATGCTACGTTGAAAGCAGTGTTGGGCAGCACAGGGAGAGGACAGGGCAGGGCAGGGCACCGTGCCCGCGCAGCCTGACCAGGCAGCAGAACGCAGCACAGCAAAGGCTGCAGGGCAGCAGGGGCTGGACCTGTTGTTGTCTGTTACCTAACAGCATCTGCGCCCCCCCTCGCCTGCTGCAGCTGCAGGGCGCCCACCGGCTGCGGCGTGCCCGAGCACGCAACTGAAGCTCCCGATGAAGCTGGCCCTCGCAGCGGCCCCCTCTGCTCCTCGCCCACACACCTGCTGCCGGTGCAGGGCGTCCACCGGCTGCGGCGTGGCCGAGCACCCAAACTCGTCGGGCGCCGTCGCCCGCCCCAGCTGCCCCTCGCTGCTGCGCCCCCAGCTCCACAGCTGGCCGTGTGACGTGGCCGCAAACGAGGAGTAGTGCCCCGCGCCCACTGCCGCCACGTCGTTGGGCAGGTCTGCAGGAGTGATGGAGATGTGGCAAGTGTCATCCAGTTGATGTGCTGAGATCACACGGAAGTGTGCAAGGGCACCAACCGCCTGCCACAAGTGAAGCACGCCCTGGCCCTTCTCCAGGGCCCCGCAGCACAACAAGGAGCCCGCAGGTGAACGGCAAGATTAGCCCGCAGGAACGGCAAGAGTAGCCCGCAGCTGAACGGCAAGAGTCGCCTGCAGCTGAACGGCAAGAGTGGCCCGCAGCCGAGCGCATCCCATGCTGCTCCTCACACAATCACACGGCAAAGCCCGCACCCGGCACTTCTTCGGGCTCGTGGGAGTCCAGGGTGCTGCGAATGCCAAGAGCGCCCTGGGGCGAGGGTGGGTGGGTGGGGTGGGTGGGTGCGTGGGGTGGGCAGGGGTGTTGGCACGGGTTGAGAGGCAAGGGTTTCAGGGAACGGCAGTGGTGCCGGCTGAGCTGCGCACTGCCGCGCGTATGGTGATACCCGCGGCACGGAGGATGCAAGGGAGCAGGAAGGTAAGCGGCAAGGGGCCACGCATATCACTGGTAATGCGTGAAACGGCGGCGCAGGGCAGCAGCGGCAGAGGCGCCGGCGGCAAGCGGCAGCCACGGCACTTCCCCTCCAGCATCCGGGGCTTCCTCCGGCGGCACCCATGCGCACCTGCTGACCCATGCCCCAAGTGAGGACAACCGTGGGAGCCAGCGCCTGCGAGAGCGCGCGCGACGCCTGCAGCAGGCTCCCAGGCGCCGCCATCACGTCCCAGCTGCTTAATGACGAGTGATCAAGTTATGATGAAGGCGATGAAGTTAGACTTGCGCGAATGACGCGCCGCTGCCGCCGCCGCTGCTGCTGCGTGCGCCCTGCGCCGCTGCTGCTTGCCTTCATCCTGTCATCCTGTCGGCAGCTGCAGGCGCGGTTCAGGCACACATCTGGGCAACTTGCAGCATCTCCCAGGTTTGCAGTGCAAGCACAGATGATGTAACGCTGCATGCACATACCTTGTGGGTGTTTGAACATCGACGATATGTGCTCGACAATGGGAGAGGCTAAGCAGGGCAGGGAACGTACGGTGGGGCCCGGCAGGCAAGTGGCAAGGCAGATGAATAAGGAGGACTGTATGGAGGTGCTGTGCTGCTACTCCTGCTGCTGTTGATGGTGCGGCCGCAACTGCTGCTGCTGCTGCTGCTGCTGCTGCCGGCGCCGACACGGCCGGCGCTGCCGGCGCTGCTGCTGCTGCTGCCTGCAACCTGTTACGACAGGCTCTGAGCCTGCTCCAGGCGGTTCAGGCTGCGCCCATTGCCTGGCGTGCCATCGTGGCCTCGTGCAAGGTGTGCTCCAGCCGGGCAGCGATGGTGCTGGCCACAAAGCGGAAGCGCTCCAGGCGCTGAGTGTCGGGCGCGTGCAGCCACGCCGCCTCTGGCAGCAGCTGCGCCGCCACCGCCTCAACAAATGTCTGCAGCGCTTCGATGTCGCCGTCACGGTCGCGCACGTCAGCGTTCATCAGCGACCTGAGGTGGACGAACCAAGCAAACACCAAAAGTGGCGCGCCAACTGCTGCCTCTCCACCACGCTGCGGCGGTATTCCGCCTCCCAAAGGCCTTCCAGCACAGCCAGCACGCCCCGTGCCGCCTCCTCTGCACGATGCAGCCAATACGGCGATGCAGCGCAGTCAATGCCGAGGTGTGACGCGCATGCCAAGCCAGGCACCAACCCGCGCGGTCAACCACCGCACCACTCTTCCAGCAGCCAGCAATATGTTCGTTGGATGCAACGCATATCATCAAGCCATCCGCTGACGCTTGTTCAGGGCACTGCGCCCCAACACCAGGCCTCGGCGTGCCTCACCCGACAGCGCTGCGAAGGGCTCGCCGCTACGCTGTAAGCTAGATGGCACCCGTTCTGCGCGCAACAGGAAAATATGGATCCAGGGGCATGCATGGGTGCACGAGGGTGCGACAGGCATGCGACTGGCATGCGGGATGGGCCGCTCGCGCTACCCCACAAAACAGGCTGCTGCTGCTCTGCTGCATCTGCTGTCGTCTTTGCCACGCTGTGACTGCAGCCGGCTGTGGCAGCGGCGGAAGAGCAGCCCCACCTGGCGCGATCAGCCACAGCGCGGCGTCCATAAAGTTGGCAAGCTTGGAGCGAGCGAGAATCAGCTCAGCTGCACAGTCTGCCCGCATCTGCGCGTGCTGCCGCTGCTGCAGCGGCGGCACGAGGCCCTTCTCCACCTCCGTCTGCAGCTCATCATGCTTCTTCTGCAGCTTGCAGCGGTGCGCCAGCAGTCTTCTCTATCTGTTTGAAGGCGTTCGCCATGCTGGACCTTGCCTGCAGGAGTGCAGATGCACATGCCAAAGAGGGAATAAGTTCTGCCGGCGGAGGGCAGCAGGCGGCCATCTGCGGCGCACGCTTGAATACATGAGGCGCCACCGCCTCACGATGCCACGTCGCGGGAGGCGGCGCCGATTGGAACGCGGCTGAGAGGCGCATGAGCAGGCGGCGGCGACGCGTGTGCAGGCGGGAGGATGGCGCGCCGCCACGCATCCAAAGCAGACCCCCAGCATCGACTTGTCGGCTGAGAACGCCCATGCACCCCTGGGCCCAGTGACAGGCCAGCGGCAGTCCAGCAGCCCAGCCTACCCGCTGAAGCACTGTTTCCAGGGCTTCGGTCGCCCGATGTGTCACGCACGGCGTCCTATCGCAGGCCGCAGCCCTGCGCTCTTGGAAAGGAGCCGGCGGCAGCCGCTGCAGGCTGGTTGTGGTGCGCGGCCAGGGCTGAGCAAATAAAACCTGAAACACTCTGGAACAGCCCAAACGCAACCTTGTTCGGCAAATAATGCAGGGCAGAGCGCGCGCGCTCGAGCGAGGGTCCGCGCTGGCACTGCTGTGCCGCAATCGCGGAGACTTCTTCCTGCCCACGACTGTACCCCATCCGGCTGCTGCTCCTTTGCCGCACACCCTCAGTCGCCAGCGCAGCCGCGTCGGGCATCGCAGCCTCTCTCACCGCCTGCGCGGACCCCAGCCACCTATCGGCCAGGCAGCGCAGTACCCGACAATGCAGCTGCAGCGGCCAACCCGCGCGCCCCACACTGGGCACCCCGCCGCCCGCTGCCAGCCCGGCGGCGCTTGGTTGGCCGCTCCGACACGCCGCCGGGCCGTTGTCCCCAGCCCCGCTGCTGCAGCTGCCTTGCAAGCAAGGCTGCAGGAGCTCAGCGCTATGATTTTCGAGATGCATCGCCTGCTGCTCGGCGATCTGTCTTCACGACACGCAGCAGAGAAAGCAGCGGGCATTCCTGCTGCGCCCGGCAGCGCGCAGGCGCTGGACAATGCCGCTCGCGAACAGTGCGATCGATTGGAGTAGGAGAGTGATGCCATTCACAACCGCACGAGTGAGTTTCGACGCATGCAGCAAGCACGTTGGGGGCATAGCAGTCGACTCGACAGGGGTGGTTTTGTTTGAGTTTGCTGCCTGCTGCCTGCGCAGCATTCCCCAAGGGCCCGGTCTCGCCAGCACTGAGCTGGCCCTGGTGGCCGCATGGGGCGTTGTCCGTAGACGCGTTCTGACACCTGCTGGCTGTTGCCTGCCCCCCTCCCCCCCCGCTCCTGCTGCAGTTGCCCGGGGCCAGGGACGCATCCTGCCCATGCCCGACCCCAACCCTCCCTTCCGCCTGCTAGCACTACCGCCGCAGCCGCCGCCACGAGCAGGTGAGCGGGGCTTGCCGGCTAACACATGGCTTGCTTTCAGGGCAGCTGGCGGGCCGTGCCGTGGAGCCGTAGTGACCGGTGGTGGTGCCCTGTGGCAGGGGGGCCTCGCCATGCTGGCAGCCCCCCCTCCTCCCAACGCACCCCCCTCCTCCCCTGCAGCAGTGTCTGCACCGGCGCCGGCTCCTGCTTGCAGCGTGGACCCCGACAGACCGATGGGTGGTGCCGGCTTGCGGCAGGGCCAGCACGGCAGGAGCAGCAGCAGCAGCAGCAGCAGCAGCGGCGACGAGGGCGGCGAGGGCGGTGAGGAGGGCGGTGTCAAGCGCAGCGCAGTGGTGCCGCTACTTACAGGCGGTGCGGAGGGCAGCGCAGTTGTGCCGCTACTTGGGGAGGGTGGGAGCGGGAGGCCTGCGCCGGGCCTGCTGCGGCGGCAGGGCCACGGCAATCTAAGTTGAGCACAGCGCTTCCTCAACCTCCTCACTCACTTGACTGTCTACCATGTGCACCTCCCTTCCGCTTCCCCCTGCATGCACCATGAATTCCTCCCTTGCCTCTCCTGCTGCGTCGCGCTGTTTTCGACCGCACTCTGCCGCCGCGTCGGCTGCTGTAACCACCCCTGGTCCCAGCCCTGTCTGCAAGCGCAGCAGCGCAGCAGAGCCTGTCCGTCTGCGCGTGAGCGAGGCGTCTTGGGTGTCTGCGCGCTGCCTGTTGCTCTCTGGCCGCTACCCGCTGCTGGCGCATGCGAGCAGCCTCCGCCCGGTGATCCCTTGATGCTAACCGTCCCCCGACTTGCGCGCGCCCCCTTCCCCCCCCCCATTTTTGTCATCCCTGATGCCTCTCCGCCCTTCTTGCAACATCCAAATCAACGTCAGCGGAGGTAACCCAGCCAACATCCACAGGGGGAAAGCAGGCAAGAGGGCAGGGCAGTGTGCGCCAGCGGTCGGCTGATGCGCCCGTGGCGCCCGCCTCGCCAGCAGCTGCAGGCGCGGTTCCTGCACACATCTGGGCAACTTTCAGCATCTCACAGGTTTGCAGTTCAAAGCACAGAAGGTATGGTAGGCGTGGCCGCGGCGATGATGGGGAGGCAGCAGGAGGGAGGCGGGCAGCAGCAGCGAGGAGGTGTGCGGCGAGGTGCATGGAAGGTGTGGCTGGCCTGGCACGGCCAATTGAGCTCACCACCCCCCGCTGCAGCTGCGCTGATCAAGCGGCAGCGTCCGGGAACTTGTCGGTTGTGGCGGCCAGTGGCAGCGGCAGCTCGTCAGGCGTGCCGGCGGCGGCGCCGCCGGTGCCGCTGTCGCCTCCGGCACGGGCCGCAGCGCGGGGGCTGGCAGCAAAGTCCTTCCTCTCTGCCGCGGCCGCCTTGGGGCTGACCTGCGGGCACATGAAACACGCTAGAATTGGTCGTCATCAGGCAGACGGCTCCGCGCCGCCGGCAGAGCGGCACCACCGCCGCTTGCGAGGCGGTTCTGCTCAGTTCGAGTGTGATGCAGGCGGGTGGCTGCTCGACTCACCTTGCCCGTCTGCGTGACAGCCTCCGACTCGAGGTTCCACATGGATGGGCCTGCCATGCCGCCTGCAGGGGGCGGCCCGTAGGCAGGCAAAGGGGACCGCTGGGAGCAGCGCCGCGGCGGCGCTCCCAGCCCGGCGCTTCCACCACTCCGTCTCCCTCTGCCCAGCTGCTCCGCACGCCTGCCGCACGCCGCTGGAGGCTGACGACAATGGCTTGACGCCGTCTTGGACGCCGCCACGTGCGCCGCCGCGCCACCGCCTCCCCGGCCTCCCCGGCCTCCCCGGCCGCTCTCAGGCCGCCTGCCAGCCCCAGCTCTGCTGCCCCTCAGGCCTGGCTCACTGTGAATCTCCCGGCGCTCCTCCTCCTCCCACAGCCGCGCCCAGTCCTTGGCCTGCTCCTGCTGGCCGCTCATGGCTGATGGGGCGCTCGGGAGCTCGACTCGGGGATTGAGAGGGAGCGCAGGAGGTCCACAGAGGGCAGCTACTGGCAGCGGCGGCGGCATGTTGCTGGCGGCCGGCGCCATGAACAAAGGGCCCATGCCATGCATGCCATGCCATGCCACGCTGCCCGCGTAAGCTGGGGCTGCGACCGCAGCTTCAAATGTGCCCGTGCAACTCGCAGTTGGGTCCCAGCTGCAGCCACCATTGAGCAACCACCAGAGGAAGGCTGTTGGAAGTGACGGTGGAAGGTGACCGCTTACGTGCCGCTTACATGCTGGACTGAGTGTGGCGGTGCGAGCGGCATGGATGGGCCTGGCAGGTAGGCACGCACCCGTCGACAGCGGCGCAGCGCCACATTGTCGCACGGCTGCCAGCTGCATCGTGTTGGCATTTGAGAAAAACTACAACTGCTGTACCGCCGCGCTGTACGTAGAACAAGGAGCCAACACAGAAGAGCAACTACCTTGCGGTTGGTGGGAGCCAGGCCTTCGCGCTGCTGCAGCGCCGCAAGGGTGGCGCACGGTGCCACGCCCAATACAGACGGCCAGGCACACGCGCTGCCAGATGGGTCTGCCTCTCATCCAGCACCACCATCAAGAGCGGGGCACCAATGCTGTGCATGCTGCCGGGGCGGTGCCGCTTGGCAGGGTGGGTTTTGTGTGGCTGCTGGCATCGGTCGCCCGAAGCGTTTAGGGCAGTTTGTCATGCACTGCCGCCCCTGTTATTCCCGCCTCCACAAGCTCCCCCCTCGGTTCCCTGAGCTCCAAAGGTAATGGATGCCTGGCGCCCCGGAAGTCGGCGTGCAGAATACTTGGAGGAGCGCCATGGAGCACCGAGCAAAGGCACAGCGCCGGACGGTAAGCGAGGGAGGGTTTGCTGGCGCCGCGTTGCAACGCGCGTTGTCAGTCTCCGACCGCGGTCGACCGACAGGCAACATGTGCCGCTTGCAAGTCGATGCAGTCGCCCTATTGGAGATGGCAACCTAGGGCCGAGCGCGGGGCAACACACCGGCTGACACAAGGCGTTTGTCCGTCCTTCGCAGAAACGCCTCCTGTGGGGCTCCTCCCTGCACTATTCAACCCCTTGCAGATGTCGGCAAGTGGTGCTGGAACCCCCGCAACGCCAGTGGCACAGTCGTGCCAGCCTTCCATTGCGCCGTGCGCGCTGCGCCTGCGCCGCAGCGCCACCCGGCATACCGCCCCGCCGGCGTCGGCCCTGCCCCGCACGCAGCATCCGCCAGCCTGCGCTTCCCTGCGCAGCCTGCCGTCACTTCCCGCAGCCTGCCGTCGCTCCACGTCGGCGGCAGCGGCGAGCTGAGCGGCTCTGTGGTGCTGTCGGTGGCTGGCGGAGACCAGCTCTTGCTCGAGGTGGGCCGACGTCTCACGTCGTTTGATTCCAGGGCCTGTGTGTGCTGTTGCAGCAGGGCTGCTCTTCAGAGTGCTGTGCCAGGCCGGGCCAGGGTTCTCTGGGGCTAGGCGCCCGCACGCAGTTTCCCACCTGACTGCATGTGACCGAGGACGGTGCCCCCTGTCAAGACAGACTGACAGACGGGCTGTCAGACTCGCCGAGGGCAGCTTCTGAGCAAGCGAATGCACAGGTCACCCACCCTGGCGCGAGCCCCTTTCCCTCTCCATCCCTTCCACCCCTCCAGGCCTCCACATCCGGCGCGCTGCTGCCCCTGGGCTCGTCGTCTACAGAGCAGCTGGCATCCAGCATAAGCGCCCTTGCTGCCCTGCCCTGCCACCCGCCGCTCGCAACAAGCGGCAGCAGCGTGCACCGCCCAGCACTGGCCAGCCACGCGCCGTCGCTACGGCCTGAGCAGGTGGCAGCCCCAGCGCAGGCGCCGCCGCCGATGCCGCCACAGGCTGTTTACGGGGCTGCTGCTGCTGCAGCGGCGGTGGCGGCGGCAGGCGTGCAAGGCGGCGCCGCCGCTGAAGGCACGCAGCCAACCCTTGCTGACGACATCGCGTGGCTGCGAGGCCTCTTCTCCGACGATTCAGACAAGGATGAGCGGCTTGTGCTGCCGCAGCGCCAGCTGCAAGCGGCGCAGCCTGGGCTGCCGCCTCCCGTGCCCCCGCCGCTGCACTCGGCCGACAGCCTCTTTGCACAGCTGGCCGGCCAGCAGGGGTCGCGAGCAGCGGCGCCGCCGGCGGCCGCGGCGCCCACCCTGAGCGAGCCCTCCTCGCTGCAGGCGCAGCTGCAGAGCGCCGTGGCGCAGCTGTGGCAAGAGCAGCAGGTGCAGCAGCAGGCTGCTGCTCTGAGCATGGCACAGCAGGCCGGTCCGCCGGTGCCCGTGGCGCCGCTGTCGCTCTCCGCAGCTGGCAGCGAGGCCAGCGTGCTTCTGGCGCTGTGCCAGCCAGTCACCACAGCGCCGCCGCCACACATGCCGCCCGGGCCCCAGCCCGCTGGTTGGGCACGTGGCCGCACCACCGTCGCTGCTGCGCCTGCCGCCACGTGTGCAGCGCCGGCCGGCATTGCCGCTGCTGCGCCTGCTGTGCCGCATGCCAGCAAGCCAGCCAAGCGGCGGCGCGGTGAGCGGTACAGTGATGCTGAGCTTGCTGTGCTCGCACGGGAAGATCCGCCGCGGTACCGCCGCATCCTGTCCACACGCAAGGTACCGTCGAATCGCCGCCTTTGGTGTGGAGCGTCACGTGCTGCCTGCAGCGCTGTGCCTGCTGCTGCTCGCGGTGCTGCGGTGCTGCCTGCCGCGCCGCACGTGCCTGCTGACTGTACACCGATCCCTGCTGCCCCCCCCCCCCCCCCCCTGCTGCTGCAGTCGGTGGCAGCGCACCGCACGCGCGTGCGCGAGGCGCGCGCTGCCGCCGCCACCGCCGCCCCCGAGCTTGGGCAGGAGTCAGGCTCGGCCACCCTGGCTGAACGCTTGCGCCAGCTTGGTGGGTGGCTGCTGTGGTTTTGTGTGCCAGTGGGTTGACAAGGCTGCACGCTGCATGCGGATGACTGCAGCTGGCGAGGTGGGTTGCCCCGTTCCTTCTGCATGCCAGCCATCACTCGCCCAAGCAGAGGGCAGAGCACCGCCCCTGCTGCCTCTTTCCTGCTGCATTGCTGCAGAGGAGGAAAACAGGCGCATGCGCGAGCAGCTGCTGAGGCAGCGGCGCGGTGCGGCGCCCGCCGCCGGCCCATGATCGGCAGGCGCATCGCGCTCCAGCCCAGCCCACCCAACCGCGCACCCATTCAAACCCTTTGCACCAACCACCCACGAAAGTTTTGGCAAACTGGCCTTCGCTGTTTCCTATGACTCCCTGCCCTTGATTGACACGCCGGGCAGCGTTGACCCTCCAAACCACTATAGTCTCTCTCCACCCCTTGACACTGTTCTCCTGCCTGCGAAAACCCTCTTCTTTCCCCAACGTCCTGCCATCCATAGCATGCCCGTTTCTTCCGCGACCTTTTTCGTGCCTGCACGCTGTCTGCGCCTGCTGCACCCCCTTTGACCTGCCGTCCAGCACCTGTCCAGATCCCCCCCCCCCGGCCCTCATTTAGTCGATGTCCAGCGTGTCCCCTGTAGCAGCGCTGCACCACGCGCCCCTCCCTGCTTTGATTTTGCCGGGACCCGCTGCTGCACATTGCCTCGTCCTCCCCTCCTCTGCATGCCTTGCACATTCATGCCCCCCATCTGTCCCTTGGACCCAATGCTACCTCCCGGCCACGCTGCCTGTCCGGCCCGGCCCGCCCGGCCATGCCTCGCCCTGCCCTGCCCTGGTACTGCCATGCCATGCCATGCCATGCCATGCCATGCCATGCCATGCCATGCCATGCTAAAGTCCCAGCAGCGCTGCGACGTTCACCATCCCGCACCCGTCAAAGTGCGCGTGCCTGTCCTGCGTAATAGCCTGCATGTGATGCAGCCACTGCGGCGTGCCCCAAGGTCGGTGGCTTTGTGTTCGTATGTGACGCTGCTGCTGTTCTCTTGACAGGGTGCAAAGGCAGAAGGAAGTCGGCAGAGTCCACCGACTAGTGCAGGCCGCCCGCCAGTGCCACTGCGTGCTGGTGCCGCCGCCGCCGCAGCTGCTGCCGTGTCAATCGACCAGCGTTCTTGACGCCCGTCACTTTACAATCGAGCTTTCCGACCACGCTCGAAGCGACGCGCCGCATAACCAAAGCTTCTAGCTTGCGGCCCAGAAGGTGCGAATTGCCGCCCAAAGCCCAACCCGCTGCTGCGTCGTGCTCATTCACGGTCGCAAAGGTCTTAGGTCTTAGCACCCAGACGGCGCGTCCGACAGCTGGCAGCTCGTCGCTTCCGCCGCCGCCGCCGCTCGTCGCCGCCGCCGCCGCCGCCGCACCCGCCGCCCTCTCGCAGGGCATGGCGCAGGCCCCTGAGCTGCCGCAGCGCCCAACCAACCTTCACCAGCGGCTGACGTCCCCTGGCGACGAAGAGGCCGATCCACTGCTGCGACAGACAGGCTGCGCTGCACCATACACTCGTCTCGAGGTGAGCACCGCCAGCGCTCGCGCCCCGCTGTGCAGTTCCGAGCGGCGGGGCTGATTCTCTGCCAAAGCAGAAATGCTGCGCGGCGTTCTACAAGTCGAGCTTGGGGCAGTTACAGAGATGCGGCGGCAGGCGGATAAGTGATACGCATGGTGGAGGCTTGGAGGTAGCACCGGCGCCGTTTGTGAGGCAGGCATGCGAGGTGCGGCACGTGGCGGCGCAGCCTCCCCATCCGCCGGCCTCCCCTCCCCTCCCCTCCCGCGCCGCCCGCAGGAGTGCCTGGGCGAGAACGACCGCATCTGGACCAAGTGCCAGAAGGGTGCGCTGGCGGGGCGCAGCGCTCGCTGTGGTGCAGCAGGCAGCACCCTGAGGCTGGGAGAGGGGGAGGGCCGCGCGTGTGCGGCACCGTGCCCGTGCCCCATGCGCAGCCAGCACCCTTCTTGCGTGCCTCCTGCCGGGCAGCCACGCCACCCGCTCCTGCGCTGCCACCCGCTCCATATCAACAGAGGTCCAGGCCTTGAAGGAGTGCCACGACAAGCAGCAGCAGTTCAAGTCGGCGCGCCCAAGCTAGCTGCAGCGGCGGCAGCGCCTGCAGCGGCAGCACAACAGCAGAACCGGGCGTACTGGCGGTTAGCGTCGGCTGGAGCGACATGTCGGGTGCCAACCCTGCGCAGGTGCGCCTTACCGACTGGCCGGCTGCATGTGCCTGACCACCTTGCCCTGCCGCCGTCCTGCCGGCCTGCCTGCCTGCCTCTGCCAGACCCACCGGTGGGTCGCAGCGCAGTGGCGCCGGCACCCCCAGAGTCTCAGCCTCCACCCACTGCCTCCGCCACCTCCTCCCCCCCCACAGATACTGCTGCTCTACAGACGCATCCTGAAAGCGGCGGCTCGCTTCCCAAGGTGAGATGAGTTGCCTGCAGTTGGGGCGCTGCGCGGCGGCGCCCTGCGTCTCCGGCACCCGTCGGCTGGCACCGCTGCAGGGCAGGCACCGGGTGGGCTGCGTGGCCGCCGCCGGCTGCGCGCTGCCAATGCCTGCGTGGTGCCACACTGCTGCCAGCCACCACGCTGGAGCAAGCTGCACTCGTCAGTTGGCCTGCTTGCCTCCCTCCTTTCTCTCCTCAGTGTGAAGCGGGATGGGGTCATAGCGGACATCAAGACACAGTTTCGGGAGCACAAGGTGCGGGCGCATCAGTTGGCCAAAAGGGGCGCAAATCAAAGACTGGCGACTGGCTGGACGCTGGTGGCACTGGCGCTTGGCTGGCGGGGGCGGCCGCGACGGGGGCGGCCGCGACGGCTGGTTCAGGAGCACAAGGTGCTGGCGCCCCCTCGCCCACCACTCTCACCCACCACCCGCCGCCCCTCCCTTCCCACCCAGGGCCTCGCCAACGCCGCAAAGATCAACCACGAGCTGGCAGTGGCCCTGCGCTCCCTGGAACAACTGGAGGCGTACGCGGGGATGAGCCGGTCAAGCCCGGAGCTGGACATTTCGCTCAAGGGCAGCTGCGACTGAGGACGGGGGCAGGGGCGCGCAAGGGGGGCGGCCCCCTGCAAGGACTGACTGCAACGGCGCGCGGCGCGCCGCGGCGGGCCGGCGCAGCACCTGCCTTGCATGAGGGGAGCCGCAGCATGGCTGGTGTTTGTGCCTTGGCATGCGCGCTGTGCTGTGTTTGGACCGGGACGGCGGCTGTGAATCTCGTCCCGCAGCGCTTCCGCAGACAGGCGGCGGCTTGAGCAGGCAGGCTGGGCGCGCAGCGTGCACCTTGTTAGGCAGGTGCTGAAGAATGTGGGGCATTGAAGCTGCGCTGCCGTGGCAACCAGCCTACGAGGTGCAGCCGGTAGTGGATGGGGCGCTGCGGGGCATGGCAGAAGGCGCCGCCGCCGCAGCTTTTCGGAGTCCCATGCTCCTGGATGTTCAGCGGGCTTGGCAATGATGCACTGAACTCTGTCACTATGGGAAACGAAGTACTAAAGCCCAGGGGCATCAAATTCTAGATTGCGGCAGTCCAAGTGTGCAACTTCGGCGCCCTGTATCTGGTCTTGCCAGAACGATATCGCCAAAAAGGGATCTCAGACCTGACTCCAGAGCGCTCGTCGCCCTCCCGTCATTCCACGCCACCATGAGCGTCCACCACCTGCAACAGCTCGCGCCCCACGACGGTGGGGGAGGGCGAGACAGCGCCAGCCCCCACGCCGAGCCGCCGGCCCGCACAGACCGGCAGCCGCCCAGCCAGCCTCTCAGAACGACATGCAGCGCCGCCCGAGCACGCCTAGAGCCAGCGCCGGTGAGACTCGAGAGAGGGCAGTGTGCGGGCGCGCGCAGCCACGGCAGGGCCACCCTGGCCGTCCTGACGCCCGCCGCCCCCTCCCCCCTTTGCAGTTGCCGCCCTCTGAGGAAATCCTGGCCATTTTCGCGCGCGCCTTCCCCACCACCCGCCTTTCGCCCACTCTCTATTCCGCGGTGCCGCTCGAGCCCGTGAGGTGCGTCATCCGCATCATCGCCGTGGGCTTGTGCCAAGCCGTGCAGCGCGCTTGCTAGCACTGCGGCGTCGCGCCCCGCATGTTGCCGCCGCATGCGGCTTCCCTCGCCTTGCGCCTTGCGAAACGCTGCGCCCCCAACCTCTGCTTGGCCTCCCACGCTGCAGGCAGTACCACCCGCCCATCCTGCTGCCCTCAGCCATGCGCGCGCTGCAGCAGCTAGCGCCCAGCTCGCCGGCAGCACCTTGCAGCCGGCGGCGGCGACGCGGGTCCGCGCAGCCGCCGCCGTCCCCCGTGGCGGCAGCCGGCGGCGGCGCGGCAGCAGCAGCGACGGCAGCAGCGCGGCCCCGCGTTGATCGCGGATGGGAGCGCCGGCCGTTTGGCTCTGCCGCGCCCGCAGCCTGAGGCGGCGCCGCCCTCTTGGAACCCGCAGTACGCCCTCCGTGGTCGCGCGCGCAGCCCCGCCTGCCGCACGCCTGCAGCGGCTGCCCGCTTGCCGCACCTCCTTCACCCCTTGTACGTTTAGTCAGCTCCCGCCGACCTCACGCAGAGCGAGTGTTCCTGAGAGAGTTGTTTACCCTTCCTGCATGCACTGCCCACCTCCCAGCCCCCCCCCCCCCTCCCCCCCCCCCCACCCGCCACCCCCTACGCAGCGCCGCGCGCGCCGCCCTGTTACAGCTGTCTCGTGCTCGCACTGCTCCCCCCCCGTCCCCTAGTCCCTAGTCCCCTGTTACAGCCCTGCCCCATGCCATGCGGAACCCAGCCGCCATAGCCTGCTTCACCGCTGCCCTCTTTACCTCCCCCTGCTTGGTCCTTCGCTATTCTTTACTCCTTGGCCCTCCTCTCCCCTTGTCGTCGATCGAAAAACGCTGCTCTCCAGCTCCGCGCCCTTCTACCTACTCGCAGCGCCGCCGCTCCCGTCGGCGCCCTCCTCCAAGGTCCCACTCCCTCCTTTCTCCCCCGCCCTTGCTGCGCCCCGCGCGCCCCCTGTACTCCCCGACCCTTCCACCCCCAGGTCGCACGCCCCTCCCCCCCTTGTGCGTGCCGCGCGCCGTCCCCCCCTTGAACGCCCCCGCATTTCGTCACAGGTCACAGCATTTCATGCCCCCGCCCCCCGGCTGTGCCCACTTTCATCCCCTCCCCCCCTCCCCCCACCCCACCCCCTTGCGTGTGCACATGCACCACATGTGATCGCCTACGGGCCCCTCCCCTTTGTCAATGGCTCTTCTCCACAGCTGTAACCGAGCAGCAGATGACCGGCAGGGTGCGGGCACAGGGAGGGGCGCTGGCGTGGGCGGGGGAGCGTGCCAGCAGCGCAGCGGCGGGGTGCAGAAGGGCAGCTGCAGCTGCCACACGCTGCAGCGGCTGCCAGCTGCCGGCTGCCTGGGTTCACGTGAGGCTGCCCCCGGCCGAGTGCAGCTGCCAGGCACCTGCCGTCGGTCCGCAGCCCAGGCGCAGGCGCAGCGGGTGCAGGCGGCGCAGGTGCTCGCTGTCCTGACCAATGCTGCACAGGGAGGGCGGGGCGGCAAGGACGTTGGTGCATGCAGGTCGTGCCAAGGGGGGTGCAGAGATGTACGTTAAGCCAAATCCCTGCGCAGGTTAAGTGGCGGCGCACAGCCTTCCTGCCACCGTGCAAAACGCTGGGGCGATGTGCCCACAGGCGACGGCGCCCGCTGCTGCATACGGCGCCCCATGCAGCGCTGCCGCGTCGCGCTGCGTCCCTTTGCTGCCGCATCCGCCTCCCCGCCCCCAGCGCACCTGACGCACGTCACCCCAGCGGCATGCAGCTCCCCATACAGCGCCGCCGCCGCCGCCTCGCTCACTGCCGACGTCACCTCATCCAGTACCGCAAGCGGGGGGCGCCTGCGCGGGAGGTCGATAGAAAATAAAACACAGGTGGGTGGGCGGGTAGGCACGCAGGTGTAGGGGCGAACGCCAACCGGAGGGCTGGCAGGCTGTGGAGAGGAAGCGGCAAGCAGGAGCAAGCAGGGCTGCTAGGACTGCCACAGGACTGCTGTTGCATTGCGCGCGGCGCCGCGGGCAGCGCTCAAGTGCCCCCCCACCTGAGCAGCACGCGCGCCACAGACAGCCGCTGCAGCTCGCCAGGCGACAGCATGGCCGCCCAGTCGGCAGCTGCCTCAAAGCTGCCTCCCACCCGGTTCAAGAGGTACTGCAGGCCGACCAGTTGAAGCACCGCCAGCAGCTCGCTGTCCCGCGGCCGTGCCGGCGCCGCGTGCTGCTGGCTGCTGCTGCCGCTGGAGTGTGCTGCCGCCTGCTGCTGACCGGCTGGCCCGTCGCCGCTGCTGCTGCTGAGGCTGCCGGCGCAGCCACCAGGGTAGCACAGCTGCTGCCACAGCGCGCCGCCTGGTGCCACCAGGGGGCGCTGCGGCACAAACACGACCCCGCTTCCAGGCGCGTCGCCGCCGGCGGGCGGCAGCTGCACGCTGCCGCCCTGCAGGGGGTGCACCCCACACAGGGCCTTGAGGAGGGTGCTCTTGCCGCAGCCATTGGGCCCTGCAGGGGGTGGGGGGGCCAACGTGAGGGAGCACAATCGATGGGCGAATGGGGGGAGGCTTACGGGTCGGCTGGGCCGGCACGCGAGCTCAGGCAGGAGCAGCGCACGAGCGCTCTCGGTAGGCACCATGCCAGGGAGCTCGTGGGCAGCCGGCGCGCCGCAGGCGGTTGCTCGTGTTTGTGGTAGCAAACCCAGCCCACTTCTCACCTGCGATGAGCAGGTGCTGCCCGGGGCGCAGCTCCAGGTTCAGCCCATCCACCGCCAGGCCGCCAGCTGGCGTGCGCACGCTGAGATGGCGCAGCGCGAGCAGCGGCGGCGCGTCGGGCGCCGGTGCCGGCACCGCTGGTGGGCCGTCGGCCAGGGAGGCCAGCGCTTCGGAGAGCAGCTGTGACGAGGCGTCGGTGAACAAGGTGGCCGGGTAGGCGCTGGTGCCTGCAGGGAAAGGAGGGGAGGGGATGGAGGTCGCATTGTGGCCGTGGCCGGGGAGGCTGGCCCCTACCCCGCAGGCAGGGGATGCACAGGCAGCAGGGCAGGAGTTGATGCAGCTGGGTGGCCCACGGTACCGCCAGCCAGGCAAGCCGCACCGTGCCGGGGGTGCAGTACCACGGGGCAGATGCCGGCGACTCGCCGCTCGTAGCCCAGCAGCGCATGGGCGGCTGCAGAGGGAGTTGGGCATGTCAAGTGTGTCAAGCAGATGAAACGTGCCGCGAGCACCGGGTGGCAGGCAGCCAGGGGCTTGCTGCACGCAGGAGGTGATCCACGCCCGCCCGCCCACGCCCATGCGTGCGCCAGCAGCTCATGTTCCCACCTGCCACCTCGCTCCACCTCGTGCCCCGCCGGCCGTGCAGCGCCATGCCTGTCCGGGGGTCGATAGCGTCGCACCAAAAGCCTGCCTTGGCCAGCAAAGAGCTGCGTGGCAACAGGGACCGCGCGTGAGGGCCGAGGGTCAGATGCAGCAGGCAGGGGGCACCGGCAGGCAGCAGGGCGTGCACAGAAGCACACCTGTGCGGTGGGCCAGGCACGGAGAGGCCTCGAGTGAGAAGGGCAAGCGTGCAGCTGGCCCACCTGAGGGCTGCTTCCCAGCGCAGAAAGGCGTGCAGCATGCGGTCCATCTCGGCGGCGGCACGCTCCAACGTTGCTGTGCTGCCGCCTGGGGCCAGGCTGACGTCGTCGGCGGCAAACTGGAAGGTGATGGCGGCGAGGATCTGGGGGTGGGTGGGTGGGTGGGTGGGTGGGTGGGTGGGTGGGTGGGTGCGTGCGTGCGTGCGTGCGTGCGTGCGTGCGTGCGTGCGTGCGTGCGTGCGTGCGTGCGTGCGTGCGTGCGTGCGTGCGTGCGTGCGTGCGTGCGTGCGTGCGTGCGTGCGTGCGTGCGTGCGTGCGTGCGTGCGTGCGTGCGTGCGTGCGTGCGTGCGTGCGTGCGTGCGTGCGTGCGTGCGTGCGTGCGTGCGTGCGTGCGTGCGTGCGTGCGTGCGTGCGTGCGTGCGTGCGTGCGTGCGTGCGTGCGTGCGTGCGTGCGTGTGTGTGTGTGGGGGGGGGGGGGGCGTGCGTGCGTGCGTGCGTGCGTGCGTGCGTGCGTGCGTGCGTGCGTGCGTGCGTGCGTGTGTGTGTGTGTGTGTGTGGGTGTGTGTGTGGGTGTGTGGGTGGGTGGGTGGGTGGGTGTGGGGTGGGGGTGGGGTCCAGAGCATGCGAGTCGCCATGCGGGCCAGCACATTGGGGAGAGGTGAGTGGGCCCTGATCTGCAGTGTTGCAGGGCAGGGCTTGCCGAGCTGGGTGGTCAACCCTGACTTGACCCAGTCATGCGCACCTGCCCGCCATCAGGAGCGTCTGGGAAGATGGCTCTGGCCTCTTGCCGCAGGTCGGGCCCCAGCTGGTGCAGCGAGACCTCCAGCGCCGCCAAGCCGCCCAGGCAGCTGCAGGGAGGGCGGGCAGCGGTAAACCAAACGACACACGGGGAGAGAGGCGGTGCACACACGTGCAGCAGCGAGCATCGGGCGGCACGCACATCTGTGTCGACAGGTTTCCTGTGGTTAGACAGATGTAAAGCACTTAATAGGAAGGGAAAGGCACGTTGGCGGTTGCATCACCGTCCCCAGGCAGCCTTGCCTGTACTGCCGCGGCGGCTGCAGCAGCGCCGCAAAGCTCGAGGGCTGCAGCTCGCGGCCGTCCAGGGACACCCGCACAGCGTGCATGTCGCCGGCGGGGGCGCCAGCGGCAGGGCCTGTGTCGGTTGGGAGGTCTTCTAGCAGCTGTCCCACTCGAGCGGTCAGGCCCCCCATTCGTGACAGCTGGCGATGCGCCGGGTTGAGGAATAAGAAGGTTTTCGCGTGGCGCGAGGCAAGGCAATGGGGGCCTGCACAACCGCGGCCCCACGGCGTGCCCTCTTCAGCCGAGCCACTCTCTCTAGTGTAGATCATGCCAGCGCTGCCGCCAGCCACAAGCCCTGCCCACCGTCTTGTGCAGCCCTGGCACCCAAGCTGGAGCATGTCTCAGCCTTCGCACACGCCCCCCACCCACCCACCCACCCACCCACCCACCCACCCACCCACCCACCCACCCACCCACCCACCCACCCACCCACCCACCACGCACACACACACCTGATCAGACAGGTCTAGCAGCTCGGTGACGGTGTAGATCAGCATCAGCGTGGCGAACGACGCGTTGCTCACAAACTGCGCCAGCTCCCCGCTGTCCTTGCCACTGCCGGCCATGCCTGGGCGAGGGCACGGGCAGGGGGCCTCGGAGCAATTGAGAGGCAACGTGGCAAACTGAGGATCGCTCGCAAACTGGGCACGCACCATTCAGTGAACGTGGGAGCAGGGAGCACCACCTGCAGCTGCACACCCATCGCCCCGCACCGCCCCACCAGGGACCACAGCATGACCACATAGCACGGCCCCTGCCCCCCACCCCCCATCCCCCACCCAACACCCACCACACAACACCACACACCACACCACACACGGACCTGTGAACACAGCGGCACCCACAACCAGGTAGTTCAGCAGGGCCCCGGCGTAGTCCACAGCGCGCGTGGCGGCCGCCAGCACGGTGCGCAACGTCACCAGGCGGCGCTGCACGGCGGGGGCAGGGGCGCAGCGGCGGCGTCGCTCAGGGGGCCGGGAGGCAATGGCCAGGCGGCAGAGTGGCGCAGCGGGCTTGCTGCCAAGCGACCCTGGGGCAGCGTGACGGCAGTATGAGGAGGCACAACCTCGGTGCTTCACGAGAGAAAGGTGCAAGGCCTTGCCTGGTTGGTTACAGTTGCAGTGCCGCCTCCACCGTGCCGTCCAGCTGTGCTGCTCAAGCGATTCCCAATCAAAGTGGGAGCTGTTGCTGTGCTTCATAAGTTTTGTCACCGAATGGTCGCACCTGGTTGGTCAGTGCCGCCTCCAGCGAGCCGTCCAGGTGGGCACGCTCCGCCGCGGCGCCGCCATACTGCGCCACCTCTGACGAGTACTCCCTGCAGGTGAGGGCACGAGGTGGGAGGGGGGGGCATGGTTGGTCAGCGACGCTAGTGTTGAGCGAGTGGCGGCAAGTGCAGGAGGGGGAGGTGGGGGGGAAGTGTGCGAATGGCCGTGATGTGCTACCTCTGATGCATGTCACCTGCACGAGGTCCTTGGTACTGTAACGGGGCGGGGTGTGCGGCACGCACTCGGCGCTGCTAGGCGCGCACCCGCCGGCACGTGCTGGCCCCTCGTGGTCCCAGAGCGTGTCATATGCCTGCAAGCGTGCTCCTGGCAACAGAGAGAGCCCCTCCACCCGGCGTCCCATTCCTGCTACACCCGCCCGCTTGTTCCCTGAGCCAGAAGCACAGGGGCCCGGCCCGGCAGACCGTCGTGACAGACCGTGACAGTTGTGCCCCTGTGCCCACCTCAGGCGCAGGTGTGCAAAGCGGAGGTCCCCCTCATGCCGCTCCTGCTGCGCCACCAGGCGGCTCACAGGGGCCACCGCCAGCCTGCAAGGTGATGGGAACGCAGGGGAAGGGCGGCGAGGCGGGATGGGGCTGCTGTGTGTTGAGGGTGTTGCTTCGTGCCGGCTTCCCAAAACCCCTGGAGGCACCGTCCCCCGCAGGCGCCGCCCCGCCGCCCACCCGTCGTCCCGCGCCGCTCCTGCCGCCCACCCACCCACCGCTGTACCAGGCCAGCCGCCCACCCACCCACCGCTGCACCAGGCCAGCCGCCCAGAAGAAGGCGTACACAACGCCCAGGCCGCTCCAGCCGAGGTACCCCCACGTCAGCCAGCTGCAGCAGGGGCGGTGGGTGGACAGGGCATCAGGGCAGGGGTGGCAGTGAATCGAGCATCTGGATTTGGCTGCCGTCAGGGTGGGCACACTGCCTGCCATGCCTGTTGCTCGAATGCCTGTCCATCTCCCCTGCCTGCCCGTCCCCGGGGCAGCCGGCCCACCTGTAATAGAGCAGCTTGAAGGGGGCTGCAGCTGCCACACGCACCACCGCCGACAGGCAGTCGCACAGCGCCGCAGCATCTGCTGCGATGCGCTGGTCTGGGTTGTCGGCGGGCACACCTGTGTCCCCTGCCTGCCGCCCCTGCTGCTGCTGCTGCTGCTGCTGCTGCGCCTGCTGCTGTGCAAGTGCGCCGCTGCCTGGCGCACCGTGCGGCCCCAGCAGGCGCGCTGTCTCCTGTTGCTGCTCCCCCTCGCCCGCCTCCCCTTCGCGCTGCTGCCGCTGCTGCTGCTGCTGCCGCCGGGCCAGGGTATAGAAGGCAGAGTCCTGGCAGTAGCGGCGGTGCAGGTGGCGGGTGAGGCGGCGGCGCCAGCGCAGCGCCAGCGTTTCTGCAGGGGCAAAGAAACGCCGGGGTGTCAGGGTTGCAAAACGACGCCAGGAAGCATCTCACGCACGCGGCGAGGCCGGCGGCCGGGGCAGGCAAGTGGGGCTTCCCAGCTGGCTACCCCCCCCCTCTGGCTCCCTGCCACGCCGCACCTGTAACCCAGCACGAGGCTGAGTAGAGGGCAGTGCAGGCGGCATACAGCGCGCCCGCGTGCACCATGGCTGCCGCTAGCTGCGAAGGCTGCCGGTCGACGACGATCTTGTAAAAGGATCCCGCCACCTTTCCGACTGCAGGCAGGGAGGGGGCAGCAGGGGAGAGGGGTTGGTGAGGAAAGCGGCGTGCCACAGCTAGCTGCGATCGTGGCAAGGCTGTTGCTAGTTGAGAGCAGCGGAAGCGGGCAGCAACACAAAAGAAGGTGTCCAGCCTGTCCAGACTGATCTGATACCCACGCACCTTCAGCAACCACAAGTGCTTCGATGATTGCCAGGGCCGACAATGCTAGGGCAGGCCAGGGGCGCAGCAGCGCCAGCAGTGCGGCAAAGCGCCGCCTGAAGTGCAGCGGCTGCGGCTGCAGTGCTTTGGCCGGCTCGGGTGCCGGGTCGGAGGGTGCGTGGGCAGCGACAAGTATGTTGCCGCCGGCCGCCGCCGCCGCGTGCGGCCGCGACAGCAGGGGCTCTGCTGCCGCGGCATCGATGGCTCCGGGGGAAACAATTTGCATGGCGCGTCACGCTCTGTGCAGGAACGGCCTGCAGGCGAGGTGCTCCTCATGAGAGGAGCAAAGACATGCGGCAGTGCGGGGCTCTCGGCAGGGGCTATAGCTGCTCCAATGTCGCCACAACGAACTCGCCTATAGGAACGCGAGAAGGTGGCGATTGATCGAGCCAGGCGAATAGGAGAGCGCGCTCGAGCGCCCAAATGCCACGATGATGAAACTCTCGTGTTGTTCCCCTCCCGTCAACCAACTTGCAGCAGAGCAGGCTCGCGTGCTAGTCACCAAAGCCCTCCCTCCTCTGGCCTCCCCAGCCGTCGCCCGCGGCCCCGCAACCCTCCCCCGCCCTCCCCCGGACCTCGCCGTGACCACACCACACGGTGCGATCGGTGAGAGCACTGTCAGCGACTCGCGAGAGCCAGCTGCCGGCGAGTCTCGCGCACCCGCCGCTAGGCTACGCCGCCCACCGCCACGGCCTGCGCTGCCCTTGCGCAGGTGCTGCCATGGGCTCCAAGGCCTGCGTTACGCGGCTGCAAAAGGAGTACCGAGCCATCCTGAAGGTGAGCTGGCAGCTGTGTGTGCTGGCGGTGCCTGCCCTGCTGCCGCTCCATGGCCCGAGCGTGCGCCCAGCCCCCGTTGCCGATTACCTTGCTGCCTGCCCTGTTGCCCTGCAGGAGCCGGTGCCGCATATCACAGCCCACCCAGCCCCCAGCAACCTGCTGGAGTGGCACTACGTGAGCGGGGCGCGCTGCGACGGGCAGCGCACGGCAGGCCCAGCCTCGCCCAGGCCCACCGCTGCCGCGGCAGCTCACGCTGGCAGCTCGCGCCGGGGGCTGGCAGCGGCAGGCTGCGGGGGTGCTGCGCCGCTGGACTGATGTGCGCATCGCTTGTCCACCCCAACCTCTCTCGCGCAGGTGCTGGAGGGAACCAAGGGTTCCGATTTTGAGGGCGGCTGCTACCACGGCAAGGTGAGCATGGGGGAGGGCAAGAGCGAAATTGAGGTTGGCTGGTGTGCCACACGCGTGCCAGCAGGCAGCCGGCGTGAAACCCGCGAACCACTTCTTCTCCTGCGAGCATGCCGCATGCATCACAGCGCTGTTCATCCCATCCCAGTTCCCCGCCCCGTGTGTTGTGTGTGTTGTGTGCAGGTGACCTTCCCGCCGCAGTACCCCTTCAAGCCCCCCTCCATCGTCATGCTCACACCCAACGGCCGCTTCGCAACCAACACCAAGCTCTGCCTGAGGTGGGGGTGACGAGACGGGGCGGGGCGGCGCACAGCACGCGGGGGGGGGGGGGGAGTGCCTGGCTGTGTGGCTGCCTGCACACAATTGGCTGCCTGAAACGAACGGAATGAGCACCCACCCCTTGCCCTGCACAGCATGACCGACTTTCACCCGGAGTCGTGGAACCCGCTGTGGTCTGTGGCCACCATCCTCACCGGCCTCCTCTCCTTCATGAGCGACACGCAGCACACCACGGGTGAGCCGGCTGGCTGGCTCTTGTGTGCTGCTGCAAGCTTGCTCTTATGATGCGCTGTGTATGCAAGCGCACGCACCAGGGAAATCTCGAGGGGGGGGACACGCAGCACACCACGGGTAAGCCAGCTGGCTTGCTCTTGTGTGCTGCTGCTGCTGCAGCGGCTGCCGTGTGGTGGAAGCAAGTATTGCAGGGAGCGCCCCTGGCTGCGCGCAATGACATGCAAGCTGCCAGCTGTGTTGCTTGGTGTGCCACCTGCCGCCCCTGCCCATCTGCCGGTCCCCTCCGGCCCAGCGGTCAGCCTTCAACCCCGCCCGGCTCCCCCAACCCACGCCCACGCTGCAACACCCTTTCCTTTCCTCCCTGCTTTCAGGCGCCATCAGCAGCACCCCCGAGGAGCGGCGGCGGCTGGCGCGCGAGAGCCTCGCCTACAACATCCGCAGCCCCGTTTTCAGGAAGCTCTTCCCAGAGTGGGTGGCCAAGGCAGAAGCGGCGGCCGCGGCGCCGCCGCCTCAGCCGCCCGCCCAGCAGCAGAAGCAGGTGCAGCAGCAGGCGGAGCAGCAGGCGGGGGCGCAGCAGGCGGCGCAGCAGCAGCAGGGCCAGCAGCAGGGGCAGGCGCCTGCGGCGCACGGGGCGCACGCGGCCGGGGCTCGGGCCGCTGGGCTAGCGCAGGCGGCGGGCCAGCAGCAGCAGCAGCAGTGGAGCCGGTACTTGATGGGGGCCGCGGCGGTGGCGGCGGCAGGGGTGGCGGCAACCATGCTTATGAAACCTGCGGATGGTTGATGCCACTGGGTGGTACAGTCGAGGCGGTAACACGTCGGCAGCCCAGAGGGGCATTCCTTGGCACCAGCGACGCTTGCTTGCCCATGCCCCATGCCGCCCTGTACACAAGCTCAACGCCCGGCGCCAGGCTGCACCCTCTCCCCCTTATTTTTCTAATCCGCACGTCATGCGACGCCCTGCACCCCCTCCCCCTTCATCCCCACCTGCATGCCATGTGATGTCCGGCCAGTGCGCCGCCCTCCTCCCCTTTCGCCTGCCCGTCTGGGGAAGACCAAAATCTTGCAATCATAAGAGCGTTTGGCAGTCAATAAAGACAGGCATCAGCAGCAGCGTGAGAAAAGCGAGCGAGGGGCGCCGTGTGCGGCCTGAGAAGGGGGGGGGGGGGGGAGGAGGCGGCGCGCGCAGAATGAAATCAAAACGCCGCCCAATGCGGGCCGAGCTGAGAGCGGGAAACGAGCGTCAAAAATGGCGGCAGCGCGGGGGCTGGACAAGTGCACGCAGAAGGGAGGAAAGGGGCATTCATAGGCTGGTGGGGGCATCTCAAGGGGCGCAAGGCAGCCACAACGGTCCCCTGGGCTGTGCCCCGCTGCCTAGGCGCACGAGCGGCCCTCCAGGGCGGCGCGGCCCCGGCAGTGGAATCGGGACCTGCCTGGTGGTGCACGCACAGCTTGCCACCGGCCTGCCCGCCTGGCAAAGCGGTGCGTTCAAACGGGGGACGCCGCTCAGAGCTTGCCGCCGGTCTGCGCCGCCACCTCAGCAGCGAAGTCGGTCTCCTTCTTTTCGATGCCCTCGCCCAGCACGTAGCGCGCAAAGCGGCGGACCTGCGGGCAGGGCAGGGAGCGGAGGGGCAGCCTCGGTGAGGGGCGGTAAGGCAGGCAGGCAGGCACGCAAGGGCACAAGGCATGCAGGGACGACAACTAGGCTCCAAGGACAGCAGGCAGGCGGCAGGCAGGCAGGCAGGCTTTCCAAGTGCCAGCCACGGGCCAGCGGCGCAGGCGCAGGCAGGTCTCAAGCGCCGGCCACAGGCCAGCTCACACACCTGGATGTTCTCGCCGATGCCGGCAATCTGAGCCTTGATGTGCTCCTGCAGGAGGGGCGATAGCGAGGGCAGAGGGGGAGGCATGAGCGCGCGCATGGAGGCTTCGCATGCATGCCCAGATCGCACCGGCAGAGCAGCGCCTGGCCGCACACTGGCCAGTGTGCTGTGCGCGGGTGCAGGAGGTGCAGGCCCGGGAACGAGTGTGCTCCATGCACCAACCGCTCACCGCCACGGTCTTGTTGGTGTCCTTGATGAAGGGCTGCTCAAGCAGCGCCATCTCGTTGGCGATCTTGTCCACGCGGCCCTGCACAATCTTCTCGCTGCAGCAACACAACGAGAGGGCAGGCCGGGGGGGACAGCGGTGAGGCACCCCAGCAGATGGCGGGCACGGGTAGGCGCTGAGCATGGCATTTTGCTGCAGGCAGTCGATCTGCGCACTGGCGGTGGCGGCCCTACCATCTCGCTCACAGGCACTCACTGCCCCCTCAACCCGGCCATTGCTGTCCACCTGCCCTGGACGCTTTCAAGGCGCACCGGATGCGCATGCTGGCGAGACCGCTGCTGCCCAAGTGCCTCACTGCACAACCAACAATTCCCCAGCCCTGCCGTGCTGTGCCGTGCCCAGCAGCCTCTCACCGGATGGCCTCCGGCTTGCTCTTCAGGTCCTCCTTCTCCATCTCGATGGCCTTCTCCTTCTCGAGCACAGCCGCGGGCACGTCGGCGGTGGACACGTACCGCACGTCGGCGCAGGCAGCAATCTGGGGAGTGGAGGAAGGGGGGAAAACACATGTAGGCACGGGCGAGGCCAGATGGGCTGGCGACGGGCGGCCGCAGGCAGGCAGGCAGGCCATGCAACGGCTGCAGCCGCACTCGCCTCGAAAAATCGCAGCCCTCACGCATCTGCCCTGCGCCGCAGAGCAGCCAGCACAGCTCCCCGTGTGCAGCGCCCACCCACCTGCATGGCCAGGTCGTTGACAAAACGCGCTGCCGCAACCAGCACACGCCGCCGTCTGAAAAAACAGGCCACTCCAAACCCAGCACAGCCCTCCATCTGATGAGCATTAACCCACGCACCTGCATGGCCAGGTCATTGACCAGCTCCCGGAACTTCTCGCCGCGCGCCACAAAGTCGGTCTCGCAGTTCACTTCCACGAGCACGCCCAGGCTGCAGGGGGGGGAGGGAGCACGGGGTGGATGGCGACCAACCAAACCTTGCTGGTTGCTTGCACGGCGGGAGCACATGCAGCCCGCAGCGCGGCCTGCAGTGCACCTCGCCGCGTCCCAGCCAAGCACGTGCTGCCTGCAGTACGGCTTGCGCTGCACTGCAGCCGGGCGCCAGCTCACCGGCTGCCGGCGTGGATGTAGGCGCCGATGGCGCCCTCGGCAGCCACGCGGCCCGACTTCTTGTCGGCGGAGGCCAGGCCCTTCTTGCGCAGGAACTCGGCAGCGGCCTGCAGGTCGCCACACTCGGCCAGCGCCTGTGGGGAAGGGAATGCAGGGGGGGCGCGGTGCAGGGGGTGAGGGGGGGTGCAGTGGCACAGCAGGGGGTCACGTGCAGCCTTCTGGAGAACCAGGCAGCTTGCTGCGACGCCCTTGACCGGGCTCATCTGCCCGCCCTCCTCCCCTCCTCTCCCCTCCCCATCCCACCCACCCACCTTCTTGCAGTCCATCATGCCCGCGCCGCTGGCCTCGCGCAGCTGCTTGACCAGGGCGGGGGCCACCGCCACGGCGGGCTTGGCCTCGGCCTTGGGCTCCTCTGCCTTGGGCTCCTCTGCCTCCTTCTTGGCGGCAGCCTCCTGCAGGCAGAAACACGCACGGGCAGAGATGCAGGGAGGCGTGCGTTCAACGGCTGCACAGCGACGGCGCATGGCGCCTCTGGCCGGGTGATGTCGCGGCAGCAGAGGCGCAGCCGCCGCGTGCACCACAGCAGCAGCACCCCCACCCACCCACCCACACACGCCAGCAGCTGCGCGGACGTTCCCCCGCGCCAACCCCACCCACCTGCATCGCCTTGGTCTGCGCCTCCACGTCAGCCGCCAGGTCAGCCTTGGCGACCTCGATGCCCTCGCCCAGCACGTAGCGCTCAAAGCGGCGGATCTGGATGTTCTCGCCGATGCCGGCAATGGACTCCTTGATCACCTCTGCAGGCGGGGAGGGAGGGAGGGAGGGAGGCAGGCAGGCAGGGTTTGTGAAATGCAGGCAGTTGTGTGGGAGGTGTGGGGAGTCGCCGGGCCTGCAGGCGGCTCCCAGGCGTGCATGCACCCGAGTTGTGTTGGTGGCGCAGGGCGTCATGCCAGCGGGGCAGCCGTGCCGGCGCAAGCGCAGAGCAGAGCGCCGCGCTGCATGCACGCCCTGCCCCCGCCACTGCGGCGGATGCTAGGCCCCCCGTGGGCGCAGCGCCCCCTTGCAACGCCGCACCCGCCACGGTCTTGTTGGTGTCCTTGATGAAGGGCTGCTCAAGGAGGGCCATGGTCTTGGCAATCTTGTCCACGCGGCCCTGCACAATCTTCTCGCTGCAGGGGGCGTGCGGGAGCGGGGAGAGGGTGGGGTCAGCGGTCAGCGACACACGTTTGCAGGTGCTTGCCGCACGTTGTCAGGGTCGGGGTGGGACGTGACGTGCGGACAGCGCAGACAGCGCTGACAGCGCTGCCCGCCTGCCCGCCTGCCCGCCTCGTGACAGCCTCGCGCCCGCCCAGGCTGCCCCTGCTGGGGGAAGCTGGCCCTGGCTTGACAGCAGGCAGAGCGACACATTGACGACATGGCCTAGCAGCGGCGCCGCACAGCAGTACACGTACCGCATGGCCTCGGGCTTGGACTTGATGTCCTCCTTCTCCATCTCGATGGCCTTCTCCTTTTCGAGCACCTCGCCAGACACGTCGGCGGTGGACACCACGGTCACCTCGGCGCAGGCGGCGATCTGGGGGAGGGGAGGAGGTGGGCGGTGGGGCGGGGCAAGCGGGGAGCGAGGGAGATGTGGGTTTCAGGAGAGCGGCAGACAGAGCGCACCGCATCATGCGTGCCGGGGCAGCAGCAGGCATGGGCGCGCAGCCCGCTGCAGAAGTGCCCCACCTTGCCAGCCAGGCAGCCTCTGCGTAAACGAAACGCTGCGGCCGTGCCAGGCGCAGCACCTGCCCCACCCCACCTCCCACGCACCTGCATGGCAATGTCGTTCACAAGCTCCTGGAACTTCTCCCCACGCGCCACAAAGTCGGTCTCGCAGTTCATCTCAACAAGCACGCCCAGGCTGCAGGAGGGCGGATAAGACGGTGTGCCACGGGCATGCGTGCAGGCAGGCAGGCAGGCAGGCATGCAGGGCAGCCGCAGGCAGCAACGCATGCCCGCTCGGGAGCCGCCCCTGGTGCTGCCGCCAGCCTTTCAGCTGCCGCCAGCGTTGAACACAGGGACCGAGGCTCACCGGCTGCCGGCGTGGATGTAGGACCACACAGCACCCTCGGCAGCCACGCGGCCCGCCTTCTTGTCGGCGGAGGCCAGGCCCTTCTTGCGCAGGAACTGCAGGGAGGGAGCAGGGCGAGGGCACACACACAGGTGAGCACGCTGGGTGCTGCCTGGCGGCCTGGCAGCAGGCGCAGCGCTCCCCCGGCTGCGGCACGACAGCTGCGCCCCGCGCATCCGCCCGCCCACCCACCTCCTTGGCCTTCTCAATGTCGCCGTCGCACTCTGCCAGCGCCTTCTTGCAATCCATCATGCCCGCGCCGCTGGCCTCGCGCAGCTCCTTGACCAGGGCGGCCGAGATGCCGGCGGCGGCGGCGGCCTGCAGCAGCAGGAGCAGCAGCAGCAGGTGGGTGGGCACGATGTTAAGCCCCCTGCCTGGCTCTAGTCAGGGGCCTGACCAGCAGCCACACTCGCTGAGGCTGCTGTGGCCCGAGGGACCTGCCGCTGCCTGCCCCGCCGGCGTTGCAACGCGCCGCGCAAGGCAGGCCTCCGGCGCACTCCCACAGGCTGCTCAACCATCCACTTGGCGGCGCGGCAGCGGCACACGAGTGTTCTCCCTCTCATTGACACAGGTGCAGCAGCGCAAGAGCGTTCCGACAGATGCATGTGCCCCAGGCTGCCCCACCCACCCACCTTAGGCTCAGCAGCCTTGGGCTCAGCCTTGGCGGGCACGGCCTCAGCCGGGGCAGCGGCAGCCTCAGCAGGCGCAGCAGCAGCCTCGACGGGCGCAGCGGCCTCAGCAGGCGCAGCGGCAGCCTCGGCGGGTGCAGCAGCCGCCTCGACGGGCGCAGCCGCCTCGGCGGGCGCAGCGGCAGCCGGGGAAGCGGCAGCCTCAGCAGGCGCAGCAGCAGCCTCGGCGGGCGCAGCAGCCTCAGCGGGCGCAGCGGCAGCCTCGGCGGGTGCAGCAGCGGGGGTGGCCTCCTCCTTCTCCTCCTTCGGGGCGGCCGCGGTCTTGGCAGGCTGCAGCAGGCGAGGCAGGCAGTGCAGCGCGGTGCAAGTGAGCTTGCTGCAGAGTCGCAAGCAGGTGTGGTGCGGTGGCAAGAGTGTCTACAGCGAGTCCTCGCTTCGTTTTCCCCAGCTTTGATGCCAGAGTTGCCTCAAAGCACAGCAAGTCGCGTCCTTTTCCCGCCTCTGCAAGCCTCTCTCCGTCCCCCTGCCTGCCAGCTCGCGTGGTGCACATGCACAAACTGGCGTCTCTGTTCGCGCAGTGGCATTACAGAGGGCCAGTCAGTGCATGCACACCAGGCGAGGGCGGCGCACTGCAAGGCGGGAGCTAGGCACGGCAGGGTAAAAAATGGGGGACCGGGAGTAGTAGGCAAGGACATGGCGGGAAAACTGATGGGCGTCGTCTCGTTCAAATTTGCGCTGCGCGTGCTCAAGCAGGCGGCGTCGCCATCATGCAGCCACCGCGCATGGGCCGGCTGGGCTGGGATGGCTGGGCTGGTTGGCAGCCAGGGCTACCAACCCTGCGTGGTCAATCAGGGGGGGCCGAGGCTGAGGGTGAGCACTCAAAAGCTCTCAGTTGTGGTCACCCACCCCGTACTGGTCAGAGGAGATGCCGGCGCGTGCGAGCTGCTGCGCCAGGGGAGAGGCGCCCGAGGGCAGGTTGGCGGCAACAGACACGCCGGCGGTGCGCAGCTCGCGCTCCTGGGGGCAGCAAGGCGCGTGGCGGAGAGGGCGGTGAGGCACGGCGCAGGCAGGGGGGACGCGAGGCGGCGGCAGGCAGGCAGGCGGCAGGCAAGGCATGCCCACCGGCAGGGCAGGGCGAGCAGGGCGGCCGTGCCTGGCAGAGAGCAGGCACGCGCAGCGCTGGCCCCGCGGCTGTCGCCTCCCTCCCCCCGACGACCCCCCTCCCCTCCCTTCGCCTCCCTGCAGCTCCCTGGCGCCCACCTGCGCGACCTCCTCGGCGGAGCGCTGGGTGAGGGAGACCTTGTCGCCGCGCACGCTGGCCACCACCACCTCGACCTCGTCGCCGATGGAGGGCATGGGCGCGCCGTCGGCCCGGATCATCTCGTTCTCGTGCAGCAGGCCGGTGAAGCCGTCGGCAATCTCCACAAACACCCCAAAGCCGGCGGCGGAGGCCACCCGGCCCTTGATCGAGTCGCCCACCTGGACGGGGGGCGTGCCGCGGCTGCCGGCACGCTTGGGCGCCTTGGCCGCGCGCGCCTGCTGCTTCAGCTGCGGCCGCTCGCCGTTGGAGGGGCCAGACCACTCGTCGTCCCAGTTGCGCTCGCGGCGCTCGCCGCGGGGGGGCGGCACGTAGCCCTCGGGGATCATGGTGACGGCAAACTTGCCGCGCTCCATGTCGATGTTGAGCACGCGCACGCGCACATCCTGCCCGTTCTCCAGCGCGTCGGCCACGTTGCGTACAAACTCGGTGGAGATCTGGAGGGGGTGGGACCGCGGGGCGGGGGGGAGGGGAGGGGGAGGGGTGAGGAGAAGGGAGACCGTGGGGGCGAGAGCGGCTCGAGCGCGAGCGGCGCGGCACGTGCGCTGGGGCACCACGGTCGTCCCCGCGGCGTCCCCCACACCAGGCCGCCGCGTCCCCCCCGTGCATGTTGCAATTGTAGTGCACCCCCACGCTGTAGTGCACCCCCACGCGCGCAGCGCACCTGGCTGATGTGCAGCAGGCCGTCGGTCATGGCGCCGATGTTGACGAACGCGCCAAAGTCGCGGATGGACACCACCGCGCCGTCGTACTCCTTGCCCACCTCGACCTCGTTGATGTCGAAGGTGCGCGCGGGGCCCACGGTGGCTGCAGCAAGAAGCGAGGCGGGGGAAAGGACAGGGCGGGTGAGCGCGCGGAGAGCCGGCCAGGGCGTGCAAGGCGGCGAGCGCAGCACCCTGCAGTCGGCGTGGGCCACTGCGCGAACGCTCCAGCACCATTGCAACTTCTCCCTTCTGTATGCTCCTCGCGCCCCCTGGTCCTTCAACTCACGCCTGGGGCCGCGTCGTTGGCGCTGCTGGTAGGCGGGGCGCTCATCGTCGGCGGCGGGCTCGGGTGCCGCCTCCGCCTCGGCGGCCGCTGCCGGGCGCACCACCGTGCGGGCGGCGCGGACGGCGCCACGGTTCACACTGCGAGAGGGAAGTGGGTCGGGGAGGGGGCGCTGAGGGCGGGAGGGGTTTTGCAGCGGGCGAGGCACCAGCGCCGCCGGCGCCCACGTCGCCAGTGCGGCACCACAAATGTGTCTTGGCAACTGCCCGCGGCTATTTCCATATGTAGGGGGCGGCGGAGGAGCGCGGGCGGCGCTGTGTCGGCCACCCAACCCGGCATGGCTAGCCCCGCCACTCACTTGCGGCTCTGCGCGCCCACAACGCGAGCATGGGCCAGCACCGACGCCTGCAGGAGGGAGGCAGGGGAGCGACGGTGGGCGGCCGGGCTGCGGAAGGCTAGGTCTGCGCGCCTACACGCATTGGCCTCGCTACGTACCTTGAGAGTGGCGGCGTGCATGTTGACGGACTTTGGAGTGATCAAGAGGGCTGCGCGGTGTGCAGCGGGCGCAAAGAGGGCGGATGGCGCGGGAGAGCGGAGCACAGCGAAGCAGGGGCAGTTTGTGGGACGCTGGCTGTGCCTTCAGGGAGCTGCGCACAACTACCCACCAGCTACAATCGTTCGGGAGGCCCAGAGCAGCACCTGTGTGAGCGCCTGGCGGCAGCTCAGGGCTGGCGGCAAACGGTTTAGACTGGCCAGGTCCGCCCTTGAAGCCCTGAGACGCCCTGCCGGGCCTCCACACTCGCGCTCTTGCACGCTTCACATTGTGGTGCAGGCCATGAGCGCGCCCTTGCGTTGCTGACCGGCGGGCTGCCGCCGGCGGCGGCGCCGGCGCTTCCACGCAGGAGACGGCAGGTGCGCCGCCGCTATCCCTCCCTCTCCGCTCTGAAAGCGCGTGCTCCTGCCACGAGGGCTGCTGCACATCTGTCTGCAACCGCTGCACCACATGTGCCGCACTTGCATCGCCCGTCGCCAACTGCCCGTTGCCAGAGGTTCCCCTCAGCAGGTGCACACCCGCCTGGCCAGCCACACCACCATGGCTGCGTTCACAGGGTGGGCATGCCCACAGTGCACGTTCATCAACGGCGGGAGCTCCCACGAGTGCAACGTGTGCGGCGGGCCGCGTGGGGCGCCGCAGCAGCCCGAGGTCGTGGATCTGCTGGACTGCTCGGACGAGGATGAGCCCGCACAGCAGGCAACAGAGCAGGTGCAGCAGCAGCGGCAACGGCAGGGGCAGCAGCCTGCGGCACACCATATCGACGCGAATGCGGGGATCAAGGTGCGCTTGCGGTTGGCGTGTCTGGCAGGGCGGGATGTGGTGCCTGCCAGCGCGGCGGCGCCTGGCAGCCCTGCTTTGCTCTGCTGCGTTAGCAGTTACAAGCAGTGCTGCTTGGGATGGACTGCCCTGCGCACCCTTCGAACTTCCCATGCCCGCATGCCTGCCCACTCCGCAGGCCCAAGCGCCGATCGTGAGCAGCAGCCAGCGAGGATGCAGCAAGCAGGGGCAGGCGGCGTCGAGCAAGCCGGCGCTGGCAGCAGCGAAGATCAACACCCTCAGCAGTGACGCCGCAGGCAACCCGCCGGCTCTGTCGCTTGGAGGCGGCACTGGTAGCCAGCTTGGCGGCAGCGGCGGCGCGGTGGGCCGGATGCCCATGCTGGGCACGGGGGAGCAGGAGCCGCAGCATCAAGAGCGACAGCAGGAGCGTCAGGATGTCCAGCAGCCGCAGCATCATGTGCAGCAGCGGCAGCAGCAGCAGCAGCAGCAACAGGTGGTGGAGGACAGCGAGTCAGAGGATGAGGCAGGAGGTCAGGCGGCGGCAGGCACGCCGCATGCCAGGAAGCGGCGGCGGCGCAAGCTGCAGGAGCAGCAGCAGCCGCCACCGCAACAACAGCAGCAGCAAGGCCCCTCGAGCCCTGGCAGCGGCCCCGGCAGCAGCCCCAGCAACAGCCCCGGCAGCAGCTCCAGCCCCAGCAGCAGCCCCAGCCCCGGCAGCAGCCCCAGCAACAGCCCCGGCAGCAGCTCCAGCCCCGGCAGCAGTGCCAGCCCCGGCAGCAGCCCCAGCAGCAGCCCCGGCAGCAGTGCCAGCCCCGGCAGCAGCCCCAGCCCCGGCAGCAGCCCCAGCCCCGGCAGCAGCCCCGGCCCCGGCAGCAGCCCCGACCCCGGCAGCAGCCCCGACCCCGGCAGCAGCCCCAGCCCCGGCAGCAGCCCCAGCCCCGGCAGCAGCCCCAGCCCCGGCAGCAGCCCCGGCCCCGGCAGCAGCCCCGACCCCGGCAGCAGCCCCGACCCCGGCAGCAGCCCCGACGTATCATTCGAGATTCAGCTCAGCGGGTACACCAGCAGCCGGGCGCCGCCTCGTGCCACGCAGGCCTTCGGCGGCAGCGCCAGCGTGCACAAGCCACCCACAGAGCAGCCCCCGCCGCCAGCCGCGGCGTGCCAGCCAGCAGCGCAGCAGCCGGGGCAGGACGCGGGCAGCGGGTCGTCGGCAGAGACGGCGGTGGCAGAGGCCGGCGGCCCAGCACTGGCGCTTCCCCCCCAGCCCATGCCTCTGCTGCGCCACAAATCTCGCCAGGAGCCTGCTGCCAGCGTGACCAGCGGCAGCCCAGGGCCATCGCAGCTGCTGGACAGCGCGGGCAATGGCCGCGCCGGCAGCCAGCAGGCAGTGGGCAAGTGGCGCCAGCCCAGCGGCGGCGCAGTGCCCGCGGGTCTGGGTAGTCCGCCGCTGCCACCTGGCAAGAAACAGCGGCTGACCACGGGAGCAGGCGCCGTCGCAGCTGCGTTGCGCTTGGCGGAGCAGCTACGGCAGCAGAGCACCGAGGAGGCGGGCTTCCTGCCGCCGCTGCAAGGGCAAGGGCAGGCGGCAGGCAGCCCTGGCAGCACCGCCGGCTCGCCAGAGCAGCACCCAGGCCGTCCGCAGGCGCTGCGGCAGGCATCGCGAGCGGTGCCCAAGGGGCTGTCAATCCCCCTGCAGCCTGGCAAGCCGTTGGGCAAGCGGCCCCGCGAGCAGCAGCCCTCGCCAGCGCAGCAGCTGCCGCGGCAGCCGTCGCTGCCTGTTCAGGCTTCACTGCGGCTGCCGGCCCGGCGCTCACCCACCGAGAGTGGGCCACCGCTCGGCAGCAGCTCAGCCAGCCCAGCCTCTGGGTCAGAACTGCAGCAGCAGGTGCAGCATCGGCACCATGCAGCGCTGGACGGCAGCCCAGGGTCTTGTGCGCGGGAGCGGCAGCAGCAGGCGGCAGCAGCAGCAGGCGGCGCATCGCCGCAGGGCGACACGCAGCAGCCGCGCCGGTTCAGCCCTGGGCCGCAGGCGTGGTGGCAGGGCCTGGCTGCGGCGTATGGGCGGCAGGTGAGGTGCAGGGCAGGCGTGCACACGTTGCCCAGGCTGCATGCGTTGCCCGGGCCCGCGTGTGGCGGCAGAGCGGGATGCACAGCGTGACTGCAGAACCTGATTCCTGCACCGCGCTGCACTCTGCCTGCTGCTGCAGGAGCCACAGCAGGTCGACCATGCCCTCGAGCGGACGGCGCAGCAGGCGCAGCGCGAGCCGGCCCTGCCTGCTTGGGTGCGCCGCGTGCGGCAATCCGCGCAGGACCTCACCCCCGCCCTGCTGGCCGCAGCAGCAAAGTGCCCCCCGCTGCCAGAGGACTGGCAGCCGCCGCCTGCGGCGGCGCTGCCCGCGGCGGCGCCCGGCTGGCTGGCGCTGCGGGTGGCGTCGGAGCTGCCCGAGGCGGCGGCCTGCAGGAACGGCGCAGAGCTGCTGCAGCTAGCCGCTGCCACCGCCGCCGCCGCCGCGCCGCCGCCGCCTCCCGGCGCTCCGCTGGTGGTGTGCGGCCGGGCGGCGCAGCAGGGGCAGCAGGCGCAGCAGGGACGGTCGATGAGCTTTGAGGAAGCGGCGGTGCTGCTGCTGAACGCGGCGTCGGGTGCCAGGGGGCAGTCAGACAGCCGCGTGCAGCGCTGGTTCAGCCTGCGCAGCACCCACCTGCGCAAGCAGCTGGGCAAGCGGCTGGCAGCAGAGGGCGCTGTTGACGACGGCAAAGGCAGCGGCAGCTTCGGCGGCCGTGCCGCCGGCCTGCAGCGGCGCGGCGGCCGGCCTCCCAGCCGGCTGCAGCACGAGTGCGGCCCCAAGGGCGGCGCCGCCAAGCCAGGCGGCAAGGCCGGTGGCACGGCCGGCGGCGGCAAGGCCGCCACCGCAGCACGCGGCGGCGGCGGCGCAGCGGCCGGCAGCAGGCACACCCCGGTGGGACCCACTCAGTACACTGGCGTGAGGCACAGCGGGGGCGGCAAGTTCATGGCGTCGGCGTGGGGGCCCAACAAGCAGACCATTTGGTTGGGCACGCATGCCACCCTCGAGGCGGTACGTCGGCGGTTTGGGTTGCTTGACGGTGCATGACCTTCGTGTTTCAAATAATGCATTGAGGTTTGCGTGGTGGGGGCCTGGCGTTGCGCAGGGTGGGGCTGCGGGCGGCTGTTTGGCGGGCGGCGAGCGGGGTGCGGCATGCCGGCGGCAGTCTCCTGTGCGCCACCCCGCCGCACCACCCACCCACCCCCACCCCACCCCCTGCAGGCGGCGCATGTTGTGGACCTGGCGTGGCTGTGGAGGTGGATGCACCTGAAGCGCGCCGGCCCAGAGCCCGCCTTCCAACTGCCTGAGAACGGCTACCTGCAGGCAAGCCTTGCTTGCTTCGAGAACGGCTTGCCTCCCCTGCCAGCCTGCTTTGTTGTCATGGCTGCTGGGTTGCTTGCTGGCTGTGTGTGCGACGCTGCGTGGCTCGTGGGGCATGCAAGCAGTGTCGTTCGAGCCTCGCGCCAGTCGATGCGTCAGGCAGCGGCGCTGTGCATGGACAAGGTGCAGGCGCTGCTGCTGCGGGTCTGATGCTCAGCTCACGGGCCTCGAAGTGCCTTCCCCCTGCTGCCCCCTGCAGGACAAGCAACTGCTAGAGGAGTTGCATGCTGTGCCCGACGAGGATGCTCTGAAAAAATACATAAAGGCGCGTCGCAGGGCGGCCCTGGCGGCGCGTGGAAGTCCGGGCCCTGCCCTGCCGTCATGAGCCGCCCTGCGTGCTGCGCGCGCTGCGCTGCCCCACATGTGGAGGCCCTGCCCAATCGCCGCTGCGCCTCGCATGCGCATGCGGTGCGGCTTCGCTGCGAGCCTGCCCAGGCAGCACGGGAGTGGGCTGCCGCCTGCGCCTGCGCCTGCTTCTCTGCTCCCCCTTGCATGCGCCGCCCTGCGCGGCGCTGCGCGGCGCTCTCCCCCTGCCCCTGCCCTGCTTTCCTGCTGCCACCTGGTGCTCGTTGTTACCCCATCTGTTGCTTCTTAAGCTCGTTGCCATGCCTGCCTTGTCTAATGCCCTCGCCCACTTGTCCAGCCCACCCACCAACCCACTGACCTACACCCACCTGACCTTGCCACCTACGCACTGCTCACCCACACCCAGCACATACACACCCCAACGCATCGCACCGCTCTGTATCTTCCAGTTTTGACGCACCGCGACGCCCCCGACCGACCGACCGACCCCGCGCCATGTGCGCACACACTTCTGTCAAAGAATCTCTCCCTGTCGCATCGTATCTGCCTGCCTCCTGTCTGCGCACAGTACCATAGTGCAGAGCACAAGTAGCTGCATCCACAGAGGAAGAGAGGAAGGTACTTGGCATTGCGGCAACAGGGGCAGGGAAAAGGGCTAAAGTAAGGGGATAGAGTGGTCCAGATCGCCTGGGTTGAATTTGTGCTGGCAGGCTACCAGGCTGCTGCACAACAAGGAATGTTGGATTGGCAACCAGCAGCTCCTGCTGCATCTCACGGCCGGACACCGCAATGCATCGGCGTTCGATGCGAATTAACCAACAAACGCAAAGTACTCGGGGGGATCGCGGGCCAGCGCCGTGCGCCGCTTGGTGCGGCCGCCGCAGCCCTCGCCCTCGTCGTCGCTGCTGGGGGCAGAGGGGGGGCGGCCCTCCTCCAGGCGCAGCTTGCGGAGCTCTTCGTCCACGGCGGCGGCGGTGGGGATGCGCCGCGGGCCCAAGGCCTGCGTGCGGCGGCAGTGAAGGTGTCGGCAGAAAACCAGTGGCAGTGGGGGGAATACTCGGGCAGGGCAGCCTGTCCCAAGGTCAACCGCTGGCCGGCTGCACAGCTTCAGCACACTTCCCAGCTTCCCTGCCCGGCATGCATGCGTGGTGCGCGTGCCCCCTCATCACCTTCTGTGCCTCCTCCAGCGTGCTGTACTCGGGCAGGGGACGCAGGCCCAGGAGCTCTGGCCGGCGGGCGCCCGCTGAGCTGGCACCGGCACTGGAGCACCCATTGGCCGCGCCTTGCTGTGCGCCGCTGGGCAGCGGGCGGCGGTCGAAGCAGCGCACCGCGGGGCCCTCTAGGAAGGCCACCACCTGCAACAGCAGCTGCTCCGGGTGGTCTGCTGCAAGCCAGTGCCCCGCACCGGGCAGCTCTGCGATAGCCGCCGACGCCGCGCCGCCGCCGGCCGCCGCCGCCGCCATGGCTGCTGCGTCGTCGGCGTCCGCCCAGCTGGCGCGGCCACCGCGCAGCAGCAGCAGGTGGCAGCGCAGGCCGGACAGGCCGCGCAGCAGCGCTGATGGATCAAAGGTGAAGTGGAAGGAGGGGTCCATGCGGGGCTGCAACCCCCCGCCGCCGCTCACATACTCTTCTTCCTCTTCCCAATAGTCGGCGGGGCGGCCCTCTGCCAGCCAGGCCGGCAGGCGCACCAGGCTGCAGGCGGAGGCGACGGCGCCGCGCAGCGGGCGCTGCAGCTGGGCAAAGAGCTCGCGCAGGGGCGGGGCGGCGGGGGCGGCGGGGGAACCGGCCTGCCCGTCCTGCTGCGCTTTCCCGGGCTGCCCGCCGGTGGCGGCGGCGCCGCGCACGTAGCTGCTGGGGCTGTTGGGGCTGTCACAGTCGCTGCAGCTGTCACAGCTGCTGGCGCTGCTGGCGCCGTCGCTGCCCACGGCGACCGCAGCATCGGCCTCCACCTGGCGGGCATCAGCCGCCACCTGGCGAGCAGCAGCCGCTTCGAGCGGCACGAGAAGGCCGGGGGCCAGGTTTGCCAGGGGGTGCGCCAGGAAGGCGGCGCACTGCTCCACGCTGGCGAACGCAGAGGCCTGCCCCACCCGGAAGCCCCACCACGGCAGCAGCTCCTTGCTGCTGCCGCTGCAGGCCCGTGCTGCGCCGCCTGGCGCGGCGGGCGAGGCGCAGCCGTTTGCCGCCTCCAAGGCGCCCTCACGGGCGGCGTCCCCTCCGCCTGCAGCGTCCTCACCGGCCGCTGCTGCCGCCGCAGCATCCGCCGGCAGCGCAAACTCTGCCGCCAGCAGGGCACCCAGGAGGAAGGGCGCCGCCTGCGCCAGCGCCAGCCCCGCGGCGGCGCCCATGCCGCACCCTACCACCGCGAGGGGGGACACATACAGGTCACGGGCCACTATGAAGGCCTGCAGAGGGAGAATGCAGAACCCTTGTTTGTGGGCCTGCGCCCCGACGGCGGGGCCTCCTTGGCAAGCCAGCTGGGGGGGGAGTGGCAGCACCTGCAGCCCGCCTGGAGCCCCGCCCAGCCGCCCCGACCGACCTTCACATCCTCTGCCAGCGCGTCTGCAGAGTAGCGGGCATCCAGGGAACGCCCAGACTCGCCGTGGCCTGCACAGTGCGGAACATACAAGGGGCACAGCAAAGTGGAGCATGAGTAATGTGGGGTTGAAGCCCTGGTTGCGTGCTGCTGGGTGACGCTCGGCAGAGGCTAAGGCAGGGTGGGCGCAAGCCCGTGCAGCCGGCACGCCTGCTGCCTGTGCGACGCACACCCTGCCTTCACCCAGCTGCAGCAAAACCTGCGCTCGTGCACGGCACACGCACCGCGCAGGTCCAGTGCTATCGTCCTGTAGCCCCGGTCCCCCAAGCGGGGCCCCAGCCGCCGCCAAATGTCGGCGCTCTCCCCCAGGTCATGCAGCAGCAGCACCACCTCGACGCCCCCAGAGGGCCCCCACTCCAGGTAGCGCAACCGCAAGCCTGGGCGGGCAGGAGGGGAAGGTGAAGATGCTCGCAGTGTGGGGCACCGGTGCAGGAGCAGGAGGCTCGAGGCCGTGGTGGCTGGTGCAGCAGCCAGACTGGCCGGAAGGCAGAGGGGCACGCGGCGTGGCGGGCGGCGATTCCGCGCGCCGCCTCTGTCTGCAGCACAGGCCGGGGCTCAGGAACTGCACCAAACTGCGGTGCCTCACCGGTGCTGATGTCGACGAAGCGGGGGCGCGGCAGAGGCGCACCCTCCACCTCTTCGTGAATCAGTTCTGACAGCAGCGTCGGCGGCGCAACGCCCGCCAGCACCACGGCCCCCAGCTGGCGCGCCGCAGCCTTGGCTTCGCGAGCATTCTGCGGCAGCGTCTCCAGGCCCAGCAGATCGCGGAAGGCGGTGGCCTGCAGGTGCAGACGTTGATGGAGAGTGGCAGAAGGTGCGTGAGCGTGCGGGGGAGAGCGTCGGGCTTCGTCGCGGCGGCGGCGCGGTCAACTCACGCCGTCGGCGCTGCTCCCTGCTCTGCCCCGCCCTCGCATCGCCGCCCCACCTGCCGCTGCAGACGCTCCATGGCTCCGGGAGTGCCGCAAGAGGCACGAACGGGCGCAGGCAAGGTGCCGCTCCTCCTCGCCTTCCCGGCAATCTTAAGGCGCCTACGAGGTACGCCAAGATGGCTAGCAATTGCAGGGGTGCTGGGGCAAGCGCGATCGAGGCCCAGGGGGGCGAGGCGAGCCCCTAAATGCAAGCGCCCTGCTGGCAAGGGCTCCCGCCCACGCTCGGGACGCCGCTCAATTGCGTCACTGTCTTCAAGGACCGCCATCTGCTTGTAGCTGGCGGCTGGGCTTGTTGCGAGCCTGCCCACACAATCACTGTTACTCGGCGCCGGCATCAGGCCATAGCCTTCTGATTCGACTTGGCAGGACAGCAGGGCTTTATCTGGTGTTGAACGGAGTCGGTGGAGCCACCATGGGGGACTTTGGCACCACCTCGGGCCAGCGGGAGCACAAGCTCCCGCGCGTGACGGCGGTGAAGAACAAGCAGGCTGCTCCAACGCAGGTGAGCACTGCAGCGGGGGCCGGCGTGCACTGTTGCGGGTGACCGGCAAGGCAGCGCCTCTCTGAGCACGCTGCTGCCGCTGCAGGCTCGCGCAACCCCTGTGCAGTGTAAAATGATACCATGGCAGCCACGCCGGCGTAAGCTGTGCTCTGTGGGCGTTGCCTTGCCTGCCGCCGCCTGCCGCCAGCCGCCGCTGCCGCCCTGCCACCCTCCCGCCCGCCCCTCGCCCCTGCCCCTGTCCCGCCTGCAGATCACAGCGGAGCAGATCATCCGCGAGTCCAAGGCGCTGCAGGATGCGGAGCTCAAGGCGCCCACCGTAAAAATCACAGACCCTGAGGAGCTGGCAGAATACCGGTTGCAGGCACGGTGCCGGCGGTGTGCTGCCTGGCGTAAAGGAAATGCGCTTCTTCCTTGTTCGGCCTGCTGCATGCATCTTGCACGGCGCATCTCATGATGCCAGCACTGCGCTGTTGCTTGCGTCACACAGAGAGCTGCTACCGCTGCCGTCGCCAGCGCTGCCGCTGCCGCCGCGGGCCGCCCAACCCGCCCAAGCCGGCCTGACGCCCCGTCCCCTCCTTCTCTCTCCTCCTCGTCGCTGCTGCAGAAGCGCAAGACGTTTGAGGACGATGCGCGGCGCGTGGGGCGGTGGAACCCCACTGTGTGGGTGAAGTATGCCCAGTGGGAGGAACAGCAGAAGGACTTTCGGCGCGCGCGCAGCGTGTGGGAGCGCGCCCTGGAGGTGGACTACCGGTGAGCCCCTGGGTTGTAGGGGGGGGGGGGATGAAGGGCAGGGAGGCAGGTGGGAGTGTGCGACGGGATGGACACGCTGGCTGTGCGAGTCGCGTCGTGCACCTCATCACGCGGCACCTTGTTCACCCGACCTGCCGTCCCTCTCGCCCGCAGCAATGTGTCCCTCTGGCTCAAGTATGTTGAGATGGAGATGCGGCACCGGTTCATCAACCACGCACGCAACGTGTGGGACCGCGCTGGTGGGTGGGCCTGCATGTGGGCGGCGCTTCTGCAGCGGCTTTCTTTGGACAACGTTTAGAAAGAATCTAAGGGTGGCAGGTGTTGACAGTGGCGGATGCCAGACGCAAAGTGCGCCTGTGTGTGGCAGCCTCGCACCCCTGCGTCGCCCCCCCGGTCTGCGCTCCCTGTGTGCTACTGGGGGGCACGTGCTGGACAGTGGATGTGCTGGGCGTGCCGTCGCCCCATGCACACCTTGCGCGCCCTCCCCCTCCCTCGCTGCCGCAGTGTCGCTGCTGCCGCGCATCGACCAGCTGTGGTACAAGGTGGGTTGGGCCGCGGTGGCAGCTGGGGCTGAGGGTGATGCAGGCGGTTAGCTTAGCATCAGAGGGCTTGGCGATGGCGGTGCCGCACTGCCGCATGCTTCTACCGCACGTGCCTCCCTGCCGGGCGCGCCATACATCACGAGCTCTCATACTGCGCTCACTCGGTACCGCCTGCCCCTGCTCGGTACTGCCTGCAGTACATCCACATGGAGGAGATGCTGGGGAACGTGGCGGGCGCGCGCCAGATCTTTGAGCGGTGGATGCAGTGGGAGCCGGACCACCACGGCTGGATGGCGTACATCAAGGTGGGGCGCATGGGGCTGTCGAGGTGTAAGGGTGGCAAGCATGAAGTGGCTGCAGGCGTAAGGGTGGCCGCAGGGGGTGAGCACCGGGCTGCCTTCCCGACTCCTCCCTGCCCTTCAACTGCCAACTGCTGCATTGCTTCCCTGCCCCTCATCCATTGTGCCCACCCTCAGATGGAGCTGCGGTACGGCGAGGTGGAGCGCGCGCGGCAAATCTACGAGCGCTACGTCAAGTGCCTGCCCTCAGGTGCGCGCTCGTCGACGCGCCGACCGGGCTCAGCTGGCGGGGCCTCCGGCCGAGGGCTCTCAGCAGCCCTCCGCATGAGCCTTGGCTGCCACACCCCTGCCCTGCTGTCTGCTCTGCACCGCCCATCCTGCCGCGTACCCTTCCAGCCTGCCCGCCTCGTCCTCCCAAGCGTTGCCAATCCAGCAGTCCAGACACGCTGAGCAATGCAAGTGCGCCTCTCCCCGCCCGTTCAGTCAAGGCGTGGGTGCGGTACGCCAAGTTTGAGATGAAGAGCGGCGGCGACGTGGCGGCGGCGCGCGCCTGCTACGAGCGGGCGGTGGAAGAGCTTGGGGAGGACGCCAACAACGTGAGTTGTGACAATCTGTCAGGGGGCAGTGGCTGATGGGCTGCGGCTGCCCCACCCTGCCCGCTGCGTCGGCCCACAAGCCAGCCCGCTGCGGCCCGCGGTTACCTCTCCGCTGCACGTCACCGTCTGTCGCTCTCTGCTGCTCCCAACAGGAGGAGCTGTTCATGCGGTTTGCGGAGTTCGAGGAGAAGGTCAAGGAGGTGGAGCGTGCGCGGTGAGTTTCAGCGGACTTGGGAGGGGCAGGGCGGAGGCCATGCCGTGGGGGGGCGCACGCACGCACGCAGCGCCAGCGTGGCGAGTGCCGTGAAATCAAAGGGGTAGCAGCAGGGGGCCGGCATGTAGAGGAGGCGCCCTGTGCGCTGGAGCGGTGCGCGCGCGCAAGGCATGCCGCTGGCGTGCAAACCGACGGAGCGGCCAGCAGCCGTCTCCAGCCTGCTGGGACCGTATGGCGGCCGTCGCAGCGCGCCTGATCTCCATTAAATGCTCTGCTCCCCTCTCTGCAGCGCCATCTACAAGTATGCGCTGGACCACCTGCCCAAGAGCCAGGCTGGCGAGCTGTACCGCCGCTTTGTGCAGTTTGAGAAGCAGCAGGGGGACCGGGAGGGCATCGAGGTGCGTCAGGTTTCGAGTTCATACCCTTTGCCGTGCTGCATCTGCTGCCGCCGCCGCCGCCGCCGCCGTCGTCGTGTTCGCTGCCCTTGTGTGCACTTGCCGCCCATCAGGCCTCGCTCGCAGCCTCCCCCCTGCCGCGCAGGAGGTCATTGTCAGCGAGCGGCGGTTCAAGTACACGCTGCTCACCATCACCCACCACCCTCCCCCCTGCCCGCCGTGCAGGAGGTCATTGTCAGCGAGCGGCGGTTCAAGTACACGCTGCTCACCATCACCCACCACCCTCCCCCCTGCCCGCCGCGCAGGAGGTCATTGTCAGCGAGCGGCGGTTCAAGTACGAGGAGGAGGTGCGGGCGCAGCCCCTCAACTACGACTCGTGGTTTGACTACATCCGCCTGGAGGAGAGCGCCGGCGACATTGAGCGCACGCGCGAGGTGCGGTGGTCTCGTGCTGCTGCATGGAGGGCTGCGTCGGCGCGCCCGCCTGCGTCCGCGCTGGCACAATCGCGCTTCCCCGTCTGCATGCACACTACAGCCGCTGCGAGCGCCTCACCTCCGCGCCGCTGCTCCCAACTCGCGCTCCGGCAGGTCTACGAGCGCGCAATCTCCAACGTGCCGCCCGCGCCCGAGAAGCGGTACTGGCAGCGGTACATCTACCTGTGGATCAAGTACGCCCTGTTTGAGGAGCTTGAAGCAGGTGAGCGCAGCCCGCGGCAGCTGGCACCCCCACCCCCAACCATCCCATCCACTTGCTCGTGGCGCTGGGTGTGGCAGTGCGGTTGCGGCGGTCAGCGCACCGTGCGCGCTGCATTCCAGGCCCCGCCCAACACGGGCGTGCATGTCCTGTTTCTCTTGCGAAGGGGACGTGGCGCGCGGGCGCAATCTCACATTTTATCATGTATTTTTGCGTAAGCTTTCAACTCAACACACCACCGCTTGCACCCTTTGCAGAGGACATGGAGCGGGCACGGGAGGTGTACCGTGCCTGCCTCAAGCTGCTGCCGCACAAGGCCTTCACGTTTGGCAAGGTGGGCTGGGCTGAACGCGTCGGGTCACGCCCAGCCCTCGCCTCACGCCCCGCATGCACGGGGCTGGGGGCGCAGAAGTGCTGGAGCAGAGCCTGCCTGCAAGCTCCCTTGCCTCTGAGCATCCAACTCCAGCGCACCTCTCCCTCCCCTGGCTCACTGCCACTTCACAACACATGCTCCGCTCTGCAGATTTGGATCATGGCCGCACAGTTTGAAATCCGGCAGCTGCGGCTGGACGCGGCGCGCAAGATCCTGGGCATGGCGCTCGGCATGTGCCCCAAGGTGCGCCGTCCACACAGAGCAGCACGCCTGGCCGTGCATGCTGCTGCGCCGCCTGCGCAGAATGCAAGGGTGTTGGTTGGTTGTGGGGGGTGAGGGCAGGGCCCTATGCATGCCTGGACAGAAGGTGCAGGGACCCGTTACCGCTCCATCACACAAAGCATGATGCACCTTGGTTTTTTCTTGCAGAACAAGCTGTTCAAGTCGTACATCGAGATGGAGCTGCAGCTGGGGTGCATCGACCGCTGCCGCACGCTGTACCAGAAGTACATCGAGTGGAGCCCCGCCAACGCGGGCGCATGGGGCAGGTAAGGGGGCAGGGCTCGGCGTACCTGCGGGGGGGGTGGCAGCGCGGGTGCATGGGGCAGATGAGGGCCATGCTCAACAGGTTGCCCTTACAACGTGTTTCCGGTGCTCCCTGCAGGTTTGCCGACCTGGAGCGGTCGCTGGGCGAGGCGGAGCGCGCGCGGGCGGTGTACGAGCTGGCGATCGCGCAGCCGGTGCTGGACATGCCGGAGGTCCTTTGGAAGGTGCTGGCTGGCTGGCTGCCTGGCTGCCGTGCATCCAACTGGCTGCCCGCGGCAGGCAGGCAGGCAGCTGCTGGAGTGGGCAAACCCCTTCTCCCTCTCTGCTGTGTCGCAACGACGTTGCATTGGTTGGTTGCTCAATCACCTCCTTTGTGATTCGTGCCCTCATGCAGGCCTACATCGATTTCGAGATTGGGGAGGGCAACCGCGAGGGCGCGCGAGAGCTGTACGAGCGCCTGCTGCAGCGCACGCGGCACGTCAAGGTAAACAGCTGGCTGCCGCCGCTGCCGCTGCTGCCACTGCTGCCGCCCCGCCCGCCGCCCCGATGCCGACGCCGGCGACGTTCCACAATCAGGGCCGGCTGCTGCTGCCGCTGTCACTGCGGCTTTCTACGCAAACACTGATTGCAATTTGTTGTGTGCCGCCCCTGATGTAGGTTTGGCTGTCGTACGCCAAGTTTGAGGCGACGCCGCTGGCGGTGCTGGCCACCCCTGCAGGTGAGAGCAGCGGGGCCAGCAGGGCAGCAGGGCAGCCCGTACCACCGCAGCTGCCAGCTGTTTGTTTCAGCACCCTGGTGGGCAGGAAGTGGGATGCTGCGCAGCCACACCGCTCACGGCCACCCCCGCCCCTCCCTCGCACCCCGTCGCCGTCTGCAGATGAGGCAGAAGCAATGGATGAGGAGGCGGCAGCGGCGCAGATGGCAGAGTCGGCAGAGGCAGAGGGCGGCGAGGCGGGCACTGGTGGGTGGCACGGGGGCGGGCGGGGCCCTTGGGGAGTGGAAGCGGCGTTGTGGGGGACCTCCCGTGCCCTGCTGGGCTGCCACCCTCGACACCGCGCTTGGTGTTGGCAAGAAGTGCCCCCCACGCGACCTGATTGCGCTGCTCCCCGCCTTGTGCTTGCTGCTTGCGAACCGTGCTCCTGCTGCCGGTGGTCGACACCCCGCCGCCGCAACCCCCCCCGCCTGCCCTGCAGCGGAGCGCGAGGCGCGCGCGCGGCGCGTGTATGAGCGCGCCTTCCGCGGGCTGCGCGACAGCCAGCCGGACGCCAAGGAGGAGGCGGTAATGCTGCTCGAGTCGTGGCGGGCCTTTGAGTCGAGCTGCACCTCGCGGTGGGTGTGGGGGTGGCATGGGGGGTGCGGGCGAGGGCGCGGCGGGGCCCGGGGACGGCTTGGCTGGGGTGCTGATTGACAGGGGTTGTGATGCGTTGCCAAACCCCCGTCTGTGCTGACAAGCCCTGCTGGACCTTGTTTTATCTGACGCAGGCCGGAAGAGGAGCTGGAGCGCGCGGTGGCGGCGGTGGAGGGCAAGATGCCCAAGCGCGTCAAACGCAAGCGGCCCATCGTGCTGGACGACGGCAGCGAGCCGGGCGGCATGGAGGAGTACTACGATTACATCTTCCCGGTGGGTGCCTGCCCGCCTGCACGGTGCCTGTCGTGTTGCATGACCTGTGTGTCGTGTCGGCAGGCGAGGGCCGGGACCACAAAACCGAGAGATTGAAACGGAGCGTTTAGAACGGAGCTGCAACGACGGAGTTGCAAAGTCAATCTCCTTGCCGGCATCCGTGGTAATCCACCCCCTGCCACATCCCTGCGCATCCCTGCTCGCCCCGCAGGACGAGGCGGCGGCGGCGCCCAACCTCAAGCTGCTGGAGATGGCGCACAAGTGGAAGCGACAGAAGACTGGCGGCGAGGGCGGCGGCGACTGAACAGTCGCCTCCCGCTGCTGCTGCAGGTGTTAAATGCGCACTTGGCGTCCCTTCTGCTGCCCCGCGAGCCCCCCGTGCAGGGCCGTTCGTCCTTTGTTTGCCCTCTCCCCGCTTTGTGTCGTATCGTCCCTGCTCCCGGCCCCTGCTGGCTTTTGCCCCAGTCTGCTGCTCCCGCTCCCGTGCTCCCGCTGCTCGCTCCCAACCCCTGACTGCCTACGCCGACTTGCCTGTTGCCCCTGGCACTTGCACACACGTTGACACACATCACTGACACGCACACCACCGCATGCTGCAAGCACAGCACGACGGGCGCAGATGCAGGGAGGGGAGGACGGGTGTGCCCATGGCAGCACTGCATCGACAGTATAGCCCTGCCGGCGGGTCGAGTGCTTTACAGGGGGGGCAGCGAGTAGCAGCAAAACTGGGCAATCAGAGGAGGCAGGAGGCGAGGGGCCGGACAGAACAAGACGGGGGGACGCCTGGGCAGGAATGGAGCAGGTGCAGGCAGGCAGGCAGGACGGGTGACACTGGTCGCACTCACGCCTCGGTGCTGCTGCCCGCCGCAGTCGCCTTGCGCTTCTCAACCTCTTGCTGCACCGCCGCCAGCCGCTCAGCGCTGCTGGCCTCAATCTGCTCCGCGCTGATTTCAAACAGCGGCTTGCGGGTCTCGCGTGCGGGGGCGGCGGCCGCTCCCTCGCTGCTGCTGGCAGGCGCGGCGGGCTCGGCGGCGCCGCTGCTGGCCGCCGCAGGCGCTCCCGCTGCTGCAGGCTGCTCGGCCTCCGCCGCCGCGGGCTCCGTGGGGAGGCGCGGCGCGGCGGCGGCGCTGCGCTGCCGCGCCGCCGACAGCCCCTCGAGCACGGCAGTGTCGACGGCTGCATCTGCGGCACGCTCCTGCTGCACCGCCGCCAGCCGCGCCTGGAACTGTGCAGACTCCTCTTCGGACGCGCGCTCCCTCGCCTCTGCTGCCTCGCGCGCCTGCTTCATGGCCCTGTTGGCGCGAGAGATGGCGGGGAACCAGCTCTCGTTGTTCTCCAGGAGCACTGCAGGAGGGGCACCGATGCGGAGGGTGGCAGGGCGGGGGTGAGAGCAGGCCAGGGGGGGCTGGCGGGGTGGGTGGATGCTGGCGCAGGCAGCGAGAGGGGAGCAGTCGGGTGCATGTGCTTTGCGACAGCCACACACCCTGCCGCGCCCCAGCGCTTCTCCTGCACTCCCCTCGTCCCTCGCAAGTCCAAGCCCACCCCTGCCGCTGCCACGCCCGCACACCTGTGGTGCCAAACAGGGAGGTGGCTCCCAGCACCGCCAGCAGCCAGATGCGCCCCTTGTTGAACTCCTGGACCTTCAGCGGCTTGGCGCTGTCCACCGCCTGCTGCGCTGTGACGGTGGCCAGCTCAGCGGCCGCTGGCGGGGGCGCGACGGGCCCGCCCGCCAGGAGCAGCGCGGCGGCGGCGGCGGCGGTGACGCCGCGTGCCAGCCGGGGCAGCAGCGGCAGCGGCTGCGGATCCTGCAGAGTGAAACAGAAAATGGGCAGCCGCTGTGACTGCCGTGTCGCAATTCGCGTGAACCCGCGATCAAGGCCGCTGAGCAGCAGCACGGCAGGACGCGCACCTGGTTGCTGCTGGCGGCGCAGCGCGCCGCCGCCGCCAGGCGCCGCAGGGGTGCGGCACCGCCTGGGCGGGTGAGCGTGAGCTGCATCACAGGCGCCTGACCTCGGAAAGGCGCGACGGCGAGCATTGGTGCGGAAGCGAGGCGTGGGAGTGCGCTGCCAGCGGAGGGTGCAAGCGGGCGGGCAATGCGCGCGCTCAGGGGCTCTGGCAATGCATGCGACGTATTCTGAGCGGTGAGCAGAGCGTGCAGAGGCCTGCGCAGCGAGATGGGGCTTCGCGCCTCGCGTAGCAGCCCAATGCAGGAGGCCTGCGGGCGAAACAGGGGCGGCTGCTGAGCATTCTTACGCTACCTGCAGACCTGCCGCTACCTCCTGAGCGCCCGCACCACCTCTTTGGCCCCTCCGCCCCACTCGATCGCCGGCGCTTCGCTTCCCCAGTTTGCTCACGACAATTGGAGCTTGTAGGCTCGTTCAATACACCCAGCGCGACGCGCAGCAGCAGCCGGACAGCGGCCAGGCAGTTCAGGCGGCAAGATGATGGGCGCTCCAGTGACGGTGCTGCAGGCCAACACCAAGCGTGACTCGGGCAAGAAGGCGCAGTATGGCAACATTATGGCTGGCAAGGTGCGGCGGGGCGGTGATCAGCGTGCTGAAGGTGCCAGCCGCCGTCGCTCGGTTGCTGCCGCCAAGTTTGACCGGGGGCCCGGCGGTTGGCGCGGTGCCGGCAAGGTTTGGCATTCCGCCTCACACGCTTTACGTTGTGTTCGGCGTACCGTGGCATGCATGGGGTGATACGGGCGCACTGCGCCGCCGGTCTGCATCTTGCCTTGCGCGCCTGCACCCACCTGCGGTTGTGGTCTGCACCCACTTACTGTGGCACCTGCTGTCTCCCCTAGACACCTCCTCGGGCCGTCGCCGACATTGTGCACACCACACTTGCATGCAGCAGCACCCGCTATGCCTCCCCACACACACCAAGCGCTGCACTCGCCTTCTCTGCAGGCCGTGGCTGACATTGTGCGCACCACGCTGGGCCCCCGCGCCATGCTGAAGATGCTGCTGGACGCAAACGGCGGCATCGTGCTGACCAACGACGGCAACGCCATCCTGCGCGAGATCGACGTCAGCCACCCCGCGGCCAAGTCCATCATCGAGCTCAGCCGCACCCAGGACGAGGAGGTGCGCTGGCTGCTGCGGCGAGGGCTTGCGCAGAGGAGCGGTCGTGGGCAGAGGACGGGCAGAGGGAAGAAGAAGGGAGGGGAATTGTGGCCGGGAGGGCAGCGTGAAGCGCGGCACGGCAGGCGCGAGACAGTGATGGCAGCAGCGCGTTGTTGCACGGGCCTGCACCCACTCTGCCCTGCCTCCCCCTGCCTGCCTCCACTTGGCAGGTGGGCGACGGCACCACCAGCGTGATAATCCTGGCGGGAGAGATGCTGGCGGCGGCGGAGCCCCACCTGGAGCGCCACCTCCACCCCACCACCATCATCCGGTGGGTGCTGACTGGGCCTGCAGCCCCACTCCCTCTGGCTGCTGCGGCTGCTGTGCATGGGCTGCGCCTGGGGAAGCAGTCTGGAGGGCTGTGTTGGGCGGGCGGGCAAGCGCTCGGCTGACACCCCTGCCTCCTCCTCCGTGCTTCCCTCGACAAAAACAACAGCGGCTATGTGCGTGCGCTGGAGGATGCTGTCAAGATTATCGATGAGGTGGCGTTCCCCATTGACACCAACGACAGGAAGCAGGTGCGTGGGCAGCGCTGTTGCGTGAACAAATGCAGGCGCGCAGGCGGCCTGCTGGCCTGCGACTAGTGCGCTGTGGCGTGGGCGCGAGGCACCCCGCCCGCCTGCACGGCCTCTGTCTTCTTCTCTTGCACCTGCCAATCGCTGCTCCTGAAGCAACACGGTGTGGTCCCTTGGTCGATTTGTAATTCATTTGTGTCACTCTTCTGTCCACGTCCAGATGCTCAACATCGTCAACTCCTGCATCGGAACCAAGTTCACCATGCGCTTTGGCTCGCTCATCGCGGTGCGTGGGCGCGGCACGCCGACTGCGCGGGCAGGCAGGCTGGCGCACCTGCGTGCTTGGTGTGCATGCAGGCTGTTGTTGGCTGTATGCTGTGCAGCGTGGCACTGCATACTCACCCCCGATATCATTCCTCTTCCCTGCCTGCCTCAGGACCTGGCGCTGGACGCAGTGCAGACCGTGAAGGTGGAGCATGGCGAGGGGCGCCGCGAGATCGACATCAAGTGAGGGCTGCCTGGGGGCTGCGCGGGCGGCGGAGGAGTGATGGCATCCAGGGGGGGTTAGGGAGTGTGTGGGGTGGGGCGGGCGAGGGTGCAGCAACTTTACAGAGGTGGAGGAAAACCCTTGCTTTTGTTTTTCCTTTCCGCTCATACACCCTTTGTGCACGCACGGCCTGTCCGTGCCACCACAGGACGTATGCCAAGGTGGAGAAGATGCTCGGCGGCGCGCCCGCCTTGCGCTTCTTTTGCCCGTTTCTTTCCACTCACGTGTCCGTTACTTACTGCCTTGCAGGAAGTACGCAAAGGTGGAGAAGATCCCCGGTGGCGCGATCGAGGACAGCCGCGTGCTGAAGGGCGTCATGTTCGAGAAGGACGTGGTGGTGCCGGCGCGCATGCGGCGGTGAGTGCAAAGCGTGCGGCAGCTTGGGGCCGCGGTGAGCGCTGGAGGGTGCAACGCCCTCGCAGCCTGCTGGACTGCCCTCCGCACCGGCCCCTCCGTTTCCCGCCTCTCTGCATCCATCATGAAACCCTCTGTCTGGCCCTGCAGCAAGATCGAAAACCCTCGCATCCTGCTGCTCGACTGCCCGCTGGAGTACAAGAAGGGAGAGAACCAGACGAACGTGGAGGTCATGCGGGAGGAGGACTGGTGCGTCCCCCCCCCCCCCAGCTCCATGCGTGCCCCCCTGTGCACCTGCCTGGTTGCCGCCTGCGGCTCGGCACATGGAAAGGAAAGAGAGCCCGCGCCGTGCCACTGCTCTCAGTGGATGCCGCCCTCTGTAGCGGCAGGGAACGCACCGCTCCGCCGACCTGGTTCACTCGCGTTGACACGCTGCAGGGCGACGCTGCTGAAGATGGAGGAGGAGTGGATCCAGAAGACGTGCGACCAGATCGTGGCCTTCAAGCCTGACGTGGTCATCACCGGTGGGTCCCCTGCTCCGGTCGATGCCTCGGCCGGGCTGCCTGCATCCCCTGCCATGTGTGTATAGGGACTCCGGCGTCGGCGTCCGCTGTTGTGTCGACCTCCGCTCGCTGTTCTGTGCGCTCCCCCTGCCTCTGCACAGAGAAGGGCATCAGCGACCTGGCCGCCCACTACCTCGTCAAGGCCGGCATCTCCGCCATCCGCCGGCTGCGCAAGACAGACAACAACCGCATTGCCCGCGCGGCCGGCGCCACCATCGTCAGCAGGCCAGGTGCGGCTGCCTACTGAGCTGGCAGGCGGCGCCGACAGCATACCGCAGACCTGCCGGCGCTCTGCGTGCCTGCTGCCTGCCTGCTGCCTGCCTGCCGCAGCCCTGCCCTCCACGCTGCCGACCGCCCCTCCACGCGTCCCCTTGCCTACTTGCCCCCAAGCAGATGAGATCCGCGAGAGCGACATCGGCACGGGCGCCGGGCTGTTTGAGGTTCGCAAGATCGGCGACGAATTCTACACCTTCATTGTGGACTGCCAGGTGAGAGCAGCGTTGGGTGCAGCAGCAGCTGCCGGCGCCGCGTGCAGTTGTGCCCCTCAGTGTGGACTGCCGGGCGGGAGGGACTGTGGCGGCTGCTGCCGCCGCCACTGGCGCCGCCGCCGCCACTGCTGCTGCGCACGCTGCTGCCCCCGCTGTGCCCGACGCGGAGCCCGTCTGCTTCGGGTGCCGCCGTCCGCTGCCGCTGCTGACGCACGTTCCGTCCCTACCACTCTCTTTCTATCCCACAGGAGCCCAAGGCCTGCTCCATCGTGCTGCGCGGCGCCTCCAAGGACGTTTTGAACGAAGTGGAGCGCAACCTGCACGACGCCATGGGCGTGGCACGCAACGTCTGCCTAGGTGCGGCATGGCAGACCTGCTGCTCTCGCTGTGTGGCTTGCAACTCCTCCTGCGTGTGCATGGTGCCGGGAGCCCTGCCTGTGCGCGCCCTTTTGCTTTCTGTGCACATCCCCCGTGGCCCCCCCTACGCTGCCGCCCCCCGCCCACCCCACCCCCACCCTCCCACTCACCCAGCCACCCACCCATTCACCCACCCGCCCCAATCAGCTCACCCCTCCCCGCTCCTCTCGCTCAAACTCTCCCCTCTGCAAGCAGACCCGCGGCTGGTGCCTGGCGGCGGCGCGGTGGAGATGGCGGTGTCGCGCGGCCTGGCGGAGCGGGCAGAGGCGGGGGCGGTGGAGGGCGTGGAGCAGGGGCCTTACCGCGCGGTGGGACAAGCGCTGGAGGTCATCCCGCGCACGCTGGCACAAAACTGCGGCGCCAACGTGATCCGCACGCTCACAAAGCTGCGCGCGCGGCACGCGGAGCAGAAGGGCTGCACCGCGGGCATCGACGGTGTGACGCCGAGGGGCAGCTGGAAGGGTGGCGGGGGGGGGGGGGGGGGGGGGGGCTGGCTGTGCGGCGTGTGCCGGCACCGCCCGTGCATCCCGCCCGCACGGTGCGCCGCTACGCAATGCATGAACGCCCCCTCGAATGCCCCCTTGAATGCCCTCTGCAGGCAACAGCGGGCAGATTGTGGACATGAAGGAGCTTGGGGTGTGGGAGCCTTACCAGGTGTGTGCTCCTACCAGGGGTGGCGCTGCTGCTGCCCTGAAGCAACAGAGCTGCTGCAGCGACCGCCACTGCCACGCTCGTTGCAGCAGCAGCGTGCCTGGTGATCAATCGATCAATCTGAGTTCCCCCGCTCGGCCTGTAGGTCAAGATTCAGACGATCAAGACGTCGATCGAGGCTGCCACGCTGCTGCTGCGCATCGACGACATCGTCAGGTGCTGGTTTACTTTGTGCTGATGGGTCTGCACCAGCACACAAAGGTTGCGTCGGATGCACTGTCAGCTGCTGCCCGGGCTGAACTGGGTGACTACAACTGTTGCCGTTACTGTTCGAGGGGTGTCTGGCAGGGCCCGTTCCGCGTGGAGTTCCCGAATGCAGGAATGGTTTGCTGATGTCGTGCTGGCTGGTGCGTGTGCCGGCACGCGTCCGTTCGCCGACCCGCCCACCCTCCTGCCTGCCCCCCTGCCTGCAGCGGCCTCAAGAAGCGCGACAAGATGGCCCCAGGCCAGAGCCAGCCGCAGCCGCAGGTGGGTGGGCGGGTGGGTGGGTTGTCGGAACAGAGGCCGCCAACCACGCTGCTTTGCAGCCTGCACATCGCCTTTCTGCACCCTGTGTGAGCCAACCACGCTGTTTTGCAGCCTTCACATCGCCTTTCCTGCACCCTGTGCGACGCACGCGTAACCATCATTAAAACCACCCTCTACATACACCCTTTGGCACGCCTGCAGATGGACGACGGCGAGAACGTGGACAGCGAACGCATGCTGGCCGAGTAAAGCACCGGCACAGCGCCCAGCAACGCATAGCCAGTAGAAGAGCTTCTCTACGCAGTGGCTTGGGGACGGCGGGTCGCAGCCCTCCGGCCGCCGTTCTTTGCTCGATGCGCGCGGAGCTCCTGCTTATGCACTGCCTGCTGCTGCTGTCCTGCTCTGCTCCTGCTCCGCCTGCAACCACTCATTCCTGCGCGCTCTGCATCTGCAAACTTCAACATGGTGGCGCAGGCAGGGGTGAGGCTGCGGTGCAGCGCTGCTGGTGGGCGGCTGGTCTTGGATTCGATCGACGGCGAGCAACGGGTTGAGGGGCGGCAATGTGTGGGGTTGGAGCCAGCAGGAGGCGGTGTTAGTTGTGAGAACAGGTGCGGTGAACATGTGTATGCTGGGACCGTGAGGCGCCTGCCTGTGGGGCCGGGCATCCACGCAGGCGGCAGCTGGGCGCTGGACTGCCGGGCACGCACAGGCAGGGCGTGGGACAGGATAAAACGTCGTGAGAGGTATGGCGGCGGTGCAACAGTTATAGGGAAGGGTGGAAGGCAAGACAGTATGGATGTGGCTGAAAATAGTGAGTGTAGAACAGGGTTCAAAGTGTGGGGGAGACATGCGCTGCTGAATCGCCGACGTCGGCATTTGGCTGGCGCGCCAGGCTAGCCCAGGCGTCGCTCGCGGCGCAGCAGCTTCGGCTTGGCTGCCGCCGCACGCCTGGCGAGACGCACGCACGCCGGGTCCTTGGCACCTGCCAGGGTAGGGTTGATTGGAGGGTGGGGGGCAAGGGGTTTTAGAGAACAAGGGCTGGGGGGAATTTGTGAGCAGTGCATGGCAAGCAGTACCAGCAATCTCTTCCTGTCACTCTGGTACAGTTCTTACAACCGCACCCACCTGCGAGGCCGTTGCAGTCTCTGTCTTGCAGCCCGCCGCACGAGGCAGCCGTCTCGTTGCCAGCGGGGCGGCACAGGCTGACGATGGCGGCGGAACCGGCGGAGGCGCGGCGCACGTACCGCACCACCAGGCCGGCAGTGGGGTGCCTCCAGGACTGGCCGACTGCGGTCAATGGGTGGAAGTGAGCGTGTTGGGTTTGGGGTGTGATAATGGGGTGGGGGGGTGGGAGGCGGTGGTTGCAAGCTGGCTCTTCGTTGTGGAATTGTGAACATGAGGGGGGGGGGGGGGGGGGGGGGGGGGGGGGGCATGTCGCGCACTCTGTTTGTGCATGGCAAGCCCCCCACGCACCCACTCTTGATTGATTGATTGATTGATTGATTGATTGATTGATTGATTGATTGATTGATTGATTGATTGATTGATTGATTGATTGATTGATTGATTGATTGATTGATTGATTGATTGATTGATTGATTGATTGATTGATTGATTGATTGATTGATTGATTGATTGATTGATTGATTGATTGATTGATTGATTGATTGATTGATTGATTGATTGATTGATTGATTGATTGATTGATTGATTGATTGATTGATTGATTGATTGATTGATTGATTGATTGATTGATTGATTGATTGATTGATTGATTGATTGATTGATTGATTGATTGATTGATTGACTCTCCAGGACCCTCCTCTTCCATCCATCCACACGCCCCCTCACCCACCTGCAAGTGACGTTTCAAATGTCGTCATCCTAGCATCCTTGCCGCCTGCGTTCATAGGGTAGCGGGTGTCCTGCTGTGGAAGGCCTTGGCAGGCGCGAGGAGTGGCACGTCTCGGGGCGGGGGGGGGGGGCGCTACCCTTGTTATGCCAGGCACTGTTTGCATGCCAAAAGCACTTGGTGGCATGTCTCGGGGCGGGGGGGGGGGGGCGCTACCCTTGTTATGCCAGGCACTTTTTGCATGCCAAAAGCACTTGGTGGCTTGAGGGGGGGGAGAGGGTTACCCACCCGTGATTGCCGCCGAGTAGATGCTGACGCGCTGCGCCACGCTACCGCTCAGCGACACGTCCCCCCGCTCTGCCGTGCGGTACCCCAGAAAAATGGGGTCGGTGCCGTTGGCCCAGTCGGGCACGATACGCAGCCCGCTGCGCGGCGTGACCGCCTGGCTGTTGAGCCGCACTTGGAGTGCGGCCCCGGCGCGCAGCCCGCTGCTGTTGAACTGCTGCACGTTCAGCCAGCCCAGCTGCCTGCTCAGGGGGGGGGGGGGGGGGGCAGCGCAGTGCAGCGGGAGGCAGTGAGGAAGGGGGCGTTGCACCGATGCTGAGTAGGGAAGGTATCATGAGACAAACGGCGCCACTACTCCATGCCAACCACCCACGATGGGTGGTACGTGACCCACCCCACCCATCCCACCCACCCACCACGCGTGCGGCGTGTTGAAGCAGCGGTGGTTGCAGCAGTAGCCCATGGCGCACGACTCGTCGTTGTACCTGCAGGGATGAGAGGAGGCATGGTGCTGTTTCTCTCCAGGAGGTGGGCGCATGGTGCGATGAAATGTCTGTCACGAGCTGGCACACAGCGGGTACTTGCACCGCCTGCCGTCGTGTGTGCCACCCCTCCGTTCAATCCCTTCGAAGGCTGTATTGCTGCTGCACGCACTCTGCAAACGCCCCGTCGGCGCCCACAGCGCCCGCATGGTCCAGCCACCTGCGGTCGCAAGGGCAGGCGGGGGGGGGGGGGGGGACGTGAGGTCTGTGTGGCAGCAGGGCATGCTATTGGCCGTTGTGCAGGAGCGCAAACGCACCTTCTCCATAGCAGCGCTCCCTGCTCAGAAGGAGCAGGAGCACCCGCCCTGCTGCCAACCCACAGCCACAGACTCTCCCGCCAGCTCACAGGTTGTGTGCCACCTCGTGAACCATGGCTTGGCTGCTGGTCCAATAGGGGCCGCCGATCCAGGCGCGGCAGGAGTCGCCGCAGCCGACGTACGCAATCCCCACAAAGTTGCAGGCGCCAGGAGGCATGAGGAAGATCCTGTCGGGCAGGGTGGGTGTGTGGGGGGAGTGGGTTCGTGTGGGCTGGGGGTTGGCGGGCCGAGTTGAGGAAATTGTCAGACACTCTGGGTCTGCAGCTCAACTGTAAGCACACCTGTATCTGCTCCGAGCAAGCGGGGCCGGCTGGGCGTCTTTCCGCTGGCAGTCCCTCCCCCCGCCAAGCGCACCTGTGCCGGTAGCGGTCGACGTTCACCCCCTGTGCCCGCAGCTTGGCCTCCGCCGCGTCGGCGACCCCGCTGAAGTCGTCGAATTCACAGGTGGAGAAGCTCCAGGGCACGCCGTTGCTGCCGGGGGGAGTAGGGAGGTGGGGCGTCATGTCCTTCGGCATGCGAGGCATGCCTTGCACGGCTGGGCAGTGTGGGCTGGCCAGCTCCCCGCCCGCCCCCTGCCCCCTGTCCAGTCAGCGCTACAAGAAACCACACGCCTCCTGCGCTTCACCTGGAGCCCTTTCTTCTCCCTGCGGCCCACCGTGCGGCCCACCCGCAGCGCACCTCTCCCCGTTGCATGGCAGCTTGACCAGGTCGGCCACTGCGCTGTTTTTCTGCGTGAGCCTGCTGCGCCCGTAGCTGCAGCGGTTGAAGGTGGAGCCCAGCGTCTCTACCTGCAGAAGGGGCAGCCAGCAGGGCGCACCCTCAAAACTTGCTGCTGCAGCTGGAGTCGCTGCCGCAGCTGCGCCGCCAGCCTTCAGCAGTACCTGGGCTGATGCTCAACGCAGCGCCGCCCGCCCATTCACCCACCCACCCACCCACCGCAGCCCTACCATACCTACCTTTGGGCTGCGTGCTTCAAAGACAGCCTTCCTCACGTCGTCAGCGCTGTACCAGGGAGGCATGGTGTTGCTGCAGGCATCGCCAGAGGGGCCGTCAACCCCCGAGACTGCGCGCACGGCGGGGGGGGGGGGGAGTTTTACGGCTGTTGGGTGGGCAGCGCGTGGGCGAGTGGGTTGGTTGGGTGGGAGGAGCGGAGGCATCGCAACATGCATTGGCGGCTGCGGGGCGGGGGAGTGCGCGCAGCAATTACATGTCTGCGCTCACTGGGGATGACGAGTACGCTGACATCGCGAGCTGTCAGCGGGTTTGTCGAGAGGACGACAGCTGGGCCCGTCGCGGCGGCGATGCCGGCGCCGCCGCCGGCACCGCGGCCGCCTTCGATCTCCAGAAGCGGCTTGGCGATGGCGGGCCCACCGCTGGTGGTGCGCAGCGTGGCCGCGCTGAAGTGCAGCGTGGTGAGCCCCGAGGCGGTGACGCCCACGGCGGCGGCACTGGCGCGAGCGCTGGCGGGCGCCCCCCACTGCCCGGTGGCCTTGACGCGCATGCCGGTGCGCAGGCCGCGCAGCTGCTTGGGACTGCTCACGTGCACGCGCACGGGCACGCCACCCGGCGTGTTCAGGGCCAGCATCCTGCAGGCTGGCCACGGGGGCGTTCATGAGGCGGCACGAGGTAGCGAGCGGCGGCGGGAGTCGGGCGGGCAAGGCAGCAACCCACGGCGCCCTTCAGCTTGATCGAGGTTTTCCCCTACCTCTTCGAGTCGCCATCAGGCATCTCCACCTCCATGAGCTGCACCTTGCCTGCGGAAAACGGCGTGGTGCGTCAGCCCACCATTCGCCAGCGGCGGCGGCCAGCGGCAGGTCAAGGCCGGCCAAGAGACCCTTGCGCCGATCTGATGAACGCTTATCATCAAAATCACCTGTAATGCTCGACACCGCGGCGCGCACACCGCTGCCGCCCCCGAGCGCGCCCGCCAGGCCCACCACCACCAGCGCAACGGCCAGCGCGCGGCTTCCCCGCGCCATGATTACTGGTGAGCCGGGCGACGCTTAGAGTGAATTGATGTTCAGCGGGCTGGGTGAGCTGCCCAGCTAACTCGGCCGCCAGCATGGCGCAGCGTGCTGCCGTTGCGCTGCCGCTCCTCTTTCCCCGGGCAAGCTGGGCACCCCTTCGCCGGTTTCTAGCTGCTACCCTCACTGCTCAATGGCATGTACCACTAGCAGATCCCAGAGCCATAACAAGTCTCAGCACTAGGCCTGGCGACTGGAGCGTTACAGGGCACGGCACACACGCTAAACGCTCAGCATGCAGGGGCGAACAGGGTACACCAAGGCTGGTGACGGTTGTACAGGCAAGGGTAGGGACAGGCACGCCCGCAAATGGGCGCTGCACGCAAGGCAAAGAGAACAGGGCAGGGCAGCGCAGCAGAATGGCGGCAGGCTGCCCTTTAGCAGTGCTGAGGGTACGGTAGGATCAGGAAAGGATGTGCCAGGAGGATGCGCTGCTGAACCGTTCATTGGGTCCTGAGTCCTGAGAGGGTACATTGGTTGTTTCATGGGTGGAAAAGGGCGCCCGCACCTGGTCGCCACAGCGGCAAATCGCCTGCCGCTCAATCGCGGCGCTGGCGCTTGGGAGCGCGATCCCGTAGGTTGTAGCGCTGGGCGGGGCGCTTGCTGCCCTCACCGGACGGGCCTGCCTCGTCAGGCTGCCCTGCCGCCGTTTGGGCTGCGGAAGTCACAGCTGCTGCTGCGGCAGCCGAGGGGCCTGCACCAGCTGAGGGCGGCGGCGGCGCTGCGCTGGCTTGCGCGGTACGTCCGGCCAGCGCTGCAGCAGCAGGGGCAGGGGGCTCCTCCTCAGCATTCACATACTCATCTGCAAAGAAGGAAAGGCGGAAGGGGTTCGGGAGGGTCACACAGCCTGCCATGATGCAGCAGCACGGCATAGCTGAGGCGCAGCAGCAGGCAGGCCAGCGCTTCAGTGCAGCGTCGCAGCAGCCAGCGGGCCAGCAGGCCAGAGCACGGTCACACATGCTCCCCACCCTCCGTACCATCCCCCTCCTCCTCATCGCCATCATCATCGTCGGTGTCTGACATCTCTTCTGGCGCAAACAGCGGCCCGCCAAACAGTGGCACGCCAAAGGGAAGGCCACCAAAGGGGCCTAGAGGGCCCTCCTCCTCCGGCTCCCCCTCCTCATCTGCGCCACGTCAGCAGGGAGGGAGGGAGGGAGCCTGAGTGAACCAGCAAGCAGCAGCGGTAGGAGCTGATGACCCCACAGGGAGGTGAGGCACGCGTGCCTGGGCAGCCACACTGGGACAACCCAGCGCACTGCCTGTTCTGCACTGCCTCTCCTGCCTCCCCAAGTTATCCCCTGGCCGCAAGCCCCGCCCACCTCCGTCGCCTCCCCACAGCATGTCCCCAAAATTGAGCTCCAGCTGCGGGCCGCCAAAGAGGCCTGCCGGGCCGCCGAAGGGCCCCCCCATGGCCCCCCCCAGATGGATGTGCATGTGCATCTGCAGGGGGAAGGGCGGCGGGGGCGCCTGGCCTGGCTGCTGCTGCTGCTGTGGAGCCATGCCGGGCAGGCCGCCCGGAGGAATCTGGAACTGCAGGCGCGGAGGAGACGGGTGGGCAGTGGTGAGTATGGGGCAGCAACCGCCAAAACAGGGATGCGGCCCCATCTGCGCTGCTGGCTCACGTGCTGCGCTCCCTCCTCCATCCCCCCACCCCTGTCGCTTGCCTGCATGATGTGCAGGTGGTCGCCGCCGCCACCCTGCTGCGCCAGTTGCCCATGGTGCAGCAGCTGCAAGCCGCCGCCAGGGCCGCCACCAAGAGCGGCGCCCGCTCCCGCGCCGCCTGCGCCGCCTCCACCGCCGCCTGCCTGCTGCCCGTCGTGCGGCTGCTGAATCACCATGAACTGCGGGTGCGCGCCTGCTGCACCCAGCTGCGCCGCCACCTCAGCCATCACTTGCTGCACAAACGGCGGGACATCCTCCCCCGGCCCGATGATGTGCAGGCCTGGCGCTGGCAGGCCGCCGCCCTGAGCGCCGCCCGGTGCAGGCTGCTGGGCGTTGCCTGCTGGCTGCGCGCGCGGAGGCGGCAGGTGGACTGCCTGTGCCGCCAGCCAGGCAGGGTTCGCCCAAGAGGAAACTGGGAAGGCGGCGCGCTGCAGCACCGCCGCAACCGCGTCGGGCGTGAGGCTGACGTTGTCGCCATCGCGGGTGCGGGTGGGGCGCGCCAGGCACAGCAGCACCCCACGCGCGGACGCCCGGAAGCGCGGCGGCAGGCGTGCTGCCAGCTCAGGCGTAAGGAACGGGCGCTCCACAATAGCACTGCGTGACGAGGGCCAGCAGAAAGGGACGCATGCAGCTGAGAAGGACCAGCAAACGTGCGTGCCTGCTGCTGCTGATGCTCGAATGAGCGTGCCGAGGCAGCTCGTCTCCTGCCAGCAGCTCTATTTCTTCCCTCTCCCTTCCCTACCTGCCCGGACTTCGCACCGCATGAGTGGGACCGCCTGCTCCGCCAGCGCCAGCGCAGCAGGCGAGGGGCGCACGCCATGCTCCAGGAAGGCCTCCACAGTGGGGATGTGGCGAGCCACTGCGGAGCGGGACAGAGCGGGACGGGGCTAATTGCACGCCACACCACTGCCGCCGCCCAGCCTGCCGCGAGGTACGCAGGTCTGGTGCACGGTGCCTGCAAGCAAGCTGCTTACCGCAGCAGGCGGTGTCCACAGCAGTCAGACGGGGGGCGCCCTCATCTTCTGGGCCTTCCCCCAGCAGGGCAGGTCCCAGGGGACCCCCGCCCTGCATCACCGCCTGCGAAGGAAAAGGGAGGGTGTGCGACAGAAAGGGCGGTGAGCTGTGGGCATGGCATGGGAACAGCATCATGGCCAGGCGTGCTTGCCTGCCGACCCGACACCTCGCCGCTGCTTGTGCCGCCGCGCCTGCCTGCTTGCCTGTGAGCCACCAGTCGAGCAACCCGCGCAAGAGCCTACCTGCATCGCCTGCAAGCCGCGCCGCAGCTTCCACTGGGCAAAGGAGGGGTAGCAGTTGGGGCCCAGCGCCAGCGGGTCTGCCCCCTTGGCCAGCAGCGCCGACACAGTGGCAGCGTGCGACCCCAGCACCGCGCTGTGCAGCGGCAGCAGGCCGTCCTTGTTGCGTGCCTGCAGGTCGGCGCCTGCAGGCGGCAGAGGGCGGGGCACGAAGCAGAGGAGGGAACGTGAAGAATGATCACACGAAATTCGCGGTCGCCTGCATGCAGTGCGAGCACACCCACACTCTTTTGCGCATCTGCAGGACCGAAATGGAAAACACACACCTGCATCGACAAGGCGGGAAGCAAACAGGGCCCAGCCCCTCATCGCCGAGAGGTGTAGCAGCGTGTTGCGTGACCCGTCGTCGCCTAGCCCAACCGGGACGTTTACGGCTTTGCTGAGGTCGACGGCCGACTCCAGCAGCAGCGTGGCGGTTGCCTCTTCGCGGCAGCTGGCCAGGGCAAAGTGCGCAACTACATACCGAGGAAGAGCCGCGGGCAAGCCAGACGATTGTTTGGGAGCACAAGGGCATGACGCGGTTCATGACGCGGGCAAGCAGACGCGGGATGGTGAAGCTGCAGCAGGCCGACGCCGCCGCCGCCACCCCCCCCCCGCCCACGTGTGCCCACCCGTATATTCTCGCTCTGGCGTTGATGCATTGACGTCTGCGCCAGCGGCCACCAGCATCTGGAACATCTGACGCTTTGCGGCCTCGCTGTGCTGCCGCGTGGGAGTCTGCACAAAGCACTCCTGTGAAAGGTGGGGGGGAGGGGGGATCAAGCGCAGTACACGTGTGGGTATGCAGTGAAGACGGCAGGAGAAGGCCGACGCACAGAGCGTGCCATTCACAGCATTTTCTGGGCTCGCACGGGAAGCGGGTTGCAGCAACCGCCCCAGCTGCACTTGCCTGCAGTACGCTGATGCCATCCTCGGCGGCGGCGTTGACCTGAGCCCCAGCATCGATCAGGCATCGCATGGCGTCCACCCTGTTCAAATTGTAGAGACCAGGGAGTGTATAGTGAGGCTAGTGAGCGCAGTGGCAGTTGCGGGCACAGCAGGAAGAGCAAGTTCCCTGGCACCCTGCTTGCTGCACAATTGCGAGCCACGGTCATGCTGCCCAGCCAGCTCACCTGGCCAGGTGTGCGCACGAGTGCAGCACCGACACTCCAGCCATTGTGGCACAGGTTTCACTCGGGTCGGCGCCGTGCTGCACCAGCTGCAGCAGAGGGGCAGGCGGTGCAGGGGCAAGGAGGGAGGTTGGCTGCAGCGAGGTGTGCAAGGGGCTGTCCCGCAGGCGAACGCCGGGGCCGTCCCCTGCACCGCAGCCAGGCAAGGCAACCCTCCCTCGCCCTTCTCTTCAGCTCACCGCCTGGATGGTGGGTACATGGCCGTGGTTGATCACCGCCAGCACCAGCGGGGAGCGCGAGCGAAATCCCAGCTGCTTGACGAGTGCGGGGGTGCAGCTTCCGTGGGCTAGCAGCACGCGCAGCGCTTCCAAACTGCCGGCGCCGCCTGCCGAAGCGAAAGCGATGGGGGAAGCGCCGCGGCTTGACCGCGCCCCCAAGCTTGCGCCACGGACCATCAGCGCGTCAGTGATGGGCGCGTTGCCGCAGCCAGCCGCCAGCATGAGCGGCGTATAGCCCTCGCGGCTGGGCGCGTTGATTGGGATGACGCCCGCCTGTTGAAAGGGAGCACGGATGGGATTCCAGTGATAGGAAGGCAGGCAGGCAGACAGGCAGGCAGGCAGGCAGCAGGGAGGGCGGAGCTTGGAACCTTCAGCGGGCAGCTCCATGCAGGCTGCACCCACCTTCCTGATGCCCCAACCAACCATGTGCCTACCAGCACCCAGCACCCACCAGCAGCAGGCGCTCCACCATCTCCAACCAGCCCACCGCCACTGCTACATGCAGAGCGTTGAAGCCGTCGCGCGGGCAGCCGCCGGCGCCGTCGGCGCCGCCACGTAAGGTGGAGCACAGCGCGGCAGCAGAGCCACTGCCTGACAGCATGCGCCGCAGTTGCGGGTTGCCCACCTGCTTTAGTTCAGGAGGGGCGGCAGGGGCGTAAGAGGGAGTGACCGGGGCCACAGGACCTGCGCGTGGGAACACCCGGTGAGCCGCCGGCGAGCGCCCGCTGGCGAGACACCCCGGCTCCGCCTGCGTGCCTGCAGGCGCGCGAGGTGCTGCATCAGCAGCCCCAGGATGTTCTGCTCCTCCTCCAGCACCAGCGCTGGCGCCAGCGGCGCAGCCGGTGGGACAAACGCGTTGCCCTGCAGAGTGGAAAGGGGACGGGGACGGCTGTTTTGGTTCGTCTGCTATTGGATTTGTCAGCCGACCCGCAGAGCAAGGCCCGTTTGTGGGTGCTGGCACAAGCCACGCAACGGCAGCCTGCTACACAGCGCACAGGCTGCCGCCCTTGTGCACCTACTCACCATGCTTGCTTGCGGCGCGGGAGTGCCGCTAGGGAAGGGCGGCGGCGCCAGGCGGAGGCGGCAGCACCTGCCGCAGCAGAGGGCAGCCGGAAGGGCAGCGCCGAGGCCTCGATCCTGTGATACTGAAGAGTTGATCAGATACCGGAGAGGTTGCTCAGAGCGAGGGAAAGACGGCCAGCCGCGGCGGAGGCCGCCGAGGCGCGCGGAGGCCGCCGAGGCGCGCGTGCCAGGGATAGAGACGTTCAAACAGCGAGAAAGAAGGCCCAGAGGTTCCTAGGCGACACCGTCGCGCAGCTGACCAGAGGGTGAGCGGCAAGCTGCTCCCACCAAAGTTTCTACTCCAGCGAAGGTGACACCGAGGAAGGTGAATGATCGAGCTTGACGCGGAATGCCGCCCCTTTGGCGGCGGCGGCACTCGCGCTGCCGCCAGCTTGCGCCCGTCGCACTCGTGCGCCCGTGTTTCCTTCTGAGGTGCGCGGCCCCTGCAAGCCAAAAGTAAGTGCAACCGCAAGGGGGCGGCAACACGTCGAGCTGCGGCGCCGGATGACCCCTGCTCCAAAATCCGTCCTTTCCTCGCAGCGACCCCTCCGGCTCCGCTGCGGCCGGCAACCATGCTCTCTTAGAACAACAGTCCAGCTAGTTACAGCGGCTAAGAAGGCGTGGTACAGCATGCTGTGTAGAGCGATCGGGCAGGAGAGAAGAATGGGGGGGACACGGGGTTGCAGCAAAGGCTTGGTGCGTTTTCGAGCGCCGGCGGGCAAGGAGTGCGGGGGTGTGGGTGCAGCACAATCAATCGTTGGTTGGCGTATGGAGCAAGGCGAGGGAGCAATCGGACGGTGTGTGCGTGGCATATACTCAGGATGGCAGGGGGTGGCGTGGCACTTAGAAAATGTGATAGTGGGGGTGAGGCGGCGGGCGGCCGGCGAAAAACGCACACAGGGGAGGGGGAGAGGGGGTTGCAGGGCCGAAAAGGGCGGGGGGCCTGGGCCGGGCAGCGAGGGGGGAGGAATTAGTCGGGAATCTGGGGCTGCGGCAGCGGCCGCTTGGAGGCGCGCCGCCGCCAGCCGCACCGCCGCCGCCAGCGAGTGCGGCAGGGGGTGGCGGGCGGGCAGGGCACAGACGGGTAAGCAGCAATGAAAGGACGGGTGGCCGGGCCGACAAGGCGGAAACGAGATACGCAAAGGAGGCAGCAGAGGGTGCTGGCCAGCCCGGTCAAACCAAGGGGAGGACATGCAAGTGCGCTGAGAGAGAAGGTAGGGACGAATCGAGGGGTGTGGGGTGCACTATGGAATGACAGGATGCGCGGCGGCCTCGCGGGGGCACCCACGGCGGGGCGGGCAATGGCACAAGGGGGGGCGGGGCGGCGCGGGCGGCTGCTGGCGGGCGCCGCTGGCCGGCCGCCCCGGGTTGGGTGGCACGAGGGCACTGGCACAAGGGCAATCGTAGGCGCGCACGTGCGCTGGCGGGTTGGTTTGGGTTATGAGGCGGCTGCGCGGCTGGGCAGCAGCAGCGATCGGCAGGCTAGTAAATGCCCGTTTGGTGGGGAGGCAGGTGGGGCACGCCGCTCGTTAGCGAGGTGGGTGTGTGCACCTCGGGGTGGGGGGGCACTGCGCCTCACTTGCAGAGACGCCGGCGGGGCGGCAGGCGCGCCCTCAGTGGTTGGGCATGTGCACCTGGGAGGCGCTGCGCGGCAGCTCGTCCAGGATCCTGCGGGCACAGGAGGGGGGGAGGAGGGACAGAGAAGGTTACAGGACGGTACTGAGACGGTGTAGTGTGCTCATGCAAGCAAGCCTGGAGGCACTCACGTTGCTGCGGCTCCCCACCTCGCCCTGCGGCAGGCAGCAAGCAGCCGGAGCCAGTGGGGCGTGCGCCTGGCAGCTGCAGCAACGCACTGGAGCGGGCACCGCAACGAGAGAGAGCCCACTCACTGGTCGAGGGAGAGGGTGCGGTCCTCGTCGAGCCGCGCCTGCGGGGAGGACGGCTGGCCGGAGCTGCGTGCCAGCGCTGCTGCAGCTGCCATGAAGCTCTGGGTGGGCAGGCTGCCGCCGATGTTGTGGTTGAGCATTGAAGGCGGCTGGGAGGTGGGCACCTGCATGCCGCCGCCGCCCAGGCCGCCGCCGCCGGCCAGAGCGGCGGCGGCGGCGGCGAGGAAGTCTGTGTTTCCTGGGGCAGGCGCGCCGGCAGCCGACGACAGGTGGTGGCGTGCCATCGAGCCCAGTGCGTTGTTGTCGATGGACCGGCGGGACAGCCCCATGCCCGCTGCCAAAGCAGACACGTCCAGCCCCTGCTGGGGGTGCAAGAGGAGAATGGGGGTGAGCGGCAGGCCTGGGGCGACGCGGCGTAGCGCCCCACAAGCAGCTTGAGAGCTGCAGGCGAGCAAGGCTGAGGCTGCGTATCCAGCACATGTACACAGCCCTGTCCAGACGCTCCCCGGCGAGGCGCCCACCTCCAAGCGCACCTCCGGCATGCCTCCAGAGCCGAGGCCCATGCTCTGCAGCGCCGCCAGCAGGGCGGGGTCGATGCCGCCGGCGGCGGCCGCGGCCTGCTGCGCCGCCTGCATCTGCGCCTGCGCCTGCTGCTGCTGCTGCTGCTGCTGCTGCTGGATGATGCGCGCCAGCTGGTTGGCCTCCTCGGCTGCCACCATCACTGGTGAGGTGGACCCCTGGCGTGCGGCGTCGGCCACACCAATGGGGGTCAGAACCTCGGTGCCTCCCATCATGCGAGGGGACCCTCCAGGAGAGCTGCTCTGCTGCGAGGCGTCGCTGAAGGTGGCGTGCAGCGCGGCGGCGGCGCCCGGCCCGCCGGCCGCCTGCTGCTGCAGCAGCTGCAGCTGCAGCAGCAGCTTGGAGCTGTCGGCGAGCTGGGAGGGGCCGCCGGCGGCGGCTGACGTGGGGCTGAGGCCGGCGATGCCGGTGGGGGTGGCCGGCGTGCTGTCCAGCAGTGCCGCGGGCGTGCCCTGGGACAGCGTCTTGAGCAGCTGGGAGTGGCGGGATGGGGGGGGCGGGGGCGGGCGGGGGGCAGGTCATATCAAGGAAGGACCAACAACAAGCCAGCGGCGAGCCACCACCCGTGCGTCACCAGTGCGATCCCTCTGCCTTGCACCTGCCTCAGCAAACATGCCCCTCGCTCCCTCACCTGCACAGACATCAGGGGTTCCAGGCTGGCGGGGCCGCCAGCTGGCATGGACGGCACCGAGCCGCCCAGGATGCCGCTCAGCGCCTGCGCCAGCTGCTGCTGCTGCAGCGCACGCGCATCTGCGGGGCGCAGGGAGGGGCGGCAGCGGTTGGCGCATGCGCAAATCGGTGCTCGGCAGCCGGCTGCGTGCCAAGCAGGAACGCAGCACCTTCGAATGTGAACACAAGGAACACAGCGAGTAGCGTTGCCGCTACCTGGCAAGCCCTTGGTGTCCCGTGCAGCGGGCGCAGCCCCTCGCACCTGCCACCAGGCCCGCGTGCAGCTGCTGGTTGAGCAGCGGCGGGTACTCCTCTGCCCGCCGCAGCTCGTGCTCATAGTGGGCAAAGAAGCACACGCGGCGGCGGCAGCTGGGGCCGTCGGTGCACATCTGTTGGGAGCAGGCAGGCAAGTGTGTGTACAGGCAGTGAGCCAAGGGACAGGCGCGGCAGTGGCAGCAGCTGGTGTGTTGCACACATCCGCACGTGCGGAGTGCGGTTGGAGGTTCGCCGACGACGGCAACCAAGCCTGGCGCTGTGCACAGGCAGGCACGCAGGCTCCCGGCGAGGCAGCGGACACGCGCTGCGCCACCCTCTGTTCTACCTGCGTGCGGTAGCGGCTGGGGTGCAGCCAGCATTCAAACACGCCGTGCGAGTAGGGGCAGGCGTCGCCGCGGCGGCACACGCCGGTCTGCAGGACAGGGGCCAACAGGCAGGGACGTCGTGGCCGTCAGTTGCCAGCTGGCAGCACGGCGGAAGGGGGGGCGTGCGCGCCACCGCCAGATGTCTGGCCAAACCGCCACGCACGCCGGCTGGCGCCAATACATATGCACTTCCCCCACGGCGCTGCGCCCCCTTGAGCGGAACTACACCCACCGCCAGCCGGCACCCCCACGAAAGGGGGTGCACAGCCCTGCTGGCCCTCTGTGCCTTGCACGAACCTTGCGGAAGTCCGGGCAAGCGGTGCCGCTGTAGCGGTAGCGCCGCGGGTCGCGCCGCTTGGCCTTCTCGCCCGGATGTGCAAACTGCAGCGGGGGTGTGCACAGGGGGGCGTAAGCACAAGGCTGCAGCAGTGAAATGCTGGGCGGCACGACGAATGCGACCCTGCACACCGACAGCAGTTGCAAACTTACCGGGCAGGCGGTCCAATCGTGAGGCCGCGCACGAGGGCACTGCAGGCAGGAAAGGGGGCAAAGGTGCGGTGCACGAGTGAGCGCCCGCGGTGGCGGCGGCAGCAAACTAAGGCAGGCTCACGCGAGGGCCGCTACGCCCCACCCGACATCGATCACCTCCCTACACACGGGCGGTCAATTGAGCAGGCCGGCACGCGCTGAAGAGCGCGAGGGCGCAAGCGGGCAAAGTCCGCGCGCTGCCCGCCCACCAACGACCTTCCCACTTGCCCGCTTAACTTTGAAGTCATACATCCTGGAAAATGAAAGGACGAGATGGGGGTTTGAGCGTGCCAAGACGGTGGGTGTGCCGGCAAAGTGGTAGTCGGGCGAACGGCACTCTATCGCGCTGCCAGTTGCTGCAGATGTGCAGTCATGCGCTCCGAGCGACGATGCGAGGCGGCGCGGGGCTGCCGGGTGTCTCACACCCGCCCCGCATCCCGCCCTCGCTCTTTGCAGCTCCCTCCCACCTGAAGTGGTCGCCCTGGAAGGCCGGGTCGTCAAGGCTGAATGCCATCTCGAGCATCTTGCCGCTGGGAGCGCCGGTAGGCCCTCCTAGGCCGAGCAGTGCCCCGCCCTGCCCAAGGAGCGTGGCCATGCGCGTTGAGGGGGTTTATGTAGCACAGGGCTGCAGTCGGAGGAGATTGGTTGAAGGAAGAGGTGCGCCAGACGACCTCAAATGTGCTGGGAAGGCTTCCAGCCAGCCCGCTGGCGCAGCGTGCCCGCCAGCGGCGGCGATTGTTGGTGATAGAAGGAGACGTGGTGGATGAAAAATGGCCCCACTGCTCGGGGCCTCGTCTCTTTCAGGTGCCGGCTGTTCAAAACATCACGCTGCATACTGGCTTGTGCGGCGATTGCCCTACGGTGTGGGATAGCTGTCTTGCCCGCCCACCAGGCGCACGCCGGTGATGGAGCCTGCCTGCAGAGGGGAGTGGGGCGCGCCCGCGTGATGCTCACTGTCTTGGACTGGGCAGCGGCGTGCCAGCTGAGCGGGAATGCTGTACCGACCCCTCACACCTCTCCCCCCCCCCCCCCCCGTCCAACCTCTCATACCTGCGCCGCGACTCCTGGAGCGCAGGCCGCGATCAGAGCGGCGCACGGGCAAGCGCCACAAGGCGCCGCTGCCGCCCTGAGACGATGTGCCTGCTCATCCTGCGCCCAAAAGGCCTCCCGGCAGTGCGTGGGGCACTTGCGTGCACCCCCAGTCAGCCTAGGTATAAGCCGAAGTGTTGGGTTGGCCCCTTAGCCCTGTGCTTGAGCTCCTGTGCGCCACCAACCCTGCCTGGTGAGAGCTGCCGGAAACTCGTCAGGCAGGCATCTGGCGACTCTCGCAAGAGCAATGTGACAGACGGCCATGCGTCGCATGTGCCGCCCCGCTGGCTCATATAGCATGCTCCGCCACTCGCTCGTGCGGCGCCGCGCCACCGGCAGGCTGCAGCCGGCCGGCGGTTGGCAGCAGGCGGCGCAGAGCGCAGCAGACAGCGTGGGATCCACCCTGGCAGAGATGCGGTCTCTGGGGTCTGGGATGCACAGCCCTGGCCAAGCAGCTGCAATTCCTGATGACTATATATCACATCACTCACGTGCGCTGGGTGCGGCCAGCCATCAGGCGCAGTGAGGTGGTGCTCCGCCTGTCGCTCCGCAGCCTACTGCTCCACCGCCTGCCAGCGCAGCCACTGGCCGCAGCACACGGCGGAGTGCCGGCGGCTGGCGGCGCAGCGCGGCGGGCGCCCAGCGCCGACCCCTCGTGTGCCCAGCTCAGCAACCTGTAGTTGGTGACTTCCGCTGCTGACTGCCGTTGCTCTGTGCATGCGCCGCATCTCCCTGCCTGCTGTTGTCATGCAAAACAACACCCAGTGCCCGTACACAGCCCCATTCCTCGGCGGTACCTTCCCTTGGTCTTCTCTGCTCCACCCACAGGGCTGCTGCCTCCTGTGTTTCACCCTACCCGCATGCCACTGCCTCCTGTGCCCCTCTCTGCCGCTACCTCTGTAGAGCGGCAACGCAGGCTTGCGCAAGGCGATGCTACCAGCACAGCAGCATGGCCACATCTGCCTTCTTGCATGCAGCCCCAGCGTCGCTGCCATGAACGTCTCACGGGTGTTCGGGACATAATTCTAGGGGGATGGCAACAAGGCGAGCAGGGCAGGAGGGACGTGAAGGGTAGTTGAAGGGGACGGAGAGTGAGGGTACAGGTCAAATGCGCGGCTGCGTGCTGCGCTCAAGTCACCACGGCTGGCAGCGGCGGCGCGCTGGCAAGGGGCCCGCCGACGGCCAAGCGCGCAGGGGATGTGTACGGCGACTGGAACCGAGAGGGAGGCGTGTGGTAGCCAGCGGCACGGGGAGACACACCGCCAGAGCCGCCGCTGCCAGGACGGCTGCCAACCCCGGGGGCGACCTCGACGCGCGCATGCGGCAGCAGCGGCTCGCCACCCTCCCGCCAGTGCCGCGCCCTGCATGGGCATGGGAGGCAGGGTGATGTGGTGGGATGGGCCCGAAGCATGCAAAGCGCGCGAGCGGGGCTTGGCTCGCTGGCAATGCCGTCACAACTGCCGGCACCAAAGCGCGTTGCTGCACGTCCCTTGGCTGCCCGCATGCAGGACTTACCAGGTGTGCTGCTGCCGCGACGGCGGCGCAGGGCAGCACGCCAGTATGCAGCCCAGGAGCACCGCCGCCACCTGCAGCACCAGCCACAGGGCGGCCAGCAGCTGTGCCGCTGCAGTGTGCGCGTCGCACCAGTCCAGCGATGCTGTTAGCAGGTAGGTCTGATCCCGCGCCGCCAGCCAGCGCAGCTCGGTGGTGTGGTAGGCGTACGCCCACACCAGCGTAGCTTGCAGCGGCAGCAGCGCCAGCGCGGCGCCTGTGAACTGCAACACAACAAGGGGGACGACACTTGGTGAGGGCTGGACTGATCAGTGCGCAGGCAACAGCTGGAGCCGCGTGCTGTTGAGTAGCCCAGGGTGCACCTCTCTGCACTGGCGCAGCACCACATGCTGCCGCTCATGCAGCTGCCTTCTCGAATGCACATGCCGACGTACCCAGCACGCACAACCCCGCCCGGCACGAGCCCAGCACCACCCCGGGCTTACCAGGTGGGCACAGGCCCCAGCAAAGGTGCGGCGCGTGCCAATGGCGGTGCCAAGGCCCAGCACGAGTAGTGTGGCACCCAAGACGCATAACAGCAGCGCGAACCAGGCCAGCGAAAGTGCGGCAGGCCAGTGAGATGGCGCCCGGGCAGCAGCGGCCACGACGCCATTCGCTCCCGCCAGTGCCGCCGCCAGGCCTCCCAGCGCGCTCAGCGCTGCGACGCCGCGGTGTGCATCACGCATGCCGATGAGCAGGCACTCGCATGCCATTTGGGAATGCCGGGAGGCCGGGAGGAGCAGCGGCCCGCAAGGCAAGGTCCAGGCGGAGGCGACGCGGCTGGCAGATGGACGACTGCCCACTGTATATCCACCTGTGAGCACAGGGTACTCGATAGATGCGTTCGGGGGAGGCCCGGGGGAGCCTCTCCCGTGAGCCTGCTGGCCTTGCCCTCGCAGCACGCCCAATTCGACCTGCCATCATCGCTTGCAACAGCGTCTGCGCAGCTCGCACTGTGCACTCGCACCTTCCGCTATCCCTCGACAGTTCTGCCAGCTCGTGCAAGCTGGCCTGCGCATGGATGGGCAGCGCGCTAGCCTCTGCGCCGCTGCGCCGGCCGCTTCCCTCGCAACTGCGAGGCGCGCCATGTGCATCAGGCGCGCCATGTGCATCAGGCGCGTCTCCCGCTTTGCAGGCGTTGAGCACGCCTGCCGCCGCCACCCGCTGCCGCCGCCTGCGCCCGCAGCAGCAAGCGCAGGCGTCGCTGGTCAAGCAGCTGGTGCTGGGCGCTGCCGCCACAGCAGCCATCGGCGTGACTGCTGTCACAGTTCATAACGCGTTGCAGCAGCGGCGGAAACAACAGCAGGAGGACCTGCAGCATGCGCAGCACCCGAGGGACGGCTGGAGCGGCAGCGAAGGCAGCGAAGGCAGCAGTGAAGGCGGCGGCTGGCTGCGCCTACCGCAGCCTGCCTGGGGGACGCCTGACAAGGACCAGCAGCTGGCGCAACAGGTGGGGTGCAGTGGAAGGTGTCGCTCCTGGGGTGGCAGCGGCGCGCTGCACCACAGCTGCACCGGCGCCTCGCGCCCTGCCTGCCGCACAAGCCGCTGCTTGCCGTTGCATTTCGTGTGGGACGCTAACCTCCAAACCTCAACCCAACCACGTTTTCGTCACCCCACCCTGCAGGTGCAGGACATAGAGCAGCTGCGGCAGCGCGAGGCCGCGGAGCAGCTGCGGCAGTGGGATCTACGGTGGACCCTGCGCAGCAAGCCCCTCACCGAGCTTCGTGCGCTGGCCGCAAAGCACGGCGTGGCCGGGCGGTCATGCATGCGCAAGCAGGAGCTCTTGGCAGCGCTAGAATCCAGGCTGGACCTTGTGGACAGCAGGCAGGGCGCTGCAGCGGCGGCGGCGGAGCGGCGGCGGCCAGGCGCGCCTTAAAAGGGGCAGACGCCCGTCGCAGCACCCCTGTGCACTCCTCAGACTGCTTACCTGTTTTATGTGACTGCCTCGTACTGAAAATTCAACACGATGCCCGCCGTTAGCCCACCTGCCACCCTGAAGACTTGATCGAATGCTGGCGCACCCGCCGCTTCTCCTGCTGCCTCCGGCCCACCGTACCGCCTTGCTGGCGTGGCACGCCTGCGGCCACCCCTGGACTCTTCGGTCTTTTATCTCAGCACCTGGAATCTATGCGCATCTGTATTCCGACACCTTACTTTGAAAGCCCACGAAGCACAGAGGCTCGCGGCGCTGGCACGATGACCGGCTCGATGTGCGCGCTGGGCGGAGGCTGCATGAAGAGCGACGCCGCTGCAGCCTCGCCCACTCGTTCTCTACCGATCTGCATCGCCTCCTGCTCGACGATCCGCGCTCTCAGCGATCTCCAGCGCCCCATATGGCAGACCTGCAGGACGTGCGCACGAGGGCCGAGGCCACTGCACGCGGCAAGGTCGAGCCCTCCCTCGGCGAGAAGGCGCCTCCCAAGCCCGGCCACGTGCCTGGCACGCCCTCCAAGGACGGTGCGCAGGGGCGAGCGCGGGGCAGAGCGAGAGGGAGGAGGGCCGGCTGCTTGGGAAGCTGGCGGCGGCCGCTGCCAGCTTCCCAAGCCTGCCGGCCCGCCAGGCTTGGTGGGAAGCCCTAACGCGCCTCCGAGGCCAGGACAAGATTGCTGCAGCGCCGGTGGGGGCGATGCCTCCGGCGCGCGCCCGCTGGCGCTGCTTCCTCGTGCCGCCGCCCACTCACCGCCCGCCGCACCCGCTGCACCCTCGCTCCTCGCCACCTTTCCCCTGGTGCTGCAGCTGCAAGTGTTAACATTCGTTCAGAATCGAGCGAACGAGTGCACGTGGAGCTCAACACGCGAGAGAGCCGCGCAGCAGGGCGAGCAGCCGGCAAGGCAGGCACCGGCGCAGGCGGCGGGTGCGCGCGGGCGCTGCAGCGGGGTGGCGCGGTGGTGGCGGCTCTGCCGTTGTGGGTTCTGGCACGGCATGTCGCAGACAGACAGCGTCTGCATTGTGGTGCCTTGCATTGCAGTTGTCAGAAATAAATCGGGGCACTCTACACCAGCATGGAGGCGTGCGCCGCAGGCAGCCTGGCGAGTAGCCGGACCCTGCCCCTCCTCCCACGCACCGCTCCCGCCCCTGCTCTCCCCCACACAGTTGGCCCAAGGATGCAGAAGACTGGAAGCGCATGCTTGCACGCGCCGCGCCCTGGCTGGCCGCTGCCACCATCGCCGCCGCCGCTGTCACCGGGTTTGTGAAGGTGGGTGGGTGTGGCAGGAGGTGGATTGTCAAGGGGTGATTGTTGGTGGTGGATCGCGGAGGCGGCAGTCGCTTGTGCACGTGCGCAGGTGGGGCGGATGGGCAGGGTCAGCGGCTGGCAGGTGCCGTGTTTCTTGTTTCGGCGGTCGCAGGGCAGGCAGGCTGCACAACAGCAGGCCCAGTGGATCAGCTGCGCTCTGGCATGCAAACCATCCCCTCCCCTCCCCTCCGCGCGCCCACCATCCTGTTCCCCCGCCCAACGCAGGAAGGGGAGAACGGCGACGCCGCCGCCGCCCGCGCGCGCCGCAAGGCCAAGCGTGCGGCCGACCGCGCCGCTGGCGCCGCTGACGAGGCGGGGGAGGAGGCCAAGCGCACCTGGTTTGGGCTCAAGGTGGGGCGGGGCGCCGGGGCAGGGGGGCAGGCTTTCATGTGTGGAGGCCTCCTGTATGGGGGGGACCTTCCTGTGACGCAGGGGCACCTGTGTGCGATCAAAGGGATCTTCACAGGATCCCTGGCACATCCCACAGCCCCCCGCTCGTTGCCGCCACACTCTCGCCCACCCACCCTGCTGCAGCGCCACACCAAGGAGGCAACAGACACCGCCGGCGACCGCCTGACCGTCGCGGGGCGCGCCGCCAGCCGCAAGGTACGTCTGCAGAGACGAGGGACGGTTCATCGCACTGCACGCTTGGCTAGCACAGGACGCTGGCTGCAGCCTGGCAGGGCGCCAGGGTTGCTGCCTCGCCGCCGCCGCCGGCAACATTGCTGCTGGTCCTCCCCACCCTTCGTTGCCCTTTCCGCAGGCCGACGAGGCCAAGGGCGCGGCCAGCCGCGCCACTGGGAGCGTCGCCGACGCGGGCGCCGACGCCGCCGACGCCACCCGCGGTGCTGCGCACCGCGCCGCCGGCGCCGCCCGCGGCGCGGCGGGGCGCACCGCCGAGGCCATGGAGGAGGCGGGGGCGCGCACCAAGGCTGCTGCGCACTCTGCAAAGGACAAGACAGTGGAGGTGAGCTGGACAGCCATCTCGGCACCGGCACTGGCTGTGCATTATCCGACATCCTCGGGCCTCCCGAGGTTACACACTCTTATAATGTTGGTGAAACGCCCCCCCCCCCCCCCCCCTCCACACACACACACACACCGCCTGCCTTGCCCTCGCGCAGACGGCCCGTGCCGCCAAGGACGCCGCCGTGGACGCCGAAGAGGCGGCCAAGCGCAAGGCGGAGGCCGCCGCTCGCGGCGGCTTCTTCATGTGGCGGGTGGGTACTTGCTTTTTTGTTTCCCTCGAGGGTGGGGAGGGCTGCAACGCCTGCTGCGCAGCGAGTGAGTGGGCAAACTGTGCCCGCCCGATGCTGCGGGTCTCTGCCCTTGCTGAGCCATGTGTTGTTTCCAGGAGACAAGAGCCGCCCAACCCAAGGTCACCTCCTCCTTGCTGCACTCGCACCTCCACCACATCATGCCCCTTAGGCCCCTGCGCAGTCTGCCACCGCTGGCGTGAAGGAAAACTACCGCAAGACCAAGGAGGTGGGTGGGTCGGGGTGGGCGGCGGCGGGGGGCAGGCACCTCCCCTGTCCAAGGGGTCACTTGCTGCAACACGACGGGGCTACAGCGGCAGTGGCAGCGGCGCGAGGGGGCGGAGACCTGAGGGTGCATCCGATGCATTGGTTAGGGAGTACAGTGCCGTGCGACCCAGCAAGTGGGTGGGCAGGCCCCGGTGGGTGGACAGCGCAGCCCCAAAGGGTCGCGTGCAGCAAACATGCACACCAGGGAGGGGTGGCTTGTTCAAGCACCCCGCGCTCGACTCCCGACTCACCCAACCCGGTTGGCACCCACCCGCCTCTGTCCGTCCGTCCCCATGCTGCGCAGGAGGCCAGTCACCTGGCCGAGGCGGCCGCCGACTCTGCCAAGCATGCTGCACACGACGTGGCCGAAAACCTGCGCGCAGGTGGGCACCGTGCAGCCGGCAGCAGCGTCGGCGTGTTTGCGCAGGCTGCAGCGGTGGGTTCCGTCTTCTCCCACTTAACTGCATGCACTGTGTTGTGCCAGGGGCCTGGGATGGGCTCCGCCTCCCTGCTGCAAGTGCAGCACTTGTCTGTAGGCTCTGATTGTGAGTTGCGTTCCGCTCCCCGCGGAACCCAGGCACCGAGGCCACCGAGCGTGCGGCGCACGATGCCAAAGAGTGGACCAAGGACAAGGCTGTGGTGAGGGGAGGGGGGGGGGGGGGGGGGCAGTGTGTGCCCGGGGCAATGCCCCGGGGCTGCTGCAGAGGGCAGGCGAGGGAAGGTGCCGCAGCGCGGTGCTCACGCATCTCTTGATCTTGATGCCGCCGAGTCGTCCCTTCCCCAATGCCTTCCCCCTGCGCACGCCGGGCTGGCTGCCGGTGCCGCGCGCCTCGCAAAGCAGGCAGTGGCAAACGCTGCAAATAGCGCTCTGTGAGGCCCCGCCACCCACACCCACTCCCCTGCATTACCCCTTGCTCCCCCCCCCCCCTTCAGGCCGCTGCCGACACCGCCATCCGCGCCGAGAAGGCGGTTGAAAAAGCCGCGTACAGCGCCGCCTCCAAGGGCGTGGCCGAGGCCGGCGCCGCCGAGGAGGCAACTGGCAAGGTGGGAATGCATTGAAGGGAGGAGGGTGGCAAGTGGCAAGGTCTCTTCTTCCCTTCCTGCCTCCCACCCCGCGACGGCCACTGTGGCGCGTCCCTCTTGATCTATTCTGCACGGCAGGCCATGCGCAAGGCGGGCTGCCAGCCTCCGACCCACCCTTCCGTCTCTCTGGCTGCTGCCGCCGCGAATGTGACACCCCCCCCCCCCCCCGCCCATGGTGCGCCTTCCCCCCGTGCCCATGGTGCGCCTTCCCCCCGTGCCCATGGTGCGCCTTCCCCCCGGCCCTGCAGGCCATGCGCAAGGCGGGCGAGCGCATCGAGAAGACAGGCCGCGACACCAAGCAGTGAGTGGTTGCATGCTGCGCACGAGCTCCGCCTGGCAGGAGACGGGGGAAGTGCTGAAGGCATTGATTTGATCCTATTTGGTGAGGGCGTGCCGCTGGGCTGCCCAACGTGGTGCCTCCACCTCCACTGGAGCTGGCAGCCTTTCCCCTCTGGCACCTGCACCAACGACCGGGGCGACGGCTGCCGGCAACCAGTGGTTGCGGCAGATCGATGGTACGCTAGCTGATTCCCTGCGCCCCTTCACTCCCCTGCTTTACCTCGTGTGCAGCTACTACCGGGGCCAGGAGGAGGAGCCTCAGCCCCCCGCGCCCAGGAAGCGCTGGCTGGGCATCTTCTGAGCTCTGGCCAGGACGCCGAGCGCCGCGCGCTGCCGTGCTCTCGACGCCAGGGTCGCCAGGCGTGCCCCTGGGCAGCTGCGGCGGCTGCCAGAGCACGACGTACGACAGCGGCAGGTGCGCCCTGCGGCACCGCTGCCGGCTGGCCGCAAACCCGCAGCATCCCACCGATTCAACAAGGTACACCACTGATTGAACGCCTGAGGAGGGGGGGCTCGCCTCGAGGCCAGGCCCCTCCCTTTTGTTGCACCCTTGGCTTCCCCGCTGCCCCTGTTTGCCGTCCTGCACATGCCTCCAATGGCGCTTTCATCCCGCAGCTTGCACCACACCACATTCACTCCAGCCCCCTTTCCGCATGCCCTGTTCGTCCCCCAGACGTTGCCCCACTGCTTTCGAAACCCGGCTTGCATGCCTCGCCGCCTTGCTAGACGGGCGCCTGTCTTTGTGTAACTAACGGCTAAGAAGAATGATGGTAATGGTTAGCTGCTGAGAGATTGCAGGCTCAGCTGCCCCAGCGGCGCGGGGTGTGGCGCGGCAGGCCTGCCGCCGCGGCGCGCGCCTCTCGGGCCTCGCGCAGCACGCAGGCGCGGAAGCGGGGGCCGCGCTTACTGTCTTCCTCCCCCTCCTCCAGCGGGTCATCGCCGTACTGCCAGTCGTAGCAGGGAGGCGACATGCACCTGCAGGGAGGGGAGGGGGTCTGTGGATGAGAGCACGTTTCGGAGCGATGCCGCCCTGGCCTTGCAGCAACCGACGCTCGAACGCACCGCCGGACGCAGTTCTCGTGGGCGGCCCAGTCGTGGGTGGCGGCACCGCAGCCGCCCGCTGACCCCTCGCAGCGCAACCTCAGCGCCTGCCAGTCTCCCTCCAGGCCGGGGTGGTCTGCGCGGCGGGCGCGGGCGGCGCCGCCGGCAGACGTAACCGTCGCCGCCGCCAGGCTCAGGAAGGCCGCCGCCAGCAGTGTGGTGCGTGCAGTGTGATGCCCCATGACCGGTGCAGGCGGTTGGCGATGCAATGGGCAGCGGAGGAGGGCGCGCCAGCCTGCATTTGCGGCTGCTGTGGTCAGGGGCGCAGCACACCGCGTTCCCCCGCACAAAAGCGGCCGACTGGCCTCTCAGCCCATTCTGCAAACTCCTCCCAGCCTCTGCAAGCCTCCCCCAAGCGCCGCCGCCACCCCCGCCCCCTCCACACCAAGCCCCACCCTGCACGATGACCAACTTCGCTCCCGCCCCCGCCTCCTCGCCCCGCGCCGCCGCCTCTGGTGGGTTTTGCATGGTTTGAACATGGCAGGGACGGCGGCGTGAGGGGTTTCCAATGCCGGCTTGCCAGCGCGCCGCCATCTGCGCCGCCATCAAGATCTCTCACCGTCGCGTGGCCCCCCTCCCCCTTCACCCCTTCCCCTCCTGCAGACTCCTAACCACGCCAACCAGACTGGCGCAGGGCGGCTCCAGCAGCGGCGGCGCCGCGCCGCCGGCGCTTCCACGGCCGGGGCAGCTGCGCCATGAGCCCCCGGTGCATGACAACCCTGTGTGCCGGCGGCAAGCTGCGGAGCACACTGCCGGGCTGGCCAGGGAGGTGGCGACCGCCTCGGCAGAGCGCCTGCTGGGAGTAGCGCTGGCCAAAGGGAGCGCAGCACCAGGTGGCGGTGCGGGCGGTGGTGCGGGCAGCGCACCCGGTCGCAGCGGCGGCGGCGGCCACGCCAACCAGACTGGCACAGCAGGCCACTGCTCCTGCTGCATCCCTCCCGTTCCTGACACCTTCTGAGGCGTGCAAAATTACAACATGCGCCGAACCGCGTGCGCCAAGGGACGGGCAGGCGCCCATGGACGCACCCAGTGACAGCAGACCCGGCCACCACATTGCTGCGGGTCGTACAGGTACAGGCGGAAGCTGGCTGGTGCACGGGCAGCAAGACGCAGCAAACGGTGGCTGCTCTGCTGCGATGCCCGTGAGACGGGTGTGGTATGCGTGTGTGGATGCGACGGTGCGGCCGTCGGCGTGCGTGCGCGCGCTAGAGGCCAGGCCGCCAGGCGATCGTGCAGCGGGCAGCGTCGCAGCTACAAATTGCAGAAGACGATACAGCGAGAAGGGGGCTGTGGATCTGCCTGTGCAGCAGCAGAGGTGCATGCAGGGGACGTGAGGCACGTGCGGCCGATCCACGGCCCCTGCTTGTGAGCCACAGCCAGGCAAAGCCGTCGCCCCCCCAGACTGGTGGGTCCGTCGGTGCCCGGAGGCTTCACCAGCTTCAGGCGGCGGTTGCGAAGCCCACGCGCTCGTTGCCGTAGTCAAAGACTGCAGGGGGGTGGGTTGGTGGTGGGGCAGGGTTGGAGCGTTGGGGTGGCGGGGTGGGTGCGGTGGTGGTGTGTGTGTGGGGTGGGGTGTGTGTGTGGGGTGGGGGTGGGGGTGGGGTGGGGGGTGGGGGGTGGGGGGTGGGTGGGTGGGGTGGGGGGGACGACGGGCCATCCCATTAGGCGCGTGCAGCGGCGGCGGTGTGCAACCGGCCGGGCACGGACGGCGACAGCAGTGGCGAGGGAGCTGCCATGAGGAGGTGCGGTGCGCTCCAGCAGACCCACCTGTGTGGTACGGCCCGATGAACATGTCGCCCAGGATCCACAGCGGGCCCAGCGGGGCAGGCACATCCAACCCCATGAACCCGCTCACGCACTGCTCCTCGCCCGCGGCGCCGATCTGCAACTCGCAGCGCGCAAGGGGGGCAAGCGGTTGCGGTGGGAGGCGCGGCGGCGGGGAGCGTGGACCCGCTCACGCGCTGCCCCTCGCCCGCGGCGCCGCCGGTCGGCAGCAGGGTGCGTGCCAGGCAGCGCCAGGGGGCAGGCTGCGGAGGGCACGCCCGTGCTGCAACGCGAGCCAGGACGCAGAGGGCGCACGCAGGTGCGGCGCACACGCTGGTTACTTGGATCTTCTGTTTCTCAAGCAGACATCCTGTTTTAACAGCAGCTACCCACTCACCTTGAGGACGTATTGGTCGGGCCTGAGGGTGAAGTCCTTGCCGGAGATGGTGAAGGTCACAGAGGGCATGGTGGGCAGGGCCTTGCAGTCCACAACTGCAGCAGGAGGGGCGCAGCAGGAGGGCAGCACGCACAAGTGAGAGAGGGTGGGGGTGGCGGGATATTGGGGCAGGCAGAGAAGGCGGAGCACGCAGCAGCTGCAGAGCGCGGGCACAGGCTCGGTACTGCCCAAACAGCCGAGCAGAGCAGCTCAGCCTCACCAGATTCGCCGCCGCTGCCGAAAGAGAAGGTCTCGCAGGCGCGGTCCAGGTTGTGCAGGATCTGGGGGGGGGGGGGGGGGGGGGGGGGGGGGGCGGCCGCTTGGGTAGGGGAGGACAGGCGTGTGGGTGGACCTTGGGAGAGTGGCAGGATGGCGTGCGCGAAGGGCGGCAGCAACAGCAGGGGCAGGCTGGACACCAGGTGGCGCGCGTGCAGCTGGGCGTCCCCCCAACCAGTCCAGTCTGCCTGCTCAATGCAGAGCCACGCCGGCGCCAATCAAAGTGTGGGTCTAAACACGAGCGGGCGTCGCCGCCCACTGGCCCGCCCACCTGCGCGATCGTTTCATTGTTAGCCAGCGCAATCTTGACGTACTGCACCACAAACTGGCACATCTGGCAGCCGTCGTTGGCCACGCCGCCCTTCTGGGCAGCGCCCCCCTCCTGGGCGGCAGCACCCTCAGCTTCCACGGCACCCTCGGCCTGGGCGGCACCCCCCTCGGGCTGCCGCTCGGCGGCCAGCGAGGCGTCCCCGCTGCCCTGGCCGTACATGGCCAGCAGGCGACGGTACTGAGCGGACTTGGAGAGGACGCGGCGGTCTTCGCCGACGCCTGGGGGGGAGCAGAGGAGGGGGCCGACAGGGCGGAGCACAGGCGTCGTGGGGACACCGCAGTGTGCGGTGCGGCGGACGGTGCATGTGCAGGGGGCGGGCACCTCGCCAGCGCGACCGCCTCCCAAGCCGCCACCGAGTGCCCGGAAACGCATCCCTCCCGCACCTGCAGCGCTGCAAAGGCCCACCGTCTGGCAGACCGCCTGGGGCGGCATGTCGTTGATGATCTTGATGAGCTGAATGGATCAAAGGCGAGAGGGGGTGGGGCGGGGGAGAGGAGGAGGCAGTTGGCCCTTGGCAGCAGCGCCGACGCGTCGACCCAGGCAGCACGACGCGGCAAAGTGTGCCGTCCCGGCCAATGTGACGCGGCAGCCCCACCTGCTTTGCCGCTCCTTTCAAGATTATGCCATCATGTAATCACCACACGCAAACTGCAGCAAGTGCTTACCTGCGGCAGGTACTGGTGCACCAATTCCTTGCACTGCTCAACCAGCACCGGCTCCGCGCCAATGGCCTGCGGGGGACAATCAATCAATCAATCAATCGATCAATCAATCAATCAATCAAAGTCCACGGGGAGCCAGCAGAGGGGAAGCCAACGCACGAGGGTGCACAGCCGTGAGCAGCTGCTACAGATCAGGACCCGCAGTGGCGGGGGCGGCGGCAGCAGCGCAGCATAGGAGGCCATGGGGAGGGAGCAGGGAGGTGCGAGCAGCGGCAGCGGTGGCTGCACGTGCCGCACTCACGGCACTCGCCGCCGGCAGCCAATCAATCACCCAACCAACCAACCAACCATCATCAAGCTTACCGCGTTGATATCATCGATGACCTCTGGGGGCCCCACCAGCAGGGAGGTGCCGGTGTCGGCAATGGCCTGCAGGCAGACAGGGTGCTCCCCGGATGAATCAGCATGATGCACGCAAGGAGGCAGCACGTAGCAGGCAAGGGGTGCGTGCCGAGCATGATGCACGCAGCCGGAGCGAGCGGTTGTGGGGCTACTGCAAAGAGCGCTGCGTGCTCGTCCCGTTCCGCTGCATGCTCGCCCCGCTCCAACGGGCAAGCACTGCAACGAACGGACTGTGCCCGCATGCACGCCCGCGAGCTCGCAGCACACATGCAGAGCCACGCTTGCACACATGCAGAGCCACGCGTGCGACCTGGCAGCCGCCCTTGCAGCAGGCGCCGCCGGCAGGCCCTCCATTCCCGGCCCTTCTATCTGCGCCGCGCCCTGCAGCAAGCCCAAACCCACCTGGCAGCCGCCCTTGCAGTAGGCGCCGCCGGCGGGGCCCTCGATCGCTGCGCCGTCCATCTTGAACTGCCAGAAGCCGCGGCGGGTGATGGGCGCCCTGCACGGGAGCGTGTGGCATGCCAGCCGCTGAGCACGCTCCTGGTTTGGTGCTCAAAGCAGGCGTAGCACAGCAGCTGGCAGCGCTGCGCACCGGCTCCGCTCTGAAGTGCCCCCTTGGCACCCGCCACCCTCACCAGGTGTGCTCTCCGACAAAGTGAGCGGGGTCCACGCCACCCAGCACCAGCTCGCCACCCTCCTTGCCCTCGTCCTGCAGGTGAGGGCCGGGGCATGCAGGGCACGAGCAGGTCGGAGCTGGGTATCGGGCAGTGGGCAGCAGCGGGCCTGCCAGCTGGGCACACGCAGGGCCCTGCCACTGGGCCAGCATGCATTCCCAAGGTCACTACCTGGGGCCACGTATGTGTGGCGTGGCCCTGCCCTTCTTGCCTTGCGATTGAGCCAGAATGAGAAGACCGGCTCGGGCAGCAGCTTCTGCTCCAGCATGTTCTGGAAGGGCGGCAGCACCTTGCCGACGGCAATCTCTGGGAAGCCCATGCCCTGGGGGGCGGGCGGGCGGGACAGGGGTTGGATGCACGTCAAGAGGGCGGTGCGTGCGTGCGTGCGGGCGTGCGTGCGGGCGGGCGGGCGGGTGGGTGGGTGGGTGGGTGGGTGGGGGTGGGGGGTGGTGTGTGTGTGTGTGTGTGGGGGGGGGGGGGCAGCTGAGGAGGCAGGCATCTCGGGGAGAGAGCGCTCCGAGCAAGCAAGCAAGCAGGCACGTCGCAGCCCCCTGACGCCCTCCCATCACTCGAGCACGCACCACGGCCCCCTCTTCCCGGCACGTAAACATTAACGCACCAGAATGCCGTCGAAGCGGGCAGCGATGAAGGCCAGGCTGGGCTCCATCACCGCCTCAGCAAAGATCTGCAAGAAGTGGGTTGAGATGGGGAAACCGTGGTGGTGGAGGTTGAGCGTTTGTCGCAAAACGGGAGCCCTTGTGATGCCCTTGGGGTGCTTGACGATCAGGCCGCCCCGCCCCACGCCACCCTTCGACCAAGTAGGAGCGGTTACCGGGGAGCGCACAGACGTTGCTGCGCAGCCCACACGCGCACCGGTGGACTTGAGCCCCTGCTGCATCAGACCTGCCCCCCCCCCCCCCCACACACACACCCCACCACCACCACCACCAGGAGCAGGCGCAGCGCAGGCGCTGCACACAGCCCACCTGCCCTGTGACTTTGAGGCCGCCGAAGGTGAGGGTGTCTTGGGAGAGGAACCCAGACAGCTGGCCGGAGCCGTACTGGATTGCAAAGTCACGGCCGTCCTCCTGCGGATGGGTTGATACAACGTGTTGTAATGTGTACGAGGGGGGGTGTGAGCGGCAACGGTCGCAAGTGTGGGTGTGAGCATGGATCGCTGCAGGAGGGCTGCCAACAGCAGCAATGGCTGGTCGGCGGCCACAGAGGTGGGCAGGCGCGGGCGCAGGTCAGGACCGGCAGCGCCCGATGCGCAGCGGACACGGCTGCACTGCTCTCCCGTGGCGTGACGTGCACACTTGGATGCCGCCTCCCCACATGCAGTCTATCGAGTGCGCCGGCAGACTTGCCTTGTAGGTCCTTGACCTCTCAGCGTAGTACTTTGAGTGCAAGTAGCAGGCGATGGAGAGGTAGGAGCACTTGGAGGAGGGGACCCACAGGTTGGAGCTGCGCGACAAGTGGAGGCGGAGGGGGGGGAGGCCAGGCATAGTCGGCGCAGCGCCAGCGACGTGCGCCGCACGGCCTGCCGCGGCCGGGCACTTTTGCGATTCCCCGGTGCCCTGGTCCGCGCTCCGCACCATTTGCATCTGCACAATGGCACACACAACCTTCCGTCTGCCGCCACATGCTGCCTTGGCGCCAGGCTGCGGCACTCCCCTCTCAAAATGCACCAAAGGCAGCGCCGCACCTGCCCGTGTCGAAAATCACTTGGAAGCTCTGGGGCGGCGTGCCCAGACCGATCTCTCCATAGTACTGCAGCCAAGCAGGAGTAGATGTGTGGACGGGGCGATGTGGATGGGAGGGAGCGAGTCGGCGTGAAAGCGATCTGGCAAGGCCAGTCAGCGGTGCGGGCAGTGTGCGGGAAGCCACACGGCGACCCGTCGGCGCCCCTCGCCTCCACACCTGCGCATCCATAAAGTTGGTGATGGGCACGTCAGCCTCTCCATCACCGACCGACTGGGTGGTGAGCAGGGCAGAGCGGTTGCGCTGGTGCGCACGCGTCTCCGGCACGAGCGGCAGGCGGCGCAGCGAAACGCGGAGCGGCTGGGCGCCGGCGCTGGAGGCGGAACGCTCTCCGTCGGAGCCGAGGTGCAGCCGGGACGCTGCCACCACTTGCAGTGCGAGTGCAACCGCCAACAGTGCGCCGATCGCGCGACACATAGCGGGACAAGAGGGCAAGTCTCGGGAAAGGTGCCGGGAGGGTGCCACGCGCCTTCCAACGTTCCCCAGCGGCCGTGGCAGTGGCAAGCCACAATAGAAAGTTGGAAGGCGGTGGTCTGAGCGCTCTGAAACCATCGCGAGCCAGATGGCTGGCATGGGGACGGCCTGAGTGCCTGCATCCAGCGTTCATCGCGCGCTTGGAGTCATACGGTATCATACGGCAATCAGCAAGCGGCAGGACCTGTTCACACCATGCTGCAGAGTAGCGTCTACCACCAGAGCGCGGGCCTCGCGCCCTCCCCGCTCGCCGGCGCCCCTTCAGGTGCCGCTCCCACGCTGTTGATGATATGGACAGTTTGTGTGCCAGCGCGATGTGGCGCAATGGCCTCCAGCACCCTCCACTGCCGCCGCCGCCGCCTGCGACACCGCCGCCGTTCTGCGCCCCCTCTGCGCAGGCTGCCGTGCACAGCGGCGCCCGCTTCTAGTGGCAGCAGCGGCCAACGCCAGCAGAAGCAACACCAGCAGCAGCCAGCAGGAGCAGCCGCGCACGGCCCGCCGCGAACTGCTTGCGGCCGCGCTGCTGGTGCCTGCGGCGGCGGCGCTGCTGCCGGTGGCGCGTGCCGCTGCAGACGAGTTGTCGGTGGCAGCCCCTGCCGCAGCAGCGCCGTCAGCTGGACCCACCGTCTACACAGATGCTGACGACAAGTTCAGCATCGCTGTGCCGGCTGGTTGGGAGCAGGGCGTGGGCGCAATCGGCAGCGAAGGCACGCTGACCTCTGCGCAGGTGCGAAGCGTGCGCACGGACCTGCTCGGCATGCCCCAAATTTGCAGAATTGGTCAGCATGCCCATGCTGCGTCTGTGACCAAGGTCTCCCAAGCGTTCAGGGGGAGGCGGATGTGCTGCCTGCCCCACCAGCCCGACGTTGCTTCCGTTGGCCCACGGTACCGCCACCCGCGCCTGCAACCACGGCTCGCCCGCCGTGTTGGCCTGCTGCGCGCTCCGATCCCGCAGGGCCAATCTGCGGCACGCTTTCGCACTCCGGCACTTCACCAAATCTGCCCCCCCCCCCCCCCCCCCCCCCCCCGTCAACGCCACCCCAGGCGCGGTTCTCCAACGCCGCCGGCATGCGCCGCGTGGTGGCCTTTGTGCCCGAGGGCAAGCCCGACGTGTCTGTCGCGGTCACCATCCAGTGCGTCCAGTGCGGCGCGTCAGGGGTAAGGCGGGGCGTGCGGCGCGGACTGCGCTGGCCTCGCGCTGGCCTCGCGCTGGCCTCCCTCGACTGCCTCTCCTGCCCCTGCCCCTGCCCCTGCCATTGCCACCTGCTCAGGTTCCTGGCGGCTGACTTTACGAAGATGGGGTCTCTGGGTAGCGCCTACGACTTTGCCTCGGTAGGTGGAAGCAGCTCTGGCACGCCTGGCGGCATCCGGCAGCCACGGCGGCGGGCAGCAGCAGCGGCAGTGCACCGCCGGCGCCAGCGCCATCACCAGCCGCCGCCTCTTCACCCCACACGCTGGCGGGCCATGCCTCACTAGGTTAGGCAGCAGGACCACCACAGGATCGTCCCGACGGCTGCTGGTGCATCGGCGTGGTGCAGCAGGCATGGTGCAGCAGGCATTGTGCAGCAGGCATGGCGCAGCAGGCGCCGGGTGGCGTGGGCACGCGCCGCGATGTGCAGAGCTTCATCCTCGGGCAGCAGCAGCAGCAGCAGCAGCAGCGGCAGCGCCAGTCTGATGTGTGGCGCCTCGTTCCTGTACATGTGTGCAGGGCGTCGTCAACCGCATGGACAACAGTTACATCCTGAACCTCCCCGAGTGGCGCCGCGCCAACCAGCCCCCCGTGCAAATCGCACGCCTGGTGGACGCCAAGGACGCTGGCAACAAGGTGGGGGCACGCCAGGGGCGTCGCGTCGTGCCGCGCCTGCCTGTATGGTGCTGCTGCACATGCGGCCCGGCTCAGGCAGGCGATGCTGCCGCACATGCGGCCCGGCTCGGGCAGGCAATGCTGCTGCACATGCGGCCCGGCACAGGCAAGCCGCCCCCTCCCTCGCCCAGACCCCCACTACCACCTCCGACCACTCGTCACCTTCCCCACACCTTCCCCTGGGCTGCCCGCAGTACAACTTCACGTACACCGTGGAGAAGGAGGGCGAGCCGGCGCGCACGGTGTGGCAGTCTGTGGCCATCGGCTGGACGGGGCGCTACAACCGGTGGGTGGTGTGGTGTGGGGGTCTGGTGCGGGGGGGGCTTTGTGGGCAGTTATGCATGGGCTTGGGCCAGGCAATCAAGTGTCCAGTTGTCCATCTGTGTCCATTGGCTGGACAGGGCACCACAATTGGTACGTGCGTGCAGTTGTTTGGTGTGTATGGGTGGGTGGGGGGTGGTGGGGGTGGCGGGGTGGGGGGGGTTGGGGGTGGGGGGGGGGCTTCTGCTGAAGCCCTGCACGCTGCTCGGCTCGAGCTCTGTGCTGTCGAGCGTCTCACCCCTACCCCCGCTCCCTGCCTGCCTGCCTGCCTGCCACAACCTCCTCAGGCTCTTCACCGTGAACGCCACCTGCACCAGCCCCGATGCCGCCAAGTACGGCCCTGTGCTGGAAGGTATTGTGGCCAGCTTCACACCGCCCCCCGCGCCCCTGGCCTGAACACTGGAGCACTCGGCGAGGCCTGTCACCGACTTGGCACGCCAAGGCCCTCGCCCCGCCGCCCATAACGCTGCCTTAGCTGTCGTTAGTCCCCCCGCCTCTGCGCGAGGGCGCCGCGTGCCTGGCTGCGCGACGTCGGTGCGCTGCTGCGTCACCGCGCCTGTTGCCCGCCCCTTTGATCCAATCGCATCCTGCCCGAACCCGCCCGAAAAGAACGATTCCTTTCCCAAACTTGTCTTTCTGCACCATCACTGCGGCACGCTCCCCCCCGTGTCCAGCCCAACCAGCTCCCTGGCCTCCTGTTGACTTTGATTGAATGATTGTTGATCTCTGTGCGTTTTAACATCCGTCAGTGTTTCTGTTGCCTCCATTGTTGGAGGGCGCAGCAGGGGGCATGGCACGCAAGGTGTGTTGACATCATGAAGGGGCATGTGGCAGGCGTTTGATGATTCGAAAACTGCGATGATCTGGCTGACTGCTCTGGGCGCACTGCAAGCATGTAATGAACATTACCAAGGGCGTGGAATGATGGGCATGGGGTGTCATGCAGCATGGGGGCTTGGGAGGGGACCTGGGTGTGAATTCTGCGCTTGATATGATCGGGAAAACTGTGTGCGACAAGTGTGTGGGGAGCCGAACATGGAAGTGTGGTGATCGCCTCAGCTCAGCGGATGGTGTGTGCCGAGGCAATGCGCCCGCTGTCTGCGCGCTCCAGCGCTGCCGCCACGGCGGCGCCCTTGGCAGCAATGCCTGGGCGCAGGCACTGCGCCGCTGCGCTGCCCCTCTGGCCGTTTCTGTTCTCCTCGCCTAGGCCGCGCTTGGGGGAGGTCAGGCTGGGTGCTGCGCGGGCAGCGGGCGCAGCAGGGCCAGCCGCCGCACGAGCCGGCGCAGCGGCAGCGTGCACCGCAAAGCCCGGCGGCACGCGAGGAGCCACGCCGGGCACAGCCGCTGTGGAGGCACGCGCCGCTGCGGCTGGCGCAGGCGGGTGGGTGGTGACGGGAGCTACGGGGCTGGTGCGGAAGAACTCTGGCAGTGGGGCACTGAGCAGGGGCGAAAGGAGGGAAGCGAGAGAGGCTGTGAGTGAACAGCAGGCCCAGCTGAACGGACTGCAAGCAGCATTCACAGCACAAAGCTGCCCGCCGGGCGGTGCCAGTGTGGAAAGCCCTCCGGTTCCCCCCAAATCTTCCCTCTCTGCCCGCTGGCGCAAACCCACCCTTCATCGTCATCGTCGCGAATCCCCAGCCCAAAGGTGGCCTCAGCCAGCAGCCTGTCCTCCTCGCTGGCCTCTGCCAGGTCGGCAGCAGAGGGCAGGGACGCCAGGCTGGCGCCTCCCACCTCGCTGGCGGCACGGCTGGGGGCGGCGCTGGCGGCACGCGACTGCGGCGGCGCCGCCGTTGCCCCCTCTGCAGCAGGCTCCGCCCCTACGCTCAGCATCTGCGCCATGAAGCGCTCGTGATGGGATGGCTCGGCGGCGCCGCGCCGCATGCTGGCGATTTCCGCGCGCGAGGGAGCCATGTGGATGCCCACCTGCAAGACCGAGACAGAGGGCGGCGAACGTTTCTGAAGGCAGAGCAACTTGCTGCTGCTGCCAGGCCAGACGCGAGGCATCGTGCTCTGCCATCCTTGCCATGCCCGCTGCGCCCTACCTGAAAGCCCATCACCTCGCCCGCCGCCCAGCCGGGGCGGCTCAGGTACTCGCCGGTTGCGCTGCTGCACTCGCCGCTGCCTGGGGAGGCGCCTGCACAGCAACAGAGTTGAAAAGGGGGCGGCGCTGAGGACCATGTGCACTGCGGTGTGAGTGGGGGCCGCAGCGCAGAGGAAATGCCGCTTTGCGTGTGCCCCTCCCCGGGCAGCGCACCTAGCGCTGGGTGGAGCTTGCCGGGGCTGAGCGCGTGCTGCATCCAGTTGGCGGCGGCGTGCCAGGGAAGGGAGAAGGAGGTGGCGATGGAGGCGGTCTCCTGGCCCACGTCCTGAGGGAGGGGAGGGGGAGGGGGAGGGGGCACGCAGGAGGCACACGCTGTAAGCGCTCGCAGCAACAGCGAGAGAATGCAGCATTCACAACCACGCTACCGCCCGATCAGGCCCCCCTCTGGTCTGAGGCCTGCCCTCTGGTGCTGCCCTGCTGCCCTTCGTGCATCGCTCACCAGGCCGTGTACGCCGCGTCGGCGCCAGCGGACCTCGTCCTCATCCCCCAGCATGCCCCGCAGGTGCGCAGTCGCCAGCCGCAGCTCGTCGCCCGCCTTGCCGTCGTGCTCGCGCTGCCAGTGCTCTGCAAACTGGAGGTGCCAGGCGGTGGCGGCCACCTGCAGCAGAGAGCGGGAGACGGCGAGTGTGTGCAGAGACTGAGAACGGAACGGGTGCGCAGCAGGAGCTGCTGCATGTCCTCAAATGGCCAAACGCAGGAGGGCACAGCATCGCACAGTAGCAACACGGCGCCGCATAGCACAATTATAGCACGGCAGCGCACCTCGTGGCGGTACAGCCGCCGACCATGGAAGGCAAGCTTGGCCTGCAGGGTTGGCAGGGCACGAAGCATGCAGTGAGAAGCGCTTGGCACAAGCACCACACCTGTTCCGCGCACTGCTGGCACCAGCATGCACTGTTCCCATCACTCCTAACACCGTTGTGTCACAAAACCTCCCCTGCCCTATCCCTCCCCACACCTGCAGCTCCAGCAGCTCTGCCTCGGCGCCAGCACTCAGTTGGCCGTCACCAGCGGAGAGTGAGCACGTGTTGGAGATGTGGTCGGCAGGGATGGGGGAGGAGATGTCCTGCGCAGGCAGACGGTTGGGGAGGGGCCGCAAGGGCAGCACTGTGGGTAATGAGGTTCTGCCGGTGAGCACGCCAGCGCGGACAGCCCGTAACCCAGCTGCGCCCTGCCATGTTCGGCATTTAAAGCCAGCCCTGCAGCCTGCCCGCCAGAGGCACGTCTCACGTGCAGCACCAGCATCAGGCGCCCGGTCTCTGGCTTCACAAACGTGCCCTGCACCAGGCGCAGCTTGTAGGCCTGCAGGGGCAGGGGGGCAAGGGGATGCAGGGGTGGGCAGCACTCTTGCACAGGCCAGGAGATGTATGAGGCAAGCACGCTGCAGGAGCACGCGGTAGATACCGCCGCCTTCCCCTTCACACCTACAGGGGCCCGACCCCTCACCTTGTCTACCAGCAGGCGGACCACAGCGCCGCTCAGCACGCTGGGCGCGCCCTGCGGGTCCCCCACTTCGGTGGCCTTGAGCAGCAGCTCGACCGGCGCCAGCTTGCGCATCAGCGCACGGGTGACAAAGCAGGTGCTGAGGTGGCAGGAGAGCAGGGAGTGTGTTGTTGGTAGCATGTGGCCCACCTGCTGCTGTTTCATTTCAGTTGGTGCATCTAAAGCATGGCAGGTCTGGCAGGCAGGCATGCTGCACATGTACATCAGCTCCTCTTTGTTCCCAGCCCCCTTCACACCTGAGGTTGCTGGCATCGACGGCGGCAAACACCTCGCGCGGGTCTGGCTCCTCCTCGCCCTCGTCTGCAGGGCAAGGGGGGAGGCGCGCGGCGCAATGCGGCGGCACGTATCGGCGCACGAGGAGGGGCATGCAATGCAGGGAATGGGGCGTTGGGGTTGGGGAAGGGGGGCCTCTGCCCTGGTCAGCTGCCACCTGTTCATCTGCCCAACACGACCTTAAAGCCCAGGCTTCGCACCTTCAGTCCCGCTGTCACACTCCTCGAGAGTCTCCGCCAGCACCAGGGGCTGGTCTGCGCCGCCCGCCGCGCCCGCCGATGCCATGCGGTCCCAGGCAGGCACAAAGGAGCGCCCCGCAAGCGCTGCCTCTATGTTGGAGAAGATGGAGTGAATCTACAGGCGTGGAGGGGTAGATGGGGGTGGATGGGAGAGGCGACACTCACCGAAGCAGAGATCACTGCACTACAAGGGGCACGGCGGCACCCTGCACCCCTAAACTACCCAGCTCTCACCACAGGAGGCATGCCGCCGCTGCCAACCGGCGCCGTGCGTGCCTTGCGCTGGCCTGGCGCCGTGCCCGCTGCCGCTGCGGGCGCTGGGGCCGGCCGCGGTTGGAACTCGGTTGCGGCTGGGTTGAGGCTGGGGCGCGGCGAGGGCGGGCCGTCGCCGGCGAGCAGCGTGTCTGGCAGCACAGGCTCGGCAGAGGTGGCACGTGCCGGTGCCGGCGCTGGCGCTGATGCTGGGGGCCGCTCTGCTGCTGGCATGGGCCAGGCACCCTGGGGGTGCAGGTGGTAGTAGGCCGGCGGACCTGCTGGGGGCCGTTGGGGGCCCGCCGCTGGGGCGGCGCGCGGAGGCTGAGGCTGCGGCACCGGGTGCGCCCACGGCGGCGGCGGACCGTGGTAGTAGCCGGGAGGAGGCGCCAAGTGTGGTGGGCGCTGCGTACAGGGGTGTGGAGGGAGGCATGGAGAGGCTGAGGACTGCACCAGCAGCCAAGGGGCCACTGCTGACGTTGCAAGGAGTTTGTTAGCATTCTTGCACGCAACCCTGCGCCGTTCTCACCATGTGCGCTGGTCGTGGCCCTGCATACAGGGGGCGCATGGTTTGCGCCTCTCGCTGCTGCTGCACGGTGGGCATGTGCTGGGGCGGATGCGCAGGCGCTGCTGCCAGCTGCGCCGGCGGCACGACCTGGGCTGGCAGCGAGCGCGCAGGCAATAGCACGCGTGCCATGTGCTGCGCCTCGGCTGCTGCTGCTGGTGCCGGCGCAGCTGCGGGCGGCGTCTGGCCCACGCCGTGCAGCGGAATGGAGACGAGGGTGGTGGCAGGCAGGCAGCCTGCGGCGGCGCCGCACTGGCACACCGCGTCTTGTGCCGCGTGCGCCTGCTGCAGCGTGGCAAAGATGAGCGAGTACTGCGGCAGGGCAGGGAGGAAGTAGAAGGAGGTCAACAGGGGTTGAGGGGGCCTCGCTGTCTGCTAAGCACCTTGTACAGCCCAAACGCCAAGCAAAACCCTGCCGCCCTGCGACACAGCGCACCCTCTTCGTCCCTTACCTTTTCCATGCCGTAGGCATCCACGCTGGTGGTGTGTGTCACCGGACGGAAGGGCCAGGTGAGCTGCACGATCGCATCGTGCGATAGGCCTGGCAAGGGCGGGCGTGCAGCTCGCGGGTGCAGCTCGGCGGCAAGTGGTGCTGTGAGCAGAACGTGGCGCTGGTTGTGCAGAGTTTGTTACGCAACCTGCCCCTTGCGTGCACAGCTGGCACATGAATCTGGCCGAGCTCACCAGGACCGTAAGGCACTAGCAGCAGGTGGTGCATGGGCGGCGGGGCAGTTGCTGGCGAGGGCGCTGCTCGGTGTTTGGCAGCCTCTGTCGGCAGGGGCAGCGGCATGGGCAGTGGCATGGGCGGCGGCGCAGCAGCAGGCTGGCTCGCCTGGCCCAGCTGCAACTGGCGGCCAACGCCAGGCACCGCTGCTGGCTGCTGGCCGGCGGCGTCTGCTGCTGCAGGCGCGTGGCGTGCTGCGATGCGTGGGGAGTCCTCCTGCTGCGCCGCAGCCTGGAGAAAGGCAGGAGAGGAAGAGGCAAGCATTCTGGTTTGGGGGGAAGCGGCGCCGCACGTGCTCATTGGCTGTGCTGTGCCATTCCCTCCAGATCGCCCACGCCACCCCTGCCAGGTGAACAGCGTGCAATCATGAAACGGAGTACGGAAGTTTCAAAATTTAATCAGCGATTCGAAACCTACCGGCATGGGACACGACACCTTGTGACCCACCCGCTGCTTGGCGCGCAGCTTGGGCTGCACCCCGGCGGCGGGGTCGGGCTCGGCCAGCGCCACTGCAAACCTGCAGAGTGTGTTTGATTGGGTGTGTGCTCGGGGTCAGCGCAACGGTCTGGCGAGCTCAGCTCATGAGGCCTGGGTCATGAGGCCTGACGAGGCCAAGCACCCACTCGTCTGCCCGCCCGCCTGCCTCAGTTCCCCTCCGCCCGCCCACCCATCAATGCATCATTTAACCCAATCAGCTCAGCTGGACGTCAAGCAAACAGCGCCTCGTCTTACTTTAGGTCCAACTCCCGGCCGTGCACATACATGCCGCGCAGGCCCTCAAGCGCCGCCACTGCCTGCGCCTTGTCAGCAAACTTTGCGAAGCCAAACCGCCGGCTGGTGCCTGGTGGTGTGTGGGTGGTGGTGGTGGTGGTGGGTGGGTGGGTGGGTGGGTGGGGTGTGTGTGTGTGTGTGTGTGGGGGGGGGGGGGGGGGGGGGATGGGGGGGGGGGGGGGGGGACGGGGCTGGACGGGGTCCAGAGGTGGCGCGGGTGCTCGAGTGCTAGGCAGCGAGCGCGCAACACCGGTTGCAGCTCAGAGCAGGTGGGTGCTGCAACGGCGGAAGGCTGTTGTCTGTACAGCTGGGCCACTCACCCTTCTTGCCAATCGCAACACACACCTGCGCGAGGGGCCGGCAGGCGAATCTGGCGGTGTGACGTGGGTGCAGGGCACGTGGCGGCGGCACGGGCGCGTCGCCTGTGCCCGCCGTGCGCTGTGCGCTGGCCCCCAGCACCCATCATCCCGCCTCCCTCACACGACGCACATATATGGGGTTGAAGGGCTGGAAGAGCGGCGCCAGGTCTGCATCCGTCACCGTCTTGGCCAGGGAGTAGATGAAGAGCTTGTGCCCCGCTTGTCCCACATCCCCGGCAGAGCACTCTGCGGAAGGGGTAGGGCAAGGGGCACAAATGCTGGGTGCTGGCGGCGAAACCCGCGGGGGGGTTGGCTGGTGGGTGAGGTGTGGGGGCAGCAGGCAGGTCGGCGGCGCTGCTTGCCGCTTCCCGCCTCGGCGACCGTGGGCGGCCGCCGCCGACCGTCGCCGCCGGCGCACCCGGGCTCCAGCAGCTGCTCCCGCTGGGCTCCTCGCTGAGCGATCCGCTCTACAGGGGGCGAATCCGGCGAGGAGGGAGCGGAGAAACAGTGAGTCTGAGCGGGGCTGAGGCGGGCAAACCGAACTGGGGCCCTCTGCAGGCCCCCACGCGCCTCCGACGCCATCGCAGGGGCCTCTACTACGGACGCTCGCCGACGCTAGGCCTTTGGCCAAAAGCACAAGGAGCGGCGGGCCGCCGCTCCGCATGAGGCATGAGCCCCGTCGCCCAGCGCAGCGCGATGAGCGGCCGGCTGCGCACGGCCAGCTTCCTAACTCTCGCAGCACGCTGTTTCAGGCACTGATTTGCCAGAGCCATGGCAGACACGGTCATATTGAACGCCACCCGCAGCGAGGCGGCGACGCTGCTCGAGCCGCCGCCGCCGCGGCTGGGGGTGCCTGGCGGCCTCGCCGACTCGGCAGAGGGCTACCTGAGCACCTCCAAGGCTTTCGCCGTGGAGGAGGAGTACGAGGGGTCGCCGCTGGGCGTGCGCGGCGAAGCCGCCGACTGGCCCGTCGCTGACGCCGCCGGCGACAGGACGGGTGCCAGTAGGGCGCCGCCTCGCCTTTGGGCGCCGCCTAGCCGCAACGGAGCCGGCGCGGCGTCGCCTGATGGGTGCGCAGCAGGAGAGCAGCGTACGCACAACACTGAAGGCAGTGACTGTGTTGTGCCCCGCACTTGGTCTGGCTGTGAACCTCGACCGCCGCCCACGTGCGCCCTCCCTGCCTTCCCCGCCCCGCGTGCAGCCTGGGCGACACGCGGGCGGGCGGCGCGAGCGCCGCCCCTGCAGGCGGCTACGCCTCCACCGACTCTGCACGCTGGGAGGCACCCAGCCGCTTCAGCGACCTGGCTCCGGCAGCGCCGCCCGCGCTGGGCGCGGACGGCGAGCCGCAGGCGACGACGGTGGTGCAGGGGCGGGTGCGCAGCCAGGCGGAAGCTGTGTCCGAGGTGAGGTAACATCTGAGGGGGAGACACGTACTCTCGAATGCGTGCACGAGGAGCGGCGGGCGTGGCGGCATGGCAGCCGCGCCCCTCCGACCGCGCCTGCCCGACCGTGTCTGCGTCACGCCTCCCCGCCCCCTCGCCCCCGCTCCCCGCCCCCCCGCCGCCGTCAGGGGCGCGAGCTGGACGTGCGCGCCGCCTTCTCCGGCCTGCCCAAGGTCAAGCCTCACTGGACGCACAGGTAGGGCAGGATGACGCGCGAGTGGGGTGGGGTGTTGCGGCGAGTGAGCTTGCTGGCCAGCAGATGAAAGCCCAGGCCGGGGCCCACGCCAGCAAGCCGCGCCCGCGCCTCCATCCCCCTGAACCTCCTGCGTTCCACCTGCCCGCCCTCCCCCTTGCGCGCCCCCCTGCCCTGCCCTGCCTGCAGGTACATGAAGCTGCTGCTGGTGGGGAGGCGGGCCTGGGGCGCACCACCTTTGTGCGCAACCTCTTCTGCTCCTATGCCCGCGATGCCTCCTTCCCCGTCAACGACGCCTCGGCACCCAACGCCAAGAGGGTGAGCCCAAGAGCAGCCGGATGGGCCATGGAAGGGGCTGCAGATGATGGGATGGGTGGCAAAGAGGTCTGCGCCCTGCGGCAGACCGGCCAGTGCGTGCCACCCGCTCACCCGCCCCGCGGCGCGCTGCTTGTGCTTGCCCCCGCTGCAGCTGTTTGGCGAGAACCCGGAGGCGCTGTGCACCGAGATCGTGCTGCAGGTGGGTGCGGGGCAGGGCGGCGGGTTGCTGGAGGGCCCGATACGGCACGACGCGCGTGCTTTGGTACGGGATGCAGAGAGTTGCAGGGAGGTGCAGGAGGACGGCGGCGGCGGTGGGATCCCTGTTTTGAGGCAGTGCTGTGCAGTGTGGCTACATGCAGGCCCCTGCGCGTGGTTGGTGCCTGGCCTCCACCGTGCTGTTTGCCTCCTCCCTGCCTCCTCCCCCTGCAGGACCCAGAGAGCAAGGTGTACTGGCATTACTTGGTAAGTGCGCAAGGCGTGGCCTTCGGTCTGGCAGGGTGGGAGCGCTGGCTGGAGGCTTCCGATCGGTTTCCTCTGGGTGCTGTCACCGCTGGGCGTGCCACTTCCGCGCCCGCGCCCGCTCATCTCCCCCAGCACCCTGCCCTCCTCTGCAGGTACAGGACACGCCAGGTGGGTGCTGCACAGAGTCGGCCCCGCGCCGCTCAGCGTTTCCCCGACGCTGCGCTCCGCCCTGCTGTGCTGCGCTGCGCTGTGCTTTGCTTTGCTGGTGGCTCTGCTCTGCCCCCCCCCCGTGTGTTGTGCTCCGTTACGGAGCAAACAAGTCGGGAGTGTGGAGCCAGCCGATGCACTCTGCTCTGCACGTCTCCGTTGTGCAATCAGGTCCTTGCGTCAATGCGGCAGCATGTTGCTGCCGACCTGATTGCACACCAAAGCGTGCAGAGCAGATCCAAGGCTGGCGCCACACCGGCACAGGGCCTTGCAGCAGGGCGGCGAGTGCCAGCCGCAATGGCGCTGTGACAAGCTTCATGCCACCAACCAACCAATCAACCAACCAACTGACAAACGGCCCTGTAGGCTACGGCGACTCCACCGACCTGGCCACCGACCGCAGCGCCATCCTGGACTACATCCGCGCCTGCTCCGAAGCATACCTGGAGCAGGCAAGGAGCCGCGCTGCTGGGCTCCCCACAGTACCCGCAGCATGCTCTGCTTTGCTTGACCTGCCTCCGGCCTGCGCCGCGCGTGTGCACAGTGCGCCGCTCCGGCTCGCCGCCCGTCTAGCGACGCTGTCGCGCCGAGCGTCCGCCGCCGCAGGAGCAAGACCCCGAGCGTCGCGCCGCCATGGCGGCGATCCGCGACACACGGGTCGACGTCTGCCTCTACTTCATCCCGCCGCACAGGCTGCGCCAGGCGAGCTGCTTGTTGCGGGTTGCGGGTTGTGGGCGGTGCTGGTTGTCAGTGCTCTTGTCTGCAGTCACAGTGCGTGCCAGCCGGCAGATCTGGGTGACGTATCACCGGGGGCCGGTCTGGCCCGCTGTGGGCATCCACGTCACATCTCTCACTCCTAGCTGCTCCCTCTCGATTTTCTCTTTGCAGATCGACCTCCAGTTCATCACGGAGCTGGCCCAGGAGGTGCCGGTGGTGCCGGTGCTGGCCAAAGCTGACACGATGACGGCAGAGGAGCTCAAGGCGAGGGCTGGGGCGAGCAACCGAGTCGCAAAGAGCTGGGCGGGCGGCGGGGGGGGGGGGGGGGGGGCTGGGAGGGGGGATCGAAGAGCAGCGCTGCGCTGCGGTGCACACGCTGTGGAGCCTCCAACCGGCGCCGGCCCTCTGCCCTCCCCGACCCTCGCTGCTGCCCCCCCTCCCCGCAGGAGTTCCGCCACCGCGTGCGCGCCGCGCTGCACAAGGCCGGCGTGCACTCCCCCTTCTCCCGCGACGCCCTGGAGGATGCGGGCAGCCGGCACGGCGCCGGCCCCTTTGCCGTCATCTGCAGCAACACCATGGACCTGGACGTCGGCAGGTGGGGCCTTGCCCTGTTATCAGAGTCAATGGGGCTTTCATGTGGCGTCAAGTCCAGTCAGGGCCGCCGCTGCTGGGCGCAGCTCAGGGCACCAAACCACCCCGCCTGCCTGCCTGCCGCCCTCCTGTCAGCAGCCGCGGGCGTCCCCTCTCCCAGCCTGCTCCCCCCCTGCTAGGCTGGGTGCCTGCCGTGCCGCCTTCCGCCCAGCAGCCGTCCGCTCCCCCCCCCCCACCCACCCACACAGGTTCTGGCCTGTGCGCAAGTACCCCTGGGGCAGCGTGGAGGCCATGCTGGCGCAGCACTCAGGTGGGTGGGTGGGTGGGCACGCATCCAGCTGACTCGCTTGTAGCCATGCCGCACGGTCGCGGCGGGCCGCAGCTGTGTGTGGCTCCAGCTCGCTCACGTTCACTGCGCTGGGGCTCGCCGCCACCGCAGCCAGAGGACCGAGCGTCCCGCCGACTGCGCCCGCCTCGCGGCCCTGCCTGTGCCCCCCGCCTGCAGACCTGCCCGTGCTGCGCCGCCTGCTGTTTGAGAGCGGGTACGTCGAGCTGAAGGAGGCCACCGAAGCGCGCTTCCACGAGTTCAGGTGCGTGGGTGTGCTTCACGCTCGTCGACTTCCATGAAATTGCACATATGTGTGCGCGTGATTCGTTGCTTGTTTCAAGGCCACAGCAGCGCGCTCCCAGGACTTCAGGTGGGTACGAAACGTGTGGTGCAGGCGTGACTGGGGTGGCAAGTGGGCAACGCAGCCTAGGGGCGGCACGCTTCAAAACGGGCGGTGCCTGCTGGCAGAGGCGCAGCGCAGCGTGGGCAGCGGCAGGGCGCGTGGCGAGGGACAGGGCCACGCCCTGCCACGCGTGCGCCCCTGCCAGCTTACACGGCGCTCTGCTGCCTGCCCTCCCCGCCCCTCGGCCCCCCTCCCTGTCCCAGGCACGTGCATTGCGGCGGCCGCCGCGGGCTGGGCAGCGCCCTGGCTGGGGCGATCCGCCTGGCTGCCCTGGCCGGCGGGCTGGCGCTGGCGGGCTGGCTGCTGGTCAGCGGCGCGCCCGCCGTCAAGGACGGGATTGTGCGCAACGAGACTGTGCGGCGCGTGAAGGACAAGGTGGGTGTTGTAGGGGGGCAGGGGGAGTATAGTAACGTGGCTCAGCAGTGCTTCCAAGTGCGGGGTATCCAGGGGTAGTCCAGCCGGCGCCCGAACCCCTGTGCTCCCCCCGTCCATGTGCCCCACTACCTTTCTCCAGCTCTCTCCCGCCTACCCCTCACCTGCCACTGAACCTGCCAGAGTGAACAACGCAGCACACTGTCAGCCTAAGAAAGAAAGAAATAAAGAAAGAATACGCCCTTGGGCGTGGATTGAGGAAGCCAGCGGGGCTGGGCGGCCCTCAAAGCTCAGCACGCCGTCAGCCTAACCTAAGGAGCGACACACGGCTCACCCTCCCCCCCAGCTGCCGCCGCCCCTGCAGGTGGAGGATGCTGTGGAGGCAGCGGTGGACACGGCCTACACTGCCAAGGGTGGGTACTGCAGTAGTGGTGGATGTTCTGGAACCTCCACACGCTGCTGGCCTGGCTGCGTGTGGGAGCAGGCGGCAGCAGTGCACCTCCAAGGCGGCCCTGCTCTGCTTGACACCTGTCCCACCACGGCACTGCAGGTATCGCGAAGTCCGCCACCACCGCGGCCGTCGACGTGACGAAGCAGGCGGCGGACTCGGTCAAGGAGAAGGCGGCGAGGGCGCTGGAGAGCGACGAGACCCGCAAGGCGTGAGTGGAGGAGGCTCAGGGTCGTGCGGCTGCGTGGGAGCTTTCTTTCAGCACAAAAGTTGCTGGGCATGCGCGCGCTTGCCCAGGCAGCATGACCAACAGAAGCTGGCAGCAGCTGCACAAAGGGAGGGGTCCGGCCTGTGAACTTGTCCGCCTTCACGCACGCCCTGCTGCTGCGTGCAGGGAGCAGCGGCGGGCCGAGATTCGACGGCGGGTGCTGGACCTGTACGCAGTCATCGAGAGGAAGCAGCTGCTCTGACGCCGCCGCTCACCCCGCGCCCTGCCCTCCCCGCACGCTGCATCTGCAGGTGATACAGTTGATGCGTTGCGCGCGCGGCGAGCCTGGTACTCCCCCCCCCCCCCCCCCCCCCGCAAAAAAAGCGCCTGTCGCAGCGTCCTGCCCTCTGGGACCTCATACGGGACCTGTCCCAACCACCTCTTCGTGTGCCCCTCTCCCTCCTTGGGCAGGCGCGAGGAGGCCGCCCAGCCTCGTGCCCAATACAGGCGCCGTCCCTGGTGGCAGCTGTGGGGGGAGTGAGGCTCTCTGCAGCCCACAGCCGTCTCCGCGAGCACCCAGCCCGCCTGCCCACACCCGCCGGCTCCCCGCTGCCAACCGCCGCAGGCGGGAGGAGGAGCAGCGGCGGGCGGCGGGGTGGGGCTGGCTGCGACCAGCCACCGTGAGGCACGGCAGCTGAACAACCATGCCAGCAAGCAGCCTGCTTGGAGGCTGACGCAGGCGGTGGGCAGGCGGCACGTGGGGCGCATTGGGGCAGCTGCAGGGGCATGCAGCAGCAGCACCACCAGCCAGTTGACCAGCACCAGTTGAGGGGAGAACCACACCTGCTATGCTTTCTCTTTCGCCTAGCTTGCCTGCAGCCTTCCAGTTTCTGAACTCTCCTCATTTTGGCTTTTCCGATGTGACGCCGGCAGCGCCACGTTTCGGCGAGCAATACAAGCAGTGCTCAACACAGCAACTCGGTACGCAGGGACAAGGCAACTCGCTGGCACCCGCCCCACCATGCGCCACCTGGCAGCGCCGCCACTGGCGGCGGCGAGCAGGTGGCGTGCGTGCTCACGCGCTCGGTCCAGCGGGGCTGGGCGCGCTGCCCTCCCGCCGCCGCAGCCGCAGGTGCCCAAAGGCTGCCGCCCCTGCCGAAGATCCCCGGAACACCTTGGGAGTGTACTGCCGCTCGTGGCTGTACCGCTGCACGACGCGCTGGAGCGCGGCTTCGCCTCGGGGGCCTGCCACGCCCAGAACGCACACAGTGCCTGCAGGGGCGCGACGGGAGGGCAGGGGTGGGGGTTGAGCAAGCGAGCGGCAACGATGACGGGCGCACGCACGTGGCAGGGCAGCCATGCACGGCTGATGCGGCAAACCTGCAGCTGTGCTGAAGTGCAAGCCAGCAGGCCCGGCGCAGTGGTCACTTACCGCCGCTGCCGCCGCCGGTGATCTTGGCACCATAGAGCGCAGGCTCCTCGCCGGCTGCCTCTGCCGCTGCGCGTTCTTCTGCCACAAGCTCGACCAGCCTATCGGTGCCGTCTGCCAGACAGGGAAACACACACGTCAAGGGCTTGGTAAGCACGTTGTCCTTGCAGCAGCCAGCTCCCCCGCCACAAGTGGTCGTTGAGGCACGCAGGTGAAGGTCTCAGGCGCAGAGAAAACACTATTTTATTGAACCGCAGACGCATGCGTCGCACACTAAGGCTCCTGAAGCAACGCTCGTCACTGCCATACAACGCTGCTGTAGGCCTCAACCCAACACACCTGAGCCCAGGCCGCAGCGGCTGTAGCTGGCGTGCGACTGCCGCATCAGCTCCCCCAGCACCTCCAGCTGCTCTGGTCCGCCCGGTGGCGCCGCCAGCACCTGCAGCAGGCGGCACAGCGGCGTGGAGGGCCCTTGGTCAACTCAGCGCACAGGCTACATACCAAAATCAGCGCAGGCCTGGACACTTGCGCACGGCGCACTGCCAACCAGGCGCGTGTACAACGGTCGCAGCAGCAGCTGCACCGGCGGCACCAGGAGCAACAACAACGGCGGCGGCGGCAGCAGGGCCAGCAGCAGGGCCAGCAGCGGCACCTGTCGGAAGGCGTGCACCCGGAAGTTCTCATGCACGGGGTGGCCAGCAGGTGTGCGCACGGCATAGGTCTGGAGGGAAGCGCGAGGAGGGGCAGGAACAGCAGATCTGGGCAGTCATGCAGTGAGCATCGGGAAGGCAGCAGCGCATTACACCTCGCCACGGGAGGTGTCACGAAACAAACTTGCCGGCACCCCACCCACCCGCCTGCCCACCCTCGCACGCATCCACCCACCCACACATGCACACGCACCTGTGCCGGGTCTATCTGCGTGGCAGCATCCCAGTGGGAGCTATACTGGCCCAGGAAGTCAGCACCGCTGGTCGCTTCTGGCAGCCTGGCCTCGTAGCACATCGCAAAGGTGCTGGGAGGCACGTTTGCCAGGTAACCATTGCCTGGTGGGAGCGGTGGGGGGTGTCGGAAAGAGGGCGGCGGCCTTGGTCTGCATACCCTGCCTGCCTGCCTGCCTGCCGCACGTGCACGCCCTCATGTGTGGTGCCTCCCTCCGCTGCCCCGACCGCGCTCACCCACGGGTGCGACCTCGCCGTCGCTGCTGCTGCCGCCGTTGCTGCCGCTGCTGCTTGCGCCGCTGCACCTGGCCTGCGCAGCCAGCTGCGACATGATGCGGAGCCCCATGAAGGTCCCCACCTGGGTGGGAGGGGCAGAGCGGGGGAGACAGTGGGACGAAAGGGAACCTCAAGCAGACCGGAGCAGTTGTGGGCATCAATGAGACAGTCAAACAGGCATCCCGCTCCACCTGGGGGGAAGGGCGGAGCGGGAAAGCAGGACAAGAGGGGGGGCTCGGCTCCGAGTTCGCTGTAAAGTACGTCACCCAGCCTGCACCTTCAGGCAGACACCGCTCCACACCGAACAGCATGCATGTCAACAGAAGACACAGCAGACGGTGCTCACCCGCACGTGCCCGTAATCAGATCCTCCCACGCTGTGCACGATACCTGCAGGGAGCAGGCAGCGGGGAGATGGGCGCGCTCGAGACAAAGCGTCTGGACGACGGAAGGACGGCTGGTACGTGCTGAGAGGCGGTGGGCAGGCACAGCTGCATTTCGCGGTGCCATACCCACCCAACGACCGCTCACCTATGCATGCACCCACTTCCCACACCTTCAGAACGGCGGGACAGCATGCGCAGTACAACTGTGACTGGCAGGCCAGCGCCGCTTACAGCCCAGGCCCCACACCCACCTGAGTCGACGCCCCAGAACTGTAGGTGCGGAGGGATGGGTGCGCTGCCCTGCACCTCCGCCGGCTGGCAGCGCAGCGCAAGCAGGCGCGCCTCCTCGCCCAGCGCCGCGCTCATCTGGTCCATCACGCCGCAGGGGGCGCCTGCAGGAGGGCAGCAGGGACGACTGGGAGATTGAGCTGCGTTCGAGGCAGCGCACACTCTCAACAAACGAAGATGTTCCCATCTAGGGTTGATCATGGGTTTATCGTGCACCCGCAGCAGCCTGCGATGCCAGTACACTGGCAAAGCCCCAGCCCACGCAGCTGGCTGGCACCCCCCGCTGCCCCAGACATCAAACCCTCAACATGCAGCGCTCACCCACGACCGCGTTCTCCCCTTTTTGGCACAGCAGGGCCAGCGTGCGTCCGTCAATCCGGGCGCCGTGTGCCGCCGCCAGCGCAGCCATGACGGAAACCTCCACGGCAGCAGACGAGCTCACGCCCTTGCCCTCGGGCACGCCTGCACAGGCGATGAATGAGCGATGAAGAAGAGACAGCTGATGCATGCCAGCATGCCGGGTGAAGCCTTCGAAGGCTGCACCAGGAACCAAGCGACCCCTCTGCAAACCACTGCCATTTCTCTATGCCCCCAACCCCCTGGCCCACAGCTATGCGGAACGAACCAAAACCTCCTCACCCGATGACACCAGGATCGACAGGCCCCAGTCAAAGCGCAGCCCCGCCTCGCGCGCCATCACCACCAGCGCGCCCCCCACATACGCCGCCCAGGCGTGGGAGGGGTCGCGCCGGAAGAAGGTGCGTGCCGCCGTGTAGCCCAGGGGCTCGCCGCCGGGGAACTGCCAGAGAAGTTTCAAGAGGGATGGGGAGGGGTGGGGAGGGATGGGGAGAGGGTGAAGCAGTGGCACACAACAGACACCCGCCGACCGCTCCCGCTGGCCACTCCTGCAGACCGCTCCCGCCGACCACCCCGCCCTTGCGCACTTTCCAAAGCAACCCCTCTCGCCGCCGCCCGACCTGCCCCGGCATCACTCCCCGGCTTTCAGGGCGAGATGGTTTGTTGCCCCGCCCGCCAGCCCAACATACCCACCAGTTCTGACAGGTCAGCCTCAAAGGCGGCGCCGTGGCGGAACGAGAGGATGCGCAGGCGGGGCGGCTGGTCGGAGGCGGCGTGGCGCTGCACGGCCACGTGGCAGGCCTCGGCAATGGGCATCTGCAGGCGGAGGGGCGCACGGCCAAGGTGGGTTGGAGTGTTGCGCACGCACCAGGCTGGCAGAACAGAGGCACACACACACCAAGTCCCCAAGCCGCAAAGAGCAGCATCCGGCTCCCCACATGACCTGCTGGCCCTGCGACCCAGCCCCCCCCCCCCCTCTCCCCCCACCCCCATTGACCCCACCTGCATCACCAGCGAGCCAGAGTAGTCTGCGATGCCGCCCATCACGTCCAGGCGGCCAGGGGCGCGCGCCACGACCACGTCCTCCTCAGACTGCACAGCCCGGGGAGAGCGAGAAGGGCATGCCTTGCCGGTCGTGCGCTCCAGGGTGGATAAACGTGGCTGCCAACGCGCTGGCCTGCAGCTGCGGTGGTCGCTTCCGGCGGCGCACCTGCCAGTCGAAGAGCAAGCGCGCCGCCGCCGCCTCGCCCGCTTCGCCGCCTGCCGGCGGCGCGGCCAGCATCTCTAGTGTCTCCAGGAACTGTTGCGTGTCGGGGAAGCGCTGAGGAAGCTCCCCCAGGGCTGCGCAAACAGAGAAGGATGGCAGGGTTGGGCGGTCGCTGGCGCCAGCAAGAGCGGCGGCAGGTGTCTGCAGGAGCGGCGGCGGGTGGGCAACCTCCCGTCCGGGCGCCGCACCGGCGGTGCTCCCATCGCAGTTGAATCTTCGCACTTCCAGCGACATGACGGGAGGGTGGCACGTCAGGGCACGCAACAGGGAGAGCGGGGGTGTCGCACTCGTGTTCCAGAGAGTCTAGAGGGGCCGGGCCTTCTTGGGAAGACAGCGGGCAAGTTTTTCTGGTCATATACAACAACGGGGGGCTCTCAAAGAGGCTGCATTCGCAAGAAAGTCCCGCCACGCTGGCATCGTGTGTTTCATCAATTTGCAGCGCGCGCTGCGCTCCTGTGGCCGTGGACGCTATCGGAGCTCCTTCCGCCACACACCCACATCCTTGTCTAGTGCGCACAGCTTTCAAGGCGCACGGGAGTCCAAGAGCTTGAACGGCAGGACCTCCTCAGACTGACACCGCCCGGCTGCAAGCTTCACACGTTCAGCTCAAGATGCAGGCCGTGCAGCAGCTGATCGAGCAGCAGGTGTTCGCGGGTCCGATCGGGTCCTTCCTGGTGTGCCCTTCCGCCTGTTGTGTTGATCTGCGGTCGCCGAGAAGCAATACCGCAACGTGCACAGCCAATTGGTGGGACTCCCGCAATCTCCTCACTGCCGCCGCCGCTCCTGCCGCCACCGCCGCCGCCGCCGCCTGCAGGTGCTGCGCGCCGCGCAAGAGATGGAGAACCAAATTGACAGCGAGCTGAAGAAGCTGGAGAACCTGGAGGACGACGACATTGAAAACCTGCGTCAGCGGCGCATCCAGGAGCTCAAGAAGTGCGGGGGGGTGTCGCGGCCAGGGTGCCATGCGCCGCTGCCCCGCTCGCCTTGCGGCGCCTGCGTGGTGCGCCGCGGCGCCCAAACCCTGCCACCCACCCTCGCCATGTTGCAGGCTGCAGCTGAAGCGTGCCGAGTGGGCACGCAAGGGGCACGGAGAGTACAATGAGGTGGAAGAAAAGGAGTTTTTCAAGGTGGGTTGGCGGCGCCGGAATATGGTGGCACGACTTGTTTCTTGCAGGGCAAAGGCAATCGCAAAGTGCAGCGCAGGCGCTGGCGCCGTCGGTTGGGACGCCCGGTGCGGTGCGCAGGGCGGCAGCGGATGGTGACCAGTTGGCGCGCCTGCAGCAGCGCCGCATGGCTGCCGCTTATCACTGGTGCTGCTGCACGCCCCCCTGGTGCAGGAGATCAAGGGAGAGGAACGCATGGTCTGCCACTTCTACCGCTCCTCGCTGCCCTGCCAGGCAAGCGCGCTGAAGGGCGCAGGCGGGGTGCAGGCAGCGGGCAGGGCGGCATCGGTTGTGGCCGGGGTGCTCACCACGCGACCGTTGTTGCGACCTTTGAGCGTTCGCATAGCACCGCCACACCGCCCTGCACATGCCCTGCTCCTCTGACGACCCCTGCACCTGCTCCCTCCTCCTGCGCCCGCCCCGCAGATCATAGACAAGCACCTGGCCATGCTGGCGGCGCGCCACCTGGAAACAAAGTTTGTGCGGGTGCACGCAGAAAAGGCGCCCTTCTTGACAGGTCGGTGGCTGGGCTGGGCTGGTGTGGGCGGGCGTTGCGGGCGGTGGTGTGCGTGTGCTTTGTGTGCACCGCCGGGCACGCTGCGCTGCCCAGATCTAACGACGGCACCGCTTCGTCCATGTCGAGCTGCACAGCCAGTTTGTCGACTCTGCCGTTGCCGCGGAGCGCATCATGTTGCTCCCAAATGCACCGCTGCCTTTGCAGAGCGGCTCAAGATCTGGATGCTGCCCACTGTGGCGGTCATCAAGAACGAGAAGACGACGGATTACATTGTGGGGCTGGACGAGCTGGGCGGCGTGGAGGACTTCTCGACAGGCAGGCGCCGGCGGGCAGGCGGGCAGCTGGAGCCTGGCGCGCCCGCCTGTGGCGGCGCCTGCGCCGCCGCCGGTGCAGCTTGTGGGCAGGCCTGGCGTCGGCACGCGGCACCTCTACGGCTGGCCCCTCTCAACCCACCATCCCCACGCTTCCATCCCCTCATGCAGAGACGATTTCGGCGCGCCTGGCGGCGGCGGGGGCCATCTTTGAGGATGCGATGCCGGCGGCGCGCCCAGCTGCAGACGAGGCGCAGGCGCGCACGCTGCGGCAGGGCGGTGTCAGGCGCACCGACAGCGACGAAGATTCTGATTTTGACTGAGCTGCTGAACGCCGATCCCTGGCCCTGCTCTTTGACTGCCCTTCAACCTCATTGACTGCTGACTCGTTCGACTCGTTTTCGCTCGGTGCTCCTCCGCTCCGCTCTGCTGCCCCACTTTGCGTGTGTACATGTGCCTATCGCCTTGCCTGCCTGTAATTTCGGCTTCGCGATGCGCACACCTGCGAATGCGCCTTGTGAGCCTGACCCACGAAGCACTTGTATAAACGGGGCGAGCTCGAGGGCGCGACGCTGGGATGTGCGGGCCATGGCGCCGGCGCCACGCCGCTGCGCCCCTGGCACCGATGCTGCCTGGTGCGTACTCCCTTTGTCACATCTTCTTCTTCTTCTTGAACTGCTGATCTGCCGATCTTGTGAGAACAAATTGTGAGCAGCTGCGCCTCCCCTGATGCTCAGGCGTGCGTCTGCGGCTCTGTCCGCCCCGCTAGGGCTGCTTACGCCCGCAGCGATCGCTGCTTTGAGATCACCACCAGCGCTTGCTGTCGAGCAGAAGCGCAGTTCGGCCACCGCACGCCTCCCCCTGCCGCCGCTCCCGCCGCCGGTGCCGCCGCCGCCGCTCCTCGAACCATGGCAGCACTCTGGCGCGCCCATCGAGGCCGCCGCCACGCCGCCTTCTAGCTGGTACCACAGCCCTGACATTCTGCGCCTGGAAGAGCGCAGCGTGTTCGCACGCAGCTGGCTAGCGGTGGCGCACGAGTCGGCGCTGGCGGCGCCCGGCACCTACGCCGCTGGGGAGCTGGCCGGCCTGCAGTGGGTCGCCGTGCGCGACCAGGGCGGCGTGCTGCGCGCGTTCCACAACGTGAGGAGGCGCACCTGCAGATGCACGGCAGCTAAACATCTGCCAGTGCGTAGCACTGGACAGCAGTACGCAACTGCAAGCCATGCACAGCCGTCGTGCCCTTGTCCCATCCACTGGCAGGTGTGCCGCCACCACGCCGCCATCCTGGCTCCCCCCGGCGATGGCACCCTCGGCGACGGCTGCCTGCGGTGCCCCTACCACGGCTGGCAGTATGGTCTGGACGGCAGGCTGCTGAAGGCCACACGGCTCAAGGGCATTGAAGGGTTTCGCGCCGCCGACCATGGGCTTGCGCCCCTGGCTGCACAGGCCTGGGGGGGCTTTGTGTGGGTGCGAGCCGCGGCGGCTGGCGGCAGCAGCAGCGACAGCTTGGACAGCCGCAGCAGCAGCGGTGGCGAGCAGCGGCAGGCAGCGCACCAGTCGGTGCAGCACGACCGGCAGCAGCAGCAGCAGCAGGATGTGGCGGCGTGGCTGGGCCCGCGTGGCGCTGCTGCGGCGCTGGCTGCGGGCATTGCAGACGCCCTGGTGCATGTGGCCAGCCGGGAGTACGAAATAGCCTGCAACTGGAAGGTGTTTGCTGACAATTACCTGGTGGGTCGGAGCAGGGGTGGGCGCAGGGAAGGCATGCAGGGGCGGGTGGACAGGAATGCCTGCCAGTGGCACATCAGGCGTGCCGGTGGCGATGCACCGCACCAGTGCTGGCGCTGTGCTGCACCTCGACCACATTATTCCGTCCCGTTGACTGCTCCTGCCGCCACTGTGCCTGGCAGGACGGCGGGTACCATGTGAGTGTTGCCCACGCTGAGCTGGCGTCAGGCCTGGATTTGGGCAGCTACTCCTCTGCCACCTACGAACGACTGAGCATCCAGTCGTGCATGCCCGCTGGCGGCGGCGAGGGTGCAGCAGCAGCAGCAGCGGGAGCAGCGGCGGCGGGCGGCGGCGAGGCGGCGGCGGGTGCGACAGCGCGGCGGCGGCTGGCGGGCGGTCGCCCGCCTGCCTACATTTTCGTGTATCCCAACCTTATGCTGAACAGGTGGACAGGTGCAGGTGGGGCAGCAGTTTTGGATGCAGCGCTGCCCGCCCGCCTGCGTGCGACACCTGCCAAAGCTGCCAGTTGGCGCGCCGGCTCTCCCCACGCCCGGTGTCACAACTGCTGCGCCCCTCCTGGCTTACCTGCAGGTATGGTCCGTGGCTGGACGTCAACACCGTTGTTCCCCTGGGGCCCGAGCGCTGCAAGGTGCGCTGGGAAGAGCCGAGGGGTTGGGCAGCGGGGCGACCAGCCGGGCTGTCCTGCGCAGCGCACCGTCGGCCGGACCCCTCTGCTGCTGCACGTGAATCGGGGCCTGCGTCGAATCCCCGCCACCACCCTTTACCAGGTGCTGTTTGACTATTATTTGGAGCCCGCCCTTGCGGATGATGCCGCCTACATCGACGCCAGCCTGGCAGCCAGCGACAGCGTGCAGCAGGAGGATGTGGCGCTCTGCGAGGCGGTGCAGCGAGGCCTGCGCTCGCCCGCGTATGATACCGGCAGGTGGGCGCTCTGACGGTGGGCGGCGGCAAGAGGCGTGCAGGTGCGTGCGGCGCCTGCTGCTGGGCTGCGCGCATGCTGCAGCCTCATGCGACATCCACAAGGCCCCCAGCCCCTCCCTCCCTCCCCCTCCACTCTCCCTCCCTTCCCTTGCTGTGCTGTAGGTATGCCCCTGGGGTGGAGGGGCCCATGTTCCACTTCCACCAGCTGCTTCACGCTGACCTGGCAGCAGCAGCGGCAGCAGCAGCTCCTCTGACAGAGGCAGCGTGATCATGCAGCAGCACCGGCGGCAGCAGAAGCCAAAGCAATGGCCAGGGCATGCCAGCAACCGAGGCAGCACGACCTGGCGGCAGCAGCAGCAGTGACGCTCGTGGGCCAGGGCAGCACAGCTGGTAGCAGACGAAGCGCACCCTGCGGCCCATGTGATGTTACCTGAGCGTGCTGCAGGCAGATTACATCACCAATACATGTATACAATAGAGCAGTTCAGGGGGGCATATCATGGATAGCTAAGCTAGGCTAAATGCTGCAGTGTTCAGATCAGTGTCAGAGCAGGCCCCCTTATCACAGGGGGGGGTGAAGTGAGCTGCATGCCAGCGGACGTCACGCCACAACAGCGGGCTTGGCCACGCAGGAGAGGGAGGCGAGCTTGCGGGCCAGGGAGCGCAGGCCGGCGGTGACGCCCGACAGCAGCGCTGCAGGGCGGCGGGTGCGGGGCGCCAGCGCGGGCAGCGTGGACAGCATGTGTGCGGGCGGCTGCGCCAGGCACTGTGCCTGCAGTGGGAGGAGAGGGTTGGGCATGAGGGGAGTTCAGGGGGCTGTGTGCAATAGGTTGAGGGAAGCAGGGCTGGTGCTGGCAGTGGGCACAAGCAGAGGAACGGTTCCACCTGGCTTTTCCCCCCGCCGGCTCACCTCCTCGGCGGTGAACTCCAGGTCAAGGGTGGGCCATGCGGCGGCGGCGATGGCGGCGGCGGCGCTCGTGCAGACCTCAGCAGCGCAGGCGTCGGCGCTCTTGGTGGATGCGGCGGTGGGGGTGATGGGTGGGGAGGCGGCAAAGGCGGTCGGCAGGTGCATCGTCGCGGGCGGCGTGTAGATGATGAGGTCGCGGCAGGGGGACTGCGGCAGCGCCATCAGGGCGGTGCACTGGTTGGCGTGGATGATGTCGGTGCAGGTGTTGGCGGGCGCGGCGGGCTTGGTGGCGGCGCGGATGGACCAGTGGGAGGTGGCGGGTGCGTCACGGCCGGCGGAGAGGATGCGCGCCAGACGGGAGGTCTTGCCGCCGGCGGGCGCCGGTGCCGCCTTGCCGCCGAAGCCGGCCATGGTCTGGCGGCGGCAGGAGGACTCGGCGGTGGGTGTAGCCGGTGCTTGCGCCTTGCTGCCGAATCCAGAGCCTGCCGTGGTCTGGCGGCGGCGGGAGGAGTCTGCAGGAGGGGAAGGGGTGAAGGGGGAGGGGGGCCACGCGACGGTGAGAGATCTTGATGGCGGCGCAGATGGCGGCGCGCTGGCAAGCCGGCATTGGAAACCCCTCACGCCGCCGCCCCTGCCATGTTCAAACCATGCAAAACCCACCAGAGGCGGCGGCGCGGGGCGAGGAGGCGGGGGCGGGAGCGAAGTTGGTCATCGTGCAGGGTGGGGCTTGGTGGGGAGGGGGCGGGGGGTGGCGGCGGCGCTGGGAGGAGGCTTGCAGATGCTGGGAGGCGTTTGCAGAATGGGCTGCGAGGCGCCAGTCGGCCGCTTTTGTGCGGGGGAACGCGGTGTGCTGCGCCCCTGACCACAGCAGCCGCAAATGCAGGCTGGCGCGCCCTCCTCCGCTGCCCGTTGCATCGCCTACCGCCTGCAGCGGTCATGGGGCATCACATTGCACGCTCCGCACTGCTGGCGGCGACCTTCCTGAGCCTGGCGGCGGCGGCGGTTGCGTCTGCCGGCGGCGCCGCACGCGCCCGCCGCGCAGCCCACCCCGGCCTGGAGGGAGACTGGCAGGCGATGAGGGCTCGCTGCGAAGGCGCAGAGGGCGGTTGCGGCGGCGCCACCCACGACTGGGCCGCCCGCGAGAACTGCATCCGGCGGTGCGTTCCAGCGTCGGTTGCTGCAAGGCCAGGGCGGCATCGCTCCGAAACGTGCTCTCATCCACAGACCCCCTCCCCTCCCTGCAGGTGCATGTCGCCTCCCTGCTACGACTGGCAGTACGGCGATGACCCGCTGGAGGAGGGGGAGGAAGACAGTAAGCGCGGCCCCCGCTTCCGCGCCTGCGTGCTGCGCGAGGCGCCCGCTGCTGCGGCGGGCCTGCCCCGCCACACGCCGCGCCGCTGGGGCGGCTAGGCAGCATCCGGTCTCGCTGGCCTCTCACTGCAGGGAGTCTGCAGGCAACAAGCGACACACAGCAGCAGCCATAGCAGCCAGCTTATACAGCATAGGTCAAAAGGTTGCAGTAAACATGTAAACAAGCCGAGGGTAAACACAGCTGCGAATACACAGGTGCGTGCCCGCTCAATTGCTTCTGAGGACGCTCAAACCACCTTGCCTGGTGCCGTCAGCTGCGGCACCGCGCCGGCATGCTGCGGCTGCCCAGGGCGCTCTGGCAGCGGCGGCGCGACCGGCTGAGGCGGCATGAAGCCAGGGTTGAGGTCGAGCTGCAGAAAGTAGTCGCTGCAATGGGCGGGGAGGGATGCAACAGAATGGCTTGGTTGGTGACGAGCAGAGTACGCAGGAGGCAGGCAGCTGCGCGGCAGGCGTCATGTGCATGCTGAGATGCACCCTGCGTGCACCAAACCCGCGGCACCGAACCCGCGGCTGCGCCGCTGCTTCACGCACCGGTGGCGCTGCAGGGTGAGCGCGCAGCCTGCCTGCGCGAAGCCGGGCGCCCAGCGGTTGACAAACTGCACACACTCTCGCTCCCACACTCCGTAATCTCCTGCAGTTACATGAGGGGAGAAGGAGCCCAACGGGACGAGGCTCGAGGGCAGGCAGGCAGCAGGGCAGGTGACATGCTGATGCGCGTCATGCAGGCGCCCTGCCTCGGTGTCGCCGCGGCATCCGGTGCACGCGCCACCCTTGCACACACGCGCGCCACGCATACACTCGGGGTACGCCCTGCACCCACCGGCATCAGGGTTGATGCAGAAGAGGCCAACGAGGGCGCCGATGCAGAAGCAGGTGGTCCAGCTGCAAAACTGCTTGGTGCCGGGCGTCTCAGTGTACGGGTGCTTCAGGCTCAGCTGCCCAGCATCCTCCATGAACGCTTGCCAGAAGCCCTGCAGGCGGGGGAGGGAAGGGGGATGCAACGTGAAGCCGATGCGTGGCAGGGAGGGGGGCGAGCGGCAGGGGGAGACCCGAGGTGCAGGCCAGCCAAAGGTGCACAGCCTGCTGCTGCGGCCACAGCACAAACTCGTTGTTCCGGAACCACGCCACTGTGCAACTTGCATGTCGAACAAACACAAATGTGAGGGGAGGTTCAAGCGCAGGCTGCGCTGGCGTGAGCTGCCAAGCGACGGCGCACCGGGTGCAGGCGGGCTGCCAGCTGCGGCGGCACGGCTGCGGGGCTGTGGTTGAGGCGGATGATGCGTCCGTGCCCCGTCTGCGAGGCCCTCAGAAACTCCACCACCACGCGGTACTGGTTCTCCAGGTGCGCCATCTGCGGCAGCTCCAAATGCCAGGCGGTGAAGCGGAAAAGGGGCGGGAAGCTGGGTGGCGGCGGAGGCGAGCGCGTCGGGCCTCTTGGGCAGCGGCGCGCGCGATCGACGTTGTGCGGCTTACAGTCGGCACGGTCAGTCAAGCGAGGCTGCGGGAGCCGGGCAAGTGGCGGGGGGAAGTGGCGCAACGTGGAGAGGCGACGGAGCGGCACGCCCTTGAACCTAAAGTACAATGAGAGCTCGAAGGAGGCGAAGGTAGAGTGGCGTGCGACGAGCCGCGCTCAGGAGAACAGGACGGCCTCGGCCTTCTTCCGAGCGAATTTGCATGTCGCGGGTGCCAGCGTCTGCGTTCAACCGTCGCAGAGGTGTGCTCCAAGCGCTTCTTCAAGTGTCGGTGGCCGCCAGCCGCACCTCCAAGCTTCCAGCGGCGCGATGGCTGTGAACGAGGGCGCCAAGCGCAAGTCTGTGCAGGATGCAATCGACAGGGTGCTCTTCAAGGCGAGGAGGTCGCCCAAAGAGCGATGCGCACCTCTGCCGCCGCCGATCCTGCCGCCTACCGCCGCCGCCGCTGCTGCCGCCTAACTCCCTGCTCAGTTGGCCGCACCTCGCCTCGCAGATAAACGAGCTGGAGGCGATCCTGGGCCAGTTTGAGGGCCAGAATGAGCTGCTGCATGCCAAGCTGTGCGTCGGGCAGTGTTGGGGTTGTGCCTTGCCTGGTCTGGTCCACCCGCCGCCGCCGCCATCGCAGCCGTCGCTGGGTTCCACTTTACACCTCCCTCTGAACCGCCCGTGCCTCTCCCCTGTTCCCACCACCAGGAACGAGTACATAGAGGAGATGATCAAGCTGGAGGGAGTCAAAGACTGCATGACGGCCGTCGGCGTGCCGATTGAGATGGCTGAAGAGTTGCTGCGGTGAGCGTGCAGGGCGCGAGCGTGGCTGGGCGGCAGGGCGGCGGCGCTGGGCGCGGGCTGGCCGTCCTGCGTGGCAAGGTATGGGAGACGCAGTTCCGCGGCATTCACCAGCCGTTGTGGGTGCCACATACCTCGCCGTGTTTCCTGCGCCCACCCCTCCCGCTGTGCAGCGCTTTGGACGAGGGCACCAACCCAGACACCTTCACGGTGCAAGTGTTTCGAGACTCGTTGGCAGCCAACCAGGCCAGGTGGGTGCTGAGGCGGCAGCAGTGCGAGCGGCACTGAGGGGCGGTGCAGATCAGGAGGCGGCGCTGGGTGTCCAGCGAGTGCGAGTGAGCAAGTTGGCTTTGTTGGCCGATGAATTGGCCGGTGGGTTGGCCGGTGGGTTGGCCGGTTGGCTGATTGGAGGGTTGGCCGGTGGGTTGGCCGGTGGGTTGGCCGGTGGGTTGGCCGGTTCTTTGGCCGGTTCTTTGGTCGGTGGGCTGGCGGGTCGGAAACCCTTCCCCCCTGCCTCCCCTTTCCCTTTTTGATGCAGCAAGGGCAAGGTGGAGGCATTTAGGCAGCTTCGGCAGCAAGTGATGGAGGGAGTGCAGCGTGCGTTCCCAGCCACAGCAGCCGACTACGCAGCCCTGCGCCAGGCAGCGCCAGCAGCAGCGGCAGCAGCAGCAGGAGAAGCAGCGGCGGGAGCAGGAGCTCCGGAACGGCAGTAGCAGCGGCAGGCGGCGCGACGTGATGAGAACTTGCTGCCAGTTTTCAGACATTTTTTAAGCTCACTCCTGCTCTTCCTACGCCAGCTCAACATTCGGAACTGCCTACCGCTGCTGCAACCCCTGGGGGTGCTCCATCCAGCACTGTCTTATTTTTGCTGACATAACAGCAAAAAATGTCACCTTTTTGCTGTTATGTCAGCAAAAATAAAACTGCTGACACTTGAATGACTGCTCTTGCACCGCTGCAACAACACGCACTTCATGACGCAGGCAGGAGAAACATACATAGTTGATGGAGGGTTAAGGCAGATACAATCAGCTTCCCCAGCGGCGCGGGGTGTGGCGCGGCAGACCTGCCGCAGCGGCGCGCGCCTCTCGCGCCTCGCGTAGCACGCAGGCGCGGAAGCGGGGGCCGCGTGTGCCGTCCTCCTCCCCCTCCTCCAGCGGGTCATCGCCGTACTGCCAGTCGTAGCAGGAGGGCGACATGCATCTGGAGGGAGGGGAGGGGGCCTGTGGATGAGAGCACGTTTGGGAGCGACGCCGCCCTCGCCTTGCAGCAACCGACGCTGGAACGCACCGCCGGACGCAGTTCTCGCGGGCGGCCCAGTCGTGGGTGGCGCCGCCGCAACCGCCCTCTGCGCCTTCGCAGCGAGCCCTCATCGCCTGCCAATCTCCCTCCAGGCCGGGGTGGGCTGCGCGGCGGGCGCGTGCGGCGCCGCCGGCAGACGCAACCGCCGCCGCCGCCAGGCTCAGGAAGGCCGCCGCCAGCAGTGCGGAGCGTGCAGTGTGATGCCCCATGACCGCTGCAGGCGGTTGGCGATGCAATGGGCAGCGGAGGAGGGCGCGCCAGCCTGCATTTGCGGCTGCTGTGGTCAGGGGCGCAGCACACCGCGTTCCCCCGCACAAAAGCGGCCGACTGGCGCCTCTCAGCCCATTCTGCAAACGCCTCCCAGCATCTGCAAGCCTCCTCCCAGCGCCGCCGCTACCCCCCGCCCCCTCCACACCAAGCCCCACCCTGCACGATGGCCAACTTCGCCACCGCCCCTGCCTCCTCGCCCAGCGCCGCCGCCTCTGGTGGGTTTTGCATGGTTTGAACATGGCAAGGAAGGCGACATGAGGGGCGCTTCAATGCCCGGGCTGCGGGCGCGGCCGCCATCTGCGCCGCCATCAAGATCTCTCACCGTCGCGTGGCAACCCTCCCGCCCCACCTTTCCCCTGCAGACTCCTCCCGCCGCCGCCAGACCGTGGCAGGCGCTGTAGTTGGCAGCAAGGCGTCAGCTTCCCCCCCTGCCGACCCGTCCCGCCGCCGCCAGACCATGGCCGGCTTCGGCTCCGGCAGCAAGGCGCCACCGCCGGCTTCCCCCACCGGCACCCCCTTCTACGGCAAGGCGGCTGCACTTGCGGGCGGCAAACCCTCCCGCTTGGGGCGCACATCTTCAGCCGGCAGCGACGCGCCGGCCACCTCCCACTGGTCCATCAGCGCCGTCGCACCCTCTCAAGCGGCGCCTGCCACCGCCTGCACCGACATCATCCACGCCACCCTGATGGCGCTGCCGCAGTCCCCCTGCTGCGAGCTCACCATCAGCACACCACCTGCGACAGTGTGCCGGCCAAGCGCCTCTGCCGCCTCGCCACCCGCCTCGCCGCTGTCCCCCTTCGCCGCGCTCGCCGCCGATTCGCCGCCCGCAGCGCTGCGCCTGCGGACCGCCGCCGCCGACTCGCCTCCTGCAGCTCCGCTCGCCACTTCCACCGCACCGAGCGAGACCACCGCAGCCATCGACCGTGCGATCGATGCCTGCATCGCAGAGTTCTTCGGGGCCTCCGTCTGCGCTGTGGATGCTGTGGCCGCTGTGGCGGCCGTGGGCGCGTGGCCCACCGTTGACCTGGAGCTCACTGCTGAGGAGGTGAGCTTGGTGTGAAGGGGGGAAGGGGGAGAAAGGTCTCGAGGGGTGAGACTGTCGGCGCTCAGTCCTACCAACCTGCCTGCACGACTCTCAAATGTCTCGCGCACCGGCCCCCTAACCTTCTGCCCGCACCTCCCCCCTCCCCCTTCCTTTGCAGGCGCTGTGCGTCGTGTAGCCGCCCGTGCCGCACGCCGCGCCGCTTGCGCTGGCGCCCCGCACCCGCGGCCCCGCAGCGCTGCTGTCGGGCGCCGCCGCCGGGCTGCGCTCCCTGGCCCGCAAGCTCGCGGCCCTCTCCTGCGTGGCCAAGCCGGCTGTCGCTGCGTGATGCGCACCCGCCTCTCAAACTCGCTTAGTACCCCCCTTGTGACAAGGGTGACCCGCTCTGAAACGAACCCTCCACCCCCCATGGGACAAGGGGGGCTGCTCTGGTTCACACTGTCCATTTTTTGCCGCCACTGGCCCCCCCCCCTGCTGTGCACTGCCCTGTTCTGGACTTCCCCTGTTGATTCATCCACGTGCTCCCCCCCTGTGCCTCTTGAGCGCCCTCAGTTTCCCCTGCCCCACACCTTGCCTACTGCATCCTCTGTAGCGTTAGCCTGATCAGCGTGTCCTAACTTGCAGCATCGTTTGGCTCAACGGAGCGGGGAGCAAGGGAACGGAGAAGGGGGATGGGAGAACAGCGGGGAAGCAGTTAGGGGGAAGCCATTGAAAAAAGGGGAAGCACACCAAGGGGCGGCGCTGCCATGCAGGGTGGTGACAAGCGGGCGAGGGGGTGCACTCGCTCGCTGAGCACGGTGGCAGCACATCAAGCCGCAGCAGAGGACTGCGCAAACGTGGCACGCTGAACACGCTGTGCACGCTCTGCTGTCGCGCGCAGGCGTCGTCACCGCACGCAAGAGAAGGCCGCCAGCTGGGGCGAGGCAAAGGTGGCTTCCTGTCCGATGGGGCACGCCAGGTCGCTGCGCGGCCCAAACACGCGCACCTGCACGGCAGAGCAACGTGGGGGTGGGGGGGGGGGGGTGAAGTGTGAAGTGCCACTGGTGGCTGCCTGGCTGCAGGCGGGGGAGCGTTCGCCCCCACTGCCGCGGCCGCTCGTCGCAGCCGCGCGGCCCGCTGTTCGCACCCGCCCCCTGCCCAGGCGGGCTGGGCTTGGAAAGCTGTGGAAAAATGCAGCAGCTGTTGAAGAGGTTGCCCAGGCGCCCCCATTCCGACGCCGCCCCGCCCCTGCCGGCTCGCCTGCCGGATGTGCGTGTCGCGCCCATTTTGGTGGTTGGCGAGCACCGCGACCTGCAGCATGAAGCCCTTCAGGAAGGCCCTGCAGGCGTGCGGCGTGGGTGCGGGTGGGCACAGAATCAATCAATCAATCAATCAATGAATGGGTGGCTGCAACTCCCCAGCACTCACCCCTGGTGCACTGACACCAACCCTGAGCCCTCCCCTCACTGCCCCGCCATTTATCTTCACGACAGGAGCGTTGTGCAGTTGCTGCCATCCCATTTGCACGACAGAGGGCCTGCGCCTGCGCCGCTTGCGCAGCAGCGGCCCCGCGCACTCACTCTGGCTGGCCCTCGGGCGTGAGGGGGATCACCACCCAGCCCTGGGGCTCGGTCAGCTCCACCGTCTGGATCTGCAGGGCATTTGCAGGGCATTTGGCGGCGTTGCTGTTGATTAACCGACTTTGCAAGGCAATTGGCGGCGGCGCTGTTGATTAACCGACTTTGCAGGGCAATTGGCGGCGTCGCTGTTGATTAACTGACTGTGCAGGGCAGTGCGCAACAAACAGGCACGTGCCCAGGCAACGTCGGTGGGTGCAGAGATGTCACGCGGGCGGCGCCTGCTGGCCCGCTCTAGGCACAGCACGCAGAGCGCGACGCGGTGCGCCCCTGCCGCGCCGTCCCGGCAAGGAACGTGTGCTGCAGGGCGGCGGCGGCCCCGCGCCCGCACCCAGCCCCACCCACCTCCCGCAGGTCCGCAAAGGTGTTGCCCACTCGGACTGAGATCTGGGGTGTGGTGGGGCCAGAGGTGGGGGCTTCGTCACGCCCTGGGCACGGCCTTAGCATCAACGAGCATTAGCAGCAGCAGCCAGCAGCAGGCGCGACGGTGGCGGCACGTCCCCCACTTGGCACGCCTTGGTGGGTGTGTAGGACTCATCCAGCTTATAGTCTGCGTAAATGGCTACTTCAGACAGGTACACCTGCAGCATCGTTGCAGGTGTAACACACGCGGTTGCAGAAGTCGAGAGGGGGAAGGGGAGGGGGCGGCAGCTATCGCGGGTGTGGAGCGGCCCCAAGCGTGCCGCCATGCGTGGCGCCTGCACGCCGACGCCGACCTGCCCGCAGAGCGCAGCAGCGTGCCGCGTGCCGCGTGCAGCGGTGCAGGCCTGCGAGCGCCCTGCACCCACCTTCTTTTGAAACTGGACGTTCACCAGGTGCGGTTGCGCGCCGTCCGACTGCCAGTAAGTGTCCTCCCGACCGTCGCGCAGCAGCTCCACTCCGTTGCCGGGCTTGGCGCTGGTCACGCTCCACACCGCCAGCTGCCCCATCTCGCGCGAGACGGTGTCCGGCTGCAGCGCGGCCACCACTGCAGCGGAGTGAAAAGGGCGGGACGGGTGGGACGGCAGCGGCGGCAGGCGGCGGCGGCAGGCGGCGGCGACTGAAGCGCACTTGCCTTTCACCATCGCGTCCCTGTCAAGCAGCTGCTAGGCATCGTCTGGCAAGCTGGAGTGAAGCGGAGTGCGAAGCGGAGCGATCGAGCGGAGTTTGCGGCACCGTGCGGGGCTCTACCGGCGCCACAAGCAACAAAGATCAGTGCAAGTACCGGTGAACAGCTCCGGCGCCTGGTCTCGTGGTCTTCATACTGCGCCGCCAGCGTGGCATAGGGTGTGCCCCGCCCGCAACCTCATGGCACTGTACGCACCCCCCAGCCTGCTTCCTTGTACTTCACAATAATCTAATTGTAGATTATTGCAGGCAACAGCATAACAAACAACTAGGCATGCTGTCGACGGCTGCCAACTGCCATACTGCCAGCCACCACTGGCAGCCGCCAGTGTGCTCCCCAGCCACCCCTGTGCACCCTTTTCCTTTCAACTGCTTTACATCTGCCTAACCACAGCAACCTGTCGACACCGCTGCACCCGTCAGTACAGGATACCCTCAAACACGCTGTTGCGGGCAGGCGCCACCACCGGCGCCAGCTGTCGCGCGGCGCGCCGCAGCGCCGGCACCGCCGCGAGCTCGTCCAGCGCCGCGAGCAGCTCGCCGTACCGTGCCTGCTTGCGGCGCAGGGCAATCTGAAACGCGGTCAGCCCCAGCCACCTGCACCAGAGAGGACACGGTTGGATGCTCAACGCTGCGGGTGTGGTTGCATCAAGCCGCGTGCAGAAGGGACGCAGGCGCAGGCGCCAGTACGGCACAGCTGCGGGCCTTGGGTTGGCCCCAAGACACACCCACCGGATGTGCGCGGCTGGCACGCGCGTGGAGCAGGCTGTCTGCAGCCCCGCCTGGTGCGCCGAGGCGACGCGCCGCCTGCGTGTCAAGTTCTTCATGAAGGCTATGCCTGCGGCGAAGGCCATGGGGGGGGGTAGGCAGAGTGTTGCTGCAGGCCAGGCGAAGGCTGCGGCGGCGGTTGGGCAGGGAGGGAGGTGCATGCGCCGCCACGTGATGGATTGTGCATGCGCCGCCATGCGAGGGCGCTCTCTGTACATGCCACGGCTGCAGAGGGTGATTGGAATTGGTTGGCGGCGCGAGAGGAGAGGACGAGAAGAGCGGGCGCTCGGCGGAGGCAGCGCCGCAGGCAGCGGCCCTGGCCGCACCCTCCCCGACCCTCAACCCACGGCCCAACCCTTCTGCATCCCGCTGCCCTCCCCTCCAGGGGAGCCACCTGTCAGCACCGCGTCCAGCAGCACAGCCGTCGCGGGCGCGGGCGCCGCAGGCAGCGCGCGCACGTAGCAGTGGAACTTCATTGCACCCAGCAGGAAGGCCTGCACGCCAGGGAGCAGGCGGACGGGCACTACCTGGAGAAAGGACGCCACGCGGTCACCGACTGGGCCATCACCCTTTGCATCTGATTCACAGCCTTCCTCACTCTTCCTCACTCTCGCGCTCACGAGATGGCGTTTGTTGCTGCACCAAAACCAGCATGGATTTTCTCCGTCTCTCGTCGCCTGCTCCAAGCCACACCTGGTAGATGTTGAGGCGCACGGTGGGCGCGGAGTTGATGCCGGCGTCCAGCAGCAGCGGGTGGATCTTGGGCCGCAGGTACTGGCAGAGCCGCGTGGCTAGCTGGGAAGGGGCACCGGGGGGTGCGCAGAAGGGGGCATCGGGGAGCGCATAGCTGGAGCCAACAGGCAGCTGGCATGGCGTGGAGTGGCGTGGCGTGGCGAGTCGGGCTAGAGGAGCACGCCTGCTGCGCCAGCGCTGCCGCTCACCTGCGCGCCTGGCTGCTTGCGCAGCGGCAGCGTGAGGGTGGAGGACAGGTGCTCGCCAGCGTAGCTGCGTGGGGGATGTGGTGGCGGCAGGGAGTGAGAGGCCGTTGCACAGTGAACTACCCACGCAGCGGCCGCAGGCTGGTGGCCCGCAAGCGCTGGCGACACGAAACGCGAGTACTGTTGCACCGCTGCGGGCCCGGCAACACGGTGCAACCCTCCTTTCCGAACCACTCCAGCGCTAAGCACGTGAAGGGACTCTTCAGTGGGGATGCAGGGATCCCACATTACCAAGCGCACCGTGTGTAATCCCCCTGAAGCTCCAGCGTTGCTGTGTTGATCAGCAGGCCGCACCACTTGATGAACGTCGCCCCGTCCGCCGACCGCCACACCGCCGCCGGCACGACGGCGCCGCCGCGCCCGCCGCGCCCGCCGCCACTGCTGCCAGCCTCGCCTGCCAGCTGCAGCGCGAAGCTGAGCTTGGTTTTGTCGGAATTCACAAACACGTTGTGTGATTCGAAACCTGTCGGCGGGAGGAGGGTTGCGGTTGGGGGGGCGCGGGGGCAGGGGCAGGTGGGCAGGTGAGCAAGCAGGCAGGGACCGCATGCGCAGAGGCAAGGCGTGCGTGCTTCCCTCCACCAAAGCTGTTGGGCTTGATTGGTTGATTGATTTATTCACCAAAGCGCCCATTGCTCCCAACCAGAGCACTAAAGCAGAACCCCAATGCAGCCTCACCCTGCAGCATGCGGCAGGCAAAGCCCTGGGCCACCGCCGGCACCGCTGTGATGAGCAGGTAGTCATCAACCAGGCGCAGCAGCAGCGACCCTGCAGCGCGTTGTTGGGGGATGGCACGGCACGGCATGACTCCCGGGCAGTAGTGCACCTGCATATCCCTTGATGAGTCGAGACACGCAGACGCAACATGCCCCCCCCCCCCCCCAAGTCCCACCTGCATGCAGCGCCAGCCGGCTGCAGCCCAGCGGCTGCACGCCAGCTCCCGCAGGCGCGCCGCTCAGCGCTGGGCTGAGCAGCGAAGGCGACGTCGATGGGCCAGCTGCCACGCCGCCCGCAGACGCAGCAGCAGCAGCGCCTGCCGCGCCTGCTGCGGGCGCCGCGCCCGCCGGCAGCAGCAGCAGGTCGCCTGTGGGCTGGCCAGCCGCGCCGCCAGCGCCTCCACCGCTGCGCGCGCCGCGCCGCTGGCGGCTGCGCTCGCTGCCCACCTGCCCTGTGCCCTCAGAGCCGCGCGCCGCCGCTGCCAGCGAGCCGCCTGCCCCGCCTCCACCGTCGCAAGGCTGGCCGCTGGCCCAGCTGTCTGCCGCTCGCGCCAGCTCTGTGAGCAGCCCTTTCGAGCCGCTACTGGCCACTCCCGCCGCACCAAAGCCTCCCACGCTGATCACGGCAGCGGGGCTGAGCACCGCGGCGTTGCCGCCAGTCAGGCAGATGACCGAGTCGCCGCCGCCGCCGCCGCCTGCGGCGCCCCTGGGCACGCCCAGGCCGGCGCTGGGCGGCGGCAGCTGCCCCGACAGGATGTGCTCCACTTCAGCGCGCTCCAAGTGCGCCAGGTACAGGCTGCAGGCAGGCGAGTGGTGTGGATGAACAGAGGTGGTGCGACCGGCTCAGGCGAGCGCTGAGATGTGCAGCAAGCCAAACCCAGAGCATGTGCATACCCAGCCAGCCCACACCCAGCCCTGACCACATGCGCAACAGCCCAGCCAGCCCAAGCCTACCCAGCAATAGTACCCCCAAGACGTCTGCATGCCGCGCCCACCTGCACAGCAGCGTGCTGAGCGTCGAGCCCTGCGCGATGCCGCAGGCCTGCGCGCACCAGCGACGCCGCAGGCGGACCAGGTTGGCGGTGAGGTGCTCCCTCAGCGTGGCCAGCGCCTGCTGACGGGTCACCCGATCGTACAGCACCTGTTGGGGCGGGTTCAGAGAGAGAGGGGGCAGTGATGATGGAGTGGTTGGCAACAGGGAAACAGGTGGGAACTGGGAAACATGTGGCAATGGGCGGTGCACACGGCCGGCCAGCGCACGGCATGCGTTGCCAGGCGCTCCTTGCCCACATGGGGCACCCAACCAAACCTGCCGTCGACACCCCCTGCCCCGCCGCTCCCATTGCCGCTTCACCTGATCCGTGTACGTCTTCCCCTTGTGCGCCCCCGCCCACCGCGTCGCCAGCACGGGGAACGCCGGCGGGCCCTCGGGCCCCTCCGCTGCAGCCAGCCGGCGGTGCAGCACCTTGACGGCTCCAAGGCTGGGCACCACCTGTCGGGTGGCGGCAGTGGGCAGGTGAACATGTTGCCGCGCCTCCCATGCCACCGGCAACTGAAAGATGCAAGAGAGCGACCGCCCCGGCTCTCAAGACAAGCCTGTAACGAGCGCTGGCGAGGGCGCTCCTTCTTGCCATATGTCCATCCAACCCAAGAGAGAGCGAGCACACCTCACTGTACTTGAGCACCAGGTAGCTATCGTGGCGCAGCAGCGGCTCGACCAGCGACAGCAGCAGCGGAATTGACACGCTGTCAAAGGCACGCGTCACGTCGACGGACACTGCAGGCAGCAGAAGGGAGGGGGGAGGGGAGCGGGCTGCCGGGTGAGCGAGCTGCTAGCTGCCGCGTCCAGCCGGAGCGCCAGGCACCCTGGGCGTGCAAGAGGGTCCCTTCGTGCCAACTTTGTTTTTGTTTTTGTTTTTGTTGGCATGCAAGGCCTCGTTGGCATACAAGGCCCCACTGCAGGTTGCTCGGCTGCACGCACCGATGAGCGGGCGCAGTGTGTCACCGCCCGCAGCCGCGGCCTCGGCGGCGGCACGCCACTTGCGCAGCCAGGGTCGCAGCTTGCAGTAAGCATCGTTGTACCCGAAGACTGCAGAGGGAGGCAACGGTGTTGGATGCAAGTTGGAGCAAAAATGGTCGGTCCATAGCTGGGTCTCACAGCACCAACTCTGCTGTGGCAAGCACAGCGTGTGCCTGGCCCCAGCGTCCCCCTCACCCCCCGACTGCTTGCCTGAGGCGCCGAGCAGGTGCGGCTGGGTGGAGGCTTCGTGACGCAGCACCTGCATGGCCCAGAAGGCGCGCATGCATGCGGCTGGCGTGGGGTGCCTTGCCAGGTTTGAAGAGCGCAGCTTGCTCTCCAGACGAGCCTGGCGCAAGCCCGCCGCCCACGCCACTCCTCCCCCTCCCTTGCCTGGTACACGTTCTGCAGCAGGCTGTTGACCGGGCGGAAGGTGAGCTTGACCGCTGGCGCGCGGCGGCCGCGCTTGGCGCCCGTCCCTGTATTGACGGCAGGGTGGGTGAACTGCTGTGGGTCTGTGTGAGCTTGGAGCCCCGAATAAGAAAAAGTGAAGGGGCAGGTGTTGTTTCTCCTGCGCTGGGTGCCTGGCCCTGCTGGAGCGCACTTGAAGGACGGGAGGGTGGCGCCCTGCAAGGCGCCGGTGCATTCACTCGACTTGGGATGCAATTAGTAAACTGATACATGCAATCGGGATGCTTGCCGGCTGCCCCCAATAGGGCGGGGCTCCCATTGCCCCATCAGCCTCCATGCACCGCCCCCGCCTGCCTGCGGCTCCGAGCGCACGCACCTGCCGGCTGGCGAGCGCCAGGGAAGCGCACGGTCGAGGCACAGCCCAGGTTTAGGATGGCCCGCATGCCTGCGCGCTTGGGCAGCAGCCGCAGGCGAGCCACCCCCAGCTTGCGGGCCTGCAGAGAGGGACGCAGGTAGCACACCGTGTTCCATGACACTGAGGCATGTTAAGATATTGCAGAGAGGGGCACGGCAGGGCAAGATGCATGGCCGCGACAGAGCGGCGAGGCGGGCGGGAGAGCGGGACTCGCCTGCAGTATCGCCTGCGCCTGACGGGCGGCGAGCGGCGCAAACTGGCGCTGCTGCAGCTCCTCGGTTGCGTCGCGAGCCAGCGCTGCCCAGACCGGCTTCCTGAGGAGTGTCGAGGGCCAGTGGAGGGGGGGGGGGCCGGGTGCGGCAGGTGTGGCCCAGGCAGCACGATGCGCAGCCCAGCATGGAGCAGCGCAGCTGCGGTGCACGGCCCACACAACAGCGTTACCTCGGCCGATAACAGCAGAATGGCACCTGTAGTAGAAAACTTGCTGGCGGTATGCCTCGCTCTCTGTGCAGTAAAAGTGGGCGCGCAGCAGCGGCGCCACCAGCACAGCAAACAGCCAGCCCACCCACAGCGCCAGCGCGCGCTGCGCCGCCGCGGCAGCGGTTGCGCACTGGCGCAGCGGTGGCGGTGGTTGCTGCCGCCGCCGCCGCTGCTGCTGCTGCTGCTGCTGTTGCTGCGCCTGCTGCACATCTGCGTTGCCCGGCCGCAGCCAGGGAAAGCCAGAGGTGCGCAGCCCCTGCATCGCCTGGTGCACCGTCATCTGCTCATACCGCCGCAGGCGCACAAAGCGGCTGCGGGGCAGAAGAGGGCGCTTGAGGAGTGGGTCCGGTGGGAGGCTGGTAGGCAAGATGGCAGCAGCAGGCTGGCACAACCCTAGATCGGGCGCATCTACCGATACATGAGCAGCACTTTCGGGAAGAATCTCAAGCTGCTCACCCGATGGCGGCGCGCAGCACGCGCTGGTTGTGGCAGTCGCCAAGCAGCGCCGCAGGGACGATGGCCCGCACCACCCCCCACACAAACGCCGCCACCCGGCGGTGGGGGACGAAGCAGCTGGCCAGAGAGGCGGGCTGGGCTGGCGCAGGGCCTGCTGCCGCTGGTTTGACTGCTGCTGCTGCTCCTGCTGCTCCTGCCGCTGCAGGCTGCTCTGCAGCAGGCTGCGTGGGCTCCAGGCCGCTTGCGTCAGCGGTCGATGCCGGCCGGGGGCCAGGCGGAGGGTGCGCTGCCGCCGCGGGATCTGTGCGTGGCCGCTTGGGACCCGCCTGCGCTTCCTCGACCTGCCCCTGTTGGCCAGCCAGAGGCTGCCGTAGCTGTGGCTGCAGATGCTGCGGCTGTGGACGTGGATGCACACCCGCCTGCCGCTGCTGCTGCTGCTGCTGCTGCTGCTGCTGCTGCTCCAACTCGAACAATTCATCCATCAGTTCATCAGCTGTGCGCTGCGTCGCCTCCTGAGGCACACCCAGCCGCTGCCGAAGCGACTCCGCTAGCACAGTGCCCTGTGATGGCAGCGCCGCCCGAGCAGGCTGCCCTGCAGGTTGCGCCGCCGCTGCCGCTGCACCTGCACCTGCGCCGTTGCCTGCTGCAAACTTGCCTGCCGCTTGCTGCTGCTGCTCGCGGCGATGGCGTTGCTGCACCTCTCGCAGCTGCGGCGGCAGAGGGCAGTGGTGCTGCAGCAGGATGGCGAATGGGCACTTGGCAGCGCGATCTGCGGCAACCGAGGGGAGGCAAGACATTGGTGGACAAGGAGGGAGGGGGGCACGCGCGCAAGGCCAGGGGCAGTCAGGATGAAGACAAATGCAGGTGCCCGCCAGCCGCAGCAGCGGCGGCGGCGGCGTGCCGCTCACCTAGCAGCCGACGCAGCAGGGGCAGCAGGTGGCGGTGGCGGGCGGGCACGCGACGCGGTCGGGGCGGCACAGTGGACTGCACCGCGGCGTAGCTGCTGCCGGCACGGCCCACTGCACACGAAGACGGAGAGGAAGGAGAAGGGCAGCCACTTGGAGGTTGCGCCAAGGGCAGAGCCTAGCAGGTTCCTGAGCTGGCGTGCCAGGCAGCGCAGCACCTTGCCCCCTCCCCCCCCCCCCCCCCCCCCCCCCCCCACCCCACACACACACACCCCACCACCCCACACACCCACGCTCACAAGTGCCTTTCCATCTCCCACCTGGGCTGTGCTTGGGGTCGAAGATTGCAGCAAAGAGGGTGCGCTCCCCCTCTGGGGCACCCCTCAGCTTGACCAATACATCTGCGGGGAGGGGTAGACGGCGAGGGCACGGCAGGGGTGGAGGGAGGGGGCAGGCCGAGGCAGGCGTCGACAGGGCGCACCCGCTGTGTTCAGTACCACGCAGGCACCGCAGCAGGGCGGCAAGCAGGGGCGGCGGCGCGCACGGCTGCGCACTTACGCTGTGACGTCAGGCCAGGCTTCCGAGAGAAGGAGGCACAATAGAAGATGGAAGCTCGGTGCAGGAGCATGTCAGAAGGGCGCGGCATGCGGGAGGGCCAGAGGGGCGCCTTCTGAGGGGCTGTTGCTGCAGGAGGCGGTGCCGCTGCCGCTGCCGCTGGCGCTGGCGCTGCCGCCGCCGCTGCCGGCCCTCCCGCTGCACCTGCTTCTGGTGCAGCCATGGCTGCGCCCGAGAAGCCCGCAGCAGGCGAGCTCCCGCAGACGGCTGCCGCCCGGGTCGGCTCCGCCGTCGGCACTGCGCCAGGCAGCGCGTCGGCAAACGTTGCCTCAGGCGCAGCGCTGCTGCCCCCGCCGCAGCCGCTGCCCTCCGCTACCTCCACCTCCTCAGTAGAAGGCAGGTGCTCCACTTGCATTGCATCATCCTGCTGCTGCTCGTGCCGCCCTCGCTGCTCCTCTTGCTGCTGCTGCTGCTGCTGCCGTGCCTGCACTTCTTGCTGCTGCTGCTGCTGCTGCTGCTGCCGCAGCTTGGCTGCTCGCCGGCGCTGCCAGCTGGACAGACGGGGTGCCTTCTTTGCAGGCTGCTGCTCAGCCAGCGGCAGTGGCGGCTCCGCTGCCGCTCCAGCTGCTGGCTCAGGAGGCGCACCCGCTGCCGCCGTGGCTGCTGTGTCCTCCTGTTGCATCTCTGCATCGTCCACCATCTCCATGGCTGGCCCCGCAAACGATGCTCCCTCCTGCTGCTGCGTGAGAGGCACTGCCTGAGGGTGTGACGCATCCGCTGGTACTGCTGCACCTGCACCTGCGCCCGCCGCCGCCCCGGCCAGCAGCCGCGTGGCCGCCGCCGCCACAGCCGCGGGCGCCTGCTTGCGCCAGGCTCTTGCCACCTGGCTGATGGGTGGGCCGCTGCAGCAGGAGATCGAGCCGGGGAGCAAGGGGGAGAGAGAAGGGCGTGACACACACGTACCCGCCAAGGCCACACATGCCAACTTCCCCTCCACCCAATTCTCATCCAGCCTGCCCAGCCTGCCCAGCCTGCACTGGCAGCCTGCCTGCACACCAAACTGTCACACGCACACCTCAGCTGCAGGCAACAGGCGTTTGGGAGCTCGGCAAACAAGCTGGTGTGCAGCAGCAGGTACAGCATGAGGGTGTCGCCGACGCGGGACAGCAGCAGCTGCGGAGCGACAGCAGGGCAAGGAACAGGGGGGAGCGGCGTGGGGAGGTGGAGGGGCATGGGCAGGGCAATATGCCGAGCCAGCACCCTGCACGCACGCCCGCTCGTGCTTGGCAGCACTGCTGGAACCGCAGGAGCATGCTGCTTCCTCCCCTCCCCCAACCAACCATCTACCTGCCAGGCCGGGCTGCACAGCGTGGCGGTCGTGGAGTTGTGGTGCAAGGCCTCTGCTGTGGTCATGCCAGGCACGCTGCGCGCGCCGGCTGCAGCACCAGGCAATGGGGTGGTCAGCGTTGCTTCAGCGACGTGTGCCGGGTCCCTTGAGCAGGGGCCGGCCAGGGAAGTGACACACAGCACAGGTGACTGGCACACCGTCGACGCGCCTGGCGTAGCGCAGGCAGCATGCATGGAGGGCAGGACTCCTCGCACCGGCGTTGCGGCGCTTGCGGAAGCCGTAGCAAAGCACGTTGCCGCCCCCGACGCTGGATTTTTGGTGGCCGGAGCGCAGCAGCGCCTCCACCGCTCGGCCCACCAGCTGTGTGGGGCAGGAGGGGGCGGTTTGGTTGGGGGGGCCAAGAGCGTGCGACCGCCGGATCTTTGATCACATGGCAGGACGAGCATGCAAACGGGGAGCAGCAGTGCCTGTTTATCGACACTGCACGCAGTCCCTGATGCAATGTTGCGCTCCCCACCCACGCACCTGGTGCTGGCCGGAAGCCTGGGACAAGGAGAAGCCGTCCCTGAGAGGGGGCGAGCCTGACCGTAGCACGCACCACGTGCGCTCCAGCAGGGCCTGCCGCAGAGGGGGTGCAGCTCATCGGATGAGGTGTGCGGCTGGCTCAGCAGCGCTGCACCACCACACGACAAGCATGACACGCAGCCACGCACCCAGCGGCAGCACCCAGCAGCACCTGTGAAAAGTCTGCGTGGTCGTGCGGCTGCACGAGCGCCGTCGGCAGCGGCGCCGCCTCTCGTGACAGCGCGCTCAGGCGCAGCAGCAGCTGGCGTAAGCTCAGCACCTCGCCCTCCCCGTATAACCGGGTGAGCAGGGGCGGTGGGCCACCCGGTCGAGGCGCTCGGCGCTGGGCCCGCATCTTTGCCGCACGGCGGGTGGCGTGCGCCCTATCACACAAATAGCATGTTGTTTGGACGCAGATCAAATGAATTGCGGCATGCCAGGGGGGATGCAGGACGCCCACAGCTTGAGTGGAAACCCTTCCGACTGGTGCGCATCTGACGACCTCTCGAGTGCAGCTCGCTATGAGCCGACATTCTTCCCTTCTTCTCCAGTCGCACAGGAGGTTGCCCGCCAGCCTTCAGCCGCATGGTGTTCTTCTTCACGCCGCGGGGGCACGGCCCCGGCCCCGACGACTGGCTGCTGTACATGGCGAGTTGCGGTTGTGCTGGCAGTGAGCACAGCAGTGCATGCACGCGGTCAGCGGCGCGAACCACGACGCGCTGACCGCCGCCTGCCGCCGCTGCCTGTCGCCTGCCGCCGCTCACCGCCCTCCCGCCTGCTCCACTGCCAGGGCGTGGACAAGTATGAGAACGAAGACCTCATCAAGTACTCGCTGCCAACTGACGTTTGGTTCCACGTCGACGCCCTGTCCTCCGCGCACGTCTACCTGCGACTGCCCGAGGGTGGGTGCTGCACCCGGCGGCGGCGGCGCTGCAGGGCTGGCCGGCAGATGCGGCGGCGGCGCGCGCGGGGCTCGTTGTCGCAGCAGCTGCAGGACACGATAACTACGTGTTCTGACCGCACTCCACACACACACCGTGCAGGCAAGAGCATGGGTGATATCCCTAAGGACACGCTGGAAGATGCCTGCCAGCTGGTCAAGGCAAACAGCATTGTGGTAAGTTGACTGCAGGGCTGCAGGGGTGGTGCTGGCAGGCGGCGCTGCAAGGGTGCGCCGCAGCCAGGGGCGGGCCCGATGGCGTGTCATGCACGCCCCCGCCGCCCCCACCGCCGCCCCTGCCCTCTCATGTTGGTCACATCAGGGCAACAAGCAGAACAACCTGGCCATTGTCTACACCCCCGCCAGCAACCTGCGCAAGTCGTCGGACATGGCGGTGGGGCAGGTGAGGCTGGGCGTGGGCGGGCAGCTGGCGGGGAGTGTAGCAATAGGGGATGCAGGCCGCTGCTGTCGCTCATGCTGCTGCTGCGGCCGCCGCCGCCGTCGCTGCTGCCACTGCTGCTGTGCTCAACCGCCAGCGCATCCCCAACCTCCACACGCAGGTGGGCTTCCACAGCGACGCCCTGGTGAAGAAGGCCCATGTGGCGCGGCGGCTCAACGAAATCGTAAACCGGCTGAACAAGACGCAGGCAAGGCGGCTCGCGCGGCTGCGCCAGGGCCCGGCACGCAACTGGGCTACAGGGGGCGGCAGGAGGTGGCCGCCAGCGGCGACAGCAGCGAGGTGAAGGCTGGCAGTTAGAGGGGTAAGCTGCACTCCAGCGCAGCGTTTGTTCTGTTGACACACTGCCCACTGTCGCTCATGTGCAGGTGGAGAAGTTCCCCGACCTGGCGGCCGAGAAGATGGCTTGGGAGAAGGAGCAGACGGGGAAGCGCAAGGCGGAGTCGACGGTGAGGCTGGGGCTGGGGCACGGGGCAGGCGGGGTGTCGTGGGATGTCCCTGGCGCCGGCAGCAGCGCGTGCCACGCGTCGTCGCCGGCTGCAACATGTGCCGCGCTGCAAGCCACGCAGCAGCCACTTTGCCTTGCTTCTGCCGTTGCTCGCGTGCAGGCGCAGCGGCGGACGGAGAAGGAGGAGAAGGATGAGCAGAAGCGGCAGCAGGACATGCTAGGTGCGGGGCCAGCAGTGCGATTGTGGGGCTGGTGCTCCCTCTGCAACTGCTGCTGGGCCGCTGCTGCTGCGCTGCTGCCAAGGCCGCCACGTGCCGCCGCCCCCGCCAGCAGCAGCTGCCGTCAGGCGCTGCTCCTGACATCTGCCGCCACGCCGCCGCTGCGGCTGCCTGTGCTGCTTTCGACACCTCATTCCTGCCTTGCCGGCGCCCCATGCAGACTACGAGCACATCATGCGCTGACACGCCTGCCTCTGTTGATGACATCCGTCTTGCAACCCTGCCCTGCCGGCGCCCCATGCAGACTACAAGCACATCATGCGGGAAGAGTCCATGGTGACGGCGGGCGAGCTGCGGGAGAAGTACGAGACGGCAGAGGACTACGAGGTGCGTCTGGTTGGTTGGCGGGCCTTCTGTGCCGCGTTCCCTGCATCCCTCTGCGCTGCATGCCCCCGTCCGTTGCCCCTCGGCGCGGCACGGGGATGTACGGAGCTGTTGGTGGCAGTCTCTGGCGGGAAGGCCGCAGCGCCACGCGCGCTCGCTGCAAACAGCCGCCGGCCTCCGCCTCCAACCTTCACGTGTGCAGGACGATTTTATGTAACCGTCGGTGTTGCCGCCGCGGCGACGTCGCGCTGCATGGAACCTCGCTGGTGCTAGAGCATGCCTCATATCACGTTATCAAGCAATGCCACGACACATGCGCCACGCCATCTTGCACTCTGCTGCATTGACACTCAGGTTGACTGACCCTCGTTCTTGTCTCGGCTTGCTGCTGCTCCTCTCAAGCGCTCTCTCCTTTTTCTTCTCTTCTTTGCATCTGCCACACTTTGACCTGCGCCTCCCCTTTCAATGATTTACAGTTGGGTGTTGGGCCAGCAAGGCCCGCTGCACAGGGTTGTGGTTGGTCAGGCGTAACCGGCAGGGCACAGGCAGGGAGTGGGGTTTGTTGGATGTGCTGTCAACTCAGGTCAACAGTTGCATGCAGGCGCAGCAGGCGGGGGTTGCAGGCGTCGCGCCTGCAGCCAGCCATGTAGCCGCCAGCAGCACGCGAGGGACGCTTCACTCCTGCTCGCCGCTGCCGCCACGGGCCTCGCCTCCCTTCTTTCCATAGCCCGAGGGGTCGGCCATCTGACGGTGTGTGTGTGTGTTTGGGGGGGGGGGGGGGGGGGGGGGGGGGACGGGCGACTGAGCGACAGCTAGGCAGGCAGCTGACTCGGCAGCGAGCGGGCAGGTGAGCGAGCACGTGGCAGGCGGGGCGCAGGCGGACCCACCCCACAAGCAAACCCACTCACGATGCCGGCGCCAAGTTCCTTGGCGCGCTCGCCTGTGGGTGGAAGGATGTTTTGAGAGAGGGAAGGGAGGGTCAGGGTCGCGTCGGCGCGCCCCTCCCCTCCTCGACCCCCCTTCCATACCTCCCTCACTCACCGCCCTTCTTGCCGGCGGCCGACTGCGCGGCGGCTCCGGTTCCGAAATGCTCCTGTGGAGGGGCGGGGTGGAGGTGGAGGTGGGGCAGGCCAAGTTGGCGGGGTGGGCGACGGGGGGACCCGCGGCACCCCTTGAGAAACCCATGGCATCTCTCAAGAGCAAAGTCCCTGCAGCGTCTGCCACGCTCACCTTCTGCATGCCGGTCTTAGTCTCCTCTCCCTCCACAGGCGCAATGTTCACCTGACCTTCCTTCCTGAAGAGGAAGAGTGGAGGGGAGGGAAGGAGGGTGCAGGTGGGTGGGCACCGGGTGCGCGAGGGCACTGCGCGGGCGGCGTCGCAGGCGGGTGACGAGGCGGGGGCCCCCCACCAGGGCGCCGGCCCTGCAGGCCTCCCAATGCCACGCAGGGGGCTGCTGGGCGCACGGCTGGGTGTCCAAGGCAGATTGTGTGGTGGGAAGGCCTGCCGAGAGCTGCGACGACCCGCCGCGCGCTGCCACACCCAGCCACACACTCACTCAGAAGACATTTCGATTGGGTTTGGGGTGGCGACGGGGGCTGAGAGAGCGGAAGGTTGGGAGGAGGCGAGAAGGAGCAGTCTGCCGCTGCCCGGCGTCCAAGAAGGGGGCCGCCGACACAGCGCGCACGCCGTCGCTGCGCCTCACATGTTGCGTGCTGCGTCAGCCCTCTGCACCCGTGGACCCCCCGGCTTGTAGCGGCCCCTGATCACGTTTTCGCTCTTCCCACATCCTTCAAGGTCATCTCACATCCTTGTGGAACCCTCCCGCGCCCCGCTCCCGCCCCCAGTTTAAAATGGCTGCTGCAGCTGCAGTCAAGCAGCAGCTGGAAGACAACTGGAGCAACAGCCGCCAGCACAATGTGTTTCCGCTTGCTCAAATCGATTATATCATGCGCCGCAAACGGGCACAGCAGGGCCTGACGGTAACGCAGGCACCTGCCGCCAGCGGGCGGCGGCGGCGGGGCGCGGGAGGGGACCAGGAGGATGCTGAGCTGGTCCTGCCGCGTTGGGATGTGGAGGTGAGCATACTGTATCTGTAAGCAGGGCTGGAGTTGCTGGATGAAGCGGGGCAGGGTAGCACGAGGGCAGCAGGAGGGCAGCAGGCATGGCAGAACTGTTGATGCCGTGCCCATCATTAACGGACACATCCCCCGCTGTGCGCTGCCCACGATTGCAGCCCAAGGAGCTGAGCAACAGGTTGCTGCGTCAGTTCCATCTGGACAAGACAATTGACGGCAAAGAAGTCCTGCTGCGCTCGGTGTCCCGCAACGACGAGCTGGGCATCGCCCGGCCCCCGCCGAGTCTGCAGCCGAGCTCAACTTTGCTGCTGACGCGGATTCCTCTGAGGCGCCGCTGGTCACGCTCACTGCGGCGGTGAATGCAGAGCTGCTGGTGACGGCAGGCGGCAAACGCCGCCGCACGTGAAGCACCGGCGGCGCTGCCCGTGGGCTGCAGTCCACCTGTCTCCAGCCAACCCAGCTTCGCCCTGCAACAGCCTGGACCCCTCCTGTCAGCTCTGGTGCAGCAGGCAGCCATTTAACGCAGGTAAGTTGGGCAGCAGCTGCGCTGTGATGCGCGCTGCTCCTGCCGCCGCTCACGCTTTCCTTGCCCGACAGCCTGCCCTCTGTCCCACATTCTCGCTTTGCTTTGCACACTTCTCCGGCCTGCCTTGCGTTTCAATTGCGGTGTAACAACGCTCTACTGCAGCGGGCGAGACCAGGGGGCTTGGCTTGCGCGGACCCGACCATCCCCTCGCTCTCAGCAGCTTTTCCGGCGCGGCCTCGCGTCTCTAGAGACACTCTGTGGACCAGGTAACAAGTTCAAAGTGGCGCCGCTGCGCCTCCTGCAGCAGGCAGGCCAGGGGGTCGACCGGTGCAGGGGTCGACCCAGCACGCAACACCATGCTTTGCCTCCGAAGCAGGCCCGTGCGCCGTCGCTACATTGCCTACACCACGCGCAGCGGTCCTCTCAGACAGTACTCTCACTTGGGTGGGCGTCCTCGCGCCCAACGGGCGGTCCAGCCCGCTCTGTGGAAGTTGAGCTCTCACCGTGCCGGCAGCGACTTTGCAGGTACCCAAAACCCCCGCCGGATTGGGGCAACGCATCGGCAGCGCGTAGCGTGAGGCCTGGGACGTCCGCTGTCCTTCTGCCGCCGCCGCCACCCGCCGCCCACCCGCCGCTTGCCCCTTCCCCTCGTGCAGGCACGCCCGCTGCCATGGGCGCGGCCCCTGGCATGGCGGCGGAGCGCGTGCGCACCCGCTGGCTCCGTGTTCTGGGCATGCTGCTGGTCGTGCTGGCGGCATTTGGCACGCTCTCGTGGCAGGCGCTGGCGCTGTCGCAGCAGCACGCCACGGCGGAGCAGCAGGAGCAGCAGCGCTCCGCCACCCGCCGCGCCGCCCCTGCCTCCGTGGCAGCCATGATGGAGGCTTTGGTGGAGGCGCCGCTGCCGCGGCGCAACGCCAACCTGTCGGTGGACGCGCCGCTCTTCTTCTTCCACCAGCGCAAGACCGGGGGGTCGTCCATGCGCGCCGCCATCGTGGACGCCGCTGACGCGCTGGAGCTCCCCTCCTTTGTGCCCTGCTTCCACGGCGTCCCCTGCGACACCTACCACATCGGCAACAAAACCGCCGCCATCTACGCCGGCCACTTTTACTGGGGCGAGCAGCGCGAGCTGGCGCGGCGCGCCAAGTTCCAGTCGGCAGGCGCGCACTGGCGCAACCCGCAGTTCAACGCCTCCTGCCTCACCATGTTCCGCGACCCCATCAGCCGCCTGGAGAGCTGCTACTACTTCCGGTTCATTCAGGTGCGGCGCTGCTGCGCGTGCGTTGGGGCAGGCCGCGTGCTGCCGCTGCGGTGCCCGCCTGCCGACGGTTGGCGTGATGCTGCGCTGGGTCGCGGCAGGGAGCCGGCCAGGTGCTGCCGCTGCGGTACCCACCTGCTGGTAAAGTGACGCTGCTGCTGCTGCGCCGCTGACATTGTGTGTGCGGCCTGTAGGACAGCTGTGCCTGGGCAGCCAGTGCCTTGCAAGGCCTGCCTCTTGCTGCGCACACACAGCTGCATTGCACGTGGCAGCCAGCGCCGGCATTCTCTGCCAGCCCAGCAGGGCGGTCGCATGCAGACGCGGGATTTGCGTGCCGCCCCCTCACCGCTACGCCGCCTGCCGCCCCTCCCCTCCCCTCCCGCCTGGGCCCTCGCAGGAGCGGTACATCCGCCACAAGCACTACACCTGCCTGGACAAGCTGAAGCCTGCGGAGATCAACCACATGTTCACAGAGGGGCGGACCCTCTACGGCCGCAGCTGCCTCAACGAGCCCTTCCGAATCCTCAGCGGCCTCGTCGACGAGCTCGACCTGGCGGCGCTGTCGGCGGCGCCCGCCAGCGACAACGCGCTGCTGACGGCGGCCCTGGGGCTGACGCTGGACCACCTCAAGAAGTGCGTGCCCGTGGTGCTGGAGCGGCCCGAGAGCCTGCGGCTGGTGCGGCACTGGTTCCCCCAGCTGGCGCCAGCGTTCGAGGAGCTGCGGCACGAGCGCAAGGGCCGCATGCCGCGCTGCCCGCTCAGCGACCGCACCAAGTCGCTGCTGGCAGACCTGGCAGTGGGGGAGCGCGTCGTGTACGACGCGGCGGTGCGGCGCATGGAGGCCTTGCTGGCAGCGCTGCCGCCGGCTGAGGAGGAGGAGGAGGAGGAGGAGGGGGCGCCTCGCGCCGCCGCCGCAGCAGCAGCAGGAGAAGAAGAAGGAGAAGCAGCGGCAGCAGCAGCACAACGCAAACCTCATGACAAGGGATAGGTGCCTGTAAACGAACAGCCTGCTTCAGTAAACGGGTAGCCTGCTGCGCAACGACCGGAGCCCCTCGAGTTATTTCAGGCATTGGCTTGCAGGGGTGCTGCTGCTGGTGATGCGACTTCTTGCGCATGTGCTGCTCAAAGCAGCAGACCCTTGATGATATACTGGCACGTTCGAGGTGCCAGCCAGAGCACAATCTGCCTGTCCGCAGCGCCTGCCGGGACGCAAACGTCATGAGCAGCAGGGAACTGCAGGGAACTGCACTAGAGTGGCGTGGCGCTGGGACCGCTGCAGACAACTAGTCTCCTCCGTTGAAGCTTTGCTAGCGCCGGCCAGACAGGCAGCGTAGCCGTGCGCTAACGCGAGCGATGCCCAGCTTGTCTGCAGCTTGCAGCGCCTGCCCGCTTCGTTAATGCTACCGACAGCGATTGTGCAGCGTTAGGGAACGTGCAGCAGCGCAGCAAGCCGCCGCAGCAACTTCCCCTCAACCAAACTTTGGCGCCCCGTGCGCTGCGGCGGCTTGTTGCCGAATTAAGAGCGGGCAACAAGCCTATTAGCTTCGATGGCAGCTCAAGCCGTGCGCTCCCGCTGGTGCGCCCTGCCGCCGCCGCTGCCTAGCCGCCGTTGCTGTTGCGAGGTGCTGCTAACTGAATTGTGGGGTGGTGGCCACCTGACATGATGGCAGCGACTCGCCCCCTTGCTGCAGCAGTGTGCCTGCTTTACTATGCTTTACTATGCTTTTTGTCACGTAACCCTGGCTTGGCTGCCGCTGCTGCAGGTCGCCCCGCCTGGTCACGGCAGTTGTGGTGATCTGCCTGTTGGGCATCTACACCTTGGCGCTCCAGCCTGCCGGCACCAGCGGCGGCGGCACCATCACCCCCCGCAGCAGCAGCACCCCCAGCGGCAGCAGCGTCGGGTCGCTGCGCGAGCGCCGGCCGCTCGTCGAGCCCGCAACATTTGGTGGCGTCCGGCGTTACGCCATACCAGGGGAACTTGACCCAAAGCCGTGGGACGGTCCGCCCGTCTCCGGCGTGCTCCACGTGTTTCTGAAAGCCATGAAATGGCCCGACGGCCACCTGCGAATGGTGAGCCGACAGCTGGCAGCTGCGGCCTGTCGCTGCTGCAGCAGCTGCCGCCGCCTGCTGCCGCCCTGCCCCTGTGCCCAGCCCGCTGCCTCCCTCTGCTGCCGCTGCTGCTGCTGCTGCGGCCGCAGCAGCAGCCCTGACGCTGCCCCCCCCTGCCCTGCCCTGCCGCCTGCTGAGCGCAGAAGGGGTTTGTGTTTTTCGAGCCGGCGACGCTGCCGCAGCTGTGGCTGGACCGTAAGCTGGGCGCGTACTCGTTGTACAACCCACCCCAGGTGCCGCTGTTTTTCAAGTGCCAGGGGCCGAGCTGTATTGTGGTCCAGCCGGCCGCGGCGTTGCATGTTCGTGGTTTGGCTGATGGCGATCGGCAGCCGCTTGCTCGAAGCACATCTTTGTTGCGTGAACGGCACCTGATATACAGCACGGTCAGTGGTCGGCGCAGCCGCCTCCCATTGCCCTTACTTCAACGCAGTGGCTGCCCCCCCATGCCTGCCCCCCAGGTGTACTACTCGCTGCGCATGGGGCTGCGCTCGGAGGCAGAGGGCTGGGAGCGCGAGATTTCCCTTGAAACGGCGGTGAGTGCCTGTTGTTGCACTTTTTTTAGAATACTGTGTGCGGCTGGAGGGATGGGACAGGAGGCGTGTCGTGGGTCGGCGTGGATTTCAAATGGGGTCGGCGTTGCATTCCAGATGTCGCGGAAGCTGCCCTGTACTGCGCACCCGCAGGCCACAACGCCACGCCGCTGCGCCTTGAAGCTGCGCCGCGCGCCCCGCGCCTCATCCCGCTGCCGCAGGTGTGGGCGTGCGAGCGCATCGCCAACGACACCGAGCACGAGGCGTGCGTGCACCGCACGCGCGACGTGCTGCGCAACCTGCCCCACACCGAATCCCCAGACATCTCCGTGGACCTGGGGCCCACCGCAGCGACCGACCTGCAGCTGTTTGTCTACGGCTGGCCCCGCCACGTGTCGCTGACCAGCCTGCTGGACGGTGCGCTGGCGGCGCCGCCGCCGCCGCCGCCCCGGGGTCCGCCGGCGCTCATCTTTGCGCTGCCGTACTTCTCTCATGTGGACCCCGACCGCGTGGCGCGGCTGCTGGGGTGGAGCACCGCCTACCACGCGGCGCTGGGGTTCCAGGGGGCGGTGATGTATGTGCTGGCCAAGCACGCGGCGGCGCTGCGGGCGCACCCCGGCGTGCGCTCCCTGCTGGCCTCGGGGCGGCTGCGGCTGGTGCTGTGGGACGAGTTTGCCTGGCTGGAGGTGCGGCGGGAGGGAGGGGGGCAGGCAGCAGCAGGGGGCATGCATGGAATGGCTGGGCAGCGCTAGCGCATGCCGCGCCGTGCGTTGACGCCGCTGCCTGCTTCCAGTGCTTTGCGTCGGCGTTCTCGCGCCACCCCTACAGACCACCTTTGGCTGATGCCTGCCCATCTCCAGGCTGCCTGCTGCCGGCGCCTGCACCATGCCTGCTGTGTGGCTGCCCCGACCCACCACACAGGCCGCATGCTTCCCTCTCCGGCCTGCCTCCAACCCACCTGCCCACTCACCCACCCCTGTCTGTGCCACAGGGCTGGCGAGATTTCGACCTGCGCGTGCAGAACAGCCACAGCGTGCTGTCTTTCTGGGGGGAGCATGTGCGCGTGCTGGTGGCAGACATAGATGAATTTGTGGTGCCGCTGCGCCGCGGCGACACCCTGCCCAAGCTCCTCTCCTCCGGCTGCCTCGCCTCCCGCCCGCCAGAGTGCCTGTACATCCAGCGGCGCAATGTGTTCACCCACGGCAGGTGTGCGGCGGCGGTGCCTCGTTTCACGGAGGCGCAACTGCACAAGGGGGGTGGGGGGCTCTGAAAAGCTGAAAAGCGGCGCAACGTGTTCACCCGTGACGGGTGCGGCGACGGAGCCTCTGACGGCACGTGAGGCAACTGCTGCAGAGGGTGCTCTGGTAGAAAGGCTGGAAGGCACCGCCCGTGGCAAACCTGCTTCCATGCGCGGCTCGTGGGTGGCAAAGACGTCGAGAGGGGCTCTGCTGTCATGCATGCGGAAAGCACACCCGCCCACCAGGCGTAACCCTGTTCTTCCTCCTCTCTTCCCTCCCCCTCCTCCTTTCCTTCCCCTCCTCGACAGCGGCAAGCCGCCTGTCAACGAGGCACAGCTGTGGGCAGAGCCCGGCCCGCTGCCGCTGCTGCAGTACCGGTACCGCAGCATGGCGGACCACCACCTCCACAACAACCCAAAGGCAAGCCCCGGGGGGAAGCAGGCAGGCGGACGGGCAGGCCAGAGAGAGGCAGGCCAGAGAGAGGCAGGCCAGAGAGGGGCACGCCTGTGTGCGCATGGTACACCGTCCGACTGGCTGGCACACTTCCTGCCTCACTGCCGCCGCCTCCCCTCCCCTCCCCTCCCTGAAGGCCCTGGTCGACCCCAGCCGCGTCTTCCCAGTGCACATACACTACAGCGCCGTCTGTGCAGGCAAGCAGCAGGGCGGGGGTTTCCCTGCCAGCTTGGCTTGTGCTTTGATCATCAGTGCGCAACAGTTTGCCACGCACGCCTGCTGCACTGCAGCGCCGTGTGCGCAGGCACGCAGGACGCGCAAGCGCAGGCCTGCCTGCGCCGGGGGCCCCGCGTGCCCGTCTTCAGGAACGCCCAGGGTTGTCTGCTTTCGTGCTCAATGGGCGGGCACCGACAGCCGCCACGCCACGCGCCCACCTCTACCCCCCGGCAGGCACCGACCAAGTGGCTGCCAGCTCCTCCAAAAAAGGCAAGCTGCGGTCGGCGTGCAGCAAGCGGCGGCGCTGCGACTGGGTGCCCCTCGACTGCGTGTGGATTGCGCACGTCCCCAACATGCACCGCCGGCGGATACGGCCAGGCAACCAAAACATCAGCCGCATAGAGCCAGACGACTGGCTGTGGGCAGCAGCAGGCGCCCCTGCTTGATTGACACCCGCTGTCGCTGCCCACATGCCCGCATGCTTGCCCGCCCTCCCCCTGTAAACGCACGTGCATGCAAGGGCGCTGGAGGTGCTGGCAGGGAGGGACCTGGGCCCCGGCTGTGGCGCCCAGCTGGCGTCGCCGTGCCTGCGCCTGGGTGCAACACAGTTTGCGGTCTGTCGAGCAGGTCTCATGGGACGTGCTAGTCAACTGCCAGTCTTCGAGGGACCAGTCCTTTTAGGGGCCAGTCAGCAAGGGACCACTCCTCAAGGGACCCTGCTGGCAAGCGGGCAACTCTAGCCCACTCGTAGGAGTGAGCACGTGTGTGTGGCCTCGCTCACCCGCTTGCCCCTTGGCGCCAGCCCGATCAGGCAGCCCCGAGGGTCACGCGGCAGCAGCCGGCCAACCACCGACGCTGCCCTGAAGTGCTTCTTGCCGCTGCTCCCTCGGCTGCGGCCCCCCCCTAGTTCCCCTACTCAACTCCACCGCAGCGCAGCAAAGGGTCTCGCTTTCTTTACATTAAGAAAAATGAAGAGGAAGGAAAGATGGGGAGGACAGGCAGGGAAGGGTCAGGCAGGAGGAGGGGCGGCGCGCTGCCGCGGCCGTCCCGCTCCTTAGGATGCGGGTGCTAGAGGGGGTAGTAGAGCTCGCGGTACCCGTACCGTGAGGGGGGTGCAGAGTGTCAACCAAGTAGTCGTGCCAAGAGTCGGGGGCAATGGCCGCGCCGAGCACGGCAGTTATGGTGAGGGTGGGGGTGGTAGCGTGAGTGTAGGTTCGGGGTGTGCGTCGCTTTGGGTGTGTGGGTGTGTGTGGGTGTGGTGGTGGTGGTGTGTGGGTGTGGGTGGTGGTGGGGGGGTGGGGGGGTGATGGTGGTGGGGTGGTGTGGGGCCAAAAGTGCTACTAACAGCGATCAGGGGGCATGGAGGCCTTGGCCGTGGGTCGGTGGGGTGGGGTGAGGTGGGGTGGGGTGGGGTGGGGCCAAAAGTGCTGCTAACAGCGGTCGGGGAGGCATTGTGGCTTTGGGCGCGGGTGGAGTCCTCGCCAGCCTACGGGCATGCAGCAGCTGACACAGTCACTGTGCCTGACACCTTAGTCACGCATGCCTTGGGCGGCTCGACAGCGTGCTTCAGCAAGCCGCCGGTTGAGGTCCAGGCGCCAGCTGTCACATGGGCAAGGGCGCGGGGTGGGGCGTCAGGGGTGGGACCAAAGATGCATCAAGGCTTGCCTCCGGTGGGGCGGCGGCGTGCGGCGCAGCAGGGTTGCAAGGGCAGGCAAGGCGCGCCGGGCGTCGGGCGTGGCAGCTTGCGCTCTTGAGCCCGGCCCCACTGCCGTGCGTGGCGGAGCGGCAGGACCAACGCAGGCAGCAGCCAGACCAAGGCCCTCTCGCTCACATCCGTAGTTGATGGTGATCTTGGTGCGCGGGCTGGGCCACGCCAGCGAGAAGGCCGCCCAAAAGTCGCCGCTCAGCTTGCCAGAGCCGGCATCGGTGTACTGCACTTTCTCTGGTTCGTCCCCCAGGTAGTAGCCTGCGGGCCGGGGAGGGCAGAGGGGCGGCAAGCAGGCGCCGGCGGTGTTGCCGAGGCGTGGTAGGCGGGCAAGGCAGCTGGCACGGCGGCGGCAGAGCATCAGCAGGCCGCCGCCCTCCGCAGCGTACGCGGCCCAGCACCAGGCTGGCAGGCTGTGCTGCTGCCCCGCACCCACCGGGCAGGTTGTACTGCACTGTGAGGACGTTCCCTTCGCTGGCTGTGTAGGCAAAGAAGGCATCGGTGCCAGCCATGCGACCCTCGCTGGTAGGGTTGTACCCCCTGCGTGGCAACGCGAGAGGGCAGGGAAGCGGGCGTGAGACAACAACACGCCGCGCAGGCCAAGTCAGCGCCGCCGCCGCCGCCACAGCGTGCGGTGCTGCCCGCGACCCCGCCCAGGGCTGCGCCTGCCGCGCCCTTCCCCCTTGCCAGCGCACCAAGCAATCCACTTTGGGTTGGTACCATCAAACGGCGCTCTGTGGGCGGGAGGGGAGGGCAGGCACCGGCGGCAGGAGCGGCTGACACACGTGCTTACGGGTGCATACTAACTAACGCAGCAAGGGGGCGGCTCGCTTGGGGCAACCCACTGGCGTGCCTGCCGCTGCCAGCACGTAACACTTGCCTCCTCCCCCCCCCCCCCCACCCCCCACCCCCGGCCCTGGCCCAGCCCCTCCCGGCCAGCCCCCTCGCCCCTCACCTAATCGCCACCTGCAGCTGGCTTCCGGAGATCTTATAGTATTGAGTGTATGCCACGCCCGGGTTGGAATTGGTCAGGCACGCGTCGTATTGCACTCCTCCCACGCAGCACTGCGCGTTGGCGGGGCACGCGGCCGCCGGCGGCGGGCGTGGCGGCGGGGGGCGGCGGGCCACGGGCGGCGGCGAGGGCAGCGACGGCGGCACGAAGGGGCCGGCGCCCCGGTTCAGCACTGGGTGACCGCCGGCCACGGTTGCGCCGATGTCGGCAGGCAGGAAGGGGATTTCTATGCGGCCGCTGACCCAGTGCATCTGGAAGGGAGGGGAGGTGCAGCAGCGATCGGGGCGGTTTGATGGAAGCATGCAACCTGGCTGGCGCCGCGGCACGCCCGCCTCAGCAGCGCTCCCTGCTGCCCCCCACGAGCGCCTGCGCTCCCGCGTGGGCAGCTTCCCACAGCAAGCGCAGGCCCCGCCAACTTGCAGGCATTGCGCGCCAAGTCGCGGGCATCAGGAGCTGCTGGCTCCCGCACGACCGTGCCTCAAAACATACATATGTGCCCGCTGGCAGCGGCGCCTCGCTCGGACGCGACGGGGGCCCCCCCACGCGACGCAGCAGCAGCAGGGCAACACAGCAGCAGCAGCAGCAGCAGCGGCAGCAGGGCAACAAAGCAGCAGCAGCAGCAGGGCAACGCAGCAGGAGGGCTCACCACATAGGAGCCCCCCAGGAAGGGCCCCATGGCGAACATGAGGGACAGGCCGTTGGGGTTGGCCAGGCTGCGGCTGCCGGGCGGGAAGGGGATCTTGCCCGCGCGGGCCGCCATCAGCTGATGCGCCCGCGGCAGTACCATGTCGAAGGTGGTGACCAAAGCGTTGCCGCTTTGGTACGCCCTGCACAGCGGAGCAGCATGGGAGCCACGTCATCAAATCACGTCAATTTTGATTTGGAGGCAGATGGGGCCATGCGCCGCTTAGAGGGGCTGTGGCAGCAAGCTGGGGCTGCGCCGGGGACTCGGACTCGCGGCGGCAGCGGCAGCAGCGCAACAGCAGGCAGCAGCGCCGGCGGCAGCAGGGCTCACGTGACGGTGCCGTCGCGGAAGACGCCGGAGGTTGCTGCCCAGCTGTCTGGGTAGGTTCCCGCCAGCTTCCTGGTGACCACAGCGGCGCCTGCAGGGGCGCAGGGCAGAGCATGCGGGCGCACAGAGCTGCCTCAGCGCAGGAGTGCAGCAGCGATCCGGTTTGCAGTCCTGGTTTCCCCCATCCCCCACAGATTGCCCTTGCCGCAGGATCAGGCAGCGGCTGCTGCGCCCATTCCTGCCGCGCTCTCTCTTTGTTTCATGCCGAATGGCGCGCACGCGCCTCGTCGGCTCCCCGCCCGCCCGCAAGCCCAGCCACCCACACCCACCTGTGCGCGTCTTGGAAGAGAAGCGCACCGGGCGGGCGATGAAGACCTCTCCGTCCTTCATCACCCGCACATTCTGCTCGGCGGGCAGCCCCAGGGCGGCCCAGCCGGCGCCGCTGTTCTGGCAGGCATAGTCCTTGATGACCAGCGCTCCACGCAGCACCACCTGGAATGGATTGGAAGTACGGTTGGTGGTGGTGGTGTGTGGTGTGTGTGGCGTGTGTGGTGGTGGTGTGGTGGTGGTGGGTGGCTGGGGCACGGGATGGGGTGGGGGCCGCGGGGCGGCGTCGGGCTCGGCGTCAGGCGTGCGCGACACACACGACCTTGCAGGGGCACCTGACAAGGCAGTCGTCACCTTCCTCTCCCCCTACCCCCCGGGTCCCGACCTGTGTTGCCAACAAACGAAGCACCGCATGTTTCTCTAGCTGGCACTAGCACGACCAGCCCTTTGACCAGCATGCGCCCCCCCTCCCCGGGTGCTCCATGTCAGCCAGCGCGTGTGCCCTGGCCTGCTCACCTGCCCGCCGATGGCCACAAGGCTTGTTGCCAGCTGCACCCAGCGCCCGCTGCCAGCGACGGCCTCCACCTGCATGCAGCGCCTGCGGGCAGCGCGGCCAGAGGGATTGGCGGCAGTTCGCAGTTGGAGTGGTTGACGGTGGCAGCGGAGGCCGTGGCAAGAGAAGGTTGGGTGCGCCTCCGCTGCCCGCCTCGGTGAGGGCCGACCGCCCGGCGGCGCATGCCCGTGAGGCCCACAAGCTACAACGGCTGTAGAGTAGGTTACAATGGAATTACCCCCCGGGAGAGAATTACCCGGAACTACAGACCAGCCCAGCACGTTCACACCTGTATTTGGGGGTGCCGTACGTTCCCAGGTTGACCACGCAGCCTCTGCCGGTGCCAGGGATCTCTGCAGCAAGGCGTGGCGTGGCGGGCGAGGGGTGCGAGCGGCGCGTCGACGTCTGACCAGGAGGGCGGCTCCCTGCCGCCCACCCCGGCCTGCGGCTGCACCGCCGCAGGCTAGCGGCAGCCCCCGACTGCGGCCGCGCTGCCCCACCCCAGCAATGCGACGCCCTGCAGGGGGAAGCCTGTGCCTGGCTTGAGGCTGGTTTGTCCTAGGTGGTGCAGCTGCACCGCCCTCCTCCGCCTCTGCCTGCACCATCACGTTCACATCTTTCACGTCTCCCAAGAACATCTCTATTTCACACATCATTGGGCAGGCACAGGCACGTCGGAGCCCCCATGACGCTCACGTGTGCCCTGCAGGGTGAACCCAATGTTCAGCTCCGTCTTGGCATTGTGGCAGGTCTTGGCGGAGCGGTACGAGATGCGGTACACGTTGCCGCCACCTGGCACGGCAGGGAAGCGTGACGAGGTGTGCTCAGCGCGGAGGCAGGCTGAAGGGTGGACCGCCGTCGAGCGTTGCGTGCTGCATGCCATTCGCTGCCAACTTCGGGAGGCAGGGCATGCAGCGCACACACCTGGCACGTCGTCGCTCATCAGCAGGCTGCCATCCGGCATTTGCTCAACATCCATTGGCCGGACTGCACGCACACCAGGAGGGGGGGGTCGAGAAGTGCGCAGAGCAGGTTGGCAGGCGGGAAAGAGCAGCGGCGGGGGAGCTCCGTCCTGGGCCGGACTGCCGCCCACCCAGCTGGCGCAGCCAACCGCTGCCTGCCAGCACACCGCCCGCCTGACGCCCTTCCACCAGCGCGCGTGTGCACAGGCTGGCAAGGGCCTCCAACCCTACCCCACCACCCTGCCTCTCCTCTGATGCCCGCCTCACATATGTAGCGCTCGTTGGGCTGCCGCGGCTGGTCTGGCCCGTTTTTGCCGCCCTTGTCTCCGGGCACGCCCCCCGACAGGAAGGGCAGGAAGGACTTCACTTTGGTGGGGTTGGCCGGGTCGAGGACCACTTGCATCAGCCTGCGGGGGCCGGAGCAGGCGTTTAGAGTCGACTTGTGGTTGGTGGCGATTGTCGAACAGGGCAGGGGCAGGCACAGAGCCGGTGGTGGTGGAGGTGGTGGTGGTGAAGGTTGGTGCTGAGAGACCGCAACGAAGCTGGGGCGGCGGGCGGCCGCATGAGGGAAGCAATACAGCAGAGCAGCCTGCGCCGGCGAGCCAGGGGGAACAGCGGCAGGGCGGCTGCGCGGTGAACGCGTCAGTTGATTTTAAGCTTGTGGTACTACGCGCACGAATGGGTGGGTGACGACCGCGCTCACCGTGCGCCGATGGGGCGCTGCCGGTTCCAGCTGCCGTGCTGCGCTGTGATGATGGTCTTGTCGAAGGTCTTGGGGAAGTTGGCACCAGAGAACCAGCGGTAGAAGCGCTGCAAACAAGGGGGGGGGGGGGCGGCGTTAGGTTTGGCCCCGTTCTTGGGTGCAGAACACGCCGACCGGACCAAAAGCAAGGCACGCGGCAGGGACAGGAGCCAACCAAGAGAGGGGCCGAGGCGGCGAAGCAGGGCGGCGTGTGCAGGCATGCGGCGCACCATGCCGAGGGGCGCTGTGTGGGGTCCCATGGCCTGGATGGCGGGGGTGTAGGTGAGGTTGGGGCCTGCGGGGGGGGGGGGGGGGGGGGGGGGGCGCACAGCAGCGCGCAGCGGTGGGGCAGCGCTAGGCAGCGCCGGCAGGGGCAGGGGCAAGGGCAGGGGCGGCACAGAGAGGCTTCGCGCAGGGGTTGTCACGGTGCAGCCTTGGCCCAGCGGGCTGCGACGGGCGCGGCTCGGGCAGCAGCAGTGTTGCAAACGATCCTTTCGACCGGCCCCAAGGAATATGGGGAGGCGGGCGCCACGGTCTCACCGTTGCACCTCAACTGCTTTTGGCCGATGTTCAGCGCTGGATCTGCAAGGCTGGGGCCCACGCCCGGCAGGCGGCGGTACGGCTGAAAATTGGCGCCTCCGACGGCGGTGGTGTGGCAAAACGGGTAGCCAAAGTTCTGCTGGCCTGCATGTGGCAGCGTGGCAAGCGGGGAGGGGGGGAGGGAATGGGCGCAGCCCCAAACGCGCACGCCGGCCAGGCGCAAGCTGCGCAGGGGGGCAGGCCGGGGCACCGACGGCGTAGCAGAGCATCCCTTTCGGGCGGGAGGGGAGGGGAGGTGGGGGCCGCGCACCAGGGGGCTTCGTGATGACGTTCAGCTCGCAGTCTGGCCGGTTGTCGGTCACATCTGGATCTAGGTCCCAATCTGTTGTGTGGGAGGTGGGGTGGGGTGGGGTGGGGTGGGGTGGGGTGGGGTGGGGTGGGGTGGGATGGGGTGGGGTGGGGTGGGGTGGGGTGGGGTGGGGTGGGTGGGGGGTGGGTGGGGGGGGGGGGGGAATGTGTGTGTGTGTGGGGGGGGGGGACCAGCAGGGCGCGGGAGGGCTGATCGTACAAAGGGCTGCACGTGCATGGCGTGCATCTGTGCGGCGGCACACCAACTTCAGGGTGTGGCACATCCGCAGACGCGCAGGGCAAGGAGGGGAGAGCGGGCGGGGCAGCGCACACCGCACACTAAACACACTGAGAGAGCACTCACTGTCGCGGCCGTTCTCTGTGAAGTACAGCTGCCTGCAGGTGCAGGCGCCAGCAGGACGGCGTGAGGCGGCAGCGACAGGCAGGGCCTGCGGCGCGCCAACTCGACGGTGCAGCCTGGCGCAGCCGACAGCCTGGTTGATTACTGCAGCGGACCCAACCACCCCCCTGCAGTACCCTCGCCACCCATCCACTAACGCTGCTCTTGCCTGGTGACAGGGTGCCAGTCGAAGCCCACCGTGTTGCGAATGCCTGCAGCGGGAGCGCAGCATAGTGGGTGGGTGCGGCCAGCCGGCAGCCTGCCTTGGGTGCCTACAGATTGCACGGCTAGGCACGTGCCGAGCCGCGTTCTGTAGGCACGCGGCGCGGCACGCACGGCACGGCACGGCGACAAGTAACACGTTTCGCCCTCGTGCAGCAATACGCGGCGAACAAGCGTGCGCACAGGCAGGGCCAAATTACTTTCTAAACAGACACATTCAGGAATTAAGCATTCCCATTATGAGATCTTGCACCTCTCTTGTTATGCCAGCTGTACCCACGCACGCACCTCGCGCAACGACGGTCAGGCCGGACCCGTCTGCGTTCATGCGGTGCAGGGCCCCGTACTCCCACCCCTTGTAGCCCCGCGCAGTCGCGTTGGGCAGCAGGCAGGTGTTGCTGCGCAGAGGGGCGGGGCGGGGTTCGCGGGAAGAGGGGTGGCGTAAGAGGGGGTAGACGCCGCGCAGGGAACTCGGCCCCCGGCACCCGCCTACACGGCAGAGTTGCGTGAGCGTGCGGCTGCGTCTCGTGGGCTGCGCCCTGCACAGGCTGCCGCGGCCGCCGCCGCCACCGCCGCCGCCGCCGTCTGCCGCCGTCGTCGCCGCCCCCCTGCCCCCCTGCTTGTGAGGCGCACCAGGGCGCGCCGATGGGGACGTATAGCTTGCCGTCAGGCCCAAACTTGAGGTACTTCCTGCAAGCAAAGCAAGCGCCCAGGGCCACGAATCGTGATGTCTAACAGCCGACACCGGGAGATGGGAAGCACCACTTGCCACTTTCCGCCCGCCCGCCCGCCCGCCCGCGCCACCCACCACCCACCAGTTGTGTGCATCCAGTCGGTGTGGGCAGTCCCCCCCCACCCCCCACCCCCATTCCCCCCGTCCCCGTCCCGCTTGCCAGCTTCCCTGCCCACCCACCCACCAGTTGTGCATCCTGTCGGTGGGCAACCCAGCCCGCACGACCTTCAGGTTTGCCAGCCTGGCGGTGCGCTTCTGCAGCACAAATGTGTCAACATTGGCCAGCCGATAGATCTGCGGCGCGCGGGGGGGGGGGGGGGGGGGGGGGCAGTGTGTGGCTGAAACAACGTTTCCCAGGGAGCCGTCGGGGCACGCCGCACCAGCGGCAGAAAAGTGGGCTCCAGGATGCTGCTGTGCAAACGATCAACTGGTATCCGACAGGGAAGCGTTGCAAACGATGACTGACAGAGGCAGAGGCTGAGACTGAGGGCAACACCCACCGTGCTGAACCCCTTCTTGGCGATGGTGCTGGGCCAGTGGGCGCAAAAGTAGAGGGAGCCGCGGTGCCAGGTGATGCCGTTCACGATTGGGGCAATCTGCTGCACGATGACCTGCAGCAGACAGGCAGGGCAGCAGCAAAAATGGGGCGAACTGCTGCACGATGGCCTGCAGCAGACAGGCAGGGCAGCAGCAATGACGGATGGTGCATTCGGGCGGGTGCCACGCTTCAGTTAGCTGCTGCTGCACGATGGCCTGCAGCAGGCAGGTCGTGCAGCCGCTGCAGGCGTGGGGTTGGGCTGCTGAACGCCGCTGCAGCGCTTGCTAGCTGCTGCCGCAGCTCGCCGCGCACGCACCATCTTATAGTCGGCTTCCCCTCGGCCCTCAAGGTCCACCACAGCGGTGATCTGCAGCACGGGTGTGTTTGTCAACTGTCGACAGCGCTGCAACAGGAAAGGTGTGTGCCACAGCACCGGGTGCGCTCGGCCGTCGCCGGCGGCGGCGGCAGGCAGCGCCGCCACAGCGCGCAGCAGCACCCTCAACCGCCGCTGGCGCGCACGTTCATGGGGACGTCAGCGTAACTGACAGAGCCCACGTAAGCTATGGTGGGCCCATTGAGCTTCGACCCGCCGCTGAGCGAGAGGCTGCGCGCGTTTGAGACCATGTTGCCGACGCCCGGCACGAAGGGCTCAACATTGAAGCCCTCTGGCAGGTGCCACTCGTTCCGGCGAAACACAGATGCTGCCCGAGCCTCCACGAGGATGCCCACGACGAGCAGCAGCAGCACGAGGCCGCGCATCGCGCAGGCTTGCGAGCCCGCTGGCGGCGCCGCCGCCACCGCCGCCCAACTGCGCCGTCGCCCGCCGCCGCTGGCGCGCTCCAACGGCGTGCGCGCCGACGTGATGCACACGGAGGAGCTGCTGAGCAGGTGCGTGAGCAGGCTGGCCAGCGCTGCCGAGCCAGGCGGTTGCGTTGCCACAGATGGGCCCGCGGCCTTTGCCTAGTCGCAACCTGGCCTTCTGCAACGTGCGGCAGGCGGCGACTGCTGCTGCAAGAAGGCTCCTGTGTGGGGGCCTGCCGACACCGTGTGGCTCAATGCTAGCGGTGCCGCCAGCGGTACGCGCTGGGCCACAGCTGCGGCCATAGCTACGCTAGCTGCCGCCGAGCCGTGCGCCCCCTTTTGGATGTGAAAAACAGTAATGGGATGTGCACGGTGAACGTGATAGAATTGAGGGCTTGAAACGCACTTGGCAGAAGGTGCCTGGCCAGGGAGCGGCTTTGGCGAGACCGCCAAGTCAGCACCGTTTGCGTCACACTTTTTTTCATGGGCCAAGTGTGGCCCATGAAACCCACAACTCTGCTGCATGCCTCTCCCTCTCTTCTGCTTCCGCTAATATATGCCCATGCCAGTGGTGCACGCCCCGCTGCCCCGCTGCTCTGACTGTGTGTGCTGGCCCAAGCAACCAACAGCTGCCTCGTGCGGATGCAGCCGGCAGCATGGCGCATTTAGTTGGGCAGTGCAAATTGGCCGAGCCGCCGCCGCGCCTCTGTCGGCGGGCAGCCTCTGGACAGCCTGCATCTGCAGCATTCCGCCTTCTCACATACGACCAAGCCTCGTCTCCCCTACTCCCTCTTCTGTTATTTGTCATGGCGCCAGCTGCAGGGACCATGCTACGGTGCCGGACATCTCGCCCCCGTCTCGGAGACGATGTCCTGCAGCCTGGCAAGCGCCTCACCCAGCTTGGGAAGAACCGTGTGTTTTTACTGGGTATCTTGGCATCAGCACCGGCACCGCCTACTGTGTGGCGCCATATCAGACGAGCACTGCATTTGCTCTCATGTACTCTCCCCTTGTCCTCCCCTGCCCCCCTCCCCCCGTTTGGTGCACGCAGCGCAGCCCCGGCTGCACCCCTCACGCTCCCCTGCCAAGCTCTTCCCCCCGTGCCCTGCAGGTGTGTCCCGCCAGCTTGCCGCCGCCCCGCCTGCCCTTGCTCTGATCGCTTGCTTGCTTGCTTGTTCGCCTGCTCGGCAGCCCCCAGCCCCTCCGTCGCGCTGCGTGCACCAATCTTTCCCCCCGGGCCCGGCCAGCCCTCCCCCACTCCTCCACCGCCTTCGGGCACCCCTACCGGTGGTACTAAACACCACCCGCTTGAGGAATGCTCGGGGGCCGCAGAGCCCGCAGCACGCCTACCATGGCAGACGAGCGTGGCGCCACCCTTGACGGCTGATTGCCAAACTTGTCACTGTCGCTCGAGCCGCCCCACATGATCAATGTTGCACTTAGTCTCGCTGTGTCTTCCCCCTCCCTGTTGTTGTTATAGATGCACACCCATCCCGCACACCCGTGGGAATCACAAGACACATGTGTCTGCCCGCCGTGCCGTCAGACGCTGCTGTCGTCGCCGCCAGGGCAGCGTCTCGCTGATCGGAGCTCCCCTGGCATCCTCCTTCTCACTCATCACGGGACTCCCGCCCTGCCCTGCACCGGCACCCCTTTGCGGCCACCCAACCTCTCCTGCACCCCAGGCGCTCGTCACAATCGGGTCAATCGCCAGGTGTCCTCTGCCGTTGACTGCTGCTGAACAAGGCAAGCCCAGCGGTCGCTCCCCGAGGCGGCGCCGGTTCCGAGGTGGCGGCGTTACACAGCGTCATGTGGATGGGCACAGCATGGAGGGACCACGCCAGGTGAGGGGGCTGTTCATCGCGCCCAGTCGTTCGTTCAGGGGGGCTGCAGAGCCCGGCCCGGGGGGCAAATGAAATACAGGGGGGGGGGGGGGGGGGCGGATGAAACAACGACAAAACCAAAAAGAATGGGGGGTAGGAGGGGGAGGGGCGGGGGGTGCTGGGGGCCTCTACGAAACGAGACTAAATGGCAGGGTGTGTGGCAGGGTGCGTGCGAGTGGATGCGACGGCGTCATGTGGTCGTGGCGGCAGCAGCGGCGCGCAAGGGGGCAGAATGCAGCCTCCCCTGGTTGGTCGCTTCGACGGGGCCTGGGGTGCCTCTCTTGTGGGTGGCGTGCGGCGGCGGGGGCCCCTCACTTGCCGCCCTTCTTGCCCTTGATGGTGGGGTTCTTGCGCATGCGCACGGATGCGGGGGTCACCTGTGGAGCGGCAGGGACGGGCAGGAGGCAAGAGTGAGCGCCGCGCTGCCAGCACAGCAGGCCGCGTGGCTGTGGGCGGCGGCAGAGCAAGCACCCACGGGCGCGGGGTCGGTGCCCGCTGGCTGCGGTGCGGCCGGCTCGACCCCCGGCGGCACACCCTCGTGCTGCTGCAGCGCTGTCAGATGAACGAACTAACCAACGGACGAACGAACGCGCCCTCCCCCATTCTCACCTCCACCAGCTCGTCGCTGTTGATGAACTCCAGCGCGTAGTCCAGGGTGACGGGGATGGGCTCTGAGATGACGACGGTCGCGTCCTTGCCCGCCGCGCGCATGTTGGTCAGCGCCTTCTTCTTGCAGGGGTTGACCTGCGGCAGGGGCGTGTGTGGGTGGGTGTGTGGGTGGGTGGGTGCATGAGGGTGGGTGGTGGTAGGAGGGAGGGCGGCGTTGCGCGGCGGGCAGAGGGTGGGGGAAGCTGCAATGAACCCACGGCCCCCGACGAGGCGCACGCTGCGCCCCTGTCGTCGCTCCGTGGACTTTACATGCGATTGATTGACTGATTGATTGATTGCTCGATTGATTGATCTGATGGCATTGCGTTTGATTGACGATTGACAAGTTGAGCTGCCTGCGCGGCGCGGCGCGCACCTTGAGGTCTCCGCTGCGCTGGTAGATGCCGATGACCTGGCCCTCGTAGCAGTCCTGGCCTGGGGCCACAAACAGGCGGCCGCGCTGCTGCACAGCCTCCAGCGCGTACGCAGTGGTCTGTGGTTGGGGGGGGGGGGCAGGCAGAGCGGTGAGGATAGGGATGGTGGGCACGAGGGGATGGTGAGGGGGCAGGGAGGGGAGGCAGAGCGGTGAGGATAGGGAGGGTGGGCACACCGGTGGGCAGGGCGGCGCGGTTGGGACGGGCGGCTGCAGCACCCGCCGGCCTGCTGCCAGGGCACGCTGGGGCGCGCACCCACCTGTCCGGTCTCAAAGCACACCAGGCTGCCGTTCTCCCGCGTCACGATCTCCCCCGCATAAGGGGTGTAGCCAATGAGGTTGGTGTTGAGCACGGCGGTACCCTGGGCGGGTGCAAAAGAGGGCAGGGATGAAGGGGGGTGGGTGTCGTCTGGTGGGCTTTAAAGCACCAGTGGGGACCCGCCCACTGAGGCTAACCTGCGGTGCTGATGGTGATGAGCTGCAGCACTTGCAGCGCCCATGCCGCCGCGCGCAGACCAGTCGCAGCAGGGGCAGGCGGCGTCACGCACCCCTGCTGGCGGCTCGTCGCAATCCCCTGCCCCTGCCCCCGCCCTCCCTCCCCCCCTCGCACCTTGGTTGCTGTGAGCATGGCGTTACGCAGGCCCAGCAGCGCGCGGGTGGGGATCTCATACTTGATGCGGGTGGTGGCCTCAGAGCCTGGAACGGGGGGGGGGGGGGGGGCGGGGGGGGGGGGCGCGCGGCAAGGGTGACGAAGCCACACAGGCAGGGCGCCGCCGCTGCTCGGCCCGAGATTGGGGATGCGCCACAGCCTTGCGAGCACCTCAGGCTACTGCATGATGCATCGGAGTGTTGCATGGTACCGCCAGTGGCACCGCACCCACCTGCCGTCATGTCGATCATCTGCGCCTTGCGCTGCCCCATCAGGTCAACCACCTGGCCAACGTGCTCCTCGGGCACCTGCAGGGGCATGGGTGGGAGGGTGGGTTTGTGGGTGGCAGTCAACACCGGTCGGCCCGCCAAAGGTGGCAGCAGGGCGCCCACCTCCACCACCGCCTCCTCCATCGCCTCCAGCCGGTCGTCGGCCGCAGGTCAGCACCCACAAACCGGTGGAACTTTGACTTTCGGTCAACTGCTGAAACGCAGCGGCACCCACCCACCTCCACCACCGCCTCCTCCATCGGCTCCAGCCGGTCGCCGGTGACCTCGTCCCGCTTGGTGATGACCTTGGGGGGGCCCACCTGCGGGGAGGCAAAGATGGCGGAAGTGAGCGTGCAGTGTGAGGGGGGCGCAGCCTCTCACACAAGGGGGAGAGCCGGGAGGCAGTCGGGAGCGCCCCCCGCCCTTTACTAGTTCAGGTTCCAACACAAGGAGCTGTGCATTGATTTCGGGGGATGCGTTTCCGAGAGTGCGCAGTTGGGCCTGGCAGAGAAGCACGTGCAGAGCATGCACGAGGCAGTACGGGCGCACACGCACGAGCGGGGCCTCCGCGGTATTGGTGTACTCAGGTACAAGCCCGCAAGGGGGCCGCACGTTTGTAAATTAAAACATTTGGGTCGTCACCGGCCGCATCCAACACATTTTCGAGAGTGCGCCGTTAGGCCTGGCAGAGAAGCACGTGCAGAGCATGCACGAGGCAGTACGGGCGTACAAACACGAGCGGGGCCTCCGCGGCATTGGTGTACTCAGGTACAAGCCCGCAAGGGGGCCGCACGTTTGTAAATTAAAACATTTGGGTCGTCACCGGCCGCATCCAACACATTTTCGAGAGTGCGCCGTTAGGCCTGGCAGAGAAGCACGTGCAGAGCATGCACGAGGCAGTACGGGCGTACAAACACGAGCGGGGCCTCCGCGGTATTGGTGTACTCAGGTACAAGCCCGCAAGGGGGCCGCACGTTTGTAAATTAAAACATTTGGGTCGTCACCGGCCGCATTGCCGCGGCAACCCACACAGACGCACTCAGGCGGGCATGCAGGCGTGCAGGCGGGTGGGACGCGGGCAGGCGGGTGGGGCAGCGGCAGAGGCAGGCAGGCGGCGGCCACCCATCGCGACCCATACCACACCGACGCGCGACGCAGCGCGGCGCGGCGCAGCGCGCCAGCACCTGGGCGACGCATGCATCTACCACCTCACATGCGCCCGCAGCGCAGCACCAAATTTCGGCGGTGCATGCAGGGGGGGCGCCTCGACCGGGCGTAGGTTCGACACCCTGCCATGCTGGGCACGTTTTCCGCAGCTGCCTCCCACCGCATGCAGGCAGGCCCCCACTGTGCGCCCACCCACCCACCCAAACCTTCAGCCCTGGCGCCGGTTCTGCGCAGCGCGTGCGTGCAGGCCCCCACATACATCGTATCAGCTTAGTGCGTCACATCTGCCTACCCAAAGGACACCTGCCGACCAGCAGAACCCACCCACCCACCCACCCGCCCACCCACCCACCTCGAACTCGTAGCCCTCGCGCCGCATGTTCTCCATAAGGATGCCCAGGTGCAGGGAGCTGGGGGGAGGCAGGGGGAGAGGGGGGACTACTTGTGAGCACGTGTGCCAGCCGGGAAGGGGGGGGGGCGGGGGGGAGGGGGGGCAAGGGACAAGTTGTGAGCACGCCGGGGTCACGGGTGCCAGCCGGGAAATCGGAAGGGGCCTTAGCGGGAGCCGGGGGCAGGTGGAACGACGCACACATGGGAACAGATTGTGAGCACACATCCAGCCCCCACATCGCACTGCTGCGCCTCCCCACCCCGCCCGACACCCAGCCCCCTGCGCAGGCGCTCTCACCCGCGGCCCGAGACCTCGAACGACTCTGCACCCGCTCCGGGCTCCACCTTGAGCGCCAGGTTGCGCTCCAGCTCGCGCTCGAGGCGGTCCTGCAGGCAGGCCAAGGGGGGAGGGAGAGGGTTCGGCAGCAGCAAAGGATCGCGAGTGAATCAGCGGTGGCGACGGCGGGTTCCAAGTTCAGCGTGATAAGCGGCTCAGTGCCGGCGGCGGCGGCGGCGGCGGCGCCGCCGACAGAGGCGGCGGCAGCCACCAGCAGCCCACCTTGAGGTTGCGGCTGGTCACAAACTTGCCGTCCTGGCCCGCAAAGGGCGAGGTGTTGACGGAGAAGGTCATGCGCACGGTGGGCTCCTCCACCTGGCGACAGCGGGGAGGAAAAGGGCTCTCAGGGATCGGGGGTGGGCGCAGGGGCAGGGAGCACGATGGCGCGCGCGCGCGCGCGCCCCTATGCGCCCTGCCAGCTGCACGCGCCGCTGCAGTCTCCCCCTGTCCAGTCGCTCCTTCCAACCCCCAGAGGCCCCAGCCACCGCCGGGCAGTCGCACACCTCAATGGTGGGCAGGGGGCGGATGTCGGCGGGGTCGCAGATGGTCTCGCCGATGGACACGCCAGCCAGGCCGGTCAGCGCGCAAATGTCGCCGGCGGCCACCTGGGGCGGGTGTGTGTGGGGGGTGGGGTGGGGTGGGGGGAGGCAGGGAAAAGTTGATGAGTAATTGCACGGTGCAGCAATGTGCGGCTGCAGAACAGCGATGCACCGCTGCGGAGCAGTACCCCCGGCGCAGCACCAGCACTGCCGTCTGCGGCAAGTGGGCACTTGTTTGTTGTGCGCACGCAACCCCCACACCCCCCGCGCACCTCCTCCACTGGCGTGCGCGCAAAGTTGTCGTACACAAACAGCTCGGTGATGCGGCCAGTCCGAGGCTTCTCGTCTCCTGCGGCAGCGACGGCAGCAGCAGGAGATGGCCGGCAGTTGGTGGCAGGAGATGGGGCACGAGGGCTGCACGCCCGCAGGCGCTGCCGCATGCCCAGCAGGCCAGCGCGCCGCCGCACGCCCTGCTCCTGCTGCTGCCACCCCATACTGCCCACCATCACCCACCAGGCCTGGTGAAGACAATCGACTCTCCCCGCTTGATCTTGCCGCTCTGCACGCGGCCAATGGCGATGCGGCCTGCGGCAGCGACACGAAGTGTGTGTGTGGGGGGGGGGGGGCGGCAGGCGTGAGCGACTGCCGCGCAAGCTGTGCCTGATTGGGAGGTGCCTCCCCCCCGCGGCTCAGCAGGCAAGCGCTGCCAGCGTGGCACGGGGACGGTAGATGCACGCCTGGCTGTCGCCACAGTCTGTGCCATGCTGTGCCGTGCTGTGCTCACCCTTGTGCTCGTCGTAATCCAGGTTGGTGACCAGCATCTGCAGCGGCGCGTCCAGCTGCACACACACGCAGGGCCCGATTCGCTCGCATCGGTGTCAGTTGGACACCACGCAGGCCGTCCGCCCCGGCCCCGGCCCCGCTTGCCCCGAGGTGCAGCCGCGTTTTCGTGCCGCGTGTCACCCCAGGGGTGGGGACGCACAGAGCACGACGACGGGGCCCAGTGCTCACCTCCACGACGGGGGGCGCCACCTCCTTGATGACCAGGTCGAACAGGGGCTCCAGGTTGTCGGTCATGTTGTCGGGGGAGTCGCCGGCGATGCCGGCGATGCCAGAGGCGTACACAACGGGGAAGTCTGCGCGGGGATCAGAGGTGCAGAGGCGAGGAGGCGAACGGCGACGTGTGTGGGGTGTGTGTGGGGGGTGGGGTGGGGGGTCGGGGGGGGGGGGGGTCGCCGGCGACGCCAGAGGCTTGCCGCCGACAGCAAAGCAAGCCTGCTTCCGCCCCTGCAACCCACCGCACCGCTCATCAGGGGCAAGGTCGGGAAACGCCTGCTGGCCGACCCGCACCTGCCGCTACTACCCATCGTCTCTCATGGTGCCACCGATAACACGCTGCCAGGCTCACCCCACCGCACTGCTCGTCGGGGGGCCCCCAGGCCCAGGAGGAGCCCTGCCCCTGCCCCTTACCACCCACTCCCTTGCAAAGGGCCCAACAACACAGCGAGTGCCAGGCTCACCGCACTGCTCGTCGGTGGCCCCCAGGTCCATGAACAGCTCGAAGGTCTGGTCAATCACCCAGTCGCAGCGGGCGGCGGGGCGGTCCACCTTGTTCACCACAACCACCACCTGGAGAGGGCAGGGTGGGAGCACGCGCACAGCGCGGTTGAGCTGCGGTCGCGTGGAGCGCAGCAGCGGCGACAGCGGCGGCGGCGGCCCGCACAACAACAACAAAGGGCTCTGGCTGGGGGGGGGGGGGCGCCGCAGGGGCAGCGGCTCGTACAAAGTGCCAGGCAGCAGCGGCAGCACAGCGGCAGCACAGCGGCAGCACCCAACCCAACCTGCCCACGCACCCACCCACCTTCTTGTTCAGCTCCAGCGCCTTGCGCAGCACAAAGCGGGTCTGGGGCATGGGGCCCTCCACGCTGTCAACCAGCAGCAGCACGCCGTCGGCCATGTTGAGCACGCTGCAGAGAGGAGAGGAGAAGGCAGGCAGGCAGGCAGACGCGGTGAGGGGCTGCACGAGGGCGGGCCACGCCCTGCAAAGCGCTCCCTGGCCTGCGTGCTGTGCATGCCGCTGCCGGGGCCGATGCGGCGTCCTCCCAAGTCTGTGGTGCTGGTCCGACGCCCTGCCCGACTCACCGCTCCACTTCTCCGCCAAAGTCGGCGTGACCCGGGGTGTCGATGATGTTGATCTTGGTGCCCTTGTACCGCACAGCGGTGTTCTGCGGTGGGAACAAAGGTAGGGGAGAGGGAGCGTGCGGGGGGGCGGGGCGGATGAGCGGCGGGTGAGGCGAGGGGGGACCGCGGCCGCCGCACGGCACGGCACGGACGCGCACGTAGCAGGCCACAGCGCCACGTCCTGCTGGCCCCTGCACCCGGCACGCCCCACTCTCCCGCGCGCGCGTTTGAAAGGAACAGCCACGCCGCGCCCTCCCCATCCAACCCGCATGCACAGTGACAACCGCGAGAACACACGCAGGGAAACATGCCCGGCCGAGCCGGGAGCGCTGAGCACTGCCTTGCTCGCCGCACCTTTGACAGGATGGTGATGCCGCGCTCGCGCTCCAGGTCGTTGCTGTCCATGATGCGGATCTGCGGGTGCAGACCAGGGCAGGCAACTGCACTGTTGCAGGAGGGGAGTGCAAAGAGGAAGGCGCCCCGCCGGGGCCTGCCGCACCGAGGTGGCCCTCTCCTGCCGCCTGCACGGCGCGCCGTTCACAGGCCCGGCTTGATTTCAAAGCCCCAGTGTTTCTGGGCAGGACAAGGGTGGTCCAGGCCAGCGCAAGGGTGCCTGCCTGCTTACCTGCACGGCCTGGTTGTCGCGGAACACCTTGGCCTGCTGCAGCATGGCATCCACCAGCGTGGTCTTGCCTGCACCCACGTGGCAGCGGTGGAACAGGTGACGCCTTGGATGGTCGCGTGCCTGGGCAGGCGGCAGCGCCGCAGGAGCCCCCCGCAAGCAGGCACTGCTTGGGGTGCAGGTTGCCAACACGGGCAGTGCACGACGGGTGGAGGCAGCAGCGGCGGGTGAGGCTATGCAGCTGCCGCCGCACCGTGGTCGACGTGCGCAATGATGGCCACGTTGCGAATGTCAGGCCGAACGGCAGGTTCACCCGCTGCCGGCTTCTCCAGCGTGGCTGCGGCAGCGGCCACCACGGAAGCGCAGCGGCGCTGGCGGCGGCTCGCCGCCGCTGCGGGCGCCGGCGCTGGGCAGGCGGTGCGGCCGGCGGCGCGGCCTGCAAAACGACAAGGGAGCACGTCCAGGAGGTTATAAGAGGTCCAGGGCGTGGGACGAGGCGGGGCGCATATGCGCCAGCAACCACAAAGGCTGCCAAGATAAGGGAGCACGCTGCGGCGCCGCCTCTCCAGCCAACATTAACTACAAGCGAATTGCCACAAAGGCAGCTCACCAGCGCCGCGCACGGGCGCCACAGCGCGGCGGCCCGAAGGCGCGCCGGACACCACTTGCGTCGCCTGAGTGGCACACTGGGCAGCCATTGTGACAAGCCTTTGGAGATGCGAAAGAGGCCTGCGGGCGGCGCAGGAGCTCGCACGTGGGCCACTGCCGCCGCCGCTGTGCCTGCCGCCGCCGCCGCAATGCATGCCAGGGGGGTACGGGCTCGGCAAGTTGCGACCTGAAGCACATCAGGGCCAGGGCCCAGCTATCGGTACAGCTTCGCTACTTGAACGCAAGGGACACCAATGCCCACTTCGTTGGGAGAACGGCTGAGGCCGCACGCACCACGCTCGGCCTGCCGGCTGGCGCATCACGAAAGAGCTGCTGCGCCTTCCTGTGCGTCAGAACATGTAAACATGGTAGGGGCAAGTGAGGAAAGTAGTGAGGATAAAATCAAGTACGAGGTTTGACTGATTGAGTTTGGAAGCAAGCCGCGGGGGTGCAGCATGCGTGGGCGCCGTGGGGTGTTGTTGCGCACGGCGCAGACTCCTCTCGTCATCGCGGCGGCGTGAAGCCCTTTGCAAACCGCACAAACTTGTCCTTCATCTGCAGGGGCGTTGGACGGGAGGCGGACAAGGTCTGACAAGGAAGGACCTCAGCATTCGATAGACGCAGCAAGCAGTCAACCTCCAAGACGGGGGTGCGGCTGCACGCGCGCGCCCACCACAGCACACTCGCAGCCCACCGCTGCCAGTGTCCATCCGACCCACCTTGAGATTCATTCCCTCCTTGACTTCGTCTAGCACCGTCACATAGTGCGTCGTGGCCATGCCCCGCCCTTCGCAGATGCGCAGCTGCTCCACCAGCATGGACAGCGTGCTCCAAGGGTGCCCCACAAACGCCTTGCTGGCAGCCAGCACCAGCAGGTCCACCAGGGCTAGCTGCTCAGAGTGCAGGCCTGCGTGCACGGAGTGTGGCCGGTCCACTGCTTACGTAAAGTGCCCAGTTCTGGAATTCCAGAGACAGGCGCGGAGGTGAGCAGATGCAAATGGCAGAACAGATGGAACCCTAGACCGAGGTTCCTGTGCTGGACTGCGCTGCCTCGCAAAACGGAAGCAGCGCAGCGCCCACCTGCCAGCACCGCCTTGTCCACCAGCCTCTCCTTGTAGTCCACCTTGCCAGCCACGCCCGCCTTCTTCATCGCCGCCACCATGGCATCGAATTCTGCACAAGAGTACCCAGCAATTGCGTTGCATCAGCCAACTTAATGCATGCGCAGCATCCAGCCGTTGCAGGCAGCTCAGCCACGCCCGGTTTCCAACTTCTGTTGAGATCAGCAGGCGGATGGAGGGGCAGCGCGGCCAGCGATGCATGGTGCACGACCCACAGAATGCCAGCACAGCTGAACGAGCGCCGCGCAGCGCAACACAGGCAGCTAGCTACCGTCGCAAGCACATCGCCTGCTCTCCAACAGCCCCCTCCCTCTAGCGGCCACGACCGCTGCACCCCCAGCCACACCTGGCGATGGCCCATCAAAGAGCAGGCCTGAGGCAACGTAGACTGTCGAGTCCTTGGTAAAATTTGCAGCAGCCATGACCTTGAGGTACTCCTGCAACAGCAAGCATTGACGACAGTTGTACACTGCAAACAGCATTGCGCACCCCCTGGCTGCCACCTGAGCAGGCTTAGAGGCAGCCGGGCATGCCTGCAAGCCGTGACGCTGCAGCCGTCCGCCTACATGGGGAAAGCGCTCTGTTCAGCAGTAGCGCAGCAGCCGTCCACAGAGCACAGCCTTCCAGCTGCGTGCCGCCGTCGGGTGCCTCTGCGCCCCCTCCCTTCCCCACCTGCAGCACGCGCTCCTCCCCGTCTGCTCCATTCCACACGCTGGCATCGTTCTCTATCCGCATGTGCGCCCCGTGGAAGGGCCAACCCATGGCGCGCTTGATGTGCTCAGCCAGCCTGCACAGCGGAAGGGTGGTGCCCGGCAGGGAGGAGTGCCACTCGAACGTGCTCAACTGAACCGCAAAAACAACCAAGGTCTGGCAAGCACCAACTGCAGCGCAACTGCACAAACGGATGCATGGTGGGCACGCCCCGACAGCCCTGAGCACACAATGCAACCCACCCCCAACACCCACGCACTTGAGCATCTCCTGGTTGAAGAAAAATCCGTCGCTGAAAATCGTGACTGCCAGGTTCAGCGAGCTGCGCAGCGGTGGGGGGCGGGCGTGGGTGTGTGTGTGTATGTGTGTGGGGGGAGGGGCTTGTTACAAGCAAGTGGCGCAAGCGCAAAGGTGCATGGTGGCACGTCGTGCACGCGGCTGCACAGCCATCCCACCGCCGCCCCTGCTCACTTGACCACATTGCAGTACTGCCCACTCCGCAGCTGCCCACTCCGCAGCTCCGCACCCCACTGCTGCCCCAACCCACCACTGCCACCATGCTCACTTGACCACGGGTATCCGATAAAAGATGCGGGGGGTGTCCAGGTTGATGCACTCTGGCAGCGCCCCGTTCGTGAGCAGCGCCTGCTCCGCGGCCTTCACCGCACGCGCGCGCGCCCTCTTGGCGATGGTTGCCAGGTTGTTGTCAAACTTGTGTGGGCGGGGGAGGTCGATGGTGAGGCAGCCGCGGTCGCCGTAGACGGCGGTGGGGGGCTCGTCTCGCTCCACCAGCAGCGGATACTCGGCCTTCTCATCCTCGCTCAGCCGCGGCGACTGCAGGGGGGAAGGCAGGGCAGGGCGGGGCGGGGCAGGCGGCGAGAGCTGGCGGCGGGTGAGCGGCAGGCACAGCGGCTGTGTGCATGAACTGAGGCATGAGGCCGCACGCAGCGCTGCTCAGACTATCCCTTGGCTTCGTCAGGCTGCATGCACGCCTGTCGCCGCGGCGCTATGCCGCCAAGCGGCGCTGGCGCAGCGCAGCACTGAGGCTGAGCATCCAGCTGCACTCACCCTGCCACCTGCCTTCCTGGTGCACATTAACTGCAGCACAGCGCGTCACAGCACGGCGCAGCACCCACCTCGTGGATCACCAGCCCGTGCGCCTTCCAAAAGGCAACCATTTGGTCGACGTCCAGCAGCGTGGCCGTGTCCTCCCAAATCCAGGCGTTGCCTTCCGCGGCAAACGCCGTGCGCTTGAGCGCCGGCGCGAGCACCACCTCAGCACCCATCTCCAGCGCAAGCATCATCGCCGTGAGGTGGCACAACAGCTGGTTGTTGAGGCCGCCGGGCTTGTTCTGCCCGCCGGTGTGGTAGCGCAGGCGCAGCGGGATGCGGCGCGCCACGCGGCCCTCCGCCTTGCCGACGCTGCGATAGTGATGCCACGCCGCCTCCCTGCTGAACTTGAGCGAGGTGGGGTGTTGCAGCAGCTGGGGATAGTTGTCAAGATAGGCGACGTGGTCGAAGTCGGCGTCGATGCCGCCAGAGCCGTCGCCGCTGCCGCTGCTGTCGCTGCCGCTGCCGTCGTTGCTGCCGCCGTTGCTGCTGCCGCTGCTGCTGTCGTCGCTGCTGCTGCTGTTGCCGCCGGCAGCACCAACCTCCTCTTCCAACGCCAGCGAGCCGGCTACCAAAGACGGGTTATCGCGGCGACTGCCGTCGAGTCGGTTGCTGCCGCCGCCAGTCACCGCCGTCGCTGTTGCCGCCGGCGAGCTGGGCGGGCAGGCCGCCTGTGTGGGTTGCCGTGAAATGGCAGCCAGCAGTAGCAGGATGCCCGTTCCCACGAGAAGCAGCCTGCGAGAGCGCGGAGTTCAGGAGTTCGCCTTTGCGCGCGCTTCGTTCGGTCGGGTTACACCAGTTGCGAGCGGTCACAACGTGGCTGTCTAAATCGCTACAGAGAACACCCACGCGCAACCTGCGCCCCTCCTCGCCTTTGCGGGCCGCCTCCGCGCGGCGGCTTGCCGCCGGCTTGCACCATCTTAACACGATGCAAGTGTGCGATTGCTGCGCAGCAAGGAATTACTTGGGGGCCTGCCGCTGCTCGCCGCTGCCGCTGCCGCTGCGCCGCGCCGCATGAGGCCTCGCTGGGTTGAAACGCGTGTTCAGGACCCAGCACTGTGCGCAACTTTGCACAACCGCAACACATTGCACCAAAAGTTATATGATGCCAGATGGGCTTGACCGATCAAGGTGCAGACATGCCTGGCTAGATGCCGCAGCTTGAACCGTGCACCCACGTGTTGCTTCACGCAGGGTTGCTGCTCTCCCAACAACAAGTGCCCCACCAGCACGGGCAACTGTTGCAAGCCGGCCTGCTCAAGACTTCAGGGCACGCCCTCCATTTATTTAAATAATAGGTTGCAGCAAGCGACAGTGTAGACAGGATAGGCAGTGCACAAGGGCGCCGCCGTGGGGCGCGGCGCGCCGGGCGACGGGGGCCGTTCACCAGAACTCGTCTGGGCCCTGGTCCCCCCACTTTAGCCACCCTGTCGGCTGCAGCGTCAGGTTGCTTTGGAGCTCCAAGCCGTCGCCCGTCTTGTCGATGGGGGTGATTGCCAGCACCTGATCTGTCAGGCCCAGCACGTTGATGATGTAATGGAAATTGAGCTGCTCACGCATGCTGTACCGCGCAACCTGCAGCAGCGGGGAGGGGTGGCGCGTGGGGGCAGGGCAGCCCAGGAGTGAGGAGAGGTAGCAGCGACACCCACGGGGGCATGGAAGCAGTGCAGAATGTGGTCATGGCAGCGACAGCAACGCAAAACGCACGTGGCGCTGCCTGCACCCAGCAGCCGACGCTGAGCAGCAGGGCACTCCTACGGCACCTGCATGCATGCGTTCCATCAGCGATCGGCCGCAGCTGCATGCATGCGTTCCATCAGCGATTGGCCGCAACTGCATGCATGCGTGCCATCAGCGATCGGTCGCAGCGGCATGCATCAACGGACCCCCCCCTGCCCACCCGCCCCCCAGCGCGTGCCTGGTTGTGCCAGAGGCAGGCGGCGGCGGCGGTGCAGGGGTTGCGCAGGTTCCACACCAGCGTTGCGGCGTTGAACATGCCCGTGTGGAACATGGGGTAATTGACCCTGGTGTTTGTACAACCGGGAAGGAATGGGCAGGACAGCCGACGCTCAGGGGTGGGGTGGGGTGGGTGGGTGGCGACACCGGCAGGTGGCCAAGCTGGCGGCACAAGCGGCAGTACCGCAGCGGGAAGCCCATCATGCCTTCCACCCCCTCCACGCACCGCGCGAACAGCATGTATTGCCGGAAGACTGTGGTGCAGGGGGGCGAGGGAGGGGGGAATGTGAGCACGCAGCCAGGACGGTGCAAGGACCCGGGGCCAGCAGCGGGCAGCCGCCGCCACGCCAGCAGAAATCCGGCCACCTGCATAGCAGCAACCTGCGGCCAGGCGACGGCAGCACTGCACCGACCACAGCACAGCACAGCACAGCACAGCACAGCACACCACGACACGTGCACCAGCCCGCGCACTGTCGTGGAAGTCCCTGCCGGTGATGCCCCTCGTGTAGGCCTGCCGCCGCAGCACCACAGACTTGTCTCGTGCCGGGTCGGGGCGCAGGCGGCGGTTCAGCAGGTGGTGCTGCGTCTGAAGGCAGGGCAGGCGGTCGGCCAGGACGGCGCGCTCGTGAGGGTGGGCGTGTGAGAGTGGGTGCGTACGTGCGTACAACCGATCAGTCAAAACCAGTTGGTCGGTCAAATCCATCCACCGAATCGACAGTTGAAACTGAAGCTTCAGCGGTTGTGAAATCGGACAAAACGCGTACCACCAGTCACCCACAAACGACCCTAAACCGCTGAACCACTCAAACGCCGCTTCAACCGGGGGGGGGGGGGGGGGGGGGGGACCGCGCGGCATGCACATCGAACGAGGAGCTTTCCTGTCCACCCTGTACGAAAGAGCGTTGCGTGCCTGGGGGACAGCCCGCGTACCTGCACAATTTCGTCGAACACGTCGCGCTTGGCCTCGTCGGGGTGCTTGACCACCCCCACCAGCACCGGCCGCCCGCTGCTCTCCAGCTGCTGCATCAGCTGCAGCGGGTCCGGCGGCGGCGCCACCTGCAGCGGGGGCAGAATGTGTTAAGAATGTTGGGAGAGCATGCAGGTGGGCCGGGGGACGGCAGCGCCACCTGCACGGGCGGAGCGTTGATCAAGGCAGGACTGCGCTGTACGCAGGTGCGCAGCTGGGGGCGGGCTGGGCGGGGGCGCCGTGTTTGCATTGCACGTGGAATGGCACAGCACACGCATGCACGCATGCACGCACGCACACACTACTTTTGAAACGCGGCTCCGGAAAGATGAACAAACGACGACACACAGCGGCGCCGCGCACCTTTATGTCCAGATACAGGGCGGCTGCGGAGCTGGGGAAGAGGCGCGCCGCGAGGCCCTTCACCATGTGCGCGCTGCGGGCCGCCTGCACGGGGCACAGCAACCAACCAACCAACCAACCAGTCATTCAATCGTTCAACCAACTAACCACCCAATCAGCCAACCAGTCGACCAATCAATCAACCAATACAGCACACCAGTTGGCTGCACGGGAGGCCGGCAGAGGTCCCAACGGTGCCAGCAGGTGAGCCCATTCAGCCAGGGCAGGGCCGGTCCTGGAGCGTCTGGGGCCGGCCTGGGAGCAACTTCGACTTTTATTTTTTTACTCATTTCAGTTCCGGGCCCTTCCGCGGCAGGCAAGGGGAGGCGGGCGCTGCGCCCCGTGGAGCGTACCGTGTCCGACAGCATGCCAGGGTCCATGACTACAAGCTCCCACAGGCCGTAGTGGGTGTCGTTGAAGGAAGGCGCGCCGCCAAGCTGCAGGAGGGGTGCGGGAAGCAACACGCAGGGTTAGGCAGGCCGGAGGGGTGAGCAAGCGGTGCTAGCAAGCGCGCGAAGGAGGGGCTGTAGAGGGCGGGGGCAGCTGGTGAGGCCAGCGAGGCTGCCGCCGCGGCGCCGCCGCCGCTGCGGCTGCTGCCGCTGCAGATGGCTCTCCTGCAGCCGCTGCTTCGCCTGCCGCCACCGTCGCCGCCGCTGATCCTTGTGCCGCCACCGGTGCTGCCACCGCCGCTCCTGCTGTTGCCGCTACGGCCGATGCGGCCGCTGCTGCTCCTAGTACTGCTGCCGCGGCGCACCTTCTCCACCGTGTCCGCATCTACAAACGCGGCAAAGCACACGCCCGCGCCGCCCTCGGGCGTGACGTGGGCGGTGGGGGACAGGGAGCCATAAGAGAAGCCTGCACGCGGGCAGGCAGGCAGGCAGATGTGCAGCTATATACGTGTATATGAATGGAAGGGAATAGCTGCTGCTGCTGCTGCGCGCTTGCAGGCCTTGCAGTCGGGAGCACGGTGCCGGATTGTGACGCAAGCCTGAGCAGACTGCGCCGCCCTATTCACCCAGCTACCCACCAATAGTGAACCCGAACACCTGCAGTGCACCCACCCGGACGTGCACCCACCCGGCAGCGCACCCACCCACCTGCGGTATAGACCACATATTGGCATGCACCAAAGCGGCGGTGTATGTCGGCAAGCCACCCCTGGCTGCCCTGATCCATGAAGCCACACATCAGATTGGGCACCTCCCTGCCCTCCAGTAGCCGGTGAATCTGCACGGGGAGCGGGGCGTCGGAGTGCGCTGAGAGCACAGGCTGCAGCGGCCGCCGCTGCGGCGGCAGGGGCAGCAGCGGCGGCGGCAAGGGCAGCAGTAGCAGCAGCGACGGCGGCGGCGGCGGCAACGCACCTGCTCGAATTCATATTCGTCGGTCAAGCACCCAGAAAAGGGGCGTGCAAAGGTGTCGCTGCAGCCCGGCGGCTCGTCAGCAGCAAAGGACGTCACGCTGCAGACGGCCGTGAGGTTGTGCTGCATGGGCGGCAGCGGCACAGAGGACGCCGACCGCTGCGTGCCGCCACGCGACCCCAGCTGCAGCGACGCGGAGCTGGAGGCCAGCACCAGAAGGGCAACCGCGAGCGCGCTGGCGGCTACGGCGTTGCGAACCCGCCGCCGCGACTGGTTGGCCGGCGGCTTCATCCCGCGCCTCACGTGGCGCCGCCGGCGGCCGCGGCTTGATCGCCCCCAGCCTCCTCCTGCTGCTCACGCCTCGCGTCAGCTCCAGCCTGCAAGCACAGGAGTGAGCAGGAGGGGAGAGGGCGTCGACGAGGGTGATGGTCGATCGACGGGTGCAGGCGCACCTTGCCGGGCCTTGCCAAGATGTGGCGTCTACCTGCATTGCAGCACGATTACCCTGCAGTATATCTGCCCACTGGTTTGTTGCACCTGCTGTTGCCCCTTTGATCATTTGAGCACAGCTACGGTGACAGGGGGCGGGGCGGCGGCGCCGCCTAACTAGCCCTGGCGGGGTACGCCCATCACGCACATGCTCACCTCTATGTATACAACGCCAATATATAGCCAGGTGCCCCCGCAAAGCCAAAAGCTCCAGCGACCGCTGAGGGAAAGGCTGAGGGAAAGGTGTGGCTATGGTGCCGCAGAGCTTGCCCGCTGCCTGACAACGATCGAGGGCAATCCCCTGAAGAGCCAGGCGCTCTGCACGGGTTGTGCGCTGCCGAGGAGGCGGGCCCACACTGCCGCGCCTGCTTGAACGGCGCAGGAAGGCGCTGGTAGGGAGAAAAGAGGGAGGTGCTTAGGAGAATGCGAGCACAGCCCGCCGGCGGGTTGAACCGAAGGGCTGCGGCGCGCTGCGGCAGTGCTGCGGTTCGGTTGGACACTCGTCGTGGACGGGGACTGCCGACTGACTTGAAAGCATGACACACGTGCCAGGCTGCAATCCACCTCTCCTGACTGCCTGCCTAGCCGTTCTGCATGGCCGCTGAGGCAGCATTACAGCGGCGGGCAGGCGGGCACCGAGGGTTCCAACTCCAGAGTAGGCAAGGGAGCTAAGGGCGGGCATCTAGGGAGCCGCGCCGCAATGCAGAAGGTGGGGCCCGGCAGGCCGGAGAGGACTTGCAGCCGCGTGGCTGCAGCCGCCCCGAGGCCTCGCCGCGTGCGCGCGCGTCAGCCGCGTATGCGCAGCTGCTTCTCCTGCCCCTGCCACGCCGCCAGCCTGCTGTTGAGGTGCGCGTGCGTGCGCCGCGGGTTCTTGTTGTCGTGCACAAAACCGATGCAGTTGCGCTCCTGGTGGCCGTAGAGGCGGGGGTTTGCGTCCAGCCTGCTGGCAACGACCACGTCGTCGCCCAGCGGCTCCACGCCGCCAAACCTGCACGCGCCGGGGGTCAGGACGCGGCAGCAGGGAAAGAGTGGGAGGTCGCGGCCATGCCGCCGGCTCCCACCCGTGCCCACAAACTCCCTCATCCCACGCCAAAGCAAGGCACGCATGCCCTGGCATCGTCCCCTGCCACTTCAGCATCAGCATGAGCACGATCATCCGCAAGCGCAAGCGCGAGCGCAGCAGCGATCCGAAGCGGCGGCGGCGGCGGCGCTCACGTGCACAGCACAGGCTTCCAGCTGCCCTCAAACTCTTCGTCGGGGATGCCCAGCATGCGCTGCACGCGGTCGCGTAGCTGCCCGACCGTCTCCTCTGGCGCCAGCCGCATGATGAAGGGGTCGGAGAAGGCAAAGGGCCGCTGCTGCGGCAGGGGTGCGTTGGGGGCAAGGAAGGGTGGTGGGGGGTGAGCACGTGCAGTTTCCCCACCGCCTCTCGGGCCTCGTGCCTGAGGCACGAGGACGGGGTGAAGTTGGAGAGGGTGAAAGGCCGCTGGTGCAGCAGTGGAAGCACGGAAAGGCACAGGCATTGGGCGAGCGCGGGCATGCGTCACCCCCCGACAGCCGCCTCTGGCACCCCCTCCCCGTCTCGCATTCATGTCGGGCAGCCTGCCCGGCAACGCACACGCTCGAGCGCTGCCACACAAGCAGGTCTGCCCCCCCCCCCCCCTTTTCCGCCTCACGTTGCTGTTGCTGCCATCCTCGGTGACCTGCAGGCAGTGCACGTGCTGCACGCCCGGCTGGTCAAGGTCTGCTTGGTCCTCTGGAACCGCCTCCACGCGCAGCTGCAACAAACGAATGAAACTGGTAGTTAATTTTGTGAAGAGAGCGAGCTAGAAAATAACGATGAAAGGTTGGCACCAGCGGCGTGCACCGGCGGCGGCGGCGGCGGCGGCGGCAGCGGCGGCGAGCAGCAGGCGGCGAGCAGCACCCCTTTGCCCGTCGCTGCCGCCCCCGCACATGCCACGTGTTGTCGCCGATGGACTCGACGCGCAGGCGCGGGTCAAACAGCTGCCAAATCTTCCACTGCGGGGGCACAACGGGTAATGCACAGAGACAGACATGTGACACCAGCAGAGCAACGGCAAGACGCCAACATGGGAGCGGGCATTGCGTGTGCCAAGGCCCACCCTCTGGCTCTGTTTCTGCTGCGGGAGGACAGAGGGAGGCAGGGTCGATCCCACCCCGCCCCACCCCTCCCAGCTCGACCCCCCCCCCCCCCCCCCCCCCCACCCACACACACACCCCCACCCCACCACCACCACCACCACCACACACACACACACTCACCTGGTAGACCTCCAGCAGGCGCAGCGGCTTCTCCTTGGCTTCCGCGTCCTCCGGCAGCAGCCGCCGCAGCTCCTCCAGCATATCCCCCACGGTGGCGGCGCGCTGGATGCGCAGGCTGTGCTGGCTGACCTCCTCCAGCTTGCTGTTGTGGTAGGCAATCTGGTTTGGAGGGATAAGAGAGAAACAAGGGGGTGGCTGTGTCGAAAGCAGGCCGGCCGAAAGAAGAAGCAAGCGGGAGCAGGGACAGGGAGGGCTGGCAACATGGACACGAAACAAGCCCGGGGCCTTGCCCCTAAACTGCCGGCCTTGCTCGCTCCTACCTTGAAGCTCAGCAGGTTTTCGAACTCGGGCAGCGGCAGATCGATGACTTCGTAATACAGCGTGGAAGACTGCCGAGGGAGGACGGAAGGGCAGGATCAGTGGTGTAAGATCCGCAGGGAAGATTCCGGCAAGGAGCGTGGGCGGGCTGTTGGGGGAGGGATGGTAGGCAGCCCCTGGCCCCGGCCCAGCCTAGCCCAGCATCCTCCCTTCGGCATGGAAAACGCGCCGCGCGAACAGCGCTGGCCCGGCTATTCCGAGCTGCAGGCCAAAGCAAGGCGCCCACCTGCGCAGCCGGCCCAGCAAGGCGTATTTCAATCATAACTCTTTCCTTCCTTCCTTCCTTCCTTCCTACCCCCCATGCGCAAACAGCCCTGCCTTCAGGCCCAACCGGAGCCCTCAACCTATGCCCACAGGCACGTTCTCTCCATCTCTCTTTCCATTTGTTCGCCCACCTGCGCAGCCGGCCCTGCTCTCGACCCCAACCGGGCCCTTGACCCCATGCCAACAGGCATAATTCAACCATTACTCTTTCCTTTCTGTCTTCCTTTCGCTCGCCCACCTGCGCAGCCGGCCCTGCCTTCAGCATGTCCTGCAGGCAGTCAAACTGCCGGTGGCGGATGGCGTGCGGTCGCGGCATTTGCGTCAGCGGGTTCTGGGCTGCAGGCAGGGGCGGCAGAGACGCGCGGGGGCAGGCAGAGGTCGAGGGCAGGCGCCGGGACGGGGCAGGGCGTGAGCACAGCCGCTACCAGTTTGCACAGCAGCCGCCGCAGCAGCCAGCGGCAGGGCAAGCGGGGCACCCACCCGTGAGGCGCAGCTTCAGAGGGTGGTCCAGCCCAAGCTTGGCTGCCAGCGCTGTCGACACGTTGTCGTACGTGTCGCTCTTGAGCAGCTCAAGCTCCAGCACGCCCTCGTCGCCCTGGAACAGGGGACGAGGGTAACCAATGCCAGCGGTGGCCAGGCAGGGACGGGCCCAGAGATGGCAGGCACAGCGAGCAGGGGGGCATCCCAATGAACTCAGAACTTGGCCAGTGCAGGTGGCGCGCTGCAGGCGACGGCTCGAGGGCGGCAGCGGGCAGCAGCAGGCGCGTACATGCATGGGCAAGCACAACACGGCGTGCGCACGCTTCCCTGCCGCTGTCGCCGCACCTGTCCATCCTCCAGAGGCCGGAAGGTGACCAGCTGCCGGTTGCGCACCCACTCCATAAACTCCTTGGCCGTCGCGTGCTGCACCCCCGCCGCTGCTGCTTCCGACTGCGAGGGGGGCAGAGATACAGAGGCAGCAGATCCACTGCTTGGGGAACCTCTTGCTGCTGATGCCAGAGACAGGCTAATAGATGCGGGAGAGCTCTTGCCGCAGAAGCGGCAGCAAACAAGTTGCATGTCGTGAGGACCGGAAGCTGCCCATAAGCTCACCCCCTTGAGCTGCTGCTGGAACACAAGGATGTCTCCGTCCTCTAGCTGCTGCGCCGCCAGGCTCTGCGTGGCTGTCATCTTCTCCACCTGCAGGACAAGGGTTGGCTTTTAATGGGTCGATAACTACTCGAAACTACTCAATCAATGCAAAAACCCAAGCAATAAATGATTGCTACAAATGCGGAACCCACCATCACGTTGGGCTCGAACTTTATTTCCTCATACACCTCCAGCGCTGCTTTGCTCTCCAGGCCGCCGCGCTTGCGAAGGTCCTCAAACAACTCCTGTTGGGGGGACGGTGAATAGGGGGACGGCGAGGCACATGAGAGAAGTGAGGGCCACAGGGGAGATGGCGGCAGGCTGAGCTGACGCCAGCCGTGCCGGCGGGTGCGTGTGCAGCCACGACGGCTGGCACGACAGCGGCTGTGCCGGCAGGTGTCAGCCAAGCCTGCGCACGTCTGGCAGCAATCGCCCTGCCGCTGCGCATGCCCCGCGGTTGCGCCCAGGCAGCCGTGCAGAGCAGCACCCTGGGGGGGGCCTCACCTTCACTTTAGTGTCCTTTGCGACGATTGCACGGCCAGCGTACTTGAGGTTTGGGTGCTCCCCTGCTCAAGGGTTGCCAGGGGTGCGCAAGAGTGAGGTCAAAAACTTAAAAAAACTGCATGTGATCCTTCGCGGCCTTCCCGGGCTCATGTCTGCCCAGCAACAAGCAACAAAGGCGGCGGTGCCGCACAAACCCATGCACGCCCACACGCGGCAGCGGTACCCCGGCGCGCCCGCCCCACCCGTCGGGCAGTACTGCTTGAAGAACAGCATCAGGTCCAGGTTGGGCCGCAGGGGCGGCAGCTGCCCGGTAGCTGCGTCCGGCGTCTCCAGAAACAGGTTGAGCGTGGCCATCACCCCCGGCCGCATGTTGCGGTTCACCGCAGTCTCCTTGATGCTCTGCAGAGGGGCCCGAAGGGAAAGGAGAGGGACGCGTCGGTCGGCGGGAACTGGAGTCGGAAAAAGAGGCAGCAGGGGGGGCGCGACACGGCCTGGCTGCACATTTGCGGTTGGCCCCCCCCGCTGCCTCTCACAGACACCCAGCACACGCCCGTGCCTTGCGGCCGCTCTCACAGAAATGGGGGTGTCTGGCCCCTCCGGCTTGAGCACGCTGGCGGGCCGGTAGGTGCCGTTCTGCCGCTGCGACCACTTCCAAAAGCGCTGCTGCTCCACCGGCACGCCCATCTCCTCTGCAGGTAGCGGGCACAGGACAGCGGGTTCATGAGAGCAGCGGCTGCTGCATACTACGGATGCAGCAGCAGGCCTGACGGCAGGATGGCATAACGAAGCCAGCGTACGTAGCATTGCTGCGGACTCCCCGCAGCAGGCGTATGTAGCATTGCCAAGTGCTTCCAACAGCAAGAGCAGCGAGCGGCAGCAGGGAGGGCGCACCCGCCACCAGGCGCTGCAGCTCGCTGAAGGGCGCCTTTTTCGACATCTTGAACGTCTTGACCTGCAGAGAAACGAAACAAAGAGGGGCGAGGGTCGCTCTCAACAACGAAGAATGGTTTGAGGTGGCAAGGGTGTTGGTGGGCGCGGGGTTGGTGAGGAAGGTGCGGCGGAGGCTGGCATGCAGCGCGGCGGCAGCACACCGCTCCGCAGCAGTCCAGCCGCCCTTGCACAGCGCAAGCCCAAGCCCCCTGCCTGCTTGCCTGCTCGTGGTCAACGAGGTCAAAGTGCCGGGAGGTGCCGATCTGCGTCACCAGGTCAGCGTCGGTCGCAACGCGGACCAGCGAGTAGAGGTGCGCCTCCGCCTTCTCCTTCTTGCGCTTCTCTTTGTCCTCCTGCTCAGTCTGCAGTCGAGGTGAGGGGTGAGCCGGGGAGGGGGGGGGGGGGGGGGAGGGCAAACAGAGCAGGGCTCGGTTCAGAGCGAGTGGTGAAAGATATGTGAATGCAAGCTGCTTCACATGAGAGTTGGGTGTCAAGTGGATGCGTCATGTGTCATTCGGATGCGGCCGCTGCAGCGCCGCAGCATGCGGCAGGCACCACGCGGCCTGCACCTACGCTTGCTGACAGAGCGGCAAGGCTTTTGCAAGGCGCGCGCTCGCTCCCTGCCCTGCCTGGCACGACGGAGGCACACGTACCTGCAGCCGCGCGCGGACGTGCGCCGAGATGTCCTGCTTGTCCACCCGGCACATCACCGAGTCCCACTCGCTTTCGCGCACGTAGACAAGCATGTAGGCGTTGGCGTTGCGGGCCAGACGGAAGTTGCCGAAGCCTGCACACAGAGCAGCGGCAGCGGCAGCAGGGAAAGTGCAATCAATGAAGAGTGCAAACAATGAAGAGTGCAGTCAATGAAGACCGGCTCGGCGGCGATCAGGGTGGGGTGGTACAGCGAAGGCAAGAGGCACCGCCTGTCCTCGCTCTTCCCCTCCAGCCAACCGCTAGCTCGCATTCTTTCCACAACTCTCTGGAGCAGGCTGCTGCCTGCTCCGCAGCACTCTGCACCCCGCTCACCTCCCGCGGCCGGCCGGTCGTCGCCGTCGCCGCCCCAGTTCGCTTCCACCGCCTTCTGGTCGTCGGCCTTCTCCACACGCTCGTCGTCAAACTTCAGCCACTGCTTGCCATCGGGCCTGCAGGCGGAAGGACACGGCACACGGTAACAACAGTGAGGCGAGCGCGAGCGGGCGGAGCGGGCAGCGGGGCAGGTGCGCTTCAGGGTGGGAAGCGCGGCCGTTCCGGTGCCGCGTGTGTCTTCCAAGCAAGAGCAGAGGGACGCTCATTGCCCACGCTGCCAGAGGACGCTCCGCAGCAGGGCCGCCCTCACGAGCGTACGAGCGCCCTCCATGCCCTCACGAGCATACCAGTGCCCTCCATGCACGCCGCCAAAGCGCGCCACCACCGCCCGCCGCCCTCACCGGATGTACGCGTAGTAGTGCCCCCCGTGCACGCCCCCCGAGTGCACCATCACCGCCAGCAGCTTGTACCGGTTGCACTTGCTGCGGTCTGCACAGGACAAGACGTCACGCGGCGGCAGCACACATTTGGCAGGCTTGGAGTTGTGTGTGTGGAGGAGGCCCTGGACGAGGCAATGCTGCACTGGTCAAGTATCTGTTTTTGGCGGCCTCGCGCTTGGCGCGTCCCCACTACCTCCCTTTGGTCTCCTCCTTGAGGCACGTGGCGCGCCGCAGCGCCGCGTCGGGCGACGCAGCCACGGCCAGCGGCTGGCGACGTACCGCCCGCGTCTGAAAGGTACTGCAGGAACCACCCACCCACCCACCTGCGGAGCCTGACAGGTACTTGCCGCCGTCCCGCCCAAGGTCGATCACGTCGTAGAACTCGTACCGGTCGTTGATCTGTGGTACAACCACACAGCAGGTTGGGCAGGACAGGCAGGGAGCGGAGTTGGTAGGGGCTCGGCGCCTGGCGCTGAAACCATCACAGCCTGGAGGGATGTGGGCTTGCTGCTCGAGCCCAGCAGCCAGGGCTGCCCGCTGGAAGCTTCCACTCGTATCCACTCCTCCATAGGCATCAAGGTTCTAGCATGTAAGCCCCCCCCACCTTTGTCATCATGTCCTTCATGTAATCGTAGCTGAACCGCATGAGGTGCAGCTGCAGCACCGGCGGGAACTCGTCAAACAGCGTGCCCTTCTTCGCGTCCTGCAGCAGCACAACAGACAGCAGCGGGGCGGGGCAGCAGCGGTGAGGGGCCGGCGGCGCGCCGGACGCGGCGCAGCGGGCCGCCTGCCCTGCCTGCTGCTGCAAGACGGCACGCTGCTGCACGCTCTCCTGCAATAGGACGGCCGCGAGCGCTCCGCGCGACAGGCAATCAAACTGACCTGCAGCCCGTGCCCCTCTGCCTGGTACTTGTTGTCCCCATCAAGCGTCTCCACCTGCCAGGGAGAGGAATCAAGGAGAGGAATCAACACAAAAGCAGGCAGGCAGGCACGCTGCCCCGTGCCCTTGCTTCAATCATTCAGTTTTGTACAAGCGCTGCAGCAGCACAAACCTGTGCCAAAATGCGTGCCCTTTGCTTCACCCACCTCGCAGTATTTGTCGAAGGATGCGTAGATGTCCTTGCACCCTTGCACCAGCAGCTGCACAGGCCAAGGAAGTTGGGGAGGTGGGTGGGTGGGTGGGTGGGTCGGCGCCCGCGTGCATGAAAGCCGCCCTGCCATGCAATCCTGCTTGCAGCCCCGCGCACGTGCGCACATGCACGCGCCAGCCTGCACCAGGGCTGCACAACATCGTCACGTGCAGTGGCGCGCGCGCGCGCGCGCGCCCCCCCCCCCCCCCCCCCCCCCCCTCCCAAGCCGTGCCGGCCCTGTGTTTCAGGCTCGGGATGCAGGCAGGTGCAGCACAGCGTCGGCAACAAACTGAATCCGCGGCCACCCGCCTGCACGTCGATGAAGGGCTCCTTGTTGGTGGACTTGAAGTCCACATCGATGCATTCCACGTAGTTGTCCTGTGGCAGTAAACGATGGATAGGAGGGACATCAATTAGAAGATGGATGGCGATGATGACAATGTGATCAAGTCGTCGGCGCGAGGGAACAAACCGAACAAAACGATGGATGAAGGGCAAGGCAAGGCAAGGTACTGATGCGCTCCCGCAAGTGTCTTTGTCAGCAGAGAAGAGAAGGCAGGACGGAAGGCAGGCACAGAGCGGCGCGTGTGGGTGGTGTGCGCGCACGTTCATGCAAGAGCAACACACACGGCGAAGGCCGATGGGCACGAGCAAGCAGCCAGCTTGAACCATTCAGCACGAGCAAGGGTGTGCGCCGTCACCTCACAGCACACCTGGTGTCCCTGGAACGCCGCGGTTGAGAATGCCCCAGTCTCAACCCCCCCCCCCACACACACACACATGGTACTGCAGCTCCCCTTGCACCCAACACAGACCGTTGCAGCCAGGTTTGTTGTCGCCACGGCTTGCAAAATGCAGCGGACCGACGAGCCAGCCGCTGCGCGCTGCAAAATGCAGCGAATGAAGGGGACCGACCTACCTTGTGCCCCTGGAACAACTTGTTGATCATGCCCTCCACTCGCGTGTCCTGCAGCGCAGATAACCAGGCAAAGCAAACGGTGGGCAACCACCCCCGCTCGCCGACGTCCCGCACAACAACGGTGCAACGACGGCCGCGGCAGCAGCCGCACCCACGGCGACACTCCACTCCTCGCCGGGCCACGCTGCAACACACGCCACGCTCTGCATGCCCTGCTCGCACCCACCTTCATCTTATTTTCAAGCGCATCGTACAGGATGAGCTCCAGCTCCTGTAAAAAGACAGTGGCAGAGCAAAGGGAAAGGGTGGGCGATGGGCGAAGGGAACGCGCGGCGCACCGACAGCGCTGCAGCGCCCCGTGCACATGCCGAGCCCAGAGCCACGCGTGGCCTGCCCGTCGCCGTGCCCTGTCTGCCCTTGCCCCACGCTCTGGCTTGCCTGCACGTCGTGCTGCTGGAACGCATCCGCTGTGTCCCACCCAAAGGAGCTCGTCAAATCCTTTGTTGACACCGGCCCAGCAGTGAATTGCAGCTGCGGGTGGGTGGGTGGGTGGGGGTGGAGGTGGGGTGGGGGGGTGGGGGGGTGTATGTGGTGGGTGGTGGTGGTGGTGGTGGGGTGGGGGGTGGGTGGGTGGGTGGGGGGGGGGGGGGATGGAGGTGTGCACGACAGCGGGTGCCGCTGCTGCTGCTGCCTCCCTGCCTCCCTTCAGGGCCTGCCCAGCACCAGGGCTAGGGCATGCCTTGCCGCCTGGGCCCCGCTCCCCTGCTGCTGCCACCGCTGCCCGGCCGCTGCTGCTGAAGCTCTAGCCTCGCTGCTGCTACGGACGCCACCGTCGCCGCCACCACTGCTGCTCCCCCCGCTGCCTGACTGCTGCTGCTGCTGCGACACCCACCTTGTAAAAGACGCTTTGCAGCGCCAGCGGCATGCTGCTGGCTGGGTCGGAGTCCTCTGAAGTGGGCATGTGGTACACCGCCTGGGGCGGGGGACAGCCGGGGAGGGGCAGGGAGATGGCAAGCCACATGTTGGGAGGCGTTGAAAGCAGGCACCACCTGCATGCATCTCCGCACGCGCCCCCTGACGTGCATGCGGTCCCCCCCGCCCCCACCCATCCCACGCCACCCGCAGCCCCAGTAACCCCACCATCCACCCACCATCCACCCACCCTTTACCCTCCTCCCCCTCCACCACCGCCACACCCACACCCACCCTGCGGAAGGCGTTCAAGTGTGCATGCATACTCGCCCTTATGCTGCTGCAGTCCCCCACCCCCACCCCCACCCCCACCACCCACCCACCACCCCACCGCCACCCACCCACCCACCCACCCTGCGGAACGCGTTGATGTTGAACAGCGTCTGCAGCAGCGAGTTCATGTAGCACGTGGCCCCCTGGTTCTTCAGCCCCACAAATCCGGTTTCCTTGCGGGAGTCGTAGCCCACGTCCTCTGGGGGCTTGACCTCAACGTTCACCTGTTGGAAAGAGGGACAAGGAGGAGGTTTGTTTCATTGTTCCGTTCAACAACTGCCACTGTTAACGGACCTCCGTGAGGGAGGCTTGTTCCATTCCACACAAACAACCGGCAACGTTCGCCTGCCATCAACACGTGGGACGGACAGGTGGAGCACTGGCGAGCACGTGGGTCAACACACGAGTAGATGGGAGTGCAATCGCGACAGGCGCGTGTCCATCCCCCGCCTGCCCGCCCCAGCTGACGCGCAGTGTCGCGTGCGGCCAGCGCAGCAACACAGGAGCATCACTACAGGGGGGTGGGACGTTGGCGCTGCGTTTCACGCGGGCCCCCACCTTGACGCGCAGCGTGTCGTCGGCGAGGAAGCCGCGAGCAGGGTCGCGCAGGTCGGGGAAGTTAATGAAGGTGGTGAAGCCTGCGGCAAAACAAGCAGATGTAAGGCATGCTTCATTTGCATCGAGTTTTGTGCACAGGGGAAAGCAGGTCGGGGTGATTGACCAAGGTGGCCAAGCCTGCACGACAAAACAACCAATGTGTGTTGCATTACACCTGTGAACGCAAAGCACCCGCGCTTGGCAGGCCGCCAAGGCTTGCCGTGCGCCTGCAGGTGGCACGTCCGGCGCACTCCCTTCCACGGCCCAGGCCTCGGCCAAGCCCGACAGCCCAGGCAGGCCCGCATGTGCCACGTCGCACACCACACGCCCTGCTGCTATGCTGGGCCTTGCCACGCCCCGGGCAGCACCCTCCCCACGACCCACCGCCCACCACCGTCGGCCTCCCGGCCGGCGGTCACGTGAGCAGTCTCCTTGGCCAGGTCACCCCCCACTTTGCAAGACCGTGCGTGCTCTCTGCTGCACCCACCCACGCACCCCAGTCGGTCTCCCGGCCGGTGAAGATGTGGGAGGCCTCCTTGGCCAGGTCCCCCCCCTCCACCGACGACAGCAGCGCGAGCTTGAAGGTGGCGCTGCGCTGCAGCCCAAACGCCGCCTGCTCCTCCTCAGCCACGGCAAGGTACAGCGCCATGGCGTCGCTGCGGTTGTTGCCCTGAGGGTACACCATCAGCTGCCTGCGGCAGCGAGGGGACCGATAATGAGGGGCAGGAGCGAGGGGCGGCGACGGCGGCGGTTGGCAGGGGCGGGGCGGGGCGGGGCTGGCGGCGACTGGCGGGGGGCATCGCTGCCACCCAGTCCACCGCCACCCCCGTGTGCTGCCACCACCGCAGCACGCACCAGGAGTAGCCGCCGATTTCAAAGGGCTCCGACAGGTGCTTTCCCGACAGGCTGGAGAAGTTGGGCAGCTCCCACTGCAGGCGGAGAGGCAAGTTGCGTGAATACGACGGGCGATGGGGTGGCTTTGCTAACACAGGCAGCGCGTGCGGTGGGGGGGTGGCCTGCCCAGCGAGCAGCCAGCGCACCACGTGCTCGCCGCTCAGTGGGTTGGGTGCCGCGACGATGGCCGCTGGTGCGACGTTCTCGTCAACCTGCACGCAGAGAGTGTGAGCGGCGGCGGCGGGGTGGCGGCGGTGGCGGCGGGAGGGACGGCAACGCGCTGGCAGAGGCTGCCGGCCAGTATGCAGCACCAGTAGCTCCATGGCCAGCGGCGTGGGCACTGAAAGCGCGGCACTGCAAGTTCGATCGCTGCTGCCCGGGTGAGCCCTCCTCCTCGCTCACCTCCATCGGCGTGGCCACCGCAGGCGGTGCCGGATCCACCTCCATCACTGCCGGCCCGCTGACAGGCGCTAGAACGCTCTCTCTCCTTCTGCCTTGCGATCAAAGCCACGCTCGGTGGCCTGCCTGCCTGCCCGCTGCTCGTAAAGTCTAGGTGTGACGACGGGATGGCCCGAGGATCGGAAGCAGGGCGCAAAAGGCCCCTCGCAGCGCGCTCGCGCCAGGTGTCTCGATGCCGGAAATGCGGCTCGCTCAGAGCCTTTGCACGGCAACGAGCATACAATTCGAACCCTGAGCACCCGTCAGGCCTCGTGCAGAGGCTGGCAAGGCGCTGAGAAGGCGCGAGTGCCGCCTTTCGTTCTCGCTCGGAGCGGCGCAATGGCGGAAGTGGAGGCTGTCAAAGTCACATCAGAGGATTTGGGCCGGCATGAAGGGTGAGCTAGTGCCGCCGAGCGCTGCGCCGCCGCGCACCATACTGCATGTCCGCTGCTGGCTCTGCCCAGCCTCCCCCCCGGCCCCTTTACGTCAACAACACGGTGCATTCGTCGACAGCGTGACTGCAGCATGCATGCACGCCGCCTGCCTCCACCGCCGCCTGCCGCCGCCTGCCGCCGCCGCCGGCAAGCCCCACTGTTCCGCTCCCCCGCGATCGCCCCGTCGTGCAGAGAGGCACACGAGGGCCCGCTGACGTTCGACCTGGGCAACCTGACGGCCTGGGACGCCAGCGCGCCCGACCCCGCTGCGTTTGCCGCTGGCACCGACGCCGCCTGCCACACCCTGGCGCAGTCTATCTTCCAGACGCTCGCTGCCCGCCTGTTTGCGCTGCCCTCGGAGGCGGCGCCCGTGGGGCGCGTGGCGTCGCTGCCAGCACCCACCACGGTGCTGCCCCGCGAGAAGCCCATCCCCAAGCCCAAGCCACCCACCAAGTGGGAGATCTTTGCGCAGGTGGGCGCCGGCCGGGGCAGGTGTTGCCACCGGCACCTGGGCTGGTGCCGTTGCTGGCGCGGGCCGGGCAGTGGGCACCGCTGACTGCACCTGGGCCGCCTGCTGCTGGCGCCGACCGCGCATGGGGCAGGTGCTGCTGCACCGGGGCCGCCTGCGGTACGTCCGCCGCTGCTGCCGCTGCAGCGTCCGCGGCTGCCGCTGCTGCCGCTGCTGCTGCAGCGTCCGCGGCTGCCGCTGCTGCTGCTGCTGCTTAAGCCCCAGCGTGCCACCTACGCTGCCCTCCCACCCGCAGAAAAAGGGCATTGAGAAGCGGAAGCGCAGCAAGCTGGAGTGGGACGAGGCGGGCGGCGAGTGGAAGCGGCGCTTTGGGTACAAGCGGGCCAACGACGAGGGGGCGGTGCCCGTCATGGAGGCCGGCCCCAACGACCAGGTGCGCCAGCGCCGGCAAGCTCCTGCTCCAGCTCCCTGCTCTTCCGGCAGTCGCGTGTCGGTTGTGCACTTCCTGTCCGCCGCCGTCCCTGTCCCGCCGGCCCCGAGCCTGCCCCAAGCCTGCCCCCATTCTTGCGTCCCTGTCGTCCCTCCCTCTTACCTCTTGCGTGCAGCCCGGCGAGGATCCCTTCACCAAGCAGCGGCAGGACAAGAAAGAGCGGGTCAAGAAGCAGGAGAAGCAGCAGCTGGCCAACCTCAAGGCGGCGGCAAAGGCGGGCGGGGCGGGCGCGCTGCCGCCCACGCTGCGCCTGGCGGCGGCGCTGCCAGAGCATGGCAAGGGGCGGCCGGCCAAGCGCAAGGAGCTGCACTCAGAGGTGGGTGAAGAGTGTCGGAAGGTGATGGGTGGAGCCGTTGGGGCTTTTGACAGCACGGCACGAGGAAGGCACACGGGGCGGGGAGCAAGTGAGGCAGGGAGGCATGCTCAACAGGGGGGGTCTGAGGGGGGAGCTGGCAAGAGACCGTGGGCCCTACGCTGCTCGTGCTGGCCCTCCTGCAACTGTCCTCTGCTCACCTGCCTGCCTGCAGCTCAAGAACGCGACGCGGCAGGCGGCGGTGTCGACCGCTTCCATGGGCAAGTTTGACAAGATGGCAAAGGTGCGCTGCGCTGCCCCGCAATGCAAGCTCCTAGTGCCGTGCTGGCTGCGGGATGTGCGCAGGCGCAGGCGCAGGCGCGCGCTGCTGCTGCGCCTGCTGCACTGCGCCACGCAAGCGACTGCTCCTGCTGCTGCTGCGCTGGCTGTGTCTGGTGCACATGCGCAAGCTGCTGCTGCTGCTGCTTGCTGGCCCGACTGCTGGCTGTTGCTGCTGCCGTGCCCCCCCCCCCACCCCCCCCACCCCCCCACCCCCACTCTCACCCACTCTCCCCGGCTGCCTCCCCGCCCTCTGCCCCTGCTCGCCCCAGGGTGAGAAGGCGGAGGACCGGCAGCAGCGCGGCAAGAAGCGCAAGTTCCTGTCCCTGACGGACAAGGTGGGTGGTGGCCTGCTGACCCACAAGCCGTTTGGCCGGCTGCCCGCACTTTTGTCACCAACGATCTGCTGTTGTCGTGTGTAGCCGACCCGCCCCTGCACCTCGCATAGCACCTCACATGCCCCTCCCCCCCCCCCCCCCCCCCCCCGTCCCCGTCGCGCAGAACGGCGCCGAGCGGCAGCAGACCTCCAAGCTGGTCGACCAGCTGCTCAGCGAGCGGGCAGACGACGTCGACCTCGGGAAGGTGGGTGCGGCCGCCGCTGCACATACATGTGTGCCTGCTGGTGGGTGGGCGCCGCTGGCGGGTGGCAGCAGGTGGCACGCCCTGCCTTGCATGGCTGCTGCACGCAGACGCTTCGAAGCGCCCCGGCGCAGCTGGCATGCTTGCTTGTTGCACTGATCAAGCCAGGTGTTGATGCTGTTGTGGTTGGCTCCTCTCCCGTTCCCACTTGCGCAGGCGATTCGTGGGCACGAGCAGGCGGCGATAGCGGCGCCCACCCACCGCCTTAAGAACAAGGGGCCCAACAAGACGGGGCGGGTGACCGGCGGCAGCAAGGGCGACACGCGCGGCGGCAGGGGCGGCCGTGGCGGACCGCCAAGCGGCGGCAGGGGCGGCCGCGGCGGGCCGCCAAGCGGCGGCCGCGGCGGCCGGGGCGGCGGCCGGGGAGGCGGTGGCGGCCGGGGAGGCGGCGGCGGCAGGGGCGGCAGGGGCGGCGGCAGGGGCCGCTGAGTGCACGGTGCCGGCGGCTGGCCACACGAGCTTGCCCCGCTGCCCTGCCTGCGTTGGAATGTAAGCTGCGCTGGTCCTGTTTCTTGTCACATCAGAAAGGGAGCAGTTACGCCAAACAGTCAATGGGGGAGGGGGCAGCAGGGACGGAGCGAGTTGCGGGCGCTTCTCCGCCTTCGCTCACTGCACACACACTGCCGCTTGGCTGCTTCCGTGATAGGCGCAGGCAGCGTGTTGAATTTACACTGCTTGGGTTTGGGATTATAGCTTGGGCATTGCACAAACAAGGGCATGGGCGAACGGCAGCCGCAGCGCAGCAACCGCCGCTCGTCGCCGTCGCTCACTGCACGCGCTGCCGCTTGGCCGGCTCGGCAAACGCGATGCTGGCTGGCAGGCGGAAGGTGACGCAGCAGAAGACCTGCAGGCAGGCGGCGGAGGCATGGCCTTGTCGACGTCTGTGTGAGCACCGTGCAGCACCCGCATCCCCATCGCCCACCCCTTCTCCGGAAAGGACCTCTGGCACACTGCCGCACTCCCCACCGCCACGTGCTTCAGGACGGCAGAGCAGCGAACCGCCGGCGGCGGCCACGTGAACGGGAACACGCTGGTCAAAGATGCTGGTCAACCACGCTGGCCAAAGCAGCCTCCCCCCACACACACCTTTTGTGGGGCCACGTCCCGAATGACCGTCACTTCCGGTTCCTCTTCCAGCTGCCCGCCCAGGCTGGCCTCCACGCGCCGCCGCAGGCCTGCGAGAGCAAGCGGTGTCGACGTCACAGTTGGGGGGCAACGTGAGGGCAGCGTGCCTGCACACCGAGCATTGCTGACACTGCGGAGCAAAGCTGTGCCCATGCAAGCGCACCTCTGCTGACCCTCACGAGCCCCTCGCCCCCGCCCCCGTCGACTCCCACCCCCGCGGCTTGCCCCTCTACCGGCCCTGCTGCCGACCCGGCACCCACCTGCCAGCTCGTCCTCCCCCTTTGCAAACGTGTAGACGTGCACCAGCGGCAGCTGCTGCCCAGCCCACAGCTCGGGGCTGAATGCGCCCGGCAGCGCGTCCAGAAACTCCACCGCCGCCGCCTGCAGAGGAAAACAAACACGAGGGGCAGAGAAGGGACAGCCAGCCTGAAAGGAAGGCCGCTCTCCTCTTCGGCGTCGCTGCATCCCACAGCGCCGCCCCCCTCCTCCCACGAGTTCTGTTGTGTCCCCAAAGCTGCCCACTCTCAAACCCAGCGACAGCACCCACCGGCAGGTTCATCACAAGGTGCTGGAAGCAGCGGCTGGTTGTGCCGTTGGGAGCCGCCGCCGCCGCCACCGCCGCCGCCGCCGCTCCCTCCTGCTGCTGCTCAGCCGTCTGCTGCTGCGCCGTCTGCTGCTGCTGCTGCCCTGCTGCTGGCTGCTGTTGCTGCTGCTGCCCCTTGGACCCTTTCTCCTTTGGCTTAGTCGGCTTGGGTGGCGGCACTACCACCGCTGCCGCCGTCAAGTCCAGCTGCCCCGCAGCCGCCTGCCGCATGAACGCGCGGCCGTCGGCGCAAAAGGGCAGCACCTTGCCGCCCAGCCGGTTGATGCCGATGTTGATGCACAGATACTCATAGCTGGCGGGGTTCAAATCGTTAGCGTAGACCTGCAGTCGGGGGGGGGGGGCGCAACCATTGGCAGGAGAGCAAGACGCACGTACGTGTAGCAGCTATGCTGCCGCCCCCGCCGCTCCCAAATAGTTGCGCATAGTGCGCTCCGGCCCCGCCAGCCCCTGCCATTGTGCTGCCCCCTGCCCAGCCCTGCTCCACCACGCACGCACCAGGCAGCCCTTGGCGGCGGCAGGGATGGCAAAGGGGCCAATGCCCGCCATGGCGTCCACCACCACCTCTCCAGGGGCAAAGCGCTCCACCAGCCGCTGGTGCTCCCGCTCCAGCCGGCTGTTCCAGTAAACCTGCAGGGAGAGAGCACAGCTCGTGAGTTACATAAGCGTGGTGGTGGCAGGGCCAAGCGCTCCACCAGCCGCTGGTGCACAGCCTCCAGTACACGCGAGAGAGAGAAAAGCGACGTCAACAGCATTGCGACTGGGGGATGGGTTGCATAGGTGCACCATTGGCATGAGACCTGGCGCGTGCGTCGGGGGCGACCCGTGGTCTGCCACCTCACCCAACACCCCACGAAAAAAGCTCACCTTTGCAAAGCCCAGGCGGAAGCGCCCACCTGGGCGGAAGCACCCACCAACATCTATAACAAACGATATCATGTCATGTCAGTTTCGCACCCCGCCCACCACAGCCAGGCTCACCTTTGCAAAACCCAGGCAGAGGCGCCCACCCGCGCCCACCAACGACGTATCAATGCCCATCCCAGCGTGTCACCCATCACACCCTCACCTTTGCAAAGTCCAGGCGGAAGCGCGCGCCGTGCTGGCGCACCTCCGTCTCCGTGCCCTCCGCCCCCGCCAGCAGCTCCATGGGGAACACCCGGAACTCGTTTTCGATGGTGGCCACCTGTGCAGGAGGAGGCAACACACACACACAGATGGAAGGTGCGCAACCAGTCGCCGGGCGGGGTGGGAGAGAGGCGCGGCTGCGCGGGGGCCGGCCGGCACTCGCCGTCAACTGTGGCCGCCTGCTCCAGCTGGAGAGCCACCCACGCCCCCTCTTCTTCCGCTTTGGCGCAACACCAGCGACGCTCCCTGCGGGCCCGCCACCGCCGCACTTTGTTCACCACCGTTCTCAGGCTGGGGTTCTTGTCCAAGATGACCTGGCGGGAGAGGACGAGGCACAGGCAGGCCGCGCAGTCGGGGCATGGCGGGAGGGTAGACGAGGCACAGGCTGTGGCACAGAGACAGGCAGGGCGCGCTGCATGGCGCTTGCGCTGGCAGGCTCGGCTGCAGTGAGCAACTGGACTCCCCCCTCCGAGCCCGCCGCCCCCCCCCCCACCTGTCCAATCAGGCGCTTGTACGGCAGCAGCTCCTTGCGCAGGTTGAGGTGGGCAATGTGTCCCACCGTCTCAAAGGAGGAGGGCACCTCCAGGCCCTCGGGCAGCAGGCGCTGCGGGCGGGAGCAGTCGCAAGGAGCGGAGGAAAGTAAGGAAGGCAGGGAGGTGCCGCTACAGGGCACCCCAGGCAGTGTGGGAGCTTGGCAAGCAGCAGCATCCGCCGCCGCCGCCGCCGCCGCAGCAGCAGCAGCAGCAGGATGGCACTCCTGGCACTGGCTCCTCTTTACCTGCAGCACCGTGGACGCCGGCCAATAGCTGTAGCCCACTTGCATGGTGGCTGTCGTTACGGCCAGACCCTCAGCTGCCACCAGCTCCGCGATTGAGCAGGCGGGCTCGCCTGCCAGCTGGCGGCTGGCCAGGTCTGCAGGAGGAGAAGCAGCGGCGGAGCAGGCTGGGAAGCGCTGTTTAAACGTCGATTAATTGCTCAACTGCGCATCTGCCACAACGAGCCCGCAAATGCACGACGCGATGTATCCATATTTGGCGCAACAACGCGGTGGGCAGCATGCAAGCGTTCCGCCCCAGCTCATGCTGCCGCCCCCCTGCTCCAGCGAGCCCCTCATCCAGCAGCACGCGCCGGCAGCACCCACCTCTGTCCAGCCCCCCCTTTGCCCAGCCCCACCAGCCCACATCGCTGCCGCTGACGTGGACGCTGCGCACATGAACTGCCGCCCACCTGCCTCGGCGAGCCCCTCGTCCAGCAGCAGGAGCCGGCTGTCATCGTCTGTCGGGTCCTTGATCACGTTTAGCAGCCGCGGCTTGTTGAACAGGTGCCTGGGCAGCAGGGGGCGAGCAGCGGTCGACGCGCGGCAGGGCACGCAGGCAGAGGCTCACTGCCGCACTACAGCAGCAGCGGCGGCAGCGGCAGTGGGGGGACCGACGTGCGCTGCCCTGCCTCCTCCGCCAGCCCAGCCCCTCACTTGGACAGCCGCCGCATGTACTGACTGGTGGCCTGCTTGGGCACGCGGATCGCGGTTAGCAGCAGCTTTTCGTCAAACTGCTGCTTGACTTCATCCGTCAGGGCGAGCGGCACGCCGTCGTCGGCGGCGGCAGCGGCGGCAGCGGCAGCGCCATCCGCCGGCGCGTCGGCTGCGCTGGCCATCGCGCGACTCAGGGCTGCCTGGCGACCGATGCCGACAATTGATGGGCAGAGCGAACCACGCGCTCCAGCGATTAAGCGGGTGGCGATACTAGCTGTGTGGCAGGGCCGTCCGGGCAGCTGAGAAGCAACGATACGCTTCTCGGTCGCGGTCACAAACAGCTGGCGCGCCCTAGACTGTGCGCGTGCGAGTCCGCTAGTGGAAGCCGACAGCCGCAGCAGCATGCAGCTGAGCGTCAGGGGGCTATGGAAGCAAGGTGAGCGTCAATGTACCAACGGCAAGCCGATGGCGGTTGCCGAGTGAACATGCAGTGCTGCATGCCGCCGTCGCCGCCGCCGCCGCCGCCGCCGCCATCGCTGCAGCTGGCAGCTGGCTGCGACGGGAGAAGGGGCGCTTGCGCCCTCTGCACCAGGCTGGTGAACACTAAGGCTTGACACATGCGCGAGCCTTGCATTACTGGTACAAGCACGGAGGGCGGGGTTGGTGGGGGCTAGCGTGCATAGCCTTCCGTGGCGGCCTCCGACTCCCGGAGTCCTCCTGCTCGGCCAGGCTGTCGGCAGGCACGCCCGGCTGTACTCTCTGCCGGCGCAAACTCCGCTTTTGGGGGTGCATGTCCGGCCTGCCTTCTAATGATGGGCAAGCCAAAAAAGATCCTTCACAAGCAGTTCAAATGAAGCAATTCAAATGCAGTGATGGATGGGAGGGAGACGGACGCACAGCGCGCGCACCACGCAGCACGGCCGACTCATCTCGTCGTGCCGCCGCTGCCGCTGCCGCTGCCGCCCTCCGACAGACGCCGCCGCTTGCGGTCGGCAGGGCGCAGGGCGCTAGGGTATGGAGCCGTCAAAACCTCACCACCGTGACTCGGCTTGTGTGCTCAGCAGGCCTGAGCGGGGTCTGGTTCGCGCCCTGGCACATCGCCCGTGCTCCCTTCGGGCCGCCCTGCCGGTCGCCGCAGAGCGTACACGTGTAACTCTGGACTGGGTTAGAGGGAGTGCTCACGCGACCCCATTGCTTACGGGCCACCTGGGGGCTCCTGTGCAACAGTTGAAACCCCTGGAGGGCAACAAGCTGGGTAGGGTCGGATGGGACAGGACGCTCACTTTGTGCAGAAGAAATGCAGTAGAAGAAAAGGAAGAGCGGTGCTTTTCTGAACATGCACCCAGCATGCCGCCGGCGTCGCCGGCGCCGCTGCCGCCGGCCTTGGCGCCAAGCGGGCAGCAGGGATCCCATCCGGATTAGTATAACCTTGCTTCACTATATGGTTAAATCGGGCGTCAATTCGCAGGCGTCAGTTTGCACCCGCTGCAACCATCAGGCAGGTGAGCATTCGTCAGCCGATGTTGCACCCGCTGCAACCCGCTGATGAACGTCGACGGTACCGGTCCGAGCTGCTCCGAGCACACAATGACATAAGCCTGCCGCTCTTCCACTCTTCCCTTGCATGCCCCGTGTTGCTTTCTCCCACCAACCCTCCCCCTTTCTCCGACTCTGCCACTCTGGGCAGCTCGAAACTGTTGCCCTGCGCAGCAATCCCTGTTGTCTCAAACTCACGACATCACAGGCAGAACTTGGCTGCAAGACCAGCTGGACGCAGGGAGCAGGAGCGCTGCACCTGCCCAATCAAGAACTGGCAGAGCTTCGAAGGAATTCCCTGGCCAGTGGCGTGCGTCCCCAATGCGCCTCTCGACTCCTTCCAGGGGCACCCTCGAGCACGGTTGGGGGGTTGAGGGCCCCCCCCCCCCCCCCCCCCCCGTGGGGTCCGTCGGACGGCTTCCACGCATGCCCAGAGGCTGCGTCGGGCAGAACAGGGGGGCGGCCAAGTCGACCGGCCGGCAGTGGAGGGCCACACAGAGGTGGGCGGCCACGCTGCGCGCCTTTTGTGCGCAGCATGGGTGGCAGCGCTCTATGCTGGAGGCGTACGGTGCAGGCGTACGCATCTCCCACCCATGGGCTTGCGTCCTCATTCGACCCAATACCTATGGCATGCCGAGAGCCCACAGCCAGGCACACGCAGAGAAGGCTATGGGGCGGGCAGGCGGCCAGGGGCCAGGGGTGCGGCTTGGCTGCCTGCTGCAGGACTGATGTGCTTCTAGCTGTGCATGGAGGATGCGACCATATCTTAACTTGAAGACCCAATGTGAACGAGGGCTGCTTGCACCAATCAAGCTTGAGCATCTGCTGCAGCTGTTTCCGCCGCCGCCTGCCGCTGCTTCCAGATTTCTGCCGCTGCCGGTCGGGCAAGCCTTGCATTCCTCAGGCGTGCCAAGTTCAATTTTCTCTGCACTTTACCCCCTCAGCCGGTCCGGGCGGCCTTGCGCCGAGCACCAGCGTGCAGCGGAAAGCTTTGGCGGCGCACAGTGGTAGCGGCCCAAACCCACGCCTTCTGTCAGGCGGCGTGCAGCGGCTGCATTGCAGATCGCAATGGCTGGCTTGCTGAGAAGCCTGGAAGTCGCAGGCCGCCTGGCGGCGCTGGGCGGGCGGGCGGCACACCTGCGGGCCGAGGGCGCGCTGCTGCGGCATTTCCACGCTTCTGGTAAGCGTTTATAACGCACCAATGCAGCGGCGCTTGGCTTCAGCCGCCTGGCGCACTTGTGCCGCCGCTGCCTGCCGTCGCCGCTGCCGCCTGCCGCCGCTGCCTGCTCACTCTTGCCCGCCCCCACCTCCCTCACCTGCAGCCTCGCTGTTCGACTATTACTCAACTCTGGGGGTGTCGGAGGACGCCGGAGAAAACGAGATCAAGAAGAAGTATTATCAGCTGGCCAAGAAGTACCACCCCGACACCAACCAGGCGAGCAGCAAGGCACCTGGCCGACAGCAGCACATTGCACTGTCCTCCCACGTCTGGCAGGCAATCGCTGCTGCTGCCACCCCGGATCGGGCACAGCATGCCGCTGCGGCAGCCTCAGCAGCGCCCCCCCTCTGCTGCTGCTTGGCAAGCCATGTGGCTGACGTCCTGCTGACGGCTCTGCTGCAGGGCGATCCAGAGGCAGCTGCCAAGAAGTTTCAGGAGATTCAGCGGGCGTACGACACGCTGCGGGACCCACAAAAGCGGCAGGTGGGTGCCGTCGCGACTGGGGGTGCCGCTGCGCTTCAGCAGCGCTGGGGTGCTCTGACCTGCGGGGGAGCAGCATGGGCGTACGGCACGCTGGGGGACCCGCAGAAGCGGCTGGTGAGTGGGTGCTGCTGCAGCACTGTAGGGGCGCTGCGGGGGGTCCACCGCGGCAGCCTCGGGGTGCCGCCGCAAGTTTGAGGCTGCTGCAGGAGTAGGGCTGACGTGGGCAGCTCGATGCAGCGGCCAGCTGGTTGGTTGCTGCTGCCACCGGTTGCCGCTGACACCGAGCTGCAGCCTGTTTTGCCAGCCGCCTCCTGCCCCGATGTGTGGACCTCGCCTGCATCCCTTTGCCTGTCACATCCTTGCGTGCAGGCGTACGACAGCATGGGGCACTCTGCGTATGAAAACATGGAGGCGACAGGCGGCGCGCCCGGCGGCGACCAGGGGCCTTTCGGCGCGGGCATGCAGGTGGGAGGAGGCCTGGCTGGGGCGGGCGGTGTGCTGCTTCGTGCTGGGAGGCTGGGGTGCACGACCCGCTGCAGCATCCGACGGCGTGGAACAACCCCGACATGTTTCGCCCGCGTCGCCATGCGCCCTTCCTCTGTTGCCTTCTTCCTGCAAACTCCCGACCTCTCGACCTCCTCCCGCGTGGTTGTCGCGCAGGTGGATACCGAAGATTTGTTCCGGGAGTTTTTCGGCGGCGGCCGCGCCCGCGGCGGCCAGACCGGCTTCGAGGTAAGAGGCCTGCCTCCATGTGCAGGCGTGTGGGTGCCGCCCGCAGCCTGGCCTGCTTTTGCTGGCGGGCCTGCCTAGTGCTGGCGTGAGGATGCTGCCCGCAGCCTGGCATGCTTGCTGCGGCCGCGTCGGCTGGCAGACCGCCAGCAAGCTGTTAGTGCCACCGACGTCCCTCGCGCTCTGCGGCTCGGCCTCCCTCCCTGCTCTCACACGCTGCCCTGCCCCCTGTGCCCCCCCTGCAGGGCACCATCTTCGAGCACATGTTCGGCGGCGGAGGGTTTGGCGGGCAAGGCGCCGGCTTTGGCGGCGGGGGGCAGCGCATGCGGGGGCGGCCGGTGCTGCGCACCGCCATGCGCATCAGTTTTGAGGACGCAGTGAAGGGCAGCACCAAGCAGGTGGGACGCTGCATGGAGCAGAGGTTCATCAGTCGTGGCAAAGCCCAGCACGGCGCAGCGCGGCCGGCGTCGTGTGGGGTGCGGCGCGGCGCCGTGCCATGCGGCGCAGCCTTGCGGCCCAACCCAGCGCGCCCGCCGCTGCCGCCAGGTCATGCACCGTGCTGACCTGCTGCACCGCACCACTCCCTCTGTTTGCAGGTGGACCTGTCGTCCCTGGGCATGCGCGGCATGCCGCACAAGACGGTGGAGATCCACATCCCGCCGGGTGGGTGCCCAATCTGCAGCCAGCCCACCGAGCGTGCGCCCACTGGAGCCACGTGCCGCACAGATTCGGCCTGCCTGCCTGCCTGCCTGCCTGCCTGCCTGCCTGCCTCATCTTAAACAATGCTCCTGTTCTGCTGCTGTGCCCCGCCCCCCCCCCCCCCCCCGCGGCCCGCCTGCAGGCTCGGACTCTGGCTTCCAGCTGCGGCTGCAGAACGTGGTGCCAGCAGGGCAGGGCATGCCGCCTGGCGACATCATCGTCATGCTGCAGGTTGGTGCCCGCCTCTGGCCTGCCAGCGCAACAGTGCGCAGCACTCCGCCCGCCAGCGTTCCCAGGCCCCGCTCAAGTGCATGCCCCCCATACAACCATACATTTAGGGTTGCTGGCTCTCTTGCAGGCTGCCCACTTAACCAGCTGGCAGGTTACGGCTTGCGTGCACATGTGCCTGCGCCCAAGCGCCCACCTTCCCTTACACGGAATGTGTTTGATGTGTGTGTTCTTCCTCCAGGTGGCGCCGTCGCCCACGTTTGAGCGGGAAGACTACGATCTGTATGTCAACGTGCCTGTGGACATTGCGGACGCTGCGCTGGGCGCCTCGGTAGAGTGAGTGTGGCCCTCCCCAAGAAATAATAATAATAATCCTTCGCGCTGCGTGATCTGCGCCTGCCTGCACGTTGCCCTGCTGCCGCGTTTGCTCGACCCCCGACAGACTTGCACCCAGCCCACGCCCCACCCGGCCCACGCCCCACCCCCTACGCCCCACCCCACTCTTGCTCTCGCAGCGTGCCCACAATTGACGGCATGGCAGAAGTGAAGATAAAGCCGGGCACGCAGCCAGGCGACAAGCTGCGCATGCGGGGGTATGGTGTGCGCATGGATGCGGTAGGGCACCCAGGGCGGCGGGGCGACCAGTACGTGAGGGTGCAGGTGCGCGTGCCGCGCCACCTCACCGCTGAGCAGCGCCGGCTGCTGGAAGAGTTCCGCAGCGGCGGCAGCAGCAGCAGCAAGAGGAGCAGCAGCAGCGGTACCGGCAGCGGCGGCGGCGGCGGCAGCGGCGGCAGCAGCGCCAAGGGCGGCGGCGGCGGCGGTGCGGCCAGGGGCGAGAGCAGCAGCGGCGGCAGCGGCGCTTCGCAACCAGGCAGCACCGGTCCCAGCAGCGACCCTAGCAGCGGTGGCCCCAGCAGCAGCGGCGATGCCGGCAGCAGCAGTGGCACTGGCAGCAGTGGCAGCGGCAGCGGCAATGGTGGCAGTAGTGTAGAGAAGGAGGCGAAGAAGAAGCGGCGCAGTTGGAAAGACTTCTTCACCAGCTCGCCCTGAACGTATCGACACGAGCTGGCTGCAGATGCAGCTCCCCTGATGTGATACATGGCGACGTGCACGTTCCCCGCTGCGGGGTTGACACGAGGGGGCCAGCTAGAGAGACAGTGGCGTGGCACACCCCATCATCACGGTTGCGCCGGTTGAGTCGCGACGGTCGCGACGGTCGCGCCGCCATGTCGGCGATGCTGCCTGCGCGGGCATGTGATTGGCGAAACCGGGCCGCTCCAAGCGTTGTCCCTGCGGTCCTGATCGTGCTCGTGACCAGTGCCAGCGAACGGCTCAGTGCCAGGCACCCTCAGTCCGCACTTCGGTATGGCGCTGGCAGCGGCAGCCCGCCGTGGGGCGTTGGCGGAAGCGCGCGGCCTGCCCGCGCTGTATCAGCAAAGCAGGTGCGCTGCTGGGGTTTCGGAGGGCCTGAGGTGCTCGGTGTCTTCCGAGCGCTCGGCGTTCCGTCTCAACCCAAGCCCGCGCCTTGCCAGTCTCGGTCAGCAGACGTGGATCGTGCCTTGGAGCCCAAGCCGCGACGTCGTGCAGCGCAGGGCAGAAGGCTGCCGCCTGCCGCTCGCGCCGCCCGCCCGTCGGCGGAGCCACCCCTCCTCGCCTTCTGCACCTTGCAGGCAGCACGGCGGCGGCGTCCCCGAGTACTGGGGCCGCGACTCACCCTACCATCCGGGCACTGACTTCCTGGGCACTCCCGCCAACCACCTGGACGTGCGTGAGGCGCAGCTCAGAGATGCTTAGCGTGCTGCCGCCCTCGGGCGGGGGCATGATGGCGGAATTGCCGTGCAGCAGCGTCAGACCTCGCACACGCGGCAGGCACCTGTGCTGCACTGCACAGCAGAGCGTGTCAGCGGCGCTTGCGACTGCAGCACGTTCTGCTGCGGGGCATGGGTGGGCGTGCAACATCGCAGTCTGCGGACGCGCGGCCTCCTCGCGCCTCCTGCAGCGCACCCACCCTCGCCCGACGCATGCCGCGCCCGCCCTCCCCTGCGTGCCTCCCTCGCCTTCTCGCAGCTGGTGGCCAAGCGCCCCGTGTCCCCCCATGTGTTTGAGATCACCGGGGTGCAGCCGCATTACAAGTTCCCACTGGGGGCCATCAGCTCAATCACCAACCGCGCAACCGGCTGCATGCTGTCTGCAGGTGCGCCTACATTTTGTTTGTGGGTGGAGGCTTGCTGGCTTGCTTGTTGTGTGCCTGCTTGCTCTCCCATATGGTGGGACACATTGCGTGCGCGGTGTGTGGCAGGCACCGCCGCTGGGGCGGGTGCTGCGCCGGCTGGCGCTCCGGGTGTTGCCGTCCCTCCGCTGCCTAGCCTGTGTAGTTGCTGCCTCCGACCTCCGTCTGCGCTGGCTGCCCTGCCTCGCCGCTGGCCCGTAGGCACCGCCGCCGCCGCCTACATTGCGCTGACTGGCGACCTGGGTGCCGGCATCGCTGCCTTTAAGGATGGCTACCCCCTGCTAGTGTTTCCAGCCAAGGCGGTAGCAGCCTTCCCCCTGGTGGGTGGGTGGGCGGGTGGGCGGGGTGGTGCTTTGGATGCACCGTTTGTGGGCGCTGCTGCTGCTGCTGCTGCTGGTGCTGTCACCTGATTAGGATGCACACAGTTTGTAGGTCGCTCGCGCAGCCACCGCCTGCGCCGCCACCTGGGCGGACTGCGCCACGCCGGCCCTGCGCCGTGCCTGCCTCGCCTGCTCGGTCGCGTGCCCCCCTGGCGCCCCGCTCAAACTTGCCCCCCTCCCCCTGCTGAATCGCCCCCTGCTGGCTTGCCCCCCTGCAGATCTACCACTACCTGGGCGGCCTGCGCCACGTGTACTGGGACCACGCAAAGTATGGCAACCAGGCGAGTCGCTCGCGTGCGGGCCAGCGCCTTGCTGCACCGGGGACCCTCGCCGGACGTGCGGCACCTAAGCAGCCTCGCCATTCGTGAAGCAGAGTCTTGTTCCAGATGGGGCAGCAAACCTCGCGCATCCTCTCATCCCTGCGCTGCCCCGCCCCGCCCCGCCCTGCCCTGCCCGCCTGCCACGCCTTGGCCCGCAGGCGCGGAAGAGCCTCCCGCTGGAGGTCCCTGCCTGCCAGTCTGGCTTTGCCAGCACATCGTCGCGCAACCTGCACCCCTCCCTGCCCTCCTTGCAGGCGGAGAAGAGCTCCCCCCTGGAGGTCCCTGCGGTGGAGATGAGCAGCAAGATCCTGCTGGGCAGCAGCGTGGCGGCCACCGCGCTGGCGGCGCTCTACTCCCTCTGAGCGCCAGCACCCACGCGGCTCCCCTCATGCGAGGCATGAGCGCAAACACACTGTCGCAGGAGGCTATGCCCCTCTCCTGCGCACGCCACGTTGAGGCCGGTGCATCGGTAGTCGACAAAGGCACCGTCCAACCGATGAATGCAAACAATGAATACGCGCGCACCCCTCCCCCAGGGGCGCTGCCGGCTGCCTGTGCTGCCTGGGCCTGAGCCCGCGGCACCGCGGCACCGCGGCCCTGTACTTGTGCTGTTGATTCCCACCCCGCTCGGGCTTGATGCCCACGCTCTGCCCCCCGCCCTTGCCGCGGCCCATGTGACACACCCACAATAGCGCGCAGTGCAGCGTGGGGGAGCCGGACGCGTGAGCAGCGCCGCCCGCCATCCAGCGCCCACCTCGGGCACCTATGCAGCCCTGCTGCGCAATCCGCACAGGCTGCGCTGGCAGCGCAGAGCACCAGCCAGCAGGTCGTCACTTACAAGCGGTACAGTACAGTCAAGAGGTAGGTGCGGGGGCGGGAGTAACAGAGGGTGTGCAGGACGTCAAAGGGATGCAGCGCCAGCAGGGGCGGGCCACGCGGCACAGGCGCCGAGCGCAGTCAGATGTTGAACGCCGCCTGCTGCGCGACCTCCTGCTCAATCTGCTCCGCCGCCTCGAAGTCAAGGTCCAGCAGGGCCCTGCGCGGGGAGCAAAGGGACAGCTCCAACGGTCACTTCTGGACTGCTACATTGTGCAACCAGCTTCGCTTTAGAGCCCACGTCCACCGGGAGCCCTACACACGAGTGTTTCCATTGCTAGGGCTTGACATGTTCCCTTCACAAGAAACGAAACCTATTGACGATGGTCCCAGCTGAATGCCTGCCCTCCTCCTGTGCCAGCAGCAACCACCGGACAGGCCACACATCTGTCCGTCGGGGCGCCGCACAGCCGCAGCCCGCTTCAATATACCTAACTAATGTACCAACCTGAGCTGCAGCAGCTTGCCGAAATCGGCGGGCACCTCGGACTCTTGGAGGTGCAGGCGGTACAGCTCTGCCAGGTCGGCCTTGCTGTGCTGCGTGCTCAGCAGCGGCGCGCGGCACGTGCTGTTCTGGTGCAGCGCGCGCCGCACCTCCACATGCGCGCTGCAGGTTGGGGTGGGGTGCAAGAGAAGGCGTCGGTGGTCACCTGGGGTGGCTTGTCGCACGCCAGGACAGCACAGGTGTGTATCGAAAGCACGGCACCCACTAGCATTTAACAGACAACAAACCAGGGAGCGCCGGCCCCTCTCACGCCTCCCCCACGCACCGTGCGCGAGAACCGGTGATGAGGAAGCCGATTGCGCGGTGGATTGCCGTGGCCTGCCGCGTGCGCGCCAGCGCCATCCGGTACTCCGGATCAAGCTCTGCCGTGGCGGCGCTCTGCGAGAGGGAGGGAGTGTGAGGGGGCCAAGCTGGGGTGTGTGAAACTAGGCTCTGCTGCTGCCTCTGCCAGCCCCACCCCGCGGGGAGAGGTGTCGGCAGGGAGTTGGCTGGGAGGAGGCAGGCGCCGGCCAGCAGATACATCCCGTCGGCACGATGCAATTGAAGCAGCGGCAAAAATGTAGGATGAAGAGGGAGATGGAGGGCAGCCGAGCACGACAACGGGCTGAAGGCAGGTGCGTGGCGAGAAATGGGCGGCGTGCGGGCAGCGGGCAAAAACCTGGCAAGCTATGGCACGCTCTGCTGCAGCAGGCGTACCCTCTACTTTGTCACCGACTGCTGCCTTCTCACCCGCGCTTGCCGGATCAGGCCGACCATCCCTGTGTATTCTTGCTGCCCGCTGGCCGTGCTGCTGCCGCTGAGACGCCGCCACGCAAACGCAGCCACTGCCACAGCTGCTGCCGCCGCGAGCGCCGCGGGTGCATGCGACCTGCAGGCACGCGTGCGAGGGAGCGAGACACACTGGAGGAAGCAGGAGGCCAGGTAATAGAGGAGAGCGAAGCAGCGGGGCAGACGCCGGCTCCACGGCCAGCGGCGGACTGTGCCAGCGAAGGCGGCAAGCAACGGCGGCGGCAATGCTCCTGGACCGCAAACATATGTTCTGCCAAGACCAATCGTCACCGATGGCGCTTCCCCTCTCGGCCTGCTGCTTGCCTGAGGCTCTCGGCGGACGAGGGAGGAGGGGGCGGCGTGGGGACCGCTGCCGCTTGCCGCGCGCCTGCTGCTGCGCAAACGTGGTGGCGTGCTGCAGGTCGCCGCGATAGCGGCACAGCGAGCGGGCGAGCGCTAGCTGCCGCGCAGGGTGTTGGCGTGACGGCTAGAAGGGCGCTCATTGCTGCCTGTGCGCGATGTGAATCGGACGTAAGCTTCAGGAGGCGTAAGGAATTGCTGGGAGCCAACCAGAGGGAACCCACACGAGCAAGCGTCGCACGCTCCTCACGACCGCTCCCAGCACACAGGGTGCCTGCCCGCTGCTTCCCAGCCTGTGCATTGCCATCGCTCTTTGTGGGCAGTGATCGGGGCAAGCGCCAGCAGCGCTTTCCTCTTTTCCAGTCCCACCTCACATGGCAGCCCCCAGCGAGGAGCTGGCCGCCCTGGTCATCGACGACACGAAGCGGCGCGAGCAGCACACTGCCTACTATGCCAAGCGCGTGGAACTGTTCCAGCGCTTCAAGGCCCGCCACGATGCGGAGGTGGAGGCCGCCAAGCAGGCCGCCGTGCCCATCAAGATCGTGCTGCCCGACGGTGCAGGCGAGTGAGGGAGCTGGCAAGGCGAGGGAGGCGCGGATGGGCCGGGCCCGCCGCGCATGGCCACCTGCCGCCGCCGCCGCCGCCGCCAAAAGTCCCCGCCCCTCCCCTCCCTCCCCCGCCTGCTTGCAGAGAAGCCCGGCATCAAGGGCGTGACCACGCCCATGGACGTGGCCCTGGGCATCTCCAAGGGCCTGGCCAAGAAGGTGGTGGTGGCCAAGGTGGACGGCGCCACGTGGGACATGGCGCGCCCGCTGCAGGGCGACTGCGCGCTGCAGCTGCTGTCTTTCGAAGACCCCGAGGGCAAGGAGGTGCGTGGGCGGACGCTGGGGAGTGGCAGCAGTTTGTGGGTGCTGGATTGGGGGTTGCTGCTGCTGCGCCGGCAGGGAGGACGTGGCTTGGTAGAACACGAGGGCACGCTGGCCTTGCCCAACCCGTCGGTCGCCCCCCCCCCCCCCCCCCCGTTTGCAGACCTTCTGGCACTCCAGCGCGCACGTGCTGGGCCAGGCGCTTGAGCTTGAATATGGTGCCGACCTGACCATCGGCCCCTCGCTGGAGGAGGGTGCGTCTGGCTTTGAGGGTGCCACGCTGCCACGCTGCTCAATGGCAGGCCGCTGCGGCTGCTGGATGTTTGTTGGGGCAGGCGGTCGAGAGAGCGCTGGCGGACCCAGGCAGGGTGGAGCAGCACGGGACGCGTGCGCCGGCTGCTGCTGCCGCCGCTGCTGCTGCTGCTGCTGCTGCTGCTGCTGCTGCTGCTGCTGCTGCTGCCGCCGCTGCTGCTGCTGCTGCTGCTGCTGCTGCTGCTGGCTGCTGGGGTGGACCCTCAGCGTGCCTGCCCTTCCCCTCTCCCCCTGGCCAGGCTTCTACTACGACTGCTTCCTGGGGGACCGCACGCTCAAGGACGAGGAGAAGGCCAACATCGCCAAGCGCATGCAGCAGGTGCAGCAGGGTCGACGCCGCTGCGGCCGACCGCGGGGCCGTGCGGCGTGCAGCAGCGGCAGGCGACCAACGACGGCAGCGTTGACGACCGGCACGTGCCTGCTTCCGCGCTCCGCCCTGTGCAGGCGGTCAAAGAGAAGCAGAACTTTGAGCGCATCGAAGTGTCACGTGAGGAGGCGCTCTCCATGTTCCAGGTGGGGCGAGAGGGGGAGTGCGATACTGCTGCGCAGCGTTGTGGGCGCAGGGCGCAGTTGGAGCCCTGCGGCTGCGTGCACCAAGGGGTGCATGTGACGGTGGCACCGCGGGTCGGGTGCGAGGGCCTGGGGCCCCCTTCCCAGGGGGGCTGTTGCTGACAGCTGCCCGTGCTGCTGCTGCTGCTGCCGCCGCCGCCGCCTAGAGCCGCCACCGGCAGGAGAACAATTTCAAGGTTGAGGTCGTCGGCGGCGGCCCGCCACCGCTGCCGCCTTGTTTCCACCATTTTGCGTTCTTCGCTTTGTTCCTTTCCCAGGAGAACAAGTTCAAGGTGGAGATCATCAGCGACCTGCCCGCCGAGGCGGTCATTTCCTGCTACCGCTGCGGCCCCATGGTGGACCTGTGCCACGGCCCCCACGTCCCCAACACCGGCCTGCTCAAGGCGGTGGGCGTCAACAGCATGTCGCGCGCCTTCTGGCGCGCCGACGTCAACCGCGAGCCGCTGCAGGTGGGTGGTAGCTGAGCTGTGCGGCAAAGGGCTGGGTGCGGTGCGCGCAGCTGGCAGCGCCCAACAAAAGGCTTGGTTGTGAAGGCGGGGTGGGCGTCGACAGCGTGTCACTCTGGCACGCGGACGTCAACCGCAGCGAGCCACTGCATGTGTGGGGGGTGCGGCTGTTTGTGAGGAGGGGGGGAGGCTTGGGCTTCAAGGCTGCTGTGCATGGCCTACGGGCGCGGTGCCGTGACCACTGCCACCACATGCTGCCTGCCTGACCTGCCTGCCTGGTGTTCGACCCTGCTGAGCCCTCCCTGCGACGTCCGTTGCCTGCGCAGCGCGTGTACGCCATCACCTTCCCCGACGACAAGGAGCTGAAAGAGTACCAGCACCGCATGGAGGAGGCCAAGAAGCGGGACCACCGCAACGTCGGCACGCAGCAGGTGGGCGTGTGATGATATGCTGTGACGCTGTGAGGCAAGCGGCATGCAGCAGGTGTGGGGGGCCAATGGTTTTGCGTGAAGCTGCGAAGCGCTCGGCTGCAAGCCAAGCCTGCTGGCGCTCAAGTCGGTGACGCGGCAAGGCGAGCAAGCCAAGTTGTCTGGGCCTGCAGCTTCTTGCCCGCTGCAGCCGAAGCCATCGACCTTTGCGTACCCGCGGCCCTCCCACCCTCCTGCCTGCCCGCAGGAGCTCTTCTTCTTCCACCCCCTCTCCCCCGGCTCTTGCTTCTTCCTGCCCCACGGCGCGCGCATATACAACTCCATGGTGGAGTTCATGCGCGAAAAGTACTGGGAGTGTGAGTGGCGGGGCGGGCTGGGCCCTCTCCAGGCGTGTGCGTGTGCCTCGGTGGGGCTGACGCAGGCCGTGTAGCGAGGGCCGCGTCGGCACCCGCCTGACAGCCTCCCTCCTGCTGCCACGTCGTTCTCGTTCCGCACACGTGCACATCTTGCTTCCTGCGTGAGGCCGACCACCCTCACCGTCATTTGCATGCCCCCCCCCCCCCCCGCAGACGACTACGACGAGGTGGTGACCCCCAACATCTTCAACTTTGACCTGTGGAAGACCTCGGGGCACGCGGAGCACTACCGGTGGGTGGAGCAGCGCTGCCGCTGCTGCCGCCGCTGCCGCTGCTGCCGCCGCCGCTGCTGCTGCTGGGAGCTGCAGGCCTCGTAGCAACACCTCGGCAGCAGGCCTGCACCCTCCTGCGCACCTGCAGAGTGACGCTAGTTTGCGCAGCAAGCCAGCAGCGGGGTGCCTGGTTCCTGCTGCTGCTGCGGCGGCGGCAGCAGCGCCACAGGGATACTGCGCATCGCGCTTGCGCGCTCCTGGCCACCTGCAAACCAACTGGGCGCAACCGAGTTTTGTCCCTTTGCTCCCCGTGTCGCAGGGAAAACATGTTTAGCTTCAATGTGGAGAAGGCAGAGTTTGGGCTGAAGCCGATGAACTGCCCAGGTGCGTCGGCCGACCTGCAGCCTGGGCGGCGCCGCGTGCGGCGCCCTACGCACGCAGCCCGGCTCCTGGCTTGCTGCGTGCTGAAGCCTTCGGCAGCTGCCGCACACCATGCCAGGTGCTCCCTGCTCGCCCGCTCTCAACCCGGTCGTTCATTTTTCCAACCGCCCTGCAGGCCACTGCCTCATGTTTGGCAACCGCAACCGGTCGTACCGCGAGCTGCCGCTGCGCCTGGCCGACTTTGGCGTGCTGCACCGCAACGAGTTCTCCGGTGCGTCGCATGCCATGCTTGCTGTGGGTGAAGGCTGAGGCGCTGCCCGCCAGCGCTCGCGCACGCCGCAAGCGCGCTGCCCGCGTGCTGCCGCTCCCTGCAGGCGGTGCCTCACTGGGTCCGCTCAGGCCTGCGTTGCAGGCGCGTGCTCACGAGTGCGCGCCTGCCCGGCTGTCCTGCAGGCGCGCTGCAGGGCCTGACGCGCGTGCGCCGCTTCCAGCAGGACGATGCACACATCTTCTGCAGGTGGGAAGCAGATTGGGTTACATCATTGTTGATGATTATATATAAGGAGACTCATATATGAGAAACACTTGGGATTTCACAGCGCGAATTGAGTTACATCATTGTTGTCTATATATGGAGACTCATATATGAGAGAAACTTGAGAGTTCACAGCAGGACGATGCAGGGAACAGCAGTGGTGGCGTGCGGCGCCGGCAGGCTTGGGGCGGCGCAGGAGCAGCGTGCACATGTTGCGCACCGCTGGGGCACACGTCCCCCGCCCTCCCTCATCACAACCGCGTCTCACCCCCCGTGCCTGCCTGCCGCCCCGCTCCCCCTCCTTCTTGTGCAGGCAGGACCAGGTGAAGGCTGAGATCCTGGCCTACCTCAAGATGATGGGAGAGGTGTATGGTGAGTCGCGGGGCGGCTGCGCGCGAATGCATTGCCGCTGCTGCCGCTGCAGCCGCTGGTGCATCCGGTGCCAGTTCAGCCACCGCCGCCGCCGCAGCCGCGTGCAGCACGCCGGCGTTGCCATCCGCGCTCACGCCCACCGCCTGCAGACATCTTTGGGCTGAGCTACAAGATGGCGCTGTCCACCCGCCCCGAGGGCTACCTGGGCGAGCTGGAGGTGTGGAACCTGGCGGAGAAGGCGCTGGAGGAGGCACTGAACGAAACTGGGCGCGAGTGGGAGGTGCGCAGGTGGCTGGGGGCCGGGCACGAGTTAATCAATCAATCAATCACGTTTAAAGTCCACGGGGAGCCAGCAGGGGTCTCATGGGACTGGGCGGGGGGAGGAGGGTGTGTGAGTGGAGTTCATAGCATTGGGAGAGGTACTGTGCGCTGCGGGCGCAGGCTGGCTGGGCCAGCCAGGCCTGTGGGGTGGAAATTGAGGGCGGGAATAAGTCTGCGAAGTGGGTGCGGAGGGTGGTGTAGAGAGTGAGCTCACCGCCAGCGACCGCGAGTGGGGAGGTGCGCTGCGAGGGGGGGATGGCGGGGATGGGGCGCATGGACAATGCGGGGGTGCGCAGCGGGCGCAGCGGGCGCAGCGGCTGCCGCCACCGGCCTGCTGCGCGCCGCGGTGAGCGACGCGCCCGCGGCGCTCGACGCCCCCCCAACCCCGGCCCCTCTCCCGTCCGCAGATGAACCCAGGGGATGGCGCGTTCTACGGCCCCAAGATCGACATCACGGTGTACGACGCGCTGCGCCGCAAGTTCCAGTGCGCCACCGTGCAACTCGACTTCCAGGTGCGCACGCGTGCCTCCAGAGCGCGCCTCCTGCCCTCCGTTCCGTGCGTGTGCGGGGGGCCGCCGGCGGGGGGCTCGCCAGGCGAGGCCGCGCTCGGCGTGCCGCGCGCCTGCCTCCGTCGCTCCCACTGCACCCCCGCCGTGCACCGATCAATCGATGACTCAACCCATGCCTGCAGCTGCCCATCCGCTTCAACCTGGAGTACGTGGCGGAGGACGGCAGCTACCAGCGTCCAGTCATCGTGCACCGGTGCGCAGCTTCCGACGTGGCCGGGGCGCCGCCTTGCTGCCTGCGGCGGATGGGCCAGGAGGTGGGGTCGTGCATGGGTTGGCAGGCGCTCACTCCCACCCTCGGTGCTGCCTGTGTGTGAGCTGCAGCAGCGCTCCTGCTCAGCCCTGGTCCTGCCCGTCCCCCCCCCTGCGTCCCCCCGCAGCGCCATCCTTGGCTCTGCGGAGCGCATGTTTGCCATCCTGACGGAGCACTTTGGCGGCAAGTGGCCCCTGTGGCTGTCGCCGCGCCAGGTCATGGTGGTCCCAATCTCGGGTGAGCAGACGGGGGGGCAGGGGTCCGCAGCAAGCGCGCGCGTGCAGAGGGCCCGGGACGGCCGGCCGACCTGCCCTGTCGGCCGCGACGTCAAGACTGGCACGAGCCTGCTGCGTGATTGCCAGACGGTCCTAATTGATGTCGCATGATGGAACCCCTCTCCCTTCGCCCCCTCCCTCGCCCCGCCACAGAGGTGGCGTACGACTACGCGCACAGCGTGCGGCGGCAGCTGCGCGGCAAGGGCTTCCACGTGGACATTGACGTGGCGGATCGCAAGATGCAGAAGAAGGTGCGGGGAAGCTGCCGTTCCGCTGCCGCCGGCGCTGCCGCCGGCGCTGCCGCCGGCGCTGCCGCTGATTCTGCCGATGTTGAAACCTCACATGCATGGCTGTTCTGTCCCCCCTGCAGGTCCGCGAGGCGCAGCTTGCCCAGTACAACTACATCCTCGTGGTGGGCGAGGAGGAGAAGAAGGCGGGCACCGTCAACGTGCGCACGCGCGACAATCAGGTGCGCGCGGCAGGGGGGGCCTCCAGGGCCGCTGGTTCGCACCGCTGCTGCTGCAGCAGGTGGCCGCCTGCTTGTGTCCCCCAGCCAGCACGCCGGCAGCGATGCTAGCCGGCCGTCGACCTGCCGCCACGCCGCTCGTCTCTGGCAGCTGCCCGTTGGCCGACGACCCTGGTTGCGCTGCACCGCCCTTCTGCAGGTGCACGGCATGCACACCGTGGCGGACCTGCTGGAGGTCATCTCCAAGGAGCGGGACACCCGCAGTCTTGTGGGCCTGTGGGAGAAGGCGGCGGCAGCAGCAGACGGTGGCGCCGACGGCAGCGCGGCGGCGGCGCAGGCGTAAACGTAGCAGCCCTGCTGTGGCATGCGGCGGCGATGCTTGCGCTGCTGCTGCGGCAGAGTCGATATGTAATGCCCGCTGTCATGCTGAGCGCGCGCGAGTGCTGAGCTGGTGGCAAGGCTGCACGGTGGGTGGGCAACACCGAGTATATAGGGCGCACCATCGTCCACGTAGCGGTCCGACTGCTGACCACAATGTCAGCGCAGCTGGCTGGTGTGATCTCAGCCAGTGCTCTCACAACGCACCGAGTGCCGGGCAATAAAGCAACTTCCCCGTGCCTTCCCGTCCCCTTGTGCTGCCCTGTCCCAACAACGGCACCCCGTCCATGTTTCACCTGCACAGCCCTGCTCGGGTCGGCCACCACTGAACCGTTCAAGCTTTCCTCTGGTGTGCTAGCAAGTTACGCTTGGACGGATGCGGCGCAAAACGCACAGCAAAAGCACGCCAGGAAGAAGGGTGCAGCAAGGAAACAAGCCCGCAGCACGCATAAGCATACTGTGCATACGACTGCAAGGCAGCGTGCTCACTCAGAAGAGGTGGCATGGCATGAATATGTACAGCGGCACCACCGGCAGCTGAGCGGGCGCAGCCTCTGCCACCGAACCGGACATTGCGGCAGGGCTGTCTCCAGCTGTGCGGCCAGCGGAACTGCTGCCACCTCGTCTACCGCTGCCGCCACATCTGCCACCACCTGCTCCTCCGCGTTTGCCGCCACCGCCGCTTCCTCCGCAGTCAGGGAGGTTTCCTCCGTTTGAAGACAGGGTCATGTTCCATTTGACACGTCCTGCAAGCGTGTCATACCATTTTTTTCAAATTCCGCTTCCTCACACCATAAGGGATTCGATCAAAAATTCAGGGTGGTATGACACGATTGCAGGATGCACAAAATTGACGACGGCGTTTGGTGCAGTGCACAGGCGTCGGCAGGCCGCCTGGGCCCCAAAATGGCGCTTTTGTCACTCCGCCACTACGTCAGTGCTGCTGTTATGTTGTATGTATAACTTATATGATTATGCAATGCGCAGAGAGGGAGCAGTCAGGGGCACCTCCAGCTGGCACCATGGCAGTGGCAGCAAGGGTTGGCGGCGGCGGCGGCGCTGTGGGCGGCATGGCACGCAGCGGGCAAAGGGGCGAAAATGTCACATTTAATGTGGCGTCGGCTGCGACACAGACACTCCCAAAACTCTCAACACTTGCCAAAGGTTACAGAAAGCCCAGTGAGAGTGCCGAGCGTCGCTCTTGGCGCACCCCCGTGGCGGCATCACCGCGCTTAGCAGCTTTGGCCCGCTTAAGAAGCACGGAGGAACCGGCGCCACTGCACTGAGGTAATGGCGCGACCGGCGCCCGCCGGCGCAGCCCTTTGCTCCGCCGCCGCTGCCTGCCGCCGCCGCCAACAGCATGCACTGCTCGCCGCTTGCCGCCATCCAACGGCCCTCCACTGTACCCCACAGGTGCTGCCGCTGGTGCTGCCTGCGGGAGCAGCATGGCAGAGCCCTCAGCGGCGGCGACGCAGGTGCCGGCGGCGCGCGGGCCGTTTGCGGCGCGGCTGGCTCTCAAGCTGGTGGGAGAAGCACTGGGGTCCAAGTGCGAGCAGGTGGTCAAGTGCCTAATTGACCACGGCGTGCAGCAGGTGCGGGCTGTGGGCGGTGCTGCTTGCCGCTTTGAAGCGCGGCATCTTCACTGCCGAGCAGCTGTGGCGATGGCAACTTTAAGCATTGCCCAGCTTGCCTGCCAGCCTGCGACGGCGCCCTGCCACCCCCCTTCTCAACCCCACTGCTCTACTGCTCCCGTTTCACAGTACGGCGACCTGGTGCGGCACTCCGGCTTGCCCCCCGGCCAGCTGCGCGCGGCGCTGCTGATGTTGGTGCAGCACAACTACGTGAACTGCTACCTCAAGCAGGCAAGCACGTGCTGCCCTGCGTTCACCCTGCCAGCTACACGACCTGAGCAGGGGGGGGGGGGTGCGGCGGCGGGGCAGTCCTCCCCACGCTCGCCCTCGGCGCTCCAGCAGGTTCCAGCCTGCCGGGCGTTACCCCGTTCTCACCAGCGTCAACGCCGGACGGCTGGCCAGCAGCTGCTGCACTGGTCCCCTTCATCCCCCCCCACCCCCCCCACCCCCACCCCGCTGCCCAACCTCCCCAACCAAGCAGGAGCCACCCACGCTGCGGGGCCCTGGGCCGGAATACACTTTGTACGAGGTCGCGCTGTCACGCATCCTGCAAATCCTGCGGTGAGATCCCCGCCGTTGCTGGGTCGCAACCGCTGCGCTGCCTGCCTCGCGCTGCCTGCACCGCTGCGCCGCGCTGCGCCCTGCGTCCGCGCCACACGCCCCCCAGTGTCGAGCCGCGATTCTCCCGGCCCACCGACCCACCGGCCCCTGCCCCGCTGCGCCTGCCCTCCACAGGGTGCCTCGCTTCCTCACCCACATCGCTGACGAGCACGGGCAGGATTCTGTACGACTGATGTACCTCCTGCTGGAGCACGGGCGGCTGAGGTGCGCGGTGTGCGCTCTGCGCCATGCCAGCCCGCGCACAGTGTTAGAACTACCCTGCCAGCTCCGGCCCTGCCGCCCCCACCCACCGCCAGTGCGCCGCCGCTGATGCTGCCTGCCTTCCTAGGCGCCCCCCCCCCCCCCCCCCCCGTCAGCTCCTTCCCCAGCCTCGCTGGCGCACCTACCCTCATGCCTGCCTGGGCGGGTGGCCCGCAAGCAGCGCAGCCGAGCTGGGGGTTAATCTAAAGAAACGTTGCTCCTGCTCCCGCTCCCCACCCGTTTCCTCTTCCCTGCCTCTTCGCTATTTCTTCAGGTGGGGCCAGCTGCTTGACGCGGTGATGGCAGAGGCGGCAGAGGAGGAGGGAGAGGAGGCGGCCCCCAGCGCCGACGTGCTGGCGAACAAGTTCCGCTCGCTGGTCATCGAGCGGTACGTCGAGCGCGTGCCGCCCTGCAACCTGCCGCCGCCGGCGCAGCAGGCAAGTGCAGCCGGGTGGCATGCCGGGGGGGAGGGGGGGGGGCGGGCGGGGGGCGGGCGGGGGGCGGCGGCGGCGGGGGGGACCGCAGGGGGGGGCAGAGCGGGCGCGTGCCGCCCTGCAATCTGGCACTGCCTGCACAGCAGGCAAGTGCAGGGTGGTGTGGGGTGGGAGCGCTGCCTGCAACCTGCCGCTCCCGGCGGAGCAGGCGCAAGTGATATCAACAGCAGTGCACCGAGGGCGGGCAGGGAATGGGCAGGGCGGTCGCTGCCTGCTGCCTGCCGCCGCCGCACCCCAACGCCCGCAATACAAAGGCAGCCCCGGAGCGTGGCAGCAAAGAAAGGGAGCAGAGCGCAAGCTGACGCTTTCCCGGGCTCGCCTTGCCGCGCCTTACTGCTCCCCCTCAGGTGCACCCTAACGCACGCAAGAAGAAAGCAGCCCCCAAGCCGGGCAGCGAAGAGGAGGCAGACATGCACCGGGAACAGGCGGAGGCGGCGCAGCGACAGCTGTACCAAGAGGGTGAGTACGAACGAGGGCATGCTGTGCACGCTGCACCTGCATGGGCACCTGCTGAGAGTGGCATGTACCTCAGGTGGCACCGGAGCAGGCAGAGGCGGCGCTGCAGCAGCTGGGGCCAAGGGGGTGAGAGGGCTTGGCGGCAAGGCGCCCTGCTGCTGCCGCCGCTGCCCGACTCTGGTGCAGCCCGTGCTGCTTCCTCTGGCCGCGTGCCGCATAGCCAACCTTGCCCAACCTGCTCAGCCGGAAGTCGCAGTCTCATCAGCAGCAGTATTATTGCTCAGCATGCGTACCCCCCCTCTCCTGCAGTCCGCTTCCAGCTACTGGACGACCTTTCAGGCGGTGGCGGCAGCGGTGCAGCAGCAGCGGTAGACAAGCAGGACAAGCCGGCCAGCAAGCGCAAGCGCGGCAGGGATGCGGCAGCGGAGGGTGAGCAGCGGGTGTGGGGTGCAGCCAGCAAGAGGGTGCGACGCCCTCGTGCAGAGAGGGTGCAACGCCCGCCTTGCATCCTGTCTTCAGCATAGCATGACAGCCAGCTGTGCCCCACCTTGCGTGTTCCCACCCCCCCTTCGGCATTTTCCTGCTGCAGAACCAGCTAAGAAGAAGGGGCGAAAGAAGGGCGGCGGCGACGACGCAGGAGGCGCAGCGGCGGCAGCGGCGAGCCCCCGGGCTGCGGGCGCAGCACAGGGGGAGGGGGAGCCTGTGCTGTGGCGCGTCAATTTCGACGAATTCAACCGCAGGCGCGCCTCTCCTGCTGCGCATTTGCCGCCTCCCAGGGAGGGCTGCCCTGGTTGCGGCTGCGCACACGCCGCTGTGTTGCGTGCAGGTTGCGCACCGGCATCACAGGCTGCCAGCTCAGCTCACGGCCAACAGCTCCGCCCCAGCTCTAGCGCCCTCCGCTGAATCCAGGCTGCACTGCCGAGCGCTCCACCGCGCCTCCCCCCCATCCCTCTCTCCAACGCTGGCGGCGTGCTGCTCCAAAGCCACCCTGCCTCTGCCCGCCACCCTGCCTCTCTGCCCGCAGGTTCCGCAACGAAGTCGTGGCCAGCACCATCAAGCTGAGATACGGCATCCCGGCGGGGCAGGCGGTGATGGGGCTGCTGATGGCGAATGCACGCTTCGAGCATGCGGTGCGCGGGCTGGGTGGGTGGGTGGGGTGGGTGGGGTGGGTGTGTGTGTGTGGGTGGGGGGGGGGGGGAGCCAGCGGAATCGAGGGGGGCAGCTGGGGAGGGGTCTCATGGCAGGGGGCGGACCCACACTGCCGGAGACTGCATGTGCAGAGACTGGTTGCAGGCGGTGCCAGCACGGCAAGCGCAGGCCTCCTTCCTTCACTGGCTGTGCCCCCGCCCCCCCCCCGGCCACCCCGCCGCAGTCGCGCACCAGCGAGACGGTGGTCCTGTCCGTGGGTGATGCACGCAGCGTGCTGATGCGCGCTCACGGTCACGAGGAGGTGCCCGAAGACATGCAGCAAGTGCTGCGGTGCGCACCAGGGCCAGGGGCTGCCCTGCCGGTCTGGCTGCACGACCCCAGGCCCGCGCGGCGCTCCAGCGTTGGCTACCAACCACTCTTGCGCGGCGCTCCAGCGCTGGCTGGCTGCCCCCACTCTGCGGTGCAGGCGGTGGCTGCAAAGCGATGTTACCAGGTGATCTCGCCTGCCCACCAGTTGTCGCTCGCTCCCTGGCTGCCCGACTAACGTAAAACCCGATTCCAATGTTGCGCTGCGCAGGGAACTGTCAGAGGACGAGCTCAAGTTTCTGGACCCCCGCGGCAGCGGCCCAGGCGGGGAACAGTACGTGATGCACCTCCCCCTGGTGCTCAACATGGCGCGCCTGCTCGACATGCAGGCGGTCATACGGTGAGGCCCTCCGCCTTCTGCCCTCCCGCCTGCCTGCCCGCTGCCAGTTCTTTGCGCGTCGGCGCGTCGCCGGGCAGCGCGATGAAGGCAGTAGGCAGTGTCTGTGGTGCAGACGGCAGAAAAGGACGTGCTCCCGGCTGTGGTCCTCTACCTGCCGCACCTGCTTGACATGGGGGCAGTTGTCCGGTGAGGCCTGTGCCTGCTGCACATGGCACATTTGTGTCGCTCAGCGTCGCCGCCACCGCATCCCTGCCCATCGGTGCGCCTCTCCGTGTCCCCGTGCCTCCGACTGTGTGCTGCAGCAACAAGTTTGGGCCGCACGGCGTGCGCATCTGGCGCCTGCTGCTCATCAACGGCCAGCTGGAGCAGAAGCAGGTGGGCCGCGCGTGCGTGCAGTGCACGCACGCACGCACGCACGCACACATGCACGTGTGCATCGAGACCCCTGCAGCAGGGGATTTGCTCCCTTGTCGCACTTTTAAAGGTGCATTGCTTACGATCCGATGGATATCCTGTCGTTTGTCCCAGGTTGCTGACCTGGCGATGATCACCAAGGAGGAAGCTCGGGAGAAGCTGTATGCCATGCTGAAGTCAGGGTGAGCTGGTGGTGGGGGTGGGGGTGGGGGTGGGGGGGGGCTGTGTGCGCAGGCCCAGCTCTGACACAAGCCGAGTTGCCGGCAGGCAAAGCAGCATGCACAGACCCTGCGCCGGCCTCATCGAACAAAGGAACACCCGGCTGCTCATGCTGCGCTCACCTGCGCTCACCGCTGCCCCTCTGCACCGTCCCCCCCCCCCCCGCTCCCCTTTCACCCTGTGCAGCTACCTGGGGCTGCAGGATGTGCCGCGCACCGCGGACCACGCCCCCTCCCGCACCTTTTACACCTGGCGGGCCAACATGGACGCCGGCATCGCGCGGGTGGCCTCGGACCTGTACCGCGCCGCCGGCAACCTGCACGCGCGGCTGACGCACGAACTCACAAAGCAGCAGGTGCGCGCGTGCTGCCTGCGTCCCTCCCTCCTGCTGCTTGCTGCGGTGCGGTGTTGGTGGCATTTGGTGGCGGTGGTGGTGGGTGGTGGGTGGGTGTGGGTGTGGGTGTGGGTGGGTGGGGGGGGGGGGGGGGGGGGGCTGTGCTGGTCCCTGCTGTCGTGACGCCTGCGCGGACCTGGGGCAAGGGGAGGGTGCGTTGGCTCCGCCCCGGCTGGGCCCACCTACAGCCCTGCGCCTGACCCTGCTGGAGGAGGGGCAGGTGGCGGGGCACCTGCTCAGCCCCGTCTTATTTGCGCAGTCAAGTTTGACGCTCGACCTGGCGTTCCCTCTGCCCCCTCTGCAGGAGCTTGTGGACCTGCTCGAGGACGGGCATGTGGCGGGGCACGTGCTGGAGCGGCGGCGCGACGAGATCCAGATGCTGCGTGCGGTCAACACCCGCCTGGAGGCCAGCCTCATGGACCTGGACTTCCAGATCTGCAAGTTCTGCGACGTGTGATGCCACGCCGACAGGCCTCTTCGCCCCGTTTTTTGTTTCGCTGCACCTTGCCACGTCGCCTTGCCGCTCCTGCCTGGCTGGTGCGCGGCTCCCACCACCCCATGCTGCACGGCGCGCCGCGTCAGCCCCGTGCCCTGCCGACTGCTTCTGCGTGTGCACTGAGTTACAGAGCAGCAGCCGGTTGGCGCGGCCATGTAACAAAGCAGGAGGTCTGCAGGCACCCCTGGGCATGAAGTCTGCAGGCACCCCTGGGCGTCGAGGGGCAAACAGGCGGACCAGGCAGGCGCACGCCGGCAGCTGAGGGGCCTGCCGCTCAGGCATCCTCATCCAGAGAGGGCGCAGGCAGCTCTTGGTCTTCCTCTGCCGCCTCTGCGTCTGCCTCCGCTGCCTCCGCCTCCGTCTCCGCCTCTGCCTGCTCCTCCTCCATGGATGCCGCCTCGCCCGCCGCCGCCGCCGCCTCGCCCGCCGCCTGCTCCTCCTGCTCTCCCTCCTGCTGCCGCTCGCCCTGCGCCGCCTCCTCCATGTGCTCGTCGCCCTCCTCCTGCTCCTCCTCATCTCCCTCGCCTCCCTCTGCGGCGCCGGCGCCGCCGCCCGCCGGCTGCCTCTCGCCGAACGGCCTAGGCTGGAAGCGCTGCACAGCACGGGCGGGATGGAGGCAAGATGGGGCTGTCAACAGCTGGGACGGGTGATGGGCGGCACCTAGCGCTCGAGGTTGCATGCGGCGGGCCTCCCGCAGCCGGCCCCCGGCCGCACCAACCACCCTCTAGCAGCCCGTCCCCCCTGCCCACCTGCACAATCGACGCCTTTTCTTCCTCCAGCTCCTGCCGCAGCGCCTCCTTGCGCTGCTCGTGCGCCTGGCGCTGCCGCTCCGCTTCGGCGTCCAGCTGGGGGCACGGCTGCTTGCCGGGGCACCAGTAGAGCGGCGGGCTGGCGGTGGTCAGCAGGAAGCGGCTGGCGAGCTTGTCCAGGCGTGCGATGCGGCCGGCGTACACCGCTTCGACGCGGTGGCACACCGCCGCCGCGCGGTGCTCTTGCCGCCGGGCCACCTCGCCCTCCCTGGAAAGGCAGAGCCGGCGGGGGGGGAGTGAGGGATGCGTGGGTGGCAGGCCATGGCGGCGCCGCGGGTTGAGAGCACACACGTGCCGCTCCACATTCGCCCTGCGCATGCGCACCTCCCCTTCCCTCTCCCTGCCCACGAAGCCCCCCAACAGTATCCTCATCTACCGCGCCGCTTACTACGTCTCCTCTACTGCCAAGTTGCAGCTCCCAACCCCAACGCGCAGCTGCAGCACCCACACCCACCTCATCTGCCGCATCTCCTCTCGCGCCGCCCGCTTCGACTCCTCGACCGCCTCGGCCCGCTTGTGCTCCGCCTTTGCCTCCAGCTCAGCGCGGCGCTGCGCTGTCGCGGTGGCGCGCGTCTCGCTCTCTTCGCGGCTGTGGGCACAGCAGTCGAGGGAGGCAGGCAGGGAGGGGTGTGGAAGGCAAGCGCGGGGGCAGGTCGCCGACGTCACGACGTCCTGAAAGCCTCCCCCATGGCACTGCTGCTGCTATGATTGCACGTCGCATTCCGATCAGCCCCCCCCCCCCCCCCCCCCCGGCCCCTCCTCAGCACCTGAAGCGCTGCAGCGTGCCCAGGATGGATCCAAACAGCCGCTGGTTGCGCCGCTTCACATCCTTCTTCTCCTCGAACAGCTCCCCACCGTCGTCGGCGGAACGCTTGCGCCGCCCGCTGTCGTCGCCCTCCACCGCCGCCACCACCGATGCCACCTGCGGCCGCCTTGGCTCTCCTCCGTTGCGAGGCTGTGGCAAGGACGAAGGCGAGGGCGCGGAACGGAGGTTGGAGCCGACCCCGCAGGAGCGGCAGCGGCGGCAGCGACAGCGAAGCCGTGGTGGCGGCTCGGAGAATGGTGGACGCGGCCAGGCACTGCAAGAGCGTGCACCAAGCAAGTCGTGATCGTGCGCCTGAGCAGCTTGGAAGCCCGAGGAAGCGGGCAAGCGATGTCCACGTCGGGAGCCTTCCAGCCTCACCTGATCCATCGCTGCTGCGCGCGGTTGCTAGGATATTGCAGGGGGCCGGGAAGTCTGCTGCTGCGACCAGTAGGAGAACGGCGACTGGGCGGGGGCAATCGGGGGCTCCAGCAACTCCGACGAAGCGAGAGTTGAGTGCGCGATCGCATACAAGTGGCGGTAGCCCAGCACCGTGCTTCATGGCCTGCCGCTGCCGCCGCTGCCGTCACGCTGCGGCCCGCCGGCGCCTCACTCCCTTCTTTGTCGCGCTGCATTGCATTTACACCTGGCGGTGCTATTTTTTGAACTTTTATCAGTGCAGTTTCCAGCGGCCAGAGGGCAGCATGGTGGGCGAGCGCAGAGCAGGGGCGGGCGCTGCTGCGTCGTGGCCTCGAGCAGCCGCCTGCACGCCGCTCACTCGTTGGCGCTGCCGCCCACAATGCGCTCGATTTTGCTGCAAAGCCAAGGCAAGGGGGTTGAGAACGGGTGCAGGGTAAGCACGGTTGCCAGCCGCAGCGCCACCCCTGCTCGTTTTACCTTCTCTCGCGCTGCGTCCTGCCTGCCCCACCATCTTTTCACCCTCCCCCCCGCCTCCCCCCCTCGCTTCCCCCCCCCCAAACGAACCCCGCCCCTCCCTCCATGCCCACACCCCCTTCCCCCTCGCTTCACCTGAACTCCCACTCTCGGTTGCACAGCGGGCAGGCGGAGCGCGTCTTGAGCCAGCGCTGGATGCAGTCGAGGTGGAACACGTGCCCGCACGTGCCCCAGGCGATGCTCAGGCCGGGGTGGTCGGCGTCGCCTGCAGGCAAGGGGAGCGGGCACGGGCAGGAGGGCGGATGAGAGTTTGGGCTGTGAGCAGTGCAGCGCGGCTGCCGGCGCTGGTGTGCAGAGCACTGCAGCGACTGCAGCCGACTTGGCGGCAGGTGCAACGCGGCCCCCTCGCCCTCCTCGCCGCCGCGCCTGCTGCCGCCTCGCACCACCCTGTCGATTCCCCCATGCACCTGTGGGGTTGGCCTGGTACTCAATGCTGGGCTCGTACAGGTTGTTGCGGCAGATGGCGCAGGTGTCGGTGCAGATCGCCCAGGACCACCTGCAAGGAGGAGGGAGGCAGAGAGGGGACACGGGACGGAGCGCGGATGTGAGCCACAGCTGCCTGCTGCGCGGCACAACCCCTGCTTGAGCCCCGCTGCTGACAATCCTGCTTGCAGGCTGGAAAGCATTATGGACTGCGCGCCAGCAGCAGCGCAAGAACTGACAGGGCAAGGCTGAGGTTGCCAAGAGCCGGCAAGGCAGGCTCCCGCCGCTCCCTTTCGCCGCCAACCCCGCCCGCCGCGCTCTCACATGGCCACTGCGTTCCACTTCTTGATCTCAAAGCGCTTGCCGGCGGCCTTGCCCTTGCCCTTCTTCTCCTCCTGCTGCGGCGCCACTCCCTCCTCCACCTGCAACGGAGCAGCAGGCGGGCGGCGGGCGGCGTCGGCGGCGGCGAGGAAGGAAGGCGGTGCACATGCCAGCCAGCTCCCTCTGGCTGGCCTGGTGATCGCTGCTGCTTCGCGGGTCATGCTCCTGCGAGGCCAGTGAGCTCTGCCGCTCCAAGGGCGCGCGATCAGAGTTTCGCACCTCCATGGCGTCGCTCATAGCTGCCTGAGCCCGCTCCGCGGGACCTCCGAGGCGCCTAGCGGCGGCTGCACGTCCAGGGCCGCGCCCCCAAGCACCAGGACACTCGACTGGCAGCGCACGAGCCTAGTGCGCTTCTAGGCACAGCCAAGAGCTGTGGAGATTGGCGGAAGGAAGGGGATCCGACGAAACAATGCGCAGCTTGCTCGGCAGGCATGGGAGCAGAGCGGCGCCGCGTGCCGCGCCCGTGCCGACCGCCTGGCGCCGCCGGCAGCCGCTCTGGCTTGCTGCCGCACCAAGCCTGCCTTCCTGTATTGCCTCCTGACGATACGGGCACTTGCGTTACATCAAAAGAATTCTGGGGGGGCGGTCATACAACAGGCCGACTGCATCTACCGCTGCTCCTCCTCCTGCTGCTGCTCCCCCTCTTCCCCCAGCTCTGCCAGCATGTAGTCCACCCGCCGCTGCACCGCCTCGTAGAGAATGTGCTCCCCCACCGACAGCTCAGCCAGCAGCGACCTGGTGGCGTCGCTGAGCGGGCAGCGCCCCACCTTGAGCGCGTTTGCGTGCTGCAGCGAGTCGAGCCCGGGGGTGAGCTGCGGGAAGTAGTGCCGCATCAGCCGCAGGCTCTCGGGCCGCTCCAGCACCACGGGCACGCACTGCGCCAGGTGCTGCAGCGTCAGCGCCATGGCCGCCGTCAGCTGCCAGCCCTGGTCGGGGGCCGCCGACGACAGCGCCGCCAGGTCCTCCTCGTCCGTGAGGCCGCTGAGGATTCGGAAGGGCTCGTTGAGGCAGCCGCGGGCAAACTTGGAGCGGCCGTCCATGAACATGCGGCGCAGCTCGACCGGGTTCAGCTGGTCCAGGCAGGAGAAGTGCTTGTTTTTTATGCCGCGCTCCTGCAGAAGGGTGTGAGGCGGGTGGGGGGCGGGTGGGGAGGGGGAGGAGGCGGGCGTGGTCGGAGGCGCTGCGGCGGCGTGGGGGCGGCTGGTACGCAGGCGCGGCGCGGCGCGCAGCAGCAGGCAGGCAGCATGCTCGGCCGCTGCAAGCAGGCAGGTGCTGGGAGACGGCAGCAGGCCAAGCAGCAAGGAACCGCGACGCAGGGCTGCGCGCACACTGGCTGCGTGAAGCCGCTCGCCCACCGCTTCGCGTCTGCTGAGCACCCACCTGTATGAAGCGGTAGTAGTAGCAGGACTCCATGCGGGCCAGGGGCTCGCGGAAGATGGTGAAGCAGCTGGCCCTGTGGCGGGGGTCGTCCCAGTGAGCGCCCGGCGGCAGGAACTTGGCGCGCCGCGACAGCTCGCGCAGCTCCCCCCAGTAAAAGTGGCCGGCGTAAAAGGCCTTGGCGCTGGCGTTGCCGATGTGGTAGGTGTCGCAGTGGACGCCCTGGTTGCAGGGTATGTAGAAGGGCTGGCGGGAGCCCAGCGCGATGCGCCGGATCGCGCGCCGCATCGACGTCCCCGCCGTCTTGCGCTGGTGGAAGAAGATGAGCGGCGCGTCGAGGGAGACGTTGGTGTTGCGCGCTGGCGTCGGCGCCGTCACAAACGACTCCACCAGCGCCGCGACGGTGGGCAGGCTGGCGCCGCACTGCGCCTGGCCGACCTGCTGCACCAGCTGCTGCCGCTCAGCCGCCGCCTGCTGCAAGTACTGCTGCCGCTGCTGCTCCTCCTCCTGATGCTCCTGCCCGCTGCTGCTGCCGCCGCCAAACGAGAGCTGCGACAACACCTTGGCGCTAATCGCCATGAGCACCAGGCCCAACAGGGCACGCAACCAGCGCTTCTTCTGAGGGCGCGGGGCGGCCATGGCGTTCTGCAGCAACGGGGCAGCGGCAGCGGCGGCGGGTGGGGCGGCGGGTGGGGCGGCAGTGCCAGTGGTGCAGCGGCGGCGGGCTGCAGCGCTTCTGGTGACTCTGCAGCGCCTGTGCGTCTGGTTGGGTGCAACGCAGGGCCAAGCAACCTGCGACGCGCACGATGCCGGCGCGCAGGCCTGCGACGCTCCTTTAGGCATGCATCCAATCCAGGAGCACTGCAAGGCGGCAGCAAGTGCGCCCGCTGCGCTCCTCACCAGGCGCTGCTTGAAGCGACGTTAACTACCTCCCCTCTGTGCCGGCTTGTAGGGCATGCAGGCCATGGGGGAAGTGCTGCGGGGTGATACAACGAAATATGCGGGACAGCCGCAAGCCGCATCCTGGGTGATGTCCAGCCCTGCTACACCGGCCTGCTGGCGCCTGCCCCGTAGCGGTCAATGCATGCAGGGCGCAACACTCGGACACCGACAGCTGCCTGCCCTTTCACAGCCGTTGCAACGGTCGTGCGAGCAGCATGCCTCGTTCCTTTTGCCAATGCTGCTGAAAGGCTTGCTGTCCAAGCAGTTGGGCGCCGCCGCTGCTCCCTGGATGTCGCAGGACACGCCCCAGCAGATGTCCCGGCAGACGCAGCAGCCGACAAAAGAGAAGTGTGACATAAGCGTGGATTGACGGCACAGTGAAGCAGATATGCGATGCCAGCAGAGCAGGCGAGGCTGGGAGCTGAGCAGGCAATGCGTGATTGATGGGGGTGAAATCATTACCAGCAAGCTGACATGTCGCAGGAGGTGGCCATGAGGTCGGGCACAGCACTGTGGCTATGCCATCACTGGCACTGCCTCTGGCACGCTTGCCAGACGCGCCGCACCCCACCATGCCTGTGCAATGTAGGCCCGTGCCTGATGCATGCAGAAGCGGTGCCAACAGATAGCCCCATCCATCCGCCTACCCCACTCCCACAGCCAATGCAACAGAAGCAGCAGCGGGAGCAGCGCAGTAGCCCTTTGGGGCTGTACTCGACGCACCACCAAACTGCATCTGCGTTGCTCACCCCTGTCTGTCCTTCTACCCAGAGCCGTGGTACAGTGTTGGCTACCCAAAGGGAGTGCCACATGCAAGCTTGAGGACGATGGCATGACACCCTTCACAAAAGTTGCAAGCGGCTGTCCGGGGCCGCTCGCCAACTGCCGTGCTGCCCCTGCCGGCATGGCACATCGTTGCGGCTGACACTTGCAGCTCCTCGCCAACATTCGGAGCCCGACTTGTACCTGCTGCTGCCCACCACCGCCCGGTGACTTCACAGTGAGGACAGGCGCACACACAGTGCATGCAAAAGGTATTTTGTTGATCACCATCATGCGTCCTCGTCCTCGTCACTAATCACCGCTTTCTGGCGCTTCGCCTGCCGCGCGCCGCCGCCACCGCCCTTGGCGCTGCGTTTCGGGCCCTCGTCCTCGAACGAAGCGCCGCCGCCGCCGCCGCCGCCCACGCCAGCGTCTGTGTTGGGGGATGGGCACGGCAGGGAGGGCAGGGTTGCAGCGTCGGTAGGGTTGGGGCCGCGCACGATGCCAAACACGGGCCAGCCTGTGCTGCTGCTGCTGCTGCTCCTCCTCCCGCTGGCCCCCCCGCCTCTCCTTTCACACCTGCATCCTCCATATCCTCGTCATCAAAGTCGATGTCCTCCAGGGCCGCAGCGCCCGCCTCGCCGCCGCCCGCCGCCGCCATTGCCTCCAACTCATCCTCAGCCTGCGCAGCGAAGGGCATCATTGATTGATTGAATCATTCAGATTGCCGGGCTGCAGCAGCGCAGAAGCGCATCTGTGGCAGAAAACATTATGGCAAAGACAGCAAGGTTGGCGGATTGGATCAACACTCGACTGGTGGTGCTGTGCTGGTGGTGGCGCTGCTGGTGCCGCGTGTGGCGCTGCTGGTGCCGCCTGTGCCACGCCTCACTGTCCCACCCACTCACCCACCCGCCCACCGCCAACCACACACACACCTGCCCAGGCGCATAATCCTCGTCTCCCTCCGACTCCTCGAAGAGAGCATCCACGTTTGCGTCTATCGCCGACCGCTCCTCTGCTGCCTTGCTCTTCGCTGCCGCCGCGCCGTCACCTTTCTCTACCGCCTGCAGGGCAGGCGGGGCAAGCGAGGCAGGCACACGCGAGGCGTGTCAGCAGCAGTGCGGAAGAGCAGTAGAGAACAGCAGCACGAGCAGTTGTGATGCATCCCTTGCTGGAAGCCCTGCTTCGCATCACAGCCCCGTGCTGCATAACTCGCACCCACGCCGCCCTCCATCCCCCCTGCCTCCCACCTTTGCCATCGCCTCGTTTGTCTTCCACCGCTCCTTGGCTGCCTGCAGCTGCTCCGCGCCGCGCTTGGCCAACTCGGCCAGCTGCCGCTTACGCGCCTCCTCCTCCGCTGCCTTGCGCTGCTCCGCCAGCTGCCGCTGCTTCTGCTCCGCAATCGCCGCCAGCGCCGCCGCCTGCTGCTTCTTCTCTGCTTCGACCTTCTCCCTCTCGGCATCCCCCAGGTGCACCTGTGAAGGACAAGGGGCGTGCGCAGGCGGCATCGGTAGGAGCAGGGGCAGAGCAACGCAGGGCGTGCCAGCGGGCGCGGCGGCAAGCGCATACCACAACACAAAGCGCACGTATGCAGCCAAATGCCGCAGCTGGTGGCGCCAACTGCCGCACAAGCCATCCTAGTCCAGGAAAGCGACAGCCGCCCTGTCTGCCCACTCCCCCCTCATCAACAAACCCTACCGAACCAGCCCAATATACACTTTAAAACTGAAAAACAACCCACCAGCGCCTGGTCGTGCGTCTCCACGATGAAGTTGATGTGTTGCTGCAGCTTCTTCTGGTCCAGCCCGCTGGCCTTGCCCAGGTCGTGCAGCTGCCTGCAGGGAGAGATGGGGGGGGGGGGGGGGGGGGGGGGAGGAGTAGCAGGGGGGGGGGGGGGGGGGGGGGCACGTGAGGCACGTGTGGCGGACGCATCTGCACAGCTGCCGTCTGCCTGCAGAAAGGGAGTCGAGATGCACATGGGCAAGAGTGGTTGGCACAGGTGCGTGCGTGAGCTGCTGCTGCCAGCGCAGGCTGGCTCGCAGCCAACCAGCAAGCCTTGGCATGTCGCCCCCCCCCCCCCCCAATTCTGCGCACTTGAAGAGCCGATGTGCGGCTGTCAAATCGCGCACAGCGCGCGCCACCTCGCTGTGCTTGGTGGGGTCGCCGGGTGGGCGTGGCCGCCCCAGCGTGCGCACCGCCCACTCCTGCACAACAGGGGGGTTCGGAGCCGTATTTGGTGAGCTGGCACGAGCACTGCATCAACCTCTGCTTGCCACAAACAGCGTCCCCACCAACCGCCTGCAGCGCGCAGCGGACAGCGGCTTCATTTTGATTAAGACTATCAACTTGTGGTACAGGAACGGGGGCGGTAGCTTGTCAATACCGCAGAACATATCTAGTCAGACAATTAGAGTCGCCCGGCTGCGACGCGACGCCGGTGTCAGGGCGCAGGTGCACGCTTGACTAGAGATACAACCCAACTTGCCTGCAGGGTGACGCCGATGTCGAAGCGCAGGTCGCATGACGTGGGCGCCAGGTGCAGGGCCTTGCTCAGCGTGCGCTTGGCCTCGGGCAGCTGGTCGGCGTCGTACTGCGCCCTGCACTCACCCACAACAGGGCAAGCAGCATAACACATGACAGTGCGGTGTGTGGTCAGGCAGGAGAGCAGGCGGTGGCCCGCGAACTGGCAGACAGCGAGAGGCAGGCAGGACAGGGTGCGGGCATGCTGTCGTGCACAAATTACAGCAGCTGGACGCAGCGCAGCACCCCGCAGTGGCCATCCCGTGGGCCTGCCTTGCCTGGCGAGGTACAGCATCACCACCGACGATCGGAAGTCCGGGAACTTGCGCAGCGTGTTGCGGTACGTCTGGATGGCTGCCGTGTACTGCTGCTGCGCCTGCGCAGGGTGTGGAGGGAGAGGAAGGGACAAGCGGGAGGGAAGGAGCGTTCGGTTTGCTGCGTCTCTGCGCTGCCAGCGAGTGGGAGCAGTCTTGGCAGCGTGCACTGCCTTGCACACGGCGGCGCTGCCAAATGCCCACTCATATCCCCTTCAAGATTTGGAACTTGCCAGGTAGACGTTTCCAAGGTTGATGGATGCATCTGGCATCTGCCAGAAGCCGTCGGTGGCTGCCGAGGCCTCTTGCACCTGCAAAGGCGGGCGGCAGCGGGATGGACAATTTGCGGGGGGCCACCAGTGCAGGCAGCGCGGCGGCGGGCAGCCTGCAACGCAGTGGAGGGCAGCCTGCAGCGCGTGCTGTGGCAGCATGAACGAACGAACGAACGCATCATGCATGCACAGACAAACCAAACGGAAACCGAAGGAATGAATGATCAAATGCATGCATGCACTGACAGCGGCGACACACGAAACACACGCACCTGCAGGAAGACCTCCTTGGCTGCCGACATGTTGCCCAGCTCTGCCAGGATGCAGCCCACGCCGTTGGCAGCAGAAATGCAGCCTGCAACAGGGCGGCGGGGCGCGACGTGGCACAGACCGCAGGTTGCTCCGCAGCGAGCGGCCGCTGAGTGGGCAGGCAAGCGATCACGTCAGCTGCCGTGCCTGTCGGCGCCTACGCCGACCCTGTCACGCCTGCCCCTTGCCGCGTCGCACCTTCGTCCTTCTCCAGCACCCGGCGGTACAGCTCCATGGCGTGGCTGTACCGCTGCTCCGCGCGCCGCACGTTGTCCTCTTTCTTGCGGTCCGACGGCGCGGTGTAGGCGTGCAGGTTGGCCATGGCGAGCTTGGCAAAGCTCTCGTGCCGGCTGTCCGCCTGCTCTAGCAGCCGGTCCAGCACCTGGGGAGCAGGCGTTGGGGCGCAGAAGGTCGGCCGAGCCAGCGGCAGGTGGGCATTGCACGGGCCGGCCGTCCCCGCTGCTGGGATGATTCCCAGGCGTGCATCTGCGCATCTGCCAGCTGCGCAGCTGATATCACCCCCTGCTTGGCGGTGCGCATGCACGCACCACACGTACAGTCGTCGTCAGAGCCAACAGGTGTCATGCGACTTGTGCAGGAGGAGCATGCGGCACTCCCCACCTGCTTGGCGTTGTGCCAGTCCCGCTTGTCCAGGTAGAGCGCCGCCTGCAGCGCCAGCGCGTCGTTGCAGTAGGCGGGGTTGCTCACAGCCTGCTCCGTCCACCGCAGCGCCTCCTGCAGTGAGATCAGGTTGGGAGCGGCAAGTGGAAGACGTGAGGGAGAGAAGCCCCGCTGTTACAACTCGTGGCGGTCCCGCCAGCAGCGGCGCAAGACCAGAAGCGCTGCAGGCGCTTGCTGCGGCTGGCAGGCAACAACCCCGGCCCCGCGCACCTTTGTGTCCCCCCGCGCCTTTGCCACGCAGGCCAGCCGCAGGCAGCAGTCCCCGTAGTCGGGCACGTTTTCAAGGAGCTTGAGGTACTCTGCCTCGGCTGCCTTGAGGTCGCCGCAGTCCTCCTTAACGCGAGCCATGTTGTAGGCAAGGGTGACCTGGCGTCGAAGACAAGGGGGGCGCGCGAGGTACGCAGGGTTCGACAGGGGCGGCACGTGCGCGCCGCACGCGCTCGCTGATGACATGCGTGGTTTGTCGAGGGCCGGCGTGCGGTGCGCCCGCAGCGGCGCCGACACCTGCGTGACAGCCAGGAGGCTCCCGCCTGGCGCTCCCCACGGGGGTGACGGCAGCAGAGCTGGCAGCTGACGCAGCTGAAGGACCTCCGAGTGAACCCTGAGCGCACCTGCGCGACGTCGCTCAGGTCCCCCAGACCCTGCGAGCTCGCCTCCAGGGCCTCCCCCGTCAGCTTGTACGCAGCCCCAGAGTTGCGGGCGCGCAGGTGCATCACCGCCGCGTTGTTGAGCAGGCGGGAGGGCAGGCGCGGCGCGCCGTCGGCGCCGGCGGCGCTGCCGTTGCCGCCCGCTGCCCGCCGGATCTCGATGGCTTTGTCGTAGGCCTTGAGGGCGCCTGGGGCGGACCAGAGGAGGCGGCAACAAAAGGCAGCGGCGGGGTGGGTTGGCCGTGCAGGACGTGCGCAGAGGGACAGGATTCCTGGCGGGCCTTGAGTCTGCTCCAGTCACCCCGCGGCGCACTCGCAACCGGCACCCACCTGCAGGCTCGATCGCCGACAGCACATCCCCCAGCAGCTCCCACAGCTCGGCGTCCTTTGGCCGCTGCGCCGCCGCCTCCTTCAGCTGCGGCACCGCCTTGGTGCTCTTTTGGGCGGTGCGGGGCAGCACGCGGCCGATGACCTGCGACAGCGAGGGAGCAATGGGGGTGCAGCGCAGGCGCGGGGGTCGACCGAAAATCACGTGCACGCGGTTGATGAGGACGTGCGGGGCACGCACTTGCGTGCTGCACCTCAGCTGCACCTCGGCACACCGCTGCAGCAGCACGACTTCAAGCCGCAGACGCGTCGCCCCGGCACGTGGCAGAAACGGGTTCCCCCGTGATCTTAAGGGAACGCCCTCCCCTGTTCTAGGGTAATGTGTTGCCCCCACCTGCAGCGCGTCGATCCAGTGCGGCACCTCCAGCAGCACGCTCTCCAGGATGGACACGGCGTTCTGGGGGTTGTCCTGCAGCACGTGCATCTGCGCGATGCCCAGCTGCGGCAGCGGCAGCGTCTTGTCCAGCTGGTGCGCCTGCGGCGGCGGGCCAAGGCGGTGTGTGTGTGTGTGTGCAAATTGCGCTGGTGTGGTGTAGTGTGGTGTGATCTGGTCTGGTGCCTGCGACATACTGCACCCGCCCGGCGCCCATTTCCACCCAACCCTCAGGGGCCACCACACCCAGCAGCCCCCCCTCAAACTCCTCTCCCTCCCCCAAAGCATGCCTGCTGGTAGCACTGCCCCGCCTCGTTCAGCAGGCCGCCGGCGTGGTAGGCGCGCCCCAGAACAGTGAGGGCCTCCGCCTGCAGCGCCGGGAAGGAGGCGTGCTCCACTACGGTCTTTGCCGCCTGCCGCGCCTGCAGGACACAGAAGAGCGGCGAGGGAGGGGAGGGGCCACTGGTTGAAGCATGCAGGTGCCCAGCAGGTGCCCAGCAGGCGAGGGCGCTGCAGCGAGAGCCACCGTGTGAGCAGCTGCGAAGCCTCGCACTGCAACTCGTGCTTTTGCTGCACATGTGCAAACGCTGCTGCCTCCGCGGCCGCGCACCTTGTCTGCGTATCCCTGCCGCAAGCAAAAGTGCGCCAGCAGCAGCAGCACAAAGGGGTTCTCCGGGTCGAGCTCAAATGCCTGCGCCAGCAGCCGCGACCCTTCGCGCACGCCCTGCGCAATGGGAAGGCCGGAAGCAACAGCAGTCGTGGAGGGCAGCCGTGCCACGCCAGATGGCGGCGCAAACCTGCAGGCGACTCAACAGCTGTCGGTCTGCCTGCAGACCGACGGGTGGGGCCTCCTGCGCCCCGAGGCCCCACGGCGAGCGCGCCCGCCAACGCACCTCCTCGTCAGCGGCGATGTGCAGCTTCAGGACCGCGAGCCCCAGCAGCGCGGGCGTGCAGTCCGGCGCCAGCTCCAGCACCCGGTTGTACGCCAGCTCAGCTTTGTGGGTGTTGCCCAGCTTGAGGCAGCAGGCGGCGATGCCGAGGCGGACCTGTGGGGGGCACCTGGGGCACGCCTTCAGCGCCTGCTTGTACCTGCAGGCGGGCGGGCGGGCGGGGAGACGCAGGCAGGGGCCGGCAGTCAGCCGGCAGCTGCAACCCTGGGGGGTCAACATGCAGGCGGCAGGGGGAGGAGGGGGCACGGAAGGGCTGCAGCCGCCACAACCAGCCCAATCCATGCGCGTCCAGGCCTGCAGCGCAGCCGCTGCTGCGTGCAGGCGCTCACATTTTCAGCGCCTCTGCAAAGTTGCGCTGGCTGAAGCTGAGGTTGGCCAGGGCCAGCTGCGCGGCGATGCTGGGCCGGCCGTTGCAGCGCAGCCGCGACGCCGCCTCAAACATCTTGCGCGCCCCGTTTGTGTCGCCCTGGGGGGAAGGAGGCGGGCGGCCAGTCAGGTCGGACATGCAGCCAGGCGGGCAGGCGGGCAGGCGCTGTGACGGCTGCAGCAAACAGTGTACAGTGGCCCTCGGGCACCTCCCCACGCCAGCAGCACCCCTGGCCTGCCGCCCCCCGCCGCCTGCTTGCTCACCCTGATCAGCATCACATTCCCGAACACTAGGTCCGTGACCTGCTCCTGCACCTGCCCGCTGACGCGGCGCGCGCGGTTGCACAGCTCCGTGCTGCGCGACAGCAGCTCGGCGCGGCGGCGGCGGTCGCGCGTCGCGGCCGCCTGCTGCGCCGTGAACTCTGCCAGGCTGCACAGCGCCAGCACGTGCCCAAAGCGATCGCTGCCGCCGTCTGGGCTGCGCTCCACTGCTTCCGTCAGCAGGGCCTCGAAGTCTGCCTCCCGCCCCGCCGCCAGCAGCTGCTGCGCGACGCCGGTCCACGCCGAGATGGGTGCTGCCTCGGAGCGCAGCACCCGCAGCACGCTGTTCAGGCTCTGCTGCTCGCCCGGCTCCAGTCGCAGCACGCCCTCCCGCACAGGCACCAGCAGCGCCATGGCTGCGGCACCCAGCCAAGGCCGGCGGCCCCGCGAGCGACCTGCAAGGGCAGCAGGGCGGGTGGCGGGCCGGCGGCAGTGACCGCCGCCGGTGTCTCCGAGCAGGCAGTCACGCCTTGGCGCCGCTTCCCAGGATCCATCCCGGCAATCAAATAGGTCCGGTCTGGCCGAGAGAGCGCCTGGCCTGGCGGCGAGCGGCGCCTGCAGTTCCTCCCAGCCCTAAAGGGCGCTCGATGGCTGCCGCGTGCTCAACATGCTCATCTACAGCGTGTGGTAACCCTTCAACGCACCTGCCGGGCGGTGTAGTGCACAGAAAGGGAAGAGCCTACTTCCTCACGCCTGGCAGCAGCGCAGCGATCGCGGGGCGCGCTAGGATGAAGCGAAAGGCCCACGATTGCGGGTCGGCGAGCGCTTGGACGCGTAGAAGACCTCAGGGCTCGCCGAGAACGCAATTCGTTCTCCGTCCCGCTCTGCATCACTGCAGGCCGCTCTCTTCGGGTCGTCCGCTTTCCCAACCTCAATCGGCAGCTACTGGCGTCGCTCTCTGCTGTCACAGGAAGCTCTGAGCCCCTGTAGCCCAGGCACTTCCCTCGTCGAGGCTTTTCGTGAACCAGCGGCGCCGTACAGGTGCGCACAGCAGCGGTGCGCGCCGTGGAAGATTGTGCAGGTCTCGACGCGCGTGATGGAGCGCCTCAGGGCTCCCTTCCCTCCACACGTCTGTCCACACACGCCAGCCCGGCCCAGCGTGCTCTGCAAAAAATGATCGGGTGCATATGCGCGCAGTCATCGCATGGCGGCGCGCTGCAGCTTTGCGCTGTTTGCGGCGGCGGCGGCGGTGGCAGCGGCGGCGTGACGGCGGCGGCCCGATACAGTCCACATGTGCACAGGCTGGGTATGGCAGCGCCGGGATGGGCAGCTGCACGTTTCTCGCACACGCTGCATGCCGCTGCCCCCCGCCGTGCCTGCAGGCGCGCCCCCCGCCCGCCCGCCGCCGCGCCGCCGCCGGCGCCGCGCCGCGCGCGATGGCGTCCACGCTTCTGGAGGAGACGCGGCGAGCGCACGATGACGTGGAGAGGCTGGAGCGGCTGATTGTCAAGGACTTTGCCAGCCAGCCGGCCGCCAGCCACAAGGACAAGCTGCTGCAGGCGCACCGCGTGCGGGCGATGCTGGACTCGATTCAGGAGCGCTCTGCCAAGCTGGTGAGCTCGCTGTGTGTGCTGGGCGGCGTGCAGCAGGCGGGGGGCAGGCGGGGGGCAGCAGTGCAGTCAGCAATGCATCGCAGGCCCAGCCGCGCAGGCCCAGCTGCACTACCGCGCCACGCGGCTGGCCGCTGATCCGCCGCCCGGCGCTGCTGCGTTCTCCCACCCACATGGCAGCTGCGTGTGTACGACGACGAGGACGGCGCCCGCAAAGAGGAGATTGCGCAGCTGCGCCTGGGCGGCAGCGATAACGTGTTCAGGTGGGCGACGGCCGAGGCTGTGAGGCAGCAGGGGTGTGAGGCAGCAGGGGGCGGCAGCAGGGGTGCGAGGCCGCACGCGCTGCCTGCTTCTGGGATCAGCCTGCTGGTCAAGGAGCGCGGGTGCGGTGCAGTGCGCAGGTTTGCTGTCGAGCAGCAGCCTGCGCAGGCTGGCGGCGCCGGCGGCCCGCCTGCTCACGATGCTGCTGCTCTCCGCTGCGGCGCCTGCGCCTGGCGCCCACGCCCCCTGCTGCAGCAACTTTTACGAGCGGTTGAAGGAGGTGAAGGAGTACCACCGCAAGTTCCCTGACGACGACCTCACAGAGGTGGGTGGGTTGCGCTGTTAAGACGTTTCTGGGTGCCAGTGAGCGTCAGGGGAGAGGCTAATGCTGGGGGGGGTGCCGGCGAGGGGTCAGGGTGGCAGATGGCAGAGCAAGGAGTGATAAGAGGGTCTGCCTGGGTGCCGGCGAGCGTCTGGAGAGAGGGCCTGGTTGGGTGGCTGCGGGAGAGGGGTCAGGAGAGGGACTGGTTGGTTGGGTGCCGGCCGGCGAGCGACACACGCAGGAGAGGGTCCCAGTGGGTGGGAGGGAGGGCAGCAGGGCCGACGCGTCGGTCGACCCTCACCTCCGTCCGTCTCTCTTGTCCCGCAGGCGGAGAACGACGAGGCGCTGGTGCAGGACCAGCCGACGGTGGCGTTCAGCGGGGAGGAGGCCATGGGCCGGTTCCTGGACCTGCACGAACCCTTCCAGACATACGTCAACAGCAAGCAGTTTGGCAAGCAGGCACGTGCGGCGGGGGGGGGCTGCGGGGCTGGCGGGCAGGCTTGGGCCTGCGGCAGAGCAGCGCACGGGCGGCAGCTGCGCGCCGTCCACTTGCTGTACCGCCGCCCTCCCAACCCACCCAACCTTGCCATTGCCTGGCTGCCCCTCCCCTTTTGCGCAGGTCGACTACTTCACCTATGTGTCGAGCATCAGCGACTTTGCGGTCATCCCGCGGCCGCAGCGCCTCACCCGCCCCTACCGCGACTACCTGGCCGGGCTGGTGGGCTACCTAGAATCCTTTTACGAGCGCACGCAGCCCCTGGCGCAGCTGTCCAAGCACTACGAGAAGGTGGGCGTGCCGAAGACTGGAAGCGAGGGGTTGGGGCCTGGCGAGCGGCGAGCTTCACCTGGCTGGAAAGCCTCCTTTGCCCTCCCATTCCCTTTGTCAGTTGGAAGCCGATTTCGCAGAGGCTCCTCTCCATCGTCGGCCTGCTAATTAGTGCCACCTTCGCCCTCCCTTCCCTTTTTCAGTTGGAAGCCGATTTCGCAGAGCGCTGGGCGGCGGGCGCCGTGGAGGGGTGGGAGGACCGCGGGGAGGGCGGCGCGGCGGCCGAGGGCGCGGCGGGCGCCCTGGACCTGGACGCCTTTGACTCTGCCGATGAGCTGGAGATGCTGGGTGGGTGTGCTCGGCTGGCGCTGATGGATGACGATGACAATGTTGTTGCGGCTGATGTTGTGAGGTGCTATCGACCGCTGCTGTGTGAGCGCTGCTGCCACCACGCCACCACCGCCGCCGCTGCCGCTGGCGGCCAGGGCCTCACCCCCTGATGCGCCGCCGCCTCCTCGGCGCCTTTCCCCCGTGCAGGCGCCGAGCGGGTCAAGGAGGCGCTGCAAGCGCTGGGCATGAAGTGCGGCGGCACGCTGCGCCAGCGGGCAGAGCGGCTGATGATGGCAAAGGGGAAGAAGCTGGAGGAGCTGCCCAAGTCCCTCTTCGTCAAGGGCGCTGCGCCTGCGGTGAGTCTTGAGATTCATTTGTGCATGCATGCATTGGGTGGGTGGGTGGGGTGGGGTGGGGGGGGTGGGTGGGTGGGGGGGGGGGCATCCATTCATGCGCCGAAGTCCAATCTTCGTCAAAGGGCTCTGCGGCGGCGGTGAGCCCAGGCTGGTGGCCTCCTGCAAGCAGCTGGCGGGTCGCGCTGCGCTGCGCTGCGCCGCCTGGGTGCATGGGGTGCATCGCACGGTCCCCGACCGTTCCTCTTGGTCCCTCCCTCCCCCGCCTCTGGCACGCAGGCGGTGCAGACCGAGGCGGAGCGCGAGCGGCTGGCGGCAGCGGCGCGCCAGGTGCGAGGGCGTGCATTCTGGCACAGCGTGCAACCAAGTGTTGAGGAGCAGGCAGGCAGGAGGGTCCCTGGCACGCTGCGCCGCGGCTACGTGGCATATGCCCACCCGCTGCATCCCACTCCCTCCCCTGCGCCAGGTGGCGCTGCTGGAGGCCAAGGCAGCCAAGCTGTGCGAGATGCTGTCTTCTGTCATCGAGGACACCAAGGGGCGCATAGAGAAGAAGCAGGCGCAGACGTGCGTGTGGCGGCAGGGGGGGTGCTGCCCGGGCTGGCACAGCACTGGGGGGGCAGCCAGAATGGCAGAATTGTTGCTGCGGGCGGTGCACCACCTCGAGCTCCCCAGTGCTCTGCCCACCACCGCACCCTGCCTTCACATGAGGCCCCTCCCCTTCCTCGCCCTTGCTGCCTGCAGGTACGAGGAGCTGATGGCAGAGCAGGAGGAGGCAGAGGCGGTGAGTGTGCGCCGACGGACGCTGTGCATGCCAGCTGTCTGTACCAGTCTGGCCGCGCCATCCCACCTTGGCCGCCGCGTCGGTATGCCTGCCGGCATGCCTGGCGTCATGCCTGCTCACAAATGCTGCCCAACCTGTCTCCATCCCGCTGCGTTGCTGTGCCTGCAGGAGGCGGCGCCGGCGGACGATTCTGACGAAGAAGACGAGTTCATTTACAACCCGCTCAAGCTGCCGCTGGGCTGGGACGGCAAGCCCATCCCATACTGGCTCTACAAGCTGCACGGCCTCAACCTGGAGTTTAAGTGCGAGATCTGCGGTGCGTTGATCAAAGGGGGGGGGGGGGCTGCACAGGGTGCCTTGGGGGGCCAGCTGTGGCAGCAGCAGAAGCGGCGGCGGCAGCGGCGGTGCGCGACGCCTGCGCGACGCGCAGATGCTGGATGCTGCACAGAAGCAGGCGCAACGCCGGCAGCGCTGCAGCGCGCAGGCATGCGGCGCTGCGCATCACCAGCTGCACCCCCCCAACCAGCAGCGCGCGCATCCCGCCGTCTGCCAGGCGCTCTGCCTCACTTGCTTTCGGGCCTCTTGACTGCCGTGTCTCCCTTCCCTTTGCATCCGCAGGTGGGGCCTCCTACTGGGGCCGCCGTGCCTTTGAGCGCCACTTCCGGGAGTGGCGCCACGAGAACGGCATGCGCGCGCTGGGCATCACCAACTCGAAGGTCGGTGCGCCATCGCGTCTGCTCTGATTCTGCTCAGGCAGTTGTGCATGCGCATGCTTGGCATTTCAAACTCACACGGTCGGTGTTGTCGGGGCAGTTGTTTTCCGAAAGGCCTTCTTCGAGGCCGCCTCCATCGGTGGCGCCATGGCCCCTACAGGAACCAATCTCCAGCGGAGCACCCCCTCTCTGCCGCTGCTCCACCCTTGCTCAAGCTCTTGCTGCCCCCCTTGCTGCAGGCCTTCTTCGAGGTCACCTCCATCGGCGACGCCATGGCCCTGTGGAAAACGATCCAGCAGAAGGGCGGCGCGGGCGCTGGGAACGAGGAGGAGGAGGAGGTGGAGGACGCAGAGGGCAACGTGTACAAACGCAAGACGTACGACGACCTGCGGCGGCAAGGCCTGGTGTGAGCGTACAAATGCTGGGCCGTACGTGACGAGACCTGCTGCGGCTGGTATGAGCCGCAGTGCCGGCGCCAGCGCCAGCAGCGGACGTGCCTGCCTGCTTGCCGTGCACAACCCCAAGCGCTGCTGTAATGGCTGGCAGCTTTGAGGCAGGGTTGCAGGGACAGGCCGAGGTGCCGACTCGATATGCGGAGGCTAACATTAGCTCACTAGGGACGAGTGATTATTCATACGTTAATTATCAGTGTTGGACAGGGACGTTGCAAAGAGGGTACAACAAGCAAAGAGGGTACGCACGGATGGGCACAGCGGATGCAACGCCGGGAACAGGATTTGTGACACAGGTGCCTTCTGCTCTGTGAGGCGATCTAGGGGGGTGCGGGGAAGACGCGTGCATTGGGAAGTGCCATGGCAGCAGGGCAGCCACGAAAACCCGCCTTCCCGCACGGTGCGCGCGGGAGGCAGGTCTGCTGGAGGGGAATGGGCACACCGGGTGGCGGCGGCCCGAGCGGCGCGCGGCTGCTACGGCGGCGGCGGCGGCGGCGGAGCAGCCCGCGGTCTGCGTGAAATCCAAGAGAAAGTCTTGCAGATGGGCTCCGCGCAGGTGCAGATGGCGCCGTCCAGGAAAGGCGGTCGAGGTTTTGCACCACCATGCCTCCACGGCGGGGCCTTTAGGGTTTTGAGGGTTTAGCAGGGCTGCTGCTGCTTAGGGTTTAGCAGGGCTGCTGTTTCCAGAGGATACGCACCAGTCTATGGCCAGGCGTCAATTTGTTGGTCGAGCGAAGTGTGGGGGCCTGCTGCCGCTCTCTGCGGGGCACGAGTGGGGGGCACATCCACAGCAGGGGAGTTGCACGAGGTCGGCGGTGGCGTGCGTGCATGTGGCCTTGCCTCAAATTGGCATCATGGCAGGGGACGGCGCGCCACTTCAGTGCGTGCCAGCTGCAGGGGGTTGTCATGCAGGCACTCGCAGGCTGCGCAACTGCAGCAGGGCAGTGGGTGGCGGCGCACGAAGGCAGGGCCGAAGGCAGCGGTGGCTGGATCTGGCGCAGCAACCGACTCTACAGCAGCTTGGTTTCAGGCTGGAGCAGCTTACTCACAATGAAAGGGGCAGCCGGCTGTAGCCGAGGGCTCGCAGGCTCATGTCTGCATCGACTGCCCCAGCGACGTGGGCCCTCGCCGCAACCCTAGCAGCCTGAGCACGGACAAGCCAGCTCCCTTTGCATTCCCGCCTGTTCGAATCCGACGCAGGCCTGCTTGGTGCAGCAAGCCCTGAGCTAGCCATTCCTTCACGAGCACGTGGCGAGGCATTTTCGCGCGGCGTCGCTTTTACAGCTGGGTTGCGATGGAACACGACGAGTCTGATACGCGGCAGGAACCGTCTGCCGCGCTTGTCATGCTGAAGTTGCAGGGCATAGAGTGCGTCGCATCGCTGCTTGTCGAAGACTTCCAAAGGTGGGCAGCAGTGTCATGCTGCGGGGTTTGTCAACACGCTTGCGCAGACGGCCCGAGCCAGCTCCGCCGAAGCACTGCCGCCGCCCGAGGGGGTCTCGTCGCACGTCCAGAGCTTGTCTCTTGGCATGCGCCCCACCTGCTCTCTGTTGCCGCGCTTCGGCCCCAACTGCAGGTGGTGCCAGCGGTGGCACCTACTGTGTCGCAGCATGATCAAGTTGGCGATTGAGGACTGCGACAAGACGGGCCAAGGAGACTTGGCGGCGAAGGTGCAGTCCAGGTGTGAAGCCTAGGACACTTTACTTTGTGTTTGGTCACCCACTCGTTGATGAGCGCTGCAGCAGCATGAATTGCGTGCCGCCGGTGCGACGTCTGGGCTGCATTGCAGCGGGGCTGTTTTCCCGGGCCGGGCTGGTGGGGATGCGCAGAGGCCACCGCCACAAGTCCACGCGCTGCCCCGTCCCACCCGGATCCCCCCCCTGCTTTTAAGGTTTGGGCCGGCGGTGGTGCACAACCAGCAGACCAAAGCCTTCATGGCGGCATGGACGGAACTGCCAGCGGAGCTGTTTGGCGCCTCCTGCGCTGCGATGGTTGTTGAGGCGGCGGCGTCGGCTGAGTGAGTGTCGACGGGCCCCGGTGGGAGACCGTTCAGCACTGCCGGCGAGTGTGTTGCTGATGCCAGTCAGGCAGGCAGGCAGGCAGACGGGCAGGCAGGCACTGGGCGGGGCACAAGTAGCTGTCGCGGCGTCACGCGCAGCGCCACCCGCTTGCACCCCGTGCCACACTACTGCAGCCAGTCCACCTGTCGACGCACCCCACCGCGTCGCCGCACACGCCCCTTGCCTCAACCCCCGCCCCCGCCCCACCGCTGCCTCTCGAGCCTGCAGGCGCTGCCGCCCGCGGCTGCACAGCATTGGGCTGGGCGACACGACAGATTTGATGGAGATTGTCACCTTTGGGACGGTGGACTGCGCAGACTTTTTGGATGCGCGGCAGCGCCGGCGCGTGTGGGGCGGCACGCTGGAGGGCCGGCTGGCGGCGCTGGAGCGCCACCTGGGTGGGCCTGCTGTGCTGCGCTGCGCTGTGATGTACTGTGGGGAACGCGGGGAAGGGCGGAGGCGCTGGAGCGCCGCTTGGGTGTGTGAGCTTGGCTAGGGGTGCTGTGTTGTGCGTTGTTGTATGGTGTACCTATGATCTGTTGCCCTTGCACATAATGTTATACGTATTGTAATTGTAAGGTGCAATCATGTTCAAAATTTGCACCCCCGCTGTAGGCGGCTCATCCTACAGCTGGTTCGAATTTCTGGCGCACTCCAGCCTGTACAACCTGTGCATCAACTTCCTCCGGGCATGGTGCCAGGCGGAGGACGAGGCGGCCGGGAGGGGCCGCCACACGAGCGGCGGCGCGCCCGACGGGGGTGTTCTGCAAGGTGGGTGTGGGTGGGGTTGGGGGAAGGGGGGGTGCTGCCGCGCCAGACTCCTGTGCGGCTTGCGGAGGGCGCGGCGGCGTGCAGAGCCGGGGGGCGACGCGCAACCCGGTTCCATCCAACATTTTTTCGGACAGCAGGTGATGTCATGAGGCCATGTCTGGCCCCTTTGCAGGGCTTGGGTTGATGAAAGTGCTCGAGGAGCACATGAAGGCTGGCACACGGCCGCCGCCTCGCATCACCCTGCAAGACGGCAGCAGCAGCGGCGGCAGCGAGGAGGGGCAGCGCGCTCGCGGGTGCCCCTGCTGCGGCCAGACCCCCGGCGGCGCGGGCGGCAGCGGGCCGAGCAGTGCAAGCGCGGTGGCGGCGCAGCAGGCGCAGCAGGCGCCGCCCCCCGAGGGCCCCCCCTCTGGCTGGCGCGTGGCCCAGCTGCGCGCGTTCCTGGCTGCCCGAGGGGTGGAAAGCAGGCACTGCATCGAGAAGAGCCAGCTGGTAGAGCTGGCTGTGGCGGAGCTGGCACCCGGCAGCGCAGCAGCAGCGCCAGCAGAGGAGGAGGCAGCAGCACCAGAGGAGGGGGCGCCGGCGGCGGCGCCACTGGCAGAGGCAGGCGCGGGGGCTGCCGGCGCCGCTGGCGCAGCCCCCCTGAGGCAGTGCGCCGAGTGCGGCGCCACGCGCAGCACGCAGGGCACCAAGCTCCTCAAGTGCAGCGGTTGCCGTGTGGTCTACTACTGCTCCACAGACTGCCAGGGCAAGGCGTGGCCGCAGCACCGCCGCGCATGCCGCGGCAAGTCGGCAGCTCAATAGACTAGGTTTGGCACCTGCGACCAGAGCTCTGTCGCACTCAAATTCCGTGCATGCTTCCCCTTGTTGCGTCTGCCATGCAAAACACGCACGACGTGATCACCCAGAGAGCCTGCTGCAGGAGGGAGCACACACTGCAGGCGTGCGGGGCATGCGAGGCCTCCTGTTGGCATGAAGAGGTTGAGGCTGCGCCCTGCCGCTGAATAGACTGTCGAGTGCTTACATGGGTGGGTGTGACAGGCAGGCAGGCAGGGCCCCCGCTGGCCATGGGACTGAGGGGAGATGCCAGGGGCAAGCAGGGGGGCAGCAGGGAGAGGGCAGCGGGGGGTGGACCGGCAGCGGAAAGCAGGGAGCAGAGCAGAACAGAGCAGAGCAAGGGAGGAGAGGAGACTAGGGGAGGAGAGGGCCCGCCGCGCGGGCAGCAACGTGCGGCGCGCGACGCCAGCTGGCGGCGGCGCGCGATCAGCTGAAGGCGTCCTCCACATCCGCCTCAATCGCCGTGTCCTCCAGGTGGGCGAACTCGAGGAAGTGCAGCGCGCGGTGGGCCTCGTCAAAGAAGGGCTTGGGGTTGGAGAGCTGCAGGCGGACGAGGGGGAGCCGTCGGGGGGCATGGGTGGGCACACGTGAGCGCGTGGGCAGGTGCGGGGCAGAGCGTGGCGCGAGGCCAGACGAGAAGGTTGTGGGGCGGGCGCGCGGGGAGGCGGTACGGGCGCGCACCTTGAGGCCGTACTTCATGCCCGCGCTCCACTTGACGCCGGTGAAGGCGTAGTTCCAGCTGCCGACGTCAGGCACCATGAACCTGGGGGTGGTGGGGTGGGGTGGTGGGGTGGGGTGGGGTGGCAGGGGGTTCTGAGGCATGCACGCATCAGGCTAGGGGTCATCGCAAGGAGGAAGGCTTTACGGCAGGCAGGCAGGCAGGTGCTGCAAAGCGGCAGGCAAGTCTTCTGATGCCCGCACGCAAGCCTGCTGGGGGGCCGAAGCTCCTGATGGCACGCTGCCACCCGCCGCTCCCCGACCCTCGTCCAACTACTATCAATTACACTCCGCCGTGACCCCGTCGACTCACCAGCCCATGAAGCGATCCGACAGCAGCATCTGAACCTTCTCGTAGTGCGTGGGCGAGTAGCCGACTGCAAGAGGGAGGGGAGGGGAGGGGAAGGGCAAGAGAGGGGTCGAGGGGCAAGAGAGGGGTCGGCGGCGGTGGTGCGCCGCGCCGCGACGCGCACCCCCGCGCCGCAACGTGCATCCGTGCTGCGCCTTGATTCGTGCAGCAGCCCGCCGCCCTCCTGGCCGCCCCGCTCTCCCTCTCCCCCTCGCACCTGGGTTTGCGCTGGTGTCCTTGTTCGTCCGGCCCCACTCGTAGCCCCCGGGAGTGAGCTTGTAGGCGGTGAGGGAGACGGAGCCGGGGGTGAAGGAGCAGGTGATGAGGATGCAGCGCTCGCCGTCCCACGACTTGTGCGACTCCAGCATCTTGGCGTGCGCCGTCACGTCCTGCGTTTTCAGGAGGGGGGGGGGACGCGCGCATGTGAGCGGGTGAGTGAGCGGCAGAGCGCAGAGGCGTCGGCGACTCGTGCCATTCGAGCACCTTGGCTGGAGCCTGGAGCCTCGGGAAGGGCCTGCCTGCTGCGCTGCCTGCGCCTCGTTTTCCGCCAGGGGCCCTGCCCACGTGCTGCAGCAGCCCGCCCCGCGCAGCCCTGAAACGCTGGACCGGCAGCCCTGCGCCGAGCTTGCCTGCGGCGCCATCTGCGGCGTCTCGTTTGGCTGGGTGTGCAGCCAGCCCAGGGGCTCCAGGTCGGCCAGGTAGTCGTGCTCCGGCAGCGTGTGCGGCAGGTTGACCAGCTGCAACGGCAGGGGGAAGCAGCAGCGAAGAGGTGGGCAGCGGCTCAGCGTGTGCAGCAGGTTGACCAGCTGTAAGTCGGGGAGAGCAGCAGGGGAGAGGAGAGCCGGCGCCGGCGCAGAGCCAGAGGCACGAGGGCGTCGAGCCCCGTGCTGCGCTCACCGGCGCTGCGCCCTCATTTGTGCTCAGGCAGCCCTTTTCAACCCACCTGGTGGTTGCCCCACTGCGGCGGCATCACAATGCTGCGAATCTCCTTGACCTGCATTGAAGCAGTGAGGAAGGGGGGGGGTGAACGTTGAAGACCAGGAAGGGAGGGCGATGGAGGGGCAGCAGCAGGCAGCAGAACGCCCAAAACACGCAGGCGGCGCTGCTGTGGCGGCGCGACAGTAGCAGCAGGACGGGGCAGCAGCACCGGCAGAGCGGGCCAGAGCGACGTGGCGGCAGCCGGACCTGCGGGTTGTCGGGCGGCGACACGCCGTACAGCAGGCCCGCGATCTGTGTGCGCAGGTCTGCCACTGTGATGAACTTCTTGAGCAGGTTCTTGGGCATGACGTAGGTGTAGCCGCTGTCGCGGATGTCGTCTGCAGGGGGGGGGGGGGCCATGAGACGTTGCACGACATCGATTGTGACCCCCCAGGTTGCTCCCTTGACGCAAACGTGCAGGTCGTGTGTACTACCCTCCCTTCGCAGCCGCACACCAGCAGCAGCGGCAGCAGCGGCAGCGGCAGCAGCAGCGGCGGCAGCGGCGGCAGCAGCAGCGGCGGGGGTGGCCGCCAACACCCCACACCCATTCGAACCACCGCCCCCCCACCCCCCCACCCCCACCAGCACCACCCACCTGAGTTGACGTAGATGTGGTTGACACGGAGGTGCAGGTTGGCGGCGGAGATGGCGCGCACGCGCCAGTCCGTCTTGCTGCCAAACGCGGCCTGCTCGTAGGGCGAGGTGGTGGTGACGATGAGGTCGTCGCCGTGCACTGCGGGGTGTGTGTGTGGGGGGGGGGGTGGGAGGCGATGGGGAGGTGATGCGGGGTGTGTGTGTGGGTGGGGGATGGGAGGGCGGGGGGGGGGGGATGGTGGGTGGGGGGAGTCGGGGGCGCGCGGGTGCGGGCAGGCAAGCTTGCGGCGCTGCCTGTGCATATGCAAGGCCCTGCCGAGGGACGCGGGGCAGCCTGGCTGCTTTGATGCACACCCAGCTGCGCGCTGCCCCCAGCTGCGCGCTGCCCCCAGCTGCCCCCCAGCTGCGCGCACCCGTGGTGGTCTTGGTGGTGACCGCCGTCATCTGGCCGCCCTCCCGTGCCTGCTTCTCAATCTCCGCAATCTGCTGGCGCTGCTGGCTGGGCGGCGTGATCTCGGCACCCAGGATGATGTCGCGGATCTCGCTCTGCAGGGTCACGGTCGGAGGGAGGCACCAATTCGACCAGTCGGCAACGGTTGTAGTAGCAGTGGCCTCGAGGCAGGCAGCCGGGCGGGCGGGCGGGTGGCAGGACAAGCGGACGGATGGGGATAGGTGGGCGAGCGGGCAGGCAGGCAGGGCTTCATGGGCGCACACCGGCGCTGGCCAGCGCCGGCAGGCAGCCGGCTGGGCAGGCATGTCCGCAGCAAGCCGTCAACTGCTCAACTGCTCAACTAAATCAACCAACCAAGCAATCAAGCAAACCAGCTTGGCGCCGCGTGCCCACCTGCGTCAGCGCCGCCACGTTGACGTTGTTCTTCTTGCTGTAGTCCGCCAGAATCAGGTCCTTGAGCGCGATCTCGACCTGTGCACCGGTCGCACGGCGCAGCGCATGAGTGGCACGGCAGCGCGGCAGGGCACAGGAAGCAGGCAGAGGGAGCAGGGCCAGCAGAAGAGCCGCTTGGCCCGGGCCCCCCCCCCCCCCCTCCCCCCCCCCCCTCCCCCCCCCCCGCCACACACACACACACCACCAACAAGCTTGTGCTGGCGCGTGCGCAAGCTGGCTGTGATCCCCACCTTGATCCAGGCCTCGTCTGTGAGGCTGGGCCAGATGTGGTGCGGCTCGGTGACCACCGTCTTGTCGGGCTTAAGCACCATGCGGGCCTTGTCCACGTTGACGTGCAGCGCGCGCAGGATGAGCACCAGGCGGGAGAAGGCGGTGTAGGAGGAGATGGTCTTCAGCCAGTCGTCGTACAGGTTGAACAGCAGCATCTGCGGCTCGGTGGCCTTCAGGATCAGGTCGCCAAACTTCTCGATCTTGAGCGCCGCCTGCGGCAGGGCGACGGAGGTGGTGGTGGTTGGTGGTGGTGTTTGGGGGGGGGGGGGGGGGGAGGGGGGACAGCAGCAGTCAGCGGTTGATTGCAGCAGGCGCGACAGGGGCAGAGGCGGCCACATTGCAGCAGCAGGGGTGCAGCGCCGGGCGCGGCGGCGGCGGCGGCAGCCATGCCATGCCATACCTGGAAGGGCAGCTGCAGCTCGCTGCCGGTGATGACAATGTTGGGGAAATCCAGCAGGTGGACCTCCAGGGGGTCGAGCATGCCCTGCAAAGGGAGGGGGACAGAGAGGAGGGGTGCAATCAATCAATCAATCAATCAGGCAATCGGGTCAGCAGGGGTGGGGCGAGCAGGGGCCAGGAAGGGGCGATCAATGTGGCCCGCAAAAAGCAGCCCAGTCGCAACGAGGAGCGGCGTGGCGGCAGCGACCGTCACAGCGGTAAAAGAACCTCTTTCATCAAGAGGAATAAAGAGAGGTGGGGCGGCGCCCACCTTGCGGCTGCAGATGATGCGCTTGGGCTGCTCCTCCACGGGCAGCGAGCGAATCAGCGCCGCCACCTCCTCTGCAGTCTTCCACTTGGCCAGCTGCGACAGCCGCTTCTGGCCCGCCCACACGCTGCACGCACGGCCGGGTGGGTGCGGGTGCCGTCAGATGGGGGCCAGGGCCGGGGTGGGCACCAGGCAGCCATCTCCTGTCGCCGTGTGGGAGGGGGCGCTTCCCTTCTCTCTCTCTCTCTCTCTGGCCCGCCCATGCTGAGCGCAGCCCCAAAGCGTGCGCAGCGTACCTGGTGTGGATGATCTTGAGGAAGAGCTGACCGGTGCGGGGGTTGAAGATGAAGATGGCGCCGTTGATGGGCTTGGTCTGCGGCACAGGGCAAGGGCGGGGCGGGCAGCAGCGTGGGCGGGGGGCGGCAGTGCGCATGGATGGCAGGCAGGCCCGCGTGAGCGGCGGAGGCTACGGCAGCAGCAGCCTGTGCGGCAGCCCATGTTGCACGCATGCATCCTTTCAATCAGCGGCGCGGCGCCCTCGGCAGCCGCACCGTCAGGTTGCCCTCAAAGGTCTTGTGGATGGTCACTCGGTACACGTTGGTGTCATCCACAAACCTGTTGCGTTCAAGGCAGTGCGGGTGCGCTCGGGTTGGTTTGTTGCCCCAGTGTCGGGCGCACACGTGCACACCCATCCAGGCCCGCGGCGGGTTTGGCGTGTGCGACGAGCGGCAGCGGCAGCGGCAGCGGCAGCGGCCCCCCCCATCGCACCAGATGATCTGGTTGCTGAACAGCTCGCCGTAGTTCTGGCTGGAGAGGTAGGGCTCGGTGGGCTCGGAGCTGTACAGCTGCAGCGCCTTGCGCACGCGCTCGCGCAGCACGTACATGGCCGGGTTGCACTTCATGATCTTGGCCAGGGCCTGCGCAGAAGCAATTGATCAATGAGTCAATCAATCAATGAACCCAACAGTCAAACAGGTGCAAGGTGTAATGAAATGGTTGCGATTATTGAAGAACAACGGCAGAGAGGCGGGGGCGGCGGGGTTCACTTCACGACCTTGGCAGGGCCCGCCAGCAGCAGCGCGCGTCGCCGGCGCACGGCACGCCGCGTGCACCGGGCGCTGCTTGCGCCCCTCCGTGCCTGCCACGGCCGCTGCCGAGGTCCGTGCACCGCCGCACTCCCCCCCACCCACCTGGATGATGAGCGGCTTGCAGCCGGGGAACCAGTTGCCAAAGGAGGAGTGCAGGTTGTAGGCGAGGTCGATGCCGAGCATGATGCCGGTTGGGGAGGGGTAGATGGACATGTTGTCGGTGGTGTAGTCCAGGAACTGCACCCGGGGGGGGGGTGGGGGGGGGGTTGGATGCGAGCGCAGGCAGTGCAACCCCTTCCTCCAGCTGCACCGGTGCAGAAGCTTTCCTCTGGCTGCACTCGTTGCACTGTGCAGAAGCACGCGCTCATTGGCTGCTCATCTGGCCCGCGTGGCCAGCCAGCAGCAGCACCAAGGGGCAGCGCAAGCGGGAGCGCGAGGCGCGGCGCGAGGCGGCGGCGCACCTTGGCGCGTGTGTAACGCTCGATGTCGTGCGAGTCGAAGTCGCCCCAGCGGAGCTGCAACGGAGCAGACGGAGGGCCGAGGAAAGCAGCAGGTCGGCACGGGCGCGAGCAAACGCCGATGGAGGCATATCTGGGGACCAGACGCGCATCCGCTGGCCCCTGTGCACCCAAACATGCTGAACTTGCAGCACCGCGGTACCACGCCGCGGTACCCCACGGGCGCCCCCCCTCTGCAGCACCTGCACGTCGATCCAGTACTTGTTGCTTGGCTTCTGGTCAAACACGTCGTTGGTGTCGGCCATGAGGGAGGGCTTGGACATGGGCCACTTGTAGGCGGCAAACAGCAGGATGTCTGCGCGGGGTGGGGTGGGGGGTGGGAAGGGGCAGGGCGGGGGTGGGGTGGGGGGAGGAATGAGGATGGCAGCACTGCGGTGCATTCAAGGCGGGCTGCGCAGGGGGTGCATGTAGCCTGTGGCAGGCCGGCAGAGCAGCGCGCCCGCCCGCATGCACGACGACCACCCCTGCAGCAGCGCCAGCACAGCAGCAGCAGCAGCACGCTGCTCGCGTCAGCAAACTGTGGCGGCGCGGCAGGCTGCTCACCCGCGCACGACGAGTTCATTTTGTACGACTTGCGCGGGTGGATGGTCTCCTTCTGCACCGTCTCGATCTCGAGCGCATCCAGCTCCTGGTCAAACACCTGGCACATGTCCATCACCTGCGCAGAAGAAGACAAGGTTGGTGGGCAACATGCCAGAGCAGCATTTGATAGCCAGCCGCGGCAGCAGCGACGTGCTTTTCACAGCAGCAGCAGCAGCAGCGGCGTTGCGCAACGCGCGGCGGAAGTTGCATCCGCAGTGGGCGACCGACGGCAGCAGCAAAGCGCTGCCGCCGCCGCCGCCAGCAGCAGCGGCGTGCAGCGCAGCGGCGGCTGCGGCACGCACCAGCGACTCGTGGACCTTCTGCCAGAGATGCGCGCGGAAGATCTGGATGAGGGAGATCTTGAGGGTGGGGATCTTGCCGTGCATGAAGATGCCTGCGGGGGGGGGGGCGGGGGGGCAGGCGGGCGGAGGGGAGGGCACGTGGAGGGCAGGAGGCTCAGCAAGCGTCGCGCGCGCGCGCCGCTCGCCGCGCGCTCCCCGCAAACGCCGCCGACGTGCCAGCCGACCGTCGTGAGGTGACTGAACGTACACAACCAGGAGCAAAGGCACGCAACAAGCGACTGTGCGCTCACCCGTCAGGTCCAGCTGCACTTGGAAGCCGACGTACACGTTGGCGCGATTGATGGTGGGGCTCCACCACAGCGTGAAGCGGCGGTTGGGGATCTGGTTGAGACCCGAGCGCTGCAGAGGGGCGGGGGGGGGGGGGGGGGGGGGACCAGGACAGGGGCGGCAATCAGGGCCAGGACCCAGCAGTTGCCAGGCGGCAGGCGTGCGGCGCAGGGCCGCCTCGAGCAGCCCCGTCGCGAGCCGCTCGTGGGCGGCGGGCGGCGCCAGGCTGCCGACACAGCGTGCGTGCGTGCCACCCACCCACCTGCGCGTTGGTCAGCTTCTTGTACTTCATGCTCTCCTCGAAACCTGGGTCAAACAAAAGCAACGTTCTTAGTTTTGCAATGCAATGCAACGAAATGATGGCGAGCGGTGAGCGCTCGACTGACGCGGCACATATACTGTGTACCGGCACATATACTGTATACCGGCAGGGAGTGCACCAGGCGAGCGCAGCGGCGCAGAAAAGCACGCAGCGCGGCGCCACCCCTGCTCCCCGCCCTGCATGCGAATGTGCGTGCGCAAGCGCCCCCCACCGGCGCACACCCGCGCCGCCCCCCCTGCCATGCGCAGCACTGCCCCCACCAGCCCCGCGCTCACCCGACGCCTTCTCCCAGAACAGGCCCTCCCAGGTGGGGAAGTAGGTACCCTTGAACAGGGTGTGCTCCAGGATGCCCTCAACGCCGCCCAGCGCCTGCACAGAAGGGCAATAACGCGCGGCGGGGGCGGGGTAGGGCGGGTCGGCAAGCCCAGGCACAGGCAACGAAAAACCCATGCCCGCTCGACCTTTCCGGCCGCCGCCAAAACCATCAAAACGCAAAGAACGGGCCGGAAACGGGCGCCGTGGTGCGCCGCCCCCACATTCTGCAGCAAGCGCGGCACGCGCAAGCCCGGCCCCGCCGCCGCCGCGCCGCCCTGCCCGCCGCCCTCCCCACGCCCGCGCAGCACCCTCCCGGCCGCCTCAAACCATCGCGACGGCGCAAGCACGGGCGGGGCCACGAACCTGGATGACGTCGGTGCGGTAGTTGTTGAGGTTCCACAGCTTGCCGTCGTGGCGCTGGTGGGTCCACCAAAAGGGGTTGATGCGGGCCTGCGGGGGGGGGGGGCACCAATACAATGTACCGTGTCATGTACAGTACCATCAATGTACCGTGTCATGTACCTGGTGCGTCCACCAGAAGGGATTGATGCGGGCCTGTGGGGGGGCACATACCAATACAAGTACCATACCATTCACAGGAGGCCATTCATCTGGGCACCTTCATAATTATGTTTGGGGACTGCGTTTGGGGCAGTTTCGGTGCTGGGGCTGCCGCCCCTGCTGCCGCCCCGGTCCCCCTGCAGGTTCACGCGCCCCGCCCCGCTCGCGAGCACCGCCTGACGCCCGGCTGCCGGCGCGGCGTGGCCCTGGTCGTACCGCCTGGTACTGCTTGAACTCCTGGCGGATGCGCCAGCCCTTGTCGTACGCCAGCGTGTGGCGGTCCTTCTGGAAGAGGGTGTTGATGCGGGGGATGCCGCGGTCCCAGCTGTCCTCCAGGTCCTCCAGTGTCAGGCGCCGGTTCTGGGGGTGGTTTGTTGGTTGGGGGAGGGGTGTGATGTGTGTGATGTGGGAACACGAGCGGAGGGCGACGCACGACGTGGGCAGGAGGCGGGGCACGCCCGCAGGCGCCGCGCCGCTCCGCGCCGCCCGCCCGCGCCGCCCGGCCGCCCACCTGCGCCAGCGCCTCCTGCCGCTTGAGCGCGTACTCTGCCCACACGCGCTGGCTGTCGATGAACTCGCTCTCCCACGGCTGGATGTAGCGGTAGAGGTTGGGAATCAGCTGGTCCTCGTCGTGCGACATGCCTGCAGCAGCGGTGGGGCGGGCGGGCGGGGCGCAGCACCACGTCGGTGCAGCTGCGGCAGCAACAAGGGCGCGGCGGTGCAGGGCACCGCACAGCAGCGCAGCGGCGGCGGTTGGGACTCGGCGCCGCAGTGTGCTGTGCTGTCCCTGCCCCTGCATCCGGCGGTCGTGTCCCAACTAGCCATGCAGCGGCACCCAGCGGCACCCACCGGCACGGAAGTGCGTGACGCCCAGGTCGGTCTGCTGGCTGTAGCGCAGGTCGGACTGGGGGATGAGGATGTGGCCCATGCTCAGCATGCCCAGCCCGCCAATCTCCTGCGCAAGGGGAACAGGAGGCGGCGCATGGGTGGTGGCGTGGTCAAGAGGGGAGGCAGGCTGCGAGTGCGTGCAGGCTGTCCAGGGTGCATGCTGCGCATGGCGTGCCGCCAGCCGCCGCGCTCTGGCGGCATGCCGGGCAAGCCCCACCGCGCGCGCTGCCCTCCCGCAAAAAGACCACAGCGCAGCGCAGCACACCTTTGGTGAGTAAAAGACCACCGGCGGGAAGCGGGAGGGCATCTTGGAGTTGAGGCCAATCTTGATGCGCTGCAGCAGGGGCAGGGAGGCCGAAGAGGAGGGGGCAGGGTGGTAGTGGTGAGGGCATGGCGGGGAAAATGCGGCGGGTGCGCTGAGGCGGATCGGCAGGCAGCAGTTGGAGCACGCTTTGGCACTCTGACCTCGCCCGTGCAGCGTTTGAGCACTGGAAGCACTCGCTTTCACCGTCCGTACTTTGTTGTCGCACTTCACCACCAGGGGCAGCACCCAGCGCAGTCACCCCCCCAAGTCGTGAAGCACACGCACGAGTGACGCGTACGATTGGTGAAGATTGGGGCCGCCCCACTCACTGTCTGGATTTTGTTTTCGCACTTGACCAGCAGGTCGAGCAGCTCCTGGGTGTGCACCGTGGCCTCGCGGTAGTACGTCATCAGCCCAATCAGCGCCGTGTTCCACCTGCGACGCAATGGAAAGGGGGGGAGGCATGGTGAGCTGGGCATTGGATGCGTCGGGAGACCAACCCACGAGGTGTTCCATCTGCCAAGGGCACCCCGGGGAGGGGAGGGGACGCGCCCAGTCCAGGCTCCGCCGCGAGTCGCAGCAAGCCGCTGCACGCAGGCGGCCGCACGCAGGCGCGTGCCTGCCCCCCAGCCCCCCCAACAGGGAGACCACGCGGGCACACGCGGCGCAGCCGCAAGCATTACAGAAGCATTACTGTATGCAGCCAACCATGACCAAGCCAGCGGCCCTCACTTGTTGGCGATCTTGGTGAAGGTGGTGGAGCCGGAGCTCATGAGCACCTGGCGCACACGGTTCTCAAACGCCTTCAGGCCCTCATCGTCCACTCGGAGGAAAGCCTGGGGGCGGCAGGGGGTGGGAGGCAGGCAGGCACCGAGTGTGGGTCGGCCGGTGGTGCACGCTGCGTGGAGGGCTGCAGGCGTGGAGGGCTGCCTGGCCCCCCCACCTCCAGACCAGGGCTCTGTGCAGAGCCCTGCGCCTCCCACCAAAACGCCAGCCCCGTCGCGCGCCCGCGCCTGCGCCGTGCGCGCCGTGGTCGCTGCCCCGCCCTCTTCATAGCCCCGCCTCACAAGCAAACCCTGTGACCCGCCCGCACCTGCGCCGTGCGCTCCTTGGTGACCTCGTTCTGCAGGCTCCACACGCCGTCCTTGTGGGCCAGCCCCTCCTGGGCCATGCGCACCTTGGGCAGAATGCGCACCTGCACAGCTCGAGGGTGCGTGGGTGGGTGTGTGTGGGGGGGGGCACGTGTGAGGAGAGTGCAGGCGCCAGTCGGGGCACATCATGCAAGCCTAAGGTCCAGCCACTGCGGCTGCTGTTCCAGCGCCCTGTTTCTGCTGCCGACGCAGGCCCACTGCTGCAGCACACTGCCGCAGCCGCTGCTGCTGGTCCAGCAGCCGCTGCAGCTGCTGCAACCGCCGCCGCTGCTGCTGCTGGTCACGCTGCGCGCTGCGCCACGCCAGCCCGGGCGCACCTCGAACCCGCTCATGCTGAAGAGCAGGTTGGGGTTGTCCTTGGAGTAGACAGACACAAAGCTGGTGTCCCAGTCAAAGGTGGTGAGGCTGCGGAGAGGGGGAAGCGGGACAGACGGACAGGGGGGCATTTCAGCGCTGCTGGCTCGCAATGCCATGTGCAAGCAACTGGCAAGCACGGCAGCTCTGTACATACGCATTGAGCCCCCCCCCCCTCCCCCCCCCCTCCCCCCCCCCACACACACCCACGCCCACACCCACACTCACACCACCCACAGCCATCCACACCCACCCACCCCACCTGCGCGGCAGCCGGTTCTTCATGTCCCAGAAGACGGCGCGCCCCAGGTTGACGTCGTGCTTCATTAGCCGCATGCGCGCGTCGCGGGGCCAGCACCTGGGGGGCAGTGGCGGGTAGGAGACCATAAGCGGGTGAGCGGGCGGCTGAACAGTGCTAGATCAGGTTTCAGGCAGGCGGTCAGGCAGGCATGGCCGAGCAGCATGCGGCAGCACGCGCAAGCCGCCACACCAGCGGCAAGTCGGCGGCAGCGGCAGCAGCCCCCAGCCCCCCCACCCCATCCCCCCCCCCTACCCCCCACCGCACCCCCCCCCCCACCACCCACTTTTTGTTGTTGTAGCCCACGATGTTTTCGTTGTTGGGGTCTGGGTGCTCGGTGAGGTACCGCTGGATGAGGTCCTTGGCCTCCTCGGCGTTGAACCGGAACAGGATGTGCACCTGCAGGGGGGCGGGCGCAGCAGCACGAGGAGAGGCAGGGGCGAGCGTGGTGGTGAGCGAGGTTGCAGGCATGGCGGCGGCCTCACGCAGCACGCCGGGCAGCCGCCCTCCCCTGCTTTCTGCCGCTCGAGCCAGCACGCTGCCCCTGCCGCTCCATCCCTGCCCTCCCCGCCCTGCCCCTGCGCCCACCTTGTTTGTGTAGCGCTGGTAGAGGCGGATGGGGTGGCGCGCCTCGGTGCGCGCGTCGCGGAAGGTGAGGAACTCGTTGGGCAGGGTGGGGGCGCCCGCGATCTCGGAACCGCGGGTGAGGCCCAGCAGCAGCAGGTCCAGCACCAGGCCGTAGTACTGCAGGCGCACGAGTGTGTGTGTGGGGGGGGGGGGCGGGATTCGTTTGTTCATGCAGTTGGTTCACTCCTGCGTTTCTAATTTTTTGTGTTCGGTTCACTCCTGCGTTTCTAATTCTTTGTGTGTGTGGTGCCGCAGCAGCACATTCGTGCGCCGCAGAAGAGCGGAATGTGTTGGTGCAGGTCTTCAACTGTTCAGTCATCTGCCCCCCACCCGTACGCCGCTCCCCCCCCCGCCCCGGCGCGCGCCTGCGTGATGAACGACGCAAACTGCAGGCCCCGGATGATGCCGTAGCTGTTGGTGTGCGCCATGTCCTTGTACGCGATCACAATGTTGTTCTTGGCTGCACAGGGGGGTGGAGAGGAAGGGGAAGGGGGCGCTCGGCAGCGGCGGCAGCAGCGGAAGTTGTAGCGGCGGCGGCGGCGGCAGCGGGGGCGGCAGCGGCAGGGGTAGCAGCAAGCATGGCAGCAGCAGCGGCAGCAGCAGCAGCGCACCGTCACCACTAACAGAGACAGAGGCAGGCCCGGGGGCGCCCCCGCTCACAGGTCATGTAGTCTGCGATGTTGTGATCCACGATGAGGCGCAGCAGGCGGTTGAGCAGCGTCAGGTCCACCTTCTCCCACAGCTTCTCCAGCGTCGACTGCATCATCACCACGCACTCCCCGCCCGTCGTGTCCCACACGTCGGTGAGGTTGTTGATGCCCTGTTGTGTGTGTGAAGGGGGGAGTGGGGGGCAGGAGGAACGGCATGAGCAGTCAGCGGTCGGTGGGCGGGTGGGCTGTGGTTGTGCAGCAGGAGGCGCACACGGCGGGACGGCGGCAGCTGCTACCGCCTCGTTTTGGTTCTCCACTCGGCGGCAGAGGCCGCGTCACATTCGGGACGAGGTTGGTGCCTCCGTCGACGAGGTTGGCGCCTCCGTCTCACCTGGCACCACTTGTACACCAGCAGCGGCGGCGGCTCCGAGTCGGCGGGCTTGATCCAGTTGGGGAACAGGTGGCGTTTGTCGCTCTCGTACCACAGGTACTGCAGGTGGGAAGGTGGGTGGAAGGTGGGTGGTCGGGGGCGTGCACGTGGGACAGGGCGCGCCTCCTCCCTGTTTCCGTGCCACGCGCAGCTGCCCTTCCCGTCCGCCCCGCGACGCTGCCTTGCGCCGCCGCTTGTGCAGGCTGGAACGCGCACGTACCTGGTCCAGGTAGGAATCCGTGATCTTCTCCAGCGGCTCGATCTCGTAGACAGGCACCTGTGTGATCAGGGAGGGAGGGTGGGTGGGTGGGTGGGGCAACGCAGGAAACGACCAGGCGGAGCAGGGCTACAGCAGCCAATCTTGCGGTGCCAAGGATACACACGCCCCAGCCGCGCCGACACTCTTAGTTAGTCTGCCTGCTGCCTCCTCCCTGGGCAACACTTACCAGGTGGGAGTAGAGGTCGAAGAACTCGATGGCCACCTCCTTGAAGGAGCGCTGAGTCAGCAGGTGGCGCTTAATGCGGGAGAGAGCCTCGTGTGGGTTGTCGTACGCCTGGCGGGGAGGGGAGGGCGGCGAGTGAGCACGCATGCAGGCCGAGCACGCATGCATGCTGCGGCGCCAGCTTGCTCGCCCATCACACACCACCCCGCCCCAGCCCCTGCCCCCCGCCTGCTCATTCAGGCCCCCACACCCCAGCCCTGCCCCAGCCCGGTCCTGCACCCCACGCACTGCCCACCTGCTCAATCAGGCCCAGCTCCTCGCGCTGCAGCTGGTTGAGGCGCACCGCCACCGTGTACTGCTCTTTGAGGCGTTCCTGCAGGGGGCAAGGCAAGGCAAGGCAACGTGTGAGGCTGGTGTTGTGTTGTGTTGTGCTGGGGAGAGCGGGCAAGGTGGCGCACGGCACGAAAAGGGGACAGCACAGCACACGCAGCGCGGCAGCGGCACGCACCAGCGCCAGGATGAGCAGCTTGGTGTCGTGCTTGTAGGAGAGGGGCGGGAAGGGGATGGGCGCAAACTTGCGGCTCTCCAGCCAGTGCACGGTGGTGGTGTAGATGGCCACGGCTTCTTCGGGGGTCACGTAGGGGCCGTCCTGCAGGATGGCAGGGGTGGCGGGTGTGGATGTGAGAGAGCGGGGGCGCCGGGGACAGCGGGCAGGGCAGGGGCAGGGCAGGGCAGCGCGGTGGGGCCGGGGGGAGCGCGAGGGCCCCCGCGAAGTCGGCTGGCGCGGGCGGGAGGGCGGCAGGCAGGCGGCGCCCGGCGGGAGAGCAGCAGGCACCGCGCACCTTGAGGTAGTTGTGCTGCCGCTCCTGCTCTGCCTTGAGGTAGAGGCGGGTGAGGCGGCCCAGGTTCTTGCGGCACACCGTCTTGTCCACGGTGGCGCCCCGCCGGATGCGCTCGCGGTTGTAGTGCGCCACGTTGGTCCACCTGCAAAGCGCAAGAGGCGGCAGCAGCGGCGTTTCAAGTCAGGAGGGATGCTTATTTTGTGGGGGGTGGGGTGTGGGGGGGGGGGGTGGGGGGGGGGCAGCAGCAGATGCGCTCGCAGTTGCAGTGCGCCACGTTGGTCCACCTACAAAGAGAACGAGGGCGAGGACCAAAAGAGCTTGACAAGAAAGCACACAGGCAGGCATGTGCCGCGCTGCGCCTGGACGTCCGACGTGCGCAAGCAGCAGGCGCCCTCGAACAAGCGTGCGCGCTCGGCGCGGCGCGGCCGCGCAGCGAGAAACGCCGCGGGGCTCCTCCGCACTGCCGTTCGTCCCTTCCCCGGCGCACGCACCAGTCCGCCTTCATCTTCACGTAACGCAGGATCATGTTCTCGATGGGGGCGGGCAGGCCGGGCACCTGCAGGGGGGGCAGTCCAGGGGGTGGTTGGAGGCACGTCAGGCAAGGCAGCGGCGCGCCAGCTGGGCCCGCGCGCTCGGCAGGCCCGGCGCCGCTGCTGCCAAACGCCTGCGAGCGTGCCTCCCATGCTGTCCTGCGCTGCGTGCAATGCTGTGCTGCCCTGCCTGCCCACCTTCCAGGGGATGTTTGCCTTCCAGCAGCGCCACGCCTCGGACAGGTGCTGCAGGATGGTCTTGGCCTTGTTCTGCTTCACCTGCTTGGCGGCAAGGGAGGAACGGCGCACACCAAAGGCACTGTGTTGAGGCCCGTGGGGGCAGCCCGTGGGGGCAGCCCGTGGGGGGGGGCATGTGTGGCAGCGAGCATTTGCATGCGGCAGGACAGCCCGCCCCGCGCAGGCGTCTTCGAAGAGCCCCAGACAGGCGACTGCAATGCTGCTGCTGTCGCCGCCGCCGCCGCTGTTGCTGCTGCCACGCCAGCCCCAGCGCTCACCCCCTCCGGCATCATGTCCAGGATGTCGTGCATGACGGCGGCGCGCAGCTCCAGGTCAAAGTGCGACTCGATGCGCTGCTTTGTCACCGTCTTGGCCACGCCCTGAGGAGCAACAGAAGGTGAGCAGCAGCAGGCGAGGTGGTTGACAGCGTGCGAGAGAGAGGAGGCTCACGCGCAAACAGCGAGTCATGCGGCCATCACAGCCCAGCACCACACTCGGCTGTACGCATCACCGCCCTGCCCGCCGCCGCCCACCTTGGACTGGCGCCCCTCGAACTGGCGGGCGAGCAGGTTGCCCAGCCAGCGCTCCAGCAGCGGCACGATGCCACGCAGGAAGAAGAGCCACACGCGCCACATGGGCGCCCAGAAGCCGACGCCGGGGCCCTGTTGAGGAGGCACGGAGGGGGCAGGCGGAGAGGGGGTGGGATGGGGACGGTGCAGCCATGCAGGCATGCAGCGTGGCATGCTGCTCTCCTACCTCACTGCTCATCACAAGATGGCCATCACAAGCAACCGCCACAGTGCGCCCCACGGCGGGCGCACCTTGCCCACTGGCCCTGTGTTGAAGCGGTAGTAGATGAGGTGCTTGAGGTCCTTGCACATGCGGACCTGGCGCATCAGCTTGTACTTGTAGCGGTACATGCCTGCGGTACCATTCCGAGCGGCAGTGTTTAGTGGTAATAGCAGTTGTTGTTGGTGGTGGTGTTGGCGGCAGCAGCAGCATGGCGGCAGCAGTAGCAGCAGCACGCAGCCGCGGCGGCGCCTGCCTCGCGGAACGTCCCTGGCTGCATTTCAACGGCGCCCGGAAGCTGCCCGGAAGCTCACCGGTGAGCTGGCCCACGTGTGAGAAGGTGTACTGCAGGCCGTCCGCAAGCTGGAAGGCGTCGACGTTGCCCAGCCGGAACTGCACGTTTGCGTCCACAACCAGCTTGGTCAGGCGCAGGATCTGGTGACAAGGGGCGCGGCAAGGCCAGGGAGGGCGGGGAAAGCAGCGCGTCAGAGCACGTAGTGGTGGAGCGCGCGCGCCAGGGCATGCACGTCCAGCAGCATGTGCAGCAGGAGGAGCAGCGGCAGGGGCAGCGGCGGCGGCGCGACCTCCCCCACGCTGCCGCTCGCACCTCGCGGCACAGGTGGAAGGCGTTGCCGAAGCGCGACTTCTTGCGTTCCTTGGTGGTCAGCGTCTTGACCGGCTTCAGGTTGAAGTTGTAATCTGCACACGCACACACACACAGGATGGATGGGATGGGGAGGAGGGCGCAAAGGCAGGGTGGGTCGGTGGGTCGGTGGGGGGGGGACCCAGGCGCCGGGGATGGGGCTGGGGGATGCGCGGCCGGGTGTGCTTGGCCCTGCGCAGACGCTCGAGTGTTTACCGAGAAGCCCCAATGCTTCGTCGCCGCCAGCCCCCAAGCAATCAAGCAATCAAGCACAGTCAGAGACCCCGAGCACAGCCAGCGCCCTACTCACCCAGATGCAGGTAGTTGAGGTGCTTGCGGTGGATCAGCAGGTTGAGCATGTTGTAGCCCTGGCGGCACACCTGCGACACACAGAGAGATGAGTCGGGAAGTGATAGGTTGGAGGGCGGCGGCAGGGCGGCGGCGGCGGCAGGGTGGCGGCGCCACGCTGCGCAGCAACGGCCCCAACGCCGCCCGCAGGCGGCGGCGGGGCACCCGCACGCTTGAAGCCCATCCCTGGGTGCCGACCCCGGCACCAAAGGGGGCGGCGGCAGCGCCCGCCCACCTGCAGCCCGACCTCCACCCAGTCCAGCTCTGTGCGCTGGAAGAACTTGGTTGCGGCCAGGCTCTTGAACAGGCTGCGCTTTTTCTGGTTCTTAGGAGCCCTGCGCAGCCCACGGGCAACAGCAGACGAGGCATGGTTGTCGACTCTTGGCACGCACGTCAGAGGAGCAGGCATGCGAGGAGAAGCAACCACAGCAGGCAAAGCACCCGGGCATCGGCGGCAGGAGGAGGGATGCGCGGCGCTCCCGTGCACCAGGGCCCCCCCCCCCCCGTCACGCTGCACCATGCGCAGCGCCGCGTGGTACCAGTACCATGTGCAGTACCCACCTGCGGTGCAGCTGGTTCAGGATGTAGTTCTTGAGCAGCTTCTGGTAGGACACGCGGACCTTGACGGGGTACGCGGTGGGGCAGTGCTCCATGAACCTGCAGGGGGGGGGGGGCGCGGGGGGGCGGTGAGCGTCACGTCCTGTGGGCGAACGCCGGCAGCACAAACCCCATCGGCAGCTGCTGCTGCTGCCGTAGTCGCACAGCACTGCCCCTGCACAGGCCGATCCACTCGGAACGCCTGAGCAGGCCGCTCCTGCCCACCCTGTCACCCACCACACCATGCTCCCCCCAACCACAACCTCTTCCCCACACCACCCACCAGTTGTTGACCAGCGGGATGTCGCAGGCGCGGCGCATGCGGCCCGACCGCAGGTTGAAGGGGCGCGGCGCCCACAGCAGCGAGATGCCGGCCCCGGTGGAGTCTGCGGGGCCGGGGCAGGGAAGGGGGCAGCCAGGCGAGGTTTACACAGCGCAGTGCGGCGGCGGGCGCACCAAACCACGCAAACCGCGGCAGCGAGGACGCCGGCGGCCTTCACCGCCGTCCAGGATGCACGCGCGCAGAGGCGCCACGCTGCCAGTGCCAGCGGCCACCCCACAGGAGCCATGCAAGCGCACCCGTGTACAGCGGCAGGTCTGACAGCAGCGGCTCGATGCCCTCGGGCAGCGCCCACTCCTCGTCGCCCTCCTCGTCCTCCTCCTCGCGGCGCGACTTCCTGCAGGCGGGGGTACCGCGGGGCGGCAGGCGGGCGAGGAGTGTCAAGACGGGGAGGCGGCTGGCAGGCGGCAAGGGTGGATGTGAGGCGTGCCGGCGGCAGGCGGGCGGCGAGAGGAGGCAGCACGCGCGCGCACTCCTTCGGCGTGCTCCCACCGCCCCAGGCAACAGGCAGCCCAGTGGGCGTTACGCAGCCTCGGCGCACGCACGGCCGGCACCAGCACCCCTTGTGGGTCATGTCACTCACCGCTCCGTGCGGTACGCGGCAATGGGGTGGATGAGGGGGTCGTAATAGAAGGCGGGCAGGTCGGGGTCCTCCGCCTTGATGTACATCACCTGTGCAACAACACAAAAAGCGGTGCAACGCTCGACATCTGCGTCCAGGCACGGCACTCGAACCCCGCTGCAGACGCCACGCAGGCAGTTCCTGGCCACCCCTGCTGCCCCCGCCGGCGCGCGCCGGCCCGCCGCCAGTCCCCCCCCCCTGCAGCACCAACCCCGCGGCACACACCAACCGTACCGTACCGTACCTGAGGGGTGTGGTAGACGCCCAGCCGGACCTTGCGGGGCCGGTTGTTGTACAGGTAGGGGAAGGCCACCTGGGAGGAGGGGAGCAGGGCGGGCGGGAGGACAAGGCGGGTGAGCGGGTGAGCGGGCGGGTGGGCGACAGCCTGCGCACAACGCACCTTCTGGGGCGCAGCAGCGGGAGCAGTAGCGGCGGCGACGGCGGCGGCGGCGGGGGCAGCAGCAGCAGCAGCAGCGGCGGCAGTCCCACCTTGTATTCCGTGCGGATGGGCGTGCGGATGATGAGCTTGTTGATGTCGTTGAACTCGTTCCAGTCCTGCGGTGACCCCAAGGATCGCGTTAGATTGACATTAAGTTGATTGGTAGCAATCACATTGTGAACGGGATCGGCGGCGCCCAATCAAAGGTCGCTTGCGATGGCCAGCAGGCCGCCCGCCCTGCCCGAACTCACGCCCTCCGCCACTGCAACCATACGCCATGCACACGGGGCCCCGTCCGGAGCGACAGACGCCGTGAAAACGCTGCACACGACACACCCTGCGCATGCACGCCGGCGGCGCACGCACCTCGTCGCGCGTGTCCATGTCCCAGAACAGCGGCTCGTACTTGGGCCCCCCCGGGATGCACATGTTGAGGGACTTGGCGGTGATGAAGGAGTTGACGTCAAACAGGTAGAAGTAGTTGCGGTCGATCAGGTCGGACAGCAGCTGCACGGCACGAGGGTGGGGGGAGGGGCGGCGGCAGGGGGGTCGGCGCGGCGGCGACGCCCAGGCAGAGGGCCAGGTGCAGGGGTGGCGACGCACAACAGGTGGAGCAGTTTCTCCAGCTTCTCTCGGCAGTGCTGGCCAACGCGCCGCGCGCCCCCCCCCCCCCCCCCCCCGTTCCCCCCCCCCCCCCCCCAACTCCCACCCACCCACCCACCCACCCACCCACCCACCCCCCACCCGCACCTGCCCCGCCAGGCGGTACAGCGTGGACATGACCGGCAGCGGCAGGCGCCACTTCTTGTACGAGGGGCCGTTGACCATCTTGGTGTACTGCAGCGGCTTGTTCTCGTAAAACCACTGCAGCAGGGGGGGGGGGGGGGGGGGGGGGCGTCAGGAGGGGCGCACGCAGCAGTGAGCAGCAGACTTGTCGATGCGCCGGTGCCGACGTGCGGCCCGTCTTGTCACCCATCCTCCACAACACACACTTTGTACACAGCATTTTTGTACCCACCTTGTACACAGGAGCATCCTCGTCCTCATCCAGCTCCAGCTCAATCGCCTCAAGAGGGTCCACATCCTGCCGTCGATGGAACGACACAAACAACAGCGGTCAGCGGCGGCGGCAGCGGTGGCAGCTGCGGCGGCAGCGGCAGCAGGAGCGGCAGCAGCAGCTGCTGCTGCTGCACGTGCCAAGCAAGAAAACGCAGCGGCAGCGGCAGCCACAACCACCGGCAGCAGCACACGCTGATCAGCAGGCGCTGCTGTGCGTGCAGGAGCGGCAGCCCACCAGAATGTTGTCTGCGTAGTCCAGCGGCGGCTCCTCGTCGTCAAAGGGGGGGAAGCGCATGCGCTTGAAGTGCCGCCGGTCGCGCTTCTCGCGGCGCATCATGATCCACATGCTGCCCCACTGCGCCAGGTAGACAGGCTCGATGACCAGAGGGACCTGCGGCAGAGGCAGTGTATGTTGATCGTGGAACGTGATTGTCAGGAACTGCGCAAGATTGCCAGGGGCGGGCGGCGCCCAGCCCGGCCAAGCAGTTGCTGCATCGACACCCCGTGCTGCCCCAAGCCGCCCCTGCTGCCGCCCGCCAGCACACCCACGCCGCCCGCCGGCCAGCCGCCGCCGCCGCCGCCTGCTCACCTCGTCGACGAACGAGATGGCGCCGGTCACGTGGTAGAGCGTCTGCACGTGCCGCACCTGTTGGTGGTGGAGGGGGGGGGGGAGAAGACGGCGGGCTGTGTTGTGAAGACCACAGGTAGCCCGAAATGGCTGCCCAGCACCGCAGCCGTGCTTTTCGACCGCCGCCGGCACGGCACGGCACACCCGCCTCCGCCTCCTACGCCGTGCGCGCTGCCACGCCCGCCATGCACAGGCCAGACGCCAGCGCCGCGTCCCCAGCCGCACCTGCTCCCACGGCATGGGCATGTTCTCCAGCAGCTTGTAGATCGCGTGCGGCACAAACTTCAGGGCTCCCAGGTACACGCGCTTGTCGTGGCTGCGGCAGGGAGCGGCAGGGACGGCAGGGAGCGGGGCGGGTGAGCCGTTGCTTGCTACATTCCAACGACCCCCCCCCCCCCCGCTGCCACCTGGCACCCTCCACACAGCTGCCCCTGGCAGGCTTCCAGCGCACCGGTACTTGCGGGAAGACATGTCGCCGTGGTCGCGGATGATGAGCCGCACGTGCTCTGCAGCAGGCAGCGTGGGCGGCGGGCGCAGCACGCGTGCAAGGGTGCGTCAGGGAGGGCATGCGTGCACGACGCAGACCGCCCCAGCCTTCCACGCTGCGCTGCTGGAGTCAGCGCACGCAGCCTGACTGTCTGATCGAACTGGCGAATGCATGCATGATTCACTGGTGCCGGCTAGTGCGCCACCCCAGAGAGCGACAGCCGGCGGCGGCCCGCCGCCGGCCAGACCCGATGCTGCACGCACCCGGCGGCATCTGCTCCTTCTCCGCCTGCACATAGCCAAACCGCCGCTTGTCTGCATAGCGCTTGTGGTTCAGCTGGTTCCACTTGCGCGCCTGCAGACATGCAGAGGAGGGATCAGCATGAGGCACGGCAAGGCGGCGCAGCGGAAAAGTGGCGCAGGTGGCAACACTTTTCGCGGCTGCCAAACTGCAGCTGCCGCGTGCTCACGAAACGCCCCTGAGCGCACCTTCTCCTCCACATCCAGCGGCTGGGGGGCCTGCTGGCCCTGCATGGCGTCTCGGCGCCCCCTGGGCGGCCCGATTCACCACCTTCCTGCAGAGGCGGCGTGCGCCGGCGGCACGGGCGGCGGCGTGAGAAGGGCGCGGCATAGGAGACGGCGGGCTCACCCCTGTCGCCTATGCCACCCCCTGCAGACTGCACAACAGCGTGCCCCAGCGGCGAGTTTCCTGCAGGCTGCCAGGGGCTGCAGCAGGGCTCGCGGCGCTCGGCGGCGCGTGATGGGCGCTCGCTGCGCTGCTTCAGTGCTAGCAGACTGCCGGCGGCAAGATGGCGCAGAGTAGCGGACGCCCGACGAGTTCTGTCGGCGCCCCGCTCTGTCGCATCGCCGGGCGTGCTCCGCAGCCGCTGCGGAGCCACTCAGGGCGATCGGGGACCTCCCAGGCGCGTCCACTTGCCTGCTACAAAGGTGATTGGCTCGCGGATTGCGCCCGAGCGGGCGAGGGGTTCACTGCCGCGCCGCTGCTGCTGCGGCGCCCGGTCGTTCGGAAGCAGCGCCCAGCGCGAAACTGCAGAAAGGTGGCAGCTCGGCGGGCGCAGGGACTTCAGTCGGGCGCATGCGGCATGCGGCGGCCGCAGCGCTGGCTGACGGTGGGGAGGCGCATGCTTCATGTGTCGTGCTTTCCAGCTGCTTGAGGGATCAGCTTTGTGCAAAGCTTTGCGAAATCGCTCCCGTAAATATCTGAGTCTGTCTGGCCGGCCAAGCCACCAGCCTCCTGATCAGGCCCATTGAGACGGTCGTCCCCAGGCTACGGCAACGCTACGCCGCCAACAAGCACCACAAAGCTAGCGGGAGCAGCAGAGCAGCACACAAACGACATTCACACAAACGACACTATGCACTGCGCGAAATCGTCGGCAGGTGGCGCCAGAGGCCGGCGAGAGGCGCTGGCGCCGGCGCTGCCTGTCAGCAAGGTGCTCCCCTGCGCGAGCGCCGACTCCGCTGCGGCCTTCACGTGCTTGCGCTGAGAAGAGTTTCTGATTACACGATTCTTAATAGCAATGGGCGATCTGGGAGCGGCAGGGTGGCGCAGAGGGGCGCAGAGGGCTGCTAAAACAGGTGCAAGAAGCTGTTGTGCGCTCAAGTGTGAACGCAGGTCTGGGGGGCAACCGTCCAGGCGGTGCGGAAAACTGGGGAGGAAGCCAAGCGGTTGAATGTTGCGCAGCGGCGGCGCCCCATGCACGGCGCGCTCAGCAGCCTTTCCTAGGAGATGGATCAGGCACGCCGCGGCAGGCGCGCCCGAGGGACTTACTACTAGAGCCGCGGCCCGGCGCAGGCGGCGCCCCGCCGCACGCGCGCGTCAAATTCGCGGTGCAGCTGCTGCAGCTTTGTGCGCAGCGCGCCGTACTTGATTTGCCGCTGCACGTGGGGCGGGGCGGGTGGGTGGGTGGGCGGGGGGGAAGGGGGGGGGGAGTGAGCGGGCCAGGCAAAGGCTGGCGTCGTGCGGTCGGCATTGCGCATGCTGGCACCCACAGACAGGTCCAATGCCACGTGTACGCGTGGTCGGCACTCTCAGCAAGCAAGCACCCACCAGCGACGCAAAGTGCGCGTAGTACGCCTGCCGCGAGGCCTGCTCGTCCTTGAGGTGCCCCAAATAGTTTTTGATCTGAGCGAGCGAGCACGGGTGGGCAGGGAGGGTGGGCAGGGGGACGCGTGGTTGCGACGACAAAGCATTGCTGCATACACAAGCAAGCACCGACGCGGGACGTGGTGGGCAAACCGGCAGCACGTGGGCAGACGAGGCGGCTCAGCAGCACGTGCCAGAGTCCCGCACCTGGTCCCGCGTGAACCCACGCATGCATGCAGACACGCACGCACGCACGCATGCAGACACGCACGCACGCACGCATGCAGACACACACGCATGCATGCATGCAGACACGCACACACACAAGTCATCCCCCCCCCCCCCCCCGCCCCCCACCCCCACCCCACCCCCCACACACACACACCACCCACCCCCACCCCCACCCCCCACCTTGTGACGGCTGGGTATCGCCTTGTCCTCCAGCGGCTCCAGCTTCTGCAGAGCTTCCTCGTCGCTGTCGTGGTCGGACAGGTACCCGTGCGACAGCACCTGCGCAGCGAGAGGAGGGAGAGCGGCAGGCATGATGGCGGTGAGAAGGATGAGGGACCGCGGAGGCAGGACAGCGGAGGCAGGACCGCGGTAAGAGAGTGGCAGGGAGCGGAGGCAGGACAGCGGTAAGAGAGTGGCAGGGAGCGGTGGCAGGGCAGGCAGGGTGGGTGTGCACGACTGCCTGGTCGCGGCAGGCAGGCAGCCGCGCGCCAGCGGCTGTGCGTGGCAACCGTGCAGGCGCGACAGCGCCACCCCGCACTCACCGCCTTGCGGTTGTTTGCTGTCCAGCGGTCGTAGCAGTCGTAGCGGAACTCGATGAGAACCAGGTCTGTGTCCAAGGGCTGCTTGTTGAAGCCCTCCCGCACGCGGCCGCCGTGGCTGCCCAGGTCGACGCTGGCAAACGACGCCGCCTGCGGCGGAAGCAGGGGCGGAGGCAGACGGGCGGAGGAGTCGCTGGCAGCTTTTAAGACAACACAGATGCCACGTCCCCAAGGTCTGCTGGTGTTGTCGCGCAGTGGGGGCAAAGGGGCGGGGGGGCCGCCGCCGCCGCCTCCCAGCCGCGCACCCGCCCCCCCACCTGGAAAATCGCCTTGCGCCGGTTTTCGTCGCGCTGAATCGCCTCGAAGGCGTCTGCCTTGTGCAGCGCAGGGTCGCCGGCGCACTTTTCCGGCGGGATGCCCCACTGCCACAGGCTGGTGCTCATGCGGCGGCCGCCAGTCAGCTGCGCGGGAGGGGTGCCCGGGGTGGTGCCCAGGGCGGCGGCGTGACGGTCTCGGCGTGCACCCGTCGCGCCTCGCGTCCCCGTTCAGCAAGCACAGCCTGCATGCCCAGCCGCCCAGCCGCCCACGGAGGAGGGAACCCCCTGCAGTGCCCCTTGCTCAGCCCGCACACGCCCGCATCTGCCTGCAAGCCAGCACTGAGCTGCACTTCAGCATAGACCAGCGCAGCCAGCACCCACCAGCGCGGCCAGCGCCCACCTGCAAGCCATCAAGGTAGTCCAGGACAGGCCCACCGATGACTGCACGCCGCACGCCGTCCTGGCCGCCGGGCACGGGCTGCGACACCGCCAGGAACTCGTCTGCGGGGCGGGCAGGAGGGGCGGGCGCAGGGCAGCTCCCATCAGCTCCCAGGGAGCTCCCTGGAGGCGCCGGCGGCACCGGCATCAGCAGCACCGACGGCGCCGCCGAAGCAGCACTGATCAGGGCCGGCAGCGGCGCGCCCCGCCAGCCGCGCCCGCCCACCCCGGCCCCCCACCAGCCGCACCCGTGTCTAGCTTCAGCAGGAAGTCTGCCGCCATTGTGAGCGACTTGAGGAGCCGCGTCATGAGCTCTGCGAGCTCGCTGAGGTTGGCGGCCGAGCGGAAGACGTGCACCCCCAGCTGGCACTGCGCCTGCTCCAGGAATGCAACGGCGTCGGGGTCGGTGCTGCCGTCGATGATGTAGCTGAAGTACAAGGGGGAGGGGGGATTTAACAAGCAAGGAAGAGTGAGCCTGACAGCTGCGAATGCAAGTAGGGATGAGGATCCCTCAGCAGCGGCTGCGCTCGCGCGCGAGGCGCCCGCCGGGCCTGCCCCCAGGTGCAGCTGGCCTCTCTGTCCCATTCGCGCCTGCCCCTTGCCCCGCCCCCCTGGCGCCCCACTCACAGGTTGCTCCCCCCCACCAGGTCTGCGTGGTACAGCACCCACGAGCGCAGCAGCGGCCACTCGTCCTTGGTCATGAGCAGGATTTTGAGGGTCTTGCGCCCCGCGTGGCTGCGCCGCCCCTGCCCGATGCCGCGCTGGAACCAGTGCAGCATGGCCTGGGTGGAGGGTGGGTGGGGTGGGTCATGTTGGCATGCGTTGGTACGTTCTGCCTGAGACACTACCGCTTGGTTTTCCTGTACTGTACTGTACCGTAGAGAGAGGCAGCGGCTTGTCGACAAAGCCAGCCACGCCACACGAGCCTGTCCACGTATCCCTCCAACGGCGCTGCGGCAGCGGCGGCACAAGAAATGCACCTTCCCTGCAGCCCCTGCCCCCCACCTGCGTGGCTCCCAGGTTGGCCAGGTCAGCATAGTGCTCCGTGTAAAACTTCCAGTCGAACGCTGTGGTGCCGCACGCATACTGGGTCCCCTCCAGCTCGCACACCTCTCCGGGCGCTGCCGCTGCTGCGGGGTTGGCCGCGCACGGCTGCTGCGGCAGCGCTGCGGGCGTGGGCACCGTCCCGCGCCAGGCCATCGCGCCCTGCTGCCAAGGGCCGTACATGGTGAGCACCGCGACGCTGCAAGCCACCATGCCGAGCGCAGCCCAGGTGGCGCGCAACGGGCGGGGGCCGCTGCTGCCTTGCGGCTTCATCGCTGCAGGCGTCGGGCGGCGGCGGCGGCGAGCGAGGGAAGTCGTTAGCGCTGGTGCTGCTGGCCGTTCACCGCGCTGCTGCTGCGTGCACCCTGCTGCTACTACCAGCGTGGGGAGCCTGGACGGCTACCCACTTCCCCTACTTGCTGCAACTCGATTGCGGCGGCCTGGTTGCCCAAGCGGCCGCCCAAGCGCTCACCTGACGGCGTAGATGCGCGAGGCAGGCCAGGAGGGCGGTACCAGGTCAGTCTGAACTCGACACCAAAGGCGGCACCCCGCCGCCAAGCGTATTCCCCCAGGCGCTGGCAGGGGTCAGCGACGATGACCAACGCTGCCAGGCAAGGGGTGAAAGTGCAAGAGAGCTGACAAGGCCTTGCAGGGCTTTAAGCGCCGACCATCACGGCCAACCAACCGAATCCCGTGCGCTGCGCCCTTCTCTGTATTATAACGTTCATCGAGTTGTTCAGTCAGATGGCATGAGTCTGGAAGGCTTGCAGCACAGCTCCGCAGCAGGACTTGCAGATGGGCGTCACTTGCCCCTCCCCCGCCGCCGCTGCCGCTCTGCCAGCCAGCGACAGACCCTCGGCGCTCCTGCAGCAGCATGTGGCTGCACGTGCGGGCATGCTGTGCGTCTGGAGGTGGAATCAACACCATCGGCACGAGCACAAAGCATGGCTGGCGGCCTCTAGGGTTCTGCTTGCTGCGTGCCTGCTGCGCTCGAGTGTGCGCCCCGTGCACCTATTCAATTTGAGCATTGCTCCCTGGGCCGTGCTCGTTGATGCCTGGCCATCTACATCTGTTACGAATTGCATTGTGACAAGAAATCGAGGTTCAGCTGCCGCAGGTCACCAGGCCTGGTTTGCTGCGAGCTCCCTACATCACGCTGCAGCCGCCCGGGCCACTTCTTCGCTGTCGCTGCTGCCGCCGTCGCTGCCAGGCCCTGCCCACCCCTCCTCCCACCCCTCCTCCTCCTCCTCCTCCTCCTCCTCCTCCTCCTCCTCCTCCTCCTCCTCCTCCTCCGCTGCCTCCTCCGCTGCCTCCTCCTCCCTGCCTCCTCCTCCTCCGCTGCCTCCTCCGCTGCCTCCTCCCTGCCTCCTCCTCGTCTTCGTCGTCGGATGAATCGCAAGCAGAGGCATACGTCGGCGGGCGGGTGAGTTCGACGCCAGGCAGCGCGTCCTGCAGCGCATCAAGCGCCGCCTGCTCCTCCCCCTCTGGCCACCCAATGCTGTTGCCGTTGTGCCCCAGCGCGCGCAGCGCGCGGCACTCCAGCGCCAGGCTGCCGAGCAGGGCAAGAGCTGGCGCCGAGGGGAGCACCCGTTTCTGGCCGTAGTCGGCGAGGCGTTGTGCGGTGCCTTGGCGCGCAACAATCCCCTCAGCCCTTGCTAAGTGCTGGCCCCTCGATCCCCTCCCTAGCTGCCACCTGCCCCCTCACATGTTGTCTATCCAACGAGGTGCGCGTGTTACAGCACCCACGAGCGCAGCAGCGGAAGGCTGTAGCTGTCATCATTGGTCAGCATGATTTTGAGCTTGCGGGGGCCGCGTGGGCGCGCCGCCCCTCTGCCACCCCATGCGCGAGGTTATGCTTCAGGGCCGCTCCAAGGCCGCCGCGGCGCGGCGCCGCACCAGGTCAGCATGCGCCTGCACATACCAGCCCCAGGTGAAGGCGGCGATCCTCTCCAGCTCGCACACCTCGCCGCCGGTCTCCTTGCCTGTGGCGGCGACGGCGCCGCAGCTGGGCGCAGCTCCAGGCAGGCGAGCAGCGTCACACCGATGGCGACGGCGGCCTCCTGCATCGCAGCGCGCCGTGCAGTGGACAGCCGCGCCACCGCTGCTTTCATGATTGCTGCATCGGGCATGACCAGGGCTCATGCGAGGTACCACAACACGCGCTGCCAGCCCTCACGCCCTGCACCCGTCAGCGGGACCCGCCTCGTGCCTCTTTGCAGTGCCGCGGATGACGGCCGCTACTGGGGCGTGCCGGCGGCGGGGACTGCTGGCAGCGAGGCCGCTGGGAGAGGCAGCCGGCTCGTCGCGCCGGCAAACGACCATCAAAGTTGCGGCGGCGGCGCGGCACACGCGCCACCACCCAGGAGGCCAAATCACGGGCAGGCTGCATAGCATTTACACGCAACTTTGGCGGCGTGGCGAGCAAGCTTGTGGTGCGCCTTTTCGGCAGTTCCCCGCCGCCGCCGTCGCGTCCCGCCTGCCGGCTGTGCTGAGTATGGTGAACGCAGGGAGCATGCTCGCTTGCTGCCAGTTCCACCTCCAGTTATGCTGCCTGGGGTCTCCCACGCGCGATAGGAACAGGCTGTTGAGCAGCAGACTCTGAGAGACGTCTGTTGGCACAAAAACAGGGGTGCTGCATTCTCCTCGCATTCTCTACACGCTGCACCTACCTCCAGAGACCGCTGCCAGCGGTGTCTGGCACGATGGACAGCAAGCGGGGAGGAGCCGCCCGTCGCGGCGGGCGGCCCGTCGCGGCGGTGGCAGGGGGCGCGCTACTGCTGCTGCTGCTGGCGCTGGAGGTCGTGCCGGTGCGCGCAGTGCAGCTGGAGCCTGCTGTCGTGCCGCCACCCGCCGCCGCTGAACCGCCGCCCCACTCGCCACGTCGCCAGCGCGCTACTTCGGCCCTTAAGCCTCGCCCCGCTGCCTTGCTCCCTTGTGCGCTGTGCAGAGTCTGCGCCGCAGCGTGCTGTCACGCTCAGGCGGCGACGCAGAGCACGTCGCTGAGCCGCGCACGCTCGACGAGCTGCTCCTAGGCACGCCCCTCGACACCAGCGCTGCAGACGCCAGAGCAGCGGAGCGGCAGCGGCAGTGGCAGCAGGAGCAGCAGGAGCGGCGGCAGGAGCGCAAGCAGCAGCCGACACGCAAAGCAGCCGCCTACGAAGCAGCACCCAAGGGGGAGGACAACGCTGAGGTGGCCATCTGCGTAGTCTCCAAAAGTGCGTGGCCCGCTTGCGGCGCCGGTCTTGTACTGCTGCCCAAGAACGCGCCGCGCGTGTGCTTATGTGCGCACCGCAGGCTGTGGCTGCCAGCCTGCACGGCCGGCCGCAGGCGCGTCGGCGCGCAGCGCCCGCCCGCCGTGCAGCACCCACGGCGGGGGTGCGCAGGCGTGCAGCACCCACCAAGCAGCGCCCTCGCGTCGCGCCGCCCTTGTGCCATTCTGCCCCGTCCCCACTCACCTCCGGCTTGCAGATGACCACTGCGATCTGCGCGAGTGGGTGCTCTACCACGCGTCTGTGGGCGTCCGCAAGTTCTACCTGTTTGACACCGGCAGCAAACCGCCGCTGACGACGGTGCTGGACGACGCCGTCGCCTCGGGCCTGGTGGAGTTCCACTACCTGGTGAGCAGCGGCCCCTCTGTTCCACGTGTTGCAGTGCCGGCAGCAGTGGTCTGCAGGCTGGTTGGGCGATGAGGCTGGCACGCGGCAGGGCATGCCTCGGCTGCCTGCCCGCCTGCGCCCTGTGGCAGCCCAGAGGCGCCAGGCGGCTGGGGTGCGGGTGGGCCGGCATGTGGCGCGTGCCTGCCCACCTGCCGCTGCCTGCCGAGCACGTTCGGCCCCTCCTGCCCCCGCTTCCAACATCACAATGCAGGAAGCAGACGCGGAACAGCTGGCGGATCGCAAAGCCACCGTCAGCATGGCCGCCGCCAGCTCAGCTGGCGAGCTGTCGGTGGAGCTCGTGCCTCCCGAGGAGGGCAAGGGGCGCAACTGGCAGGTGCCCGTCTTCTCCGCCTGCCTCAACCACTTTGGCAAGCGCCACAAATGGATGGGTGCGTCGGGGCCGGGGCAGGAGGGGGCAGGCCTGCCGCAAGTTGCGGGGCAAAGCGCGGGGTGGCTTGGTCGTGCGTGCGCGCGAAGCAGCGCACCCCGGTGCCACCGCGTGCGCACCCCTGCCGGTAAGTTGCCTCGCCCTCGCCGCTTAAGTCTGTGTGGCATCTCCTGTGTGACCTGCAGGCTTCATAGACACGGACGAGTTTGTGCTGCTGCAGCAGGGCGTGCCATCGGTACCAGCGCTGCTGGAGCGCTACGCCGATTACGGGGGGCTGGTCCTGCACTGGCGGGTGTACGGCACGGGGCCGCACATCCTGCGCCCAGACGGCGGCGTGCTGGCCAGCTACACCGTGTGCTGCGCAAAGCACGCCCGTGAGCGGTACCACCGACAGATCAAGAGCTTTGTGCAGCCGGCGCGCACCCTCTATCCAGAGGTGGGCTGGGTGGTGAGGGGGGAGGGGGGAGTGGTGGTTGCGCGCGCCGACCGCACCCTGGCCGTTTCCCCCTGCCGCCCGCCCACTGCTGCCCTCCCTCCTCCTCCCCCAATGCAGACTGCTGTGAGTGCTGTTGGGGCTGCCGCTGTGCGACGGGGCGGCTTGGGCGCCGCAGCGCGCCTGAAGGCTGAGGGGTTGTTGCGCAGGGTGGCGGCATGCACGAGGGGCCAGGGGCAGGTACGCTGCGCTTGCTGCTGAGCAACCATCCCATCGCGCAATTCTCCGTCGCTCCCTTGCCCTGCAGCACAACTTCAAAGCAAGTGGAGGGCTGGAGCCGGGCAGGGTTGCGCGGGATGCTGCTGCACGCTGCCGGCGCTTGTGGGGGAGCCTGGGGGCAGGCAGGCGCCTGTGGCAGTCGGGCTGCGCTGCAAGCCAACCCATCTAGCGCTTCGTCGTCGCCATGCTGCCAGCAATGCAGGCATTTACCCCGCCTAACCAGCACGCCCGTTTCTTGCTCCGCAGTTCACCAAGGGCTATTGGGCGGTGGATACAGAGTTGAATCGGGTGGACCGCTTGGCCGGCCCCAATGTGAGGGAACAGCTGAGGCTGAAGCAGGCCCTGCCGTCACGACTGCGTCGCCCAGCCTCAGCCCGGGCGTTGCTTTCTGCGCCGGGACGGCGCCACCTGGCGCCCCCGCTGCTGCTGCTCCCTTCAGCCGAGCTCCCGCTGACGTGCTGGTCCCCTCTGCCTGCCCCCTGCTTTTCCATCTGCTAATCATCTGCTAATCATCTGTTGATCCTCTGCAGATCACGTGGGAAGGTGCCGCGCTCGCGCACTACCTCACCCGCTCGCTCGTCGACTTCCTGGGGAAGCAGGCGCGCGGCGGCGGCAGCGGCGGGCAGCGCACCTTTGAGCGCTACTTTGACGTGGCGGGGGCCTGCCTGGAGACCTGCGACGCGGCGGTGCCGCTGGGGCGCGCTCTCAACGCGCGGTACGACCTGTCCCACGGCGTGCCAGAGCGCTGCCGCACGTGGTCTGAAGTCGTGGCCAGGGGGAAGCCTGGGGCCATCGAGCCGTGGCTGCTGCAGCTGGAGCAGGCAGACTAGCCCAAACGCGGCGCCGTGATTCTTCTAGATTCCTTCTGTGATATGCCTTTGCATACGTTGTAAGCGCGTGCCACCGCTGCAGCTGTCCGACAGCTGGGCAGCAGCGCAGGCGGCACGCGAGTGGTCGGCACCGCCTTGCAAGATGGTATGCACAAGCTAGGGTTTTGTGCGCATCGCGTTACCTCATCCTTCTGTTGCAGCCAGTGTCGCCTCAGTTGTATAAAGTGACTGGTGCGTTGCGTTGGCAGTCACTGGAGCAAGGCTACAGGCCTGGGGGGCGAGGGAAGTGCTCATAAGCAGAGGTGCGGCAGGCGGGACCATCGCCCCTGCCGTCTGACCTGCGAGTGGCGGCGTGTTCCTTCGCCTGTTGCCGCCTGCGCCGCCTCAGTCCGTGCCAGGTGCCTGGTGTGTGGTCTTCAGGCAGTGGCGTAAGGACGAGGGGCCTTAAGGCTGCTGGGAGGGGCTTAAGCAGGATGGGTGGTGCAAGGGCAGCGCGTGCGCAGCTGCTGGCGCACACCAGCCACAGATGCAGATTTCGCGCGCTGCCCGCATCTCCCGCCCTCCGATCAGAGCCAAGCTCCAGGTTCACGCAGGCAACGCGTTGTCCAGCCCAGCACCAGCCCTTGCTCGCCCCAGCCACCAGGGTGCACCAGGATATCCATCCCAACTGCAGTCTGACAAAAATGGCCATGACAGCGCTCTGCAACGCCGTTGCCACGGCAATTCTCGCCCTGCTGGTGCTGCATGCGCCACTGGTGCGCGCCGGGGGGCGGGAGGGGCGCCGTGGGGACGGGAGCGGCCCTTTTGGGGGTCGCGGCGGTGGCGGAAGCTGGCCGGCGCCTGCATGCAGCTTGTGTGGTTGGCAGCATACTCTTGGGGGGCCTTGAGCTGGCGGCCCTGCGCTCTGCCGTCAGTGCCAAACCCCCTACGGCGGCGGCCTTGGGGGCCCAGCATGGCCTGTCTCCGTGCCGCCGCCGCCCAGGCGGCAGTACCGCAGCGGGTGCCCACCTGCCTTGCGTAGCACGCTCCTTGCGTGACACGCTCCGGTTGCCCGCTCTGCCGCCGCTCGTCCACCTTCACACGCCCATGCTGGTCCGCCCTACGAGATCAAGGAGACTATGAACCCTGCCGACCCGGCATCCAACCTGAAGTTTGTGTTCAACCCGGTGAGGCTGGTGAAATGGCGCTCGCGGGCGGGGGAAGCAGCACAAGATAGGCGAGGAGCACCGCGTGCCTGCCCCTGGCCCTGGCCCGCAGCACGGCATACGCAACCGCACAGCGTGCGACGTTGCTGCTGCCGCCACACCTGTGCTGCAGCTGGCGAATGGCCCTGGCGTCATCGCGCGCAGTGGCACTTCTGGTGCGTCTGGCTGGGCGGTGGTGGGTGGAGGGGGGTTAGGGGTGGGTGGGCGGATGGGTGGAGGGGGGTGAATGTCTGGTGGTGGTGGTGGGTGGTGGGGGGGGGGGGGGGACCAGGGAAGCCAGGAAGCCAGGGGAGGACCATCATCCTCGAGGCGAGCCGACTGCGCCGCCACAGCGCCGCCAGCAGTGCTGGTGATCACTGGCACTGTTCACCCTCTGCATTCAGACGGGCAGGAAGGGGCTGGGCAGCCCACCCCGGACGCCTCGGCTGCAACTCCCCCCCTTGCCCTCCCACCCACCCCGCGCTGGCCCGCTGCAGGCGCCGGCTCCGTGTTCAAGCAGTCTATCGTCCCCCTGGCCATCTTCACCCTCAAGAGGTGCAACGCCGTCGCCCCCCACATCCACCCCAACGCCGCCGAGACTCTCTTCGTGCTGTCGGGTGGGCGGGGCGGGGCGGGGCGGGACGGGGTGGGGCTGGCTGGTGACTAACTCACTCGCACATGCGTGCGTGCTCACAAACGCCCTGGCGGCAGTCGCTTGGGTGCGGCATCTCATGCGCATTCCTCCCCGCCTCCTGCAGGCAAAATTCGCATTTATCAGTTCCGCGGCGAAGAGGATGGGACCACCGTGCGCAAGATTGACGTCGGGCCCAACGAGCGGGCTACATCCAGCAGGCAAGCCAGCGGATGGGTGCAGCCGCCGGCTTGCGACACCACAAGCGGTTGCCTGCCGTGGAGCGTGCCCCCTCCGCTGCGCGCGGGCAGTCGTGCCTCCCCTACTGGCGGTCGGCTGAGCTGCCGTGCACTGGGCCTCCCTTGCTGCATGGCCCACGAGGGGGAGAAGCTGGAGCGGCCGCCGGGGTAGCGCAGACCCCCCCCACCCTCCCCCCCCCCACACACACACACGCACGCACGCACGCACGCCGGGCACCCCCGCCCGCCACCACACACCACATGTGTGTACACACTCCCACCCCCCACCCACCCACCTCCGCCACCACCCACCTCACCACCCACACCCACCCACACCCACCCCGCCTGCAGGGCGCTTACCACACGGTGGAGAACATCCACAACGCCGACACCAAGTTCCTGCAGGTGCTGGATCACCCCTTCGGCGGCGCCAACTTTGCGGGTGAGCTCGGAACCAGCCAAGCCCGCCCTATGGTGGCGGGCGCAGGCCCGGGCGTGCAGAAGCAGCCACCGCTGCGTGTGTCTGCCCTGCCCTGCCTGCCCTGCCTGCCTGCCCTGCCTGCCCGCCCGCCCGCCCGCCTGCGTAGAGTCCTGCTTGCATGTGCATGTGGTTCCTGGGTCCATCCATGAGCATGTCCTCACGCGAGGGCCCCCCCCCCCCCCCCCCCCCCCCAACCCAACCCAACCCAACCCAACCCAACCCCCCCCAGCCCCCCCCCCCCGCCCCCCCCCCCCCCCCCCCAACCCCACTTACCCCCCTCCAGCTGTCGCGATCCAAAGCTCGCCTCGGCCGGCAACAAGAACATTATCAAGTGGGTGTAGGGCATCGCGGGCGGGCAGCAGCATCGCAGGGCTGAGGAGCCCAAAACGGCGGGGCCACTGCAGCGTGTGCGTTGCCAGCAGGGAGCCATGAGTTTGGGCGCTGGCGGTGCTGGCGGCGGGGCAAGCTTTGCCCACACTCTACCCACCTGTCCACGCTCTGGCTGCAGGGCTGCTTTCGGATTCGACGCCTTCCCTGCCGCCAAGGCAGACGCAATCGTCTCCTTCACCGGCTGCAACTGGTGATGCGCCGGCCGGCAGCGTCGGGTGGCTGCGCAGACGTCGTCCTGCCTGCACGCCGGCGGGGGTGGCCGCGATCCTCCCCCTCCATCCCTGCCTGCCCCTGGAGAGAGACCACTCACACGCAACAAGACCAGCACTGCGGCGGCGGCGTGCCTCAAGCAGGCGTGCGCCGCCGCATGCCGCATGCATCGCGTGGCCCTCCTGCCTCGCCTCCTGCCTACCACCCTCCACTTCCTCGCTCCTGCGACAGCCCTCCCTGGCATGCCCAGCCCCTCGCCCTCAACCCTGCCGCATCCCCCCATCCCCCCCCGGTATCCTCCCCCCGCCGCCCATTCATCCCCTCCACCCACCTCACCCAATTCCGTCCTCACCTCCCAACCCCCACCCTCCACCCCTGCCTCCCCACCATCACCCACATTGGTCTCACCATCACCCTCACCTTCACCCCCCCCACCCCCACCCCCACCCCCCACCCTCATCATCCCCCCCCACCCCCACACACACCTACCCGTTTCCTGTCCTCCGCTGCGACGCGGATTGATTGATCGATTGAAGGGGCTCCATGACGCCCAGAACCCTTGCTCCTAACATGTCCCTCACCCTGCTTTCCCGGCGCTCCTCCGCATGCAGCGCCTGTCCGTAAATCGCCCCTCACCTCCCCCCTGCCACTGCCTCTGAAGACCTGCCTCAGACTGCATGCACGACCAGTGCACTTTCTGTCGATCGCACCCCAAGGGGCAGCGCCCCTGTACCTGCACCTCCGAGCATACATGTTTCTCACACGCCCATCTGCACCTCTGTTCATCGGGAAAAGCCCCAACTGCGCCTCTGTCTCTCAGCCTGCCCAGGCCCTCGTTGTCATTCAAGCCCCCATGCTCGAGCCGAGCCTTCCTGCGGCACGCTCCCCTCTAGTGCCCCCCCCACCCCACCCCCCCCCCCACACACCCACCCCCCCCACACACACACCCACGATCAGAGATGGCCGCAATGCCAGATATGGTACCTCTGCTGGCTCCACGCGGGCTTTGCACGTAACCGATTGATTGATATTGCCACCCTTCAACCACCATCGCAGCGTAGCAGCAAGAGGGTGGCTGGTTGGCAGTTCAAAGCACGTGGGAAGAGCGGAGCAGCGACGGGGCGCGCGGCATGGGGGCAGAGGGCCGGGAAGCACAACGGCAGAACAGGGATTACAGGGAAGCACAGCGACAGGCAGGGGAGCAGAGCGAGCAGCGGAGCGGGTCAGGGCCTCAGGGGTTGGCAGACCGAGGCAGGGCCTCGAACACAGGGCCTGCGTGTCAGTTCTCAGAGGAGCCTGCAGCAGGTGTTACTGCCGACAGGCTGCCAAGACTAGCCAGCTACCAGGATGGCATGTCAGTCGTCAGAGGGGCCTGCAGCATGTCGGTGTTACAAGATGGTTCTACAAAAACGACGCACGAGACGTCAGCGAGACAACGAGAGAGAGCCGTTACAGGGTGGTTTGACCAGCCGGCCGGCTAGCAGGAGGACGTCCAGTTGGAAGGCTCCGGGTGGTGCTCCTTGAAGCGTTGGATGGCCGCGCGGTGCGTCTCCATGCTCTGCTGGCTGAACTTGATGTCCCTCAGGATGCCCAGGCGGGCCACCGCGCCGTACAACGGCTCCTTGCCAACCGGCGCAGAGTAGTTGACGCGGGGGAGCTCTGCGGGGGGCGGGGGGGGGGGGGCAAAGGGGCAGCCCAGGTGGTGACAGCTGGCCTTTCCCTTGCCACCAGCAGCAACTCACCCTGCTGCAGCACCCTCCCATGAGGGCACAATCCTCCCATGGAGGTCCGTGCTGCCACTTCCATGCCGTGCCGACTGCGAGCCAGGCAGCGGGCCCAAGCAAGTGCCAGGCTGCACCGGGGCCTCAACCGGCGGCCAGTCCACACCTCGCGCCCCCCCCCCCCCCCCCCCCCCCCCCCCCCCCGCATCCACCGCACCTGTGTACGTGCAGGCGCGTGTGTTGTGAAAGGAGGCAGATGTGAGGGCCCGCTGGTGGACGTGGCCCACTGTGGCGCCCTTTTTGTGGAACCCCACGCTGCCGATGTTGTTGCAGCGGGACACCAGCGGCATGGTTTCATACCAGCCGCGCTCCTGCAACAAAGCAACAAAGAGGGGCGGGGGAGGGGGCGCTTTGCTTGCAGGCCTTGCCGTGGCGTGGCCTGGGCTGCAGTGCCACCCCCTGTTGCATCGGCGGGGCGCCCAGGAGCACACCGCGCCGCTGACCTGTATCGCACGCGCCAGTTTGATGTCTTGCCCGCTCCACCCCTCCCCAACCGCGTCCCACGTGCGCCGCCAGGTGGCCCAACCCCAGGGCTGCACAACAGGGGGGGCGGGTGGATGCCAGTGGGGCAGTAGAGGCGGTATCGGTGTGCCTCTGCATGGCAGGGGTGCCCTTCCCAAGGGAGAAGATGCCCCTGCAACCTAACCACGCTGCTGATTACTGCCGTTGCTGCTGCTGCTGCTTCTGCTGCTGCCGCTGAACATTGCTGCTTCTGCTGCCGCCGCCACTGGCATTCACTGCTGGCCCCTAACTGCTGCCCACACCCACCTGCGCCCAGTTGTCCACCCAATACTTGTCCAGGAGCCCCAAATCCTTGGCCACCAGCATGTCGTGGCCCTCCACAGCGGTCGTGTGGTGGGGGAAAGAGGTGGACCTACATGATGTGCACAGGGGAAGCACAAGACGCATGGTTGGGGCGCGTGCATGGCGGGTTACGCATGCGTGGTGTATGGGGGCCGCGTGCATGGTGGGGGCACGGCAGGAGGCGACCGTTGCGGCAGCGCCTCTGCCTGTCGGCATCGGTCCTGCCGCCAGCTACATACATATGTGCACGAACGAATGGACGAACGGCTGATTGAACGGCTGGAGCGCATGCTGCTTGCGCTTCACCAGCAGGTGGCGACCGCTATGTCTGGGTTGTCGAAGATGAGGCCGGAGGTGACGTGCCATTCAAACCAGCGCAGCGCGTCGTGCGCCACCACTATGTCGTCCTCTGCAGGGGCGGGGGGGGGGGGGGGGCAGGGGCCGGTGCGTCCGATCACAGAGAGGGAAAGCAGCCAAATGCACGCAGTCACAGAGAGGGGCAGGCGGCAGTGCGTCCATCCAGTCGGGAGGGGTCGGCTGATGGCAGGGGTGGTGCAGTGCGCCGCAGCGAGTTGCAGTCCGGCCTGGCCAACCCTGGCGCAGCACACCTCCTGCCACCCACCGTGGCCCGCTCCTCCTGGGGAGCACGGCAACCCTAAAGTCCCACGGCAAACCCAACCTTTGCGGCGGTGAAGCACGTGCGGGCTGGCACTGGGGAGCGCCCACCCACCTAGCACCACCACGTAGTCTGACAGCGCCAGCGCTCCCCCCACCGCCCGCTTCTTGTTGGGCCACAGCCCAATGTTGGCTGCAGCAGGGGGGGGGGGGGGGGGGGGGGTGCCCAGCGGGAGGGAACACGGTCGACGGCAGGCGCAGTGGGCGCGGTGGGGGTTGTCCAGCCACTAGGGCGGTTCCCCTGGGTGGCTGCACCCGCGGGCCAGCAGTGCAAGGTGAACGGTACCATGCAGCAGTGCAAGGTGAACGGTACCATGCGGGGCGGCTGCACTTGCCTGCAGAGGCGTTGATGATGACTTCTCGGAAGCCGCCTCGCCCGTTGCGCGCCAGCCACTGCAGGTGGCGGGCGTACGCGTTGATGGCCTCCCACCCGGCGCGGTTGAACCCGTCGTCCGCCTCTGCCTCGCTGCTGCCGCTGCTGCTGCTGTCGGTGGCGGCGCCGGCGCCGGCGCGCTTGCTGCTGCTGGGCGCGCCGGCCGGAGGGCCGTCTATTGTGATCGTCACAATGTATTCCTCTGCTCCCCAGGCCTGCCGCAACGCATCCACCGTCTGTCGGAAGTATTCAAACCGGTCAAACGCAATGATGGCTGCCACCTTCTCGAAGCGGAAGCCTGGCGGCAGCGGCGCCGCAGCGCCGCTGCTGTTGCTGCTGTTGCTGCTGCTGCTGCCGGTGGTGCTGCTGCCACCTCTCTCGGTGCTCCTGCTGCTGCTGCTGCTGCCGGTGGTGCTGCTGCCACCTGTCTCGGTGCTCCTGCTGCTGCTGCTGTTGGCGGCGAGGTCGTCACTAAGGCTGCCCCAACACGCTGCGCTGGCTGGCGCAGCGGCGTGGGGCACGACGGACGCGCCCAGTGTAGTTGCGACCCCAGCAGCAGAGCCGCGACTAGCGCCGTCACCGCTGCCAAGCTGCGCAGCGTGGCGCGTCCGCGCCGTCTGCTCTCTCCAGGCACACCTCCGCTGGCGGCCGACATGGCAGTGGCGGGCTACACGGGGAAGGAGGGGCGAGGCTGGTGGCTGGGTGGGTAGCTGGGTGCTGCTCGGCAGCAAGCAACACCTGCGGGCAGGGGGCGTTGTTGCAAAGTTGTGTCGTGAAGAAGCTTTGGGGTGCTGCTAGTGCGCCAGCGTTTGCTGCTATCAGCGCCCCACCCTTGCACGGCAGCAGCGGGTGGCGGCGGGTGGCAGGCGGCGGCGGCGGCGGCGGCGGCATACCTGTGTGCACAACCGGCTGCCGCTCTACGCCCGCATGCGCGTGGGCCAGGCCTTGGGCTCACTGGTCGGCGGACATTCCGCGCTCGAGCTCTTTCGCGGCGCGCTTGAAGTGCGGCTGGCCGCAGCGGCTGCAGTTGCGCGTGTGAGGCGGCTATATGCGGGGATGCACGCAAGCCACACGCACGTCAATGTGATGAAGACGAAGAACTGAGGAGCGCCGCTCCCGCCAGCGCAGCGCCAGCGGCACCTGCAAGGACGGTCGGGTGTCGCCTGCTGCCGGCGCCGCCTCCCCCACCCTCCCTCGATGCACGCACTCGTCCCGAGTTTCTAACAACACGAATCATCGGCAGCAGTCATGGAATACAAGCAGGCACGCAAGCAGTCGAGGGGGCCGCAAGCCGTCGAGGGGGCCGCGGGCGCGGGGCCGCTGGCGCGCCTCACGCCGCGTCTGCCAGCCTCAGCCGCGGTATGATGTTCATTGCGGACAGCTCCTGGAAGAGCAGCTTGGCGGCGTAGGGCACCTTGAGGGTGCACATGTGCTCGCTGGACTTGAGGGAGGGGCAGAGCGCGCGGCGCTGCTTGGCGTCGTAGTACCCCATGAGGCCGCAGTGGGTGCACACATGCACCTCGAACTGGTCGCTGCTAATCATCAGGCGTTCCAGCAGCAGCATGGAGGCGCCGTAGCCTGAGGGGGGCAGGAGGGAGGGGAGGCGGGGCGCACGAGGAAGGTGGGTGCCGGTGGGGCGACGAGCGGTGCCGCCTCGCAGGCGGCGGTTGCACTCGCGCAGCCGGCCGAACGCGCCCTGTGCGCTGCGCCCTGCTCGCCTCCCGTCCCTCCGCCCCAGCAGCCACCCCAGCGCCACCCGTGCCCACCAATCAAGCAGTCGCGCTCCATCTCTCCCAAGCGCAGGCCGCCGTCGCGCGAGCGGCCCTCGGTGGGCTGCCGCGTGAGCACCACGCGCGGGCCGCGCGCGCGTGCGTGCATCTTGTCCAGCACCATGTGCTGCACAAGGTGGGGTGCGGGAGGTACGCGCCGACGGCGGCCAGCACAGCACGCAGCACACAGCGAAGCACCCCCGCCTCGCACGCATAGACGTCGCACGGCGCGTCGCAGCACCACACAGCGCAGCGTGGCGCGGCGCAGCGTGCACAGCACGACGCACCTTGAGCTTCTGGTAGTACACTGGCCCCATGAAGATGTACGCCTCTAACGCCTCCCCTGCGAGTAAAGGCGCGGGCGGAGGCCACGACGTCCGGTGAGGGAGGGGGGAAGGGCCAGAGAGGTCGGCCGCCGCCCGCCCGCCGCGCCGCGCCGCGCCGGCTCCCCTTGCTTCGCAGGCTGGCTCACCCAACGCCCACCTGTGATCCCCGAGTGCAGGAAGTCCTTGCCGCTGTAGCTGAACCCGCTTTCAACCAGCTCCGCGCTGATCTTCTCCACCGTGTCCGCCAGCCCCGCGGGCTCCCCAAAGGCGGTACCGTAGTGGAACTTCCCTGCCGGTTGGTCGGCGCCACGGGGGCGGGGGAGGGTGGCGGATCGGGCGGCAGGCAGGCAGGCAGGCCGTGTGGGGCTCACCAGGAGGCGGCGCCGTGGCGGCAGTTGCGAGCACGCACGCGGCGCGAGCAGGGGCGGTGGCTGAGGGGCGGAGCGCGGGGCTGTCGCTGACGTTCTTCCACAGCGCGGGCCAGGCACACCGCGGGCACTGGGACAGCAAGCGCCAGCACCGCCGGGCGACGCCTCACCTGTGCACACCGCTGCCTTGCTGCCCAGCAGCTCGATCATTTTCCCCACCGTCATGCGCGAGGGGAAGCCGTGCGGGTTCATGATCAGGTCCGGCACCAGCCCTCTTTCCGAGAAGGGCATGTCCGACTGCACAGAGAGAGCATTGGGGGAGGTGGGCGGGGCGCAAAGCAGCGCAAGTCAAGGGCGCGTCGGACTGCGCTGCACGGGAGGAGCGCGGGGCAAGCGCAAGTGGGGGGCCAGCGCAGGTGTGTGCCTGTGTTTCCCACTGGCCACCCACCAAGAGCGCTGCCGCTGTGCCGGCCGCGCTGCCGCCGCTGCCACCACCACGCTGCTACCCTTGCCCCAAACCGCCAACGACGTCCCCCTCTCGCAAACGCACCTGGCTCCAAATCGATCCCACAACGCCCTTCTGCCCATGCCGGCTGCTGAACTTGTCCCCCAGCTCGGGCCGCCGCGTGTGCCGCACCAGCACCTTGACGACCGTGGGGTTGTCGTCGTTGCTGGTCAGCATGACCTGCAAGGAGAGCAGGGGGACGACACGTCAGGCCCAGCGAGAGCGGGACTGTAAAGCCAGCTGGCTGTGGCCTTTGCTGCTCAGCGCCGGGGCGCAGCACCGGGGCAATGTGTGACGACACATACAGCAGCAGTTGAGTACCAAAAGCTGCCAGGGGAGGGGCGGTAGGAAGCCGCGTGCATGGCCGCCCCACCACCGCCCGCCCCTTCCCTTGTGTCTATGGAGGGAGAAGCCAGGCGGAAGCTCCCCGCCGCGCGCTCACCTTGTCCACCACGCACTTTTCCCCGCCGCTGTAGCCCTTCCAGCTGACGGGGGAGGGGCGGTAGAAGGCGTCTGGCATGGCCGCCGGGTTGGTGACCTGGTCGCGGGTGTTGGTGGGCACCTGCTTGTTCACAAGGACCTCGCCTGCATGCAGGGGGGGCAGGAGGGGCACGGCAGGTCGGGGCAGATGTCGCTCGCGGCGTTGTCAGGTAAAGGGGGAGGCACTGCACTGCACCTCGCGTGCTCATCAGCGCCGCCTCTGCGCCGCCTCTGCAGGAGGACGCGCACAGGGGAGCAGCAGGGTGTGCAGGGCAAGCGCTGGACGCGGGGCAGACGCGGTGGAGGCGCAGGCGGGGGCCCTGCTGGCCCCGCATTGCAGCCTTCCTGCTCAGCGACACCCCTGGCACTGCTGCCGTCACGCGCCTGGCCCCCACGACGCCCATCCCGCGCGCCTCACCCTGCGACAGCACCTCGCCCGCCGCCGCGATGCCGTCCCGGTCCAGCAGGCGGAACTTCCCGGGGACCTTGGCACCCGGCGCGCCCGTGCCAGCTGGCAGGACGATGCGGTCTTGCGTGCGGTTGGCATACCTGGAAGTTTGAGCAGGAGGAGGGCAGGTGCATGTGGCAGTTGGTGTAGACGCGCGGGGGGGGGGGGGGGGGGGGGGGGCAGGGCAGGCAGCGGGCGGTGCCGCCCTGCAAAGGCAACGCCGCCGCCGCGGTGGCGCGCTCACTTCTTGAGCGTCGCGCTGTGCTTGCGCAGCACGATGCAGCGCCCAAACCCGCGGTCCAGGCTGGCGCGGTTCATCACAATCGCGTCCTCAATGTCGTATCTGTTCCGTTTGTTGCGTCGTGGGGTGGGGTGGGGGTGATACGAGGGTGACAAAAGGGCGAGGGAAGGGGGCGAGGGGCCGGCAACGAGGTTGCGGACACATGGGTGGCGTGGCACGGCCTGCACGCGCCTGCACGCCTGCACGCACGCACTGCACACACGCAGGCTCGCGCCTCACGCCTGCCCGCCCGCCCGCATGCACGCATGTTTACTCGCATGTTTACACGCATGTTTACACGCATTTTTACACGCATGTTTACACGCATGCACACATCCGCGAGGCGCTCACCCCGAGTAGGACATGACTGCCACGGTGGCGTTCTGCCCCGCCCCCAGCCGGTCAAAGCCCACCAGCTCTATCGTCTTGGTGGTCAGCAGCGGGCGCTGCGGATGGTGACGAGGATGGGCAAAAGGGTTGGGCAAGGTTGGCGATCGAGTTGTTCAGGAATCAGGGCATGCGGGCGCCTTTATCGTTGCGGCGGCGAGCAGCGGGCGCTGCGAAGGCTTAATGGCACAGATCAAAGAAAGCAGGCGATGGGCAGGCCGCGGGCGCTGCAGCGCGCTGAGGTGGGCGAAAGGTTTACGGCAGCAATCAGTGAGGATCGGAGCACAACAGGTGGAGACGCAGGGCAGCACAGCACAGCGCAGCGCAGCACAGCACAGCAGCACAGCACAGGCGGCGTAGCGCACCTGTGGGTAGCACAGCAGGTAGAGCAGCGTGTCCATGCGGTTGAGCTGGTTGAAGGCAACGTTGCCCATGGCCTGCTTGCCCATGGCGCACTGCAGGGCGGAGAAAACGGGCGGCCCCGGAGCACAAATTGGCAGGGTGCAGCGCCAGCGCCAGCCCCAGCCCCGCTCCCAGCCCCAGCCCCGCTCCCAGTGCGCTGCACTGCACGCACTCGCCTGCCCGTGCCCCCTCCCCGCCCCTCCCCACCTGGTACGTGTTGCGCGGCGACTGGTTGTGGTGGGGGTAGGGGATGAGGCCCGCCACCACCCCCATGATGGTGAAGGGCTCAATTTCTAAGTGGGTGACGCGCGGCCCGCAGTTGCTCTCGTAAAGAGCCACCAGCGAGTTGTTCTCCTCGTTCACATCTGTTTGGATGGATACGAAGGCAGAGGGGAGACGGGAGGGGCTGCGTGAGGCGACGCAGCACCGCGCGCGGCAGAGCCAGCGCGCAGAGGCACTCCTTCCCCGGCCGCGCGGCACCACATCGTGCCGCTTCCCCTGTGCGCCCCCTGCACCTCTGTGAATCCTCTCTTGGTCCCCCAGACCCTGTGTACGTGATCATGTCAGATTCTGTGCCCTGCCAACCCACCCAGGTATTCAAGCAGGCCGTTGCGCAGGAAGGTGTTGAAGGTCCACTTGCCCTCGCGCAGCAGCTGCGGGTACGAGGGGCGAGGCAGGTGGGACGTCAGCGCGGCGCGCGGCAGTGCGACGGCGGCAGTGGTGAAAGCAGCAGCGGCAGCACCGGAAGCGCAGCAAGCATCCAAACCGGGCAACACAGCCAAAGTGCACACGAGCCGCACAAGCAGGCTCGTCCTTCACGACTGGCACGCGGAGTTTATGAGGAGGAGGCACACATTGCGCACGCTGCCCAGCAGCAAACACAGCCGCGGGTGTGAAACTATACCCCATCCACCCACCCACCCACCCACCCACCCACCTGCAGGTGCTCGTCCGTCACGCGGGGCACGCCGCGGTCGCAGATGATGAGGGGGCGGCACACGCGGCCGCCGTCGCTGGCTATTTGCACCGTGTCGTGCTGCAGGTAGACCGACACAAACTCCCCAACCTGGGGGCAGGGCAGGGCAGGGCAGGGTGGGGTGGGAGGGATGCTTTTGCGTTTTTTGTTTTGCCTGAGCGAGGGAAAAGCTGAGAGAGAGCTTGTTGCGGATAGACACGCAGTGTAAACTGATTGTCAATGTTCAAATGTGGCAGGCCGTGGCATGAAACACAGGCCCTTTGCCATGGCCCAGGCCCAGCCATTGCGCACGCTCCAGCTGCCGCCCTAACCCACCAGCCCCCGCGCGTCTCCCTGCAGCACCCCCACCACAGCCCCCGCGCGCACCTTGCCGCGCCGTCGCATCTCCCGGAAGCTGCGCACAAAGTACTTGGGCCGCCGGTGCACGCCCAGGATGTTGCCGTTGAGGAACACGAGGGCGGAGCCCCTGGCACGTGGGAGGCAGGGGGGAGCAGGGGGTATGTTGGCAAGGGACACGCACACGTTGGGCCGCCGGTGTTTGCTTCACACGGCAAGCTTGTTGCAGGGAACGGCTGGCACTGCAAAGAGCCCCTGACGAGCCGGGCAGGGGAGGGAGGTGCTGCGCACTGCTGCATGCAGACACGCGCATCCAGCTGCACTCACTGCTCGCGCAGCTCCGACTGGTTGACCAGGCTGGCGGGCTCCACGCCCATGATGTGCGCCAGGCGGGCGATGGGCCCCTCCTCCTCGTCCGTGGTGACGTGCGTCATCAGGGCCAGGTTCTTGACCAGGCCGCAGGATTCGCCTGCACACAAGCAAAACAACCGAAACGGGGAGGCAAAGGGAAAGGGCAGCCATTAGAGAGTATCGCGGAGAGCGGCGTCATCAGCTCAAAGTTCTTGACCAGGCCGCAGGGTTCACCACCCACACGGGGGAATCAAACATGGGGGGAGAGCTCGGCACAAGCAGCAGCGCAGCTGCCGAGCAGCCAAGCTCCAGGCTGCTTTATGAGGCAGCCTACCACGCAACAAGCCCCCCTTGCGCCGCCACGGGTGCCGACGCCGCGCCACGCACCTTCCGGCGTGTCGGCGGGGCACAGCATGCCCCACTGGCTGGGCTGCAGCGCACGTGGGCCGCTGACTTTGCGCGTCTTCTCAAACTGCGAGGTGATGCGCGTCATCATGCCCACCGCGCTGATGAATGACAGGCGGGACAGCACCTGCACATGGGGCAGAGCTCCGCGGTTGATGAGAGAGGGCACATACGTGGCATGTGCCTCCCCGCCGAACTGAGCAGCGACAGCGGCACAAGCTGTGTAGCCCACAGCGGTGGTGAAGGCAGCCGGGGGAGGGCCTGGGCTCCGCTGCGCCGTGGAGGAGCACAAGGTTCCCTGGCCGCCCCTACAGCGTCCCAGCTGTGGACCCCCCTGTGATCGAGCAAGCCAGGGAACACAGCGGCAGCGCAGCAAGCGCACGGAGCCCAGCCCTGCCCGCGCCCACCTGCGTGACGCCCTTGCGCTCCATGCGGAAGCGTTTGATGGTCCAGTTGCCGCTGGAGATGGCGTGCTCCAGCCCAAAGTTGATGGTGTCGGTGCGGATGCACTGCGTGGGGGTGGGGTGGGGGTGGGAGTGGGGGGGTTGGTGCGGGGTGGGGGGTGAAGGTCCGACTGCATTTTGGGCACTCGCTAGCTTGGGGGCACGACGTCGATGGGCAGTACTCAACAATCTATTCTTGACACACCTTGGCAATGTCAAACTGCGTGGCGCGGTTGGCCTTGGACAGCGAGGAGTCTGCCTGCCGCTTGAGGTCGGCGTTGAGGCTGCAGGGGGGGTGAGAAGAGCGAGGGGCCAATGATGATCAGACAGTGACGAATTCGCGACGCAGCCAGACAGCAGCAGCAGCAGCAGCGACGGCTGCAGCACAGCAGCATGGTCAGCGGCGGCAGCGACGGCAGCGCGGCAGCAGCAGCAGCAGCGGCGGCAGCGGCAGCAGCGGCGGCGGCGGCGGCGGCGGCGGCGGCGGCGGCGGCGGCGGCGGCAGCGGCAGTGGGCAGGAACAGCGTGCAGGCAGGAACCCTGGCCCACCGCTTGAACAGGTCCTCGAACAGCAGCGCCAGCAGGCCCCCCGCCAGTTCCAACCGCTTGTTGCCGTAGTAGTCCCGGTCATCTGTGAACGATCGAGGGTTGAGGGTTGTGAGTTACGTACGTTTGAGGGGTGAGGGTTGCGGGACGTATGTGCAAGTGACGTGCGCCCACCCAATCGCTGCAGTCCAGCAGCCCCTGCCGCCGCTGCTGCGCAAAAACACCCTCTGCCCAGCCCGGCCCGCCGACGCTCTGCACAATTGCGCCCCAACCAACCCACCAATGAACGAGGGGTCCAGCATGGCGTACAGCATGCGGCGGATCATCACAGCAATGTAGGTGACCTGCAGGAGCCGGGGGGCAGGCGGTTGCCAGGGCAGCAGCGACGGGCGCGCGCAGCGCGTGCGTGCGTGCAGCGGCTGGGCATCATGTAACCCGACACCTCCTACCTTCTGCTGGTAGTCGAACGACACCACCGGCACGTGGCACAGCACCACGTTTGCCAGGATGTCCCGTGCCTCGTCCACCCGTGACCGCCCCCGCCGCTGGAAGCCGCCGCCGCCGCCGCCGCCGCCGCCGCCAGGCCCGCCCATCGGCCGCCCCGCGCTCTTGACCTTGCCTACAGGGTGAGGGGGAGGGTTGGCGGCTGACAGTTACATCTGGCAGCTGTAAGGGAGGTCGAGGGAGGTCAGGAGGTAGGGCGAGGTTTGATCGGCAGTTCGGAAGCAGCGCAGTGAGCATCCGTCATCAGCAGAGCCCGCTGCCCACATGTCCCCCGGTTGCACAACGCAACAAAGGGCCCTTCCGAGTGGGATGTGGGGTGGGGAGGTGGGCGCTCACTGGCTAGGTAGTCCAGCGCCTGCTGCCGCGTGAACACAGCCTCCTCGCGGCAGTGCTGTAGCGTGGGGGCCAGCAGCGCGGCGAAGGCGCCCTCCGTGCCCACCAGCTGCAGCACCTCGGCGTCGCTCTCTATCCCCATGGCACGCATGACTATCACGATGTTGACGTCCTCCCTGCAGAGAGCACGGGGGGGGCATCGGCAGTTGCAGGCAGCACTGCACAGCCCCTGGCTGGCCCACCCAGTCGCGCCACCCAAGCGACCTGCAAAGGCTGCGCTCGCGCAGGCGTTGTCCTCGGGCAGCAGCCGGACGTGCTTGCCGGCTGCGCTGGCCCTGCCAAAGCTATGCTCAACAGCTTTCACCAAGCGACGGAGAGCGCGCATCAGAGGGGGCGCGCACGTGAAGGCGTTGTGCTGGCAGCTAGCAGCGGGCGGCCGTGCTTGGTGACTCTGCTAGCCCTTGAGAACTGCAAGAAAGCAGTTGTTCACCACGCCAAGCGACAGGGGCTTACGTGAAGGCGTTGTGCTTGAGCAGCAGGCGGCCGTGCTTGGTGACGATGTTGGTTTTGGACTTGCGCTCGTGGGTGGAGGAGGTCACGGAGGCAACGATCTGGCCGTGGCTGTCTGCAGGGCACGGGCAGACAGCAGAAGACCAGGTTCCTTGGTTACTAACGTGCATGTGTCTTCTAACAATAACACGAAACCAACCGCGCAGGGACGGAGGCGTCTCTCCCCGTGGGGCCCCGCCCCCCCCCCCCCCCCGAGCCGCCCCGCGCGTGCCTGTGTCGATGATGATGCGGTTCTTGCTGAGCTGCTCCTGGATCAAGATGACCTGAGGGGAGACGGGGGGGCAACAGCATCGGTGGCTGGCTGGCCCAGGCAAATGCGTGCGCGAGGGGCAGCACGGGAGGGGCAAACAGCGGCGCTGATTTTTGCTGCAACATGGTCTCTCGTGTTGCAGGCGGCACTACCGCCACATCCAAAGTGAGGCTCGTCAATCAACTGTGCAGGTTTCACAACTCTCCCAGCCTCACCTTTTCGGTGCCCTTGACCACAAAGTAGCCCCCAGGATCCAGGGGGCACTCCCCCACCCGCGCCAGCTCCTCCTCGTTCTTACCAGTCAGCACGCATCTGCAGCGCGGGGGGGGGGGGGGGGGGGCCAGCGCAAGGGCCGGCTAAATGGGTGACAGGACGGCAGGGGGCAAGGGCTGTCGCTTCGTGCTGCTGCCGCTGCTGCGTGGGTGCGGCTTCTGCACATGCAGCCGCCCTGCCCCGCCGCTGGCTGGGCAGCCCGGCCCAGCCCGGCCCAGCCCACTCCACCCCAGCCCACCCCACCCCAGCCCACCCCACCCCAGCCCGCCCCACCACAGCCCAACCAACCCCACCACAGCCGCGCCCGCGCAAGCACCTGTCGCTGCGCAGCATGATGGGCATGCGGCCGATGGTGATGGCCCCCACCCCGTTCTTGCCCTTGCGGATCACCACCTCCTTCCCCCGCGTATACTCCACGTCCACTGTGATGGGGGCGGAGTAGGTCTGCGCGTGGGTGGGGGTAGGGGGGGGGGGGGGGGGGGGGGGCAGGCGAACAAAAAGTGGCAGGGGTGACGCGGAAAACGTATTAGGGGTACCGCAGTCATCTCCGACAAAGAGGACGGAAAAACATCATTGTATGGGTGTGGGTGTGGGTGTGGGGGGTTAGGGGTGGGGGGTGGAGTGTCAGAGTAGGTCTGCACGGGAGGGGGCAGGCGAAGTCATTGGGAGCGTGCGGTGTGAAAAACACCGACAGCTTTGGTTGCGATGTGAAAACAAAAACATCCTTGAGCTCCGCATGAGGGGCCCGCAACCCTGCACGCTGCACCCCCACCCCACCGGTCGACCTGGTCGCGCAGGCGGCGCTGGTTTGGTAGCGCAAAACGCCCCCCTGCACCCCCCACCACACCGGCCGACCTGGTCGCGCAGGCGGCGCTGGTTTGGTGGCGCAAAACGCCCCGCTGCACCCCCACCCCACCGGCCGACCTGGTCGCGCAGGCGGCGCTGGTTTGGTGGCGCAAAACGCCCCCCTGCACCCCCCACCACACCGGCCGACCTGGTCGCGCAGGCGGCGCTGGTTTGGTGGCGCAAAACGCCCCGCTTCAACCCCACCACAGCAACCGACCTGGTCGCGCAGGCGGCACTGGTTTGGCGTAAGCTCCGTCTGCACATAGTCTTCTTCCAAGCTGGGGCGACCAACGTAGATGTTGGTATACCTGTTTCGAAACCAAACGAAACGAAATGAGTGGTGATTGATTGGTGATAGTGGATGGACCGGAGATGTGAGTGTTGCTGGCGGTGGTTGGACCTTTGGCTGGCCCGGCGGTTGGCGCCGCAGCGCGGCGGCCAGGCAGCTGCGTGCAGAGGCTGTCAGGGGAGCGTGGCACACACGCTGTGCTTGCTCATGCTGCTCCGGCCTCTCAGGAAGGCTGAAGCACGGCCAACCAGCAGCAGCCAAGGAGCAGCAGGCCTCACTTGAGGTAAAAGTTTGGGTCTGCGTCGCAGCCGATGCGCTCGTTGCCCTTGGCGCGTATGATCTTCAGCAGGTCGCTGGAGATGAAATGATTGAAGCTGCGCAGAGGAAAAGGGCAGGTGGGTGCTGCGCTTGAAGCCGGCAAACAGATTCTGGACGAGGGGAGCGCAGCATCTAATGCCGGCGGCGGCGGCAGGGCGAGGACCAAGGCCCCCCCGAGCCCGCACCTGGACACGTGCTGCCGGATGAGGCCCTTGGCTTGCAGGAACGCCGGCAGCAGCGCATACTTCTGGTTGACCAGCCCCTCATGCGTGAGAGCCGACATGGGTGCCGCTCAGCAGCAAACAGCGCCGCTGCCGCCGCCGCCGCCCGCCGCCGCCCGCCGCCGCTCGCCGCCAGCGGCGCCGGCCTGGGGCGCGCCCCGCCGGCTGGAGTTGGTCCGTTGCTGCCCGAGGGCCGGGTCTATGCTGCCAAACTGGCGGGGGGCGCTGCAACAGAGTTTGGCTTGCCGAAGCGGGGCGGGTGGGCGCTGCTGAGGGCACGAGATGCGTTCTTGCGTAAACGGAAGTTCGGCGAGCGTTGTAAAAGAGCGCAATTCACGCCGGGCCTGCCCTGGAGCGCATGCATGTGGCCCCCGCCTCAGGTCTCGCCTGCACTTGCCACCGGTCTCCTGGCCTTTCGCGTTTTTAGATCTCGTTGCTCAGCGTATCGGTAGCTGTCCATCCGGCGCAGGAGGCACACATGCACCGGTGACTGCAACCCCCACTTGCCACCGCCAGCCCACGCCCCCCAGCACCGCGCGCCAGCCAGAGCGCGCCTCCAGGGCAGTTTGTGCGTGAGCGAACGGCGCCACGGGCGGCAGCGCCTCTTGTGGTAGGGCGGCAGGCGGCGGCGGCGGCAGGCGGCGAACACGGCGGCACGATGGCTGCTGTGGCGCCCCAGCCCTTTGGGGCTGTCATGATGGAACGCCCGCGGCCAGGACAGGCGCCGGGGGGGCAGCAGCTGCGCATCCCTACCCCACAAGACCTGGAGCGCATGCGCAAGCAGCGGGCGCAGCTGCAGCAGCAGCGGCAGCAGCGGCACGCGCCGCCCCCGCAGCGGCACGCGCCGCAGAAGCGGCACCAGCAGCAGCCCGCGCCTGTGACGCAGGCAGACTTGCAGCATGGGACGCCAGAGAAGGACGAGGGTAGTGATGATGACGGCGCGGAGGAGCAGCGGCAAGCGCCACCGCCGGCACAGTGGCAGCTCGGGCAGCAGCAGCAACAGCAGCAGGGAGCAGCGCCCGGGCCTGGTGGCTTCGGACGGCAAACGCAGCAGCGGCAACCGCTTGCGGCGCCGCAGCGAAACGGCCTGCCACCGCCGCAGCGCACGGGGCTGCCGCCGCCGCAGCGGGGCGGCCTGCCGCCGCCGCAGAGCGCGGGCGTGCCGCAGCGCGGCGCGCGCCCGCCGGCCAGGGGCCCCAAACACGACCTCTTCTCTTCCCTGGCAGAGGAGTGCGACCTGGAGGAGGCGTGGCGGCCGCAGGTGCTGCTGCTGCACGAGCTGGGCCTGCGGGCGGCGGAGCTGCAGCGGCTCTGCGAGTCGCGGCCCGAGATCTTCCAGATGGGCGTGGTCACCATGCGGCGCAAGCTCAAGTTCTTCAAGGACACCATCGGCCTGAGGTGGGCACCGGCAGGGCGGCAGGAGGCGCCGTGGCGCCGCGTGCGGTTGCGCAGCAGCGCGCGCGCGCACTCGCTTCACCCTGCCCCCGTGCGCCCCCCTCCCCTCGTCCCCCCTCCCCCCCCCCGAACTTGTGCAGCAACGCGGAGCTGACCAAGGTCATTGCCAAGTTCCCACGCATTATGGAGTACCGCTCCGAACGTACCATCCGCCCGCGCCTCGAGTTCCTCAAGCGCTGCGGCGTCACGCAGGAGGAGCTGGCAAAGGTGCGGGGTTTGGGGGCCATTCCGCCTGGCAACAGTTGATCTAAGGTTTGCTGGAAGCCACGAATGTGCTTGCATCTGTGCAGCGCCGACATGGCCGGCATGCCGCGCCGCGTCGCGCCGCCCGCTCTGACCTGTACGACACGTGCCTGCCGCCCTGCCCTACCTGCCTTGCCCCGCAGGTGTTTGTGCGTGCTCCCATGGCATTGGAGCTGCGGGTCAAGGACACTCTGGAGCCGCGCGCCGCCTTCTTGCGGGAGGTGCTGGCGCTGTCCTCTGGCGCGCTGGGCAAGCTGATCGTGCGGCACCCGCAGGCAAGCCGGCTGGGCGCAGCTGCTGGTGTGATTAGCGTTTCGGGACGCGGCATGTGTCGCTGCGCTTCAGGGCTACTGGGCTGCGCATGCGTGCTCGCCTTCAGCCACCCACCGTGTCCCGCTGCCCTCCTTTCCGCTTTCCACTGCTGCTGCAGGTGCTGACCTGCACGCAAGAGATGATGCAGCAGCGGGTCGAGTGGCTGCAGCAGCAGGGGCTGGGGCAGACGGAGCTGGCGCGCGCTGTGCTGGCGCACCCGCAGGTGTGACGAGCGTTGGGTGGGGCGCGGCACGGCCGGGCCTGCTGTGGTCGATCCATGCAAGGGGCTGGGCTGGGGGCTGGGCTGGGCAGCGCGCGCGGCGTGCGCTCGCGCTGTTGCGCCGAGAAGAAGCCGCGCACGCTGTTGTGTTGCACGGGTGGAGCAGGCCCTCACGCGCCCCGTCTGCCTCCCCCTCGCCCTCCCCACAGGTGTTGCACTACAAGATAGACAGCATGGAAGAGCGGCTGGGCTACCTGCGGAGCATCGGTTTGGATCAGACCCAGGTGCGCCTGCCTGCCCTCCCTGCCCGTCCTGCTCGAGTTGTTCCAGCTCGTGCGCTCGAGCCTCACTGCTGGCGCTGCACAAGCCAGCCTGACCTGGGGCGCACCAGCTGCGCAGAGCGTGTGTGATGCACCGACTCTGTCGTCTGCTGCTGCGCTGCCCCGCCATCTCCCCCCACATGTACACTGCACAAGCTGCGTGTAGCACTGACGCCGTCCCCCCCCCCCCCCCGCCCGGCTGCCCTCCCCCCCTGCAGGTGGCCGCCTGCGTGTCCCGCTTCCCCCAGCTGCTGTCCCTCAACATCGAGGCCAACATGGCGCCCAAGTGGCGCTACCTTGTAGACTTCATGCGCACGCCGGCAGACCCTGTGGCCACGCTCTGCTCCTACCCGGCCTTCTTCTCCCTCTCCCTCACCAACCGGGTGATGCCGCGGCACCGCTACTTCCTCGCGACGCACGCACGTCGCGGCGACGCGGCGGCGGCGGCGGCGGGCGGCAAGGCGGCTGGCGGCAAGGCGGCGGGCGGCAAGGCTGCGTGCGGCAGGAGGTCCAAGGGTAAGGGCCCGGCGGTGCTGCCCGGGGAGGGGGTGCAGGTGCCGGCCTTCCCCATGAGCCACCTCAAGTGCACCGACGCCCAATTTGCCAAGATCTGCGGCACCAGCCTGGACGAGTACACCGCCTTCAAAACGGAGCTGTTTGGAGGGGACTGTCCGCCGCCAGCCGCAGCAGGCAGCCCCCCTGGCAGCCCCTCCGACAGCAGCAGCGACGCAGACCCGTAGGAGCGAGCAGCAGTAGATGAAACACACACAGCGAGTGATCCTTGAGAGTTGCCAACTCTGAGCGCTGCCCCCCGCCAAGCGCTGCCCACACCTGAGCTTGCCTGTCCCAACCCGCCGCGGGCCCCGCCCCGCCCTCTGCAGTTTTTCCCAGCACTGCCCTATACTTACGCACCTCTCCGCCTCGGCACTGCCTTTCGGTCTCTGCTCTGTAAAATCCTGCTATACGGCACGCAGTGGGCAGCCCAGCAATGGTGTGGCAGGCAGGCAGGAGGCAGGCTTCAGCAGCTCCGCCGCCGCCGCCGCCGCTGCTACTGCAGTTTGTACAGGCAACAAGGTAGCTGCAGGCAACTCCGATGCTGATGTGTCCTTGCATCTCCTCTCGTCACAAAACTTTAGGCCATCCAGTACCAGGCCCTAGAGCTACGCAGCAACAATTAAGGGCAGCGACAAGCGGCGTGGAGTATGCTTGAAGCGGCCAAGCGCTCACACAGGCTGCGCTGACGCTGCCAGTCGTGCTGCTGTCACTCGTGCTGGACTCCCAGCAGCTGGACTCCCAGCACTGCCAAACCTGCCATCACTGGCTTCGGCTGCGCCGCCCAGACCGGTGTCAGCTCCTGCCGCCGCAGCGCTGGCAGGTTCGCGCCGCGGCGAACACGCGCCGCCAGCACAGCTTGCAGCTGGCGCCAGCCGGCTCTTCCGCTTTGCTGGGAGCACGCATATGAGCATGCAGAAGGTAAGTCCCAGCGCCGCCCCAATGCCGTTTGGCACACTGAGGAACGGATCCGTGATCGCCAGGCCTGCACCACAGGGGGAGGATGCCACATCTGGTGGGTGCCCGCTGTTCTACATCCCCCTCCACCGCCCTCCCCTACGGTACCCCCCCCCCCCCCCCCGGCGCGCTTGGCGCAGGCAACCCTGCGCTACGTCTGCGCAGCCCCGGCCCCAGCCCTGGACCCCACGCACCGTAGACCAGCCACAGCCCTCCATTCACTGCGTACATGACAGACAGGGGCAGGTGCAGGGTGGCGGAGCTGCGGCTTCGAACCACCTGCATGGGTGTCAACCAAGAACAGGCGGGGGCAAGGCAGGGTGTCAGCGTTACTCTTGGCGGCTACCATGACGCAGGCGGCAAAGCCTGCAGGTCTTGCTGCACTGCAGCGTCGCAGGCAGACGCGTCGTGCCCGGCGGCGGCGGCGGCGCAGCAACCCAGCGGGGGCGTGCCTCGAAAATCGTGGTCAGTGGGGAGGCGTAGACGACGATGAGGAAAGCTGGAGGGTGTGGGTGCGGCGGGGGGAGGAGATGTTCACACCTGGAGTGCCGCTGGTGGCAGAGGGTGCAGGCAGCATGCGAGGCTGTCCTGCGAGCACGCGCCGCGCCGCTCCGCACCATTGGCAGTGAACCCCCACAGTGTCTTCTGGCTGCTGTGGCTCAGCGTGCCCAGCGTGCCCACAGCGCCGACCGCCATCAGGGCCGCGGAGAACCCCAGCACGATTGCGAGCTGCCTGTCCCGTGCCTTGTTGTCTGTTGCATCGCAGTGATGGCGGCGCAGTGATGGCGGGGGGGGGGGGGGGGGGGGGGGGTACTGCACTGCTCGGCGCGAAGCAGCCTGCAGGGTGCCCTCGGCGGGGGCCGCCCCGCACCAACGAGCGCTGACAAGCTGCGCATGCATACGCAGGCCTGGCAGGACTGTGCCGCGTGGCCTCGGCGCCGCCCCACGGCCCCAGCCGCCCCCCAGCACGGAAGTAATGGACGTGCCGCGCGCCTGCCAGGCCGTATGCCGAGAGCGTGTAGAACAGGCTGAGCAGCACGCCACACACGTTGGGCCAGAGCACCAGCACGTCACCCGTCACAAAGGCTGCATCGCAAACAGCGGCACGAGCGATTCGATGTTGTTTTGTCAGCGGCGCAGCCCGGAACGCCACTGCAGCGTTGCCGCCGTGCCTGCTGCTCATGCATGCATGCGCACGCTGCGCGGCACAACCTGGCCAGAGTGGCCCGCCTGCCAACCCACCGTACGCCACCCAGCCGCTGCAGTTTGCAATGATCGCGGTGAAGGGCAGAGGGTTCAAGTCGCCCAGCGCATGCTCCCTCCGGACCCTGAGCACCGCCTTGAGCGGCGACAGGAAGAGCGCCAGGGCTGCAGGCGGGGGGAGGGATGGCAGCAGGGGCCTGTGAGGGGGCACGCGGCCACGGCGCGGCAGCGCAAACCCAGGTGAAGCGGCGCAGCACAATGCAAGCCGTGTGCACACGCAGCACCACGGCTGGCAGTGGCAGGCCACAACGCAAGGCCCCGATGGGGGCCTCGAGCGCCAGAACCCATGCCACGATTTGAAACTCACACACAACGCCGCCCACTGCCGCCACCGCCGTCTGCCAAGCCTCTGCCATCCACGCAGGTCCCAAGGCGATGCCTGAGGCGAGCGGGACATGCAGGAGGAGCCGGGTGGGCGCCAGGCAGCGGGCGGCGGCAGCGGCTGTGCTTGGCATCCCAACGACCTCTGCCTTGGACCGCCGTGGCGGCCGCTGCTCCTCACGCCCAGGCACGCACAATGCGGTGTGCAGGGGCGTTGAGCGCCCTGGGGCCAGCCCGGCAACGACCAAGGGCAGCGGTGGAAGCGTGAAGGTTTGCTCGCCAGGCAGCCACCCCGCGGCTGGAGAGAGATCGGAGCAAAGGTAAGGAGGCAAGCAGTGCACTGCCGGCTGTTGTAGGGGTGGAAGAGAGCCAGGGGCATCGCGGGCACACCTGCCGCGCAGCCGCCAGCGGGGCAGCAGCCGACGCAATGCTCTGCTCGCATGCATGCTTCTACTTGCTACTGCTTTTGTCGCTGCTACACTTTCATCACTGTCGGTCAGTTATGCATGGCCGAGTGCTCTGCGGTCATGCATTGCACTTTCGTTGCAGTGCTGCAGAGCAGGAGAGGGCAATTCAAGCGCCAGGGCACATGTGCTGCCAAGTCTCAGCCGCCCTTGCTCGCCAGGCTTGCGCTGCTGCCAAGGCGGGAGGGCAGGGGCGAGCCTCCCGCAGGCGGCAGGTTCCCCGCCGCAATGGCGCTCCAGCTGCGCGGCTGGGGCACAGCAGGCGGCGCCGCCGCCGCCGCCAGCGCCGCCAGCGCCGCCGGCGCGCCGGGCGCGCCGCCCATGGCTGCCAGGTTGCTGCTGCTGCCGCGCCCCCAGGCTGGCCGCCGGCCGCCGCCTGCAGCTGCGCCCGCCTGCGGGGTGCCGCCGGCGCTGGCAGATTTGGTGGGGGAGGAGGCGACGCTGTCCGCGGCGGTGGCGGCGAGGCGCGCTGCCGCAGGTGACGCCAGGCTGGCGCTGCTGCTGCTGCGGCTGCTTGCACGCAGCGCGGCCGCAAACGTCTTGGGGGAGGAGCGCGCTTCCTCCGCCGCAACGCCGCGAGGCGCGATGGGCAGCGGCGGAGCCTGCCTGGCCGGCGAGCGCGGCGCGGGCTGCCTGGCCGGCGAGCGCGGCGCTGGCTGCCTGGCCGGCGAGCGCGGCGGCTGCCTGGCTGGCGAGCGAGGCGCTGGCGGAGCCTTGGCTGGGCGCAGTGCTGGTGGCTGCGGCGCCGGCGGCGCAGCAGCTGTGCCAGGGTGCATGCGAGAGGTGCGCACTGCTGGCAGCGCCGCCATGGCCGCCGACACAGGGCACCCCTCGCCAGGTGCTGCCCCCTCTGCATCGCGTGCTGCCGGTGCTGCGCGGAGGGGGCCCGACGACCCCGGCGCGATTGGCAGCGGCGGAGGGCCCACACCAGGCAGGCCGGCGGGCGCCGCACCGCCATCACTGGGCGCTGCGCCTGCCCGCTTGCCCTGGCTAGCCGCGTTTTCCTTGGCTTGGTCTGCGTTGGCACTCGTAGCGGGGGATGCTTGCTGGTCGGCAGTCGTGCTGTCGCCCTCCAGCTGCGGCGCCGAGCCGTCTGAGCCTGGCAAGCTCGCTGGCACGTCGGGCCGTGTCGCAGCCGACCTGTCGCTACTGGCGGTGCCCTTGCTGGCTTGCTTGGGGCGAGCTGCCTGCTGCTGCTGCTGCTTCTGTACGTGCTGCTGCGCCTGCTGCAGCGGCGTCTCGGACTGCACGAGCAGCTGCAAGGAAGGCGGAGGCGGTGGCGGCGGCGGCGCCGCCTGCTGCTGCACTTCCTGCTGCTGCGGCCCAGGCTGCGCCGCCTGCTGCTGTGCCATCACCTGCTGCTCCTGCGCCGCCTGCTGCTGCCGCTCGGCCTGCTGCTGACGCTGCTCCGCCTGCTGTTGCTGCTCTGTCTGCTGCTGCTGCTGCTGCTGCACGCGCTGCCGCCGCCGAGCGAGCATCAGGTTTCTCTCCATCGCCTGCAAATCCCCTCCAAAGAAGCTGTGAGGCGAGTCCAGGCGGGCGGGCGGCTGCCGGGGCGCGGCGAGCGCGCCTGCTGCTCCACCCAGCGCCGAGGCAGCGGTGGGGCTCCACCGCGCGCCGCCGCCAGAGCTGAGCGGCGAGGCAGCGGTGGGGCTCCACCGCGCGCCGCCGCCAGAACTCAGCGGCGAGGCAGCGGTGGGGCTCCAGCGGCCACCAGAGGGAGCATACCCCATGCCTGCACGCAAAGACCGAGGGAGCCCAAGGGTGCGTGACGAGGAGCACGGCTCTGCCTCGTATACACTGCACCAGGCAGGCAGGCAGGCGGCGGCTGGCAAACAGCAAAGCAGCTCAGCGCAGCGCAGCGCACCTTGTCGCAGCGCGCCCAGCTGGCTGCTGGCGGCGAGGTACGGCACACCGGCCCCAAGCTTGCCGAGCGCGGTGGCTGCCACTGGAGTGTTGGGGGCTGTGGCTGCCAAGCCGCCCACTCCCACTGCCATCACAGGCTGAGCCAGAGGGGGCCTCCCGCCCTGCCAGCCGTCCATCAGGCCACCGGGCGGGTCCACCTGCTGCTGCCGCTGCTGCTGCTGTGGCGGCGGAGGCGGCCGCATCGACGCGGGCGGCAGCAATGGCGCTGCTGCGCCAGCCTGCTCGCTGGCACGTCCACCGGCAGCAGGCCCTGGTGTCTGTGAGGCGCCTGCTGGTGCCAGACCTGTTTCCGCCGGGGGTGCAGAACCCACAGAGTCTGCCGGCGCCGCGGCGTTCACCTCCTGCTCCTGCTGCTGCACTTGCTGCACTGCTGCTGTGCTGCCGGCATCGGCAGGCACGCCGCCAGCTGCCGCTGCAGGCTGTGCCACACCTGCCGCAGATGCAGGCTCTGTGCCGCCTGCCAGTGCTGCAGGTGCTGCTGCCGCCGCCGCCGCTGCTGCCGCTGCGGGCGGGGCAGTCGGCGACTGCCTGCCGCTGCGGCTGTGGCTCTTGCTGTCACCGTCCGCGGACTGGCTGCGCCCATAGCTGCCGACAGCAGGCATGCCGTTGAGCCGCGCCTGCAGCAGCTGCTGCTGCATTGCCTGCTGCTGCTGGGCCGACATGCTGTAGGCGCCTGGCGGGTGCCTGCCTGCCTCAGTCAGGATTTGAAGAGACGCCAGCTGTGGCACCGTGGGTTGCTGCCTCTGCTGCTGGTGCTGCTGCTGCTGTGCTGCCGCAGCAGCCAGCTGCTGTGCCGAGGGCAGGCTGTCCATACCTGCCGGCAGCGCCGCTTCCACATGTGCCGGCATGGCCAGCGGCGCCTGCACCATGCGAGGGCTGGGGCTTGGGCTGGCTGCGTGCAGTGGGAAGCCTGCTGCTGCCGCCGCCGACACCACCGCTTCCGTGGCCGCGGGCGGCAGCTGCGTGGTGCTGAGCCGCGCCAGGAAAGTCTGGTTGTCGGCCGCCATGCGCACAGGCGAGCGCCAGGTGTTACGGAAAAACTGATCCACGGCCTCCACCGCCGACCGAGGGTCCTGCAGCAGGGGGCCACCAAGGGCAGCAGGGCCATGCGTTGGGTGAGGCACAGTGCATGCACGTGCGTGCGCGAAGCAAGCAGGCGAGAAGCCAGCACGCCGCCAGCAGGGGACAGTAAGGAGGCACAGGCCTCCCTTTACAGGGCCAGACCCCCCCCCCCTCCCCCGCGCGCGCGCCCCCCCCCCCCCCCCCCCCCCCTTCCGCCCGCACCTTGACCAGCGCCGCCTCGAGCGTGCGCGAGCCAAGGGCCAGCGCCTTGCGCACGCGAGCAAAAGAGGCCTTGCTGACGCTGCGGCCCAGGTTGTTGCTGAGCAGCAGCGGGTCGACTATGTTGAGGTGCTTGAGCGGGAAGTGCGGCGCCACCAGCGGCATCGCAGCACCGCCGCCGTCACTGTCGGCAGCGGCCGGCGCGGTTGGGGGCGAGCCGAACGCGCTGCTGAGCGCGCAGCCAGGCGCAGGGCCAGCGCCGCGGCCGGCGGCGCCGCCTCCCCAGGCTGCCGCGCCGCCTGCCGCGCCGTGCGGCGCCAGGTACTGCTGCACAGAGTACTGCTGCAGCACATGCTGCATGAACTCGTCATCCAGCAGAGGCGTCACGCCAGGTGGCATCTGGCTGATGTGCACTGCAGACCAGGCATGGAGGCGGGCCCAGCGCAGGCACGGTCACAGCTGGCACGGGCGTGCCGAGACAGCCGGCAAGCAGGCACTAGCAGGAGGCAGGGCCGGCTCGCCCCAGGCAGGGAGACGCAGAGGCTGGAGTGACCTCAGCGCACGCACCGTGCGGGTCGTGCAGCTCGGCGAGCGGCAGCGGCCCCTGCAGCGCCAGGCAGTACCGCTCCCAGTCGAAGGAGCCCAGCACGGCCAGGAAGCGGCGCAGCACCTGGGCAGTAGGCAGAGGCAGACACGGGTTGATGGCAGGAGGAGAATGCACGGCGTCGTGCCGGCGGCCCGGCACCCCCGTGCTCCTCCATGCGCATGTGGCCTGCGGCAACGCGCGCCTGCAGGGAACCCCCTGCCCCTGGCATCTCTGCCCGGCCCCATCCACGTGGGCCTTGCATCAAACACACACACGCGCAGGCGGGGGTTCGGCGCTCACGTCCAGCGGCGTGTGCAGGTCTGCGTGGTGCAGGTTGAAGATGTAGAGGACGAGCACTTCCAGGGCGTAAGAGGAAATCAGGCCGTGGTGCGCCCCCAGCAGGCGGCTCTCGTAGTAGCACCACGCCTTGAGCTGCAGGGCAGAGACGGGCGGGGAGGGAGGAGGGCATCGTCGGTGCGCCGGGCCGCAGCCAAGAGCAGGGCCAAACGTTGGCCGCCTGTGGCAGCCTCCCGGCAGCGTCATCCCGGCAGCGTCGGCGCCTGCCTGCGGCCAACAAACCCAAGCCTTGCTGCGGAGCAAACAAACGCGCCCGTCGGTTCACGCAGCGCAGCCACACTCAGGTGCTGCCCCGCCCGCCCGCCACCCCGCCCACCCACCCACCAGCAGTATGGAGCGCTTGAACAGGTGCTGCCGGCCAATGCGGCGGTCGGCGGCCTCCAAGAAAGCGACGGTGCACAGGCCTCCCACCGTGTCAAACGACACGTCCACAACCACGTCGCTCGCCACGCACTTGACCAGCTTGACCTGGACACACCGTCAGGACGAGGAGGGGCCGGCGTGGTTGGTCGACCAAAGCGGGCCCGGCGCTTGCGATCGCTGCTCGCTGCCGCTGCCGCTGGTGCGGCGGCACGGAGCGCCTGCCAGAGTTGACAGCAGGCAGGCGTGGGGCAGCGCACCCCCTGGTGCTCGCACCTCTGCCTGGATGATTTGCACGTCGCGGATCTTGAAGGGCGCATCCGGGCGCACCGCCTCACGCTCCAGCGCACGCAGCAGCTGGGAGGCCCAGGTGTCGCGCAGCTCGCCCGGAGGCCCGGCGCCGGCGGCGCCGCCGGCAGGCCCTGCTGCTGCTGCTGCTGCTGTTGTGAAGACAGAGATGTCGATGTCCCCATCGGGCAGCACAGCGCGCAGCGGCACAGAGCCAAACATGAAGGCCTCCACCTGCAGGGGGTGGGTGGGGAGGGGCGAGTAAGGGTGGCGGCGTTACGGGAGGGCGACGCCTGCACCCCAGCAAGCGCAAGACGGCCTTGCAGCAGGGCACGCAGGCAGGCCTACAACTTCTGGCCCAGCCTGCCTGCCTTCCCAGGCCGAGCACCTGCCGCCACGCTGTCCCCCCCCCCACCGCCCCCCCCCCCCACCCCACCACCCACCCCCACCCACCCCCACCACCCACCCACCACCCACCCACCCACCCACCCACCACCTCCCAGCGCCTGAACCACCCCACAACTCCCCAGGCTCGCAATCGACCTCGGTCGAGACCGTCGGTCGCCCGCCTGCCACAGCGCCACCGGGCGCCCGCCTGCCGCAACGCCCACCTGGTGGTGCGGCTGGAAGCAGCGCTTGATCACGCCGCATATGTAGTGCGCGATGGTGAGGCGACGGAACTCGGACAGCGAGCTGGGCTGGATGGCGGTGAGCAGCGCGTCCAGCCGCGACGCCACCGCGAGCTGCGCGGTGCTGGTGCTCGTCGGCCCCTGCGCCGGCGGCATTCTGCCCGGCGCGCCCGGCTGCCTGCGGTGCAGCGTTGTGGGGGTGACACGTTGTGTGGGTGGCAATGTTGGTTCCTTGACAAATGGGCTGATCACGGCGACTGCTGGGGGCTGAGGCACGGCAGGCAGACGCTGCACGCGGCAGCGACGGCGGGTGGCAGGTGGGTGCAGGCGGGCACGGCGAGCGACTGCCTGCATCGCATTTCGCACTCGCCCTTCGGCAGCGAGGGATGAGCGGCGGCTCAACTGTTGAGCGCTGCAGGCGAAAGCTTGGCGAGCTGCCGGCGACTAGTGCGGACTCTCACTGCAATGATATAACACTGCGCAAACAGCAGGATCGCGCAGGGAAGCCGCACTGGGCTCCGGCTACACTGCTGAGGCGGCGCCTCCAGTGTGGGCGGCGGACAGGCCTCTCGGCTCGCAAGAGCCGCTGCAGAAGATGGCGGGTGGCGCTGCCGAGGCGCAGGTAATGCGGATCGCACTAGCAATGCGCAGACAGGTCGGCGGGGCGCCGGACTGCGCTGCCTGACGCCGCGGCGGGTGAATGCAAGTGCGTAGCTGTGGCGCCACCTCACAACCACGTGTGGCGCGACATCGTGCAGATGTCAGCGTGCATGCAGCTTGCTACGCACCAGTTGCGTGTCGCGGGTGCTACCACGCGCCGCCGCCGCCGTGCCGCTGCCGCCGCCAGCGCTCCCGCTGCTGCCTTGCCGTCTGAGTTCAAGTTTCAGGCACATCCATGCGTGCGGGAACCAGACCCAACGACGCGTGCTTTCTGTGGCTTGCAGTGCAAGGGAAGGCTAGAGGGAGGCAGGGTGGGGTGCCTGGTGCAGCAGTACGTTGCTGATGTGCCACGCGCACGGCTGTCGCGCGGCCTCCAGCCTGCCGCTGCATGCTGTCCGCCCTGCAACACGCATTCTTTGCTCATACAACCAAATATGACAGGGACTCATTCCCCGTTAGGTCTGCAGGGTATAGGCAGAGCGCCTGGTCCAGGGCACTGGCTGGCCCCCCTCTCCCCCATCTGTGGCTGTCGCTACCGCCCCTCTGCTCCCTTTTGCGTTGCGCCATCCTCTCCCCTCCCCTCCCCCAGCCCCAGCATGCCTCCAGGTCATCTGCCTCGGCAGATTTCCTGTCTTTCTGCAGCTCCCCTCTATCACCAGCGACCCGAGGCAACAAAGTAGCTTGCGCGGCGTTATACCAGCAAGAGCCCACACGGCGTGCGTAGCGGCGGCGGCGCCGCGCGCGGCCGCGCTGTTTTCAACATCAAGCGCTCAAACGGTCGCCGTGGACATCCATCTTGCAATCTGCACACCTTCACTAAGTATCATAGCCCGTCAGCCAGATCAACGCTTACGCACCGGCAGCCTGCAGTTGGACCCGCGGCGCCTTCTGCGCTGGCTACCGCGCGCGCTGGACTCTTCGTTGGGTTGCGCACGTATAGCCCCGGCCGCACCTCAAGACGCGTGAGTTGCTCTGCCGTCGGCGCGCGGTCCTTACTGCCGCTGCCGCCCACGAGTCGCCCACTTGTGCGTGAACACTCCTGCCTGCCACCTTCTGCCTGCAGTCATGATGGACAAACTATCCACGCGTCAGCGACGCCGGTGGGGGGCCTGGATTGCCGCCGGCGGCGTCGCGCTCGTGCTGCTGCTGTGGGGGTCGCGGCGCGGCGCGCCGGCACCGGCGTCGCCGGCAGCACTTACGGGGCGCCACCGCTGCCCCAAGTGCGCGGCAGCACCCTTGTGCGAGCTGGAGGGCACGGTGTACGAGTGCGGCAGCATCTTTGACTGGCGGTTCTATACCACCCGACACACCAAGCTGGCCAACTTTAGCGCGTCAGAGGCGACGGCGCACTGGCTGAGCAAGGGTATCGCGGAGGGGCGGCGCAGCCACGCGGGGCGCAAGACCCTCAAAATCCTGCTCATGACCAAGGACGAGTGGCCGCTGCTGCGCTCGTGGGTGCTGTACCACGCAGACCTGGTGGGGGGGAGCAACCTGTGAGTGGGGCGCCAGGGGGGCGGGGCAAGGGGCAGGCGCGAATGGGACAGAGAGGCCAGCTGCAGCTGGGGGCAGGCCCGGCGGGCGCCTCGCGCGCGAGCGCAGCCGCTGCTGAGGGATCCTCATCCCTACTTGCATTCGCAGCTGTCAGGCTCACTCTTCCTTGCTTGTTAAATCCCCCCTCCCCCTTGTACTTCAGCTACATCATCGACGGCAGCACCGACCCCGACGCCGTTGCATTCCTGGAGCAGGCGCAGTGCCAGCTGGGGGTGCACGTCTTCCGCTCCGACGCCGACCTCACCCAGCTGTCGGTGCTGATGACACAGCTGCTGCGCAGCCTGACCCTGTCCTCAGACTTCCTGCTGAAGCTCGACACAGGTGGTGCTGGGGTTGTGTGTGTGGTGAAGGTGGGGGGGGTGGGGGGAAGGGGGGGTGCCACATCAATATGCGGCAGTGGCATTGCTGCTGCTGCTGTTGGTGCAGCTACCGCTGCTGCTGCTGCCGCTGTCATACAGCAGCTTTTCCCGGCACACCACACGCCGCTTCTATGGACACCGCCCTGCTCTGCAGACGGTGGCGTGCACGACAGCCGTCCAGAGCTGATGGGGAGCTGCCCTGCACCCGCGCCTCCTGCCTTTGCCCCGCAGACGAGTTCCTGGCGGTGTCGGAGCCCGACGTGTCTGACGTGCGCCACACCTTCGTGGGCGCCCCTGTGCTCGACTACCTCGACGGCTTGGAGATCATGGGCGGGCGCAAGCTGTTCACACGCCGCTGGCAGGTGAGCGACTGCAGCACAGCGCAGTATGTGCTTGGGCGGGCGGGGTGGGGCGGTGGGGCGCCGCCCTGCAGGGCTGCCCGGGGGCTGCCCCGGCAGGCCGTGCGTGCTGTGGTCGCCGCCTCCGCTCGTGCTGCTGCGGATGCTGCGCATCCCTCCAGGCGGACTGCCAGTGAGAAGCGGCGCCGCATGCCTGCGTCCCGGCGCCTGCAGTGGGGCATCCCGCCCGCCAAGTGCCACGGCGACCCGGCGCTGTCGCCCGAGGACACTTTCAAGGCGCCCTTTGTGGACGAGGTGCGGCGCAAGGCGCTGTTCCAGGTGGGCCCTGCTGCCGCTGCTGCTGATGGCTGATGGCTGATGCTGCTGCTGATGCCGCCGCTGCTGATGGCTGATGGCTGCTGCTGTTGCCGCCGCTGCTGCTGCTGATGCCGATGCCGCCGCTGCTGCTGCAGTTGCTGCAGCCGCTGATCGCCGACCATTGAGCGCGTGTGCGTGCTGCCTCGTCGGTGGCTGGCAGCGGCCCAGGCCAAGTGTGCGAGCTGCTTGGCTTCCGAACGACAATGCTTGCAAATTTTCCAGCGAGGATGAGAAGCGTTGATGAAAAGCTCGCCAGCCACCCCTGCTTGCCCCAGGCCGCATCCTTTGCCTACGTCGACCTGGGCAGCCACGGCGGCCGCGTGCGTGAGGGCTTCAACAACTCAGACCCAGTTGAAACAGACCTGGTTCTCATCGAGTTCCGCTACGACTGCTACGACCGCTGGACAGCAAACAACCGCAAGGCGGTGAGTGCCGAGCTTGGGCGGCGGGCGAGCAGGCGTCGGTCCAGTGCCGACATACACGTGCTCCATGTACGCTGGCAGCCCGGCTGTGCCTCGGCGCCCACTGCAATGCCCCGCTGCATGCAAGCGCTGCCGTACGGCCCAGGGTGTCGGACTGGGCAAGCCGGCGAGGAGGCGTGCAAGTACTCCCACCCTCTTCTCCCCTCAACCCGCTCCCCCCGCTGTGTCCCCTTCCCCCTTCTGCCTTCCACCCACAGGTGCTGTCGCATGGGTACCTGTCCGACTACGACAGCGACGCGGAAGCTGTGGAGAAGCTGGAGGCGCTGGTCAACAAGTCGGCCTCGCTGCCCAAAAAACTGGCCAGCATTCACAAGGCAGGCGAAGCGCGGGGGCTGGGCGGGGCGTGTCTGCAGGCGTGCACACAGGAGCAAGGTGGCTTGGGTGCGTGCTCAGCAGGGCGATGCGTCGAGCGCCTTGCCGTGCCTGCTGTGCTGAACGTTGCCGTCCCTCCCCAGCCGCACCTGCAAGCGCCAGCGCGCCGCCGTGCCGCCTGCCCCTCGCCACGCGCCCGCCGCTGCGCCACCCCCGCCCTGCCGCTGCGCAGATTGAAAACTACCTGGGCCACCTGCAAGACCCCGAGGCCTGGCGGCGCGCCTTCTACGCCGAGTTCGAGGGGGACAAACGCATCAAGTTTTCTGCGCTGCGCGTCCTGCTGGAGCGCCTGCACCGGCAATTTGACCGGCAGGCGGGTGGCCGGTGTCGACGCTCCCCCGCCTGAGCGCGCCGCCGCCGCCCCGTGCGCTGGGCACGGGCACCCTATCAGAGTGCGTGCGTGCGTGCGTGCGTGCGTGCATGCTGTGCGCTGCTCGTCATGTAATGCAGCACACCGCACCAAGCGCAGGGTGTTACACGGCGACGTGAAGCACGGCGGGGCGGCGGCGCTGGCGGGTCACACCCCCTCCAGCTGCAGCTGCCTCGCCACTGCCTGCACAACCTCCAGGCTCTCCTGCACCAGCGCCGCCGCCGCGCGCCGCTGCTCCAGGACCTCCTCCACCTGCAGCACAGCAGCCTCTGCCGCCGCCAGCGCCTCGGCGCCCGCCGCGGCGCCGGCGCCCTCGGCCTCCGCTGCCGCTGCCTGCTCGGCGTCGCGGGCGGTCTCGCGCTGGGCCACCGCCGCCTCCAGCTGTGCCATCTGCTGCTCCACCCCCCTCAGCAGCTCCGTGGCTTCTGCCAGGAAACTGAGGGGGTCCACAGGGTCGGCCACCAGCTCATCCGCCACCGACTGGCCGCCGCCGCTGCCCAGCTGCGCGGCCAGCGACAGCACGTCGGCGCCGCTGGCAAGGCCGCCGGCGATGGCGGCGCGCGCGCGCGCCGCCGCCTGCTGCCGTCGCTCCTCGCGCGTGGCCGTCTGCGCAAGCGTGCCCTCCTCTGCACAGCAGGCACGAGGCATGAACGCGAGCAATGTGGCATATAGAAGCAAACAAGCAGGCAAACCCACGCAGGGCAAAACAGTTGCGCCTGAGGTTCCCGTACCAGCCAGCGCAGCGCGCCCTCAGAAGTGGCGGCGACATTTCTGCCTCTGCCTGCCAAGTAGCAGGCGGGCGGCAGGCGGGCAGACAGGCAGGCTGGCCTGCCTTCCAAATGTAACTAGTTGGTTGATTAATTGACTTGGTTGACTTGGTTGACTGATCAATCAACCGATTGATCGATTCATTCCAAGGAACACACGCACCCTCTCCTGGGTCCAGAATCCCCATCAGCTCGTCCAGCAGGCGCAGCGCTGGCGGCGCCCGCTGCCGGTCCACCTCTGCCTTCAGCCTGCGGCAGGGGTGCGGTCCAGCGGGGTGGGTGGATGAGGGGGTGGGGGGTGCGGTGGGGGGGGGGGGGGGACGCGCGCGCGCGCGCTCGCGTGCACACGCTGGAAGAGCGCATGCGCGGGCCGGGGCCCTGGCCTTGCACCCAGCTTCCAGACAGCGTCGCACAAAGTCGTCATCTGGGCGCAACCATCCCCGGCGGCACACCCACAGGGGGAGGCTACCTTCGGAACAGCAGCTGCAGGCCCTGGATGACCTCTGGCTGCCGCTCCAGCTGCTTGGCCGCCTCGATGCGCCGCGCCAGCAGCTGCCGGGGGGTTGGGGGGAGGCGCGTGCGGTGGGTTTGGTGGGTGGGCTTCGCAGGTGGCAAAGGTGCGAGCATATGCAGGCAACAGGCAGGCGCACAGGTAGGCTGGCTGGCAGGCAGGCAGGCAGGCAGGCTGGCTGGCAGGCAGGCAGGCAGGCAGGCAGGCAGGGAAACAGGCACACACGTAGTCTGGCTGGCAGGCTGGCAGGCAGGCAGCCACAGCACAGGTGCAGCACCCACAGCCATTTCAAAAGCCCCCTGCCCTCAAGCCACCTGCAGCGTTGTGGCGTTGATGTCGGCCCTGCACTGGGCGATGACCTCCTCCACCTCATCCCCCGCCTGCAAGATCGCCAGCAGCGCCCCCGCCTGCCTGCAGGGGGGGGGGGGGGGGGGGGGGCACGTGCAATGGGGGGCACCAGCGGGGACGCATGCTTACGAGAGGGCCTGGCACGTGAGCACGCTGCGGCTTCGGCAAGCCCATCGTGGCCCATGTCATGGCCCTTGCTTCCCACTCGAAAGGAAGATGAGATAAGAAGCCCCACCCCCCACCCCGATAAACCACCTGCTGGCCTCTGGCCGAGGCTCGGGCTCCCCACGGTACGCTGCCCCGGGCGGCTGCGCCCCCTGCTGCTCGTACACAGCATCCGGCTCCACTGCCTCCACCTCTGCAGCAGCTTCGCCTGCTGTGCGTGCTGCCGCCACGCCCCCTTCTGCCGCCGCCGCCTGTGATGCCGCCGCCGCCGGCTCTGCTTCGCCGCCACCCTCAGGCTCGTGTTCTTCTCGGAGCTGCAGCAGCAGGCTGCGCGCCGCCTGCTCCTGCTCCGCCTGGGCCGCCGCTGCCGCCGCCGCGCGCTCCTGCGCCGCCTGATCCGCCTGCACCAGGCGCTGCTGCTCCTCCAGCCGGGCCTCCTTCTGCGGCGGCAGTTGGAGGGGGCAGGGGGCACGAGCGAAACAATATGGTTCAGCCCACTTGGTCCCTGCGGTGCTGCAGAACAAACCGTCCAGCACGAGGAAACCGGCCAGGCGCAGCGCAGCAGGTGGCAGCACACCACGGAGATGACACGCTGCGGTGTGATGCGACACGCGCGGCACGGCCCTGCGACCGGTGCGCCGCGCACCTCGAGCAGCCGCTGCTGCAGGTCCCCCGTGGTGCCCATGTCGCGGGGGCGGCGCAGGCGCTGGGAGCGCCGCCGGCTCGTGCTGCCGCTGTTGGGTGGTGGTGGAGGGATGGCGGCGCAGCAGCACTGCCGCGCATACACCAGGGGCCGCAGCATGGTGGGTTTTGGAACGCGGCACACCACCTGCAGGCGCGAGCTTCGTCGTCGGCGGCGGCGGCGGCGGTGAGAGTGGCCTAGCCTTCAATACTCTGCTGTGGACGACTGTGTCTGCTCCTTCTCTATCCATGTGGCACGATGCTAGCTGTGCGGAAACGGCGAGCAGCGCTGCGGCAAGCACGGCATGTGGGGACTGCAGCCCACGCGCCCTGCCCACCTGTCGGGTGGCTCTTGCAACTACACTGTTTGCGCAGGGTGGGCGGGAGGCAAGGGAGACATGTCGGCCTGGCATCGCATGCGCAGCACGTCGGTGCTTCAAACCGGGCGCCTCGTTCGCGCCTCCCACAGAACCCCATCGTGCCTGCAACCTCCTGCATCGCTCCAAGTGTCGTCCAGCGCTCCCTGTGCCCCCCTCCAGCCCCTCTCCCAGCCCCTCAAAATGTCTGGCAATGGGGAAGCGTTGAGCGCGATGGAGGCGGCTCGCATGGCTCGGATAGCGGAAAACAGGCGGCGCCTGCAGGAGCTGGGCGTGGTTGATGCGATGCAGGCAGTGGCAGCCACGCAGGGCACGGCGGCGGCGGCGCAGCGCCGCGAACGGCTCAAGGAGGCCCGCGCCAGCCAGGCCGCTCGCCGCGCTGCCTCTTCTGCTGGGGCGCCCGAGCGTCGCATGCGCAGGTGCGTTGTGCCTGCAGGCCAGCCGCGGGGGTGCGGCATGCGAGGGGGCGCCCAACGGTTGGCCGGGCGGCCGCGCCAACAGATGCGACAGTTGGTCTCCGGGCAAGCGCCGCCGGCTGTTGGCCCCCCAACTAGCCGTTGGCCCCTGCCCTTCCCCTCCCAACCTCCCTCCACCTCGGCACATCTTCCACCCATGCAGGTCGGAGCGCGTGGCCGGCATTGAAACACCCAACTACTGCGAAAACGAGCGCATGCTGCTGCAGGCCGACGGCGCAGGCCAGGGGGGCGGCCGGGACCGCCGCCTGATGCGGGGTGCGCTTGGGGCTGGGCCGCTGCTTTGGGGTGGGTGCGCGCGCATGGCGTGAAGGGGGCGCGCAGAGTTGCAGCTGCCGGGGCGGCGCTGCGCAGCCAGGGGCCCACCAGCCTTCCATCCTTGCCCTCCTCGTGTGCGCCACCGCCTGCCCCGCCACCAACTGCCATCCATCCACGCATGCCCAACACAGCCTGCCGCCCCCTTTCCAGCACCACAGCAGCTCAGCCTCACGGAGCGGCACCCCGTGGTCCCTGAGGCGCCTCAGCACCCCAACCATCGCCCCAGCCCCACCTCCCACTGCCACGTGCGCACTGCCCACCCCGCCCACCCTCCTGCCGCCCCCGCCCCCGCCCCCGCCGCCTGCAGAGAACATGCGGGAGGAGGTCTACGGAGTGGCCCACCTGGACGCTCTGGGCTCACACAAGCAGGAGTGGTGAGTGCACCGTCAGGCAGCCGCTGCATGTGGCCGCTGCACGTGGCCGCTGCATGCAGCGTGGCAGGGCGGGTGGGTGGGTGGGTGGGCCGCTGCATGCGCTGCCACCCCCGCCCGACGGCTGGCGCAGCCTGTGCGGCGCAGGCGGCGTGCACGCCTGCCCGTGCTGCGCCCGCCACAGCGCACGGCCTGCGCTCCACCGCCTCACCCCGCCACGTGCTCCACTCTTTGTGCAGGGAGCTGTTTGTTGACGGATACGATGCCAAGGGCGAGCGGTGAGCTTGATTTCACGTCACACATAATTTCACTCCTTCAGCCTTGCTGCTGGTCACCTGGCAGCCACGCCTCGTGCCCGTCCTCCGCCCGCGACCGGGACGCCGCCATCTGAGCTGCCTGCTGAGCGTGCTGCTCGGCCTGCTCTGCCGGCGGCTGGCTAACCAGCGACCGACCCGCCCACACGCCCCCTGCACATGCCCTCTGCCACATATGCCCGCTAGGGAGCCCACCCGCTCACGCCTTCGTCTGCCCCCCACCCACACACCCCTTGTGCAGCATTTACGACAAGGTCAACGGCCAGACGTGCCACCAGTGCCGCCAGAAGACCATGGGCAAGCGCACCTGCTGCGCCGGCTGCCAGTCGCTGACGGTGGGGGTGCCAGGGGCGGGAGCAGCATGGGTTTGGGGACAGCGGTGCGCAGCTGGCAATGCTGCGCAAGGCGCGCCTGCTGCGCAGGCTGTGCTTGCTCACGGTCGGTGCTGGGTGCCCTGTCTGCAGGAGGGGGGGCGGGGGGGGGGAGGTCGAGGGGGTGCTTGAAGGGCACAAGGCGAGCTGTGGGCAGGCAGGCAGCGCAGCACCCCGCATTGCTGTCCGCCGCACCTGCCCTTCTCATGCACTTCCTCCCTGTCCCGTCCCTGGCCCGGCCACGTGTGCTGTGCAGGGCGTGCTGTGCGGCGACTGCCTGTTCATGCGCTACGGAGAGAACGTGGACGAGGCCACCGCAGACCCAGGTGGGTGCCCAACCTGGGGTGGCTCCCAAAGGCTTTCGAAGTGTAAATCAACAAAGTGATGTAGGTTGAATCATTCCATGCATTGGCCAGGTGTGTGGTGCATCCTCGGCGTGTCGGTCGCATCGGCGCATTGGGCAGACGAGCACGGGCCCATCCCTCGCCAGCACCCCTGCCCCCCCGTGCGCGCACGACCTGGGGCCTCCGCGTCCGGCTCTCGCTCTGTTGCCAGCTGGCACACAACGGCTTGCTGATGCCGGCCCCCTGCCTCCCCCTGGCTTTCTCGTGTGCAGACTGGCGCTGCCCGCTGTGCCGCGACCTGTGCAACTGCTCCTTCCATCGCTCCAAGCGCGGCTGGGCGCCCACCGGCACGCTCTACCGCCGTGCCATCGCAGAGGGTGAGTACCCGTTGTTGATTTGGAGGTTGGGAAGGGGCAGCAGGGGAGCAGGGGGGGGAGGCAGCGGCCCGCCCCCCCCCCCGCGCCCCCCCCGGCACCGTGAGCGCTGCCAAATACCATCCGCATCAGCCACGCCTCGGCCGGGTCACCTGTCTGTGCTCTGTTTGCCCCCCTGTGCCCACGCAGGCTGCACCTAGAGGTGTCCCGCAGCCTTGTGCTGAACACACCTCTTTGTGACCTCGTACGATCCACTCACTGTTGCATTACAATCCCCCCCTCGCTGCGCGAAGGCTACACCTCTGTGTCCCACTACCTCGTGCTGAACAGCCTGAGCGACGAGGCCAAGCCGGTTGCCCTGGAGCGGGGCCTCTGCCCGCCCGAGCTGGCAGGTGCGCAGGGGTGTAGGATAGTGGGGCGTGGTTGGGGTTGAGTGTGTGTGGGGGGGGGGGGGGGGGGGGGGGGATGGAGCGCATGCCAGGCAGAGGGTCGCCCTGCCTGCGTGTGCCTGCGAGTGGGCATTGTGCTCCGCGCGTCGCTGTGTGTATACTGTCTTGCCACTGCAACATGCCGCTCCTGTGGGTGCCTTGGCTCCACACATGCCCTGGGCTCGTACTGCCTTGCGCCAAACATCAAGCCCCGTCCCGCCCACGTGCCGCAGCCGAGCTCAAGAAGGAGATCGCAGAGGGCAAGAAGGCAGCGCCTGCGCCTGTGGACTTGCCTGCTCCCGCTGCTGTGCCCGCGGCGGAGCAGCCGCCGGCAGCGGCAGTGGACGCGCAGCTGCTGCAGCTGGACGGCGAGGCGGAGCCGGCGCCGGCGTGCCGCGCCGCCCGCGGCGGCCGCGCCGCCGCCGCTGCCAAGGGCAAGCAGCAGCAGGAGGCGGTGCCGGCGCCAGCAGCAGCGCCTGCGCCTGCACCCCGCAAGCGCAAGCAGGCCATTCTGGATGTGGTTTCAGTGAGGCCTGCTGCCGCCGCTGCTGCTGGCCAGGGCAAGAAGCAGCAGGCCGAGGGCAGGGGCGGCGGCAAGGGCGCGGGCGAGGAGCCCGCCCGCCGCGGCCTGCGCAGCTCGGCGCGCGTCGCCGCGTGACGCGCTCCCCAGTGTTGCTGCGCCTGCTGCTGCTGCTGACAAGCAAGCAGCACACAAAGGTTGCGTCCCCTTGCTTCCTTCAGAGCAGCCCCCTCCCTCCCTCCCTCGGGGCTCCGCCCGCAAGTTGCCTCCCAGCTGCCTCCCTCGTTGCTGTAGACAACCCGTTTTGCCCACCCTGCATTGTATTGTACCACACCAACCGACACCACCACCCCTTGTCTTCCCTCTGGACCCCTGAGCCTCCCCATTTGGAAACACACACCCCGACCACCGAGCTGCACCACAAAAACCCATCCCGCCCCCCAAACACTGCTCCCCCCCCTGCTACAGCACCCTCCATCCCTTCCACCTCCCTTCCCGACACCGCACACCGCCTTACCCTCCCTCCCCGCATTGGGGACGGCAGCCCTCTGTCACCCGCGCCCTTTGTCAGTCCCGCGGCGCGCCCCGAAACAGGTGCTGTAAGCAGGCAGGACTCGCAGGCAGCGCCGCACAGCGGGCCGGTGCTGCTGCCTTGCAGTCAAAGAGTACCCGCCGCTCAAGTCAGCAGCCACCCAGCTGGGTTGGGGGCCCAAGGGGTGATCTGTGCTGCCGGCAATGGTGCACGCCGTCCTCGACGCCTCCTGCCGTCCTGTTGCCTGATGGTTGCTCACAGGCAGACAAGGAAGGAAACACGTCGCAGCCGGCAACACGCGAGGCCTGCTCACAAGCGCGAGGCCTCCTCACATGCGCATCGGCGGCGGCGGGCCGCCGTAGCCAAAGCCGCCGAACCCGGGCGGCGGGCCGGGCATGCCGTAGGGCGGCGGCGGGCCGACAAAGCCCATCGGCGGCGGCGGCATGAACTGCGGCGGCGGCGGCGGCCCGCCAAACTGCGGCGGCGGCGGCAGCTGCTGCCCGGGCGGCGGTGCGGGCGGCCCGCCGGGCGGCGGTGCGGCAGGCCGCGGCGCCGGCTGCCCCGGCGCCGCTGGCTTGAAAGGCAGCTGCAGCGAGTAGACCTTATTGTCTGGGTCCCTGCAGCAGCGCAGGTGTGTGGGGAGGGCACAGGGGCAGGGGTGAGGCAGAGGCAGGGCGTCCAGCAGCAGGCCCAGGCATGGGCCTCCCACGCCTGCGCCGCCACGCCGCCCCCTGCCCAGGCCAGCGGCCGCGCAACCAGCAGGCGCAGGCTGTACCCTCGCTCCGCCCGAGCATTCAACCTGCAGCCGCGGCCCCGCCCCCCGTCGGTGCCACCCCACAGTTTGAGCGCGGCCGCCGCCCCGCAGGCGCCTCACCAGTGCATGAAGAGCTTCTCTGGGTGCTTCTCCACCTCGTAGCTGGGCAGCTTGAAGGCGATGATCTCCTGCAAAAGGTGGGTGGGAAAGGAGCGGTGACAAGGAGGTTGCAACACGCATGAGTGGGCGGCTTGCAGGCGACGATCCCCGCACAGGCGGGCACAGGGGCCGCAGGAGTGAGCGACTGTGCCGCAGGCGTGTGCCAGCACATGGCACCCGCAGCCCCCGACCGACAGCCACACAACTGCCACGCACCAACCCCCGCCCCCCAGCAGCCCCCGCCCGGCAGCTGCCGCGCAGCTCACGTAGGGCTCCGCCGCAAACAGGAGGTACTGCCAGTCGCGGCTCCACGGCTCCTTGCGCTGCTCGTAGCTGGACATGACGCGGTGCCGCGGCTTGACGCCCTCCTCAATTTCGGGGTACTCGATCTGCGGGGGCAGTACGGAGAGCACAGCACACGGCGTTGGGCGGCAACGCAGGCAACGCGCGGGGTGAGAGGCTGGCAGGGTCAGGGACTGGTGCGCACGGGACGGTCCAGGGGGGTGCCCGCAGCGCGCGCCGCCCAGCAGCCCAGCAGCGTCCCTCTCGTAGCGCCTGTTGGCCTCGTGGACGTACAGCTCCCATCATCACCGCAAGCGCAGCTCCCATCATCGCCGCAAGCGCAGCTCCCATCATCACCACACGCGCAGCTCCCATCATCACCGCACGCGCAGCTCCCATTATCACCGCACGCGCAGCTCCCATCATCACCACACGTACAGCTCCCATCATCGCCGCAAGCGCACCTAGAACAGCAGGCCACAACCATGCACAAAATGCAGCGCACATGCGCAGCAAGCACAGCAGGCACAGCAGCGCACCTGGAACAGCAGGCCGCGGGCGCCGGTCTCCGGGTCGTGCTGCTTGGTGACTCGGTAGCCCGGGCGGCCGATGCGCACCGTCTTTTTTATGGCCACCCGACGCTGTGGCGCGGGCATAACCGGCCGGTCGGCTTCGTCGCGCGCCGCACGCTTTGCCAGGTTCTGCTGGTGCCGCTTGCCTGCGGTCGAGAGGGGTGGCGGCGGTGGCGGCGGTGGTGGGCGGGTTGGGCGGGTTGGGAGGGAGAGGAGGGACGGTGGGAGGCTGCCTGGCGGGACGAAGCAGGCGCCGCAGCGGCAGCACAGCTGCCCGCCGGCAGCAGGCCAGCCCCGGTGCCGGCCCAGCCCACCTTGCGTGTGTGCCAGGTAGTTGCCCTCGTTGGTGTGCAGCGTCAAACACAGACGGCACTCGTACTGCAAGGAAAAAGGTGGCCGGGAGCAGCGAGGTGAGGTTGGAGGGCGGCCCAGCCACGAGGCACGCCGAGGCGTGCCCCAGCGGCCACCCGCTGCCCGCTGCTCAAACTGCCCCCCTGCCCTGCACTCGCGTCCCACGCTGGCCCCGCGCACCTGCCCCAGGTGGTTGCGCATGAAATAAGGGTCCTTGGAGAGGTCGATCGTCTCCAGGGCTAGGCGCCGCAGCCGCTCGCGACGGTCGACCGCCTGCAGGCAGGAGCGGTCGCAGCGCCGGTGGGCACGGCACGGCCCAGCGAGGGAGCCGGCACGGCTTGCATGCTGCTACGCTAGACGGGCAAGCACTTTCCACGGCTGCGCACACACCTCCTGCTGCGACGACACGAAGCCGCTGCCTGGCTTGGAGCCTGCACAGAGGGGTGGAGAGCAAGGGCGGCGGCGGTCGGCAGGACGGGCGGCGGGGGCGGTGGCGAGCCAACAGCGTCGACAGCCCGTCGACAGCAGCGGCGCCCACTGCTCCAGTGTCCTAATCCTCCCAGTCCACTGGCAGGTCCGTCGCCATCGGTGCCCGCAGAGCCCCGCCAGCAGGCCGCACGGCGCGAAGGCACGTTGCCATGCCCTTGTAAGCTGCTACGCACCATGCTCTCTCGCGTCTAAGAACGACATGGCTGCTGCGGGACTGGACTCGGCGAGATGGCGGGGGAACGGCGACCGAAGGCCTCTGCACACGCCGATGCCTTTGCCAAGTCGGGTAAGCAGGCGTTGGGATCCGTTAGCAGGCGTCCGGGGGCCTGAGAACAGCGCAGGGCTCCGTGCTGCGTGCTGTGGCGCTCCCTGCTCTCCCTCCCCCTTGCGCGCATTCCCTGAAGCCCCCGAATCTCTGCGACATCGCAGCGCTCCGTGAGTGCTCAATCCTGCGCCACCGCGTTGTCCCTCCTTGAATAGGCGGCGCCCCTGCAGGCAGCGCCTTCCCGCTTCCCCAGGTGCGCTGATGGCATTCAGGCGGGCGCCGTCGCCCGCGCCAGGCGCCACCACCAGCCACTAGCCTCCACCGCCGCCACCCGCCGCTCCGCCAGGCAACCGCCCCTCGCTGCTTCCCTGTTGCACCGCAGGCAGGCCCCCCGTCTCGCGCCGCCGCCGGCGGCAATGGCCAAGTACAACGAGGCAAAGACGCGGCGGCTGCGCTTGGCGCGCAACGCCGCGGTGCTGGCCGGTGCCGTGCTGCTGCTGCACACGCTGGCGAAGCGCAGCGGCAGCGGCGCTGCCCTCTGGGCAGGCGCCTTGCTGGCTGACGCAGATGTTGATGACGACTCTGCCGCGGCCTATGGAGGGTGGGGATACGCGCTGGGTGCTGGCGCCGGCGGGCCCGGCCGCCGCCCGCTGCAGCCCGGCGAGCTCTGTGGCTGGGAGACGGCGGTGGACGTGAGTGGCACATGCGGGGGGGCTGTCCAACCATTGCAGGGAGCCTGCGGCTGTTCAAGGCAGTGCTGCGAGTGAGCGCGTGCATCTCGTGGCACGCAGCGCGCATGCTTGCTGCCGCCCGCCGCCTCCACCTCACGACTCGTGCTGCACCCGCGCCGCCGGCTGTGCTGCCCCCCACCTCCGGCCCCTCCCTCCTTCGCTGGCACCCACTACTGCCCCCCCTCGATGATACATTCCACTTGCATTCCACCTCCCTTTTTTGTCCCAGTCCTCCGCCTTCGACGGCGTGGTGGAGAAGGAGGGGTGGCCCACGCGGTTTGAGCAGCTGGTCGCGGAGAGCCGAGCGCTCAAGCCCGTCTTCTGCCCCGTGTGCGGCGCCTCGCACCAGGCCATCAAGTTTGGGGGCCAGAACGTGCGGTGAGTGCCGCGCAGCGCCGCGCTGGTCATCCCACAAAAGGGCCTGGGTGGGAGCTCCCTGCGCCTGCGTCACGCTGGAGCCCTGCCTGCTGTCGCGCGGCTGCCAGCTGCGCTGGTGGGTCGGGGTGCCGCGCCGTGGCGGCGGCACGTCCCCTGACCCCCCATCTCCCGCCGCTCGCTCGCACCACCGCCTGCAGGGAGGAGGGGCGGTGCCCCAAGTGCAGCAGCTTCAACCGCTTGCGCCAGATCGCGGACGCGGCGCTTCCCGAGGCGCGGCGCATGACGGGGCGCGACTTCAAGAGCCTGAACGAGCTGGCGCTCACAGAGCTTGCCATTTACAACACGCAGTGCGCGGGCGTGCTGCACAACATCTTGCAGGCGGCGCCTGGATACGTGTGCAGGTGAGCGCCGGGCCAGGCGGCGCCGAGGCGCTGCAGGCGGCTGGTGTCCGGTGCGCCAGCCGCGGGGGGTGGGGATGAAGGAAGCAGCAATGGCGAAGCCTGCGGCTGGCTGCTGGCTGGCTGCACAGATGGCGAAAAGTGCAGGGCAAGCCCTGCCGGCTGCCTGCCGCTGCTCCAGCGGCGGCGGCTGCTGCTGCCGAAACCCAGCGCCGCGCCTCCCCACCGCTGCCCTGGTCCCTCCTGCCTGCCTCCCCCGCCCTGCAGCGAGTTTGTGAGCGCCGAGTTGGAGTCGGGGACGGTTGTGAAGAACAATGTGCGGCACGAGGACCTGCAGAGGACGTCGTTTAAGGACAACTCCTTTGACCTCGTTCTCAGCACAGAGGTGCGGCAGCAAAGGAGAGGGGGGGGGCCCTTTGCGGCTGCCTAGATGGGCGCCCTGCCAGGCAGCCGCCGCCGCCTCGCGCCCTGCTGCCGCTCGGTGCCCACCACCTGCAACCGTGCCAGCTGCGCGCTCTGCCGCGCGCGCCCGCTGCTTGCCACGCCCCTGCCTGCCGCGCCGAGACATTCAAACCTGGGAGTTGCCTTTTGCGCCGCCCTGTGGCCCTGCAAATGCTGGCTGCCATGTGCGGGCAGCCCCTGCCAGGCGGTCTGCCTCCCCTCCACCACCACCACCACCCTGCTCTCCGCTGCCCCTCGCCTCCCCCTCACCTCCCTGCATTGCATTTCCTGCGCACACATGCAGATGCTGTCACGCGTGGCCAGCCCCTACCAGGCGCATCACGAGGTGCAGCGCATCCTCAAGCCAGGGGGCAGCCACGTGTTCACGGCGCCCTTCACGCCGGTGCGTGCGCAAGGATCGGCGGGGGGGGGGGGGGGGGGGGGGCGGCGGTCTGGCAGGCTCCCGGCGCACCTGCGGACGCGCTGACGCTTCTCACCCTTGTTCGTGAACCCCCCCCCCCCCCAGCAGAGCGAGTACCACGACGGCATTCGTGCCAGCGTTGAGGAGGGACGGCTGGTGCACCACATAGAGCCGCCCATCTACACAGGTAGAGGGGCGCGCGGAGTGGAGGGCCGCGGGGCGGCCTGCCTGCTGGCACCGCCCCGCCCCCCTCGTGCCCTGCCTCGCCCAGCTGACCGAGGGAGGCCTGCCTTGCAGCCCCTGGCTTCCTCGCCGCCTGCGCATGGGCCCCAATCGTCACACCTGCTCCACCCCGGCACTTCCCTCTTTGATGCGTGCGTGCATGCCCGCACGTGGCCCAAGTGTCACACCTGCCCTGCTCTCCCTCCCCGCAGGCGACCGGCTGCACCCCAAGGGCGTGCTGCTGTTCAACATCTTTGGGAGGGAGACCGTGGACAAGGTGTGCATGATGGGCTTCAATGTGACGGTCCTCCGCATGCACAACGGCGCGCACGGCATCATCGGCGAAAACGCGTGGGTGTTTGTGACCACCAAACCGGGGGGCGGCGTGCTGCAGCAACCCTGACGCGCCGGCGTCGGCGCCGGCGCCGGCGCGCCGCCTGTGCTGCCCGGCCGTCGGCACGCCGCTGGACCGCCCCTTTGTTTTGCTCGCCCGCTGCTGCCGCTGCCCCTTCTGTGCCGCTCCCCTGCTCCTCCGCCCCTGTACTCCCTGTTGATATTTGATTTACGGCTGCGCAGCAAAACAGGACAGCTGTGGGGCGCGTTTGGGAGCCTCGACGGGGTGGGGGGTGGGGGGTGGTGTGGGGGTGCAGAAGGGGGGGGGCAAGTTGCGAGGATGGCATGAGCATGGCCACACATGAATGCCGACAGGGAAGGCTGTTGTGCGGTCTTGCAGCAGGCTCAGCGTGGGCAAACCAGGAGTGAGCCTTCGTGTGGACTGCCTGCACCTTGAGCCCACCTGCCTGGCATGCAACATACGTGCGTGTGTGGTTGTTGCAGAGGGGCTCATGCCACGACGCGCGCGTGGCAGACGGTGCAGGTGAACGCAGGTGCTTCTGCTGCAGTGCCCTCGTCGGCTTTGCCCCCGGTTGCGCCGCGCATGCCGGCCTGCGGGCAGCGCGAGGGAAGGCAGGGGGGGCATCGACGGAGCAGAAGGGGCGGGCGGGGGCAGCCCTCCGCAGCAGCTGGTGGGCTCGCAATGCGCCATGCTTGCTGCCACTCGCCTGCACATCTCCAAACGTGCGCACAAACGGCTGCCCCCCCTTCTTGCGCACACGCCCCTCCAGTATGGCGCACAGCCCGCCCGGGGGCGCCGCCTGCAGCAGGCACAGCGGCGAGCAGGGGGAGACAGTGAGGAGGCAGAGCGTGCTGCGCAGCAGGCTCGGCCAGCCCATCACCCCCCCCCCCCCCCCCCGTCAACCAGATGTCAACTGCAGCTGCCCTAGCTTGGCAGCTCTCCGGGCACGCCGCCCCTCCCATTTCTGCAACTGCAGCACCTGCGCCAGGTGGGGCAGCAGCCGCGCCAGCACCACTGCGTCCGTCCCTGCATCGTGCTCTGCCTCGCCGGGCGGCAGGGCGATGCCGTAGTGGCGGCGCAGCGTGCTCTGCCTGTGGTTGTCACACCCGCTGACAAAGGCCTTGGCCAGTGGGAGGGTGTCGAGCAGCCTGCGTAGGTGGGCGGGAGGGGCAGCGCAGGCTAGGAGCAGGGGGCAGGCCTGCTGCAGGAAGGGGCGGCGAACAACGCAGCCACGCATGCCTGCACGCGAGGCCCCCCCTCCCTCAACAGCATGTGCCCACGCACCGCCAGCTGCGGGGCACGGGCAGCCCGCGGCGGCACCACTCCCCAATCAGCATGCGTGCGTCGAAGCCGCCATTGTGGGCCGCTATCAGGGGCGGCGGCGGGGCGCTGGCACTGCCGCCGCTGCTGGGGCTGGAGCTGCTGCGATTAGTGCGGCTGCCGCCGCTGCTGCTGCTGCTGCTGCTGCTGCTGCTGCAGACGCCGCCGCCGCCACCCAGGAAGGCGTGCAGCAGCGGCGCCAGCTGGCCAAAGGTGGGGCGGTGGGGGTCGTGCAGGGCCGCATTGGTCGCGCCGCACACCTGGGGGCCCGGGAGGTATAGCGAGGGAGGGACGGGGCTTGATGTTATTGATAAACTGGGCTTGACAACCGCAGCACAAATCCCAGCTCGAGTCAGCCAGGGCGGGAGCCTGCAGCAAGGCATGCATGCACCCATGGGCCACCCTGCCGCACCTGGGCGGCGACGGCGCCGATAGAGCGCGGGCACGTGCGCAGCAGGGCGGTGAGCAGCTGGCCGGTGGCCACGTTTACCACCGCCAGCTGGTGGATGTAGTCACGACCTGGTGTGTGTGTGTGTGAGGGTGGGTGGGTGGGTGGTGGTGGTGGTGGGGGGGGGGGGGGGGGGGGGGGGAGGGGGGGGGGCAGATGAGCAGAGCCAGCAGGCTTTGGACGTGTAGCATCAACCGTGCATGCAAGCTTGGTGGGCTCACTGTTGGGGCAGGCAGCCAGCGCCACGCGGTCCCACCAGCTAGTGGCACGCGCTCCTCTCGGCAGGTCTCTCTTGACCCTGGCAAAACCCTCAGCTCACCCGACAGGCCTGTCGTCTCGCAATCCAGTACAAAGAGGCCGCCAGCTGGCATGCCGCCGCCGCCTGGCCAGCACAGCTCAGCTGCGGCGGTGCGCGCCGCCGGGCAGTGCCGCAGCGAAACGTACAGCTGCTGGAGGCTCTGCAGCGAGGCGGGTGCACGTGGAAGGCAGCCTTCCGTCTCCTGCACTGCCAGGCGCTGCGTGCAGTACGCCGGGGGGTGTGCCGAGGCGGGCAGCAGCAGCAGGCGCACGCGCTCGGCGGCCCGCGCACGCGGGGCGCTGCTGGGCAGCAGCAACGCTGGCGCAGCGGCGTCATCTGGCACGACCAGCAGGAAGGCCGCACAGCGCTCATGCGCAACATCTTCACTGTCGGTTGCTGCCGCAGCTATGGCCGCCGCCGCTGCTGCTGCGCTCGAAGCGGGTGCTGCGGCGCTGGAAGCAGACTTTGCTGCTGGTGGCGCCGCTGGCGGTGCCGCTGCCGGCTCTCGCCGCTCAGTTTCCCGTTCGGGCGTGGGAGGGCCAGCAGCTTCGGGCACACCGCAGCCGCCGAGCCCATCCCAGCCATCAAGCCAGGCAAAGTAACTGCAGTGCCCGGACTTGGGCCAGCGAGCACAGTTGGCGTACGGCCGCCCCGGGTTCTTGGCGCTCCGGCTCAGGCCGACAAAAGGCGGTTGCCCGCAGGCGCAGGCGGCACTCGGGCCGTGCTGCTGTGCAGGCATCCTGCGGGGGAGGAATGGGCGGGGGAGGGCTTAGTAGCCGCAGGTCGGCGGGGGCGACGGCCACGGCAGCGGGAGCGGCGGTGGCAGCGGCGTGACGGCGAGGGGCGGCCCGTCCGACCGGCTCAGCCGGAACACAAGAAGCTCAAAAACCGTAACACGCGCGAAAGAGGCCGCGGGACGCCGGAGCCGTAAACGCGTCGCCGCAAAGACTGGCCTCGGGCACCGAGGCGCACCTGCCACCGGCTCCAGAAGAGCGCCAAACAGTCAGCCACTCTCGAACCGAGCTATGGTGTGCGCAGAGGGACGCCGGGATGACTGGGCCACCGCCGCGTCGCACTGCCTACATGGCGTCGATGCGAAACGCAACACCTCGTCTGCTGCACTCCTAGGCCACGACCAACGCACTCGGTTTTGAAGCTCGCATCTGGTTGGATTTGAATCACAGCCATGTGTCAGCAGACAGCATGTAAGGCCATGTTGTGGACAATGGGTGCTTGAGGGAGGAGCAGGAGCAGGGGTGTTGACGGAGTTGGGGGCCGAGGGCGTGCACAACGTTCAGCGGTTGCACAGAGGCGGGGCGCGAAGTGTTGCCGCCCCAGTCACGGCAGCGGCGAAAGGGTGTGACAGAAACATCAAAGGCACATCGGTTAAACTGCAGTTTGAAGTTCACGGGGAGCCAGCAGAGGTGGTGAAGCGCACTGCTGTGTGGGGGGCCAGAAGGGTGTGCGAGGGAGGGGTGGGGAAGGCGGGCGGCGCGGGGTGCGAGGCTTGAGAAGGGGGTGGGAACGCCCTTGCGGAACAGGGACAGGGAAAGGGACAGGGCGTGGGTGAGGGGCGCGGCAAGGGGGAGCAGAGAGGGTGGGCGCCGAGCCGGGACAGGGCGGCAGGGATGGAGGGGCGCTGCAATGCAGGGGCGCGCGCTCGAATAGTATGGCGCGCAGCGTGCTGTGCAGCACCTCATGCGCACACCCTGCGGTTTTTGACCTTGTTGCAGGTGCCGCTGCAGCAGTCTCCGCCCGCAGAGCAAACGTTGCCGGCTGCCTTGCAGGCGACGCAGGCAGGAGGGCCAGAGTACCCAGCTTTGCAGGTGGTGCACTGGCCGGCGGAGGAGCAGGTGGCACTGCAGGGGGAGGAGCATCAGGCAGAGACAGGGCACCGGTCGGGGGCAGGCATTGAGCAGTGCACGCGTTGTGCATGGCAGAGGGTGCAGTGGCAGCTGTGTCAAACCGTCCGTTTCATTGCATGCAGACCACTAGCTTGCACGCAGCAGTCCCCCCCCCGCCATCACCACCCCACCCCACCCCCCCACACACGCTCACCAGTTGAAGGAGCAAGGTTTGCAGGTGTCGGGTGCGCTGCAGTACTGGCCAGCAGGGCAGCTGGTGGCAGTGCACGCAGGGGTGGAGCACGCGGGTGCGCCAGTCCATCCGGCCTTGCAAGTGGCGCACTGAGTGGCGCTGGTGCAGGTCTCGCTGCAAGGGGGCGGGGAGGAGGTGGTTTTTGAGGGGGGGCGGCCCACAAATATCAGTGTGCAACGCCTCTTACGGCAGTTCTATGCCTGCAAGGCCTCTATTCGAGCCCAGCAACCAGCACTGCTGCCGCCCCTACCGCCGCCCCCCCCCCCCCCCCCACCCCCCCCCACCCCCACCCGCACTCACCAGTTTCCGGTGCAGGCAGCGCAGGCGCCGTTGCTGCAGTACTGGCCAGCAGGGCAGCTGCTGGCAGTGCACGCAGGGGTGGAGCACGCGGGTGCGCCAGTCCATCCGGCCTTGCAAGTGGCGCACTGAGTGGCGCTGGTGCAGGTCTCACTGCACCGGGGGTGGGAGGAGATGGATGGGCAGGGGCAACCAGCGTCAGTGCGCATCGCCTCCTGCCGGAAGCTCTGCACCCCGTACAGCCTCTGCTCGTGCCCAACAGCTTGCGCTGCTGCTGGCGCCCCCACAGGTCTCCCCAACTCACCAGTTTCCGGTACAGCCAGCGCAGGCGGTGCCGGTGCAGTACTGGTTGGCGCCGCATTGCTGCAGGGCGGGAGGGTAAGCGGGGGCGGGGCAGGAGGGGCACCCCTCAGGACATCAGACGTCAGCGAGGCTGCTGGCCGTGCGTTTGATGCAGCTGCAGCCAACGCTAGCTGCCAACGCAACTGAACAGCTGCCCCCGTCACCCTCTGCTGGACTCACCGAGCAGTCAAAGTTGGGACGGACGAAGCTAGTGCCTGGGGTGACGGTCAGCATGCTGGCGACATCCAGCCGGCCGCCGGTCTCAGTGATTGGGTAGGCCAGGGAGGGGGTGGGGTTCACGCTGCTCAGGAGGGCGGCCTTGATTCGGGCATGGTGGCGGCGGGGTAGAGCGCCTGGCAGGCCAGCGGGGTTGGAGGGAAGGCAGGGAGATATGGGGCGAGGCGCCGGGTGAGGCGACGTAATGGTGCGCTGCCGCCAGTGGGGCACTGCACACTCTTGGCAGCCTGGGTGGTAAACAGCAGCGGCAGCGGCAGCGGCAGCGGCAGCGGCAGCGGCAGCGGCAGCGGCAGCGGCAGCAGCGGTGGCTAGCCTTGTACAGCGCCACCGCGCCGGTGACGTGCGGGGTGGCCATCGACGTCCCCGAGTAGGAGCCGGAGCTGTTGGTGGGCAGGGTGGAGACGATGCTGCTGCCGGGCGCGCCCAAGTCCACCCAAGAGCCGTAGGTGGAGTAGGAGGGTTTGTCTCCATTGGAGTTGAGTGCAGCGACGGAGATCACGTTGGACGTGACGGTGGAGTAGTAGGCGGGGTAGTTGGCGGCGGTGGTGCCGGCGTTGCCCGCGGCGGCGATGAACTGGGGGGGCGTGGGGGGGGGCGGTTGGCGTCCGGCGCAGCAGCAGCAGCAGCAGCCACTTCGATGCAGCCTTCCGCACCGCAGGCGCTGTTTGCAGCGCTGGATGCCCGTGGGCTCCGTTGAACCCCCAGCCCACCCTCACCAGGATGCCTGCGGCCTCTGCACGGCGGATGGCGTCCAGCACGGAGGTGGAGCCACCGGCGGAGCCCCAGGAGTTGTTGATGGCCACCAGGTTCAGCTGCACTGTGTGTGTGTGTGTGTGTGTGTGTGTGTGTGTGTGTGTGTGTGTGTGTGTGTGTGTGTGTGTGTGTGTGTGTGTGTGTGTGTGTGTGTGTGTGTGTGTGTGTGTGTGTGTGTGTGTGTGTGTGTGTGTGTGTGTGTGTGTGTGTGTGTGTGTGTGTGTGTGTGTGTGTGTGTGTGTGTGTGTGTGTGTGTGTGTGTGTGTGTGTGTGTGTGTGTGTGTGTGTGTGTGTGTGGTGTGTGTGTGTGTGTGTGTGTGTGTGTGTGTGTGTGTGTGTGTGTGTGTGTGTGTGTGTGTGTGTGTGTGTGTGTGTGTGTGTGTGTGTGTGTGTGTGTGTGTGTGTGTGTGTGTGTGTGTGTGTGTGTGTGTGTGTGTGTGTGTGTGTGTGTGTGTGTGTGTGTGTGTGTGTGTGTGTGTGTGTGTGTGTGTGTGTGTGTGAGTGTGTGTGTGTGTGGGTGGGGTGGGGTGGGGTGTGTGTGTGGGGGGGGGGGGGGCGGCGGCGGCGTGTCCTCCGCGAAATGCAGGTCAGCGGATAGAGTGTGGCAAGCGGCTGACCTGCTTGGGCCCGGTCTTGAGCGAGATGAGATAGTCGATGGCGCGGACGGCGTTGGCGAACGACCCGGAGCCGTTGCACACAGGGGTGACCACCAGTGTGGAGGCACAGTGGTTGTGGAGGCACAGCGTTCATTGAGTGGGTGCCAGGGCCGGGCAACCAGCAGTGATGCCCGTGAAGAAAGAAACGAAGGGGGCACTGCCAGGGAGAGGGATGGAGGCGGCGGCGGCAGCAGAGCAGCAACAGCAGCAGGGCTGAGTCCGGCCAGGGGGGAACAATGCGGAGATAGTGCGGGCAGCGGTGGTGCACAGCCGGCGGCGTCGAGGTGGTGGGTGGGGGGGGAACGCGCGCGCAAGCCCGCATGCAGGCACGCCCTCGACAGCCCAGCCCAGCCAAGAGCGGCCAGCGCCCTCGCACTCACTTGGCCATAAACTTTGCTGCAATAAGTTTGACCTTCCAGCACACACCCGCGACCAGCAGGCCGTTGTTGCCCACCCCGCCAATGGTGCCCGCCACGTGGGTACCTGCACCACAACGCAGGGTGCAGCGATTGAGGGCGAGCGGCTGCTTGTAAACACTACAGCGCTCCGCACGGTCGACCCTTCAGCGCGCCAGCAAGCATGGTCGGGCAGCCGGCGGCACCTCTGCTCAGTACTGCACCAGTGCGCCCTGCAGCTGCCACCCACCGTGCGCATCGCTGTCGGTGGCAGTGAAGACAGCGCCCTTGTTGTTTACAAAGTCGTATCCGTTGGTGTCGTCAATCAGGTCTGCAGGGAGAACCGCCAGCATGGGTTCGCGAGTGCTCCGGGCAGAAGACCGCAGCAACGCGGCATGTGTGCGGTTGCACAGGGCACGTGCACACGCGCAAGCGCAGACTGCACGCACGCTCACATGCAGAAGGGAGGCACTTGCAGAAGGCACATTGCAGGAGGCACATGCTGGGCTGCCGAGCCAGCGCCTCACCGTTGCCGTCGTTGTCCACACCATTTGGAGTCGCTCCCTCGTCGGGGTTGATCCACATGTTGGCTGCGAGGTCGGGGTGGCTGGCCTGCACGCCCTCGTCGCTGCGGAGGAGGCAGAGGGCGGGCACAAGGGGCGGTGAACCGCGTGCACGAGTGCATGTCCGCCCGTCTCCCCACCCGCCCCCACCCCCAAGCCCCCCGCTGCTGGCCGGGCTGCCGGCCCACGCCACCCACCCCCCACCCGCCGCGCTCACCAGATGCCGACGTAGACGCTGCTGCAGTCGGTGATGGTGTCCCAGCCTGCCTCCGCGTTAGACGCGCCGGCGCCGCCCTGCATGCCCCACAGGTTGGCGTAGAGGGCATCGCTGGGGGCCGCCAGCTGCAGGGTGGGTGGGAGGGAGGGGGAGGGTCGCGGTGTTGCTCTAGATTCTGCTTTCGGGGTGCGTGTCGGTCCCGCAAGCCCGGGCTGCAGTTGGTGTAACGAGGTGGCCTCTGGTTCAGGCAAGCATCAGTCCGCGCTCACCGACCCCCCACCCCCTCTAGAGATCTCGTCCACCCCCTCCACCTCGGGTGCCCCGTGACCTTGGTTGCGATGTAGTTTGGCTCGGCAAAGCGCACGGCTGGGTGCTTGGCCAGCCCGCCGGCGGCGGCAGCGACGGCCAGGCCAGGAGGCAACGTCGCGAGCACAAGCTCGCCGTCGCCAGCGGTGGACACGGACTCGGAGGTGGCGATTTTTTGGCCCTTAAGGGCCGCTGCCTTGTCTTCAGCGGTGGCGGAGGCACGAAACTGCACCAAGACCTCGCCAAGCTCAAAAGCAGGCCCGTCGTCGTCGTCGGCCGCGACGGACGTGCCCCCCGCGGCGGCTTGGCCAACGACGGCGGCCAGCACGAACAGCGTGGCTATGACGCGATACTTCATGGCCTGTGTAATAGGGCGTGTTGTTCGAGGCGTCAAGGGGCGTGTTCGGGGCGGAGCGGGTCCCCGCTACCGAGTGGTACCGGCGCGCGTCGCCCCTGCCACCCTTGGCGGGGAATGGTAGTCTCTTCGGAAGCGGCAACATGACCGACTTGATGATGAGCTTAAGGCAAGCGCAGGAAAGGCGGTCGGTACGGCAGAGGGCTCTTGATACCCAGAGGGAAGGGCCGGCCCTAACATCCAGAACCCTGTTCTGATCGATGTCATTTCGAACCCTTCCCAGCCGCGTCACCCTATATTTTTTTTATATTCTCGCTCCTGATAGCACAAGGAAGGCAGCCAGGGGTCAGGAGAGGGTGACGCGGCTGGGAGGTAGGGGCAATCTTCCGCCGCCAAAACGCCGTTTCGGGGGCGGCGGCGGGCGAAAATGCGGCCCAAACGGCCCGTTTTCGCGCGCCCCGCTTTATGTTTCGCGCCAGAGAAGCGATTAGGAGCGCAAATGCCGTAAGAGGCGAGCGAAGGATGCAGGAGCGCGGGCTGGGGAAGTGAATGAGGAGCGCGCGCCTAAGAGCCCCGCAGCCCCCAGCCCCTTCCTTCCTGGCGACCCATCGAGTATGTGGAATGCAGCGGGAATGCGAGCGGAGTGGCGAAAACCACATCGGTCAGCCCAAATGTGCTACGCCCCTCCCCTTCTGCTTGATACCCCCGCCTCTCACCAATCTTGCTGTTCGGTAACCTACACGTGCTCTCAGAGTGTGCAGGCGGCTGGGAGAGAGCACCTCGAAATGGAGCGAGCCACGAGCAACTTGCTTGCAGCGCCGTCGTGCCACGTCACCGACGTCACAGGTGGTGTCGGCAGCGGCAGCTGCGCAGCTGCCGCTGTCCCGCGGCTGTCCCTCACAGACCGGGCGACAACCGCATCTGATCGCCCAGAGTAACCGGGGCTGCCTGGGCCAGATGGCGGCGGCTCCGCCTAGAACCAAAAGGCAGGGCGCCGCTCTGGCGCCGCTGGGTCCCCGATTTGGCCACTCGCCTGCTTTACGTCTTGTTATCAAAACTAGTTGAAGCCCGTGCAATTGCACGCGGGTGTGCAGTTGTTTCCGAGAACAGGTTGAGTGGCCAACCTGCTGCTCAAGATGGCTGCGCAGTTGCACTCGCTGCGCATCCTCCGGGGGCGTATGTGTTACTGAGCTGCTCAGCTGCTGTTGTGCAATGAAGTGACTCGTAGTGAGAATGAAATCAGCACAGCACTTCAGTGTAGACAATGTTCTTGGTGTATGCGCCCTGTGCACCCTCTGCCAGCAGGTGGCCAGCGTGCTGTGGCTATGGCCGCGGCATGCAGCCCACCAGCTGGTCCCAGAAGGTCATGCCACAGGGGCACTGAGTGTTGGCAACAAACACTGTTAGTGGCAAGACCTGTGCATGCTTTTGTCCCACGGCCAGGCTTGACCTGACCTGTTGCCGTATGGCCAGGCTTGTGCGGGCATGGGCCTCCCTGCCCTCGTTTTCGGTTGCTCCTCTGAGTGGCCCGTGCCCGCCAGCAGCCTAGGCCAGAGCGTTGTGCCTGCGGCAACTCGTGCCTGCGGCAGCGTGGCCCGTGCCCGTGAGCAGCCCACAGTGCCTCAGCGCTCGTGCCTGCGGCTGCATGGCCCGTGCCCGTGCCCGCCAGCAGCCCATAGTGACACTGGAGAAGAAGCTGTTGCTGATGTCCACTGGAGATGATGGTGCTGCTGCTGCTGCCGCCGGCGGGGGCGGGGAGGCAAGCCAAAGTCTGCGGCGGCGGCAAGCCGAAGACTGCGGAGGCGGGTCGATCGCTGCCTGCCACTGTGAGCCAGCGCTGCCTCCCCCGTCGCGGCGGGCTTGTGCCGGGCAGCGCGGTATGCAGTGGTGGCCCTCACCCCATCTCGGCCTGCATGCCTTCCTTCCCAGGCCTCCTGCTCCTGGTCGGTGAGCTCCCCCAGCTGCTTGCGAACCTGACTGGAATCCCTGAGTGCCGCCTTGGTCTCGGTTGCGACCGCTGCGGGGGCGGGGCGCGAGGGCCGCGCAGCAAGCGGCGTTGAGGGGACGGGCGGCGAGGGGACTGGCGGCAAGCGCGCGGCGCTCTGGGCTGGCTGGGCCGCCGCCAGCGGCTGCGCCACTGCTGTTGCCAGCTGAGGGCAGCTTCTGAGGGCCGCCTTGGCCGGGGCATGGGCGCTGGTTTTTTTATTAAGCGGCGAAGTAGGTCGCCGCAGCCGTGCGCTTCTGGAAGCGACACTGGGATGCACTGCTGTGCTATGGGGTGGCTGCAAAGCTCACGCTCCCGCAGCTCAACCTGTCCCAGCACTGCCACCATGGCTGCTAAAGCGGGCCACCCCACAGCACAGCAAGCGTGGTTTTCTTGCTGCCTACTCGTGCTGCGTGTGCCGGGCGGCTCCTTCGAGCCCTTCGAGCAACCGGTCCTTGTGCGGCGCGCTCCATGCTGTTTAGGGAGCTCCAAAGAGCTGGAAGCCGCGCCGGAAGGGTCGCTCGAGCGCGCAGGCCTGGCTGTCGGCGGCGGGCCAGCTGTCGCCTCCTGTTCTTGCCAGCCAGTGCAGCAGCGCTCCCCGCGCCCCTCTCAGGAGGTGAACAATTCCGTTTAGATTCAGAATCTCGGCTCAGGCGGTCGGAACCGAAGCAGTTGCGGCCAACAGGGGGCCTCTTTCTTTTGGGCGTGGCGGCCCCAACCGCCGACTGACCTCTTTTCATAATATGGAGGATGGAGGATGGATGGATGGATGACAAGCAGGGGTGCGAGGTTCATCAAGGGAGGGGCAGGGGTGGTTCAAGAGGAGGGAGGCAGGAGCAGGGGTGGTTCAAGAGGAGGGAGGCAGGAGCAGGGAATGCATGACAGTTGAAAGTGGTACAAGCGCGTCGAAGACGCTACGGCTACAGGACCTGGTGCATGTCAGCAGGGCGTGTCACTGGTCGAGCACCGCCGCTGCTGCGCCTCACACACGCTGCTTCTTTGCAGCAGGCGCGCCGGCAGCGCCGGCAGGCTCCTGGTTTTCCTTCTTGCCCGCCTTCCCCTTGCCCTTTGCCGCCGCCGCCGCCGCCGCCGCGCGCTCCTTGGCGCCGGGGCGGTCGCGCAGGAAAGCCGCCTGAATGAGCAGGAATCAGGAAGCAGGAGGTCGGATGAGCGTCACGCAGACGGTCGTCATAGCAACTGCCATGGTTGGTGTGGCACCTTTCATGGGCAGGAAGCAGAACTGCGCCCTGGGGACCTCCAGCTCCGCCTGCCTGACTGTTGTTTACACAATTGCCTCACCTGCGCCTCTGGCGTGATGGTGAAGGAGGTGCGGCAAGCCTTGCTCTTGCGGTTGGGCACGGTCACGAAGCTGCGGGCAGTGTGGAGGGCGGGGGAGGGGGCAGGGAGAGGTGTCGGCGGGTGGAACGGAGCAGCACCCAGGTCGAGCAGGTGCAGCACCCACGTCACATGCGGCAGCACTCGCGGCGGTCGACAGTCCCTGCTCAATCTACCACGACCGGCGGCAGTGGCGACGCCCTGCTCACGCACGTGTAGACAGGCTTCAGCCCCCACTGCTTGACGTAGTCTCGCAGCTGCTTTGCGCATGGGTCACCAGGTGGAAGGGGACGATCTCCACGGGCCCAACCTGCACGGATTGGGTGGTTGCAAGTATGTTCTCAACAGAAGCTGTGCAGACGGTGGCGGTGGCATGCAGCAGCGGCGGCGGCAGTGGCGCAAGCGAGCGGCAGCGGGGCGGCGGCCACTGCGCAAGCGAGCGGCGGCGGGGCGGCGGCGGCGGCGGCGCAGCTTACCGGGCCGGCGCCGCAATCAACGGAAGCGATGTGGTTGTCGCACAGTGCCTTGGCCTGCTCCAGCCTGCCCTCGGCGCGCTTGCTGATAGCGGCCTCGCCCCAGGGCGCGCGGTCTTCGCCCCAGTAGCCGAACCCGAAGCCAAACATCGTGAGGGAGAGTGGGAGGCGAGCGAGGGGTGTGACGGGGCTGGAAGGAATGCAGATTGTGTGTCGGTGCTCCACTCAAATTCGACCGTCGCGACGGCGTGCCCGCTGCCCCGCCATGCTGCTCATCACGCGTCCTCCTCTCCCGAGCTCAAATAAACGACCGGGCCGGGGATGTGACAACGGAGTGAATTACGCACAGGGGTACAGTGCAACCCAGGAGGAGGCTGCGCCATTTGCCGCCATTTTGCCGCCGCTCGCAACCCGCCGGGCGGCCTGCCCGGCGGCGGCGCGTGACCCGCGCCTGCAGCTCTCGTCGGGCCTTCTAAAGGCAGCCTGGGCACCGCCTCGCCTTCTGTGTTCCCCCTCTTTGGCAGGCAGGTTGGAAGCGCCCGCACTGCAGCCCGCAACCGCTTGTATCCCTTGTTAGCCCACTGGCTGCAGTCCGCCCCTGCTAACAGCCCTGTGCAGGCCTCTGCCCGCCGCCACGAGGCCACAGCTGTTACAAGTGGTCGACGACGGGCGGACAACGATGTCAGGGTGAGTGGGCCAGGGCACTCTGTTCCTCAGAGCCAGATGTTGTGCACGTCGCCCTGCCCAAAGCTGACGCCGCAGCCGGGGCACTTGCGGTGGCGGGAGTCTGCAGGCGGGCAGGGCAGGCGCGGGAAGGGTCGGCCGGGGCGCTCAACTCTTGCTGCAGCGGCATCGCACCACGCTAGTCGCTCCTCGGCAGCAGATCGGCTGCGCATGAGTGACGCTCCCTGACATCATGTCAGCCCCCACCCCCCCACCCACCCACCCACACACACACCACACACACACACACGCGAACCCGACTGCCCGGGACGATGGCCCCTCGAATACGCACCAACGCACTGCCCCCGCCCCAAACACCCTCGCACACCCACCCAGGTTGCGCTTGATGCAGTGCTGGCAGAACATGTGCCAGCACTTTGTGATGATGACGTCCTTCTGACGCTGGTGGCACACGTTGCAATTGATCATGGCGCGCAGCGCCGTGCACTCGGCCTGCGGGTGGGAGCAGGGAGGCGGGGCAACATTGCAGGTGACCAACGTGCGCGGCGCTCCCCCCAACCCTCAAGCAGCAGCGGCAGCATCAGCGACAGCATCAGCATCAGCACCAGCACCAGCACCAGCACATGCCATACCTGCAGCTCGTTGTCTGCCGCGCCGGGCGTGGACGCCTGCTGGCGCAGCCGCTCCAGCCGCTGCTGCGCATCCAACAGCTGGTCTTCCAGGTGCCGCGCCCGCGCCGCCTCCTTCTGCGCCCGATCCGCCTCAGCGTCGCGCTCCGCCACGCGCCGCGCCGCCTCGGCCTGTGTGGCCTCGGCATCGGCCTGCACGGCAGAACAGGTGCGGTGCGCAGGCGGCAAGTGTGTGCAGCACGTGTGCGCAGGCGGGGTTCCCTCGGGTGCCAGCACCGCGGTCGCAAGCGGCGGCACAGGCGTACACAGGCACGCGCTGCCGGGGGCGCTAGCTCGAAAGCGGAGCGCCCCCCCCCCCCCACCCACCCACCCCCACCCACCCACCCCCCACCCCCCCCACCCCCAACCCCCCAACCCCACCGGCCTGCTCACCCGCGCCGCCAGCAGCAGCTGCTCGCGCGCCTGCACCTCTGAATCCATGGCCTCGGCACGTGCCTGCGCGGCGCGCGCCTCACCCTGAACCTTGTCCAAGTCGTGCAGCAGGCCCTGCAGAAAGGGATCGGGGGGTCGGGGTCATGCGCGCGTGTGTGAACGACAGGCACAGCGCGCACGCCTGGCGCGTGCACAGCAGAGGGGGTGGTCTAGCACCACCCCAGCCGAGGCCTGCCTCTGCTGGCGCCTTCAGTTCCCCGCCGCAAGCACCGCTCCACCCACCTGCACGCGCGCCTCCAGCTCCATGCCCCGCTGCTGCGCCGCCGCCGCCGCCTGCTGCCCACGCTTTGCCGCCGCCGCCGCCTCTGCACGGTCTTCTGCCAGCTGCTGCCGCTCGTGCGACGCCGCAGTGGCCTGCAGGAGGGAGGCAGTGCAGCAGACAGTTGAAAGGAGTTGGGAGGGGGCTAAAGCCCACCACAGCTGGAGTCGAGGTGCTGCCTGGGTGCCACCTGCCTGGGGGCCGAGCCCCCCCCCCCGGGTCTGGGCTTACGCTGCAGCAGGCAGCGCCTCTCTGCGGGCGGCGGCGGCGCGCACAACCAGGCACGCGTGGGTAAAAACAGGCACCGGCAGCCTGCCTCCGCCCCAACGCCTGGGGCTGCTGCAGCCTCCACCGCCTCCACAGCTTGCGCACAACTGCTGCGCAATCGGCCGCCCACCTGCTGCAGCATTTTCGAGGCGTCTTCGTCACGCTGCGTGAGGGAGGCCAGCAGGCGCGCGTTCTGGGCCTGCAGGGAGGGGCAGCGGGGAGGGGCAGCGGGACGGCAAGCATCGAGGGGCGGCACAGAAGGCAACTATTGACATCAGGATTTTGCCAGTGCAGGCGGCGTGCCCCCAACAGCGCGCTCGCCGTGGTGGGTTGCCTGCTGGCTTGAAGCATACAAGCGTGAAGCACAAGCCCATGCGGCGCTACCCTCACGCCTGCGAGCGGCGCCGAGGCGCACGATCAGCTGGCGCATGACCAGCGGGCACACACCCACCTGCGCGTCCTCGTATGCCTGCCCCACGCTCTCGATTTCGCCCATGTAGCTCTCCCCTTCGGCCTGCAGGGGTGGCAGGGAAGGGGGAGGGGCAGAGCAGAAGGCAAGGCTTGAGGTGCCAGGGACGGGGGTTATGTCGGAAAGATGTGCCAAGTGCTGCCATGCCGGGTCGCAGACCTCTCACTCAGTCCCCTTGGTAGGGAAGGAAGGGGGGCGGGCAGACCGAAACGCAGGGCTGGGACGTCGCAACAAGCAACGCCGGCAGGATCCCGTGGCGGCACCGCCGCCCGAGACGTGCCAGCTCCCAGTGTCCCCGCCCCAGGCGCTCCCCCCATCCCGCCGCGCTCGCTGCCGTGCGCTCCCTGTTTGCCAGCTCAGCTCGCACCTGCAGGTCCGCCACCTGCTGCTGCACCAGCGCCAGCTGGCGCTGCAGGCCCCCAGCCTCAGCCTTGAGCCTTGCCGCCTCCTCCAACGCCGCATCCAGCTGCGCCGCCGCCGCCGCCGCGCGCTGCTGCGCCGCCTCCGCGGTCGCCTGCAGCGACGCGCCCTGCAGCTGCAGCTGCAGGCCCGCCAGCTGCTCCCGGGCCTTGGCCTCTGCGGCGCGCGCTTCGGCGAGCTCCCGGGCAGCAACCGCTGCGGGCAGCACCTCCTGCGTGGCCACCTCCACAAACAGGCGCAGGTCTGCCTCGCGCTCCTACAGGTGGGGTGGGGGGTGGGTGGCGTGGGCGTGTGCGTGTGCGTGCGTGTGCGTGTGCGTGCGTGTGTGTGCGGTGTGCGTGTGCGTGTGCGTTTGCGTGTGCGTGTGCGTGTGCGTGTGCGTGTGCGTGCGCGTGTGCGTGCGTGTGTGTGGGTGTGTGGGTGGGTGTGTGGGTGGGTGTGTGGGTGGGGGGGGTGGGGGGGGTGGGGTGGGGGGGGGGATGGTGTGTGTGTGGGGGGGGGGGGGGCAAAGAGGGGGGGAGTGGATGGGCGGCGTTCATTGCATTCCAGAATGCATCGCATCGTGGTGTCCCATCTGTCCAACCACGGAGAACGTGTTGGCACAGAAGGGCACAGGCGCAGCGAGCAGGCGCCCGAACCCTTGCCTCCCCTCCACAACCGTGGGCGGCAAGCACGCCACCCTGGCCCCACCTTCCACAGGTTCTCCTTGTCCTTCTGCTGCGAGATGGCCGCCTGCTGCCGCGTGCAGCGCTCGCGCAGCACGCGGGCCTCGGCCAGCGCCGCCTCTGCGGCGGTGCGCTGCTGCTCCGCCGACGCCTTGGCTGCGCCAGACGGGGGGGGGGGGGGGGGGGGGGCGCGCGCGAGGGAGGAGGGGCAGGTTGGGCTGCAGGCTGCAGGCTGGGGCCAGGCTGCAGGTGCAACACACGGAGAGGGCTTTGCAAGGCACGTCCGGGCCAGGCTCCAGGCCAGTGCCAGACAGCAGGCCAGCAGCAGGCCAACTGCACGTGTGGCAGTCCTGTCCTGGACACCGCTGCCACTCGCCTGCCTCCAGCTGCGCCACCAGCCCCTTGTGCTTCTCCTTCTCCCCCCGCAGCGCCGCCAGCTCGCCCTGCAGCGCGCCCAGCATCTGCTGCAGCTCCGCCGCGGTCAGACGGCCGCCCGCCTGCCCCCGCTCTCGCGCCAGCGCGGCCTCGGTGTCGGCGCGCTGCTGCCGGGAAGCTGCCAGCTGGCGCTCCAGCTCCCGGATGCGCTCGTCCGCGGCGGGCAGCTGGCGCCGCAGGTGCGCCGCCTGCTCCAGCTGCAGCACGGGCAAAGCAAAGCAGGGATGGGGGCAGAGCAGAGGGGGGATGTCAGTGACTGTGGTGCCTGCCACCACCAGGGGAGCGCCCGTGCAAGTAAGGTGTGCAGCCACGCAGCCACGCAGGCAGGCAGGCAGGCGCACCTGGAATCGCAGGTCGTGCAGCTGCACCAGCAGCTGATCGCGGCTGCGCCCCAGCTCGCGGTTGCGCTCCTCCATCTTCTGCAGCTCAACGTTCAGGTGGTGGAAGCGCTCCTGCAGTCGGGGGGTGAAGGGGAAGGGTGGGAGGGAGTGTGAGTGGGAGGGAGGGTGGAGGGAGGGCGAACCCCAAACCAGGGGCGACTTGATTGGCTGGCCGACGGGGGGGTGCACGCCTGGCCAGCACAAACCTGTGCTGCTGATACAGAGGTAATCAGAGCGCGAGCGACATGGCAGCACGCGCCGCCTGTGCGCACGCGCGCACGCACCCGCCCATCCACCCATCCACACGCCCACCCACCTGGTCGTACTGCTGCATGCGCGCCATGCGCTCCCGCTCGGAGCCCAGCGTCTCCTTCAGGTCGCGGATCTCCCTGTAGGACAGCAAGGAGGCGGGCAGACTCGCAAATTTGGAGTGTGATAAAGGCGATGTGGGCGGAAGGTGGCGAAGAGGGGACGATGGCGGTGGCAGAGAGATTGAGCGCCAGCACTCGATGCCCAAAACCCGGATCGAGGGCCTGCCAGGCCAGAATATTGACTGACTGAGGGCGGGTTACATGTCACTTTCAGCACAACCCTGTGCTGCTGACACAGAGGTCAGAGTGTGAGCGATAAGGCATCACACTGACTGACTGAGGGCGGGTTACACATTGCATTCAGCACAATCCTGTGCTGCTGACACAGAGGTCAGAGTGCGAGCGACAAGGCATCACACGACGAGCAAGGCACTGGCTTACCCAAGGCCGGCCAAAACACATGCAGGGGGGAAAGCAACACCGCTGCAGGGGGCCCAAACGCTGGGCAGGCCCCGCCCAACCGCTGCCGTGTGCAAGAGCCACGGGGGCGTCACGAATGCAACGGGAGGGAGGAGGGGACACAGCACAGATAGCGCGAGAGCAGAGGTGTGCTAAAAACGGGGCGCTACGCAAGCATATCAGGGGGAGCGGTGCAGGCGCAGGCGGTGCGCCTCTACATCCCAACAGATGAACGGGTTTTGGCCGGCCTTGGGTAAGCCAGTGCCTTGCTCGTCGTGTGATGCCTTGTCGCTCGCACTCTGACCTCTGTGTCAGCAGCACAGGATTGTGCTGAATGCAACGTGTAACCCGCCCTCAGTCAGTCAGTCATGAACGGGTGCTCAGCAGGCAGCTGCTGTTGCCATGCCGCCGGCGCCATGCCGACAGTGCACAGGTCCTGCAGCAGGTCCCAGAAGCGGGCGACGGCGTGCCGCTGTGCGGCAGGCACCAGCTGAGCGGATGTGGGTGGGGGCGGCGGGGGTGGCGGCTGCTGGAGGGGCCGTCGGCTGCCTGCCGGGCCTGGAGCAGGCGGGCGGCCAGCTGGCGGCGGCCGCCATCCATGGCTGCCAGAGCTGCCAGGGGGGCCCAATATCTTGGCAGGCCCCTCCGGCTGACTGCTCCAACCCTGTCAGCCCCGAATATGGCTGCAAGTGCATCTTGACCTCTAAAAAATCCGCGCCTTGTGCGCGTTTCAGACGAAATTCGCTCCAATGTAGAATGTGCGAAAAACGCCGGCTCGCTGCTCTGGCGTGCTGTGCATGCTGAGCCCCCCCTCCGCGGCCGTGTAGATCAGTGGATAGATCGTTGGATTTCGGCTCCAAAGGTCGCAGGTTCGATCCCTGTCACGGTCGTCACTTTTAATTGTCCAGTGGATGAAGCTTTTGGACCCCAGACGACACCCAGAACGCAGTAGGAGGCATTTGGGTGTGGGGTTGGGGTGTGTGGGTGTGGGTGTGTGTGTGTGTGGGGGGGGGGGGGGGGGGGGGGGGACGCGCGCGCTCAGCAGGCCTCATTGCAGGAAAAAGGCCGCAGCTCTCGGCACCGCTCCGCCGCGTCCATGCTCCCACCCACCCACCCACCCACACCAACTCCCCGCTCATTTCTTTTCGATATCGTGCCCAGAAGAGGAGTTTTAGTTCGCGCCCCGCTGCCGGCATCACCGCCATAGCAAGCCTCCGGCACCGCCTGTTTCCATGCTTTCGCTGCAACGCACTCGACCAGAACTAACTAAGCAATCTGTGGCGACGCACCTGCAGCACACGATAGTGTGGCTGCAGCGCAAACAAACGAGTGAATGAGTGACCTGCTGCCCCACCCACGCCACTGCCCCTTCCGGCACCCACCTCTCCGCCTTCATCAGCGCCGCCTCCCGCTCCTCCACCTCCTCCGCCTTCCGCTGCAGCGCCGTGTGCAGCCGCGCCGCCTCCGCCGCGTCGCCGCCGGCAGCCGCGCCCGGCGAGCCCGCAGGGGCGGCCGAAGCAGCGCCGCCGTTGGCGGCCCTGCAACGGCAACGGCAAATGCAGCGAGCGCTCAAGAAGTGCGTCGTCGCTGGTGCACCACAGCGGCAGCGGGCCAGGTAACTGCACGCTGCAGCGGCATCGCGCCCATGCCCAGCCTCACCCCGCGGCGCCGGCGCCGGCAGCGCCGCCGGTCCGCAGCTGGTTGATCTTGCGCTGCGCCACCAGCAGCTCGTCCTCTCGGTCTGCAGGGCAGAAGCAGGGGACGAAGGCCAATGGCAGAGATCAGCATGACTGGAGGCAGACGGGAAGGTACCCCCTGAAAACCCCCTGTTTGCGCGTGGACGGCAGCAGCCAGTGCATGAAGAGCCCGTCGCCAGGCAGTCATCGTGCAGCACCTCGCCTCAGGGCCGTGTGCCGCCCGAACCTGACCCCCACGTCAATTGTGCTCACCAGCCAGCCCCGACCGCAGCGCATGCTTCACAAGCGTGGCGACCACATCCTCCCACGTCAACCCTGCACGCGCCTGCCAGCCTCGCACGTGGCTGCACGCACGCTGTACGGAAACGCACCTGCCAGCCCCGACTGCAGCTGCTTGATCTTGGTGGCGTCCAGCAGCGCCTGGTCGCGCAGCCGGTTGTTCTCCGCCTTGAGCAGGTTGTTGAGCGCCGCCAGCTGGGCGTCCTTGCTGTTGCCGCCACGCGCGCCGCCTGGGCGGGGGAGCAGGGGGTGGGTGGGTGGGCGGGCGGGTGGGGCGGGTGAAGTGGGTGGGGTGGGTGGGCACGGAGGGAAGCAGGGGGCAGGAGGGGTGAGGAAACGGCAGGGCATGCACTAGAACGCGGTCAGCTGCTCGCCGTCGGCGGCCATGCGATGCCCCCCGGCACCTGGCGTGGTCGCCGCCGCATCCTCCATCTCTGCGTCGCCGCCGCCTGCGGCGCCGCCGGCGGGGGCGCCCCGCGCCGCAGCCTCCTCCACGAGCGCCAGCGCTGTCGCGGCGCCGCTCAGCGTGGCCTGCTCGGGTGGGCATGCGTGTATGTGGGCAAGCATGCATCCGTGTGTGCATCATCCATGCGTGCATGCAGAAGCCGCACGCCAATACGTATATGCGTGCCCACGCGTGCGCACGTGCCTCCATGCAGTACACGCGTTTGTACCTGCATGCGCTCACGCAGCGCCGCCTCCACATCCGACACGTCCTCCGCAAAGTCCTCTGCAGGTGCAGCAGAAAGACGCAGGTGAGAAGGGGGCACCCAGAGACGAGCGCCGGGCGCAGGGAGTGCAGCGCAGAGGGGTGCGGTGTGCATGCGCATGCAGCTTGCTTCCACCCTCGCGCCGCCCCACCCGACAGCAGGCACACCCGCGCTCCCGCTCGCCGCTACGGTACTGCCGCCGCCGCGCACCTGCCATCTCCGCCGCTGCCTTGTCCCCCGCCATGTGCGTGGCAAGCAGCTTGGCCAGGAAGGGGTTGGCCTTGCGCAGCAGGTCGGCGTCCGTGGCCTCTGTGTTCTCCTGCTGCGCCTCCGCCATGCGACCGCTGGCCCTGCAGCAGCGAGGGAGGGGGTGTGGGGTGGAGGCGGGCGCGCGGTTGGGGCCCCCTCGCCGAAACCAGCGGCGGGCTGCACGCACGCGGCAGGGCGGCCACGCCTGCGTGGGCCACAACAGGCGCACGCATGGCTTCTACAACACGCACAGAGACCCGAAGACACGTCCGTGCAGAGTCAGCGCCTCTTGTCCACGCCCTCCACGCCCGGCAGCCTCCCCACAGCCCCCACGCTGCTCCCTGCCGTGCTGTGGTCTGCTGCGGCATGACGCCCAGCACCCACCTGAACTGGATGAAGCCAATGGATGCGTTGAGCTCCTCCCACAGCCGGTTCACGCACAGCAGCGTCTCCTGCCGCGCCGCCTCCTGTGCCTGCACCTCCTCTAGCCTGCGCAGCAGCACACAGCATGAAAGAGCGGGCAGATGGCAGGCGGGTGGCGGCAGGCAGGCGGGCGCAGCGCTGCTTGCAACAAGGGTGCAATGCCCGCAGCGGCCAGCCGGGAGCGGTGTCACGCCCGAGGGAGAAGTGCCGGCAGAGACAGGGAGCGACGGCGCGCGGCAGCAAACAACGCCCGTCACTTGCCTCTTCTCCAACGCATTAATCTGCTTGCGCTGCGCGTCGCACTGCGCCGACAGCTTGGCATTCTTGTCCACCAGCAGATCCAGGCGAGGGATGGCAGCCATGGTGGTGGTGCTGCTGCGTGTGGCCAGGAGGGCGCAGCGTTGGGCGGGAGAGGTCGACGGCGGGCGAGCGGCGGCGGCGGCGGCAGCGGCAGAGGCAGGAGGCGACACCACACAGCCAGGCGGCAGATGCAACTTCATGTACGACTTGCGTGGGTTACTGAGTTGCACGGGCGAGGCAAGCGGATGCACAATGGCCAACAAGAGCCTATGAGCGTCCTACGGCTCACCTGCGCGCTCTTGAGCTCTAGGCAGCTATCTACTGCGTTTAAAAGGAGTCGCAACGCCTCCGGCAGCAAGCAACGTGCTGGCGCCAGCGCCGCCCCGGCTGCCTGCGAGCCGTGCAGGGGCAGACAAAGAACGGATCTGGTCTGGAAAGGATGAAGAAAGAACAGAGCCCTCCGATGAGCGCGCTGGGCCAAGCAGAGCGGTGCACCGCGGTGGAGCCCGTCGGCAGGCCGTGCATGCCGCAGCGAAAGCGGCAACAGCCTCACCAGCCCTCCCTTTTTTCCTCCCCAGCGAGCAGGGCTATGCTGAGGTGGCAGCTGAGGAGGTGCCGCAGGTTCTTTAAGGCGGCGGCAGCAATCGGATCGAGGTTGTGGAGGCTGCCGTGGAAGCGCGGGTGGGTTCGTGGGTGGGTGCCACCGTTGGGGCAAGGAGGGCACAAGACATTTGAGGGCGCGTGGGCGTGGAAGAGGCGCGGGTGCTGTTGCGAGGGTTGTTGGGGTGGAGGCGGCGGTGGGAGGGGTGGGCAGGGTGGTGCGAGAGCGGGTGGTTGCAGGCAGGCGTGAGATGCACGGGACAAGACGCGGCCACGCTGGGTGGGCAGAGCATTCCACGGTGAGAGGTCGTGTGGCTCCTCCTTCTTTGCATCCACGTCCACTTCCCGCTCCTCGCCACGTCCGCGGTGCCGCACCGCCTTGCGCCCAATCTGCTGACAGGCGCTTCACCCCACCGGCTGCTGCTGCTTTCCGTTCAATCAGTCCCGCTTGTTCCCCGCTGCCCCGCCGCCCCTCCTCCGCGCCGCTGCCTTGCAGGGCCTGCATGTGCTCGCCAAGGCGCTGCTCCCGGTGCTGGGCGTCTGCCTGCTGGCCACCCTGCTGCTGCTGTTCAACATGGGACGCAAGGTAAGGTGCGATTGAGCAGAGGTTACACGCAGCGGCGGCGGCGGCGTGCCGGTGCGTGGCGGGCGGGCGGGCGGCTGGCGGCTCCTGATCGACGTGTGCGTCCCGTCAGCCTCTGTCGATCTTCCATGCGCCCTGTGCCCGAGAGATCCGGCACTGTCTACGCACCATCTGTATTCCTCCAGGCATGTGTCAGCTGACCTCAGGGAGCCGTTGGCTCAGGTGTCGGCGGCGGCACCAGGCACGCTGTGCTGTGCCCGTCAGCGTGCCTGGTGGTTGCCTCCCAGGAGTAGCAAGTGCGTTGCTGCATGAACCGCACCCACCTCCCTGGGACGCACAGCAGTCCATTGAACGCCTCACTAGGCAGGCCCAGCGAGCTCTCGGGACGCCCAGTTGCGAAGACAGAAGCGCCAGTTCCCGGCGTGCGTGCCTTCACTTGACCCACCGAGTGCTGCCACGAGGAGATGTGCGCCGATAACGCCAAGGCCTTGCTCGCCGAGCCGAAGGCAGCGCGAAATGGCCCGTTCTTCCCGCGCCGCGTTTGCGCTGCTGCTGGCATTCAGCTGGATGGTGAGAACCTGGGCGTGCGCTGTGCATTGCGGGAGAGGCACTGCCGCAGCCAAACGCGCCGCCTGCGCGCGCCGGCGCCGGCGCCGCCGCTCTGCCGCCGGTGCCCGCTGGCAACACCGCCCCCGTTATAATATTCTTTGCAGGCCGCTGCAGCGCCTCCTGCCTTCCCACCACCAAGCGGCATGAAGGCAGCAAGATCTCCACCGCCACCTGCACCTGACATCAAGGCAGAAGAGGACGGCGCCATCGTGCCTCTCCCATTGTGAGCGCCGCCAGCTCACCGTGCGCAGCAGCACCCACGAGTGCCCGCCCACCTGCCTGCCTAGCATTTCTTCGACCCTCCACCAACCTGCAGGTTTGCCAGCAGGGGCGTCGCGCGTGCCGCCGCGGCCAGCGACGGCGCCGCCAGTGCCTGCGTTGACGACGGGCTCGAGTGCGCCTGCGCTCGAGCTGCCCTCTTCATCTCCCCAACCTTGCTAGCCATACGGTCCCCCGCCCACTGGACCCCCAAAGTCGAGGCCGCCTACCGCAGCACCATCGCCCGCCTCTCGCCCGGTGAGCTGGGTGCTGGGAGCTGCGCGCGCCTGGGTGCCTGCCTCCCCGCCGCGCACAGCTGCCGCCACCTGCTGCCTGCAAACCACCCCATCTACAACAAATCGAAACCTCCCCCACCCCCCCATCTGCACCTCTCCCCGCAGGCGCCACCGCCGCCCTGAAGGGTCTAGAGCCAGAGGATGGTGCCCAGGCGGTGCACACCGTTGTGCTCTTCCCCGGTCCAGTCGCCACCGGCATGGCCGCGGCACGTGACCTGCAGCTCAAGATGCTGGCTGAGGACGCGGGGCAGCACTTTGACGAGCACATCTTCGGAGAGGCGCACCTGGAGTCGGTGTCTGCGCCCTTCCTGGTGAGGTGCAGAGGCGGGGGTGGCGGCCCAGCCCTGCTGCTCAGCCCACAGCCCACCTGATCACACCACCTCTCCCTGCCTGCCACACCGCCTCGAGCGCACCGCCCCTCCTTCCCAACCAACCCACCGCCAGGCCGATGGCTGGGGGGAGCCGCTGAGGTTTGCTGGATCTGCCACCACAACCACCGGAATGGTCTCCGTCGCGTTTTACGACTTTGCGCCCAGCCAAGTGACGAGGCAGCTCAAGGCCAAGTATGTGGAGGCCATCAAAGCAGCGCTGCCAGGTGCGGGTGCCTGCCCGGTGGTGGGTGCTGCTGGCAAGTGGCCAGCGGTGGCTGCATGCGTGGCGCAGCACCTGCGAGGACAACAGCCCAGTGCCGCAGCGCTCGCCCCTTGCACCAAGGCCCTCCCCTCCCCGTGCGCTCCTGATGCAGGCGCCAGCGTTGATTTTACAACCCACATCGTCGGCGGAAGCTGGAAGTCCGCGGCTGGCGGCGCCGCCGCAGGTGCGCAGTCCAATGCAAGCGCCGCCAAGAGCGCCCCCTTGGAGGTGCCCCACCCGCCTCTCCCACTGCCCTGTCCCGCCCAGCTCAGCCGCCCACCTGATCCGCCCCTCCGTCTCCGTTCCCTGAACCTGCAGCGGGCATCGCTCACGCCAAAGAGGCCAAGCTTGTGATGAACACAGAAATCGTCGGCGCCAGCCGTGCCGCTCTCGCCACCCTGCTCAAGAGCATCAGTGACCACCCTGGCAGCGTGTTCCACCACGATGTGGTGGGTGGAGGGCTGGGCGGGTGGGTTGGTGGGTGGACGGGCGGGCGGGGAGGCAGCTTCACCTGACCAAGGACTGCTGCACGCCTTGCCGCACCCCAGCCACACGCAGCTCCTGGTGCCCTGCCGCGCTCACCAACCCTGCGGTGCACTGCATGCTGATGCTGTACTGAACCGTCCCCTTGGCTCCCCCAACCTCCCCCACCTCCCTTCAGTTCAAGAACATGCGCACTGAGGGTGGACTGTGTGTGCGCCCTGTGCCCACGCGTGACTACTTGTCTCCCTGCGAAGGTTCGTGGGCAAGCCTCGCCCTGCCTCCTCCCTCTCCCTCGCCGCCGCCACCCAGCCCAAGCCCGCCACCGCCATTCCCCATGCCGCCTCCCCCACGCCCAAGCCCGCCACCACCCAGCCCATCCCCACCTCCGCCCAGCCTCTCTCCGCCGCCTCCCTCTCCTTCACCCCCACCACCAAGCCCCTCACCGCCCCCTCCCTCCCCCTCACCGCCCCCTCCCTCCCCCTCACCGCCCCCTCCCTCCCCCTCACCGCCACCTCCCTCCCCCTCACCGCCACCTCCCTCTCCCTCGCCGCCACCACCCAGCCCAAGTCCATCGCCGCCACTCCCCTCGCCGCCTCCCCCACGCCCAAGCCCGCCACCACCCAGCCCCTCACCGCCCCCTCCCTCCCCCTCGCCGCAACCGCCCAGCCCGCCAACCCCACGCCCGCCATTCCCGCACCCGCCGCCGCCGCCACCCCCAAGCCCCAAGGTCTACGCCCCTGGAGATCGGAACTCGTCTGCAGGTGAGGGGAGCCGGGGGAGCCGGGGGAGGGGAGGGCCGGGGAGGGAGGGAGGGGGTCGATCAAGCCGTGCAGCCCGGGCACGGTCTGCGTGTGACAAGCCCTGCCTTGCACCCTGCCATCCACATCTTGCTGCAGGCGCCGCCACCAACTTTGCGCTCGGCAAGCCAGTCACCGTGTCCACCTCCTCCCAGCAAGACGCGTGGCGCATCACCGACGGCAACGACAACACGGCGTGGCAGTCGGGTGCGCTTTGCTGCACAGGGGCGGGGCGGAGCTGGCGGCTGCACTGTGCAGCTGAACACATCCCTTTGTTGCATTCAGGCGCGTGCTGACTGTGTGGGGCCCACGTGCCTCCTCGCCTCCTTGCTCCGACCTTGCGCCCACGTGCACCCCCCTCCCCACATCACATCAACAGATGCCTGCTGGCCGCTGGGGTACACTTCACGAGACGACATGAACCCAATCAAGGGCCGCTGCGCTGCGGCACCCACCGCCTGCACCGCCTCCGCCGGCAGTTCCCTGCTGGCCAATGCAACAGATGGCAGCGGGTACACGAAGGCGCTGGTCAGCCTGCCGGCAGGGGTGCCAGCGGGCGCTGCCGGAGCGTGGCTGCGTGTGGCGCTTCCGGAGGCGGCACGAGTGGAGACGGTCAGCGTGAGGGCGTTTGGCTCGGAGCCGCTGCAGGTCGTCCTGATCAGGGTGAGTAATTGAAGGGGGGGGGAAGGTGTGTTGCTTGGGTGAGCACCCGCGAGGTGGCGACGCCTGCTGCAGGTGCGCACAGGTGAGGGGCATGCTGCGCCTGTTGTGCACCCACGCTGGTCGTTCCCCTTGGCATGCCGCCTGCCCAACCGCCCACGGGGCGCTCCCCACTCCTGCCTGCATCCCACCCCATCAGGCTGGCGGCGACAACGCCACCGCCCTCACCGTGCCGCTGCCCGCCGAGAACTTCAACTGGGCGCACGCTGCTGGCGTGTGGGAGGGCGTGACGGCGGTGGTGGTGCAGTCGGCCGCTGCCTTCAGCCTCACAGAACTGGCGGTGCAGAGTGGAGAGTGCCAGCACTGGGCTCAGGTGGACATGGGCGACACGCACAGCGTGGGCCTGCTGCGGTGAGTGTGAGGGGGTGCGTGGCTGGCGTGGTGTGGTGGGGAGGCAGGCAGCGCGGGCGGCCAGCGGCTCGGCACGAGCGCAGCAGCACTTTTGATGCGGGGCATCCGAGGCAGCAAAGGGATTGACATGGCTTGCCTGCCCCTCGCTGAGCGACCACTCGTTGTGCCCTCCATCAAACAGGGTGCGCTTTTGGAGCATGGCAGCAGAGACCACCTGGCTGGACATGTCCACCGACAACGAAACTTGGGACACAGTGGAGGTGTGCACAGGAGGGGGGAGGGGTGCAGGGCGCTCGCTGCTCGCTGCGGGCAACTGACAGCCACGTGCGCCCACGTGCCTGCAGCTTCAACCGCCTTTGTTGTGCCACCCCTCCCCTCCTGCAGTCTTTCATGTCGTCCACCCTGCCCGCTGTGGAAGTCTGGCTGGACAGCCTCACGCCGGTAGGGCGCATGCTTGTGCTGTGCTTCTTGTGTTTCCATATCGACCCCTAGGGGCCTGGCCTGGCTGAGGCTGGAGGGACGCTGCGCTGCCTGGCAGACCGTGCTTGGCAACGGTGCCGCTCGCTTCGGGTTTGGTCACGCAGCGACCGCGCCTCCTGCTCTCCCCCTGTGTGACCTACAGATGCGGTATATCCGGCTGCGCCACCTAGTCACCAACCGCACCGATAACCTGAAGCCGTACGTTTGGGACATTCAGGCGTATGGCCAGATCGGAAGGTGGGCAGCCCTCTGATGCCTTTCTCCACAGCCCAGTCAGACCGGTCGTGCAGTTCGCTGAATGCTTACGAGGCGCGTGCACCGGCACCCCTCCCAACAAGACTGCCCCCAGAGTCTGCTGACAAAAGCCGGCTGTACATACTTCAGTCATCACTGAACACGAACGCCGCGCCTGCCCCCTCCAAAGATCCCAGCCGCCCGGTTCCGCAGCTGCACGCTGTCCGGCTCCTCTCTTTCTTCTGCCTCATCTCTGTTGCTCATTACAACTTGGCAACGGATGCTTGCCCATAACCCCGTTACTCCCGCTTGCCCTGAACCAACAAGTTATGCTGCCTGATTCCAAGTTCCTATCCCAGTAGCCAGCCCGTGCTACCTCTCCTTTGTGACATTCTTTATGTAACGAAATTATTTACTTGCCAGCGGTGTGGCTGGCAGTCTTGCAGACGAGGCCTCTTGTCCGACTTCATAGGCGGCGCAGGCGTTGCTGTTCCACGCGACCGCCAGCAGAGTGGGTCAGCTCGAGTGATAACATGAGCCACACCCACCGGACGGGCCTGCGCCTGTGTTTGCACCTTTCGGGCGCACGCGGGTGCAGAGAGACAGACACTCGAATCGTCGTGCCATGGCTGCGGTGCGCTGCGGCAGCGGTGCGACCGCGGCACGAGCAGGGCGCCCATCTGACACTGCGGCTTTGCAGCTGTCACTGCGCAAACTGCACTTACTCCTGTAACCTTTACCGGGCACATTTGTGTGATCAGCAAGGAGCGCAGGAATGGGAATGCCGCGACTAGTATAACCATTGACGTGACCCGCTGACGAGGCGCCGCCGCTCACGCTGCATGCTTGCCACCCGCGCTCCAGGCCACCTCTTGCCTTCCCGCTGCCCACCAGACCCTCGACAGGCTGCCAGACTCCGCTTGCGAGTGACGGAGCGCAAGTCCGACAGCCCATTCTCTGGCCTCCGCTCCCAGGTGCGCTGAGCTGCGTCCAGTGCATTTTGGAGCCTCTGCAGACTGACGACCGCCGAGAAGTTTGGCGGCAGCCTACATGCTGGCCTCGCGGGCGACCCGATCGTGTTCTTTCCGGGACCCGGGGCGCGTGTCAGCGCGGCTCGAAAGCATCTTGGAGCCGAGAGAGGCGCCGCGCTGTGTCCCGCTCCTCTGGCTGCAGGTCTCGCCGCCGCCGCTTGTGGCGCCGCCTGCTCACTACCCGACTCGGCGGTGGTGGCCCTCGCAATGCCGCCCACCACTCTGCTCGAGGTGCAAGGAGGCGTGGCTGTCATCACGCTCAGCAACCCGCCAGTCAATGCGCTGCACCCTGATGGTGAGCCTGCCGGCCCGCGCGCAAAGGGCAGGGCACGCAGGTTGGGTGCGCTTGGGGCCGGCGGGCGTGTGCGGCTCCGACGGACGGCGGCGCCGCAAACGCACCGCGGCTCTCTGCCCCCCCTCGTGCGCAGTGCTCTCGTCGCTGTTCAACCACGCCCGCGAGGCACAGGCGAGCCCACATGTGAAGGCCATCGTGGTGACGGGCGCAAACGGTGGGGCAGGGGGCGGCTGCGGGTCGGGGGGTGCTGCTTCACCTCAACCCACCCTTCCAGACGAGGTGTGGACTCGTTTGACAAGATGTGATGTTAGCCTGCCAGCCTTCTCGTCAAAGGCCGCTGTGGCGAGGTCGCATGCGGTGGGGCGGTGGGGCGGGGCGGGGCGGGGCGCTCCCGCTCGGCCAAGCCTGCGTGCCCCCCGCACCCTGCGCCCCCAGCGCCGCTGCGCCCGCTCCGACTGCTCACACCCGCACTCTGCTGAGTGCAGGCCGCTTCTGCGCCGGGTTCGACATCAGCCAGTTCCAGAAGGGCGGCGGCGGAGGCATCGACAACAAAATCAACGAGGCCTTCTGCGACGTCATCGAGTCGGGGCCCAAGCCCACCGTCGCCGCCGTGGCGGGGCTCGCGCTGGGCGGCGGCTGCGAGCTGGCGCTGGCCTGCAACGCGCGCGTGTGCACGCCAGGCAAGCGCTCAAGGGGCGAGCGTGGGGCGAACTCTGCACAGCGGGCAGGGTGGGTGGGCGTTGTGGTCTCCCCGCGGGGCGGGGAGGCGGCGGCGGAGCACGCAGGAGGAGCCTCGCGTCTGTGCTGCTGCCCCGTGCCGTGCCCTCGACGCCCCCCTCCCCCCACCCCCACCCTGTGGCATCTCCCCGCAGGCACCTCCTTTGGCCTGCCGGAGCTGACGCTGGGCATCATCCCCGGGTTTGGGGGCACACAGCGCCTGCCGCGCGCGGTGGGGCTGCAGAAGGGGGTGGAGATGATGCTGACAAGCAAGCCCATCAAGGCGGGTGGCCTGGGGGCCCGGGGTCGGGGTTGGTTGGTTGTGGTTAAGGTTCTCCTGACAGGGGTCGCTGCAGGGCTCTGGGTTTCTTAACCAGTCAAGCCCATCCAGGCAGGAGCAGCAGGCTGTCCACTCGTCAGCGCGGTCGTCCTCGCGACAGCGGCCTCGGCGCTGCAGCAGCACGAGGTCGTGCGTGCCGCGGATGCGGCGGGGAACGCGCTGGCAGCGCGCCGGCGCGCGCGCCAGCGGTTGCAGAGCCCAGTGTGTGTGCAGGGGAGCTGCAGAGGGCTTGCAGTAGGGGGCTGCAGCAAGGGGTTGAACTGTGCGCAAGCCAATCAAACTTGCTCTGCGCTGTGCCCACCGCAGGACAAGGAGGCGGCGCAGCTGGGCCTTGTGGAGGAGGTGGTACCTCCCGAGCAGCTGCTGGAAGCTGCCAAGCGCATGGCCCTGGACATGGCGGGTGCGTGGGTGGCTGGGCGCGTGGCGCACGCCGACCGGTGTGGTCGGGGCTGGCAGCAGGGCAGAAAGAGGGCCGGCAGCCGCCCGCGGCCTGCTGTCAGACCTGCTGCTGCCAGCCTGGTGCGCTGCCTGCTGCCTGCCGCCTGCCGCCTTTGTGCCCCGACCCCGTGCCTGCCTCCTGCCACGGTCTCTCACGTGCCTGTAGCCGGCAGGCGCGCGCGGGTGCAGGTGCTGTACCGCACCGACAGGCTGGAGCCGCTGGGCCAGGCGCTGGCTGTGCTGCAGTTTGCGCGCGCGCAGGTGCGGTGCAGTTTGCGCGCGCGCAGGTGGTGTGCGCACACGGTGCCGTCGGCGACTAGCTTCGCGTAGACGCCCTCCGCACCAGCCACGGCGTCTCTCGTGCTGCTCCGTTTCGCCGAGCAGGCGGGCCGCCAGCAGCACCATCACTTCAGCCTGTACCTCGGGGCACCTGCCTCCCTCCCAGCTGGCCATCACCCCCTGCTGCCTCCGTCTGTGCAGGCCGCCAAGCAGGCGCGCCACCTGCAGCACCCCCAGCTGTGCCTGGATGCCATCCAGCACGGCGTGGAGCACGGCGGGCGCGCTGGGCTGGTCAAGGTAAGGGAGGCGGCTGTTCGTGCTGCCAGTGGGTGTGTGCCTGGGTGCTGTAGTGTGGCGTGGAGCACGACGGGCGCGCTGGGCTGGTCAAAGTGAATGGGGAGGGAGTGGGCGCTTTCCGGCGGCAGCTGCCCTGGGCGCCCGCAGTCCTCATGTACCCCTCTCATCCCCGCCCCCCCCTGTCCATCCCTCGCTTCTGTACCTGCAGGAGGGCCAGTGCTTTGCGGCGGCGGCGGCCCTGGACACCCACAAGGCCCTGGTGCACATCTTCTTCGCGCAGCGCTCCACCAAAAAGATCAAGGGTGGGTGGGTGGCAGTGGTGTGTGTATGTGTGGTGTGTGTGTGTGGTGGTGGGTGGGTGGGTGCAGGGGCGTGGTGGGGGGTGTGGTGGGGGGTGGCAGCGCTAACTACAATTTCGTGGTTGTAGAGGGAGATAGGGCGCAGGGGTGCTTGGAGTGGTGCACATCTTCTTTGCGCAGTGCTCCATCCGTCGCCAGCCTGCGTGCGCGCCCCGTCGAGCGCGCGGCCGTGCGTGGCGGCACTGTACCCGCTCCGCCGCACCCTCACACACGCACCGCTGCCCCCCGCTCGCAGGCGTGACCAACGCCGGCCTGCGCGCGCGCCCCGTGAAGCGGGTGGCCGTGCTTGGTGGTGGCCTCATGGGCAGCGGCATTGCCACCGCCTGCGTGCTGTCTGGCATCGATGTGCTGCTCAAGGAAGTGAACCAGAAGTTCCTGGATGTGAGCCTGGTTGTTGCCACTTGTTGTTTTCCGTGTCGTTGTTTTGTCTTCAGGTTGTTTTCAGCACAAAAATCACACAATCATGAACGCCCATGCGAGTCGTCCGTCTTGTCCTGCTCTGGGTCATCTCTGTCCGCCTGTTGGTTTATTGGTACGCCGCGCACAGCAGGCATGCAGCGCCGCACTCTGTGCGTCACACGTGGCATCTTTCTACCCCTCCAACTTGCAGGCCGGCATGGGCCGCATCCAGGCCAACCTGGCCAGCCGGGTCAAGAAGGGACGCATGAGCGAGGGCGCGGCGCAGGCGGCGATGGCGCGCGTCAAGGCGCGCGCCGGGGGGCGTGCCGTGCGTGCCGCGCGTGCCGCGGCCCGGCTGTCGGGGCAGCCGCCCTTGGCCCGCCCCCGCCCTGCCTGCCTACTGCCGCGCGTCCTAGGCTCCTCCTCTTGCCCGTGTTGCACGTTGCAGGGCACTTTGGACTACAAAGATTTCGGTTCTGTGGAGATGGTGGTCGAGGCGGCCATCGAGGACCTGAAGGTCAAGCAGGGCATCTTTGCCGACCTGGAGCGCGCCTGCCGCAAGTGAGGCTGCTGCTGTGCTGTTGGTTTGGGCGTGGGTGTGCATCCGGCCTCCCTTGTGTGCCCGAGGTTCGGGGGGGGGGGGCGGCGCGGGGGGGGGGGGGGGGGGGGGGGGCATCAAAGGCACGCAGCGCATCTTGTCCGCGTGGCTGCTGCGTGCGCCTGGCCTCACCTCCTCAACCAAAGCGGCCCCGCTTGTGTTCCTGCAGGGACGCCATCCTTGCCACCAACACCTCCACAATCAACATTGAGCTTGTTGGGGCCAAGACCACCTGCCCAGGTGCGCCCCGCTGCACTGTCGAGGCTTACAGGGGCTTCCCGGGGAAGAGGCAGATGGTCACACACTGCACACAGCCCGCAGTGTTGGGCTGCAAAGCAGGCACGCGCGCTGCGGCCAGAGGTTTGCAACACGCTTCCCGTGTGCGCTGTACGCTCACACGCATCTCCAGCCCCTGCTGCCCGCCCCGCCCCCGGTGCTTTCAGACCGGGTGATTGGCGCTCACTTCTTCAGCCCCGCCCACGTCATGCCGCTGCTGGAGATCGTGCGCACCGACCGCACCTCCAAGCAGGTGCGTGTGGTTGCTGCGGGGCGGGTGAACGCACGCTGCAAACATGCAAAGCGCTTCATCGGCCAGGCCTGCCCGCCCGCCCGCCCGCCCGCCTCCCCGCCTGTCTGCGTCCCGTCTGCCTGCGTGCAAGCCGGCTGGACTCACACGCGCTGCAGTCCCTTCCTCGCAGCTTCCCCGCACAATGAAAGCAGCGCGGGCGACTCCCCCCAAGCCTTGCACGTCTCCCTTTTCCCCCAACCAGATGCATCTCCCCCCCCCCCTCCCCTTCTCGGCAGGTCATCCTGGACACCCTCGAGTTTGGGTCTAAGATCAAGAAGACCCCGGTGGTGGTGGGCAACTGCACCGGCTTTGCCGTCAACCGCGTGTTCTTCCCCTACACCCAGGCGGGTCCCATACTTTGTTCTTGCATACACATACTTTGTTCTTACATACCTTTCAGTCTTCCCTTTGCCCCACATGGGCATGGGGGGGGGGGGGGGGGGGGGGGGGGGGGCGGGCGCGCTTGTCAGCTGCTGTGGGTTGGCTGGCGAGGCTTTGGGGGCGTGGACGCACGGCCCGGTGCGTGCGCAGGCGTGCGCGTGCCCGCCCCCCGCCCCCGCTGCATGCGTGCCTGTCCTGACGCCTGCGCGCGCGCGGCTGCCCGTCGTGCAGGCCGCCTGCATGCTGGTGGACCTCGGGCTGGACCCCTACCGCATCGACGCCGCCGTTGCCGGGTTCGGCATGCCCATGGGCCCCTTCAGGTGTGGGGCAGCGCCGCCTTGCCAGGGCGTCTTTTGGGGTGGGGGGGATGCAAGGCGAGAGGTCGGGGATCGCGGGGCCACGCGCGCGGGCAGCCGCACGCGGGCAGCCGCACGCGCTCCCGCCCGCCGCTGAGCCTGCTGCCCGCCTGCCCCCCCCCGCCCGCGCAGGCTGAGCGACCTGGTGGGCGCCGACATTGGACTGCACGTGGGCATTAACATCATAGAGTCCTTCCCCGACCGGGTCTACCCAGCCCGCATCATCCAGATGCTCAACCAGGTACTGCTAATGCTGGTGCTGCTGCCGTGATGGTACTGCCATGTGAGGGTGGAGGGGCCAGGCATCCGCCCGCCAGCACGCGGCTCTCCTGCCTGCCCGCTTGTCCTGCACGCGACCCGTCGAGTGCGTGCGTGGTCGAGCCTCCGCTGCAGCAGCAATGGCGAGTCAGCTTCCGGGCCCAAGGGTGCGTTTCCCTCTCTGCTCCGGCGCCTGCGCCGCCGACCCCGCCACCCCTCCCTGCCTCCCCCCCCCCTCCTGCCAGCGCGGCCGGCTGGGAGAAAAGAGCGGCGCGGGTTTCTACAAGTACGGCGCGCGCCGCCGCGCCGGCCCCGACCCGGACCTGGCGCCGATTGTGCAGGAGTCGCGGCAGGTGGGTCTTCAGTCTTTCAGTTTAACTAGGGAGGCTGTGCTCGGAGTGCGAATGCTGGCGGAGCCCTCGTCAAGAGGCTGGCGTTGGCTGTTGAGGAGCCCATGTTCAGGAGCCTGGGCAGGTGCGCCCCCCAGATTGCGCTTCCCGTTGGTTGTCCAGCATTAGTTATATGAGCAGCACCCGACCGCATCTGCGCCCTCCGCCTTCCCTGCCGGTGCAGGCGGCGGGGCTGATGAAGGGTGAGGCCCCCAAGATGAGCACCCAAGACATTGTGGAATTCATCTTCTTCCCCGTCGTCAACGAGGGCTGCCGCGTGATCGACGAAGGTGCGCCGTCGGGAGGGCCGCCTGCGACGCGAGAGGGAAGGCGCAGCACCGCGGGTGGGCGGCGGGCGGGCCGCGGCACTGCGGGCGCCGTGGCGGGCGTCGCGGCAGCGGCGCCGGCAGCCCAGCAGGCTGACGCCTCCCCCCTCCCGGGTACCCCTGGCAGACATTGTTGACAAGGCGGCGGACCTGGATGTGGCCATGGTCATGGGCATGGGATTCCCCGCATTCCGCGGCGGCCTCATCTTCTGGGCAGACCTGGCAGGGGCAGGTGCGCTGCCCCTGCCCCTGCCCTGCCGCCGCCGCCGCCGCTCGCCGCTCGCCTTCGGGAGCGAAGCGCGCAGCGTGCCACCTCCAGCGCTGTGCCTCCCCGCTGGTGCTTGGACGCCTCGCCAACCTGTCTTTGCCTCTGCTCCCTGCCCACCCTCCTCGCCCCCTCTGCTGCCTGCCACAGACTACATCTGCAAGCGCCTGGACGGCTGGGCGCAGCAGTTTGCGGGCGCAGGCCTGGAAGGCTTCTTCAAGCCCTGTGCCTACCTGCAGGTGGGGCGCCCGGCACGCAGCAGCCGCACGCCTGGGCGCTTACCGCACAGCAACGCGCCCGGCGCTGCGCTGCGGCTGTGTGTTGCGTAGCTGCGTGGACACCTGACCGTGTCCTGCGGCACCCCTGCCCCTCCTCCGCCCACTCCCTTCCCTGCTCCACTGCTCTCATCCCTGTCCCGCGCACTCACACCCCATGCCACCCGCAGGCGGCCGCCCAGCGCGGCACCAAGCTGTCGGCAGGCAAGGGCGCAGCGTCGCGGATGTGAGCGGCGGCGCGGGTGCAAGGCAGCGAGGGAGCTGCGGGGCGGAGAGCCTGGTGCCTGGCTTCGGCGCCTGTGCCGCGCTTTGCCGCGCATGCGGCACACCCTTTTTGGCGGAGGTGGCGTGGTGCATCACTCGCCCCGCACCTCACCTCACCTCGCATCGTTTTTTGTTTTTGGTTTGCACTAGCGCACCCCCCCTCTTCATGCCCCCAGTTTTGCGTAGCGACCCCTCATGAACCCCAACAGTTTTCACTCGTCCTCCGCCAGTATGCCTCTGGTAGTGTACACCAGCCCGCCCCGTCGAGGCCTTGCGCACCGCCGTTTTGGTCGGGGTGTTCCCACATGTAGCGTCCAGTGTAATGCGCGTAGCGTGCAGTGAAGCCGCACGTCAGCGCTGAGCCGGCAGGGCGGCCGCAGGCTGCCATCATTTCATGCAGCTTAGTATTTGATTACACAGCCGCGGGCGAAGACCGGTGCTGACGCCGCCGCCGTTGCTGCTGCTTGCACGGGCGCCAGGCACTGGGCCAGTTGCAGAATGAGGAGTAGAGGATCGGAGCAATGAGCAATTCGCAATTGTCAAGGCGGTACATGTCAGCAGAGCAGGAGGCATGTCAGTTGGCGGTAGGAGGCTGCCTGCTTGGTTTCTAGAGGTGTTGGGCAGCAGCAGCAGCCTGCATGGGACGGCAACAAGCCAGCCAGCCAGCCAGCCAGCCAGCCAGCCAGCCAGCCAGCCAGCCAGCCAGCCAGCCAGCCAGCCAGCCAGCCAGCCAGTCAGTCAGCCAGCCAGCCAGTCAGTCAGCCAGCCAGCCAGCCAGCCAGCCAAGAGAGCCAGCCAGCCGACCTTGCTGCAGTACCAGCAAGGTATCAACACCGGCAAGGTCGGCGTCACAAGAAGCCGAAGGCCGAGAGGCCGGTGAAGCTGCCGGGCGGCGGCGCTGGCCCCGCCAGCCATCCAGCCATGTCTAGCTGCTGGTGCTGCTGGTGCTGGTGCTGCTGGTGCTGGGGCTCCTGCTGGGGCTGCTGCTGCTGCTGGTATCGCTGCTGCTGCTGGGGCTGCTGCTGGAGCTGCTGTGCCAGCAGCGATCCCGACAGCAGCGGCTGCGAGAACGCTGGCATCGGCGGCGGCGTGCCCAGCCGCTGCCCCCCGCCCAGCTGCTGCAGCTGCGCCTGCAGCGCCGCGAGCCGCGGGTCGGGTGCTGGCGGCGGCTGCGCCCCCGCCTGCGCTGCTGCCTGCTGCGGCGGACCCACCGCCGGCAGCGCCGCGCCTGCCGCCCAGCTGCCGTTGGCCCCTGCAGCTGCCAGCTTGACCTGGCAGGAGGGGCAGTACCAGACAGGCGCCGCCTCGATCGCCGCCGCCGTGCTGCCGCAACACTCGGGTGAAACCACTCCTTGCAGGCATCGCACTGCAGCGGGCAGGAGGGCGCACGAGGCTAGCACACAAGTCGTCGGCGAGCCGGGTGGGCAGGGGGCGCAGCACCACGCCGCCACGCGCCGCGCTCGCCGCCCAAGCACCGCCCGCCACCCGCCTGCCTGCCTGCTCGGCCCCAGCGCCCCGCGCGCCCCCCCCCCCCCGCCCCCCCGCCGACCTGCGACATGGGTCGGTCTGGGTTCTCTGGCTGCTTGCAGGTGCAGTGCACGACCACGGTCTCTGGGGAGAAGGTGCGGGTCTTCAGGTTGAAGTGGAACCGAGAGTAGTAATCCTGTGGTCAGAGCAGCAGCGGGGCCAGAGGGGGGGGGGGGGGGGCCCATGAGCGGGCTGGGCAGCCTGCCGCACTAGCCTGTTTGATTGACGTTGACCAAGTCGCAACATCCGACATGCCCCACCCCCTCCCACCGCCGCCGCCGCCGCCGCCGACGGGCCACATTCGCGGCGCCTGTCACGGGCGCGCTGTGAGGAGCACGGACAGGACCGGACAAACCAAAGGCCATGTGCGGGCAAGAAGGTGCAGCTTAGGAGCCCAGCCGCCTGCGCACCTGCGGCCGCACCACCTGCAGCCAGGCTGTGCACTCCAGGCTGTGCACCTCGCAGCGCCCCAGCGCCGTCTCGCTGTGAATCTGAGCAGGGTGGGTGGGGGCGCCCGGGAGCGGTTTGGTTACGGCCCTGAGCACCGAGCAACCGCTGCTGCCGTGGCGGCTGGGGAGGGCTGGCAGCGGTGCAGGCAGCGCACCGAGGGCCCCCTCCCAACCCTCTTCCTTGCAGCCCTTCCAGCTGCATCAAGGTGGGCTGCTGAAGGCACCAGATGTACCGTTGCAGGCGGCAGGTGCGCTGTTGCAGGCAGCGCGTCCCGCAACGTGCGCGCCTGCCGCGCTCGTCGGCTGGCTGGCTGGTTGCACTCGCTGGAGCGGAATGCATGCGCACGTCCCCGGCTTGGATGCAAGATTCGAGTTGTGGGGAGAACGCGGGGGGCCACTCACCACGACGCGATGGTCGCTCACGTACAGCTCCTGCTCTCCGTGGAAGCTCTTGCGGCCCCCGGGGATGCCTGTTCGGACACAGGTGGGGCAGAGGGGTGCCTGCTAAGACGCACACACACACACGGGGAGGCGAGGCGTCACCGCAGCAGCATGTCGAGGCAGCGCCATGCGCCGGCGGGCTGCGATCAGGCGCCACAGCCAGCGCGTGGCGGGCGGCGGCTCCTGCACACCAGGGATGTCCCTCGCCTCCCTCCCGGGCTCGCCGCGGCCGCTGCCTAGCCGCGTGCGGGCTGCCACCGCGGCCCCCCTCTCCAACCCCTGGCAGCGTCTCCAGGAGCGGCGGCGTGAACGACCACCAGTTCAGGGAGCATGTGCTGACCCACCTGGATCTTCTGGTCGGTAGTACCACTGCACAGTGCACCTGCAGGGGCAGTGGACGCGTGACGGGAGGTTCACGGGCATTCCGTTGCCGGTGGCGCGCTTACGCGGGCCGTCCAGGCTGCACAGCGGCTGGGAACCTCCCACCAAGCGGCGCGTGCTGCCTGCACTGGTGGGTGGTTCCGCGGCAGGGGTGGCAGCACGCAGCCATGCAGAACCGCAGGCTCGCGCGGGCGGCGCCGGCGCCCTCTGTAAGCCGGCGGTGCCAGGGAGCTGCAGCCTCCCCTCAACTGCCAGGCCTACCCAGCCGCCCGGCACTCACTGGTAGCCGCCATTCTCGTCATCTGCGTCTAGCCGTTGCAGCTTTGCGATGAACGGCGTGGTGTTGTGGACATCCCTGTGCAGCCGGGCGGGGGGGACACACTGCGGAGGTGGAAAGGCGGGCCTGGAGGCGCACGGGGGAGGCGCAGGGGATGGCACGGGGCGGCGCCACGCACGCAGGAGGCGCGTGGTGCCCTGGCAGCGAACCACGCGGCCAGACAGCACAACAGCCAGCCTTGTAGGCTCACCCCTCAGCCCGCACGAAGCAGCTGTCACCGACTGCACGGCAGAGAGCGACACACGGTGTGGCTGGTTGGCGGCTGAGGCCAGACGGCGACGCCACGGAGGCGGGTGGCACTGCACCGTCGCCCTGGGGCGGGGGCTGCTAGACCCCTCCAAGCTGCTGGCCGTCAGTCCGATCCCACTCAGCAGCACCTGCGATGCATCCGGCGGTGCAGCAGGCTCAACAGAAGGCGCAGGCGCAGCGGGAGAGGGCCGCCCACCTTTGAGCCGGTCGCCCAAGATGTCTATGTAGGGCGGCATCCGCAGGTGCTCCGTACGGTAAACAGCTATTAATAAGCGCCAGTGGTGGTGCGGCAAGCCTCCACAGCGCACGGACGAGAATGAACAGCGCCACAAGGGCTTGCGCCCTCTTCGTGCGAGTCGCAAATGCAAGCAGCGCGCCTGGAGGCGGAGAAGAGTCGAAAGTTCCGGCTCATGGCACACAACCCCCATCAGGAACACAGCATGTTGGGTGCAGCGCTCCTGTGTGCTCCTTTCGCTCTGCAGGTCTCGCCAGCTGCTCAGCATCCCTTGTCACACTTCCTGCAGCGCCATCACAGCGGACAGCTTGCGCCAGAGCGCTCGCACTCAAACGCGCAGCGGCCAGGCGGGCCTTTAGCAGCAGCGCAGCCTCCGCGATGGCGCCGGAGCAAGCAGGTGAGAGCTCAGAGCGCTGCCGGTGCGCTTGCTGCAACGCCAGGTTTGCCGCCGCCTGTGCCCGTCTGCTCGGCGCGCCGCCGCCGTTCGACCGCTGCCCGCCCGCCCGCCCTGCAGGTCCCGGGCCGATGGCCACCGACTTTACAAACATGGGGGTGCAGGATATGATGAAGCTGTACTACTGTGAGCTGCAGCGAGTGGGCAGCAGCGCTGGGCAGAGGAGGGCAGCGGCAGGAGCCCACCCGCCCGCGTGCCGGCCTTGCGGACCGCCCTGCTGCTTTGCCTTGCTGCCTCGCAACCCCCCCCCCCCTGCTTTGCCTTGCCGCCTCGGATCCATCCTGCGCATCCACATGCCGCTGCCCTGCTGTCTTGCCCTGCCCCGCCTGCAGCCCGGCTGTTCCCCCACCAGGAAATGTACAAGTGGCTGGCGTATGGCAACGGTGAGCCGGGGTGATGGGGGGGACAGACAGGCAGGGCAGGGATGTCTCAACTGATGTGTTGCCAAGCATGGTGCCCCTTGTCGCATTACAGCAGACCGCCGCTGCTGCTGTTCCTGCCGCCGCCGTCCCACGCCCGTCGACGCCCCCCCCCCCCCCGCCTTGCTTCCCCGCCTCCCCGCCCGCCCGCAGACGGCAAGCACCCCCGCAGCGACGCCGGCTACTTCCAGCGCCGCGAATTCTGCTTCACCCTCGACGGCGACATCTTCGTGCGGTACCAGTCCTTCAAGGTGGGTTGGCAGGTGCAAGTTTGGGGATTTGTGAGCGAGCGAGGAGGGTGTGGGGCGGTGGCATGCCGAGGCGTTGCACGCGCGGCGCAAACCCCGGCTCGTGTGCGTTGCTGCCCCCGCCGGCGCCGCGCAGGGCGCTCGTTCGTTCATTCATGCATGCATCGAGCCGCACGCATCAAGCAGTAGTGCATGCGTGCGTTCATGCACTCGTTCATGCGTTTCTCGCGGCGCAGGACGCCGGCGAGATGGCGCAGGCGCTCAAGGACCGCTGCCCCTCCAAAATCGACATTGGGCCCGTCTACAACGTCGACCCCCAGCGCCGCGCAGCGTACCAGGGTGCGCAGGGGACCTGGCCCCTGATTGCGTCAGCGTGGCAGGGGGAGGCGCGGCGCGCAGCATGGGCGAGGGACGGGCCTGTGCAGCCTCGGCCTTCCGGGGGCCCCGGGCGCAGCCTGGGCTGAAGGTCGCATCGCCTCCAGCACACTTCACCCCAGGCTCCCACCCGTCCATATGTGCGCGCAGGCTCGGGCCAGGGGTTCTCCCCTGTGGAGCGCGAGCTCGTGTTTGATATTGATTTGACAGGTGCGCTTTGGGTTTCACAACTGTTGCATGTTGACTTGACATTGGACTGGTGGTTTGGTTGGACAGGCGAGCTTGTGGTTGTGTTTTGTTTTGTTTTTACGGGTGCGCTGGGCAGGGGCTCGCGTGCTTGCAGCTGGCAGCTGGCAGGCCGCATGCATGCGCAGGGCGGTGTTGGTGGTGGCGTGTGCCGTGCAACCCCTTGCTCCCCCACTTGCCTGTGGGGGCGGGAGGCGGTATGGAGGTTGCCAGCACGAGTGCCTGCCCGCCTGCCTGCCTGCTTCCCTGTTTATGCTGCCTGCTTGTCTCCCACCATCTCCCTGCCTCCCACCCTTTGCCTCATCAGACTACGACGACGTGCGCACGTGCGGCAAGGAGGGCCACATCTGCGGCAAGTGCTGGCCGCTCATGGCAGCGGCCATCAAGGTGGGTGGGTGGGTGCCCTGGTGGGTGCCCTGGTGGGACTTCGGGTGGGAAGTGTGGCTGGGGCGCCGCCGCGCTGGCTGGCTGGCTGGCTGGCTGGTGCTGTGCTGCATTTTTACTCAGCCGTGCCTACCTGCAGTTCTTACAGGGATGCCTGTGGCAGGAGCCTGCCCCCCCCCCCCCCCCCCTCCAACTGCCTTGTCCTGGTCCCTCTGCCCCTCGGTTGCCTTCTGTTCCAGATCCTGGACGCCGGCCTGCGGGAGGACTTTGGCTTCCACCACATCTTCTTCGTGTTCTCTGGGCGGCGTGGCGTGCACTGCTGGGTGTGCGACGAGCGGTGCGGGGGGTGGGCGGGGGGTGGGCAGGGGTTCGCCACTGCTCAGCATGCCTGCTCCCTCGCACCCCCCTCCCCCCCCCCCCACGCTCACGCCGCCCCTTCTCACTCCCCTCAGCCCGCAGCGAGCGCAAGCTCACGGACGAGCAGCGCAGCGCCAACGCACTGAATTTTGCAAAAAGGGAAGGTCCTCGCTTATCACCCCCCTTCCTTGCACTGCCCCTCCCAAACACTGCAGGGCGCGCAAGCTCACGGACGAGCAGCGCAGCGCCATCGCCTCCTACTTTGCTGTGTACAAGGGGCAGGAGCGCGGGGTGGCGCGGCTGGCGCTGTCGCTGGACGACCACCCGGCAGTCAAGCGGGCGTACGAGCTGCTGAGGGATGCTTTTGAGCAGGTGGGTGGGGTGCAGATGGAGGGAAGGAGTGAGAAGGTGTGTGTAGTCAAATGGTACAGACCCGCGGGGCGGCTGGCATGCCGTTCGGACGATGCAGCTGCTGCTTGCGCCAGGCCTGGGCAACAACCCTGTGTGTTTTGCCCTCCCCCTCCGCTTCCCCTGCTGCAGCGCGTCTTGCCCGAGCAGCAGCTCCTGATGGACGAGCAGCAGAGCCAGGCGGTGCTGGCCTACCTGCCAACCGATGGATGTGGGTGCTGCGGGGCTGTTGTGCGGGGCTGGGGCGGACGCGTTTTGCCACGCCAAGCGAGACGTCCGAGGCAGCAAGGCGGGGTCAGGGGGAGCTGCGGCAGGGCAGTGGGGCCGCTGCCTGCAGCACGTGCCCGCAGCCCTGCTGCGGCTCCGGCTGACAGACGCGCCCGCGCCTGCCCCTGCAGTGCGCGACGCAGTGCGGCAGCGGTGGCGCGGCGTGACCGACAGCGTGCAGAAGTGGGAGGCGCTTGTGGAGGTTGTGGAAGAGGAGGCAAAGGTAAACAGGGGGTGGGGCCGAGGTCGATGGGATGCTGGGGCCTGCTGCGGGCAGGCTGGTGCGCTGCTGTCGGGCGTCAGTGCTGCTGCCGCTGCCGTCGACGACGGCGCATGTGCTGCCAATTGCACGGGCCCCCCCCCCCCCCCCCGTCACGACCCTCCCCTCCGCTCGCCCCACACCCATCTTTCCTCCCGCCTGCCTGCCTGCCGCCCCCCGCCCTCCCCCCGCTGAGCAGGCGCTGGAGCAGGGCAACCGGAAGGCCGTCGAGGGGCAGCGCGCCAGGAAGGCGACGCTAAAGTGCCTCAAAGACATTGTGTGCGCTCACACATACCCCCGGCTGGATATGGAGGTGTCGAAGAAGATGAACCATTTGCTCAAGGTACAACAGCCGCAGCTTTGCTTCAGCTCGACTTGTTTGTTGGTTCCTCATAAGGCAGCGTCGTGCATCGTCCTTGCTGCTGCCGCTGTCGCCGCTGCTGCTGAGCGCTTGCTGCTGGTGGCAGGTGCTTGCATGCCGCCACCGCCGCCGCCGCCGCTGCCGCTGCCCGTGCCTTGCACCAAGCTCCGCGTGGGCTCTTCCAGATTCGTCCTTTTATTCGGAACCCTCCGTCCTGCAGGCGCCCTTCTGCGTCCACCCCAAGACCGGCAAGGTCTGCGTGCCTATCGACCCAGGCGAGCTGCCGCTGCTGCTTCTGCCTGCTGCTTCTGCCTATCAACCCGGTACAACCCATTGAAGGGTGTGAACTTTGCAGCAATGCGGAAGAGGCAGCGGCGCCGCCCCTCCACGCCGCCAGCTTCCTGCCAGCCTGCTAGCCTGCGTGGTGCCTGCCCTTTCACCCCAGGCCATGCACCCACCCAGCTGCCCGGCTGCCCACCCACCCACCGACTGCAGAGAACGCGTGGGAGTTCGACCCAGAGGGGGTCGCCACCGTCGGCAGCCTGCTCAACCAGCTCAACTCAATGACCAGCGGCGCGGCAGCGGCACAGGTGGGGGGGGGGGGCTGGGGGGGAGCTGGGGGGCGTGGCAGGGGCGGGCTCAGCGGAGCGCCAGCTGAGGGCTCGCTGGCCCTGCAGCTTGGCAGCGGTGGAAGCGCAGGTGCTGCCAGGGGTGGAGGCTTGCATCGTGGGCAGAAGGGGAGGGCAGGTAGAGCATGCCTGTGCCTGTAACAAAACCCTCGCCTCCTGCAAGGCCGGCAGGCCCGGCCCTGCCGGCTTGAAGCAGCAGTCGCACCTTCGCGCCTCTTCCCCTGCTGCTCCCCTCCCACCCCATCCTATCCCTCCCCCCCTTCCGCCCCCACTCTCCACCGCCGCAGGGCCATGAGGCCTGGCGGGCAACCGACATGAGCACCGCAGTGGACACCTTCAGATCCTGCTTCCTGGACTCCCTCACGGCAGAGGTCAAGGCGGGCCTGGCGGAGAAGGCACGCGTAGCAGCGGCAGAGCCCACGCTGGCATGGTGACCTGGCGCGCCGCGGGCACGCCCGGCACAAGCGGCTGCCTGTTCGACATGCGCGGCGGCGCCGTGTGCGGCGGCGGCGGGGGAGGCTGCCGCATGCGCTGTCGGTATCACCTGCTGGAGCCGCACTGCCTGAGTCCACCGACTGTCGCGACCTGCCTCTCTGCTGACCGACTTGCTTCTTTTGAGACTGTGACCGACAGTTCTACATGCAGCACTGGAAGCGAGGAGCAGCCTGGGTAGCGTGGATCCCTGCTGCATGCCGCGCCAGCCGTGCCGCCGCCACGCGCGGGCAGCGAGACGCGAAGGCGAGGCGGCATGCGCGGTACTAGCTAAGCAGCACGGGAAGCGCAACTAGCTAATCCAGTCAATTGACTGACCAATAAATGCAAGCTGGTCAGGTCCGCCTGGTGCTTCAGCGATGCTGGGACTTGACAGACTTGCACATCACTCAACAGCAATAAGGGCAACGGAGCAGCAAAGCGGCAGAGAGAGAGGGCAAGCAGCAGGGGAGAAGGGGAGCCACGCAGCGCCGCGCCTCACCATACCCTCACTTCTTCTTCTTGCCACCTGCCGGGGCAGCGGCGGCGGCGACGGCCACCGCGCGCGCCGGCACAAACACAACGTCGCTCCACTCCCCCTTCTGGTCATCCTCCATCCGCACGATGACCTGCAGTCACAAGAGACGGGGGGGGAGGGGGGGGGGGGGGGGGGGGGGGGGGACGAGGAGAGGACGAGGGGATGGCAAACTATGAGGCAGTGACACAGGCACAGCAGTGACACAGGCGCAGCAGTGACGGTTGAGGCGCGCAGCGGGACCACGCAGGGGGGGGGGGGGCACCCTGGACGGCCCAGGCCTGCCGACGGGAGGCTCCGGCGGGGCCCTGGCGCCTCGCACGACAGGCAGCGCATCCCAAGCTTCTCACCTCCTCGAGCGAGCCCACGTCCACGCGCGGCAGCTTCTTCTTAGCTGCCGCCTCTGCGCAAGGGTGGCAGGGGGGAGGGAGGGTGGGAGGTTCAGAAAAGCCTGCGTGGTGGCAGCATGGCTCCCAAAACGGCTCATCAACGCAAGCGCTCCCGCTCCCTGTACTCCGCCGCCAGCGCCCGCGCACCAGCCAGCCGCTGCTCGTACTGCTGCACGCGCTGCGCCGCCTGGTCGGCGCGACGCTGCGCCGCCTTGCGCTCCTTGTCGGACGCCGCTGCCGCCAGCTGCGTGGCAAAGGGGAGGGCACGGTGACGGGTCGATTCAGAGGGAAGGATCGCATAGGAATGGACAGGGATCTTGCCAGAGCTGCCCGGCCTTGCGCTGCCCTTCCCGCCCGCGTGCTCCACCAGGCCCGCCTGCCCACCACGCACCTCCTGCTGCGCCTGCTGCAGCTCGCCACGCGCGCGGGCCGCCTTTGCGCGCGCATCCGACTGCGCTGCAACGTCCTTGGAAGAGACGGCAGCACCCAGCGCGGCGTCGAGATCGTCCTTGCTGCGCAGCAGGGTTGGGTGCATGCGTAGCGCAGGCGGTGAGAAAGGCGCGCCGGGCATGCATGCAGCACAAGCAGCATGGTCACAACGCGGTTGTGCAGCGCCCGGCGCAGCGCCCTTGCTGCATGAGGAGATGTAGGCGAAGGAGGACAAGGGGGAGAACCACGGAGCACGCAGCAAGCGGCAGCAGCTGGCTACCCCTGCCTCGGTGTGTGTGTGTGTGGGGGGGGGGGGGGGGGGCTTGCCTGAAGAACAGCGGCGTGTAGCGGCCGGTGTCCCCCTTGATGGTCAGCCCCTCCGCCTGGAAGAGAGGCACGCCGTGGAAGCCGGTGGCGGCCACACCGGCGTGGCGGTACAGCTGCAGGGGCGTGCCGGGCAGTACAGCGGGTGACCTCCACACCAAGCAGACGCGCCGGAGCGACCGGACGAGGCAATGCACTGCGACCCCTGCCGCCCCCCCCCCCACCCCACGCACGCACGCCCCACCACCACCCCACCCACCCCACCCCACCCACACCCACACCCACAGCGAGCCCCGCACGCGCGCTGAGACAGATCCCTGCTTTCCCTCCTGGCTGCCCCGCCCCCTCGAATCAACAAGTATTCTGTAGCACCTGCAGCGCCGCCTCGACCTGCTGCGGGTCGGGCACAAAGCGGAAGACCACGCCGGCGGTGTCGGTGTCGGCGCGCGGCGTGGCTGCAAAGTCATACACCCGGTCCATCGTCGTCTCCAGCACCTTTGGCATGGTTGTAGCACGAGAGGACGGGGGGCGATGGTTAGTAGCATTTATTGTAATCCGAGCATGAGAGGACGGGGGAACGGTGGTTGGCAGCACTGCAGGCGGCTCGCACGGCTTGGCAGGGGTTTCATGTGGCTGCGCTGCTCACCCGGCTGTGCGTGCACGAGCGGCGAGACCATCCCAGGCAGCACCCCCCAACCCAACCCGTTCTGGTCCCAAGCAGCACCTTGGAGGTCTTTCCCATCGAAGGGTTGGCCTGCTTGATCTGCTCATTAAAGAGGGATTGGAGAGGGGGAACGGATAAGAGGAGGTGTCGGTGGCAACGGCGAGCCGCGTGGCGCGCGGGGCAGCCGGACGGCCGCGGCGCCAGCAGTGTCGCCACCAACACACGCAGGCGCAGGCGCAGGCGGGCCGCCACCGCACCGTCTTCAGCATTGCCTCTGCCTCGTTCTCCGTGAAGAAGAAGAGGCCCAGCTGCTTGACTTCGTCCTGTTGAGGGGTGGCAGCGGCCGCAGCAGGTTGTGAATCAGGGTGCCGACGTCGGCACAGTGTGGGCGAGCGACTGGTCCATGCGATCCGCCGGCAGGAAGGCAGCCAGGCGCCGGCTGCCCGCCTCGACCTGTGCGCAGACCGCAGCCTCAGTCGCGGCGGCCTGCTGCGCACCCCTGCCGCCGCGCAGCGCGTGTGATCTCCCCAGCCCCTGCCCTGCTGCCCTCTCAACCACCGCCCAGAGCCAGGGATCAGGAGGGAAGCTACGGAGGCTCACGTCGCCCGCCACCAGCACAAACTCGTTCTTCTTGTTGACGACTGTGTAGACGGGCACCGCGTTCAGCCGCGCCTTGATCTCCTCAGGGTTGAACGACAGCTCGAATACCGGCTGCGCGGCGCGGCCGCCGTGCCGCGCGCTCACCGACTGCGGCGGCGGTGGGGACGGGTGGCAACGAAGGTTTGGCGCCGGGCCTGCGCATGAAAGCTTGGAGCAGGTTGCGGCAGGGCGGCACCCCGCGACGGGCCTTCCCCACCCCACGAGCGCACCGCGAGCAGCGGCGCAGCCCGAGGCTGCGGCAGCGCGGCGCGCGCTGCGTCGATTGCCTCTGCCGCATGCTCGCCGGCGCGCCGCAGGTTGTCCGTGAAGCGCTGCACGTTCTGCTGGATGCCCTGCAGCAGTCCCTCCATGTTGACGGGCAAGCAGCAGTCCGCAGGAACGGACGGGCCTGCAGGCGGCGGGGTTTCAGCGGCGGAAGGTGGCGGCAGCGGCAGCAAGTCCCTGCCCTCCTGAGCAAATCATCGCCCCTGCTTGCTACTGTGATACCGTCGACATTCTCCAGGGCGTGCCGGCAGTGCGGGCGAAGGCCTGGCCGTGCTGCAAAGGGTCGGCCTTTTTGGCCAGCGGGAGCGGCGAGGTTCAACGGCACGTGCATTGCGTTCCGGACAAAATATGGGCACCATCACGCACCTTGGAAAGCGGCGGGGCGAGCGCTGGCGAGCACCCGGGGCGCGGAGGTCGAGGAGGCGGCGAGGCGCGGTGGCTGCGGTTCAGAAAGCCTTAGATCGTGCTCTGGTGCCGCGTGACGAGAGCGCGAGAGCTCACGAGGCCCCGGCGCCCCACACCACGACATCGATGCCCCCCTGGCAAATTCCCTCTCCCCCTCCCTCTCAGGCCTTCTGCGCATGCCGTGAGCGTGCACGCCTTGTCCGCTACGTCTATCGGTTCGTCTAAGCGCGCCTGCCCCCCGCCTGCTGTCCCTCCCGCTGTTTTGTGTTGCACAGCTGCCCAGGCATCTCGCGTCAGCCCGGTGAGGCTCTTCAGGAAGAGTCGCATGGAGGAGCGTGATGATTGCCTCGAGCGCCGCGCTCCGCGGAGAACGCAGCTGCCTGTCGCCGTCTGCTCGCCGCTTGCGCCTGCCTGCCGCCACCGCTGCCAGACCTACCACCCGCCTCCCTCCACGCCTTTTATTCCGTCGCAGCTTCTCCACCCCAGACAAACAGCGCCATGGCCACGGCACAGGCCACCAAGAACCAGATCACGCTTAAGGGCTCGGTGGCGACGGTGTCCGAGTTCTTCTCCCACGCCCTCTCGTCGATCCTCTACCAGCGCGGCATCTATGCGCCCGAGAGCTTCGAGCCGCGCAAGGCCTACGGCCTGACGGTGATGGCAGTGAAGGACGACAAGCTGGCGGCGTACCTGCAGGCGGTGCTGCAGCAGTTTTCAAGTGGGTGCTGGGCGGGGAGGGACGGGCGCTGAAACTTGTCGCTTGCGGGTGCGCTGCTGCAGGGTGCTCGGCAAGCATGCTGAACCCACGACCCCACTATTTCCGATCTGCTGCTGCGTGCGCTGCCTTGGGGCTGCTGCATGCGCTGTGTGCTGCCGCTCACCACGCCGTCCCACATGTGCCTGTGTTCTCCCTGCGCCCCTCCTGGCAGAGTGGCTGGAGGGCGGCGCGCTGCAAAAGGTGGTGCTGGTGGTGACGGGCGCCTCCAGCAAGGAGGTGCTGGAGCGGTGGACCTTTGACATCCAGACAGACAAGGGCGTGGTGGCCGGCAGGTGGGTGCACCGAGAGGTCTGGCTGGATAAGAGCCTTGGCAGAGAGCTGGCGCCGAGGGGCAAAGCAGCGGAGGGCGCAGAGCAGCCTGCATGCACCCGCCTTCATCATCGCCTGTCCCTTTCCCCGCCCGTCCCTTTCCGCCCCCGCAGCGCGCCGCTGCCTGAGAAGTCAGAGGCGCAGATCACGCAAGAAATCCAGGCAATCATCCGGCAAATCACCGCCAGCGTCACCTTCCTGCCGCTGCTGCAGGACACTTGTGCGACAGGGTGTGGCGCGCACGTGCATGGGTGCCTGCCTTGTGCTTGCCATCGTCCACTGCTGCTCGCACCGGCCCCCATCCCATATCTGCAAAGCCCCACCACCGCCTGCTTGCGGGCCCCCCCACCCCCCACCCCCCCACCCTCCCCCCCCGCCCCCCTCCTGCGTATCACAGGCACGATAGACCTGCTGGCTTACACCGACAAGGAGAACGAGGTGCCGCTGGACTGGGAGGAGAGTGACCCGCGCTACATCACAAACGCAGCGGACGTCAAGCTGCGCGCGTTCAGCACCAAGGTGGGTTCAAGGGGGTGGCGCTTGCGCGTGCATTCAGCGGCACGGCCTGCCCATGTGCGGATGAACAGCTGGCTGGGTCACCACCGGTCTCACAATGTGCACCTCCCTTTCCACCCACCCTGCACCCTCTGCCAGGTGCACAATGTCGAGGCGCTGGTGCAGTTCAAGACGGAAGACGACTGAGGAGGGCCAGACGGCATGTCGCAGCTGCTGCAGGGCAAACTTTTGGCGTTGCCCACTGTGCAGTCCGCTGTCACTGCATTTGTAAATTACCAGTGCTTGTTTTCGCCTGCAGTTTGCCTTTTGACGAATGAGGGGGACAGAACAGGCGCCTGCACTAGTGCTGCAGCCATGCGCTGCTTCCACCTGCTCATGCGCACACGGCTGGGCAAATCACGGGACACAGGAAGCTGGACAGACGCCAGAGGAGGGCAGCGGAGGCAACACAGGAATGTCCAGGAAAGCATTACGCCACACTCCGTGACTGCCACGCCGCCGCCTCTGCTGCCAGCTTGGCGGCACGCCGCTTGCGCCGGTGGCTCCACCGGCAGGGGTCGTCGTCCGCCGGCAGCCAGCCAAGCGGCGCCGCAATGTGCTGCCGTGCCTGCTGCGCCGCCGCGTCTGCCGCCGCCAGCAGGTTGGCGGCGTCTACTGCTGCTGCGCGGCAGCGCGCCTTGGTGGGCTCCTCAAGGTGGCGCACCTCAGCTACGGTTCCAGCGCACCGCCCGCCGTCTTTCGCCTGCCATTCCTGCTGCTCCTGCTGCTGCCGCTGGCGGTCCACCACCGGAGCGCCGGCCTTCACGCGGCGAAACAGGCGCACGCCGCCGCCGTCGCTCTCGTCGCCCGGCTGCTGCTGCTGTGGTGCTGGCTGTGCCGCCACGCCTGCTGCCGGCGCTGGGTCATCCTCCAGCTCTGCTTGCAGGCGGCGCTGCAGCGCCTCTGCCACTTTCAGCTGGGCAGCGTCCAGGAAGAGGGAGGCGTCGGGGTCGGCGGTGGCGCCGTCGGCAGCACCAGAGGGCACTGCACCCAGCACCCCGCCACCGCCGGCACGCCGGGCACGCGCTCGTGCCTGCCTCTCCTTCGCAACCTGCGCAGAGGTTTGGCGCAGGCAGTGCAGTGATGGGGCTGCGTGCAAACGGCGCTGGCGGCGGCAGGCAGCATGGCGAGCGATGGCGACGGCGTCAGCAGCAGCGCAGCCCTGCCCGCATTCACGTAGACAAATGTCCCCCTTGCCTGCTTGCTTCGCTCGGCGTGTGCCTGCAGGTCTGCTGCGCTGACTGTCACAGCCGCAAAGACATCCAGGCCGTCATCCTCGCTGCTGGAGGAGGAGGCGGGCATCGCTCCTAGTGCGCTCCTGGTGGCTGCCTGGGATCCGAAGACGCGGCAGAAAGGGCAAGGGAGGAGCCACCTGCGCAGCAGCACGTGTGGTGAGGTGCGCTGTGAGCTGAAGAGCCGGATGCTGCTCTCAACAGCAGTGCAAAGTTGGCCTCTGCGAGGCGCAGTCAGTGGTCGCAAAGTCGAACAAACCCGCTGCAGTGTACGGTGGCGGCGGCGGCGGCGGCGGCACCATGCGCGGCGGCGGCGGCGGAAGCGGAAACAGCAGCGCAGCCCGTGTCCAGCTCAAGGGACCTCCCTCACCGCTCTGTCGAGCAGTGTGCGATGCACGCTAGCCGCGGGGGCCGTTCCCAGCCCTCTCCACGCTCTTTGTGGTGTCCGGGCACGCTCCTGTCGGGTTGATGGGACGTGGTGGCGTCTGTTCAGCGTTGCTCTGAAAAGGCGATGCGCAGAGCGAAGGCTTGATGCAGGCAAGCTTGCCAGCGGTGCAGTGCCACTGGGCACCCTTCGTGGCGATTGATCTCGCTGCCACCCTACTCTCTGAGCGGCGGCAGCTCAATTTACCCTTGCGACATTGGGGAAGGCTCTGCGACACCTGCACTGGAATTGGTCTTGTCAAACACAGCGCGTGACGTCGTTCTCGCCCAAATGCCTCGTGTATAGCACGATCTCTGGCGGGTGTCACGGTGCGGCCGAGCAGGGCTGCGCTGTCGCTGTCGCCCAACAGCCGTTCGCTGCGGTGACTGCTTGGGGCCACGCCGCCGCTCGTGAGGCCTCGCAGAGCGGTGTGAAAGCGACCGAGGTGCTCCTCCAGAGCGCTGAGGCGTCAGGGGAGCTGCACTGACACCTGCCGCCACCGCCGCCGGCTCCTCGCTGTCGACGTCGCTTGCTTCTCTGCACCTGCATTGCGCAGTTGAGCTGCCAAAGTGGACCACGATGCCGAGCCAGAACCAGATCGGCGACTACAAGCTCATTGAGCTTGCAGGAGAGGGCAGCTTCGGCAAGGTGCGGCAACAGCGTGGGTGCTGGCCGTCGTGGTGCCGCCCAGCATGTTGGCTCGTTACTGTGCCACCCACCGTGTGGGTGCAGTTGCTGGGTGTGGTTCCCCTTGTGGTTCAGTCGCTGCTCTGCTGGCATTGATTTGACGCCGCTGCTGCTGCTGCTGCTGGCCTGCCGCTGCGTTACCATGGCACCCCCCACCCACTCCCTTTGCAGGTGTGGAAGGCGCGCCGCGCGGGCAGCTTGCAGACGGTGGCGGTCAAGCTCATCACCAAGCACGGCAAAAACGAGAAGGTGTGTTTCCGACGACCACTCCTGCATTATGTCGAGCCTGTGCGGGAACGGGCCAGCTGCATATCTAACATTCGCTGCTGTTGACCACATACCGACCTGTCGGGGAGGGGCAGGCAGGCGTGTCGGGACCATCAAGAGAGGGCACTCACCCTGTAGGGCACTGCCCCCCTGCTGCCACTTTGTTGCAGGACTTGCGCAACCTGCGCACGGAGATCGAGATCCTGCGCAAGCTGCAGCACCCAAACATCATCGCCATGCTGGATGCCTTTGAAACGAAAAACGACTTTTGCGTCGTCACCGAGTTTGCGCAGGGTGGGTGCTGAGGGGCGCGGCACGCTGCCTGCGTTTTGAATGCTGGTGTGTATGCTGTTGTGGTCAAGAAGCCCCCGACTGGCAGCTGGTGATGGCCCGCCCGGGGTGGCAGCAGCAGCTCTTGCACGTGTGCTTGCTGCACCTGTACAGCAGCGTCGCGCTGCGTTCCACCAGCAGCAGGCCTGTGCTGAGCCTCCTGAACACGCCCTCCCCCCCGGGGCAGGCGAGCTGTTCCACATCCTGGAGGACGACCGCTGCCTGCCAGAGGGCGTCGTGCGCAGCGTGGCGCGCCAGCTGGTGCAGGCGCTGCACTACCTGCACACCAACCGCATCATCCACCGCGACATGAAGCCGCAAAACATACTCATCAGGTGCAGGCCGGAGGTGATGGGTGATGCGCCAGAGCGGGCAGGGGCGGCCGCGACAAGAACCAAGTCCCTGGCGAACGACCGCGGTGGCACAGGCATGGCCGGCGGCGCGCATCCCTGCCCCCATGCCCTGCTGACGACCCCGTCCCTCGCCCCCCGCACTCTCTGCGTGCGTGCAGCGCCAACGGCACTGTCAAGCTGTGCGACTTTGGCTTCGCCCGCCTGATGAGCACAAACACGCTGGTGCGCCCTCGCGCAAGCACAAGCGCCATGCCGCCCTTCCGCTCGGTGACGTTCCACGGCTGCCGTGGCCGCCGCTTTCGCGCGTTTCTGTCAGCCCTGCAGCGCGGCTTTCAGTGTTCCCGGTGCGCTGCCCCTTGTGCAGGTGGTGACCTCCATCAAGGGCACGCCGCTGTACATGGCGCCTGAGCTGGTGCAGGAGCAGCCGTACAACCACACGGTGCGAGCGGGTGGCGGTCGCGGCGGCGCGGAGGGTGGTGGCAGGCGCAGGGGCGGGATTTGGCGGGCAGAGCAGGCAGCGCAGGCAGCGGCGCAGACAACGGCGCTGCAGAAGCTCCTCGGGTTGGTGCCCACGCTCGGCCCGCTTGATGGAACTGCCACCCTTCATGGGCTGCAGGTGGACCTCTGGTCGCTGGGGGTCATCCTGTACGAGCTGTTTGTGGGGCAGCCGCCCTTCTACACCACCTCCATCTACACGCTGATCAAGCAGATTGTGCGCGAGGCGGTCAAGTACCCGGACACCATGTCGCCGCTGTTCGCGTCCTTCTTGCAGGCAGGCTGGGTGGGGTGGGTGGGTGGGGGTGGGGGGGTGGGTGGGGGCGCAGGCGCGCCGACGGACCGCTGCAAGTGCAGCGACAGTGCAGCAGCGAGGGACGCCCTAAGCCGGCTGCCGCAGCCTCCAGGCCATCACCTTGCCCCGCCCTTCCCGCCCTGCGTTCCGGCCTGCAGGGCCTGCTGGAGAAGCAGCCGTCGCTGCGCCTGGACTGGCCGCAGCTGCTGGACCACCCCTTCTTGGCGGAGACGCCGGCGGACAAGGAGCGGGCTGCACGCGAGGCAGCGGTGGAGGCGCGGAAAGCAGAGGCGGATGCGACGCCCACACAGCAGTCGCGTGTGCAGAGCGGCGCCGCCGCCGCTGCTGCTGCACCGGGTGAGCACTGGGTGCGATTGGAATGGCTGCTGCGGTTGCCGCTGCCCTGCTGCAGCTTGCACTGAGCCAAGCACAACCGTGACTTGCATTTCGTGCTGTTGGCCATCGCCTCTCACAGCCTGCCTCGCGCCGTTGTATGTGCAGAGTACGGAGGCGCCACGCCAATGATAAAGGGCACCGCGCCGCAAGGCAGCAGGGCGCAGCGTGCTGAGCAGCAGCAGCAGCGGCAGCAACAGCAGCAGCAACAGCCTCGGCAGCAGGAGATGCTGTCAGATCCGTTTTCACAACAGCAGCAGCAGCAGCAGCAGCAGCAACGGCGGCAGCAGCCGCAGCCGCCTCCAGCGCAGCCCTTCTTGCAGCAGACGCCGCCTCCACAAGAGGCCTTCTCGCAGCCGCCGCCGCAGCCTGCCGGGCGGCTGCAGCAACGGGAGCCGCCATCGGTGGTGCCGGCCCCTGTCGCCAGGGCTGAGCCGCGGGGGGCCAACGGGCTGGGCAAGGAGGGGGCTGCTCCGCGGGCCTCCCCGCTGCTGCCGCTGCCACAGGAGGGGCCCAACCCCTTTTTGAACGGCGCCACGACGTACCAGCCCCCCTCGGGCTTCACCGTGGCAGGGCCCTTTGCAGACCAGCGGCAGGAGCGGCCCGATGGCGGTGCCGCAGCAGGCGGCGGTGGGGCGCCGCAGACGCGGGCGGTGCACCACCACCGCACCGACAGCCTGGCAGCGGTGGCGCCTGACGGCCTAGATCCGCACGCTGAACCCAGCTTCGACAACCCGCCGCAGTTTGCTGCGCACGCAGCGCAGGTGGGGGCATGGTGCAGGGGGTGGGCGGAGGTTACAAGGAGCGCCGCGCCAGTGCAGGCAGGGGCACGGCTGGAGGTTCACAGCACCCCAAACCTGACACGCTTGCCTGGGGATTGTCAGTTATTGAACCCCTGTTTTCTCTCTGTTCTGGCCCTTCCCCTGTGTACAGCCACCTGCACCTCCAGAGCCTGTGTCTCCCGCCATGCAGCTGCTCACCGAGGCGGAGCGCAGAGCGGAACAGGGCTCAGGCGAGTGGGGTGCCGGTGTTGAAGGGACTGTTGGCTGTGTTTGTGCTCAGCGGCCTGCTACGCAACACGACGCAGTTGCCCTGGGCAGCTGGCCCGCCCGCAAACGCTGCTCGACGGCCGTCCTCCCCGCTGCTGCAGCGGGCGTGTCGGGCTGCTGGGCAGACCAGGCGCTGCTGCAGGTGCTGCACGAGGTGCTGCAGCCTCCCAGCGCCAACCTGCAGCTGGTGCAGTGGAGCAAGAAGCAGGATCTTGTGCAGGCAAGGGCTGGGCAAGAGTCTTGCAGCCAGGCGGCCGCGCTGCAGCTGCAGCGCTGTGAGGCACTGCTGTTGTGCAAGCGCCTGTCGTGCAGGCAAGGGCTTGGCAGCTTGTAGGCGGCGCATGGCGCTGCCATCCTTGCAGCCCTGCTGCTGCTTTGCCGGCATGTGGACAACGTGCCATGCCTTGCTCACCCTCACCCCGTCTCCGCTTGCATCTGCCCTCTGTGCCTGCCCACAGGCGTTGCACTGCGTGCGGCGCATGCTGCAGGAGCCGCCGCCAGGGCAGCTAGACGAGTACCTTGCGATGGCGAGGCTCACCATTCGTGTGGCTTACGCAGCTGTGGCGGTCAGCGAGCAGGCTGTGTGCGCTGCGTTGGATGCGCTGGGCGCGCTGCACACGCCGGGTGGGTGGCTGGTGGGCAGAGCGGCTGGTGGCTGGTGCCGCTGCCAGCACCACCGCCATGCCCCTGCTCCCGGCTGCAGACCCGCACGGGTGCGGCGCAGCGCCGTTGCCAGCGTCTACATTTGTCCAACCTCTCCACGTATCCGCCAGTCATCTCACCTGCAGGCCTGGAGCAGGAGGCAATCATGCTCTATTGCGAGCTGATCAGCCACCGTGGCACCTGGGGCGTGAACTCGCGCGGCTGCCAGGCGCTGGCAGAGTGCAGCACTGCGGCCACCAGCTGCCTACTGTCACGCGACTCGCCCCCTGCGCTCCAGCGGTGCGTGGGCTGGCTGGGAAGGCGCACTTGGCTGAAGTTGGCACTCTATGCAATGCGATCCTCTTGGCCAACGCCTCACTCTTGTTCTGTTTTCTGCTGCCTTCCTGCCGCAGGAGCGCCGTGGCTGTGCTGCAGACAGTGCTGGACAAGAAGGCTTCTGGCCGGCTGTGCCGGTGTGTGGAGGATGCGCACAGCGGCATGTCGCCAGGTGTGCCTGCCGGGGGGCAGCAAGCCAGCAGGCATGGCGGCAGCTGCGACACCGTCTTGACTGCAGCGCCGCCTGGGCTCTCCTCGCTGCCCGCTGCTCACTGCGTGCCCCACCTGCTTCATTCCCTGCTGCAGGCACCCAGGAAGCGATACACAGCGCCCTGGCCTGCCTGTGGGCCCTGACCTGCAGCTCCCCTGAGCTGTACGAACCTGGGTGCGGTGCCGCCTACTTCCCCACCTCGTTGCTGCATAACCAGCAGGCCTGGCGCGAGCCCGTCAGCCACCCTCTAGTCAAGGCAGTGCGTGGGCGGGGGCGGGCGGCTGGCGGGGGCGCTGCCATATATGGCGGGATGGGGCAGCGGAGCTCCTCCTGCTGTGTGTTGGCACGCTCGCAAACGTGTTTCGACGCGCGAGAGGCTGGCAGCCCTGCTGGGCTGCCCGCCGCTTCAGCTGTTTGATGCCAGGCTGTGCCCGCCACCGATGCAGGTCCGGTTTGAGGTCGCCGACGCGCTGCTCAACTCGAACATTGCGCTGGGCGCGGCGTGCGGCAACATGCAGCCGCGGCAGGAGCAGAGCACAGCCGACCAGGCAGCCTCGGTGCTGCTGCAGCGGCGGTGCCTGCAGCTGCTGCACCGTGCATGCGTGGCGGTGCCGCAGCTGGGACCCGTGGGCATCGCCTGCCAGGCCGCAGAGGCAAGTCTGGGTTTGTTCTTCGCATCGGCTTGCATGCTTGTCAGGCAGCCATGCAGGCACTCTGCTGCCCGTGCTGCATCGACCACAGTTGAGCGCTTGCCAGCCAAGCGCAGGCCCAGACACCCAGCGTGCTGCCACCCATTCCCATTTGCAGGCAACGCTGAAAGCAGTGGAGGGCGGCGGAGGCGCGCCCGCATTGCTGTGCCTGGCCAGCCTGATGTCTGCAGCAGCAGCGCTGCCCTCGGTGGCTAGCACACAAGCCGTGATTGCACGGCTGGCGGTGGGCGGCGTGGAGCAGGTGCTGCAGCGCTTGCTAACCATCATGCACGCGGTCGGCGGCGACGCGCGGCTGGCGTCGGCGGCGGCAGGCACCGTGGCAGCGCTGCTCAGCGTGTCGGCACCACAGCCACCCAGCGGGCTGCTGTCGCCGCCGCGGCTGGTGGCTGGCTTGCCAGGGTCGCCCAAGGCAGCAGCGTCGCTGCAGTTGCCCGGCACGCCGCATCCACGGCTGGCAGAGCTGTCGGCGGCGGTGCCCGACGGCGCGCTCCAGCAGCTGCGGCGCCTGCTGCTGTGGCAGCAGCAGCCTAACGCGGGCGCGGCGCCGCTGCCAGCCATGGCAGAATTCGAGGGCTTCCCCGCAGTGACCGGCATGCTGGACGGCGCTGCTGCCCTGGCTGCTGCGCTGGCGCACAGCACAGCGGCGCGCGTGCTGCAGGCCGGCGTGGCGCAGGCGGTGCTGCGCCTGCTGGTAAGCGCCACGCACCGCGGCGACGGCGCCGGCTGGTGCGAGCTCTCGCCCGCTGGCTTGTCGGCGCTGCTGGCGGCGACGCAGCGCCTGCTGCAGAGCGAGCCTGCCGCGCTGGGCCTGGCGCTGGCGCAGCCGCAGCTTGTGCCTGGGCTGCTGGCTGCTGTCACCCAGCCAGCCCTGGAGGCTGTCTCCCGCTTTGTGGACGCCACCTCTGCCTGCAACCCCGGCAACAGCCTGGGCACCACAGGCAGCATGACTGTGCAGAACGACGGCGCAACAGCGGCGGCGGCGCTGTTGGGCGGCGTGGTCGGCACGCTGTGCGCGCCATTTGGCCTGCTGCCGCAGTCGCAGCAGCACGACGCAGCCCTGGCGCAGTACCAGGCGTCGCTGTCGCAGCAGGGGTCGCTGCCGGCGGTGCTGGTGTCGGCCATTGCTGCGGCGCAGCCCGGCGGGGAGGACCTGGCGGCGGCGGTGGGCCTGCTGGCACGGCTGGTGATGGCCAGCGAGCGCGTGATGGGCGCGTTTGTGGCGGCGGGCGGCATCGCGCCGACGGTGGTGGAAAAGTGAGGCATGCTGCGGGTTGGGTGGGCACTTGTCGAAGCGTTCGCGCTGCCTGCCTGCTAGAGCAACGCACTTTTGGGGCGCTTTGAGCTCAGAACAGGAGGGGAACCACCGGGGCGCAACCCCTCCACCCTCTGCCCCCGCCCCTGCTCGTGGCGCTGCAGGCTGCTGCGCCCCGCAAACCCCACGCCCCTGCTCATCAACAGCCTGCTTGTCATCAGCCAGCTGGCGCGCTCCACGCACGCGCACTACGACGCGCTAGCCTCCAGCCAGCTGGTGCCGTTGATGCCGGCGCTTCTGCGGCACCCCGACGCCAGCGTGCGCGCGCGGAGCTGCAACTTGCTGGGGAACCTGTGCCGGCACAGGTGGGTGATTGATGTTATCAAAGAGGGCAGCAGGGTGAGTGGCAGGGCGGCGTGGCCCCGCCGGGCCACCTGCCAGCGACCTCCAGCAACTCTGGCAGCCTGCCCGCGTGGTCCACCCACCCACCTGCCCCCGCCCCTGCCATTCTCTTCTTCGCCTCTGCCCTGCAGCCACCGCTTTTACGCCGACCTCGCGCAGCACGGCGTGGTGGCGGCGCTCATAGAGCTGTGCAGAGACCCAGACCGCGCCGCCCGCAAGTTTGCTTGCTTCGCCATCGGCAACGCAGGTGGGAGCAAAGGCGGTGACCTGCGCGCCTCTGTGGCCTGACGTATAGCGCTGCTGAACAGCTGGCCACCCTGCTGCTGCTTCATGCTGCTCGCCCGACTCATGCAGCCCCGCAGCCCCGCTTGTTGCCGTAGAGGCGCTGCCCTGCAGCGTATGTATGCTCGCATGCTCCTGGTGCGCATTCCTGCCACACCTGCCTACTCCCATGCCCGCACGTGTCCTGCATCCCTGCAGGGTTCCACAACGCCAGCCTGTACCCCGCGCTGCGCCCCGCTGTGCCGCCGCTGGTGGCGCTGCTGCGCGACGAGGAGGACCGTACGCGTGCCAACGCAGCGGGCGCCCTGGGCAACCTTGTGCGCAACAGCGGGCAGCTCTGCGGCGACATTTTGTCGGCTGGAGCACTGCAGGTGCGGTTGGGTCCTAGGGTTGGGTTGACTGACAGCGGTCAACACGGTGGCGCGCCAGCGCCGTGCCTCGCGCCGGCAAAAGCGTTGGCGCACTCCGCAAAACGTGCAAGGCTCCTGCCCCGCCCCTCCCTGCAGGCCATGCTGGAACTGATTCAGCGGCAGGACCCGCCGCCGACGCCCGGCGGCACCGCCACGCCCGACTCCAGCTCCAGCGTGCAAATCACGCTATTCTCCCTAGGTAGGGGGCTGGGTGGGTGGGTGGGTGGGTGGGTTGCGCTGCTTCCTCCTGAGCGGGTTGGAGGGCCAGCGTCGGAGGGATCAAAGTAACGTGTGTGTGGGAGGGGGGGCTTGCCTGCCTGCGGCACGAGCTGTTCGCAAGCCCGTGCTTGCAGGCCGAAACTATAAACCTGCCCCACGTGTGCTGGCCCTTGTCCTCCCCCCGTTATGGCCCCCAGGCAACCTCTGCGCGCACGCCGAGTGCGCCGAGGCGCTGGCACAGTTAGGCCTGGATGCGGCGCTGGCGGAGGTTGTGCTGGAGCGGGGACGTGACGAGACGGTGCTGCGCTACGTGGCGCGCATCCGGCAGAAGCAGGCAGCGCGACGGTAGGCGGCGGGCTGCGGTCGACAGGCGCTGGCACAGCATATCATGACCTTGTGCACGCTGTGTAAGCCTGCACCCCCCACTCATCAGCAGCAGTTGAGAGACTGAAGTGGGTGGCCACATGCACTAGAACCGCACATGCGTGCGTGTTGGCGGGGCTGCCAGTAGTTGCTGGCTTACACATACACAACGCCCCTCAATAGCGTGTGCCCCAATACACAACCAGACAGATTGGGCACTTTGCCGCGGCACCAGGGAGATGCCGGGGGTGATGGATGGACAAGGGAGGACTACACGACCAAATGCGCAAGCACATGCCTCGTTGCACGCCACGCGTGCCGGCAGGCCCTCACGCCGGCGCCGCTGCCTGCCAGTGGTCTGCCGGCGCGGCGCCCATGGCCATCGCCAGCCGCGCATGCTGCACCGCCTCGTGCATGTTGTCGAAAATGTTGTCGACCCCCAGGCGGTCGAGCAGGCCGGCGCGGCGCAGCAGGCGCAGCAGCTGGCCCGAGGGGTTGGCCAGCGCCAGCTGCACCCCGCCCACGTGCAACTCCTCCACGAGGCTCTCCAGCAGGTGCACCCCCGACACGTCAATCTCTGCATGCGACAGGGCGCAGCGAGCATGGTGGTTGGGCGGGCTGAGTGGGTGGGTGGGGTGGGTGGTGGTGGTGTGTGTGTGTGGGGGGGGGGGGAGCGCCTCTTCCCCAGACCACTCGGACTCAGTGCCGACAGTGTCGGCACTACTGGCAGCTTCAGGCAGCAGGAGCACCTGCAGGGGGAGGTGTGTCCACACCCGCGTACCTGTGACGGGCGACAGGTTGAGGATGACCCACTGCAGCGGCTGCGCCGCGCCGGCCTGCTGCTGCCGCGCCTTGCGCACCGCTCGGCGAATGCCGTCTTTGATGGGCTGATGGTGCACGTGCAGGGAGGGGAGGGGAGGAGAAGGCCACAGGGCAACGCACAGCGCTGGGACCAGCCGTGCATTTGGTGAGGGAGCGACTGCGCCACACTGCCAGCTGCAGCACCTGCTTGCATCCGCACTCCCTCTGGTCCCCAGCGGCGAAGGCAACTACAGTACATGACATGTGCACCCGGTTGCATCGACGTGCACAGCACCGCATGCCGGTGTCGGCACACACCTGTTTGTTTGCAAAGTAAATCGTGCTGTCCACCCACTTGGCTGGCTGCTGGGCTGGCGCTGCCACCGGCCGCCGCTCCCATCAGCGCCGCCAGTGCTTCGTCGCGGCTGTCTTGCACTGCCTCCATGACTGCGGCCGTGTGGCGCAGTTGCGCATGCAGGCGGCGCTCCTCTTCAAGTGCCACCGCTGCCGCCGCGTGCTGTGCCGCCAGGCCGATTACATGTATGCGCTCCTTTTGACGCTGGCGGTAGCGCTTTTGTGCTGCCCGGTTTTTCACGCGTACCTCCTCGTGCTTGCTGGTGTTGTTGTGAGGATCAAAATGCTGGGTGGCGCTGCCGCTGATGGCCTCTCCCCATGCTTCCAATCCCGCATTGGCCTCAAGCAGGGGTGCCCCCTCAGCCCCACTGCTGTGCTGCTGCAGCGCCAGCAGCTGCAACGGCACTGCTGGCACGGGCTGCCGTCGCCGCCCAGCACGGCGCCATCTCGGGCTGGGCTGTAACCGACGCGGCGTCGATTGAGCTGCACGCCGCACCACCGAGCAGCGAACCCAGCGAAAAAGAGAGGCTGCACGCCCCCATGGTCGCTGCGGCACTCCGCTCGTCTTAGAGCAGCGCGCGCACTCGCTAACAAGCAACGACCTTGATAGATAAGTGATATTGACTTGGTTGAAAGAAGCGGGCGATGCGGTTGGACCGAAGCCAGGCATTACCTGCAAATGCGCCTGCTGGCGAGGCGGCAGAAGTACGGCAGCTGGCGTAAAGGCAAGAGCTGGGCACAAGTACGGCAGCAGGGAAGCTGGGCAGCAGCTCGCATGATAACACCTGCGACACTTGCACAGATGAGCTGCGAGCCTTGCAACAGCCTTCGCAGGTCTGCCTGCCGACCTGCCGACGCCGCAGCGCACCCTCTGCCCCACCATGCGTGGCTTTGACATAGTGCATCACGTCGCTGCCTAGAGGCGCGGAGCCGTGCACGCAAATACCAATCTCCCCATTGTGTTTCGCTGCGCTGCCGATGATCGCGGCGTGAGTGGCTGCTGCAACGCCCAGGCCACCTCCCCTGCTGTGCCGCTGCCGCCACACGACTTCATGTGTGTCTTGATGCGGAATGCAGCACAAAAGGCGGGCTACTAGAGGACGGCTGTTGAAAGCATACGTATGGTTGCAGGTGGAGAGTGAGGGGAATGCGGGTAGGTTGAGGAAGGGACAGGTGTGTGGGGGCGGGCAGGAAGTATGCGGTCGTGACGAAGAGTAACAAAGCCGTTATATAACAACAACAACATCAAAAGCAGTGGGGCAGCGCTGCCGCTTCGGCACCGCAAGCGTGGGGTGAAGCGAAGCCGGCAGAGCGTGCAGGGGATGTGGGATGCTCTGAAGGGGGTAAGGGCGAGGGCGGCAGCAGAGCTACAGAGGGGTTTTAAGGGAGGGGTACGCGTCCTGCTGGCGCAGCGGTCGAGAGCAGGGCCGTCTCTGGAGAGCGAGCAGAGTGTGCAGGCGGCTCAGCAGCGGTGGCAGAGCGCCTGCAAGAGCACGCGGCACGGCTGGGCGAGCAGCAGTGTTGCCAGCAGGGCACACGGCGGCGCGCCCGGAACAACACACCCTTGGCTCAGGAGCGCTCCTGCTCTGCAGCGGCGTCAAGGTTGCGAAAATCCAAAGAGGACGTGAGGGATTGCTTGCGGGATGGGACTGGCTGCCGGCGGATGAGACTGGTTGCCTGGCTGCCGGCGGCCACGTCGGCGGGGTGGGCGCAGCGGGCGCAGCGCCCTGCAGCGCCAGCTCAGCCTCCTCCACGTCAACCGCGGCTCCCATGGTGTGGGAAGCAGAGAGGGGGAAGAACAAAATAGGGTTTGATCGAAGATTACCACACACATATGGGTGAGGCAGTGCCTGCAAGCGCCGACGTGGCAAATGCCGCACCTTGGCTTCTGCCAGCGCGGCCAGCCATCTGACCGACCTTAAAGCTCAGTGCGCGTTGCAATGACAGCGGCAGCGCCGCCTCTGGATGCCCGCGCCGACTGCGGCGCTGCCGGCGGCGGTGACGGCAAATGCGGCGTGCCGCCTGTGCCGCCGCGCCCCACTGGCGGCCACCTGCTGGCAGAGGGGCACTGGGTGCTGCTGCTCTGGCTGCTCATCGCCCTGCTGGGCCAGTTTTTGGTCGGCCTGTTCTCGGTGCTGAGCCGCTACCTGCTGGTCAGTGATTGGCATTATGTCATGTCGCGGGCCGCACCAGCAGGCAGCAGCGCAGCAGACGGCCCTCCACCCTCCTGTCTTCCTCAGATGCAGGAGCCTTTTCCTTCGTTCCACTACTCCTCTCCCTGCTGGTCAAGGCCGACCCCGTCGTGCCGCCCTTGCGCCTCGTGTCGCTGGTGAGCAGCGTCGCTCTATGCACCATGCTGCTCCTGTTTGCGCTGCCAGACGCGGCGCGGCGGCTGTGGCGACGGGCACGCCGGCGCACAGCCTTTGCGCAGGCTGTGGCGGCTGCTCAGCTGCCGCAGCAGCCTGTTGGTGGCGGCTGCGTCAGCCTTGGCGGCACGCCCAGCCAGAGCAGCAGCATGAAGAGCTTGCCGGATGCTGAAAACAGCGGCGCACCTGGCGACAGCACACCCCCAGCTGCAGCGAGTGCCAGCGCCAGCACCCACGGCGTCACAGCACCTGCGCAGCTGACCTGCCGGCCCACCACCATGCGCCCGGACCTGCCCCTTGCCCGCGGCCTGTCGGCTCGCTTTGAACGGCTGGAGGGGCGGCGCCCGCTGCTGTACCGCGCCCTTGCCCTCGCCGGCCTCACCCTCTCAGTGGCAGGCGGCACGGCCTGCCAGGTGCGCGGCGGCAGGGTCACCCCCACGGTGGGGGCGTGTGCGCATGTGCTGCTGCTGCTGGCCAGCGTGCCTGCCCGCCTTCCAAGCAAGCATTTGCAAAGCTAGCTCCGGGCCCCACACACCCATGTGCCCACCCATGTGCCCACCCATGTGCCCACCCCGCTCCTCCCCCTCTTCTGGGCCCTTACACCTGGCATATCATTGCTCCGGGGTATGTGGACGCATCCCTTGGTGAGGGTGGGAGGTGGGAGTTGCCATTGCCGGCGTTCCACCCCAGCCTGCCGCTCCACAGCCGCTGCATACCACTCGAAGGCGGCGCCTGCCCACATGCCGCATGCGGCGCCCGGCCCTCCTCCCCTAGCCAGGGGGTGCGAGCGGCCGGGCCTGCCGCCCACTACCCTCGTGCCCACAAACGACCCTAAAAGCAGTCCAGCCAGCGAGCCCCCCCTGTCAAGAGGCGGTCAGCGCTCTGTTGCAACACGCATCCGCGACTAGAACCCTCTCTGCACCCAACCCACCTGCAGCACTCGGCCCAACAACGACACATGCCCCCCACCACCACCACCCCCCCACCCACCCACCCACACCCCCACCCATCCCCCCACCCACCCCACCCCCACATACACCCACCCACACCCACCCACCCTCACACCCACACCCCACCCCACCCACCCCACTCGACAGTCCAGCTAGTGAGCTTGTTTCAGGTGGTCGTGATTGCACTGGTGCAGCGCCTGCTGCTGGGCCACCGCCTGCCCTGGCAGATCTGGCCGGCGGCGGCCGCCATGGTGGGCGGCGCAGCGATGACTGTGGTACCCAGCATCGGTGGGGTGAGCACTGGGGGCACAGGGAATGTGTGGCAGCAAGGCGCCACACCGGGAGGGTGGAGACGGCAATTGCATCGCATGTGCTGGCAGTGGCAGCACCCCGGCCCGGGCTTGACAACCCCCTCCCAACAACCTCACTGCTGCCGCCTCCCTTGCCGCCCCCTGCAGAGCGCAGCGGGGGCGCTGAACAGCCCGCGTGCTTGGCTGGGCGTGGGGCTGGCGGTGGTGGCGATGCTGTGCGCCGTCGCATTGCTGGTGCTGCTGCAGGTCAGGATGGTCGGCGCTGTTGGGTGCAGGTGGGCGGCGCGTGTTGCATTCCTGAGTGCACCTGCCGGCTGGTGGTCGGAAGGTGGTGCGAGTGAATGTGGCGCAGTTGGGAGTGGTGCAAGGCGCAAGTGCAGTACTTGGTACACAGAATACAACGTACTTGTACGCCGTGCTTGTACGTGGCGCTCCCAAACGGTGCAGGCTACACGCCACGTCGGCTTCAGCATCTGGAGCACGCAGTACCTGTTCACCGGGTCTGTGCTGGGGCTGACGTTGGTGCTCACGCTGGCGCTAGACGGCAGCGGCTGGGCGGCGCAGCTGGGCAGTTGGACCGCCGGCGACTGGGCGGTGCTGTGCGTGCTGGGATCGGTGGTCTACGTGGGAAGCAACTTCTCTATGCAGGCAAGCTCAGCTTTCCTTTAGCAGGGCCGAGGGAAGCAAGCTGGTGGAGGGCGGTGTGGTCGCGTGACGTCGGAGGTGCCCGCTCCCTGCCCCTCGCTCGCTCACGCTACGCGCCCCGTCATCATCCGCACCCCACCCAGCGAATGCCCACGCGCCACCGACCATCCACCTGAGTTCGTGGGCGCCACCGCCACTCACCCTCGGCACCTGCAGCTGGCCACGCTCAAGCTGGGCGCGCCCACGGTGGCGATGTTCGTGGGTGCTCGCCTGGTGTTCTCCATAGCTCAGTCTGCCGTCATCCTCGGCGCAACCTCCATATAAACACCCCTCCAGGTGGGTTGGCCCGCAGGCGGCCGCCGCCGCGGCCGCCACATGCAGCTTACCAAAGGCGGCGCTGTAGGTGCCTCTCATGACCCATCCCCGCACGTGCCCGTGCAGGTAGCAGGCATAGTGGTCACCACAGCGGCGGTCACTGCCTACATGGGCTGGCAGTGGTAGTGCTCTCGGCGGCAGGGCAAGCAGGCGGCGGCAGAGCGGACCGCTGCAGTGGCGGCCCAGGCATGAGCCCCTCCCAGGCATGAGCCCCTCCCTTGCTCCATGCACTTGTGCTGCAAAGCGCGTTGGTGCTGGAGCGGTGGCTGTGCTCTGCGCGCCTAACAAGCGACGTGATGCTGCCATGTGATGAAACATCGAGGGCATGCATGGTCTGCAGTACAACAGCAAGCAACGAGCTGAAACAGTAGATCGTACGACGTGACCGTTCAGCGCGAGGCACAACTTGTGAGATGTGTCATTTGCATGAAATAGACGCAGCTGTGTGTGAACTGCTACTGCGAAAGCCTACGCCAGCAAGCAGTCTGAGCTGCGCTGTTGCGCCTCGACGCGTGCCTCCGCTGCTGCTGTAACGTGTTGCATCAGCACAACACTGCAGCACCGCCGCCGGCTGGGCCACCCGGCACTGCTGCCAATGCAACTACTCCTCGACCGCAGCGCATTCAACGGTGACCTCTACACCTTCCGCCGCGACATCGGCTCTGTCTGGCCAACGAGCCCTCTGCGCCGCGCACTGCCGCCCAACCAAACCCGCCCGGCCACTCTTGCAGCTGCTCGCTCCGGGGTAAAGCGTGTAGCGGTCAGCCGATGACAGATGAAGGCATAGACGAGGGCCGACCGCTGCTGCAGCAGGTGCGAGGGCGTGCTGGCCGCCGAGGCTCCCCTGTGCGCCTCTGCACCTCTGGATTAACGCATCGTGGAATGGGCAAGTCGAAGATCGGATGCGGCGCTGATCAGCGGCCGCCTAAGAACGCCGCCTGCCGCCTTCGCCGCCGCCGCCGCCTGCCCGCCCACCTTTGCACCACCTGGACCAAGCGAGCACTCCTCTACTGCACTTTGTGCAGCTGGCGCAACTACGGCCTGCCGAGTACCAGACCTGGCTGCTGCGCACGTCGCGTGGCAAGGCACGGTTCTTCGAGAGCAGCAGGCTGGAGTCACTAACGATGATCAAGTGGTGCGCTCACATCCCCCTCGTCTCTGCCACGGCTGCACGCTGCAGCCGCATCTTGCTGTTCGCTACTGCTGCTGCTGCTGCTGCTGCGTGGTTGTACATGGCCGCCATGTGCTGCGCATGTGTGCCTTGCGTTTGGTTACTATCTATTGCTTCACTTCCGCTGCAGGTGGGTGGTCCCCCTGCTGTGGCTGCCCGTGGCGGTGCTGCTGGCAGCGCAGGCGTCGCGCGCGCTGCCACCGCGCGCGCTGGCGGGGGCAGTGGCAGCTGGCGTGCCGCTGTGGCAGTTGATAGAGTACTCCATGCACCGCTGGCTCTTCCATGCTGCCCCCGCTACCCCGCTGGCCATCATCGCGCACTTCCTAATGCACGGGTGCGCGGGGCGTGCGGCAGGGGCAGGCTGCGTTGCATGGTGCTGCAGTGGTGCGCTGCGCGGCCGGATGAGCAGAGTCGAGGCCACCGGGAAGTGCAGGTTGCGGCGCAGCATGCCAAGTGCGCAGCACATCACCCCGCCCTTCTCTCCTCTCTTCCTTGTTGTGCTCCCCCTGCGCTCCCCTGCTCTCCCTCGCGTTCGTCTGCTGGCAGGCCACACCTGCAGCCCACCCTCACGGCCGCAGCCGCAGCGCTGAGAGCAGCATGGGTCACTGCTCCCCTCCCCACCAACCACCTCCTCGTCACGCGCCGCGCCGTCCCCCGCTGCCCCCTGATCCTCCCCGACGCCTGGTCGACCCATCCTCCACTGCGCCCCCCCCCCCCCAACCACCACGACCCCACCCACAACAGCAATCATCACGTGCATCCCTCGGGTATCGACTGGCGCCTGACATGTCCCCTCCCTGTCGCACTCTTCGCCTCGCCCCTTGGCAGCAACCATCACAAGTACCCATCAGACATAGACCGCCTGGTGTTCCCGCCCCTGCCCGCCTGCCTGCCCGCCGCCGTCATCTACGGCTGCCTGCGCTGCTGCCTGCCACGGGTGAGCCAACAGCAGCCGTGGGAGCAGCAAGGGGCAGCAGCACCAGCAGCGGCGCCAGCAGCAGTAGTGTGAGTGGCGCCGCAACAAGACCTGCCGCAGGGGCGCAGGCTGCAGATGGGAGCTTGAAGAGGTGAGCAGGCAGCGGCAGCAGCAGCAGCGGCAGACGGATCGGCACCAGCGAGGTGCCGTAGCTCCTTCTGCAGTTGGTGTTTGAGCGCCTTGTAGTACCCTAACGCACGCTTGCGGTTCCGTCTCCCGTTGCCCTCCACGACAGGCGCTGGCGGCAGCGGTGTTCAGCGGTGTGCTGCTAGGGTATGTGGCCTACGACTGCATGCATTACCTCATGCACAGGTGGGGCTGGCGTTGCCGGGGCGGTTGTTGGTGGGGGGTGAGCAAGGTGCAGCTGGGGCCAGCAGTTTGAGGGCGGACAACCCGTCGGTTTGCGTGGTGCGGCTGCGAGACGCAGGCGGGCGCTCTCCCTCCACTGGCTTGAGAAGGCTGCACTGCTGAGGCTTGCCAGCGTGCTACGTCGCCCTCTAACGCCCATCCTGTTTCTCCTGGTACCCCCCACCCCCACCCCCACCCCTACCCACCCACCCACCGACCCGCCTTTCCGTGTTGCCTGCAGCGGCCACCTGCGCGGCCGGCTGCGAGCGCGGCACATGCACCATCACTACGCCGATGACCGCGTGGCTTATGGCATCAGCTCGCCGCTGTGGGACGTTGTGTTTGGCACGCAGCCGCGCACGAAGACTGCCAAGAGCGTGGAATAGCCCTGGAGCGCCGCTGCTCAGCGGCACCCCGCTCGTGTAACGTGCAGTGCCTCGCCGCAGCACGCGCAGCGTTGTTCTGGGGCAGGTGGGCAGGGTGAGTACGACAGGCAGCGGCTGGCAAGTGCTCCCTGCACAGCATAGTCTCTTCAAACTATGAACTGCAATGTTACAGGAGCTGCGGCGCGTCAGCAAGTGAATGTAGAAGACCAGGTTCAACACATACATGACACAGACGTTGTGACGGCTGGCTCGGAGGAGCCACAGCAGGGTTGAGGCCTGCAGAGGCGGTGGTTCTCTACCCCCCGCTTCAGATGCTGGCAAAAGCTGATAACCCTTATGCGGTGCCAGACACGAGCGCGCGAGGGAGCCTGCTCTCCGCACTCAAGCGAGGCCTCCAGCTGAGCTCGACCGAGCGCCCTTCTTCCCCCCGCCTGCGCCTTTCACTGCACAACTTCTCGCCGGTCTACTTGCTGACCACGCGACTCGCAAGGCAATAGGACAAGCGCGTTCTGCGAGCCCGTCTCTGTTTCCCCCGGCCAGAGCGCGCCCGACTGGCTGGATTCCTGTCTGTCCGACACCGTGCACAGACATCGGCAAGCGCGGGCTCGGCCGGCGCCACCACCGCCGGCGCCGCGCGCCGCCGCCGCTGGCGGTTGGCCACCTGCTGCCTGCAGCCACCGTGACCGTGGCAGGTTGGCCAGCTGCGGTGCTGTGCCATCCGCAGTTGTGAGGCAGCATTTCTGATACCATTTTCCGCCGGCCTGCACACCGGGTAAGTAGGGCAGGGCCTGGTTGGTGCTTACAGCAGCTGCGGCAGCAAAAAAGGGCAACATGTGCACGAGGGGGCGGAGCAACAGCACAGCAGCACAGGCCTCATATGCACCGCAAGTCAGCAAGCTGCTTCTAGTATTCAACTCCCTATCCACAACTGCAGCACGCCCCGGCGTCACCAGCGGCAGCGGGGGCAGCCGGCATGGTCGCCGCGAGGCGGCACGGCGGGCGCCTGTCGCGCGTGCTGCGCTTGCTGGTGCTGTCGCTGGCCGCGGCGCTGGCGTGGAAGGCGGCCAGCGTGGCATGGCAGCAGGAGGGCGCCGACGGCGGTGGCGCCGCTGCGCGTGGCCGCACGTACCTCTCCTACACAACCATCTTTGGGCTCTCCAACCAGCTGTACAGCCACGTCAATGCGCTGGCGCTGGCCTACGCCATGGGGGTGGACGGCGTCATCATGCCGCCGGCGCAGGCAAGCAGGCGGGGGGGGGGGGGAGCGGCAGCGAGAGCGGGGGCCTCTGCCCGCCCACGGGCTCACGCGTGTGTGCGGCGCAGCAGGGGGTCTGGCCTGCCGGCACACGCCGCTGCCGCCCCTGGCGGTTGATTTGTTTACTGTGCGACCAATCGTTTTTGTTGGATGCGCAGCGTATGACCATGCCAGCTCTTGCATGGGTTGCTGCACGTTGTGTGCAGGCGCGGGAGACCTTCAACCACACGTTAGAGGAGCTGATGAGCAAGCCGCTGATGACGCCGCGCCCGCTGGGCACGCTGCTGGACCTGCGCAAGATGCAGGCGCACTGGCGCCGCAACTACGGCATCGCGCTGCAGGAGGCGAGTGGGCAAGCGGGGAGGGGCGGGAGGGCAGGCGGGACGGGCGGCGGGAGGGGCGGCGCAGCACATTAGTTGCACGGTGGGCGTGTGCGAGCCACGCACAATCTGCCGCCGCTGCTGCCTGGTCTTGGCAGCCACCATCCTCACCGTGCACCCACCTGGCGTGCCTCCTCGCCTTGCCACCCACCCGTCACGCTGCAGGCTCGCAGCGTGGCGCTGACAGACGCGCACCCGGACGCCGACTCGGAAGCCAGGTTCCCCTGGCGGCCAGTGCTGGACAGCCTGCGCCCTGTGGGGGAGCGTGCAGACTGCGTCGACGCAGGCGCGCGCGCGGGGTGGTGGTGGTGGGGGGGGGGGGGGCGTGTGTGTGTGTGGAGTGGGTGGGTGTGGGTGGGTGGTGGGGGGTGGGGGGTGGGTGGGGGGTGGGTGGGTGGGGGGGGGGGGGGGCTCCGCTGCAGAGGGAGATGCCTCCCCCCCCAGCTGGGGCTGCTGCCCTCCTTCCGGAGCTTGGGAGGTCCGAAACCCAGCGCTCGCTGCTGAAGGAGGTGCTCGCAGCTGCCCCCAGCTGCGCGCCTCTCTCCAACACTGGCAGCTGCGGCGCCAGCGAGGGCAGCAGCCAAAATAGCAGCAGCACCACCACCACCACCACTACCACGCCCCGCTGCCGCTGCCTGCCCGCACCTGAACAGCACCACGCCTCCCCTGCGTGCAGGCACGCTGTGGGTGCCCAAGTCCCCAAAGTTCTTCCCACGCTTTAGCTCCCTCCTTGACGCCCTGGCGGCGGCCCGAGGGATGGTGGCGGCAGCGCGGCGCAAGCACGGCGTGAAGCCCTGCATTATCCTGCGCAGCGAGGCGCTGTTCCACGCGTGGCCGCTGGTCAGGTGGGCGCAGGGCGTGGCTGGCTGGCCGGCGGCGGCGCGCATGTCGTGCGCGACGCTGCAGGGCAGGGCAGGGCAGGGCTGCGCTGCGCTGCGCTGCACCTGGCGAGCAACAGCAACGCATTGCTCCTGCGACCGTTGGTCTTCTGCGAGCTTCCGCCTTCTCATGTCACCCTGCATTGCTCTGGGCATCACGTAGCCGCCGGCGGGCTCCCATTGCTCCAAAGGCAGACAAACCACACCGCTGCAGTGCACCATCCCACCTTGGCCGCTCCCTGCTCTGCCTCACCCCGCAGCACCAAGGGCATCACCACCATCGCCGCCAACGGAGTCTTCTTCTCGCCGGAGGTGGGTGGTGTGCACGCGCATGCCGCCTTGCCAGCTACAAGCCCTGCTGCCTCGGGTTCTCCTTGCATGCTGCCTGCACCAGGAGGGTGTCGTGTCGCTGCTGTCCTCGTGCCGATCATGCCTCCTCACCGTCTTTCTCTCTCTCACCGGCTTCCCCACTGTTGGGATTGCGTGCGCTGCAGGTGGAGGTCGCGGTGGGCCGCATTGCAGGCGCCATCGGGCAGCCATTCAACGGGCTGCACCTGCGGTTAGAGCCGGACATGGGGCTCAAAGAAGAGGTGGGTGCGGCTGTGGCAAGGTGCCGTGCTGTTTGTTGCTTGTTCTGTTCACGCCGCCGCGGCGACACACGCGTGTGTGCGCTGCAGATGCGTCGGGGAGAGCCTCGGGTGAGGCAGCCTCGCTGTTTGTTTGTTTGTTTGTTTGTTTGCGTACGCTGCCCCGTGTGGCTGCCACCGGAACTGATGCTGCCGTTTCAAGGGTGTTGGCATGTCAGGCGGCGCAACCGGGCACCTGCCTTGCTGCTGCTGGGCATCCGACATGGTGCACGCCTCCCTGCCGCCGCCGCCGCCCCCCCACCCCCCCCCACCCCCCCCCCCCCACCCCACCCCACCCCACCCCACCCACCCCCCACACACACTATGAAATGTTTGGCTGGGGGACCCGAACTTCGGGGGTGGGGTGCGGCGCCGCCCTCCCCGAGTATCCAAAACGCTTCAGCATGCCCATAAACCGCTTTTTCGCGCCCCGGGCGCGCATACATGTCTGGCCGGGCAGCGGGAGGCGCCTGGCGGCCCGCTGGGCCTCTGCATCAGTTCCTGGTACTGTTTTTGAGTTTGAGAGAGCAGGGGGAGAGCAGGCGGAGTGCTGAAAGCAGCCCTGGGCCTCGCTGGAAAGCATTTGCGTGCGCGCTCTTCGCACCCTGCATCGCGCTGCCTCGGACAACGCTTGAACGTTCGGAGACAGCGTTACCTAGAGCTCTGGTGATTGCCAGGGCCCCGCGCCGTGCAGCGCGTCAGAGCCTCTGTCGGGCTCGCCTGTACGGGCGCCCCAGCGGGTGCACATCACCTTGAAGCTGGGTTATAGCGTCTTGAGTGCCAAGCCAGGCCGGCGCCCGGCGGCGCGCACTGTGGCAGCCGGGCGCACGCAAAGACCTCCCGCGCGCGAGCCCGGCTCGCGGGCCCGCGGCGGCCCTTGGTTTTGGGCGGCGCCTGCCTGAAACCCATCGGTTTGACTTGCAAGCGTTCGTGCTGGCTCCGCGGGGCGCCGGGCGCGCCCCACTGACCGGCCAGACATGCGATGCGCGCGTGGGCCCCCCTCCCTGCGTGCCCCCGCCCTAAAAAGTCGTGTTAGAGGTTGCTGGGCCAGAATTGCATGACGCAGAGGCGCCCCGACGCGCCCACCCCCTGAAGTTCGGGTCCCCCAGCCAAACATTTCATAGTGCCCCCCCCCCCCACACACACCCCACCACCACCACCCCGCCTGCTGCAGGAAATGATGCCTTCGTTCTTCAAAGGCATGTCCGTGCTGCGCTTCAACACCAGCACGCCACTCTACGTGGCCTCCGGCCTGCTCTCTTACGACGACACAGACAGTGAGCCTAACAGAGTGTTGCCTTGTCGCGTCGTTGGCCGCTGCCTTGCTATGGGCGAGCTGCAGGCCGGTCCGTGGCAGGCCGGCGGGCGGCGGGCAGCGCGCTTGTCCACGCCGTCTTCACTGACCGCTGTCCCTGCTCATGCACACCCAACACAGCGCGGAGGTGGGCCGAACAAGGGCCGTCCTGTTAACATAGCACTGCTATAGGGTATGGCACACAAGAGCAAACAGTAGCAGCAGTAGCGCGCTGTGACACGTGGCCTCCCACCCTTCCCCTTGCAGGCATGGAGCGGTACACCAAGATGTTGAAGGCCGAGGGGTTGTGCAGCGACCTGTGGGTGAAGGAGCGGGTGCTGGAGAAGAGCGAGCTGGCCGGTGCGCATGGGGCGGGTGGCGGTGGGGCGTCGGCAGAGGAGAAGCAGGTCACTCCATGTGTCCGCCCCTCATCGCTGTCCTGCGTTCGCCCCTCGTCCCTCTGCTTTGCTCCCTGTGCAATTCAGGCCTGCACGCGGAGCAGCTAGCGCTGGTGTACCTGCTGGTGCTGTATGCTTTGATTCTCGCATCTCTGATCTCTTCCTGCACTCACCACCCTGCCCTCTTCTCCCTGTGCAATGCAGGCCTGCACTCTGAGCAGCTAGCGCTGGTGGACCTGCTGGTGCTGTCCCGCTCAGCCAAGCTGGTGGGCACCCGCGACAGCTCCTTCTCGCTGCTGGCCCGCGAGCTGCGGCTGCTGCAGTATGGCCTGGGGCGGCGCAGCGTGCAGCTGCGGCTGGGGGCCATAAAGAAGCTGCCAGCAAAGCTGAGAGACCCGTATGGATTTGACCCGTTCATGGCGCTCATGCCGGAAAAGCCGCCGGCTGCTACCGCTGCTGCTGCCGCCGCCGGCTGAGCGCCGGCAGTCTTTCCCCCCTGCAACTGAACCTAATGTCCCAACAACACGCTGCCATTCCTTGTGCCGGTTGCCTGCCCTGCCCCTCGGCGCAGCGGCGCTTGTCACACACACACACACACAACACGCAGCGTGTGAGCAGCGGGCAGGCTGGGGAGACGGCAGCAGGGCGTGGAACAGCAAACTGCAGGAGCGTGGTCGCATTGGCTGCGCAAGCCCAAGTGTCAGCCACACGTTGAGGGGAGGGGGGAGGGAGGAAGGACGGGGGGCTGGGGCAGGCTGCGGCAGAAGCGGCGGCGGCAGCATCGGCACGAGTCAGGCCGCCGGCTACAGCTCGGCAGTGCGCACATGGCTGCCCTTTGTACACGCTGCCGTCAGTGCTGTGCTGAGATGCGCTGGCAAATTGGTAGGCTCGGCAAGTTTGGCTGACCTGCCGCATCTCGCCTCCCCGCATCAATTCCGCCATCGCTGACGCCTCGCCAGCGCTCACTGACGTCCAGGGCGGCCCTGGATCGCGGCACAAGCTTTGCCCTCGGCAGCCCCCGACAAAGTGCGTGTTGAAGCGAGTGGGGCGGCTTAGCAGCCCACACACGTTGTAGGAGCCCGGGGGGGGCCACAGGCTGCGCCGCAGCAGCGCAGCGGCGCAGCGACGCTGTTCTGGACTGCTGGCTTGGCACAGCACTATCACGCACTGGCAGTGGAGTGCGTGAGGCCCCACCAGGTTGGGACTTGCTGCAAGTCGTGTGCTATGTTGGCACTGCGCCCCAGGCATGGCCCCCGCTGAGCACCCGTTCATCTGCTGGGATCCGCAGGCCCCCACCGCTGCCCCCTGATTTGCCCCCTGCTTGTGATTGGTTAGCGCCCTCCTTGGCATGCTGCTGCTGTGTTGCGGTCCCCTCTCCCTTTTGCTGCATTCAGGTGTGGCCCTTGCTGCCAGGGCCCCCCGGCAGCAGCGTCGCCTCCTCCCGCCTGTATTGGCTGGCCTTGGGTAAGCCTTCGTGTGATGCCTTGTCTGAACGTAACGTAACCCACCAAACCCACCAAACCCAGTGGGGACAGGCAGTGGGCGCTTCCTGTGTTGCGTCCCTCTCATGATGTGGCCCGGTGGTGCCCAGCAGCAGTGTTGCCTCCCTTGGCTTTGGTGCGTGTGTCGCCATCACACTCTTTGATGACATTGCAGTGCTGAACGTGACGTGTAACCGCCATAGTCAGTAGGGAGGGACGGGAACCAACAGCACCCCACCTTGCAAAAGCGTGTCTCATACCAGGTTCGAACTGGTGACCTTTCGCGTGTGAGGCGAACGTGATAACCAGCTACACCAACGAGACCGGCCTTCAGGGGGGAAGGACATGATGTCAAAGATGAATTTCCTCTTAAACACTACGCCAGCAGGTCGCCACACCTTCTGCTCGACTCCCCCGCGTTTGTTTGAGTCCTCCGCCACAGGCGCGCCCTCGCTGCCCCGCAGCGCCCTCCCCCTTTCGCGAGCATGTCCGGCGGCGGTCCCCCCGCGGCCGATGCCCGCGCCCACCCCGCGGCGCCCTCTGCGCGCCCCTCTGCACCTGCTGCAGGCTCAGGGAGGCGTGCGGGGAGGCGCCGGTCCGGCCCCGCGCCGCCCCGCGGCGCGCACTTCTCCTTATCCACAGGCGGCCTCGCGGCCGCAGATACCGTGCTCCTCTGCGCCGCGCTGCCAGCGAGCATGCAGGCGGGCGAGGCCTGCCGCCTGCTGCGAGCAGCGGCGCCAGACGCGGTGCTTGTGGCGCTCACCGCCGCCGCCAGCGACGGCCGCCCCGGCCCGTCCAGCCACGGCATTGTGGTCTCGGAGCCCTTCCCAGCTTGCTCCACCAGCTCCAGCGGCAGCCGCGTGCCCCACAGCGTCTGCCTCCGCATCACGGCCTCCAGCAGCCCGGCGGCGGCGCTGCTCGCCAGCCCCGTCGTCCGCCTGCCGGCGCCGTGGCCTGCGGACCAGCCGCCAGCGCAGCTCGTTCGCCAGCCCACGGAGCAGCTGGCCTATCTCACAGGCGCCCCTCCTTCCATCCCTGAGGGCCCTCTCTCCGCAGAGCTGCGCCGCCGTTTCCCCGGCATCCTGCGCGCGCGCCGCGACACCGTCGGCGGCCTCGCGTCCGAGCGCTTCGTGTTGGCGCTTGCCCCCGGCGCAGCGGTGCCGCACCATATCTCCTTTGACGTGAGTGGCATGCGTGTACGGTGCCGGCTGATGCGCGCCCCCCTCCTGCCCCAGCCTGCGGCGGCTCCGGCCCCGCCTGCAGCAGCGCCGCCGCCGCCGCCGCCAGCCGAGGCGTCGGGCGCCGCCGCCGTGGTGGCACCTGCAGCGGTGGCGGCAGCAGCAGCAGCACCGGCAGCAGCACCGGCAGCAGCGCCAGCGACAGCCGCGCCGCCCACCGCCGCCGGCCCCGCGCCGCCCTCCGCCCCTTCGCGGCCCCCCCGGGCCGTGCCCTCGCAGCCCTCTGCTGCTGCCCCCTCGCGGCCGCCTGCGGCTGCGTCCCCCCCGCCCCCCGCCGCTGCCGTTTTCGTCGGCGGCGACGCGCGCTCACCCCGCTGTGCGGCCTACCGCCGTCGCAATTTGCGCCGGCGCGTCGAGTCGCCGTTGGGCGACGCCTGGGTTCCCGCGTCCGACGGCGGCAGCACTGTCGCCAGCAGCGCGCCCCAGAGCCGCCCCGGCAGCCTCGCCGCCAGCGACCCTCCCAGCCCCACCGCCGCCGCGCCGCGCGACCCCGCTGGTTAGCGTGTGCGCCGCGCTGGGCTGCCCTCCCTCTCGCTTTCGCTCTCTTGTCCCCACCGCCGCCGGCTCGCCCCTTGCGCCTTCTTGCTTGCCTTGCACCCTGCGCTTGGGCTCCCCCGCCTGTCTGGCCGCTCTTGCCAGCTCCTGTGCCGGGGCGGGTACTCCCTCTGCGCTTGCGTGTTGCCCTGGCTTGCCTCGCGCCTGCGCCATCGCCCGGCGGCTGTGCGTTGTTGTTCCCGGGCGGCGCTGTGCCGCATGCGGTTGAAGGGTGTGTTTGATGCATCGATCCTGCGACCCGGCCCCCTTACTGCCATGCTGCCCCCCGCTTGCCCCCGCATGCCTGTGTTTTGGGAGCGGCTCCCAGGTGCCCGCCGCTCTCCCGCCCTCCTTTGCGCCCGATTAGCCAGCCTGTGCGTTGCTGTGCCGCTTTCCCCCCCCGCTCCCTCCACAGGCATTGCTTTCTCAGGTTAGAGGGCTCAGCCCCAGCACGTTAACGTGCGGACCACCTGTAAGACACACACACACACTTCTAGCCCCACCGCCGCCGCGCCGCGCGACCCCGCTGGTTAGCGTGTGCGCCGCGCTGGGCTGCCCTCCCTCTTGCTTGCGCTCTCTTGTCCCCACCGCCGCCGGCTCGCCCCCTGCGCCTTCTTGCTTGCCTTGCACCTTGCGCTTGGGCTCCCCCGCCTGTCTGGCCGCTCTTGCCAGCTCCTGTGCCGGGGCGGGTACTCCCTCTGCGCTTGCGTGTTGCCCTGGCTTGCCTCGCGCCTGCACCATCGCCCGGCGGCTGTGCGTTGTTGTTCCCGGGCGGCGCTGTGCCGCATGCGGTTGAAGGGTGTGTTTGATGCATCGATCCTGCGACCCGGCCCCCTTACTGCCATGCTGCCCCCCGCTTGCCCCCGCATGCCTGTGTTTTGGGAGCGGCTCCCAGGTGCCCGCCGCTCTCCCGCCCTCCTTTGCGCCCGATTGGCCAGCCTGTGCGTTGCTGTGCCGCTTTCCCCCCCCGCTCCCTCCACAGGCATTGCTTTCTCAGGTTAGAGGGCTCAGCCCCAGCACGTTAAAGTGCGGACCACCTGTAAGACACACACACACACTTCTAGCTTTTTTCTTCGCTTCGATTCCTTCCTTCGCCACAGGCGCGCCCTCGCTGCCCCGCAGCGCCCTCCCCCTTCGCGAGCATGTCCGGCGGCGGTCCCCCCGCGGCCGATGCCCGCGCCCACCCCGCGGCGCCCTCTGCGCGCCCCTCTGCGCCTGCTGCAGGCTCAGGGAGGCGTGCGGGGAGGCGCCGGTCCGGCCCCGCGCCGCCCCGCGGCGCGCACTTCTCCTTATCCACAGGCGGCCTCGCGGCCGCAGATACCGTGCTCCTCTGCGCCGCGCTGCCAGCGAGCATGCAGGCGGGCGAGGCCTGCCGCCTGCTGCGAGCAGCAGCGCCAGACGCGGTGCTTGTGGCGCTCACCGCCGCCGCCAGCGACGGCCGCCCCGGCCCGTCCAGCCACGGCATTGTGGTCTCGGAGCCCTTCCCAGCTTGCTCCACCAGCTCCAGCGGCAGCCGCGTGCCCCACAGCGTCTGCCTCCGCATCACGGCCTCCAGCAGCCCGGCGGCGGCGCTGCTCGCCAGCCCCGTCGTCCGCCTGCCGGCGCCGTGGCCTGCGGACCAGCCGCCAGCGCAGCTCGTTCGCCAGCCCACGGAGCAGCTGGCCTATCTCACAGGCGCCCCTCCTTCCATCCCTGAGGGCCCTCTCTCCGCAGAGCTGCGCCGCCGTTTCCCCGGCATCCTGCGCGCGCGCCGCGACACCGTCGGCGGCCTCGCGTCCGAGCGCTTCGTGTTGGCGCTTGCCCCCGGCGCAGCGGTGCCGCACCATATCTCCTTTGACGTGAGTGGCATGCGTGTACGGTGCCGGCTGATGCGCGCCCCCCTCCTGCCCCAGCCTGCGGCGGCTCCGGCCCCGCCTGCAGCAGCGCCGCCGCCGCCGCCGCCAGCCGAGGCGTCGGGCGCCGCCGCCGTGGTGGCACCTGCAGCGGTGGCGGCGGCAGCAGCAGCACCGGCAGCAGCACCGGCAGCAGCGCCAGCGACAGCCGCGCCGCCCACCGCCGCCGGCCCCGCGCCGCCCTCCGCCCCTTCGCGGCCCCCCCCGGCCGTGCCCTCGCAGCCCTCCGCTGCTGCCCCCTCGCGGCCGCCTGCGGCTGCGCCCCCCCCGCCCCCCGCCGCTGCCGTTTTCGTCGGCGGCGACGCGCGCTCACCCCGCTGTGCGGCCTACCGCCGTCGCAATTTGCGCCGGCGCGTCGAGTCGCCGTTGGGCGACGCCTGGGTTCCCGCGTCCGACGGCGGCAGCACTGTCGCCAGCAGCGCGCCCCAGAGCCGCCCCGGCAGCCTCGCCGCCAGCGACCCTCCCAGCCCCACCGCCGCCGCGCCGCGCGACCCCGCTGGTTAGCGTGTGCGCCGCGCTGGGCTGCCCTCCCTCTTGCTTGCGCTCTCTTGTCCCCACCGCCGCCGGCTCGCCCCCTGCGCCTTCTTGCTTGCCTTGCACCCTGCGCTTGGGCTCCCCCGCCTGTCTGGCCGCTCTTGCCAGCTCCTGTGCCGGGGCGGGTACTCCCTCTGCGCTTGCGTGTTGCCCTGGCTTGCCTCGCGCCTGCACCATCGCCCGGCGGCTGTGCGTTGTTGTTCCCGGGCGGCGCTGTGCCGCATGCGGTTGAAGGGTGTGTTTGATGCATCGATCCTGCGACCCGGCCCCCTTACTGCCATGCTGCCCCCCGCTTGCCCCCGCATGCCTGTGTTTTGGGAGCGGCTCCCAGGTGCCCGCCGCTCTCCCGCCCTCCTTTGCGCCCGATTGGCCAGCCTGTGCGTTGCTGTGCCGCTTTCCCCCCCCGCTCCCTCCACAGGCATTGCTTTCTCAGGTTAGAGGGCTCAGCCCCAGCACGTTAACGTGCGGACCACCTGTAAGACACACACACACTTTTTTTTTCTGCGCCCCCGCCTCCTGGCCTGCCGCCCTGCCCCATTCCCACCCCTTCTTCCATGCGGTCGACGGCCGCCTCCGGCTGCGGCCGCTCCCCCCCATGCCCTGACCCCCTTTCTTACCCGTTGTGCCCTCCCCCGCGTTTCCTGCTGCCCCGGCTCCTTCCCCTCCCTCCCCCCTTGCCCTTCAGTGGCGGTGTGCTGGTGCGCGGGTGGTAGCTGTGCTTGCCGTGTTGCGTGCAGTGGCGCTACCAGGGGGGGCACCATGCTCTGGTAGCTGGTGTGCCGGCGGCGGCGGCCTGCCCGCCCGCTCCGCTGGCGGCCTCGCGGCCCCCACACTGTCAGTCCTTGCGGACTGGGCAGCGCCCTGCTGGGTGCGTGTGCGTGCATGGCCTGCGCTGCTGCTGTCTGTCGCGCTAGTCTCCGCTTCCCTTGTGCATCCGCCCCCTCCAGCCCCCCGTCCCCAGCCTCCCCGGTCCCCTGTGCCCCTGGCTTCCCCACCCTCCTGTTCCATTCTTCCGGCCTCCCCACCCCCCTGCCCCGTTCTTCCGGCCTCCCATACCCTCTCTCCCCCCCTGCCTGCTTGAGCTCTCCCTGCCTTTTGCCGCGGTTGTTGCTTGCCTGTCTGGACGCTTTTACCAGCTCTTGTGCCGGGGCCGGCGCTGCCGTTGCTTTCTTGGTGGTTCTCTTGCTCTGCGGGGTTTTGCTTTTGCTCCCTTGTCCCCTTGTTGTTTTCCCGGGCGGCGCTGTGCCGCATGCGGTTGAAGGGTGTGTTTGATGCATCGATCCTGCGACCCGGCCCCCTTACTGCCATGCTGCCCCCCGCTTGCCCCCGCATGCCTGTGTTTTGGGAGCGGCTCCCAGGTGCCCGCCGCTCTCCCGCCCTCCTTTGCGCCCGATTAGCCAGCCTGTGCGTTGCTGTGCCGCTTTCCCCCCCCGCTCCCTCCACAGGCATTGCTTTCTCAGGTTAGAGGGCTCAGCCCCAGCACGTTAACGTGCGGACCACCTGTAAGACACACACACACGACTTTTTGCTTGCCTTGCACCCTGCGCTTGGGCTCCCCCGCCTGTCTGGCCGCTCTTGCCAGCTCCTGTGCCGGGGCGGGTACTCCCTCTGCGCTTGCGTGTTGCCCTGGCTTGCCTCGCGCCTGCACCATCGCCCGGCGGCTGTGCGTTGTTGTTCCCGGGCGGCGCTGTGCCGCATGCGGTTGAAGGGTGTGTTTGATGCATCGATCCTGCGACCCGGCCCCCTTACTGCCATGCTGCCCCCCGCTTGCCCCCGCATGCCTGTGTTTTGGGAGCGGCTCCCAGGTGCCCGCCGCTCTCCCGCCCTCCTTTGCGCCCGATTGGCCAGCCTGTGCGTTGCTGTGCCGCTTTCCCCCCCCGCTCCCTCCACAAGCATTGCTTTCTCAGGTTAGAGGGCTCAACCCCAGCACGTTAACGTGCGGACCACCTGTAAGACACACACACACTTTCGTCTCTCCGCGCGGCGCGATGTCGCCTCTGTGACGGTGCGCGCGCCGTTCCTCGCCGGACTTCGGCTACGTGCCCCGCCGCCAGGCCCCCTCTCCCACCCGTGTGCGCTCCGCCTCCCCGCGCGGGCGCAGCCGCCATGCCGAGCGCGCGGCAGCAGCGGGGAAGAGCCGCGAGCGGTGGCTGCAGGGCCTGGGCGGCCTGCACGATGAGCAGTACCGCCGCTTTCCCGACCACGACAATCCCTGGGTGCATCACCAGCCTGACCTGTCGGACAGCGGCAAGCGGCCCCGCAGCCACAGCAGCAGCGGGCGCAGCGGCAGCGTGCACCGCCGTGCACCGCCGTCCCACAGCAGCGCCAGCCGCACCTCCTCCCCTGCCCCCTCCGTCGGCGGCGGCTCCGACGTGGTGATGCCCAATGCCGCGTAGAGGTCCGCCGCGGCCAGCGCTGCGCGGGCTGGCCGTCGCTGGGCGGCTGCATGCTGCGGCCGCCGCGTGGCGCGCCGCCCGCTACGACGTCGTCCTCGTTCAAGAGCATCACCTCCTCTCTCACCTCCACGACCACGCCATCATCCAAGCCCTCACTGACCTTGGGTGGCAGGCGTTCTTCTCCTTTAGTAGGCCGGGCCCGGGCGGGGGGCGACGTGGGGGGACTGCTGTGCTGCTGGCGCCGTGCCCTCATGAGCTCCGGCGAGCTGGCCGCGCCGACGGTGCAACGCTGCCCCCGCGGCCGCTACACTGCCCTGTCTTTCACGTGGTCTGGCCACTCCCTGCACGTCTGCTCCATCTACCTCCCCAACGCCCCTGCTGCGCGCGTTGCCTACATCTCCTCGTCCCTGGCACCCCTTGCTGCCGCCGCCCGTGCAAAGGGGCAGCGCCTCTTGTGGGGCGGCGATTACAACTTCACCCCTGATCCCCACCTTGATCGCCGCTCCATGGCCTGCACCCCCCTGCGACGCTCCACCCACTACAACGACACCACCTCCCAGTCCTCCTTCTCCGTCTTCCTGCCTGACCTTGTGGATGCCTGGCGGGCGCGGCGCCCCCACCGCCGTGCGTTTACCTTCACGAACGGCTGTGTCTTCGCCCGTCTTGACCGCATCTATGTCTCTGACTCCCTCCTTCCCTGCGCCTCTTGCCCCACGGTCGGCCGCGCCCCCCTGGCTGATCACTGCCCCGTCTCTGTCACCCTGCTCGGCCTGCAGCCCCCTGCTGTTGGCCGCCAGCGCCGCCGCCTGCGGCTTGGCTTCCTCTCCTCCCCTGCCCTCCTCCAGCGTTTGCAGGACTGGGTTGACGCTCAGGCGCCCCCTCCCGACCACGGCACCTTCATCGCCACCTGGTGGCCCGCCTTCAAGCGCGACCTGTCGTCCCTCTGCCGTGAGCTGCACCGCGCCTCTGCCCTGCCGGCGCCTGCTGTGGGGGCAGCACGTGCTGTTCTTGATGCCGTTGCTGGTCGGTGGGAGGCCGGCGAGAATGCTGCCCTGCCTGATTTGGTGGCTGCGCATGGCCAGTGGCGCACTGCTGCCCATGCGGCGGGCGCTGCTGCGGCTGCGAAGCTGCGCCGCTTCTCCTGGCTGCACTCCGGCGAGCGGCCTGGGCCGGCGCTCTCCCGCCAGCTCCGCCCGCCGCAGCATGTGACGGCGGTGGCAGCGCTGCGGGGCGCGGGCGGCGCGCTGCACACGGGTGCGGCTGCGGCCCGGGTGGCCGCCGACTGCTGGGCGGGAGTGTCGGCTCAGCCGGCGGTCTCGCCGGCTGCGCAAGCGGAGGTGCTTGCTGCGCTGGGCGGCGGCCGGCGGCTCAGCCCGCAGCTGGCTGCTGCCCTGGGCAGCGCCACCTTCACCCCGGCGGAAGTGCTGCGGGCGCTGCGGCGCGCCAAGCCTGGCCGCTCCCCCGGCCTGGATGGCATCCCCGCTGACCTGTACTGCCGGCTGCGCACCTCCTTTGCCCCCCTCTTTGCGCGCCTCTTCTCCGCGATTGCCGCCACTGGTGTCCTCCCCCCTGGCTTCCATGAGGGCCTCATCACCATGCTACACAAATCGGGCGACCGCTCCGACCCCCTCAACTATCGCCCCATCACCCTCCTGAACACCGACTACCGCCTGTACACCCTCCTGCTGGCCAAGCGCCTTGGCCCCTGCCTCCCCCACGTCATCGACCCTGAGCATACTGCCTTTGTCCCTGGCCGCCACATCGGTGCCAACATCCTTGCCCTCCAGTTGCTGCCTCACTTGCTGCGCCGCCGCGGGCGCTGGGGCCTCGCTGTTTTCTGCGACTTCCGCAAGGCCTATGACACCATCGACCGTGGCTTCCTCCTCTCTGCGCTGTCCTCCCTTGGCTTTGGTGATGCCTTCCTCTCCCTCGTGCGGCCCCTGCTGTCTGGCACCTACGCCCGTGCTCTTGTCAACGGCTTCATCTCGTCCCCCTCCCCCTCCTTTGCCGGTGTGCGCCAGGGCTGCCCCCTTGCCCCGCTCCTCTACCTGGCTGTCTCCCAGGCCCTCCTCTCCTTCCTGCGCTCCCGCGGTATTGGCATCTCTGACCTCCTGCCCGGTTCCCCCCGCACTGCCACCACCGGCGTCTATGCTGATGATGCCCAGGTGCTGCTCGAGTCCCCCGCCCAGCTCCCCGCCTTCCTCTCCGCTATGGATACCTTTGCTGCCGCCACTGGCCAGCACCTCCACCCTGCCAAGTCCCGCCTTCTCCCCCTCGGATCGATTCCCCCTGGCGTTGACGCGGCCCTCCCTCCCCCTGCTGCCCGCCTTGGCATGCCCCTGGTTGACACTGCCACCGCCATGGGCATCCCCTTCTCCAACGGCGAGCCGCCTGCCGATGTCCTCTCTGCTGCCTGGGCTGACCGCCTTGCCGGCGTGGAAGCTGCCTTCACCCGCGTCTCCCGCCTTGGCCTCTCCCTCTTCGGCCGGGGCTTTGCCAGCGCTGCGTACGGTGTCTCCCGGCTGCTGTACTTTGCTGAGTTCCTTGGCCACCCTCCCCCCGCCGTTGCCTCCCGCCTCACCACCATCACCGCCCGCCTTGTTGACCGTGCGCGGTCCCCCGCCTCCACAGGCCGCTCCTTTGCCGGCCTGCACCACTCCTGCCTCTTCGGCCGCCCTGCTGATGGCGGCTTCGGCGTGCTGCCCTGGCCGCAGCACATCTCTGCGCGCCATGCCTGCTGGGCTGCCCGCCTCATCGCTGCCCCCCTGTGCCCCACCGCCTGCCCCCCCTGGGTTGCCATCGCCCGCCTGCTGCTGCGTGACCTGCCGCCTGCTGGGCTGCTGGGCTGGCTGCCTGGGCGTGCTGCGCCGGCTGCCCTCCCCCCCCTCCCCCCGCCGTTGCGCCGCATGCACTCCGCCGTCGCCCTACTCCCCCCGGTGGCTGACGTGGGCGGCGATCCGCTGGTGCCTGGCCCCTGGTGCCTCTCCATTCCCCTCTGGGGCAACCCTGCCCTGGCCTCCCCCGCCAACCCTGACAGCGTCGACGTCCCCTTTGCCGATTTCCGCGCGGCTGGCGTTGACACGCTGGGCGGCCTGCTGGCTGTGGAGCGTGCCGCGCTGGCGGCGCCCACCCACGCAGAGTACGAGCGGGGCGTGCGCGGCCCCCTGCTGGCTGGCTCCTGTGCCTTTGCTGAGCGCCATGTTGCCTGCGAGCGCCCTGCGCTGTTGCGTGCTGCGCTGCCTGCTGAGTGGGTTGGGGCGGCCGTGCAGGCAGCGGCTGCCCCTGCCGGCCAGCTGCCGGCCCCTGCTGTTGTGCTCGCTGCCATGCTGCTGCCCCGCCTTGGCTGGCCGCTCCCTGGCCGTGAGCCCGTTCGTGTGGCCTCCCTGGTTGTACGCGCTGCCACCGCCCTGCTCACGACTGAGGCTGCTGCCGCGCGCGCCGCCCGGTACCTTGCGCCGTTTGCTGCGCTCGCCGCCGGTGCCCCTCCCCCTCCCCTCCCTCCCCTTCCCCCTCCCCTCCCTCCCCTTCCCCCTCCCCTCCCTCCCCTTCCCCCTCCCCTCCCCCCTCCGCTGCCTCCCCTGGCAGAGCTGTCGGCTGTCCTGCGGCGGTTGTGGCGCCTGCCCTGGGAGAACGGCAGGAAGGAAACCTTCTGGCGGCTGGCGTACGATGCGCTACCCACCGCTGCGCGGCTGCATGTCGACGAGCCGTGCCCCTGCGGCGCAGCCGTCCCGCGCCCCGGCCGCCAGCACCACTTCTGGGACTGCCCCGTTGCCCGTGCCGTGGTCGGCCAGCTGGAGGCCGCGCGCGCGGTGGCAGCTGCGCCAGCGCCGCCCCCGGCCCCCCCCACCCTCGCTGATGTCTGGCTGGCTCGGCCGCCGGCCGGCGTGCACGCTGGCGTCTGGGGTGTGGTCTGCCTGGCTGCGGTGGAGGCCATGGATCACGGCCGGCGGCGGCTCACCGGCTTGCGGCTGCGCTGGCGGCAGCGGCAGCAGCAGCGGCAGCCCCCGCAGCAGCAGCAGCCCGCCCAGCCGCGCCTCGTGCAGCTCACGCTGGATGGCCTCCTGCAGCCCGCCGGCGACGCGGACGGCGGCGGCCCTCTGGTGCCGCCGCCCCCTGCCCCTGCCGCTGCCCTCGAGCGCGCTGCGCCAGACCCCGGCGACCCTGCTGATTTCCTCCCTCTCGCCTCGCGCTCTGCATGCCAAATGTTTTGGACCCTCCTCTGTGATTTTGCAGCGCTTGGCTGCGCCCCCGCCTCTTGGCCTGCCGCCCTGCCCCATTCCCACCCCTTCTTCCGTGCGGCCGACGGCCGCCTCCGGCTGCGGCCGCTCCCCCCCATGCCCTGATCCCCTTTCTTACCCGTTGTGCCCTCCCCCGCCGTTCCTGCTGCCCCGGCTCCTTCCCCTCCCTCCCCCCTTGCCCTTCAGTGGCGGTGTGCTGGTGCGCGGGTGGTAGCTGTGCTTGCCGTGTTGCGTACAGTGGCGCTACCAGGGGGGGCACCATGCTCGGGTAGCTGGTGTGCCAGCGGCGGCGGCCTGCCCGCCTGCCCCGCTGGCGGCCTCGCGGCCCCCACGCTGTCAGTCCTTGCGGACTGGGCAGCGCCCTGCTGGGTGCGTGTGCGTGCATGGCCTGCGCTGCTGCTGTCTGTCTCGCGAGTCTCCGCTTCCCTTCTGCATCCGCCCCCTTTTGCCCCCAGTCCCCAGCCTCCCCGGTCCCCTGTCCCCTTGGCCTGGCAGAGCTGCGCAGCGGTGTACACTGGGGCGCTGAGGAGCGGGAGCGGCTACTGGGTCCTGCCCGGCGCCCTCGCGACCAGCGCTATTGTATGCATTGCGCAGCTGCAGGGCTAGGCGGACGGGCCGAGGATGCGGATCACATTGTGTTTGAGTGCGCGTTGTACGCTCACCTACGCCCCATTTGGTTCCCCGACATCTTCCCTGCAGGGCAGCGGCGGCGGGGTGGCAGCCCTAGTCAGGCAGCGGCTGGCAGCGGAGCAGTGGCGTAGCGTGCCAGAGGACGGCGTTCTGTGGCTGCGGCTGCCGGGCGCCCTGGCAGGCGGCCGCACCCTAGCGCTTGCGGTGTGCTACCATCGCCCCCCAGCCCCAGGCCGGGCAGCAGCAGAGGAGGATGCCGATTGGTATGCGCGGCGGGCAGCAGAGTGGGTGGCGGCAGTCGAGAGCGACATGGTCCCGGTCCTCACCGGGGACCTGAATGCCCACACCGCAACAGCGCCAGACTGGCCGGCAGAGGAGGCCGGCACACCACGGTGCAGCACGGACAGCAAATGCGACCGGCGAGGCATGCTACTGCTGCAGTTTTGCGCCGACCTCGGCGCCTGCATCGCCAACGGTCGCGCGGCGGGCGACAGCAGCGGTGCAGCCACCAGTTTTGGCACGCGCGGCACAGCCAGCTCGGTGGTTGACTATTTTGTAGTACCCACCGCCTACCTATCCCAGGTGCGTGAGCTGCTGGTGTCGGAGGAGTTGGCGGTGGCGGACCATAGCGGCCTGGTGATGCGCATCGAGGCCGCCAGCGGCAGCCCACCTGCAGCCACCACCCTGGGCCTTGACCCATGCTTCCTGCGCTTCCCCCGCTGCCCGGCCCCCGCACGCGTGGAGGCGGCGGCGGCTGAGCTCCAGTGGGCGTGGCCAGCCATCGAGGCGCTGGCAGAGGCGGCGCAGCGCGCCGACACGCCGGCAGCAACGGAATCAGTCGCCCACCAGCGCTGCATCCTCATCGCTGGCGCCTGCCAAGGGGCTGGCATCCGCCCCCTCGGCTGCGCGAAGCGGGACGGCAGCAATGCGGTGGGCCTACCGCACTGGGCAGCACGGCAGTTCAGACTGCGCGAGCTGCGCGCGGCGCTGCGGCAGGCGCGGCGGCAGCACCGCGGCGCAGCAGAGCATGTGACAGCGCGCAGGGCGCTGCAGCGAGCCACACAGCGTGCCGAGCGGGCAGCTCGCAGCGTGCGTGGCACGCAGCTGGAGCGGCAGCTTTTGGAGCAGCACGATGCGGCAGGCTTTCACCAGACCTACCGCGGCCCGCAGGGCGGCGTGCCAGATTTTGTGCTGCGTGAGCCAGACGCAGTCTTGGCACACTTTGTGGCGCTGTTAGCACCTCCCACCGCGGCGTCACCCCCTGAGGGAAGTACAGCCGCAGGCGGAGGGGCAGGCGCAGCACCGCAGGAGGGGTCGGTGGCGGAGGCAGCCGCGGCGCTGGCAGCGGCGCAGCAGGCAACCCAGGCAGACATGCAGGCGGCTGTGGCGGCACCACCGCCGGAGTCCCCCACTCACCAGGTGCCCCCTCCGCCCACCACCCACCCCCATCCCCTCGCAGCCACCCTGCCTGAGTCGCTGTTTGATCATGAGGATGAGCGACCAGAGGCACTGGCTGCGAGCGCGGGGGAGCCGATCCAGGGACGATCTCCCCCGATGGAGGCCCTCCCCGGACGCCCAGAGGGGAGTCCGGGTCCTTGTGGAAGAGGAGCGGAGGCAGGAGATGCAGAGGAGACGGCAGCAGCCGCGCACTTGCCTGCGCAGGCAGCACCGCTGGCGGCAGCGGCAACGGCGGCGCATCCTGCGCTGGACCGGACGCCGACCGCCCCCCCCTCACCCTCCCAACCCCCGCCCACCACGCTGGCACAGCTGGCCCGACTGCGCGACGCCATGGAGGCAGCCTTCACAGCAGAGGAGGTCGCCAGCCTGGCGCGGCGGACGGCGCAGCGCAAGGCAGTCTTCGGCCCCCTCGCGCCCTGGCTGCTGAAGCAGGCGTGCGCGCAGCTCGCCCCGCTGGCAGCTGCGGAGTTCAACGCTTGGCAGCGCATCGGACGCCTGCCGCGCGGCGACGCCCACAGCGCCATCGCGCTGGTGGCGAAGACGAGCAGCCCCACTCAGCCTAGCGACCTGCGGGGCATAGCGGTCGGCGCCTTGCTGGCCAAGCTGTTCGCAGCTGGGCTTGAGCGCCGCGTGACGGCTCACGCAGAGGCGGCAGGCCTGCACGCAGAGGGCCAGTTCGGCTTCCGCCGGCAGCGCAGCACCGAGCAGGCTGCCCTGGCCTTGCGCACGGTCATCGAGTGCCACCGGCAGCAGCGGCAGTGCGGCGGCAGCAGCACCAGGAGTGAGCAGCCACAGCGGCGGCACACGCGGCGGCGGCGGCAGCGCGGGGGCAGCCAGCTGTGGGCCTGTTTTGTTGACTTCAAACAGGCCTACGATCGCGTACCGCGGGCGCAGCTCTGGCAGCGCCTCGAGAGCATGGGCTACGGCGGCCAGTGGCTGCGGGCAGTACGAGCGCTCTACGCCGACGTGCCCATGTCGGTGACAGCCCCCGGCCTTGAGGGCCGCGTCTTCAGCGCCACGCAGGGCCTGAAGCAAGGCTGCCCCCTCAGCCCCACGCTATTCAGCCTCTACATTGCAGACTGGGAGGAACGCGTGCTCTCGGCAGCAGCAGCAGGCATGCCTCTTGCGCTGCCACAGCTAGCAGGGCAGCCAGTGCCCCCGCTGCTGTACGCAGATGACATGGCCCTCCTCGCCACCACAGCAAACGGCTTGCAGCAACAGCTCCGGCTCCTGGAGCAGTATTGCGCCGAGCGCGGCCTCACGGTCAACGTGGTGAAGACGAAGGTCATGTTGCTGTCGGGCGCAGCGGACGAGCAGACGGCGATGCAGCGCGTGCGGCGAGCGCGCCACACCTTCGACGGTGCACCCGTTGCCGGCGTGGCAGCGTTCAAGTACCTGGGCCTCGTATTCCACTGCACCCAGCCCGTAGGGGAGGCTGCGGCGGAGGGGCGGGCGCGGGTGGCCCGCTTTGCAGCCGCTTCTTTTGAGGGCCGCTGCACAGCGTTGGGCCTGGAGGCCGCCCGCCTCCTGCTCTCCCTCTACCGACAGATGGTCGACTCCACCCTCTCCTATGGTGCCGCAGTGTGGTCCCCTGGCCTGGCCCTCGCGGCTGTGCGGCGCCTCGGCACCCAGGCCGGAGCCGCAGGCGGCGGCAGCGGCCTGTCAGCGGCAGAGCAGCAGCACTACCGCACACTGCGGCGCCTGCTCGGCCTGCCACAGCGCGCGCCCAGAGCCACCGTGCTGGCAGAGACGGGGGAGCCCCCCCTGCACGCCCATTGGTTGGCGCGCACAGCGCGGTTCTGGAACAGCCTTGTGGCAGCGCCAGAGGACAGCCTGATGCGGCAGGTGCTCGACGCCAGCCTGCAGCTGGCAGCAGATCACACCCCCTCACGCCACCGCGGCCCCCACGGCATTGCGCAGATGCCTTGGGCAGCACAGCTGCAGAGTGCGCTGGCAGAGGCCGGCATCGCGGCTGACCTGCAACAGCGGCAGCCACTGCAGCCAGAGGCGGTGCAGGAGGCAGCACTGCAGCACTACCTGCAGCACCTGCACACGGCGGTGCAGCGGCGCGGCGCCAGCCGCCTGCAACACTACTTCGACTGCGTGCGCCCAGAGTGCCTCGAGGTAGCGGGGTATGGTATGGCCCCCTACCTGGTCGAGGTACGAGAGCGACACCGGCGCCTTGGCCTGGCAGAGCTGCGCAGCGGTGTACACTGGGGCGCTGAGGAGCGGGAGCGGCTACTGGGTCCTGCCCGGCGCCCTCGCGACCAGCGCTATTGTATGCATTGCGCAGCTGCAGGGCTAGGCGGACGGGCCGAGGATGCGGATCACATTGTGTTTGAGTGCGCGTTGTACGCTCACCTACGCCCCATCTGGTTCCCCGACATCTTCCCTGCAGGGCAGCCCCCACTACCGCCTGAGACCGGCAGCCACGTTGCGCAGCCTAACCGGCTTGCCACTCTACTGGGATGTGAGTTCCCCAGAGAGGAGGACAGCGCAATGGCGGGCGAGGCCGGCGGAGCGGCGCGCAGACGGGCGCTTGCGCTCGCAGCCTTCACAGGCGCGTGCCGCCGCACCGGGCGGCGAGCAGCGGGACTGCCCACCACCTAACCCCACCCGGGGTTCCCCCCCTCCACCCAAATCCCTTTCCCTTCCGTTTCCCTTTCCCCCCCTTTCAAGCGGCCCCCGTGCATGATGGGGGCTTGCGCCGGCGTGCGCTAAGGGCTAAGGGGGGGACAATGGCCTGGGGAACCGCCTCCTTGCTTGGGTAAGGACTCCCCACTTTGGGCTCCTACTCTCGCCGGTGCGCGCACTGTTCCAAGCGTCAGTCCCCCCCATGCAGATGCCCTTGCTTTGTCCTATGTTACATGCATCCCTTTTGCACTCTCTCCCCCTTTTTCAGCAGCGGCTTCTCCCCTCCCTTCCCCCCTTCTTCCCTGGTCTCAGCCGTGCCGGGCCCTGTGTTTCTTTTTCAGAATACAAACAGGTGTAACACAGTACAGTACAGTCCCCCGCCTGTCTGGCCGCTCTTGCCAGCTCCTGTGCCGGGGCGGGTACTCCCTCTGCGCTTGCGTGTTGCCCTGGCTTGCCTCGCGCCTGCACCATCGCCCGGCGGCTGTGCGTTGTTGTTCCCGGGCGGCGCTGTGCCGCATGCGGTTGAAGGGTGTGTTTGATGCATCGATCCTGCGACCCGGCCCCCTTACTGCCATGCTGCCCCCCGCTTGCCCCCGCATGCCTGTGTTTTGGGAGCGGCTCCCAGGTGCCCGCCGCTCTCCCGCCCTCCTTTGCGCCCGATTGGCCAGCCTGTGCGTTGCTGTGCCGCTTTCCCCCCCCGCTCCCTCCACAGGCATTGCTTTCTCAGGTTAGAGGGCTCAGCCCCAGCACGTTAACGTGCGGACCACCTGTAAGACACACACACACTTCTAGCGCTAGTTAACGCCAGCCCTCCGCCACAGGCGCGCCCTCGCTGCCCCGCAGCGCCCTCCCCCTTCGCGAGCATGTCCGGCGGCGGTCCCCCCGCGGCCGATGCCCGCGCCCACCCCGTGGCGCCCTCTGCGCGCCCCTCTGCGCCTGCTGCAGGCTCAGGGAGGCGTGCGGGGAGGCGCCGGTCCGGCCCCGCGCCGCCCCGCGGCGCGCACTTCTCCTTATCCACAGGCGGCCTCGCGGCCGCAGATACCGTGCTCCTCTGCGCCGCGCTGCCAGCGAGCATGCAGGCGGGCGAGGCCTGCCGCCTGCTGCGAGCAGCAGCGCCAGACGCGGTGCTTGTGGCGCTCACCGCCGCCGCCAGCGACGGCCGCCCCGGCCCGTCCAGCCACGGCATTGTGGTCTCGGAGCCCTTCCCAGCTTGCTCCACCAGCTCCAGCGGCAGTCGCGTGCCCCACAGCGTCTGCCTCCGCATCACGGCCTCCAGCAGCCCGGCGGCGGCGCTGCTCGCCAGCCCCGTCGTCCGCCTGCCGGCGCCGTGGCCTGCGGACCAGCCGCCAGCGCAGCTCGTTCGCCAGCCCACGGAGCAGCTGGCCTATCTCACAGGCGCCCCTCCTTCCATCCCTGAGGGCCCTCTCTCCGCAGAGCTGCGCCGCCGTTTCCCCGGCATCCTGCGCGCGCGCCGCGACACCGTCGGCGGCCTCGCGTCCGAGCGCTTCGTGTTGGCGCTTGCCCCCGGCGCAGCGGTGCCGCACCATATCTCCTTTGACGTGAGTGGCATGCGTGTACGGTGCCGGCTGATGCGCGCCCCCCTCCTGCCCCAGCCTGCGGCGGCTCCGGCCCCGCCTGCAGCAGCGCCGCCGCCGCCGCCGCCAGCCGAGGCGTCGGGCGCCGCCGCCGTGGTGGCACCTGCAGCGGTGGCGGCGGCAGCAGCAGCACCGGCAGCAGCACCGGCAGCAGCGCCAGCGACAGCCACGCCGCCCACCGCCGCCGGCCCCGCGCCGCCCTCCGCCCCTTCGCGGCCCCCCCGGCCGTGCCCTCGCAGCCCTCCGCTGCTGCCCCCTCGCGGCCGCCTGCGGCTGCGCCCCCCCCGCCCCCCGCCGCTGCCGTTTTCGTCGGCGGCGACGCGCGCTCACCCCGCTGTGCGGCCTACCGCCGTCGCAATTTGCGCCGGCGCGTCGAGTCGCCGTTGGGCGACGCCTGGGTTCCCGCGTCCGACGGCGGCAGCACTGTCGCCAGCAGCGCGCCCCCGAGCCGCCCCGGCAGCCTCGCCGCCAGCGACCCTCCCAGCCCCACCGCCGCCGCGCCGCGCGACCCCGCTGGTTAGCGTGTGCGCCGCGCTGGGCTGCCCTCCCTCTTGCTTTCGCTCTCTTGTCCCCACCGCCGCCGGCTCGCCCCCTGCGCCTTCTTGCTTGCCTTGCACCCTGCGCTTGGGCTCCCCCGCCTGTCTGGCCGCTCTTGCCAGCTCTTGTGCCGGGGCGGGTACTCCCTCTGCGCTTGCGTGTTGCCCTGGCTTGCCTCGCGCCTGCACCATCGCCCGGCGGCTGTGCGTTGTTGTTCCCGGGCGGCGCTGTGCCGCATGCGGTTGAAGGGTGTGTTTGATGCATCGATCCTGCGACCCGGCCCCCTTACTGCCATGCTGCCCCCCGCTTGCCCCCGCATGCCTGTGTTTTGGGAGCGGCTCCCAGGTGCCCGCCGCTCTCCCGCCCTCCTTTGCGCCCGATTGGCCAGCCTGTGCGTTGCTGTGCCGCTTTCCCCCCCCGCTCCCTCCACAGGCATTGCTTTCTCAGGTTAGAGGGCTCAGCCCCAGCACGTTAACGTGCGGACCACCTGTAAGACACACACACACATTCTAGCGCGCGCCGCGACACCGTCGGCGGCCTCGCGTCCGAGCGCTTCGTGTTGGCGCTTGCCCCCGGCGCAGCGGTGCCGCACCATATCTCCTTTGACGTGAGTGGCATGCGTGTACGGTGCCGGCTGATGCGCGCCCCCCTCCTGCCCCAGCCTGCGGCGGCTCCGGCCCCGCCTGCAGCAGCGCCGCCGCCGCCGCCGCCAGCCGAGGCGTCGGGCGCCGCCGCCGTGGTGGCACCTGCAGCGGTGGCGGCGGCAGCAGCAGCACCGGCAGCAGCACCGGCAGCAGCGCCAGCGACAGCCGCGCCGCCCACCGCCGCCGGCCCCGCGCCGCCCTCCGCCCCTTCGCGGCCCCCCCCGGCCGTGCCCTCGCAGCCCTCCGCTGCTGCCCCCTCGCGGCCGCCTGCGGCTGCGCCCCCCCCGCCCCCCGCCGCTGCCGTTTTCGTCGGCGGCGACGCGCGCTCACCCCGCTGTGCGGCCTACCGCCGTCGCAATTTGCGCCGGCGCGTCGAGTCGCCGTTGGGCGACGCCTGGGTTCCCGCGTCCGACGGCGGCAGCACTGTCGCCAGCAGCGCGCCCCCGAGCCGCCCCGGCAGCCTCGCCGCCAGCGACCCTCCCAGCCCCACCGCCGCCGCGCCGCGCGACCCCGCTGGATAGCGTGTGCGCCGCGCTGGGCTGCCCTCCCTCTTGCTTGCGCTCTCTTGTCCCCACCGCCGACGGCTCGCCCCCTGCGCCTTCTTGCTTGCCTTGCACCCTGCGCTTGGGCTCCCCCGCCTGTCTGGCCGCTCTTGCCAGCTCTTGTGCCGGGGCGGGTACTCCCTCTGCGCTTGCGTGTTGCCCTGGCTTGCCTCGCGCCTGCACCATCGCCCGGCGGCTGTGCGTTGTTGTTCCCGGGCGGCGCTGTGCCGCATGCGGTTGAAGGGTGTGTTTGATGCATCGATCCTGCGACCCGGCCCCCTTACTGCCATGCTGCCCCCCGCTTGCCCCCGCATGCCTGTGTTTTGGGAGCGGCTCCCAGGTGCCCGCCGCTCTCCCGCCCTCCTTTGCGCCCGATTGGCCAGCCTGTGCGTTGCTGTGCCGCTTTCCCCCCCCGCTCCCTCCACAGGCATTGCTTTCTCAGGTTAGAGGGCTCAGCCCCAGCACGTTAACGTGCGGACCACCTGTAAGACACACACACACATTCTAGCCTCCACAGGCGGCCTCGCGGCCGCAGATACCGTGCTCCTCTGCGCCGCGCTGCCAGCGAGCATGCAGGCGGGCGAGGCCTGCCGCCTGCTGCGAGCAGCGGCGCCAGACGCGGTGCTTGTGGCGCTCACCGCCGCCGCCAGCGACGGCCGCCCCGGCCCGTCCAGCCACGGCATTGTGGTCTCGGAGCCCTTCCCAGCTTGCTCCACCAGCTCCAGCGGCAGCCGCGTGCCCCACAGCGTCTCTCTGCGCATCACGGCCTCCAGCAGCCAGGCGGCGGCGCTGCTCGCCAGCCCCGTCGTCCGCCTGCCGGCGCCGTGGCCTGCGGACCAGCCGCCAGCGCAGCTCGTTCGCCAGCCCACGGAGCAGCTGGCCTATCTCACAGGCGCCCCTCCTTCCATCCCTGAGGGCCCTCTCTCCGCAGAGCTGCGCCGCCGTTTCCCCGGCATCCTGCGCGCGCGCCGCGACACCGTCGGCGGCCTCGCGTCCGAGCGCTTCGTGTTGGCGCTTGCCCCCGGCGCAGCGGTGCCGCACCATATCTCCTTTGACGTGAGTGGCATGCGTGTACGGTGCCGGCTGATGCGCGCCCCCCTCCTGCCCCAGCCTGCGGCGGCTCCGGCCCCGCCTGCAGCAGCGCCGCCGCCGCCGCCGCCAGCCGAGGCGTCGGGCGCCGCCGCCGTGGTGGCACCTGCAGCGGTGGCGGCGGCAGCAGCAGCACCGGCAGCAGCACCGGCAGCAGCGCCAGCGACAGCCGCGCCGCCCACCGCCGCCGGCCCCGCGCCGCCCTCCGCCCCTTCGCGGCCCCCCCCGGCCGTGCCCTCGCAGCCCTCCGCTGCTGCCCCTCGCGGCCGCCTGCGGCTGCGCCCCCCCCGCTGCTTCCCTGCCCCACCCTTTCTTCCCCCTGCCTTCTTTGCATTGTGCCCAAGGTCACCGCGTTATGCATCAATTTTTCGGGGGTCCCGCCGGGGCGCAGGCTCGTCAGGCGCGGCGGCGCCGCCATGCACGCCGGCCTAGTTCCGTTTCTTCCGCGGCCTCTTGGCGCCAGCGGGTGCGCGTGGTCCCTGGAGTTCTTTGATGCCAAGAACGCGGGCATACGACTCTGCCTTGGCGCGCAAAGACTGTGACTGTGAGGTTACAGGTGGGTCCGCACGTTAACGTGCTGGGGCTGAGCCCTCTAACCTGAGCAAGCAATGCCTGTGAAAGGAGCGGGGGGGGGGAAAGCGGCACAGCAACGCACAGGCTGGCTAATCGGGCGCAGAGGAGGGCGGGAGAGCGGCGGGCACCTGGGAGCCACTCCCAAAACACAGGCACGCAGGGGCAAGCGGGGGGCAGCATGGCAATAAGGGGGCCGGGTCGCAGGATCGATGCATCAAACACACCCTTCAACCGCATGCGGCACAGCGCCGCCCGGGAAAAACAAACGCACAGCCGCCGGGCGATGGTGCAGGCGCGAGGCAAGCCAGGGCAGCACGCAAGCGCGGAGGGAGTACCCGCCCCACAGGAGCTGGCAAGAGCGGCCAGACAGGCGGGGGAGCCCAAGCGCAGGGTGCAAGGCAAGCAAGAAGGCGCGGGGGGCGAGCCGGCGGCGGTGGGGACAAGAGAGCGAAAGCAAGAGGGAGGGCAGCCCAGCGCGGCGCACACGCTAACCAGCGGGGTCGCGCGGCGCGGCGGCGGGCGGGCTGGGAGGGCCGCTGGCGGCGAGGCTGCCGGGGCGGCTCTGGGGCGCGCTGCTGGCGACAGTGCTGCCACCGTCGGACGCGGGGACCCAGGCGCCGCCCAACGGCGACTCGACGCGCCGGCGCAAATTGCGCCGGCGGTAGGCCGCACGGCCGGGTGAGCGCGCGTCGCCGCCGACGAACAGAACGGCAGCGGCGGGGGGCGGGGGGGGCGCAGCCGCAGGCTGCCGCGAGGGGGCAGCAACGGAGGGCTGCGAGGGGGCAGCAGCGGAGGGCCGCGAAGGGGCTGAGGGCCGTGCGGGGCTGGCGGCGGCGGGCGGCGCGGCTGCCGCTGGTGCTGCCGCCGGTGCTGCTGCCGGCGCTGCTGCTGCCGCCGCCGCCGCTGCAGGTGCCGCCGCCGACGCCGCGGGCGCCACCACGGCGGCGGCGCCCGACGTCTCGGCTGGCGGCGGCGGCGCTGCTGCAGGCGGGGCCGGAGCCGCCGCAGGCTGGGGCAGGAGGGGGGCGCGCATCAGCCGGCACCGTACACGCATGCCACTCACGTCAAAGGAGATATGGTGCGGCACCGCTGCGCCGGGGGCAAGCGCCAACACGAAGCGCTCGGACGCGAGGCCGCCGACGGTGTCGCGGCGCGCGCGCAGGATGCCGGGGAAACGGCGGCGCAGCTCTGCGGAGAGAGGGCCCTCAGGGATGGAAGGAGGGGCGCCTGTGAGATAGGCCAGCTGCTCCGTGGGCTGGCGAACGAGCTGCGCTGGCGGCTGGTCCGCAGGCCACGGCGCCGGCAGGCGGACGACGGGGCTGGCGAGCAGCGCCGCCGCCGGGCTGCTGGAGGCCGTGATGCGGAGGCAGACGCTGTGGGGCACGCGGCTGCCGCTGGAGCTGGTGGAGCAAGCTGGGAAGGGCTCCGAGACCACAATGCCGTGGCTGGACGGGCCGGGGCGGCCGTCGCTGGCGGCGGCGGTGAGCGCCACAAGCACCGCGTCTGGCGCTGCTGCTCGCAGCAGGCGGCAGGCCTCGCCCGCCTGCATGCTCGCTGGCAGCGCGGCGCAGAGGAGCACGGTATCTGCGGCCGCGAGGCCGCCTGTGGATAAGGAGAAGTGCGCGCCGCGGGGCGGCGCGGGGCCGGACCGGCGCCTCCCCGCACGCCTCCCTGAGCCTGCAGCAGGCGCAGAGGGGCGCGCAGAGGGCGCCGCGGGGTGGGCGCGGGCATCGGCCGCGGGGGGACCGCCGCCGGACATGCTCGCGAAGGGGGAGGGCGCTGCGGGGCAGCGAGGGCGCGCCTGTGGCGAAGGAAGGAATCGAAGCGAAGAAAAAAGCTACAAGTGTGTGTGTGTCTTACAGGTGGTCCGCACGTTAACGTGCTGGGGCTGAGCCCTCTAACCTGAGAAAGCAATGCCTGTGGAGGGAGCGGGGGGGGAAAGCGGCACAGCAACGCACAGGCTGGCCAATCGGGCGCAAAGGAGGGCGGGAGAGCGGCGGGCACCTGGAAGCCGCTCCCAAAACACAGGCATGCGGGGGCAAGCGGGGGGCAGCATGGCAGTAAGGGGGCCGGGTCGCAGGATCGATGCATCAAACACACCCTTCAACCGCATGCGGCACAGCGCCGCCCGGGAACAACAACGCACAACCTCTCTCCCCCCTTTTCATCAGCGGCATCTCCCCTACCTCCTCCCTTCTTCCCCGGTCTCAGCTGCGCCGGGCCCTGTGGTTCTCTCGCAGAACACAAACAGGTGTAACACAGTACAGTACAGCCGCCGGGCGATGGTGCAGGCGCGAGGCAAGCCAGGGCAACACGCAAGCGCAGAGGGAGTACCCGCCCCGGCACAGGAGCTGGCAAGAGCGGCCAGACAGGCGGGGGAGCCCAAGCGCAGGGTGCAAGGCAAGCAAGAAGGCGCAGGGGGCGAGCCGGCGGCGGTGGGGACAAGAGAGCGAAAGCAAGAGGGAGGGCAGCCCAGCGCGGCGCACACGCTAACCAGCGGGGTCGCGCGGCGCGGCGGCGGTGGGGCTGGGAGGGTCGCTGGCGGCGAGGCTGCCGGGGCGGCTCGGGGGCGCGCTGCTGGCGACAGTGCTGCCGCCGTCGGACGCGGGAACCCAGGCGTCGCCCAACGGCGACTCGACGCGCCGGCGCAAATTGCGACGGCGGTAGGCCGCACAGCGGGGTGAGCGCGCGTCGCCGCCGACGAAAACGGCAGCGGCGGGGGGCGGGGGGGGCGCAGCCGCAGGCGGCCGCGAGGGGGCAGCAGCGGAGGGCTGCGAGGGCACGGCCGGGGGGGCCGCGAAGGGGCGGAGGGCGGCGCGGGGCCGGCGGCGGTGGGCGGCGCGGCTGTCGCTGGCGCTGCTGCCGGTGCTGCTGCCGGTGCTGCTGCTGCCGCCGCCACCGCTGCAGGTGCCACCACGGCGGCGGCGCCCGACGCCTCGGCTGGCGGCGGCGGCGGCGGCGCTGCTGCAGGCGGGGCCGGAGCCGCCGCAGGCTGGGGCAGGAGGGGGGCGCGCATCAGCCGGCACCGTACACGCATGCCACTCACGTCAAAGGAGATATGGTGCGGCACCGCTGCGCCGGGGGCAAGCGCCAACACGAAGCGCTCGGACGCGAGGCCGCCGACGGTGTCGCGGCGCGCGCGCAGGATGCCGGGGAAACGGCGGCGCAGCTCTGCGGAGAGAGGGCCCTCAGGGATGGAAGGAGGGGCGCCTGTGAGATAGGCCAGCTGCTCCGTGGGCTGGCGAACGAGCTGCGCTGGCGGCTGGTCCGCAGGCCACGGCGCCGGCAGGCGGACGACGGGGCTGGCGAGCAGCGCCGCCGCCTGGCTGCTGGAGGCCGTGATGCGGAGACAGACGCTGTGGGGCACGCGGCTGCCGCTGGAGCTGGTGGAGCAAGCTGGGAAGGGCTCCGAGACCACAATGCCGTGGCTGGACGGGCCGGGGCGGCCGTCGCTGGCGGCGGCGGTGAGCGCCACAAGCACCGCGTCTGGCGCTGCTGCTCGCAGCAGGCGGCAGGCCTCGCCCGCCTGCATGCTCGCTGGCAGCGCGGCGCAGAGGAGCACGGTATCTGCGGCCGCGAGGCCGCCTGTGGATAAGGAGAAGTGCGCGCCGCGGGGCGGCGCGGGGCCGGACCGGCGCCTCCCCGCACGCCTCCCTGAGCCTGCAGCAGGCGCAGAGGGGCGCGCAGAGGGCGCCGCGGGGTGGGCGCGGGCATCGGCCGCGGGGGGACCGCCGCCGGACATGCTCGCGAAGGGGGAGGGCGCTGCGGGGCAGCGAGGGCGCGCCTGTGGCGAAGGAAGGAATCGAAGCGAAGAAAAAAGCTAGAAGTGTGTGTGTGTCTTACAGGTGGTCCGCACGTTAACGTGCTGGGGCTGAGCCCTCTAACCTGAGAAAGCAATGCCTGTGGAGGGAGCGGGGGGGGAAAGCGGCACAGCAACGCACAGGCTGGCCAATCGGGCGCAAAGGAGGGCGGGAGAGCGGCGGGCACCTGGAAGCCGCTCCCAAAACACAGGCATGCGGGGGCAAGCGGGGGGCAGCATGGCAGTAAGGGGGCCGGGTCGCAGGATCGATGCATCAAACACACCCTTCAACCGCATGCGGCACAGCGCCGCCCGGGAACAACAACGCACAACCTCTCTCCCCCCTTTTCATCAGCGGCATCTCCCCTACCTCCTCCCTTCTTCCCCGGTCTCAGCTGCGCCGGGCCCTGTGGTTCTCTCGCAGAACACAAACAGGTGTAACACAGTACAGTACAGCCGCCGGGCGATGGTGCAGGCGCGAGGCAAGCCAGGGCAACACGCAAGCGCAGAGGGAGTACCCGCCCCGGCACAGGAGCTGGCAAGAGCGGCCAGACAGGCGGGGGAGCCCAAGCGCAGGGTGCAAGGCAAGCAAGAAGGCGCAGGGGGCGAGCCGGCGGCGGTGGGGACAAGAGAGCGAAAGCAAGAGGGAGGGCAGCCCAGCGCGGCGCACACGCTAACCAGCGGGGTCGCGCGGCGCGGCGGCGGTGGGGCTGGGAGGGTCGCTGGCGGCGAGGCTGCCGGGGCGGCTCGGGGGCGCGCTGCTGGCGACAGTGTTGCCGCCGTCGGACGCGGGAACCCAGGCGTCGCCCAACGGCGACTCGACGCGCCGGCGCAAATTGCGACGGCGGTAGGCCGCACAGCGGGGTGAGCGCGCGTCGCCGCCGACGAAAACGGCAGCGGCGGGGGGCGGGGGGGGCGCAGCCGCAGGCGGCCGCGAGGGGGCAGCAGCGGAGGGCTGCGAGGGCACGGCCGGGGGGGGCCGCGAAGGGGCGGAGGGCGGCGCGGGGCCGGCGGCGGTGGGCGGCGCGGCTGTCGCTGGCGCTGCTGCCGGTGCTGCTGCCGGTGCTGCTGCTGCCGCCGCCACCGCTGCAGGTGCCACCACGGCGGCGGCGCCCGACGCCTCGGCTGGCGGCGGCGGCGGCGGCGCTGCTGCAGGCGGGGCCGGAGCCGCCGCAGGCTGGGGCAGGAGGGGGGCGCGCATCAGCCGGCACCGTACACGCATGCCACTCACGTCAAAGGAGATATGGTGCGGCACCGCTGCGCCGGGGGCAAGCGCCAACACGAAGCGCTCGGACGCGAGGCCGCCGACGGTGTCGCGGCGCGCGCGCAGGATGCCGGGGAAACGGCGGCGCAGCTCTGCGGAGAGAGGGCCCTCAGGGATGGAAGGAGGGGCGCCTGTGAGATAGGCCAGCTGCTCCGTGGGCTGGCGAACGAGCTGCGCTGGCGGCTGGTCCGCAGGCCACGGCGCCGGCAGGCGGACGACGGGGCTGGCGAGCAGCGCCGCCGCCTGGCTGCTGGAGGCCGTGATGCGGAGACAGACGCTGTGGGGCACGCGGCTGCCGCTGGAGCTGGTGGAGCAAGCTGGGAAGGGCTCCGAGACCACAATGCCGTGGCTGGACGGGCCGGGGCGGCCGTCGCTGGCGGCGGCGGTGAGCGCCACAAGCACCGCGTCTGGCGCCGCTGCTCGCAGCAGGCGGCAGGCCTCGCCCGCCTGCATGCTCGCTGGCAGCGCGGCGCAGAGGAGCACGGTATCTGCGGCCGCGAGGCCGCCTGTGGAGGCTAGAATGTGTGTGTGTGTGTCTTACAGGTGGTCCGCACGTTAACGTGCTGGGGCTGAGCCCTCTAACCTGAGAAAGCAATGCCTGTGGAGGGAGCGGGGGGGGAAAGCGGCACAGCAACGCACAGGCTGGCCAATCGGGCGCAAAGGAGGGCGGGAGAGCGGCGGGCACCTGGAAGCCGCTCCCAAAACACAGGCATGCGGGGGCAAGCGGGGGGCAGCATGGCAGTAAGGGGGCCGGGTCGCAGGATCGATGCATCAAACACACCCTTCAACCGCATGCGGCACAGCGCCGCCCGGGAACAACAACGCACAACCTCTCTCCCCCCTTTTCATCAGCGGCATCTCCCCTACCTCCTCCCTTCTTCCCCGGTCTCAGCTGCGCCGGGCCCTGTGGTTCTCTCGCAGAACACAAACAGGTGTAACACAGTACAGTACAGCCGCCGGGCGATGGTGCAGGCGCGAGGCAAGCCAGGGCAACACGCAAGCGCAGAGGGAGTACCCGCCCCGGCACAGGAGCTGGCAAGAGCGGCCAGACAGGCGGGGGAGCCCAAGCGCAGGGTGCAAGGCAAGCAAGAAGGCGCAGGGGGCGAGCCGGCGGCGGTGGGGACAAGAGAGCGAAAGCAAGAGGGAGGGCAGCCCAGCGCGGCGCACACGCTAACCAGCGGGGTCGCGCGGCGCGGCGGCGGTGGGGCTGGGAGGGTCGCTGGCGGCGAGGCTGCCGGGGCGGCTCGGGGGCGCGCTGCTGGCGACAGTGCTGCCGCCGTCGGACGCGGGAACCCAGGCGTCGCCCAACGGCGACTCGACGCGCCGGCGCAAATTGCGACGGCGGTAGGCCGCACAGCGGGGTGAGCGCGCGTCGCCGCCGACGAAAACGGCAGCGGCGGGGGGCGGGGGGGGCGCAGCCGCAGGCGGCCGCGAGGGGGCAGCAGCGGAGGGCTGCGAGGGCACGGCCGGGGGGGGCCGCGAAGGGGCGGAGGGCGGCGCGGGGCCGGCGGCGGTGGGCGGCGCGGCTGTCGCTGGCGCTGCTGCCGGTGCTGCTGCCGGTGCTGCTGCTGCCGCCGCCACCGCTGCAGGTGCCACCACGGCGGCGGCGCCCGACGCCTCGGCTGGCGGCGGCGGCGGCGGCGCTGCTGCAGGCGGGGCCGGAGCCGCCGCAGGCTGGGGCAGGAGGGGGGCGCGCATCAGCCGGCACCGTACACGCATGCCACTCACGTCAAAGGAGATATGGTGCGGCACCGCTGCGCCGGGGGCAAGCGCCAACACGAAGCGCTCGGACGCGAGGCCGCCGACGGTGTCGCGGCGCGCGCGCAGGATGCCGGGGAAACGGCGGCGCAGCTCTGCGGAGAGAGGGCCCTCAGGGATGGAAGGAGGGGCGCCTGTGAGATAGGCCAGCTGCTCCGTGGGCTGGCGAACGAGCTGCGCTGGCGGCTGGTCCGCAGGCCACGGCGCCGGCAGGCGGACGACGGGGCTGGCGAGCAGCGCCGCCGCCTGGCTGCTGGAGGCCGTGATGCGGAGACAGACGCTGTGGGGCACGCGGCTGCCGCTGGAGCTGGTGGAGCAAGCTGGGAAGGGCTCCGAGACCACAATGCCGTGGCTGGACGGGCCGGGGCGGCCGTCGCTGGCGGCGGCGGTGAGCGCCACAAGCACCGCGTCTGGCGCCGCTGCTCGCAGCAGGCGGCAGGCCTCGCCCGCCTGCATGCTCGCTGGCAGCGCGGCGCAGAGGAGCACGGTATCTGCGGCCGCGAGGCCGCCTGTGGAGGCTAGAATGTGTGTGTGTGTCTTACAGGTGGTCCGCACGTTAACGTGCCGGGGCTGAGCCCTCTAACCTGAGAAAGCAATGCCTGTGGAGGGAGCGGGGGGGGAAAGCGGCACAGCAACGCACAGGCTGGCCAATCGGGCGCAAAGGAGGGCGGGAGAGCGGCGGGCACCTGGGAGCCGCTCCCAAAACACAGGCATGCGGGGGCAAGCGGGGGGCAGCATGGCAGTAAGGGGGCCGGGTCGCAGGATCGATGCATCAAACACACCCTTCAACCGCATGCGGCACAGCGCCGCCCGGGAACAACAACGCACAGCCGCCGGGCGATGGTGCAGGCGCGAGGCAAGCCAGGGCAACACGCAAGCGCAGGGGGAGTACCCGCCCCGGCACAGGAGCTGGCAAGAGCGGCCAGACAGGCGGGGGAGCCCAAGCGCAGGGTGCAAGGCAAGCAAGAAGGCGCAGGGGGCGAGCCGGCGGCGGTGGGGACAAGAGAGCGCAAGCAAGAGGGAGGGCAGCCCAGCGCGGCGCACACGCTATCCAGCGGGGTCGCGCGGCGCGGCGGCGGTGGGGCTGGGAGGGTCGCTGGCGGCGAGGCTGCCGGGGCGGCTCGGGGGCGCGTTGCTGGCGACAGTGCTGCCGCCGTCGGACGCGGGAACCCAGGCGTCGCCCAACGGCGACTCGACGCGCCGGCGCAAATTGCGACGGCGGTAGGCCGCACAGCGGGGTGAGCGCGCGTCGCCGCCGACGAAAACGGCAGCGGCGGGGGGCGGGGGGGGCGCAGCCGCAGGCGGCCGCGAGGGGGCAGCAGCGGAGGGCTGCGAGGGCACGGCCGGGGGGGGCCGCGAAGGGGCGGAGGGCGGCGCGGGGCCGGCGGCGGTGGGCGGCGCGGCTGTCGCTGGCGCTGCTGCCGGTGCTGCTGCCGGTGCTGCTGCTGCCGCCGCCACCGCTGCAGGTGCCACCACGGCGGCGGCGCCCGACGCCTCGGCTGGCGGCGGCGGCGGCGGCGCTGCTGCAGGCGGGGCCGGAGCCGCCGCAGGCTGGGGCAGGAGGGGGGCGCGCATCAGCCGGCACCGTACACGCATGCCACTCACGTCAAAGGAGATATGGTGCGGCACCGTTGCGCCGGGGGCAAGCGCCAACACGAAGCGCTCGGACGCGAGGCCGCCGACGGTGTCGCGGCGCGCGCTAGAATGTGTGTGTGTGTCTTACAGGTGGTCCGCACGTTAACGTGCTGGGGCTGAGCCCTCTAACCTGAGAAAGCAATGCCTGTGGAGGGAGCGGGGGGGGAAAGCGGCACAGCAACGCACAGGCTGGCCAATCGGGCGCAAAGGAGGGCGGGAGAGCGGCGGGCACCTGGAAGCCGCTCCCAAAACACAGGCATGCGGGGGCAAGCGGGGGGCAGCATGGCAGTAAGGGGGCCGGGTCGCAGGATCGATGCATCAAACACACCCTTCAACCGCATGCGGCACAGCGCCGCCCGGGAACAACAACGCACAGCCGCCGGGCGATGGTGCAGGCGCGAGGCAAGCCAGGGCAACACGCAAGCGCAGAGGGAGTACCCGCCCCGGCACAAGAGCTGGCAAGAGCGGCCAGACAGGCGGGGGAGCCCAAGCGCAGGGTGCAAGGCAAGCAAGAAGGCGCAGGGGGCGAGCCGGCGGCGGTGGGGACAAGAGAGCGAAAGCAAGAGGGAGGGCAGCCCAGCGCGGCGCACACGCTAACCAGCGGGGTCGCGCGGCGCGGCGGCGGTGGGGCTGGGAGGGTCGCTGGCGGCGAGGCTGCCGGGGCGGCTCGGGGGCGCGCTGCTGGCGACAGTGCTGCCGCCGTCGGACGCGGGAACCCAGGCGTCGCCCAACGGCGACTCGACGCGCCGGCGCAAATTGCGACGGCGGTAGGCCGCACAGCGGGGTGAGCGCGCGTCGCCGCCGACGAAAACGGCAGCGGCGGGGGGCGGGGGGGGCGCAGCCGCAGGCGGCCGCGAGGGGGCAGCAGCGGAGGGCTGCGAGGGCACGGCCGGGGGGGGCCGCGAAGGGGCGGAGGGCGGCGCGGGGCCGGCGGCGGTGGGCGGCGTGGCTGTCGCTGGCGCTGCTGCCGGTGCTGCTGCCGGTGCTGCTGCTGCCGCCGCCACCGCTGCAGGTGCCACCACGGCGGCGGCGCCCGACGCCTCGGCTGGCGGCGGCGGCGGCGGCGCTGCTGCAGGCGGGGCCGGAGCCGCCGCAGGCTGGGGCAGGAGGGGGGCGCGCATCAGCCGGCACCGTACACGCATGCCACTCACGTCAAAGGAGATATGGTGCGGCACCGCTGCGCCGGGGGCAAGCGCCAACACGAAGCGCTCGGACGCGAGGCCGCCGACGGTGTCGCGGCGCGCGCGCAGGATGCCGGGGAAACGGCGGCGCAGCTCTGCGGAGAGAGGGCCCTCAGGGATGGAAGGAGGGGCGCCTGTGAGATAGGCCAGCTGCTCCGTGGGCTGGCGAACGAGCTGCGCTGGCGGCTGGTCCGCAGGCCACGGCGCCGGCAGGCGGACGACGGGGCTGGCGAGCAGCGCCGCCGCCGGGCTGCTGGAGGCCGTGATGCGGAGGCAGACGCTGTGGGGCACGCGACTGCCGCTGGAGCTGGTGGAGCAAGCTGGGAAGGGCTCCGAGACCACAATGCCGTGGCTGGACGGGCCGGGGCGGCCGTCGCTGGCGGCGGCGGTGAGCGCCACAAGCACCGCGTCTGGCGCTGCTGCTCGCAGCAGGCGGCAGGCCTCGCCCGCCTGCATGCTCGCTGGCAGCGCGGCGCAGAGGAGCACGGTATCTGCGGCCGCGAGGCCGCCTGTGGATAAGGAGAAGTGCGCGCCGCGGGGCGGCGCGGGGCCGGACCGGCGCCTCCCCGCACGCCTCCCTGAGCCTGCAGCAGGCGCAGAGGGGCGCGCAGAGGGCGCCGCGGGGTGGGCGCGGGCATCGGCCGCGGGGGGACCGCCGCCGGACATGCTCGCGAAGGGGGAGGGCGCTGCGGGGCAGCGAGGGCGCGCCTGTGGCGGAGGGCTGGCGTTAACTAGCGCTAGAAGTGTGTGTGTGTCTTACAGGTGGTCCGCACGTTAACGTGCTGGGGCTGAGCCCTCTAACCTGAGAAAGCAATGCCTGTGGAGGGAGCGGGGGGGGAAAGCGGCACAGCAACGCACAGGCTGGCCAATCGGGCGCAAAGGAGGGCGGGAGAGCGGCGGGCACCTGGGAGCCGCTCCCAAAACACAGGCATGCGGGGGCAAGCGGGGGGCAGCATGGCAGTAAGGGGGCCGGGTCGCAGGATCGATGCATCAAACACACCCTTCAACCGCATGCGGCACAGCGCCGCCCGGGAACAACAACGCACAGCCGCCGGGCGATGGTGCAGGCGCGAGGCAAGCCAGGGCAACACGCAAGCGCAGAGGGAGTACCCGCCCCGGCACAGGAGCTGGCAAGAGCGGCCAGACAGGCGGGGGACTGTACTGTACTGTGTTACACCTGTTTGTATTCTGAAAAAGAAACACAGGGCCCGGCACGGCTGAGACCAGGGAAGAAGGGGGGAAGGGAGGGGAGAAGCCGCTGCTGAAAAAGGGGGAGAGAGTGCAAAAGGGATGCATGTAACATAGGACAAAGCAAGGGCATCTGCATGGGGGGGACTGACGCTTGGAACAGTGCGCGCACCGGCGAGAGTAGGAGCCCAAAGTGGGGAGTCCTTACCCAAGCAAGGAGGCGGTTCCCCAGGCCATTGTCCCCCCCTTAGCCCTTAGCGCACGCCGGCGCAAGCCCCCATCATGCACGGGGGCCGCTTGAAAGGGGGGGAAAGGGAAACGGAAGGGAAAGGGATTTGGGTGGAGGGGGGGGACCCCGGGTGGGGTTAGGTGGTGGGCAGTCCCGCTGCTCGCCGCCCGGTGCGGCGGCACGCGCCTGTGAAGGCTGCGAGCGCAAGCGCCCGTCTGCGTGCCGCTCCGCCGGCCTCGCCCGCCATTGCGCTGTCCTCCTCTCTGGGGAACTCACATCCCAGTAGAGTGGCAAGCCGGTTAGGCTGCGCAACGTGGCTGCCGGTCTCAAGCGGTAGTGGGGGCTGCCCTGCAGGGAAGATGTCGGGGAACCAAATGGGGCGTAGGTGAGCGTACAACGCGCACTCAAACACAATGTGATCCGCATCCTCGGCCCGTCCGCCTAGCCCTGCAGCTGCGCAATGCATACAATAGCGCTGGTCGCGAGGGCGCCGGGCAGGACCCAGTAGCCGCTCCCGCTCCTCAGCGCCCCAGTGTACACCGCTGCGCAGCTCTGCCAGGCCAAGGCGCCGGTGTCGCTCTCGTACCTCGACCAGGTAGGGGGCCATACCATACCCCGCTACCTCCAGGCACTCTGGGCGCACGCAGTCGAAGTAGTGTTGCAGGCGGCTGGCGCCGCGCCGCTGCACCGCCGTGTGCAGGTGCTGCAGGTAGTGCTGCAGTGCTGCCTCCTGCACCGCCTCTGGCTGCAGTGGCTGCCGCTGTTGCAGGTCAGCCGCGATGCCGGCCTCTGCCAGCGCACTCTGCAGTTGTGCTGCCCAAGGCATCTGCGCAATGCCGTGGGGGCCGCGGTGGCGTGAGGGGGTGTGATCTGCTGCCAGCTGCAGGCTGGCGTCGAGCACCTGCCGCATCAGGCTGTCCTCTGGCGCTGCCACAAGGCTGTTCCAGAACCGCGCTGTGCGCGCCAACCAATGGGCGTGCAGGGGGGGCTCCCCCGTCTCTGCCAGCACGGTGGCTCTGGGCGCGCGCTGTGGCAGGCCGAGCAGGCGCCGCAGTGTGCGGTAGTGCTGCTGCTCTGCCGCTGACAGGCCGCTGCCGCCGCCTGCGGCTCCGGCCTGGGTGCCGAGGCGCCGCACAGCCGCGAGGGCCAGGCCAGGGGACCACACTGCGGCACCATAGGAGAGGGTGGAGTCGACCATCTGTCGGTAGAGGGAGAGCAGGAGGCGGGCGGCCTCCAGGCCCAACGCTGTGCAGCGGCCCTCAAAAGAAGCGGCTGCAAAGCGGGCCACCCGCGCCCGCCCCTCCGCCGCAGCCTCCCCTACGGGCTGGGTGCAGTGGAATACGAGGCCCAGGTACTTGAACGCTGCCACGCCGGCAACGGGTGCACCGTCGAAGGTGTGGCGCGCTCGCCGCACGCGCTGCATCGCCGTCTGCTCGTCCGCTGCGCCCGACAGCAACATGACCTTCGTCTTCACCACGTTGACCGTGAGGCCGCGCTCGGCGCAATACTGCTCCAGGAGCCGGAGCTGTTGCTGCAAGCCGTTTGCTGTGGTGGCGAGGAGGGCCATGTCATCTGCGTACAGCAGCGGGGGCACTGGCTGCCCTGCTAGCTGTGGCAGCGCAAGAGGCATGCCTGCTGCTGCTGCCGAGAGCACGCGTTCCTCCCAGTCTGCAATGTAGAGGCTGAATAGCGTGGGGCTGAGGGGGCAGCCTTGCTTCAGGCCCTGCGTGGCGCTGAAGACGCGGCCCTCAAGGCCGGGGGCTGTCACCGACATGGGCACGTCGGCGTAGAGCGCTCGTACTGCCCGCAGCCACTGGCCGCCGTAGCCCATGCTCTCGAGGCGCTGCCAGAGCTGCGCCCGCGGTACGCGATCGTAGGCCTGTTTGAAGTCAACAAAACAGGCCCACAGCTGGCTGCCCCCGCGCTGCCGCCGCCGCCGCGTGTGCCGCCGCTGTGGCTGCTCACTCCTGGTGCTGCTGCCGCCGCACTGCCGCTGCTGCCGGTGGCACTCGATGACCGTGCGCAAGGCCAGGGCAGCCTGCTCGGTGCTGCGCTGCCGGCGGAAGCCGAACTGGCCCTCTGCGTGCAGGCCTGCCGCCTCTGCGTGAGCCGTCACGCGGCGCTCAAGCCCAGCTGCGAACAGCTTGGCCAGCAAGGCGCCGACCGCTATGCCCCGCAGGTCGCTAGGCTGAGTGGGGCTGCTCGTCTTCGCCACCAGCGCGATGGCGCTGTGGGCGTCGCCGCGCGGCAGGCGTCCGATGCGCTGCCAAGCGTTGAACTCCGCAGCTGCCAGCGGGGCGAGCTGCGCGCACGCCTGCTTCAGCAGCCAGGGCGCGAGGGGGCCGAAGACTGCCTTGCGCTGCGCCGTCCGCCGCGCCAGGCTGGCGACCTCCTCTGCTGTGAAGGCTGCCTCCATGGCGTCGCGCAGTCGGGCCAGCTGTGCCAGCGTGGTGGGCGGGGGTTGGGAGGGTGAGGGGGGGGCGGTCGGCGTCCGGTCCAGCGCAGGATGCGCCGCCGTTGCCGCTGCCGCCAGCGGTGCTGCCTGCGCAGGCAAGTGCGCGGCTGCTGCCGTCTCCTCTGCATCTCCTGCCTCCGCTCCTCTTCCACAAGGACCCGGACTCCCCTCTGGGCGTCCGGGGAGGGCCTCCATCGGGGGAGATCGTCCCTGGATCGGCTCCCCCGCGCTCGCAGCCAGTGCCTCTGGTCGCTCATCCTCATGATCAAACAGCGACTCAGGCAGGGTGGCTGCGAGGGGATGGGGGTGGGTGGTGGGCGGAGGGGGCACCTGGTGAGTGGGGGACTCCGGCGGTGGTGCCGCCACAGCCGCCTGCATGTCTGCCTGGGTTGCCTGCTGCGCCGCTGCCAGCGCCGCGGCTGCCTCCGCCACCGACCCCTCCTGCGGTGCTGCGCCTGCCCCTCCGCCTGCGGCTGTACTTCCCTCAGGGGGTGACGCCGCGGTGGGAGGTGCTAACAGCGCCACAAAGTGTGCCAAGACTGCGTCTGGCTCACGCAACACAAAATCTGGCACGCCGCCCTGCGGGCCGCGGTAGGTCTGGTGAAAGCCTGCCGCATCGTGCTGCTCCAAAAGCTGCCGCTCCAGCTGCGTGCCACGCACGCTGCGAGCTGCCCGCTCGGCACGCTGTGTGGCTCGCTGCAGCGCCCTGCGCGCTGTCACATGCTCTGCTGCGCCGCGGTGCTGCCGCCGCGCCTGCCGCAGCGCCGCGCGCAGCTCGCGCAGTCTGAACTGCCGTGCTGCCCAGTGCGGTAGGCCCACCGCATTGCTGCCGCCCCGCTTCGCGCAGCCGAGGGGGCGGATGCCAGCCCCTTGGCAGGCGCCAGCGATGAGGATGCAGCGCTGGTGGGCGACTGATTCCGTTGCTGCCGGCGTGTCGGCGCGCTGCGCCGCCTCTGCCAGCGCCTCGATGGCTGGCCACGCCCACTGGAGCTCAGCCGCCGCCGCCTCCACGCGTGCGGGGGCCGGGCAGCGGGGGAAGCGCAGGAAGCATGGGTCAAGGCCCAGGGTGGTGGCTGCAGGTGGGCTGCCGCTGGCGGCCTCGATGCGCATCACCAGGCCGCTATGGTCCGCCACCGCCAACTCCTCCGACACCAGCAGCTCACGCACCTGGGATAGGTAGGCGGTGGGTACTACAAAATAGTCAACCACCGAGCTGGCTGTGCCGCGCGTGCCAAAACTGGTGGCTGCACCGCTGCTGTCGCCCGCCGCGCGACCGTTGGCGATGCAGGCGCCGAGGTCGGCGCAAAACTGCAGCAGTAGCATGCCTCGCCGGTCGCATTTGCTGTCCGTGCTGCACCGTGGTGTGCCGGCCTCCTCTGCCGGCCAGTCTGGCGCTGTTGCGGTGTGGGCATTCAGGTCCCCGGTGAGGACCGGGACCATGTCGCTCTCGACTGCCGCCACCCACTCTGCTGCCCGCCGCGCATACCAATCGGCATCCTCCTCTGCTGCTGCCCGGCCTGGGGCTGGGGGGCGATGGTAGCACACCGCAAGCGCTAGGGTGCGGCCGCCTGCCAGGGCGCCCGGCAGCCGCAGCCACAGAACGCCGTCCTCTGGCACGCTACGCCACTGCTCCGCTGCCAGCCGCTGCCTGACTAGGGCTGCCACCCCGCCGCCGCTGCCCTGAGACGCCGGCCGTGCTGCCTGGAAGGCGCGCCAGCCGTCAGGGAGAGGCAGCGGGTTGCCCTCTGAGGGCTTGGTCTCGGTGAGGAGGATGACGTCAGCGCCAGCTGACTGCATCGTCGCCACCGCGCTGCCGACGCGGCCGTTGCAGTTGAGCAGCGTGATGGTCAGCACCATCGCTGCAAGGGCCGCGCCGGCGCGGATTCCCTAGGCAGTTGCAGCCCGGGACCGCGAGCTGGTACTGTACTGTACTGTGTTACACCTGTTTGTATTCTGAAAAAGAAACACAGGGCCCGGCACGGCTGAGACCAGGGAAGAAGGGGGGAAGGGAGGGGAGAAGCCGCTGCTGAAAAAGGGGGAGAGAGTGCAAAAGGGATGCATGTAACATAGGACAAAGCAAGGGCATCTGCATGGGGGGGACTGACGCTTGGAACAGTGCGCGCACCGGCGAGAGTAGGAGCCCAAAGTGGGGAGTCCTTACCCAAGCAAGGAGGCGGTTCCCCAGGCCATTGTCCCCCCCTTAGCCCTTAGCGCACGCCGGCGCAAGCCCCCATCATGCACGGGGGCCGCTTGAAAGGGGGGGAAAGGGAAACGGAAGGGAAAGGGATTTGGGTGGAGGGGGGGGGACCCCGGGTGGGGTTAGGTGGTGGGCAGTCCCGCTGCTCGCCGCCCGGTGCGGCGGCACGCGCCTGTGAAGGCTGCGAGCGCAAGCGCCCGTCTGCGTGCCGCTCCGCCGGCCTCGCCCGCCATTGCGCTGTCCTCCTCTCTGGGGAACTCACATCCCAGTAGAGTGGCAAGCCGGTTAGGCTGCGCAACGTGGCTGCCGGTCTCAAGCGGTAGTGGGGGCTGCCCTGCAGGGAAGATGTCGGGGAACCAAATGGGGCGTAGGTGAGCGTACAACGCGCACTCAAACACAATGTGATCCGCATCCTCGGCCCGTCCGCCTAGCCCTGCAGCTGCGCAATGCATACAATAGCGCTGGTCGCGAGGGCGCCGGGCAGGACCCAGTAGCCGCTCCCGCTCCTCAGCGCCCCAGTGTACACCGCTGCGCAGCTCTGCCAGGCCAAGGCGCCGGTGTCGCTCTCGTACCTCGACCAGGTAGGGGGCCATACCATACCCCGCTACCTCCAGGCACTCTGGGCGCACGCAGTCGAAGTAGTGTTGCAGGCGGCTGGCGCCGCGCCGCTGCACCGCCGTGTGCAGGTGCTGCAGGTAGTGCTGCAGTGCTGCCTCCTGCACCGCCTCTGGCTGCAGTGGCTGCCGCTGTTGCAGGTCAGCCGCGATGCCGGCCTCTGCCAGCGCACTCTGCAGTTGTGCTGCCCAAGGCATCTGCGCAATGCCGTGGGGGCCGCGGTGGCGTGAGGGTGTGTGATCTGCTGCCAGCTGCAGGCTGGCGTCGAGCACCTGCCGCATCAGGCTGTCCTCTGGCGCTGCCACAAGGCTGTTCCAGAACCGCGCTGTGCGCGCCAACCAATGGGCGTGCAGGGGGGGCTCCCCCGTCTCTGCCAGCACGGTGGCTCTGGGCGCGCGCTGTGGCAGGCCGAGCAGGCGCCGCAGTGTGCGGTAGTGCTGCTGCTCTGCCGCTGACAGGCCGCTGCCGCCGCCTGCGGCTCCGGCCTGGGTGCCGAAGCGCCGCACAGCCGCGAGGGCCAGGCCAGGGGACCACACTGCGGCACCATAGGAGAGGGTGGAGTCGACCATCTGTCGGTAGAGGGAGAGCAGGAGGCGGGCGGCCTCCAGGCCCAACGCTGTGCAGCGGCCCTCAAAAGAAGCGGCTGCAAAGCGGGCCACCCGCGCCCGCCCCTCCGCCGCAGCCTCCCCTACGGGCTGGGTGCAGTGGAATACGAGGCCCAGGTACTTGAACGCTGCCACGCCGGCAACGGGTGCACCGTCGAAGGTGTGGCGCGCTCGCCGCACGCGCTGCATCGCCGTCTGCTCGTCCGCTGCGCCCGACAGCAACATGACCTTCGTCTTCACCACGTTGACCGTGAGGCCGCGCTCGGCGCAATACTGCTCCAGGAGCCGGAGCTGTTGCTGCAAGCCGTTTGCTGTGGTGGCGAGGAGGGCCATGTCATCTGCGTACAGCAGCGGGGGCACTGGCTGCCCTGCTAGCTGTGGCAGCGCAAGAGGCATGCCTGCTGCTGCTGCCGAGAGCACGCGTTCCTCCCAGTCTGCAATGTAGAGGCTGAATAGCGTGGGGCTGAGGGGGCAGCCTTGCTTCAGGCCCTGCGTGGCGCTGAAGACGCGGCCCTCAAGGCCGGGGGCTGTCACCGACATGGGCACGTCGGCGTAGAGCGCTCGTACTGCCCGCAGCCACTGGCCGCCGTAGCCCATGCTCTCGAGGCGCTGCCAGAGCTGCGCCCGCGGTACGCGATCGTAGGCCTGTTTGAAGTCAACAAAACAGGCCCACAGCTGGCTGCCCCCGCGCTGCCGCCGCCGCCGCGTGTGCCGCCGCTGTGGCTGCTCACTCCTGGTGCTGCTGCCGCCGCACTGCCGCTGCTGCCGGTGGCACTCGATGACCGTGCGCAAGGCCAGGGCAGCCTGCTCGGTGCTGCGCTGCCGGCGGAAGCCGAACTGGCCCTCTGCGTGCAGGCCTGCCGCCTCTGCGTGAGCCGTCACGCGGCGCTCAAGCCCAGCTGCGAACAGCTTGGCCAGCAAGGCGCCGACCGCTATGCCCCGCAGGTCGCTAGGCTGAGTGGGGCTGCTCGTCTTCGCCACCAGCGCGATGGCGCTGTGGGCGTCGCCGCGCGGCAGGCGTCCGATGCGCTGCCAAGCGTTGAACTCCGCAGCTGCCAGCGGGGCGAGCTGCGCGCACGCCTGCTTCAGCAGCCAGGGCGCGAGGGGGCCGAAGACTGCCTTGCGCTGCGCCGTCCGCCGCGCCAGGCTGGCGACCTCCTCTGCTGTGAAGGCTGCCTCCATGGCGTCGCGCAGTCGGGCCAGCTGTGCCAGCGTGGTGGGCGGGGGTTGGGAGGGTGAGGGGGGGGCGGTCGGCGTCCGGTCCAGCGCAGGATGCGCCGCCGTTGCCGCTGCCGCCAGCGGTGCTGCCTGCGCAGGCAAGTGCGCGGCTGCTGCCGTCTCCTCTGCATCTCCTGCCTCCGCTCCTCTTCCACAAGGACCCGGACTCCCCTCTGGGCGTCCGGGGAGGGCCTCCATCGGGGGAGATCGTCCCTGGATCGGCTCCCCCGCGCTCGCAGCCAGTGCCTCTGGTCGCTCATCCTCATGATCAAACAGCGACTCAGGCAGGGTGGCTGCGAGGGGATGGGGGTGGGTGGTGGGCGGAGGGGGCACCTGGTGAGTGGGGGACTCCGGCGGTGGTGCCGCCACAGCCGCCTGCATGTCTGCCTGGGTTGCCTGCTGCGCCGCTGCCAGCGCCGCGGCTGCCTCCGCCACCGACCCCTCCTGCGGTGCTGCGCCTGCCCCTCCGCCTGCGGCTGTACTTCCCTCAGGGGGTGACGCCGCGGTGGGAGGTGCTAACAGCGCCACAAAGTGTGCCAAGACTGCGTCTGGCTCACGCAGCACAAAATCTGGCACGCCGCCCTGCGGGCCGCGGTAGGTCTGGTGAAAGCCTGCCGCATCGTGCTGCTCCAAAAGCTGCCGCTCCAGCTGCGTGCCACGCACGCTGCGAGCTGCCCGCTCGGCACGCTGTGTGGCTCGCTGCAGCGCCCTGCGCGCTGTCACATGCTCTGCTGCGCCGCGGTGCTGCCGCCGCGCCTGCCGCAGCGCCGCGCGCAGCTCGCGCAGTCTGAACTGCCGTGCTGCCCAGTGCGGTAGGCCCACCGCATTGCTGCCGTCCCGCTTCGCGCAGCCGAGGGGGCGGATGCCAGCCCCTTGGCAGGCGCCAGCGATGAGGATGCAGCGCTGGTGGGCGACTGATTCCGTTGCTGCCGGCGTGTCGGCGCGCTGCGCCGCCTCTGCCAGCGCCTCGATGGCTGGCCACGCCCACTGGAGCTCAGCCGCCGCCGCCTCCACGCGTGCGGGGGCCGGGCAGCGGGGGAAGCGCAGGAAGCATGGGTCAAGGCCCAGGGTGGTGGCTGCAGGTGGGCTGCCGCTGGCGGCCTCGATGCGCATCACCAGGCCGCTATGGTCCGCCACCGCCAACTCCTCCGACACCAGCAGCTCACGCACCTGGGATAGGTAGGCGGTGGGTACTACAAAATAGTCAACCACCGAGCTGGCTGTGCCGCGCGTGCCAAAACTGGTGGCTGCACCGCTGCTGTCGCCCGCCGCGCGACCGTTGGCGATGCAGGCGCCGAGGTCGGCGCAAAACTGCAGCAGTAGCATGCCTCGCCGGTCGCATTTGCTGTCCGTGCTGCACCGTGGTGTGCCGGCCTCCTCTGCCGGCCAGTCTGGCGCTGTTGCGGTGTGGGCATTCAGGTCCCCGGTGAGGACCGGGACCATGTCGCTCTCGACTGCCGCCACCCACTCTGCTGCCCGCCGCGCATACCAATCGGCATCCTCCTCTGCTGCTGCCCGGCCTGGGGCTGGGGGGCGATGGTAGCACACCGCAAGCGCTAGGGTGCGGCCGCCTGCCAGGGCGCCCGGCAGCCGCAGCCACAGAACGCCGTCCTCTGGCACGCTACGCCACTGCTCCGCTGCCAGCCGCTGCCTGACTAGGGCTGCCACCCCGCCGCCGCTGCCCTGAGACGCCGGCCGTGCTGCCTGGAAGGCGCGCCAGCCGTCAGGGAGAGGCAGCGGGTTGCCCTCTGAGGGCTTGGTCTCGGTGAGGAGGATGACGTCAGCGCCAGCTGACTGCATCGTCGCCACCGCGCTGCCGACGCGGCCGTTGCAGTTGAGCAGCGTGATGGTCAGCACCATCGCTGCAAGGGCCGCGCCGGCGCGGATTCCCTAGGCAGTTGCAGCCCGGGACCGCGAGCTGGTACTGTACTGTACTGTGTTACACCTGTTTGTATTCTGAAAAAGAAACACAGGGCCCGGCACGGCTGAGACCAGGGAAGAAGGGGGGAAGGGAGGGGAGAAGCCGCTGCTGAAAAAGGGGGAGAGAGTGCAAAAGGGATGCATGTAACATAGGACAAAGCAAGGGCATCTGCATGGGGGGGACTGACGCTTGGAACAGTGCGCGCACCGGCGAGAGTAGGAGCCCAAAGTGGGGAGTCCTTACCCAAGCAAGGAGGCGGTTCCCCAGGCCATTGTCCCCCCTTAGCCCTTAGCGCACGCCGGCGCAAGCCCCCATCATGCACGGGGGCCGCTTGAAAGGGGGGGAAAGGGAAACGGAAGGGAAAGGGATTTGGGTGGAGGGGGGGGGACCCCGGGTGGGGTTAGGTGGTGGGCAGTCCCGCTGCTCGCCGCCCGGTGCGGCGGCACGCGCCTGTGAAGGCTGCGAGCGCAAGCGCCCGTCTGCGTGCCGCTCCGCCGGCCTCGCCCGCCATTGCGCTGTCCTCCTCTCTGGGGAACTCACATCCCAGTAGAGTGGCAAGCCGGTTAGGCTGCGCAACGTGGCTGCCGGTCTCAAGCGGTAGTGGGGGCTGCCCTGCAGGGAAGATGTCGGGGAACCAAATGGGGCGTAGGTGAGCGTACAACGCGCACTCAAACACAATGTGATCCGCATCCTCGGCCCGTCCGCCTAGCCCTGCAGCTGCGCAATGCATACAATAGCGCTGGTCGCGAGGGCGCCGGGCAGGACCCAGTAGCCGCTCCCGCTCCTCAGCGCCCCAGTGTACACCGCTGCGCAGCTCTGCCAGGCCAAGGCGCCGGTGTCGCTCTCGTACCTCGACCAGGTAGGGGGCCATACCATACCCCGCTACCTCCAGGCACTCTGGGCGCACGCAGTCGAAGTAGTGTTGCAGGCGGCTGGCGCCGCGCCGCTGCACCGCCGTGTGCAGGTGCTGCAGGTAGTGCTGCAGTGCTGCCTCCTGCACCGCCTCTGGCTGCAGTGGCTGCCGCTGTTGCAGGTCAGCCGCGATGCCGGCCTCTGCCAGCGCACTCTGCAGTTGTGCTGCCCAAGGCATCTGCGCAATGCCGTGGGGGCCGCGGTGGCGTGAGGGGGTGTGATCTGCTGCCAGCTGCAGGCTGGCGTCGAGCACCTGCCGCATCAGGCTGTCCTCTGGCGCTGCCACAAGGCTGTTCCAGAACCGCGCTGTGCGCGCCAACCAATGGGCGTGCAGGGGGGGCTCCCCCGTCTCTGCCAGCACGGTGGCTCTGGGCGCGCGCTGTGGCAGGCCGAGCAGGCGCCGCAGTGTGCGGTAGTGCTGCTGCTCTGCCGCTGACAGGCCGCTGCCGCCGCCTGCGGCTCCGGCCTGGGTGCCGAGGCGCCGCACAGCCGCGAGGGCCAGGCCAGGGGACCACACTGCGGCACCATAGGAGAGGGTGGAGTCGACCATCTGTCGGTAGAGGGAGAGCAGGAGGCGGGCGGCCTCCAGGCCCAACGCTGTGCAGCGGCCCTCAAAAGAAGCGGCTGCAAAGCGGGCCACCCGCGCCCGCCCCTCCGCCGCAGCCTCCCCTACGGGCTGGGTGCAGTGGAATACGAGGCCCAGGTACTTGAACGCTGCCACGCCGGCAACGGGTGCACCGTCGAAGGTGTGGCGCGCTCGCCGCACGCGCTGCATCGCCGTCTGCTCGTCCGCTGCGCCCGACAGCAACATGACCTTCGTCTTCACCACGTTGACCGTGAGGCCGCGCTCGGCGCAATACTGCTCCAGGAGCCGGAGCTGTTGCTGCAAGCCGTTTGCTGTGGTGGCGAGGAGGGCCATGTCATCTGCGTACAGCAGCGGGGGCACTGGCTGCCCTGCTAGCTGTGGCAGCGCAAGAGGCATGCCTGCTGCTGCTGCCGAGAGCACGCGTTCCTCCCAGTCTGCAATGTAGAGGCTGAATAGCGTGGGGCTGAGGGGGCAGCCTTGCTTCAGGCCCTGCGTGGCGCTGAAGACGCGGCCCTCAAGGCCGGGGGCTGTCACCGACATGGGCACGTCGGCGTAGAGCGCTCGTACTGCCCGCAGCCACTGGCCGCCGTAGCCCATGCTCTCGAGGCGCTGCCAGAGCTGCGCCCGCGGTACGCGATCGTAGGCCTGTTTGAAGTCAACAAAACAGGCCCACAGCTGGCTGCCCCCGCGCTGCCGCCGCCGCCGCGTGTGCCGCCGCTGTGGCTGCTCACTCCTGGTGCTGCTGCCGCCGCACTGCCGCTGCTGCCGGTGGCACTCGATGACCGTGCGCAAGGCCAGGGCAGCCTGCTCGGTGCTGCGCTGCCGGTGCGTTGCGTCACCGCTGCCCCGCCTGCCGCCGCCTGCTGAGGGCCGTCGCGCCGGCCGCGTGCTGCCGCGCTGCCGCGCGGCCTGCCGCTGCCGGCTGCCCCGCTGCCCTGCGCTGCCGCCGAGGCCTCCTCCTCCGCCTCCTCCGCTGCCGCCTCCTCTTGCTGCCGCTGCTGCGCCCAGCCCACCACGTCTGTGTCAGCATCGGCTCCGCGGCTCCGCTGGTACTGCTCCAGCTCCGGCCCCACCAGGGCCTCAGCTGGCTCCCAGCTGTCCTCCCACACGACGCGCACAAACAGCCGCTCGCCGACCTGGCGGTGCGCGATGACGCTGCGCACCTCGCAGCCCTGCCGCAGCCAGTCCTCCTCCTCGAACGTGCATGGGTCGGGCATAGGGGGTAGGGGCAGGTCAAGGCGCTGGTGCAACAGGTGCACCGGCGAGCCAGGCAGGCCAGCGACCACCTCCGCCAGTGAGCGTTGTGGCGGCGCACGGGGGCTGTCAGGCGGCGTGTGCTCGCAGCTGCCAACCGCGAGCTCTGCCTCCGCAGCCGCCTCTGCCAGCTCCGCCGCCGCAGTCTCCTCTTCCCTCTCCGCCTCATCTCCTCCTTGCCCCGCACTTGCCTGTGGGGGGTCCCGGCGCGCCTGGGAGCGGGTGTCGGCCGGGTGCGCTGACCCGCTCCCCGCCACCACCGAGTCCGCCTCCTCCGGTGCCCCCTCTGCCGCCGTGGCCACCGCCGCCGCCGCCTTCGTCACTCCGGCTGCTGCAGATGCTGTCGGCGCGGGCGCCGATGCGGCCGCTTGCGTTGCCGCAGCCGCAGCAGCGGCAGGTGTCAGCGCCGCCGTCGCCACCGTGGCTGCCGCGCCGGTGGCTGGCGAGGTGGCCTCCTGCCCAGGCTGTGCTGCCGCCGCGGCGGCCGCTGCTTTGCTTGCCGTCTTCTTTGCCGCCCGCTGCTGCGCGCGCTTATAGCGCCGTCGCCGCAGGGCCGCCGCCTCGGCTGCGGTCGCCGCCATCGCCTGGCGAGGGGGCGTTGCGACGGCGCGTGTCGGCGGCAGCTTGCCATTCTGCGGCTTGACCTGGATCGGGGCCCGCACGGTCTGCGCCGGCTGCTGCTGCTTGCGCTGCTGCTGCAGCCGCCGTTCCTTCGCCAGCTGGTCCGCCCGCCGCTTCTGCTGCCGCGCTGTGCGCGGCGAGGGCGGCTGCCGCGCTGGTGCGACCGGTGCCCGCTCCTGCGTCTGCGCCGTCCGGGGTGTGGGGCCCGGAGCCCGCTTCCCCTGCCGCTGCTGTTGGTGACCCTGCTGGGCCGTGGGCTGTGCCGGGGGAGCCGCCGTCCGCAGCTGCGGCCGCCGCAGCTCGCCGCCTGCCGCCCCCGGCGCCGTTGCCCGCGCTGCAGGGGGGCTAGCTGGCGCTTCGCCCAGCTCTGGCAGTGGCGCGACGTGCACACCTGTGCCGAGCGCGGCGGGCCTGAGGAGCTTAAGCAGTGGCCCAGCGGGGGCCATGAGCACGGCGCCCGCAGGGTGGACCTCCGCGACCTCCACTAGCCCGGCTGACTTGCCCAGACAGCGGTCAAGTGCAGCCATCAGCTGGGCGCGGACGCCCAGCGTGCTCGCACCGCCATCGAAATGCACTATCAGTGCCGCCCGCGTCTCCGGCTGCTCGCCGCTCGCCTCCAAGCGTGGCTGGGAGCCCCCGCCAGGCGCATAGGCGCCGGGCAGCAGCCCGGGCAGCCCGCTCGGCAGGAAGCCGGGCGCGCCGCCATACCAACCAAGCTGGCCAGGAAACATGGCCAGGACAGGCAGCCCAGTACACGTGGTGTGTGGCGTGCAGGGGAGCCCAAGCGCAAGGTGCAAGGCAAGCAAGAAGGCGCAGGGGGCGAGCCGGCGGCGGTGGGGACAAGAGAGCGCAAGCAAGAGGGAGGGCAGCCCAGCGCGGCGCACACGCTAACCAGCGGGGTCGCGCGGCGCGGCGGCGGTGGGGCTGGGAGGGTCGCTGGCGGCGAGGCTGCCGGGGCGGCTCGGGGGCGCGCTGCTGGCGACAGTGCTGCCGCCGTCGGACGCGGGAACCCAGGCGTCGCCCAACGGCGACTCGACGCGCCGGCGCAAATTGCGACGCTAGAATGTGTGTGTGTGTGTCTTACAGGTGGTCCGCACGTTAACGTGCTGGGGCTGAGCCCTCTAACCTGAGAAAGCAATGCCTGTGGAGGGAGCGGGGGGGGAAAGCGGCACAGCAACGCACAGGCTGGCTAATCGGGCGCAAAGGAGGGCGGGAGAGCGGCGGGCACCTGGGAGCCGCTCCCAAAACACAGGCATGCGGGGGCAAGCGGGGGGCAGCATGGCAGTAAGGGGGCCGGGTCGCAGGATCGATGCATCAAACACACCCTTCAACCGCATGCGGCACAGCGCCGCCCGGGAAAACAACAAGGGGACAAGGGAGCAAAAGCAAAACCCCGCAGAGCAAGAGAACCACCAAGAAAGCAACGGCAGCGCCGGCCCCGGCACAAGAGCTGGTAAAAGCGTCCAGACAGGCAAGCAACAACCGCGGCAAAAGGCAGGGAGAGCTCAAGCAGGCAGGGGGGGAGAGAGGGTATGGGAGGCCGGAAGAACGGGGCAGGGGGGTGGGGAGGCCGGAAGAATGGAACAGGAGGGTGGGGAAGCCAGGGGCACAGGGGACCGGGGAGGCTGGGGACGGGGGGCTGAAGGGGGCGGATGCACAAGGGAAGCGGAGACTAGCGCGACAGACAGCAGCAGCGCAGGCCATGCACGCACACGCACCCAGCAGGGCGCTGCCCAGTCCGCAAGGACTGACAGCGTGGGGGCCGCGAGGCCGCCAGCGGAGCGGGCGGGCAGGCCGCCGCCGCCGGCACACCAACTACCAGAGCATGGTGCCCCCCCTGGTAGCGCCACTGCACGCAACACGGCAAGCACAGCTACCACCCGCGCACCAGCACACCGCCACTGAAGGGCAAGGGGGGAGGGAGGGGAAGGAGCCGGGGCAGCAGGAAACGCGGGGGAGGGCACAACGGGTAAGAAAGGCGTGTGTGTGTGTGTCTTACAGGTGGTCCGCACGTTAACGTGCTGGGGCTGAGCCCTCTAACCTGAGAAAGCAATGCCTGTGGAGGGAGCGGGGGGGGAAAGCGGCACAGCAACGCACAGGCTGGCCAATCGGGCGCAAAGGAGGGCGGGAGAGCGGCGGGCACCTGGAAGCCGCTCCCAAAACACAGGCATGCGGGGGCAAGCGGGGGGCAGCATGGCAGTAAGGGGGCCGGGTCGCAGGATCGATGCATCAAACACACCCTTCAACCGCATGCGGCACAGCGCCGCCCGGGAAAACAACAAGGGGACAAGGGAGCAAAAGCAAAACCCCGCAGAGCAAGAGAACCACCAAGAAAGCAACGGCAGCGCCGGCCCCGGCACAAGAGCTGGTAAAAGCGTCCAGACAGGCAAGCAACAACCGCGGCAAAAGGCAGGGAGAGCTCAAGCAGGCAGGGGGGGAGAGAGGGTATGGGAGGCCGGAAGAACGGGGCAGGGGGGTGGGGAGGCCGGAAGAATGGAACAGGAGGGTGGGGAAGCCAGGGGCACAGGGGACCGGGGAGGCTGGGGACGGGGGGCTGGAGGGGGCGGATGCACAAGGGAAGCGGAGACTAGCGCGACAGACAGCAGCAGCGCAGGCCATTGTACTGTGTTACACCTGTTTGTATTCTGAAAAAGAAACACAGGGCCCGGCACGGCTGCGACCAGGGAAGAAGGGGGGGAAGGGAGGGGAGAAGCCGCTGCTGAAAAAGGGGGAGAGAGTGCAAAAGGGATGCATGTAACATATGACAAAGCAAGGGCATCTGCATGGGGGGGACTGACGCTTGGAACAGTGCGCGCACCGGCGAGAGTAGGAGCCCAAAGTGGGGAGTCCTTACCCAAGCAAGGAGGCGGTTCCCCAGGCCATTGTCCCCCCCTTAGCCCTTAGCGCACGCCGGCGCAAGCCCCCATCATGCACGGGGGCCGCTTGAAAAGGGGGGAAAGGTAAACGGAAGGGAAAGGGATTTGGGTGGAGGGGGGGAACCCCGGGTGGGGTTAGGTGGTGGGCAGTCCCGCTGCTCGCCGCCCGGTGCGGCGGCACGCGCCTGTGAAGGCTGCGAGCGCAAGCGCCCGTCTGCGCGCCGCTCCGCCGGCCTCGCCCGCCATTGCGCTGTCCTCCTCTCTGGGGAACTCACATCCCAGTAGAGTGGCAAGCCGGTTAGGCTGCGCAACGTGGCTGCCGGTCTCAGGCGGTAGTGGGGGCTGCCCTGCAGGGAAGATGTCGGGGAACCAGATGGGGCGTAGGTGAGCGTACAACGCGCACTCAAACACAATGTGATCCGCATCCTCGGCCCGTCCGCCTAGCCCTGCAGCTGCGCAATGCATACAATAGCGCTGGTCGCGAGGGCGCCGGGCTGGACCTAGTAGCCGCTCCCGCTCCTCAGCGCCCCAGTGTACACCGCTGCGCAGCTCTGCCAGGCCAAGGCGCCGGTGTCGCTCTCGTACCTCGACCAGGTAGGGGGCCATACCATACCCCGCTACCTCCAGGCACTCTGGGCGCACGCAGTCGAAGTAGTGTTGCAGGCGGCTGGCGCCGCGCCGCTGCACCGCCGTCTGCAGGTGCTGCAGGTAGTGCTGCAGTGCTGCCTCCTGCACCGCCTCTGGCTGCAGTGGCTGCCGCTGCTGCAGGTCTGCCGCACGCACACGCACGCTGCACGCACACGCACCCAGCAGGGCGCTGCCCAGTCCGCAAGGACTGACAGCGTGGGGGCCGCGAGGCCGCCAGCGGAGCGGGCGGGCAGGCCGCCGCCGCCGGCACACCAGCTACCAGAGCATGGTGCCCCCCCTGGTAGCGCCACTGCACGCAACACGGCAAGCACAGCTACCACCCGCGCACCAGCACACCGCCACTGAAGGGCAAGGGGGGAGGGAGGGGAAGGAGCCGGGGCAGCAGGAAACGCGGGGGAGGGCACAACGGGTAAGAAAGGGGGTCAGGGCATGGGGGGGAGCGGCCGCAGCCGGAGGCGGCCGTCGACCGCATGGAAGAAGGGGTGGGAATGGGGCAGGGCGGCAGGCCAGGAGGCGGGGGCGCAGCCAAGCGCTGCAAAATCACAGAGGAGGGTCCAAAACAATTTGCACGCAGAGCGCGAGGCGAGAGGGAGGAAATCAGCAGGGTCGCCGGGGTCTGGCGCAGCGCGCTCGAGGGCAGCGGCAGGGGCAGGGGGCGGCGGCACCAGAGGGCCGCCGCCGCCCGCGTCGCCGGCGGGCTGAAGGAGGCCGTCCAGCGTGAGCTGCACGAGGCGCGGCCGGGCGGGCTGCTGCTGCTGCGGGGGCTGCCGTTGCAGCTGCCGCTGCCGCCAGCGCAGCCGCAAGCCGGTGAGCCGCCGCCGGCCGTGATCCATGGCCTCCACCGCTGCCAGGCAGACCACACCCCAAACGCCAGCTTGCACGCCGTCCGGCGGCCGAGCCAGCCAGACATCAGCGAGGGTGGGGGGGGCCGGGGGCGGCGCTAGAATGTGTGTGTGTGTCTTACAGGTGGTCCGCACGTTAACGTGCTGGGGCTGAGCCCTCTAACCTGAGAAAGCAATGCCTGTGGAGGGAGCGGGGGGGGAAAGCGGCACAGCAACGCACAGGCTGGCCAATCGGGCGCAAAGGAGGGCGGGAGAGCGGCGGGCACCTGGGAGCCGCTCCCAAAACACAGGCATGCGGGGGCAAGCGGGGGGCAGCATGGCAGTAAGGGGGCCGGGTCGCAGGATCGATGCATCAAACACACCCTTCAACCGCATGCGGCACAGCGCCGCCCGGGAACAACAACGCACAGCCGCCGGGCGATGGTGCAGGCGCGAGGCAAGCCAGGGCAACACGCAAGCGCAGAGGGAGTACCCGCCCCGGCACAAGAGCTGGCAAGAGCGGCCAGACAGGCGGGGGAGCCCAAGCGCAGGGTGCAAGGCAAGCAAGAAGGCGCAGGGGGCGAGCCGGCGGCGGTGGGGACAAGAGAGCGAAAGCAAGAGGGAGGGCAGCCCAGCGCGGCGCACACGCTAACCAGCGGGGTCGCGCGGCGCGGCGGCGGTGGGGCTGGGAGGGTCGCTGGCGGCGAGGCTGCCGGGGCGGCTCGGGGGCGCGCTGCTGGCGACAGTGCTGCCGCCGTCGGACGCGGGAACCCAGGCGTCGCCCAACGGCGACTCGACGCGCCGGCGCAAATTGCGACGGCGGTAGGCCGCACAGCGGGGTGAGCGCGCGTCGCCGCCGACGAAAACGGCAGCGGCGGGGGGCGGGGGGGGCGCAGCCGCAGGCGGCCGCGAGGGGGCAGCAGCGGAGGGCTGCGAGGGCACGGCCGGGGGGGGCCGCGAAGGGGCGGAGGGCGGCGCGGGGCCGGCGGCGGTGGGCGGCGCGGCTGTCGCTGGCGCTGCTGCCGGTGCTGCTGCCGGTGCTGCTGCTGCCGCCGCCACCGCTGCAGGTGCCACCACGGCGGCGGCGCCCGACGCCTCGGCTGGCGGCGGCGGCGGCGGCGCTGCTGCAGGCGGGGCCGGAGCCGCCGCAGGCTGGGGCAGGAGGGGGGCGCGCATCAGCCGGCACCGTACACGCATGCCACTCACGTCAAAGGAGATATGGTGCGGCACCGCTGCGCCGGGGGCAAGCGCCAACACGAAGCGCTCGGACGCGAGGCCGCCGACGGTGTCGCGGCGCGCGCGCAGGATGCCGGGGAAACGGCGGCGCAGCTCTGCGGAGAGAGGGCCCTCAGGGATGGAAGGAGGGGCGCCTGTGAGATAGGCCAGCTGCTCCGTGGGCTGGCGAACGAGCTGCGCTGGCGGCTGGTCCGCAGGCCACGGCGCCGGCAGGCGGACGACGGGGCTGGCGAGCAGCGCCGCCGCCGGGCTGCTGGAGGCCGTGATGCGGAGGCAGACGCTGTGGGGCACGCGGCTGCCGCTGGAGCTGGTGGAGCAAGCTGGGAAGGGCTCCGAGACCACAATGCCGTGGCTGGACGGGCCGGGGCGGCCGTCGCTGGCGGCGGCGGTGAGCGCCACAAGCACCGCGTCTGGCGCTGCTGCTCGCAGCAGGCGGCAGGCCTCGCCCGCCTGCATGCTCGCTGGCAGCGCGGCGCAGAGGAGCACGGTATCTGCGGCCGCGAGGCCGCCTGTGGATAAGGAGAAGTGCGCGCCGCGGGGCGGCGCGGGGCCGGACCGGCGCCTCCCCGCACGCCTCCCTGAGCCTGCAGCAGGCGCAGAGGGGCGCGCAGAGGGCGCCGCGGGGTGGGCGCGGGCATCGGCCGCGGGGGGACCGCCGCCGGACATGCTCGCGAAGGGGGAGGGCGCTGCGGGGCAGCGAGGGCGCGCCTGTGGCGAAGGAAGGAATCGAAGCGAAGAAAAAAGCTAGAAGTGTGTGTGTGTCTTACAGGTGGTCCGCACGTTAACGTGCTGGGGCTGAGCCCTCTAACCTGAGAAAGCAATGCCTGTGGAGGGAGCGGGGGGGGAAAGCGGCACAGCAACGCACAGGCTGGCCAATCGGGCGCAAAGGAGGGCGGGAGAGCGGCGGGCACCTGGAAGCCGCTCCCAAAACACAGGCATGCGGGGGCAAGCGGGGGGCAGCATGGCAGTAAGGGGGCCGGGTCGCAGGATCGATGCATCAAACACACCCTTCAACCGCATGCGGCACAGCGCCGCCCGGGAACAACAACGCACAGCCGCCGGGCGATGGTGCAGGCGCGAGGCAAGCCAGGGCAACACGCAAGCGCAGAGGGAGTACCCGCCCCGGCACAGGAGCTGGCAAGAGCGGCCAGACAGGCGGGGGAGCCCAAGCGCAGGGTGCAAGGCAAGCAAGAAGGCGCAGGGGGCGAGCCGGCGGCGGTGGGGACAAGAGAGCGAAAGCAAGAGGGAGGGCAGCCCAGCGCGGCGCACACGCTAACCAGCGGGGTCGCGCGGCGCGGCGGCGGTGGGGCTGGGAGGGTCGCTGGCGGCGAGGCTGCCGGGGCGGCTCGGGGGCGCGCTGCTGGCGACAGTGCTGCCGCCGTCGGACGCGGGAACCCAGGCGTCGCCCAACGGCGACTCGACGCGCCGGCGCAAATTGCGACGGCGGTAGGCCGCACAGCGGGGTGAGCGCGCGTCGCCGCCGACGAAAACGGCAGCGGCGGGGGGCGGGGGGGGCGCAGCCGCAGGCGGCCGCGAGGGGGCAGCAGCGGAGGGCTGCGAGGGCACGGCCGGGGGGGGCCGCGAAGGGGCGGAGGGCGGCGCGGGGCCGGCGGCGGTGGGCGGCGTGGCTGTCGCTGGCGCTGCTGCCGGTGCTGCTGCCGGTGCTGCTGCTGCCGCCGCCACCGCTGCAGGTGCCACCACGAGCTAGAAGTCGAGCAGAAGGTGTGGCGACCTGCTGGCGTAGTGTTTAAGAGGAAAGTCATGTTTGACATCATGTCCTTCCCCCCTGAAGGCCGGTCTCGTTGGTGTAGCTGGTTATCACGTTCGCCTCACACGCGAAAGGTCACCAGTTCGAACCTGGTATGAGACATGCTTTTGCAAGGTGGAGTGCTGTTGGTTCCCGTCCCTCCCTACTGACTATGGCGGTTACACGTCACGTTCAGCACTTCAATGTCATCAAAGAGTGTGATGGCGACACATGCACCAAAGCCAAGGGAGGCAACACTGCTGCTGGGCACCACCGGGCCACATCATGAGAGGGACGCAACACAGGAAGCGCCCACTGCCTGTCCCCACTGGGTTTGGTGGGTTTGGTGGGTTACGTTACGTTCAGACAAGGCATCACACGAAGGCTTACCCAAGGCCAGCCAATACAGGCGGGGGGAGGCGACGCTGCTGCCGGGGGGCCCTGGCAGCAAGGGCCACACCTGAATGCAGCAAAAGGGAGAGGGGGACGCAACACAGCAGCAGCATGCCAAGGAGGGCGCTAACCAATCACAAGCAGGGGGCAAATCAGGGGGCAGTGGGGGGGGCCTGCGGATCCCAGCAGATGAACGGGTGCTCAGCGGGGGCCATGCCTGGGGCGCAGTGCCAACATAGCACACGTCTTGCAGCAAGTCCCAACCTGGCGGGGCCTCACGCACTACACTGCCAGTATGAACCTGGAGGGGCCGTCGGCTGCCTGGCGGGCCTGCAGCAGGTGCGCTGCAAGTTGGCGGCGACCGCCATCCATCCACGGCCGCCAGAGGCTGCCAAAAAAAAAAAAAAGTATTTGATTTTTTTAGAATATGAAAAGTGGGGTTCTTTTTCCTAATCAAGCAGATGCCCATTGTCTGGCGCAGGAGCTGCTGCTCTCGTGCTCCCTGTGTTGCGTCCCCCTCTCGGTGCATTCTTGCTCACGGCTGCGGCTGGGCTGGGCCTGAAATAGGCCGCCCCAGCAGCAGTGTTGCCTACCCCTGTTTTGGCTGGCCGTGGGACAGCCATGCCTCGCTCGCGCAATGCCTTGTCACACTTGCTCACACACTGATCTCCGCATCCGCAGCGCAGGATTGTGCTGAACGTGACGCGTAACTCACCATCAATCAACCAATCAAATCTCCCGTTGACCTCACTATGCTGTTTGCGGACTGCATGGCACCTCGGTTGCATGCATGCTTGGCATGCTGCAGCGGCCTTGAGGCGTCACGCACTAACCGTCAAAACCAAGCTGATGCTGCCAGCGTTGGTGCCGTGCCAAGCCAGAAGTCCAGAAGACAGCGCGTGCAGCGCTTTGGCGGCGCTATTCTGGCAGGGGTGTCCAACTTTGTACATCCAGGCATCACACTCCACAGCAGCCGCTGCCTCGCCGGCGCAGCAGTGGCGGCACGGGCGGTCATGCACAGCTGCCGGTCATGCACAGCTGCCGCACATGCAGCGCAATGCTCGGCGTTGAGGCAGCGCCGGCGCAGCTGCAGCCAAACAAGCGGTGCCTCCCCAAACCTCCCCCTAAGTTTACCACTGTCTGCTTACAGCAGGCAACGTGTCCAGAGCAAGCAGTGCGAGGGCGGCAGACAGCGAGCAACTGAGAGCAATACAAGAGCGGGGGAGATGACAGCGAGACGGGTAGTAGCAGGAGGAGGCTGGGTAACCAAGGGGGTTGTGGCAATGCAGCCCCTGCAAGTGCCGGCCAGCACACAGCGCGGCGCTCACGCGCGCACCGCCTTGTGCCTGCTGAGGCGGATGGCCCAGTCGGTGCGCTTGTTGCTGCGCGTGCGGTAGCCCTTGGTGGGCTTGCCCCACGGCGTCTGGCTGATGCGGCCCTTCTTCTTGCCGCGCCCACCGCCGTGGGGGTGGTCCACTGTATTCATCGCCATGCCGCGCACGCGTGGCCGCCGCCCCGCCCACCGCGTCGCGCCCGCTTTGCCCAGCTTGATGTTCTTGTGCTGCAGGGTGGTGGGAGGGCGGTGCGGGCACGGGCACGTTGGAAGCCTGCATGCATGCACGCATCGACGGCGCTGCGCTGCACCTGCCACATAACCCCTTCGTTAACCAAAGAGACGACCTCACGACTGCTGGCAAGCGCTCGTCGCCAGCAGCAAGCGGCAGAGCAGCGGCAGCAGGAGCCGTCCCGACCAACCCACCTGCGGGTTGGACAGCACGCCGATGGTGGCGGTGCAGCGCGACAGCACCAGCCGCTGCTCGCCGGAGGGCATCTTCAGCACGCTGTACCCGTCGTCGCCTGCAGGCAAGCACAGGGAGGCAGGCAGACAGGGGAGGGCAGGTGTGTTGGGACGCGTTGCATTGTGCCTACGAATGAACGGAGGGCAGCGCATGCAGCAGGGGCCGCGTGGCCTGGCAGACACTGCGGTGCATGGCATGTGCGCAACAGCATCCCCGCTGAGCGCTCCGTGCATGCCGAGCGCTGCTGCCGCGAGGCGCGGGCCAGCAGCCTGCTGCGCTGCAGCTTCACGTGCTGCTCAGCCTGCCCCGTTGTTCTGCATGCATACCACCCCCTTTGACACGCACCCTTCTTGATTAGCGTGCAGGAGGCACCCGCTGCGCGCGCCAGCTGCCCGCCTGCCCCCGGCCGCAGCTCAACATTGTGCACCGCCATGCCCACCTGCGGTTGTGACGGGCACGGGTAGGGCGGGGGAGGGACGTTGGAAGGGCTGGGCTACGTGAGGGCGAGTCCTGCTCGCGAACCCGATAACGGTGGGCGTGCAGACAGGCAGGCTGGTGAGCCTCCCTCATCAGGCAGTTCACAGAGGGCACGCCGAGGGGCGGGCGATGCAGGCAGCTGCCTGACAAGCTGCCACAAGCTGCCACCGGTCCATGGCAGCCTACCGGGATGGCGCTCAGCGGCAGCGTGTTGCCGGGGCGGATGGGTGCATCGCCCCCTGTGAACAGCGTGTCACCCTCCTTGACGTCCTGTGGAACGAGAGAAGAGGGGCGCGGGACAGCGGTGCAGGGTTGCTGGCACAGCACGGGTTCCGCGGAGGGGCACGCTTGTGTTGAGGCGTGCCCGCACAGCCAGCCCCAGGCGCGCCTGCAACGCAAGAGGCGCAGTGGCGGCCGGCGGTTGCTCTTTGGGAGTAGCTACGTCGGCGCCTGCAGCCAGCACATCTCCCAAACTTGCCAAATACCTCGACGCCTCGAATGAACAGCAACAACGCAAGGCGCTCCCTTTGCACCGCGCACGGCTCCCGCCTCCCCCTGCGTGCGCACCAACGGGACACATTTGTGCTGCTGCAGCGCAGTTCAGGATTGATTCAGAAGAACGAAAGGACCAACGGATGCATGAGAGCACGCACCTGTGGCGCCAGGATGTACGAGTACTGGCTGCGCAGCGGCGCGTCGTCCGCCACCCCCTTGTGCTTGACCAGCGCGATGCGCGCGCTGCGGTTGGGGTCGTACTCAAGCCGCTGCACCACCGCCGACCCGCTGCCCCCGCTGCGTGCAAAGTCGATCACTCGGTAGACCTGCAGCACAGCGAAGGCAACGGTGAGCAGTGGGCAGCGGTAGCGAGCAGTGATGTGAGCAGTGAAAGGCTTAGGGCTGAGGTGACCTGGCAAGTTGATCACGCGATACGACCTGCACGCGACGGCGCGACCGGCGTCTCCAGCTTGGGGCCAAGCTGCCCCCTCCACAAGCGCAGCCTGCGAGCAGAAACTGGTGTGTCACCACAGTGGCAGGTGCTGGGCAGCTTCTGCTTCTGGCCCAAACGGACCTTGCGGTGGCCGCCGCCGCGGTGCCGCGAGGTGATCACGCCGTGCGCGTTGCGGCCGCCGGTGCGCGACAGCCCCATCGTCAGTGGTTTAAAAGGGCCGCCCTTCCAAAGGTCCTTGCGGGACGTGATCACACGGCCGCGGAAGCCTGGAAGGGCGCAAAGGAGAGCAAAGGAGAGCAAAGCTTTGGGTGAGGACGCTGCAGGGTGGCGGCAGCCGGGGGGAGCGCCCGCGGCAGCGCCGCGACAGCTGCACCCGCGTGCGCCGCCTGCCGCCTGCAGCGGGCATGCGCTGCTGTGGCACGCGGCAGCGATCCTGCGCAAGCTGCCCGCCGCCGGTGCGTGCAACTGCCAACCATTCGCAGCAGCAGCAGCAGCCAGTGCAGCGCCGGTGCAGCACGGTGCCGCGCCCCGCACCCGGCGTGGTTGGCTTGTACACCTTGAGCCCCGAGGAGTTGGAGCTTTTCAGGCGCTGCTGCAGCTGCGCCCAGAGCGTGCTGGGCCCTGTGATAAGGAGTGGGCGATGTAGCGAGCAGGGTCAGCTCAGCAAGCCACCGGCAAGCAAGCACAGGCGGCGGCGGCGGACTGGCGGCGGCGGGCCCACCGACGGAACCCTTGCAGCGCGCGGCTTGAGGCTCACCCTGGACATCGAAGGCTGCAACTAGTCGGTCGGAAACCTGTCAGGACGGGTGGGGAGGGCGTGAGCAGGTGAGGGGAGGCGCAGCACAAGCAGCTGTTGAGAGGCCCGGCAGGCCCAAAGCTCACCGACTGCGTCTGCTGCGTGCTGCGCAAGCCTGCGCTTATGGCGCGGGCCAGCCGCTGCATCGCCGCTTGCCGCTGCGGCCGCCTGTCGCCCCTCCTATGCTGTGCAAGTGCTGGCAGTGATGGACGATTCAGATGAGCGCGCAGGAGAGCGACAGGAGCGCCAGGCAATGCGCAATTTGGTGAGCGGCACGCAGAAGACCGCCGCTGCCCGCCACGCCGCGCCACTGCGGCCAGCCCGCCTTGTCGATTAATTACTGTGCTTGCTTCAAACCCCAGGTCAGCCAGTAATGTTACAAAGAGCTGTGTAGAGTCGACGATGGCCAGGCCCCGGCCGCCGCCCCGCGTCCGCACGCCTCACTCCGCTTGCTGCTGCTGCTTGCTGGCCAGCGCGCGGCGGCGGGCGTTGGCGTAAGCGCCCACGCACTCCCCCTCTGGACTGAAGAAGACGGCGTCGATGGTGCCGCCCTCGCCGCGCGACCGCAGCTCTACCGTCCAGCCTGGCTGCAGCGTGTCCAGCTCAGCAAAGCGCTCCCGTCGTGACGCGTGCTCCTCCGGCAGCCCCTCCACCGGGCCCCGAGCATACACCACAGACGCGCCGCTGTCTGCTGCGCCGCCGCGGCCACCGGCAGGCCCGCCCCGCGGCCCGCGCGGCGCGGGCGCCGTCGCCGGCGCGGGCGCCGCCACCCAGCCGCTGCCGGTGCCCGCCGCCGACGGCGCCGCGGGCCGCGCCTCTCCTGGCCGCACCGCCGTGCTGCTGCCCAACGACAGGCCCTCCACCCCGCCTGCTGCTGCCGCCACCGGCGCGTCTCCTTCCAGCTCTGCTGTGGCTGCCAGTGAGAGCACCTCTAGCCGGCCCACGCCGGCAGAGGAGGTCTGGATGAAGGAGTGCACCGGGCGGAAGATGCCTGGCTCCACCAGGCACACCAGGCAGAAGTTGCTGCCTGCGGGGGGGGGGGGGGGGGGGGGGGGGGGGGGGGGGGGTCAGGGGGGGCACGGGAGGCAAGGAGAAGGAGGAGGCTAAGGTTGAAGGTGAGGCATTGGGTTCTGGAAATGGGTGCGCCGACAACAAGCCTGGCTCAAGTGGGCACACAGGAAACGGCGCCGCCTGCTCACTCGTTGGGGGTGAGGGGACACGAATCAACAGCGGGCGGCGTGGGCCAGGCGCGAGAGCGTCTGCAGCGCGAGGCAGCGCCGCATTTGTGCGTCCCCACAGCACACACAGGGAAGCAGCCTGCGCGCCCGCAGCCCGCAACCCACCTATGAGATCCTGTTCTTCCACCACGCCGCCCTGCTGCCGCACAAGCTCCAGCAGCTCGTCCTTGCAGTTGAGGGGCACCAGCAGCTTGAGCCGCATGCGCGCCCGTTCAATGGGAAAGCGGCTCTTGAGCAGCGGCAGCGCCTGCGCGGCAGGAGTGCAGGGTGGCGGGGAGCGCGGGCAGGCGATGCAGTTACCCTGCAGGTGACGGTGGTGGCATGCATGCCATGCGGGCCGCCAGCTCTCTCAGGCGGCCCTCCCACACCCACCCCTAGCCCCCGCACCCTGCACCCCGCACCCACCTCTAGCGCCTGCGCCTTGGCGGGCCGCTTGGGGTCCACAGAGAAGTGCACGTCACGCAGAGCGCGCTCCAGCATGGACAGCGTGTAGGGCCTGCGGCCAGGGTGGAAAGCACGGTGTGGTGTGGTGTGGGGTGGGGTGGGGTGGGGTGGGGTGGGTGGGGTGGGGTGGGGTGGGGGGGGCATGTGGGGTGGGGCCATGCCCTGGCGGCAGGGTTGCAGTGCCAACCTCCTGGTCGACGCCCCACCAGCGGCGGACAAAATGGCAGGCGAGCGGCCTCCGCCACGGCGCAGGGGCACGCAACCCCTCGTACCTGCTGGTGTCTGGGTTGATGCACTTTTCGCTCAGCACCGACGCCACGTCACGGAACAGCGTGTCCAGCTCAACCTTGCGCTCCTTGTCCGACACCTGCGCAGGCAGGAAGCAGCAGGAAGGTTCGGCTGGCGGGTTGGGTGCGGCGAGACACCAGCACAGAACAGGGAGCCCTTCTTGTGCGACACCTGCAGGGGCAGGAAGCTGACACATATCGGGGGGGGGGGGGGGGGGGCGGGGCGGGCGGGCGGGGGGGGCCCGCGCGCGCGGGCAAGATGGCCGGGCTGAGCGGCGAGGCTGCATCATGAAGAGCTCAAGGGAGGGCAACAACATCACACTAGAGCTTGCCTGCCGCTCCCCCTGTCAAGCTCTGTGCCTCCCAAACAGCCCAAGATCCACACACGCACACACCAAGCAAGGTTGCACTCGCCTGCATCTCCCCTTCTGCCAGGATCTTGAGGCACACAACCTCGGTGTTGTCCGTGCCAAACGCCAGCATTAGGTCCTCCTTCTTGGCCAGCACGCCCTGTGGCATGGTGGGACGCAGTCACCGGCAGGTGAAGGCGACAGCGGTAGCAGCAGAGGCGGCTGCAGCAAGGGGCCTGGAGTCAGGAGGTGTAGGCTGCAGGGCGCTGACGGTGGGAGGCCGTGGAGGGTCGAGCAAACCACGGTTGTTGAACAAGCGGAGATACGCGGCGGGCCGCCGGCCCCGCCCGGCTGGGCGGCCCGCTGCGCTGCCTGTTGCCCCACCTTCGACACGTTTGCAAACACCGCCGTGGTCTGCAGCACCTCGTCCAAATCCTTCTCGCTGCAGCAGGGAGGCAGAGGGATCTTCAATTGGATGTGGAGGGTTTAGTGTGGGCAGGCAGCGGCGGTCGACGACGCTGCCCTCTGCCCGGGGAGGCAAGCCCAGCTCACACTCCGTTGCGCCAGTTGACCACTTTGTTCTTGTAGCAGGCAATCTCAAAACGCTTGCCATGCTTCTTCATCCGCACCACAGCGATGTTGGTGAGCCGCTTCTGGCCTGCAGTTGTCGTAAGCGGAGCAGGCGAGGTGTGCGGGAGGGGCGGCGGGCGGCGGCGGCGGCGGCAGGCGGCGGCGGCAGCGGCGGCGGCAATGCTGGCACGCTGCTGATCGCCCGCAGACCGCGCCACCCGCCCTCGCATCACTTTGCCACCCTTTGCAGCGCCCCCTGCCTCACCCACGGGCTGAAACACGCCCTGGCTCATTGCGCCCGGCTGCTAGAGAGCTTTGCACAGGGCAGTGGGAGGGTGGACGATCAGTAGAGACAGTACAGCAATGCCGCAAGGGTGAGGAGAACGAATGCGTCTCTCTCCAGCATTCCACGGTGCCTGCGGCGCTCTGGCCAGCACGCTGCTTCATGCATATTGCACAGCGACTCTATCGAGCGGCCTCCATTCGCACCGCCACCTCAGGGCAGCGGCCAGTCCCTGCATGCGCCTCCTGTGCGCAACATGGTTAGCACTCGCAGCCAGTCTGTGCTGAGCGCCGGCGCCCTGGTCGACACGGCAGGCACGCAGGGCGAGGTGGACAGCGGCGCGGCGGCCCCACGGCGCAGCGGGCGCGCCCGGAGCTCCGGCGGCACGCCAGTGGTGGCGGCGGCGCCACGCTCAGTGCGCACCACTCGCACCCGCCGCCCGCTAGAAGACATCCAGGAAGAAGAGGGTGCAGCAGCGCAGCAGCGGCAAGACCAGCAGGACCAGCAGCAGGCGGAGGGCCAGCAGCAGGAGGGGCAGGGCGAGCACAAGCAGGCAGCGGCCGCGGCGCGTCCGCCGTCTCCCCGCACCCGGCGGCGCGCCACTGCGGCGGCAGCTGCAGCGTCCCCAGCAGCAGGCGACGCAGCCCCAGAGGAGCAGCCGCTCAAGGCAAACGCTGCCCTGGTGGACATCCTAGCACAGCAGATGTTTGCTGCGCTGGAGAGCGGACGTCTGCCGCAGGCACACGGCGGTGGTTCTGGATCTGAGGAGGAGGCAGAGGAGGGGCAGCGCCAGCGCCAGCAGCAGCAGCAGCGCAGCGACGCCGACGACACCGGCAGCAGCAGCGAGAGCGAAGGCGAGGGCGGGCGGAGCCACCTCATGCCCCGCCACCTGCGCTGGCAGCCGGAGCTGACGCTGCCAGGCCACACCAACCGCGGCGCAGCGGCGCAAGCAGCAGCGGCGGCGCCCCCCGGAGGCGCAGCTGCAGCACCGGGCGTGCACGCCGTGCGGCGCAGCAAGGACGGCCTGCACGTGACTGCGCCGGACGAACGCGTCGTGGCGCGCGCGGCGCGCCGCGCCGCCCCCGACACGGCAGGCAAGGGCTGGTTCGACATGCCCGCCACGCAGATCACCGACGAGGTGAAGAACGACCTGCGCATGCTGCGCCTGAGGTGAGGGCGGGGAAGGGGGCCGGCGCGCGGTTGGCAATGGCAACGGCTCCAGGGGGAGGGAGGAGCTGCAGCACGAGCGTGGAGGGGGTCTGGCGGGGGGCAGCAGCCAGCAACGTGGCTGCTCCCCCTCCGCTCGCCACCCGCCCGCAGGGGTGCCCTCGACCCCAAGGCCCACTACAAGAAGCTGGACAGCACCAAATTCCCCAAGTACTTCCAGATGGGGACGGTGGTGGAGGGCGCAGCAGACTTTTACTCAGGTAGGTGGGTGGGAGGCGGGCGATGCAGGCTCGCTGCTCGTGCTGTCCAGATGCTCTGCGTGGGCATGGGCGGCTGGGCGACGGCGGGAGCCGGCCATGCTTCAGTCGCAGGTGCTCTGTGTGGGTGGGCCTGGAGGAGGCCGGCACGCGCACAGTCAAGGATTGCGTCGGCGGCACGACGGGGTGCATGGAGAAGGTTGTGCGTGCAGCATTTCTCAGGACTTGGTGGCAAGCTGCGCACCAGCCGGCCAGGCGTCTGGACATGGGCTGCTGTGCACCCACCCGCCCACTTCACCCGCCCTCGTCCCTGCCCTCCCGTGCGCCCCGCCCTCATGCAGGCCGCCTGACGAACAAGCAGCGCAAGCGCACGCTGACGGACGAAATCATGGCGGATGCACACCTGACAGAGGTGCGCTGCTGCTGGCTTGCTGCTGCTGCTGCTGCTGCTGCTGCTGCTGCTGCTGCTGCTGCGCCCACAACCAGCTTCACATGCGCCTGTATGTCGGCCCCACCCTGTCCTGGTCGGCGAATGCCACGGGGAGCGCCGCACCAGGAAATGCCCACGCTTCCTGCTGCAGCCGCTCTCCTCCGCGCTTCACGCTGCACCCACCCGGTTCTGCCATCGACCCTGCCCCCCCCCCCCCAGGCGCGCAAGAAGCGGTACACCAAGATGCAGGAGGAGCGGTCGCAGTGGAGCCGCAAGAAGGGGCCGGGCAGGAAGAGCAGCAACGAGCGGCGCAAGAAGCCGCACCACCGGCCCAAGCACTGACCCCCGCTGCTGCGCATGCCACGCCACAAACTGCCCCCGGCGCCGGCGCGCTGCTCTCCCTGCATGCTGCACGCGTGATGCGCGAGCCTGCTGCTGTGAACGTCCAGAAGATACAGGCGACTTGCCACACGCCGGCGCTTCAGCGCAGCCAACGTTGCACAATGCCCCTGCTGGTCATCATGCCAATGCCAGTTACAAGCAGGGAAGAGCAGGAGGACAGGGAAGAGCGGAAGCGCCACACGGAGCGCCACGTGGCACAATCACGCAGAGGTAGGGGCGACGGCGGGTGGGCCGCCGCCCGCCTCTCCTTGCGGCGCCGCCTCGGCCTCGGCCTCTGCCGCCTCGCCGCTGCCGCTAGACTGCTCGTCCGCAGCGGGCTGCTCGCCTGCCGCTGGCTGCGCTGCGCCTGCTGCCCCCTCTGCTGGGTCCTCCAGGCTGAGCTGCGCCAGGCTGATCAGCTGTTCCGCAGTGTCGTACTCCTGCAGTACCACATCCTCCTGCTCCAGCATCACAGCGTCGGCCTCCATGTCGGCATCGTCGCTGCCCAGCGGCGGGCGCGCGGGCACGCTGCCCGCCGCCGCTGCTGCCGCGCAGCTGCCGTCGCCGCCGCCGCTGCTGCCGCTGTCCACCAAGAGCACGTCGCTGTCGGGCATGGGTGCAGGGGTCACGCTGACCTCAGCGTCCGAGCTGGAGTTGGCTGCAGGCGGGGCAGGGAGGGGGCGAGAGGGGGGAACGATGACTTCTGGGCGGGGGTGTGCGCTGCGCCTGTGTGCACTACGCCTGCAGCAAGCAGGCACGTAACTGGCTGGCTGCCTGCCGTAATCCCGGTAGGAGGCAGGCATGCTCATGCTTGCACATGCATGCCGCATGCTCATGCTCGTGCATGCATGCCGCTGTGCATGCTCCCCTCTGCCCTGCGCTGCGCGCCGCCCACGCCCCCTGCCTGCCTGCCCACCTGACCCCAAAGCGTGCTCCTCGTCGCTATCCTCCTCGCTGCTGCTGCTGCTGCTGCTGTCGTACACAGGGAAGGGCTGAGGGCCGCCCGAGGTGGGCATCGGCAGCTTGCCGGGGCCCGGCGCCACCGCGCCGGCGGCGGAGGCTGCCGACATCAGTTCCATTGCCCACTGCGGCTGCTCGCTGTCCACCTCCTCGTCCTCGTGCGACGTAAACACGCCGTACCTGCAGAGACGGGGGAGCAGGCGAACAGAGGGGGGGAGGTGGGAGACACATGCAACATGGACGCATACTTTGCAAGCAGGGAGAGAGGCGGCGGCGGCGCGACGCCAGCAGCCGGCAGACCCCCAGAGGCCACGCAGCGTGCCGCCAGGGCAGGCCAAGCGTGCGCACCGCTGGTAGACGTCTCGCGTGAACGCCTCGCTGTCCATCGACCCAAAGTCCAGGTCTGTCTGGAACAGGTCGGCCTCAGACTCCACAACTGCACAGGCAGGACGACGACGGGAACAGCACGTCCCGGACTGATTAGGTGAGCGCCGTTGCGCTGGAGGAGGGGTCAAAACAGATGCGGCACGGCAGGTCTTGACTGCGTGCTGGAGGGGAGGCTGAGGAGGGCTGGATCCCGGTGCTGGCTGCCCCCCATTCCCCCGCCCGCGCACGCACCGGGCTCGTGCACCGTCGGCCGCCCGCACTTCCAGGCATACACGTTTTCCTGGGCGTTGCGCGGCTCCAGCCGCTCCCTCACATACTGCTGCCACCGCTGGTCGCCCTCCATGGCGGCTTGCAGCTGCGCGCGCGGCCAGGGAGGGGCAGGCGAGGGTCATGGCGAGGGTTTGCAGAGGCCTGGGCACGCGTGTGCGAGAGCGCCTGCATGCTGGCGATAATGCGGTCAGAGCCCCACCTCCATGCTGCGACTCCCACAGCACTCCGACACCCCCCACCTGCTGCTGGCCGTCGTTGGCCAGCTGTATGAGGCGGTTGGACATGGCGGTGACGTGGCCGGCGTAGCCTGCGCGCAGCGGCTTGCGCTGCTCTGCGCTGCGCGCGTCGCCGGGGCGCGGCGCGGGCACGACCTGCACAGGAGCGGGCAGGTGCACGGGTCGGGAGGAGCAGCAGCAGCAGAGACGGCGGCCTGCTGTCGACAGCATGCCTCACTGTGACGCCCCTGCTACCCTGCCCCTCATCCACCATGCCTGGCCGGGCCCTGCCCCCCCCCCCCCAAAAAAAACCCACCTCCAAGGGAGCATCCACCAGCCAGCCCAGTAGGGCGCAGTCCCGCAGCAGGAACTCCGCCAGCGCCGGCGACCCCTTGTCCACAGCGCTCACAAGGTTGCCCACGCGCCGGTGCAGCACGTTGTTGAAGGGGAACTGCAGGACGGACAGGACAGGACGGGGCGGAACATCCGTGAGTGCAGCGCCAGGTGTGCCTGTCGCCGGCGAGGACCGCTGGCCGCCTGCCTACATGCTGCTGCGCTGCTGTTGATTCCTGTTGATTTCTGTGTTTGAGGTGAGGAAGAACAGATGAGCAGGGGCGCCGCCGATTGCCCTACAGCCTTCCCACAGCACCAGAAGTACCAGGGGCAGGCTGGCTTCAGGCCCAAGCGCCCGCAGGGCACAAAAGGTACGCAACGTACCTGCAGGAAGAGCTCCAGGCAGCGCTGCACGCCGTGAGTCCCCATCACAGCGCTCTCTGCGGGCAGGCAGCAACACAGAGAGCCTTCGAGATGAGGGCGGCGAGCGAAGCCAGAGGAGCGGCAGCAGAGGCAACTGGGCACAACCGCACGCAGGCCGCACGTGCCCCAGGCGCCTGCAAAGCACGAACACCGGCGCAACTCACAAACGCCGCCTGCAGCCGCCGCCTTCCCCCAGCCCTTGCTGCTGCCCCCTGCTCCCCCCACCTGCAGCCTCGTCTCCACTGTGCAGCAGCGCAGCCACCAGCTCCACGGCTTTGAGGCGGGCCAGGCCGCAGGGCGGGTGCAGCAGGCCGTACGAGGTAGGCAGCGCCTGGTCAGGCTCTGCCGCCTCCAGCAGCGCCACCAGGCGGTGGATGGAGCGGCCGATGCACTGCGTGGCCTGCGCACGCATGGTAGCGTGCAGCTCCGCAGCAGCGGCGTCCACGGCAGGCGTCGGCATCGCGCCAAGCCCCAGCCCCTGCGCCGCTGCCTGCTGCTCCGCCGGCGACGGCGGCAGCGGCTCTACCAGCGCGATGCACACCGCCAGCGCATGCATCATCGCGCTGCTGCCGCTGCTGCCCCGGAACTCGCCGCCGCGTGCCGCTGCTGCCTCGGGAGCGCCGGCATCGCCCTTGGCCGCCGCCGCATCAAAGCCCTTGGCCGCCGCGGCTCCGTCCTCGCTGCCGCTGCCGCCGCTGTTGCCGTTGGCGGCTGCCTCCGGCGCGGCTGCAGCCGGGTCTGCCGCTGCGGAGCCCTCTGCCGCTGCGCCGTCTCCATCTGGCTGCCGCAGCGCTCGCTCCACCAGCAGCTCGAGGAAGGCAGGCTCGGCAAGGTTGCGGGTCAGCGGCGACACCTGGCTCTGCGCCAGCGCCGCCAGGATTTCGGCCGCGTTGCTCTGCGCCTCCACCGGCTGCCCCGGCTGCAGCTTGTCCAGCAGCAGGTAGAGCAGGTTGGTTTCTGGGGCAGGGACAGACAGGGGGGCAGGGACAGACAGATGTGTGGGTTCGACGGCATGTGAAGCAGCACCGGCCAGCAGGTGCACTGGCCAAGGAAGGCCATGCACAGGCCTCCTTTGCAGAGCTTGCCTGCCACCTGCTCGTGCATCTGCATCCTTCACCCCCCGCCCCTGCCCCTGTTACACCCCGCACCCGACAGCCACTGCAGGTGGTTTGTCGACAGGAAGGCGCGCTGCTCGTCCGCGCCCACCAGCCGCACCAGCACCTCTGCAATGGAGGTGGTGTCCACGTGGTCCACCAGCTGTGGACAAGAGGGGAAACAGGAGGATAAAGCGAGGAGGGTGGGTGGATGAGGAGCAGAGGAAGGGAGGGGCACACGCAGCAAGAAGGGTTGGCTGGCGAGCAGTCGTGCACGCCAGAGGTCCCGCCCCGCCACGTCCGTCCCCGGACCCCCAGTCTCAACCGCACCTGCCCCAGCAGCTCCTGGTGCTTCTGCAGGTACTGCATGATGTCCTGCGTGCGGCGCAGCAGCAGGCTGCCCATCACGCGGCTGAAGTAGCCGGCGAGCATGCAGTTGAGGGGGCGCGGGGCCTGCGGGGGGAGAGGCGGGGGGATGGGCGGACAGCGGGTACATGGCTGGAAGTGTTGCACACTTCAAGCAAGCATGCTGTGCAGAAGCGCTGCCATGTGCAGTCCTGTCCTGCCACGTGCCAGCCCCGTCCCGCCTTGTGCAACCCGACGCCCGCCGCCCCGCCCCAGCCCCCACCTGGAGCAGCGAGAAGAGGCGCGCCAGCAGGGCCTCGTCCTCCAGCAGCGTGTTGAAGATGCCCTCCACCTCGCAGCAGAAGATCTCGCAGGCGGTGAAGGGGTACTTGAAGGAGCGCTTGGGGTCGGCGCCTTCGGGGGGGGGCTCCACAAGGTACCGCACCTGCAGCCCAGGGGAGGTTGGGTTGGGGTAGGGTGGGGTGGGTGGTTGTGGGCAGGAGGGCTGGATGGGGAGCGCGGCAGGAGGGGTCAGGGCCAAACGCGGCATGGAGGGGGGGGCCATGGTTGGGTGGGCATGCTGGCAGGCAGGCAGGCAGGCAGGCAGGCAGGGACCGTCGGCATGGAACCTTCAGTGCAGCATGGAACCTTCAGTGCAGCGTGCGCTGGTGCACCACGCAAGCTCAACGCCACGGCTGCACCTCGCGTCCCTCCCCGCGTCAACCCGCGTCAGTCCCGTCAGTCCCGTCAGCTCCCTCTTACAGCTGTTTCCCAGCTCCTCTGCGTGCCCAGCACGGTTCCTCAGAAAAGCACCCACCAGCTTCTCCACCGTCTCCCGCTGCTTGAGAAACGCGGTGAGCCGCGCGTTGAGCGACTTGCACTCCTGGATCAGCTCATCCTCATCCAGCAGCTCCTCCAGGCTGTACGCCTCCTTGTCCAGGATGCTGTCCACAGGGCTGGCTGCACCACGGGGCGGCCCGTGCGTGCGCAAGGCGGGAGGCGAGGCGGTGAGCGGGAGGGGGGAGGGAGGCGAGGCAGCACCTCAGGAACCGGCGGGCAGCGCTGCAATGCTGCGCGCGGCGATGTGGCACCCCAAACGCGCCTGTGTTCAGCCCACTGACGCGCCAGAACATGGTGGCGCTCGCCCAGCGTCGGCTGCAGCGTCGGCGGCGGCGTGCCGAAGGACGCTGGCAGCGAGCGGCGGCGGTCGACCGGCAGGTTGCAGCGGCACGGCGTTGGCGTCGTGCTGCAACCGGTGGGCCTGCTGCCAGGCCGGTATCAAGTGCCTGGAGGGCGGCACGAGCGGTGTGCAGGCACTAGGCGGGGGCACCGGTCTGGCGCGAGACGTTCCGCGGCGACGAGCGCCCGGAACTGCACAGACCGCGACCTGGTGGTTTGGGTTGCCACTGCAGCGCGGGAGGGGCAGCAACAGCGGGTGGGACTCTGTGACGACGTTGTGCGCCGGTGGAGGAGCCGAGCGGCCTCCCCGCAATCGCAGATGACTCTGTTGGGGGCCGGTGGGGGCCTGCGCGGCGCTCGCGAGCCATGCCAGGGCCACAGCACGGTCGCATTTCGCAGCCCTCCACTCGCTGGGGTCTCTACGCCCCGCTGTTCGATCGCAACGTGCGTGTGATCACCCTGTGCAGCAAGCATCGCCTCCCGCAGCCTCCCACAGCCTCCCGAGAGGTCGACTCGCAGCACAAGCCTTCTTCTTGGCTTCTTAGCACATCAGGGGCCTCCCTCCGAAGCGCATTGGCTCCAGCAACCCATATCGATGAACAGCACCGCCCAGGACCGCGCCACCTGACCACCGCCACCGCCGCCGCTCGCCGCCGCCGCTCCCTCCTGCAGCGAGCGATGCACCCGCACGGGCCCGCTCCGCGGGTCAGCTTCCTGTTCCGGCGCAGCCAGGGGGTGGGGGTGAGTGGGTGCCAGGGTGCCAGGGTGCAGCTGGGGGCGTTCAGGCAAGCCCGGCACAGCTGTGTGTGTCGCAGCCACAGCCCCGGTGCCAAATCCGATTTGTTTTGTCGATCCTGTAAACCTCGCGGCCTGCTGCAGCACTGTGCCGGCGTCAACGCCCTGGCGCTGTCCAGTGACGAGCGCCAGCTGTGGACCGGCTCACGCGATGCGACGGTGGCCTGGTGAGCTGGGGGGCGTGTCCCCTGCCCGCGGCCATCCTGCCGTGCCGTGCCACCCCGCCCACCCCGCCCGCGTCTACATGTGCTTGCCTGCTGCTGCAGCTGGGACACCTCTGGCGAGCAGCCCAAGCTGATGCACGAGCATGCAGGCCACATCGACTGGGTGAGTGGAGCGCGTGAGATGCTGCCGCCGCCTAGCTGCTGAAGCTGCTTCACTTGCGCCCGGCCGCCTGCGTCCCAGCCGGCCGGCCGGCCTGCGCCCCGCAGCGACTTGCCCGTGCTCTCCCTCCGTCCCTCTCGTCCCGTACCACCGTCAGGTCAATGACCTAGCGCTTGTGGGAGATGTGCTGGTGTCCTGCTCCTCGGACAAGACGCTGCGCGTGTGGCAGCCCAACTCGCCAGGTGGGGAGACGGGACTGGGCGGCGGTGCTGCAGCGCTGCGCAGCGGCGCGGCAGACGGTGGTGGAGGCGACCGTACACGCGCATGAGAGCAGCCAACCACGTTGCTTTCCTCGTCTTGGCTGAGTCCCTTGCCCTGCCCAGCTGCCTCACGATCAAGCACACTACTTCTAATGCCTGCTGTGCCCGACTGCCTGCTGTGCCCGACGCGCCACCCTCCCTCCCCCCTCTCCTCCTGCGTAGAGCCGGCGCTGGGCTGCCTGACAGGGCACAGCGATTACGTGACGGGGCTGGCGGCCTCGGCCTCAGGCAGCATGATGGCGTCGGCAGGTAAGGCCAAGAAGACCTCAACTGCGAGCCTTGAGCCTGCTTGGAGGCCATGGCTGTTCTGTGGTGTACGCACCTTGGGCTTAAGCCAGCTCAACATACATATGTATGTTATAAGGCACTGCATTCGTCGGATGTGAAAATTGTCACACCTCCCCGGCTGCAGGCCTGCGCGGCGAGGTGCTGCTGTGGGACTTGGCAGCGCTGCGCAGGGTCATGGTGGGCGACGCGTCGGTGAGCACACGCGGCAGGGCAGGGTGCGCCATCCCTGCGCTGCCCGCGAGGCGACCCCTGTGGCGCCCCCGCCGCCGCCGCAGCAGCAGCTGCTCCTCCCCGCGTGCATGCAGGGCAGCCGCGGCGCTTGGGAGTCTGTTTTGCATGCTGGCCGGCGCTCGGTACTGCTCCACCGCCGCGCGTCCCCTCCCCACCCACCCTCCCCACCTGCAGAGCCAGCCGTACGGCGCCTCTGCAGCAGAGGTGCCCCGAGAGTCTGTCTACGCCATTTCAATGAACGCTGGCGGCAGCCTGCTCGCCACAGGATCCACCCTGGTGCGCCCCGCGGTGGCGCGCAAGGGCGGTGCCGCCCCCAACCCTGACTCCGATGCACCCGGCAATTGTGTGCCGCTGCCGCGGCGGCGGCGGCGGCGGCACCGACGCTGCCAACAGGCGTGCGGCAAACCATGGCCGTGCCGCCCCACCCCACCCCACGCACCCACCCACCCACCACACACACACACCACCACCACCACCCCACACGCCGCCGCCCCCCCCCCCGGGCAGGGCACCGCCACTGTGGTGGACGTGCGCAGCGGCCAGTCTGTGATGCACCTCAAGGGCCACGCAGACAACATCCGGTGTGTGTGTGTGTGGGGGGGGAGGCAGGGTGGAGGGGCGGAGGGGCATGGTTGACACTCGGGGGACGCATGTCCTGGGCGTGTCGTACGGCGCCCGTTGGGAGCCTGCGGCTGACAACCCTGGAAGGGGTGCAGCTGTGGCTGGGTGCAGCTGTGGCTGGTGGTCTCCCGCGCCTTGTCCCCTGAAGCAACCACCGTCCCCTGGTGCATCGCCCGCCCCTCTGCCCCTGCAGCGCGCTCCAGCTGGATGCCGAGGGCCGGCTGCTGCTGACCGGCTCCTCGGACCACACGATACGGCTGTGGGACCTTGGGCAGCAGCGCTGCGTGCAGACGCTGGCGGTGCACACCGACAGCGTGTGGGCGCTGGCGGCCAGCCCCTCGTTTGCCACGGTCTACAGCGGCGGCCGCGACGGGTGCATCTATCGGTGCGCGCACAGGGGCAGCAACAGGGCAGCAACAGGGGCGCCATCGTGCCGCACGCTGGGGCAAGGCCTGCGTAATCATGCAGCACCAGGCAGCTGTGACCCGCGTCTGCTGCTGCCTTGCCACGCCTCGAGCATATACACGTTCAATTGTGGCCCTCCCCCCTCCTGCTGCAGCACCCGCCTGGCCAACCGCGTGTCCGAGCTGGTAGCGTGCGAGCAGCAGCCGGTGCTGCGCCTGGCAGTGAGCAGCAGCGAGAGCCACCTGTGGGCAGCCACCACCTCTCCTGTGGTGCACCGCTGGCGGGTGGACCCTCCAGCGGAGGCGCAGCCCCTGCCGGTCACCCCGCGGTCCCCGCTGGGCGGCGCCGCCGCGCCGCTGCCTGCCAGCAGCAGCTGCTTCGTCGCCAGCCCCTCGGCGGCGACGCGCGCCCGGCTGACATTTGAGCTGCACGGTGGGGTGCTGCCGGGCGTCTTGCCAGTTTGCTGGTTGGAATGTGGCGGTGGTGCCAAGGCTGCACATGCATGTGCCGCTGCCAGGGAGCATGTGCCGCTGCCAGGGAGCATGTGCTGGTGCACGCGGGCCTGCAGGCTCGCCCTTCTTGTGCCTTCACAGTCTGTGTGACGTTCCCTGCATCTGATCCTCCCCACCCTCGCAGGCTCCCATCCTTCGCCGCAGCAGCTGGCGCCTGCGGCGGCCACCCCCGGCGTGCCGCCCATCCAGCTGGCGGCGGTGCTGACCGACCGGCGGCACGTGCTCACGCAGGACATGGCTGGCAGTGTGCAGATGTGGGACATCACCGCAGGCAAGCGCTTCGATTGTCCAACTGAAATGACTGGTGTTGCTGATTATTAACCGGCACGGCGCAGGGCAGGTTTACTGTTCCTCAACCTCAACAACCTCTATGTCGTCTGACCGGCTTTGTGACTTTGGTGCCTCCTCAACTCCCACTGCAGGCGCGGTGGTGCGCGAGTACGGCCAGCGAGACCTGAAGGAGGTGGAGCGGGAGCTGTTCCAGCCGGCGCACTCTGTGTCGCCCTGGTTTGCGCCAGAGGTGAGGCCGCAGCCGCCCCGTCGCCCGCCTGCATGCGCTCTGCTCCTCGCCGCCCCTGTGCACCCCCGTTGAGCCAGGCCGTGCGATCGTCGGCATGCCTCACAAACTGCACGCCGCACTCTCCCTTGCGCTCACTGTAGATCAAGCTAGGGAGCCTGGCGGGCAGCATGGAGGCACCGCAGTGCTTCGGCGCGGAGATCTATGCACAGGCGAGCCAGACGTTCGCGGGGGGGGGGGGGGGGGGGGGGGGGGGGGGGGGGCGCGCGTGGACTGTGACAAGGGGGGGGTCAGCAAGGGGCACGGGAAGCTCTCGCGCATCGGCGCTGCCGCCGCTGGTGCCCGTTTTTAACCTGCTTCGTTCCTGTGGCTGACCTCCCCGCTGTGCGCGCTGTGGTCACGCAGGACTTGGGGGACGACGCGGCGCCCATTGACCTGAAAGTGAACTTTGGGGAGCAAATGGTGGTGGCCCTGTTTGCCCGCTGGGCCGCGCTGCAGCGGCAGCGGCAGCAGCCGCAGCGGCCGGCGTCGCAGCCGCCGGCGTCGCGCCAGCTGCAGGCCTCGCCAAGCGGCAGCAACGGCGGCGCGGCAGCTGAGAGCGGCGACGGAGTGGCGGCTGCGCCAGCAGAGGAGGAGGCAGGCGGCGACGACAGCAGCATGGGGGAGGCGGCGGACAACGTGCAGGCGCAGGCAGCAGGGTGAGGTCGGCATGGTGTACTACCCTGAGAAAAGGGAGGGAAGGCTCTGGGAGGAACTTCGGAGACTTCCCCACTGGTTGTTTTTTCAGTCTGAAGCCGCGCGGAGTGTGTCTTGCCACCTGCAGCGCCCCTGCAGCCGTGTACTACCCTGAGAAAGGGGGGGGGAGGTTGTAGCAGGAACCTCGGAGGTTTCCCCACTGGTTGTGGGAGATGCCCGCTGCCAGGCGGCAGCATTCAGCACGCTGCATCCCTCCCTCGCTCCTGCGTCACTGCCTACAACCACCTGCCTCCACCCCCGCCCGTTTCAAACCGAACCACCCCTGTAGGGACGCCACGCCGCCGGCTGACGCCCCCGCCAGCCGCTTCTCCTTCCGCGGCAGCCTGGCCCCGCTGGTGATGGTCACAGGCAGAGGCGGCGTGGTGCCCTGGTGCTGCCCCATCGACGGCTTCACCGGGGAAGAGGCGGTGCCTCAGGTGACTGATTGTTTTATTCACAGCTCGATATGGCAGCTTGCTGGGACGTGTTGGCGGTCGCAGGGGCAGGGCAGTGGTGCTGCCCCGTCGACGGCGTCACCGGGGAGGAGGCGGTACCGCAGGTACCGACCTGGCTGGCAGGCTGCGGAAGGTAGCTCAACACAGTTTGTGAGGCATGCTGATGATCGCACTGCCTGGCTCAACGCGGGTGCACAGGGCCAGGGGCGGCGGCACTGCGAGGGCTCAAGTGCGGCAGCGCATCGGGTGCCACTAGTGCGCCCTTGACCATTCCCGGCCCGACCGCTCACCCAGCCCTCGCCTCCTCCTCGCAGTGGGTGGCCGAGTGCGCGCTGCGGGGGCACTACCCCGCCAGCAAGGACCTCAAAATGGCCTTCCAGCTGGTGCCGATGCAGGTGGGGGGTAGGCGCTGCTGGTTGCGAGGAAGGATGGGCGGGCAGGATGCGAGGGAGCTGCTGCCCTAGTCAGTCGCCTGCGGCAATGCGGTCGACCGCCTGCATGCATTGCACCTCGCTTCTCCTGCCACCGCTCCCATGCCCGCTCCCCCTGCCCCACCCCCCCTGCTGCCACCCACCGCCACCTGGCCACCCTTTGTGCAGGGCTCCGGCCTGCCGTCGCTGCTGCAGAGCAAGCTGAACGCGCCGCGCGTGCTGCGCATCAACAAGGTCAGGCCGGGGGGGCCGTGGTGCAAGCGCCCTACCCCAGCCGCCAAGGGCAGGCGTGGCAGGCAGTTCCAAGTTGTATGGAGGCCAGCTATGTGGGGCGGTTGCACCACCCCCACGCACGGTGCGCCTCACCCCCCCCTGACGGTCGCAGGTGGCAGATTACGTGCGGCGCAAGATGGAGGAGCACGGCATTGCGCTGCAGGAGGAACCGCTGTGGTGGGACGCCTCCAAGGCGGAGCGCTGGCAGGCCGAGGCGGCGGCGGCGGGGGGCGGCTCCGCGGCAGGCCCCGCGGCGGGGGTGCACCAGCTGCAGCCCGTCCCCGGCAGCGCCGGCGGCAGCGAGGCGCGGCCGTCGCCGGGCATCATGCTCACGTGAGAACGCGTGGCAAGGCTCGTACGGCTGCGCAGCAGGGGGTGGGGGGTCGCTGCTGCTCTGCTGACCACCATGCCGTGCTGGCAGCAGTCCTGCCTCTCTTTGCCGGCCGCTCCCTGCGCTGCACACGCCGCCGCGCGTCCGCCTGCCAACCCTCGCCACCTGCCCCGCCCCCACCCTGCCCCGCAGCTGCAACGGCCACGCGGTGCCCTGGGACTTCTCCTTGGCGGCGGTGCGTCAGTGGATCTGGCGGCGCAGCGAGGATCTGGTGATCAACTACAGCGTGCGCGACCACCGCGCGCCGCTCAAGCTGCCCGCCATCCACCCACCGGGCGGCTAGGCTATGCCGCAGCTGGGCAGGCGCCAGCGGAGAGCAGCACTTGCCTAATCCTGTCCCTTCAGTGTCACCGTGTCGTGTCGGAAACCCAACAGCAGGGCCTTTGTGTAAGCACGAGTGGTGTGCCTGTCTGTCCAGAGCGCAGCCAATCACGGGCGGGCGGGCTGAGGAGGCCTGTCCCAGCTGGCGTGCCTTCACACCGCCCTTTGTCAGGCCTTGGTGCTTCGTTTGCAGCACCAGTCGAGAGGATGTATGGGTTGCAGGAGGTTGCCGGGTTGCAGGGCATTCTGGGTGGCAGCACAGGCAGCGCCGCTGGAGAGGATGGAGGCTGCCAGGCGGCACGGCTCGCTCACTTTTTGCCGCGCAGCACCTCGCGCACCAGCGTGTTTTTGCCGAGCGCCATGTCAGGCTCTGCGCTGTCATCGCCGCTGCCGCCGCCGCCCGCCGCCGCCGCCAGCACCGCCCGCAGCGCGCGCAGCTGGCGGCTGGTGGCCAGCAGCGCCTTTGTGGCCTGCCGCGCGCTGCGGTCGCTGCCCTTTTGCTGCTCCAGCTTCTGCAGGTACTTCTGGTCGCCCGCCTGCTTCAGCGCCAGCAGGCGAGCCACGCCTTCCAGCTTGGACAGCACCTCGGGCTGGCGGGCCAGTGCCAGCGCGCGCGCCGCGTGCCCGCACACCAGCTGCTGCCAGAGGGCCACCACCGCCATGAAGACCTCCTGCAGGGGGTGGGTGGGCGGGGAGGTGGGCAGGTGGACGCTCAGTACGTGCGCGACCGGTCGGCAGGGAGGGCGGGTGGGCATGTTGGGGGCAGACGAGGTGGGCGGGTCGCAGGCAGCGCGCAACAGGCAGCAAGCCACCGCAGTAGCCAGCTGCCATCTCACTCACCCTCCCCCCTCACCTCCTTCTCGCGCTGCTGCTGCAGGTGGTCCCCCAGGCTGTGCAGCAGGCCCTCCGCCTCAAACACCGCCCCGCCGTGCTGCCTGCAGGTGAAGGCGGTGGGGGCGCCGCAGAGGCATGCAGGCAGCCGCTGAGCGGTTGCCCTTCCCCAACTCGTCAGTAACAGCACTGCTGACGGCTGACACTGCCATAGACCCACGTGCGCCCAACGCGCAGCCTCCCGCCTGCCCACCCACCTGCTGCGGCTGATGTTGGTGAGGCACAGCAGCGCAGCGCGCAGCGCCTCTGCCGCCTCCTTGCTGCGCGCCGACAACCGCACGATGCCCAGCAGCACCGGCATGCCGCCGCCCGCCACCACAATGTCGCCGCAGGCCAGCACCGCGTCGGTGCACAGCGCCAGCCCGTTCAGCGCGGCCACCGCCTGCAGAAGGGACATGCGACTGGTAAGCTCGTCCGATCGAAACGTGGGGGAAGCTGGAACGCCAGAGTGCTGCACGCTATTCCACCGGCACCTCCACAGTACTGCATGCTCCCTCACCGACACTGGGTGCTTGGCTGCCAGCAGGGCGTCAAGGTGTGCCCGCGTGCGCGCACCCAGCGTGCGGTGCGGCGCGTTGGCTGCAGGGAGAAGGGGAAGGGAACAGGGCGGTGGGTACAGCTCAAGGCAGGACAGCAACCTCAGCACTTGTGTGTTGGTAACGCTGAGCACCAGCACCAGCAGGCACTGCCACCAAACTTGCCTGCATTGGCGGCTGCCGCTGCCAGACGCAGCCTGATGTCTGCCAGCTGCTTGCGGTGCGGGTGTGTGGCACGCACGTTGAAGCCACGCCAGGCGGTCTGCAGGGCAGGGGGCAGGCAGGTCAAGCCAAGCTCTACTTGCAACGCAGCGCAGGCGGTGTGCAGCAGGACAGAGAGCAGCAGGGTGAGAGCGAGGCCTCCCCCCACGTCCCTCCTCTGCCCTCTCCGCACCTGCACCGCCACAGCCGCCTGCTGGCTGCGCTGCAGTTGCCGCTGCGCCAGGAAGCGGCGCACATCAGTCTGGATGGTGACCGCCGCTGCCTGCCGCCGCTGGAACTCGCGGCGCCACCAGGCCTGCAGCACCGGCGCGGCACGCCGTGCGCGGCGGAACCACAGGCGGTCGCGGAAGGTCTGCGCCCAGGGCGCAATCACCGCCAGCGCTGCCGCCGCGCGCTCCTGCTGCAGCCGCTGCGCCTCACGCAGCGCAGCCATGCGGCGGCGCCACTCGCAGCGCCCCTGGTGGCCGCGCCAGGCCGCCTGGACACGCGCCGCCGCTGCCGACCGGCGCTGGTACTCTTGCAGCAGCCTGGCCATCTCCACCATCTGCCGCTTGACCGCTGACACTGCTTTGGCACGCTTGCGTGCCAGGTAGCCGCGCACTGACCGCTGGATGGTTGCTGCTGCGGCGTGCTGCCGCTGCAACTGGCGGCGCACCAAGTAGCCACGTGCATGGCTGCAAGGCAGAAGGAGCAGGCAGTAAATGTGAGACTGACATAGCAAGCTCTGCAAAGCTGCTGGTCCTGTTCCCTGCCTTCCCAGCTGTACCTCTCATCCTGCACACACCTTTGGATCAGGGTCGCTGCCTGGTTACGGTGCAGCAGGTGGCGCACTGCATAGCCGCGCCAAATCGCCTGGATGCGAACTGCAGCCTGCTTGCTTGCCAGGTAGCGGCGGCGCTCGGCCAACCCGCGTGCTGCCGCCTGCAGCACCACTGCTGCATTGCGCTGCTGCTGGAAGGCACGGCGCGCCACAATGCAGCGCCAAGCTGCCTGGATGCGCACCGTCGCTGCCTGCTGCTCCTGCTGCTGTCTGCGTGCCGTGTAGCCACGCCAGACAGCCTGGATGCGCTGTGCTGCCTGGTGCTGCTGCAGCAACTGGCGTGCCTGGCGTGCACGCCACGCCGACTGCACCACGATGGCGGCGGCCCGCAGCTGCTGGTATTGGTGCTGCGCGTGCCAGCGCCGCCAGGTGGTTTGCACCGCCGTGGCTGCTGCCTGCGGCAAAAAGTGCAGGGAGGGGGGGGGGGCATGAGGCACCGGGCTGTTAGCCTGGGAGAAACAGCGTCACTGATGGTGCAAGCAAGCGGCACGGGTCCACAAGTGCAAGCTCCGCCACACCCATACATCCACCCACCTTGGCCTGCGCCAGCTGCTGCATGGCCGCGTGCCGCCGCCACGATGCCTGGATGGCAATGGCTGCCTGCCGCTGCGCCACAAAGCGTGCACGTGCCTGCTGCCCGCGCACCGCCGCCTGGATGGTTACTGCCGCAGTGCGCTGTGCCAGGAAGGCGCGGCGCAGCACGGCGCCACGGCGAAGCGCCTGCACCCTCGTGGCTGCCACGGTCAGGCGGTGCTCGTACCGGCTGGCCTCAAGCGCGCGCCTGCTGCTCACCGCCGCCTCCAGCATGCGGGGGACGGTGAAGTGATGGAAGACATGCCGCCGTGCCAGCTTGCCGCGGTATGCTGCCTGGAAGCAGATGGCCGCACTGCGCAGCTGACGGTAGTTGCAACGCGGCGCACGGCCGCGCCACAGCGCCTGCAGCCGCACCACCGCTGCCAACGCGCGCCGCCGCCGCTCTGCAAACTGCTCCAGGCCGCGACGCAGGCGCCAGGCACGCACAGCACGCTGCACCACCGACGCTGCCGCGATCCAGCGGTACAGGTGCTCGCGAGCGCTGCCTGGCTTGTTCTCGCTGCGCTTGCGCCAGTGCCGCTGGACCACCATCGCCGCACGCTCCTCCTTGCTGCGAGAGGGAGTGTGGACCAAGGCAGCATGCGCATGAATGCGCTGACCCCAGCATTGCTGTGACACACCGGACCACATCACGTTGCTGTGCACCACCTCTCGAACCTGCCCGCCCCAAGCGCACCTGATCTCCAGCAGGCGGTGGCAGAGGAAGGCGGTGAACAGGATGCACCCCTTCTCATCATGCCCGTGCTCTGCAAAGTCCTCTGCCGCCACCATGGCTGGGATGCCGCCAAGCGTCTGCACCACACCCTGCATGATGCTGAGGTTGCGCGCCGCCCGCTGCGCCCCGCTGCTGCCAGGCCGCACGGCACAGCCTGCAGGGGTGTATCGACAGCGGTGTGGATGCTGTGTCATGCAGTGCCCAGAGCTGCCACACCACAATGCAGCAGAGAGATCTTGGGGCCTGCCCCAGGAGCGACAGCAGCAGCAGCAGTATCCCACCCGTTCAGTCTGCTCCTCACCCTCTTCTGACGCCTTGCCATCAACCGCCGTCGACGGCAGCTGCACCTCCTTCAGCGCCACATAAGCGTTGCCCAGGTAATAATGCACCTGCAGCAGACAGGGAAGGAGAGGAACTGGTGGCATAGAAAAGGCAGCAGCAGCAGCAGCAGCAGCAGCAGCAGCAGCACTGCTGTGCGCTGACCTGCTGCGCAGCATATGCAAGGCTGCCACCGAGCTGGGCTGCTGCCATCCGAGGCTGCTGGTGCTGCACAGCGGTCAGCGGCCACTACCCCCGGACGCACCAGCAGGCAGAAGGCGCTGCCGTCTGCAAAGCAATCGCCGAAGCCGCGCACGGGCAGGCCGTAGCGGGCGCACACCACCTGCGCCCACTCCAGCAGAGCAGCCACGTGCGCGGTCTCGCAGGCTTCGCTGGACTGCAGCGGTGCAGCAGCCTTGCCGCCGCTGCTGCCAGCCTTGGAGCGCACCAGCTCGATCTCTGCCCTCACCGCAGACAGGCTGATGAGCTGCAACATGGGCGAGCAGGGGAGGTGCAGTGGCCCAGGTTTTCAGCCTGCCCTGCAACGCAGCCTTTGCATCTCGCAGCTGTTTCCATGCAGTACTGCTGCCTACCCATCCAGCTCGGGCCCATCCAAGCAAAGCGCACTGCCAGCTGCGCCCCACTGTGCCCCACCTGTGGCAGCTGGAAGTGCAGGATGAGGCGCCACAGCAGGTGCAGCGTCATTTCGCGGTCCCCATCCACCAGCTCAGCTGCGCTGACTACTGCTGTGCTGGCGCTTGCCGCGCCTGCTGCTGCACCAGCTCGCGCGCTCCGCAGGCCCTGCAGCGACATGCCCGCACGTGCCAGCGAGTCCAGCGCCAGCTGCAGGTTGGCCACGCGCACTGGGCGGCGGTCGGAGGGGTAGCGAGTGGAGTCCAGCAGGCGCGGCTGCCCCGTCAGCAGGGCGGCCAGCTTCACCAGGCGCAGGCCGTCGCGCAGGTCGGTGGCCAGGTTGTTGACTGCAAGGGCAGAAAGAGGGCAGGGAAGGGGGCGGTGCGGGAAGGTGGCAGAGGGAAGAACCTTAAGGCAAAGCTTGTTCACATTGCAACATACACACATGGGGCAGCATGAACCACTTTGACAGATGCTCTGGCTTTGCCCTGCCCTCCGACTCCTACCTGCGAAGTTGAGCTCTGCCCGTGGGTCCTGCACGTAGCTCAGCTTGTAGCCCAGGCGGCCCAGGGTGCGTGCCACGTCGCCTTCGCCCGCCACCCGCGGCGTCAGAAAGTCGGTCAACGCCTGAGCCGAGGACTTGAGGCGTGCGTCGGGGCGGAAGAGCAGCGGCGCGCCGGCAGGCAGCGAGGGCAGCGCGGCAACGCGGTCCAGCAGCGCCGCCAGCAGCAGGAAGCGCTTGACCAACAGGCGTGCCAGCGCCGTCCAGTGCGCCTTGCTGCTTGGCGGGTGCTGCTTTGCCAGCTGCGGGTCTTTGAGGAAGCGATCGCGCACAAATGCAGCCAAGTCTGCAGCGCAGGCCCGCTCGTCGTCGCCTGGAGCGGCAGCAAGGGAGGAACAGGCACGGGGGGGGGGTAATGCTACTTGTCTGCCGTTGATGCAGTGATTGGCAGCCTGCAGCAGGACAGCACGCAGAAAGCAGCTGGCGGCGGGTTGCGCACAGCGGGACACACGGCTTTGGCGCACACCTGCAACCTGCGCGCCCACCACCACCTCCACGCCCAGCCGCAGCCACAGCGGGTGGTAGCTGGCCAGCACCGCGCGCGCGTTGGCCCCCTCCTTGACGCTCTTCATCACCAGCTCCTGCGTTTGGAGGACGGGGGAGGGATGGGGTGAAGCATGGGTGAAGGAGCAGGGGGGCCAATGCAGGGTCTGGACATGCAGGCAAGCAACGCAGGCAGCGGTGTTGTGCATGGCGCCGCGTGCACCTCGTCCTTGAGCTTCAGCTGCCCGCCGTCGATGCGCTGCTCCACCTTGAGCATCACACTGCGAGGCAGCAAGCAACGAAATGGTGAACAAAGTGCAAGAGCGACAAGCGCGTGCACTGCCGAGCCGCTCCCAGACGTCACATCTCCCTGCCATGGTCTGGCCTGCCATGCGAGCATGCACCTGATGAGCTCGTCGTCCTGGCTGTACAGCTGCCAAAGCAGGCCGCGCAGGCGGGCAGCGAGGCGGCGGCCCGCCAGACCGCCCTCGCCTTCGCCGCCCTCGACCGCCACGGGCTGCAGCACCGCGTTAAGCCATGCCTTGAAGGCCGACTCCTGCTTGTCCATCCAGCCGGTGTGGTAGGCCGTGAAGTCGAGCGGCGCAGCGGAGGCAGACGGCGGGCGGTGCTTGGCCCCAGCCAGCGGCGCCGCGGCGGCGTTGAGGGGCAGCGCCGCCAGGGGCTGCCGGGGCGGCAACGGCGCCCCATGGCCGCCCGGCTCAGCCATGCAGGGCGCCGGGAGGGAGCGCGCAGGCGGTTGAGAGCCCCCTAAACTTCGGCGACAGGTGGGGGCAGTCCTGGCTACGGGCTCACTGGGCCTCGGTTCGCTGCCAAGCTGATGCTAGCACTCTGTTTGCAGTGCCGAGGCGGTGGAATAGACGGGTGGAGACGCAGCAAGCATGTGTTGCGTGCTGCGTCAGCCCTCTGCACCCGTGGACCCCCCGGCTTGTAGCGGCCCCTGATCACGTTTTCGCTCTTCCCACATCCTTCAAGGTCATCTCACATCCTTGTGGAACCCTCCCGCGCCCCGCTCCCGCCCCCAGTTTAAAATGGCTGCTGCAGCTGCAGTCAAGCAGCAGCTGGAAGACAACTGGAGCAACAGCCGCCAGCACAATGTGTCTCCGCTTGCTCAAATCGATTATATCATGCGCCGCAAACGGGCACAGCAGGGCCTGACGGTAACGCAGGCACCTGCCGCCAGCGGGCGGCGGCGGCGGGGCGCGGGAGGGGACCAGGAGGATGCTGAGCTGGTCCTGCCGCGTTGGGATGTGGAGGTGAGCATACTGTATCTGTAAGCAGGGCTGGAGTTGCTGGATGAAGCGGGGCAGGGTAGCACGAGGGCAGCAGGAGGGCAGCAGGCATGGCAGAACTGTTGATGCCGTGCCCATCATTAACGGACACATCCCCCGCTGTGCGCTGCCCACGATTGCAGCCCAAGGAGCTGAGCAACAGGTTGCTGCGTCAGTTCCATCTGGAAAAGACAATTGACGGCAAAGAAGTCCTGCTGCGCTCGGTGTCCCGCAACGACGACCTGGGCATCGCAGTGTCGCGCAAGGTGTTGGTGGTGGCCGCCGAGGAGGTGCCCGCCTTCTTCGCCAAGCATCACGGCATCCAGGGCCAGGGCTGGAACTCCCCTGCCCGCCTGTTCCACCACGTGCGTGCTCAATGGTGGTGGTGCAGACTGCAGCATTGCGCCTGTGCGAGGCAGCCGCTTGTACAGCCTGTCGCCGCCGCCACCGGCTGCCTCCGCTCCCCGCACTCTACACCTCTGTGCTCCCTTTCCACCCGCTGCTGCGCAGCTGCACCACGCCGTGCCCACCCAGCTGATGCCTGCACCAGGCGGCCAGCCGCGCCTGGTCCACGGTGCTGAAGGGTTCACCGTGGAGACCGCCAAGGCGTGGTGCACCGAGTGCCCCGTGCGTGCCGACATGGCCGCCAAGAAGCCTGCTGAGAAGCGCGTCGTGCACCCCATTGTGGCCATCATGACCCTGATGCACCTGGCGGTCAGTTCAGCTGCAGGGTTGCAGCGCCTGGAAACTGCTGTGAAGCTGGTGTGAAGCTGCGATGAAGCTGCAGGGATGTGCTGCCCACCACTGTCACACCCAACCACCTCTTCTATACCTGCATGCTCCCACCCACAGGCCGATTTGATCGACCTAGGAGCAGGGCGTGACGAGCGCTACCGCTACGTGCTGGTGGTGATCGACGTCTTCAGCCGCTATTGCTGGCTTTACCCGCTGGCCTCCAAGACGACCATTGGCGTGGCACGGCATGTGAGCTGCCAACACTTGCTGCCAGCGCTTCCTCCCAGCGCTTGCTGCCAGTTTTTGCTGCAAGCACTTGCTGTCATTGATTGGTGCCAACGCTAATTGGCATCGCTACCGGCCAGCGCTGCCGACCAGCGACCAGCCGCTTCGCTTGCTTCATGCCTCGTCTTGCGCTCTCTTTCACTCTGCCCCACCCCACCCCCACCCCCACGCACCCCTGTCGTTCCCTTGCAGCTCTACTTTCAATTCATGCGAACGCAGGTGCCTGCCAAGCTACAGACCGACAACGGCCTGGAGTTCTGCGGCAAGGAGGTCAAAGAGCTGTGCGAGCTGTTCAACGTGCGGCACGCCAAGAGCATGCCCGGCCATCCTGAAACCAACGGTTGCGTGGAGCGTAAGAACCGCGAGCTCAAGAACAAGGTAGGAGCCGGGCAATGTGCGAAGAGGAATCTGGTGTGCTGCTGCTGTTGTTGTTGCTGCTGGTGGCGTTGAGGTGGTCGGAGGTGGTCGTGTGTGGCAGCGGTATGGCTGATGCAGCGGCAGTGCTGCAGGTCCAGCCCACAGCTCTCTCTCTCTGACCGCTGTGTGCACATCCCCTACCCGTCCCTCGTCAGATTCGTGCGCTGCTGATGGCTTGCCCGCTGTTCGAGTGAGTACAGAAAGCTCGTGCTGCTGCCCCTGCTGCCCCTCCTGTCCAGTGCTGCTGTGCTGTGGTTCCTGTTTCCACGCTGCAGCTTCTGCTGCTGCCCCACCTGTCCAGTGTTGTTGTGCCTGCGTGCATTGCAGCTCGTGCTGCTACCCCTCCTGTCCAGTGCTGCTTGCACGCTGCTGTCGTGTTCCTGCCGCTCCTGTCCAGTGCTGCTGTGCTGTGCTGTGGTTCAGCGCTGCCCCCCCCCCCCCCCCCCCGCCCCACGCCACCCCACCCACACCCACACCCCACCCACCCACACCCATCCCCTGCACTCTGCAGCTGGGCGTTCCACGTCCTGACAGTGATGCAGATGGTCAACAACTCGCCCACCAGCGCGCTCGGCGGCATGGCCCCCACCAAGGCGCTGTTCGGCACGCTGCCCTCCAACATGAACTTGCCACTGCTGGATGACATTGTCCGCCTGCTGGGCTTCACCTCCTCGGCTGAGGCGAACGATGCCGACACCCCGCCAGCCCCTGCCACGCGCAAAGGCAGCGCAGCGCAGCCCAAGCGCCGCCGCACGCTGTCAGAACTGGTGCTGCCCTCGGATAGCGAAGACGAGGCAAGCGACGATGCAGCGCTGGACGAGGCAACGCTGCAAATTGCTGCCACCGCTTCTCCCCTGGGGCGGCGCAGTACCCGCACTAATGCAGGCGGCCGGCTGAGCCAGCTGGTGGCAGATGAGCTGCTGGACGAGGCGGGCGAGGTGCCCACTCGTGCGCTGCCGCAGCGTGCTACAGCCATGCGCAGCCCATCAGGCAAGCGGCGGGCAGCGACGAGCCTGCTGGATCAGCTGGCAGCCATTGCAGCAGAGTGCGACGCTGCTGGTGAGTGTGGGAGTGATGTTGGGAGCGGCGGGCAAACCATTCGTTGGGGGCCTGCCTGCAAATGGGGGCGCATGAAGCAGTGGCTGCTCCCACATGAGCGCTCGTACCTCCATGCTGCAGATGAGCTGGATAAGGTGGACGACAGCAGCGATGGAGCTGGCACCAGCGCTGATGCAGAGGCAGCGGGTGAGTCTGACTGGGCTGTTTGAGCTGGGGTAGACATAAACAGAGTTGGGCAGGCCGGCTGTGGTGCAGTGCGCACGCCCACCATCTCCACCCTGCATGTCAATTGCTGCTCTTCTCCTCCTCCCCCTACATCGACAGCCATCCTCACCGCCCACCACGGCGCTCACCAGGAGCAGGTGCTGGCACTGCACGTGCGCAACCGCCAGCGCATCCGCAGCCAGGGCGGCAAGGGCGGCGCTGAGTTCGACATCGGCGATGCCGTGCTGCTGAAGCCTGCCAGCATGGGCAAGGTCGGCACCAGCACCATTCAGCGCAAGCGGCTGACGTGCCGCGTGGTGGGTGTGGCAGAGCAGACCGGCAAGTACCACCTGCGGTGCAACACCGGCCTCCTCAAGGGCACCTACGGCGGCGGCGAGGTGCTGCGCCCGGCCCCCGCCGAGTCTGCAGCCGAGCTCAACTTTGCTGCTGACGCGGATTCCTCTGAGGCGCCGCTGGTCACGCTCACTGCGGCGGTGAATGCAGAGCTGCTGGTGACGGCAGGCGGCAAACGCCGCCGCACGTGAAGCACCGGCGGCGCTGCCCGTGGGCTGCAGTCCACCTGTCTCCAGCCAACCCAGCTTCGCCCTGCAACAGCCTGGACCCCTCCTGTCAGCTCTGGTGCAGCAGGCAGCCATTTAACGCAGGTAAGTTGGGCAGCAGCTGCGCTGTGATGCGCGCTGCTCCTGCCGCCGCTCACGCTTTCCTTGCCCGACAGCCTGCCCTCTGTCCCACATTCTCGCTTTGCTTTGCACACTTCTCCGGCCTGCCTTGCGTTTCAATTGCGGTGTAACAACGCTCTACTGCAGCGGGCGAGACCAGGGGGCTTGGCTTGCGCGGACCCGACCATCCCCTCGCTCTCAGCAGCTTTTCCGGCGCGGCCTCGCGTCTCTAGAGACACTCTGTGGACCAGGTAACAAGTTCAAAGTGGCGCCGCTGCGCCTCCTGCAGCAGGCAGGCCAGGGGGTCGACCGGTGCAGGGGTCGACCCAGCACGCAACATGAGCAGGCTCAGCACATTTCCGGCGAACGAGACAACACATACGATAAACGGCTGTTTGGTTGGCGCCCTTGCCTGCCTGGATCAGCACAGGAGGCGAAGGGAAGGCTCGAGCGGCCAGGGAAGACGCGGCAACCTTCGCCATGTCTCTGCAGCGTTCTCGGGGCCTGGCTCGCCTTGGGGCGGGCGTGGCGACGACCCTGATGGCTCGGGAGGCGGCGCTGGGCGGCAGCTGGCTGGGTTCGAGCGGCCGTGCCTTGGGAGCGGCGCCTGCCGCCGCCGCCGCCCGCGGAATGAGGTGGGTGTCGGCCCAACAGCTTGGGCGTGCGAGGCGGAGGGTAGCATGCCGTGCCGCCTAACACTGTCTGTGCCCCCCTCATCTTCCCCGCCTGTCCTCCCTCTGCCTGTGCAGCACCTTTTTCGACCCCGCGAGCCCGTTCGCGCCGCGCAGCACGCCCGCCAACACCATCCTGCGCATCGTGCCGCAGCAGACGGGTGCGCTGCGGACGCCCGCTGGCAGCCCTGCGTGCCACTGTTTACGCCGCCTGCTGCCTGCACGCCGCTCCGTGCAACATCCTGCAGCGCTCACTCGCGCTACCACCCGCCCTGCGCAGCCTACATTGTGGAGCGGTTCGGTAAATACAGTCGGACGCTCACGCCGGGCCTGCACATCCTCATCCCCGTGGTGTGTGGGGCAGGGCGGCGCCGGCAGGCTGGGCACGTCAGGGCGGGCGTCCCTCTGAACCAGGCGGATGGGACACGACGGCTGGTCCCTGGTGGTGCGAGCACAGCCCGTCCCCATGCAGGTTGCAGCCGCCCGCCGCAACCAACTCCCCATCTTCTGCGTCTGCTCCCAGGTGGATCGCATCGCATACACCCACAGCCTCAAGGAAACCACCATCCCTGTGCCAAACCAGGTGATGGTGGGGGTGGGGGGGGGGGGGGGGGGGGGCTGGCCCAAGCTCGCCGGTCGGGCCCGCAGGCTGCTGCAGCACGTGCCACCAGCGCCTCCGTTGGCGGCTGACCGCACACACCGTGCACGTGGGCGCTTGCTGAGCAGTCCCTTCCCCCTGCTGCCCCCCGCTTCCCCAATTTCAGACCGCCATCACCTCTGATAACGTGTCCATTACCATTGATGCAGTACTGTACATCAAGGTGTGCCAGGGATGGGGCGCAGCCCTGGCCAGAAGTGTGCTGCCCGCACAGCACCAACAGCATCCAAGTATGCAAAATTGGAGACCCCGGGAAATGGGGTTTCCAAAAGCTGCGAAAACCTGAAAGTCAATCCACCTCCCACCCCCTGCACAGGTCACCGACCCCTACCGTGCAAGCTACGGGGTAGAAAATGCTTTGTATGCGGCCACGCAGCTCGCGCAGGTGCGGTTGGCGACGGGCACGGGAGCAATCAAGCCTGCTCTGCGCTGCGCTGGGTTCGGCACGCGTCTCTGCTGGCCATGCGCGCTGCCTGCGCTGCAACCTGGCCACTCTTGCCGTTCACTAACCCACAGCGCTGCGCCCACAAAGGCGGGCTGCACATACGCCACCCCAACAGACGCCGCTGGGTATAACTACTACGCCGGCTGTGCTCCTTGCTGGTGCCTGTGCTCCTGTTGCGTCCGTGCAGACCACCATGCGCAGCGAGCTGGGCAAGATCAGCCTGGACTCTGTGTTTAGCGAACGCGAGGCGCTCAACAGGGTGAGGCCTGCGGTGGCTGGCGTGCTTCTCGCCTGCCGGCGCGCGTACGCGGGGTGTTGTGTGTGTGCTGTGGGCCTCGAGGCGTGCTCTGGCCTTGCCCTGATCGGCGCACGCTTGAGCCTGCCCTCCCTCGCCGTCCCCCTGTGCCTGCTGCAGAACATTGTGGCTAGCATCCAGTCGGCGGCGATGAACTGGGGCCTGGAGGTGCTGAGGTGCGCAGAGGGGCTTTGTGGGTGGTGTAACGTACGCACGCGTGGCCGCTGCTGTGCAGGCGGGTCACCCTACTTGCTATGGTGCGGCAACAAGCTTGCTCAACGAATGACTGGTTAGGCATGGATGTATAAGGTGGGATTGAAAACAGAGCGATCGGAAGGCAACCCCTCCGATTCACCACATCCACGCAGGTACGAGATTCGCGACATCATGCCGCCCGTCGCTGTTCGCAACGCAATGGAGCTGCAGGCAGAGGCGGAGCGCCGCAAGCGCGCGCAGGTGGGTTCAAACCGCAGGAGCAGACCGCTAGGGCCAGAGCAGGTGGCGTGACAGCAAACTGCATGTGCTGCGTGGTGCGAGGGCACATCCAAAGCAGAGCCAGAGGTGCTTTGCTGCTGGGCATGCCTGCGTTGCCTGCCTGCTGCGCTCACCACGCCCACCTCCTCCCGTCCTCCTGTCCGTCGCCTTGCCTTGCCTCAGATTCTGGAGTCGGAGGGTGTGCGCGCCTCCAAGATCAACGTGGCAGAGGCAGACAAGAGCCAGGTGGGCTGGGGGGTGGGCGGGCAAACAAACAGGTCTCTTGAGGAGCGGGGCCCCGAGGAATATGCTGTGACGTGCATGTGCCTGCCACCTTCCTGCTGGGTGGAACCCAGCAGGAAGCCTTGGCCCGCCCAACGTGTATGTGCTCATCGCCACACCTCACTTCCTTCGCACGCCGCCCCCCCCCCCCCCCTCTCCCCCTCCAGATCATCCTGGCGTCCGAGGCGGCCCGGCAGGACGCCATCAACCGCGCAGAGGGTGAGGCCTCGGCCATCTTCGCCCGCGCGGAAGCCACCGCCCGCGGCATCCAGCTGCTGGCCGACGCGATTGAGCAGGACGGAGGCAGCGAAGCGGTGTCGCTCAGGGTGGCGGAGCAGTACCTGCAGGTGCGCTGCGCGTCGTGCTGGGATGGCAGCAAGCATGTGCGCATGCACCAAACAACTGCGTGCTGCGTGCATGTGCCTTTGCTGGCGCTCTGCAAGCGACTTGCCGGCCTGTGCGGCCATGTGTGTGCACCGTGCCGGAGGCTGCATATCGGCAGGGTGCAACAGCGGTGGATGCACGTCGGTGCTTGGCCCCCCAACGCCCCCACAACCCTACATCAATACCCTCCCCGCCTGCCCTTCAGTCCTTTGGCGAGATTGCCAAGCAGGGGACCACCATGCTGCTGCCTGCATCGGCAAACGATCCGGCCTCCATGGTCGCGTCCGCGCTCAGCATCTACAAGCAGGTGTCCAGCAGCAACAGCGGCGGCGGCGGCGGCGGCGGGCGCGCTGTGGAGCGCAGCGGCGGCGGCGACGACGCCGTGCCCATCCCGCGTGGCCGCGCTCGGCCGGCGGAGCAGGCGCCGCGCCCGGCCACGCCCGCCGGGCAGCTCCCCAAGTTCACGCTGCAGCACCCAGTGGAGTAGCTGACCAGACAATGCAATCGCGAGCATGCAGGAAGTGCGCCGCTGCGGCTCGCTAGCCTGCGCCGCCACGCCAGCGCAGCGGGCGGCGGCGCTTCGCCCGCTCCAGAACTCCACTGAATCCCTGCGTTGTGAGTTTAGGCCTTCTCTGTGGTTGTCATCGTCAATTGTAAGCGTCAGTTGCTTGGCCCAGGGCTCTGCAAGCGGTGCGAAGAGCAGCTGTGCAATATGGCGACGCCGGCGCTGGTCCAGCGGCCGTCTAGCTGGCGCATTGCGCAGGCAGAGCGCCAAGGTGAGGACACGCGTGGCTGCAAAGGCCCGGCGAGACGGGCGGCTGGGTGAGGGGCGGGCGCTGAAGCTCACGCCGCTCGCGCTGCCCGTACGCCCTCTTATTACCGCAGAGCACTCACAGATTGGCAGCAGGCAGCTCCGCAGCGCGGCGCAACGGCTCGACCGGCGGCGGGCGACACGACCGGCAGCGGCGGCAGGCGGCGGCGACGAGCTTCTAGCAGGCAAGTTTGTGGAGGTTCTGCTTGCAAAACATGTGCTGCCTGCTGATACGAGCCTCAGCAGAGCGCCAACCGAGTCGAGCAGTTGATGTAGCGATAGCTGCTGCTGTCTGACCCACAACCAACCATACTGAACGCCCATCTCCTACACGCCACCCCACTGCAGCAAGCAGCACTAGCGTCACCACAGACTTTGCGGGCCGCTTTGCGCAGCCCGTCGCAGAGGTGGCAGCAGCGGCATGCTGCACGCCGCAACCCGCAGCCGACACGGCGGCGGCGACGCCGCTGCCGCCCACCGCGGCGGGCGCGCTGCTGCTGGGGGGAGCCATGCTGGCGGGCTACGGCATCAAGAGGATTTTCGACACGCCCTCTCGTGCTTATGACCAGAACGTGGGGCAGGTGCGCACCATCATGTCAGGAATGCCCACAGGGTGCTCGTTGGGTCCCTTGGCGTGGCGGTGCCGCAGCTGCGGGTGGCACCCACCCGTCGCTTGCCTGCCCGCCTGCCTGCCTGCCCGCCTGCCTGGCTTGCCTCAACACCCATCTCCCACGCGTGCCACCGCAGGAGTACGACGCCTGGACGGAAGAGGGCGTGCTGGAGTACTACTGGGGCGAGCACATCCACCTGGGGTACTACACAGAGGAGGTGGGCGGGTGGGTGGGTGGGTGGGTGGGTGGGGGTGGGGGGTGGGGGGGGGGGGGGGGGGGGGGGGGCGCGCGCGCGCGGGGGCTCGCCGGTCTGCAGGGGGGCTGCAAGGCGGTGGTGCAATGGTGGTGCGTCCCCTGGTGCTTGGCGGCACGCTGTTGGCGGGGGGAGGGGAGTCATGCGCGGCTGTAGGCTGCGCCATCCCTCGTGTGCGCCCACGCATCCGCCGCTCCCGCTGAGCATTGTTTCCGTGGGCACTGGTGCAGGAGCGCGCAAAAGGGTACAAGAAGAAGGACTTCATCCAGGTGAGAGGGGGAGAGCTGCAACACATGTTGTGCTGCCGCCGCATGCGCTGCCGCCGTCGCCGCCTGGCAGGACACAAGGGGGCTTGACGGATCCCACGTGACCTCTGCGCAACCTGGCGCCGCGCATCTGCGGCGCACGTCGGCGCTGCCAAAACGAGACAACGCCATCACTTGCACGCCGCCCGCAGGCCAGTAAATTTCTGTGCCGCTGCTGCAGCGCTGTCAACGCAAAAGACGTCTCACGCACCCACTCTGCAGGCCAAGTACGATTTTGTGGACGAGATGTTCAATTGGTCGGGCGCGCAGGCCCCCGCCAAGATCCTGGACGTGGGCTGCGGCATCGGCGGCACCTCCCGCTACCTGGCCGCCAAGTTCCCTGACTCCGCGGTGCAGGGTGCGTGCGTGCCCGGGTGGGGCGTGCGTGGGGGGGCATTAGCTTCCCGGTGCTGGGCGTGTGCACTGGGTGGGCTGGGTGCATGGCACGCGCGCTGTACTCGGCAGGGCTGGGCCGCCAAGCACGGCACGGCGGATCAGAACAGCATGCACGTGCCCTTCCCATCCCTTGGTGCGTGCCGCCAGAAATGTCCAACTACACCTCTCTTGCCTCCGACCGCAAGCAGCCATCATGCTGTCGTGCAACCAGGCGAAGCGCGGCACCTCGCACTGCCCTCCCCATTCCTCGGTACGATCATTTGGCTAAGTGCCCAGTGCAATGCTTCCTTCCCCTCCCACTGCAGGCATCACGCTGTCGCCCAACCAGGTCAAGCGCGGCACGGAGCTGGCGGCGGAGCGGGGGCTCAACAACGTCAACTTCAAGGCGAGTGAAAACAAGCGGGTGTTTTGGGTGGCGCCTTTGTCATTACACTTTGTCATTACGGGGAGCCCCCGGCCTCTGCCCTTCCCCGTTGGGCTGGCTGCTGCCACGCTGAGAGCGCTGCGTGCTGCTGCGGGTGACGCTGGCTGGGGAGGGCGAGGGCGGCTCGGTGCGGGCGCGAGACCGTTCAGCCGCTGCAACATTCCTTTCCGTGCCTCCTCCCCTCCTTGCAGGTGATGGACGCCCTGAAGATGGACTTCCCCGACAACACCTTCGACCTGGTGTGGGCCTGCGAGAGCGGGGAGCACATGCCCGACAAGAAGGCCTACGTTGACGAAATGGTGGGCCCATGAGCCCGCATTGGTTGGGACAGGGTTGCCGCAACCATCCGTGCTTAGACTGTGTCGCTGGCTGCGCACATGCCATGCCCGACAAGAAGGCCTAGTCGGAAGAAGTGGTGGGGGGTTTACCAACACGGGGCGTGCACCAAACCGTGCTCCTTTCACGGGTGTGAGGCAGCACCCAGCGCTGCCGGTCGGCCCGGCGTGGGCCAGAGCGCAGTGGACCCGGGGCATGGCCGCTGGGCTCGTGGCCGGTGGTGCCCGCCGCCTTCCCACCTGCCACACCCTGTCTGCCTGCAGGTCCGCGTGCTCAAGCCCGGCGGCACCATCGTCGTTGCCACGTGGTGCCAGCGCGAGGAGACGCCGGCCACCCCCTTCAGGTGTGTGCGTGTGCTTGTGGGCGCTTGCCCCTGGATCGCTCTTTGTGCAGCCGGTGCCCAAGGCTGAGCCTGCGCAAACGTGGCCGCGGTAGCTTGGGTGTGCGTGCAGGCATGCGCGGGGGTGGTTGCAGGGGGTGCGGTGCGCTGCCTGGCTGGCGCGCGGCGACAGCGGGACCTCCTCCCTGAGCACCACCGTCCCCCACGTGCCGCTTGCGTCCTGCCCTGGGCCGCCGTCCCAACGGCGACGCCCCCCCCCCTTTCGCGCGCGCGCCCCCCCCCCCCCCCCCCCCCCCCCCCCCCAACCCACCCACCCCCACCCACCCACCCACCCACCCACCCACCCCCACCCACCCACCCACCCCCCCACCCCCACCCACCCACCCACCACCCCCACCACCCACCCCACCCCCACCTCACACACACCCCACACACCACACACCACCACCACCACACCACCCAACCCCACACACACACGCAGCGAGAGCGACAAGGAGCGGCTCTTGTTCCTGTACGAGGAGTGGGCGCACCCCTACTTTGTGTCCAAGGAGGAGTACGGGCGCATCATGGAGGTGGGTGGGTGGGTGGGTGGTTGGAGAAGGGAGGCGAGGGCTCATCTCGCGACTCGTCTCGCGACTCGTGAGCGTGGGGCGCATGCAGCGTGTGCAGAGCCGTGGTGCCTCGCTGGACGCGCCGCACCGGTGCCCTCTACCTTCGACCTGTGGCGCGTCTGTTTCTGGTGCCCACCCCTGCCGCCCTGCCCTGTGCCTCCCCCCTCGCGCCCCCCCCGCAGACCACCGGCGCGCTGGAGAAGGTGGGCGTGGCCGATTGGACGGCCCCCACCATTGACAGCTGGCGGCACTCCATCTGGGTGGGCGTGTGGGACCCCTGGATCGTGGTCTTCAAGGTGCGCTTTCGTCACAAATGGACAAGCAGGGATCCGTTCAATGGTGTGTGTGTGTGTGTGGGGGGGGGGGGGGGGGGGGCTGTCCCTCCAAGCTGCTGGACTTTGTAGGGGGATTGAAGGCAGGCCCGGGGGTGCGCGACATGGGCCACGCTGGCAGCCACGCACGCTGGCCGCCGCACGGCTGTAGCCTGCCTCAAGAAGTCGTTGCCTTCGCGTGCCTGCCCGCAGGGCCCCCGCATTTGGTACAAGACGCTGCGCGAGATCGTGACCCTGGAGCGCATGCACCGCGCCTTTGACGACGGCCTGATGGAGGCGCGTTCCGGGGGGGCGGGGGGGCTTGGGGGGGGACCAAATCGTGGCAGGCACGTCTGCAGGCCCTGGAAGGCAATCGACACCTGCCCGCCCTGATTCGAGAGCGCCTGCCCCTCGACTGGTCTCTCGACTGAATCAAACTAAGCGTCCCCCCCCCCCCCCCCCCGCCTGCCTGCCTGCTGCAGTACGGCATGATGAAGGCCGTGAAGAAGGCGTGAGGCGGCGGTGCGCTGCGCGCGCCGTGCGCCGCCATTTTTGTGCAGCACAGCAGCAGCAGCCTGCGGGGCTCTCTCTCTGCTCAAGGCCTGCTGCTGGCTGCTGCTGGGCGCCGCCCTTGGGCGCCGCCCCATTCATGCGGCTCGACGTCGCCAGACTGCCTTCCACCCTTGTCCGATGCTTGACCCCATTCTTCTTCCCCCCGTTTTCCTCTGCTCTCTCGAATGTTTCACTGTCAAATGCTGCTAAATCAAAGTCAAAAATCGGCAACGCACAACTGGGGGGGCACACGGCACGGACGGCAGGAACAGACAGCAAGTATACGCAAATGCAGCAACGGTGGCGCAGGCCATGTTCAACAAGGACACACAGGTTGGGCCCCGCAAGCGCCCTCAGATCATGTAGCTGCTGGTGTCCACCTCTGGAGGCCTCTGCTGCTGCTGCTTCTTCTTCTTGTCGCCGCCGCTCGCTGCCGCGCTGGCCTGCAGTAATGGGGAGGGGGCAGAGCGCAGGGACAGCAGTCGGGGTGGCGCAATGTGAATGAAACACCAAACACACTCAACCGGCTCCCGGCGCATGCAGCTGGCAGGCACTGACACAGCACCTGCGCCCCTCGTGCATCGCCAGCTCACCCCTTTGCCATCGCCAGTGCTGCTCAGGGCGCCGCTGCCGCGTTCCCGCGCCGCTGCCTTTGCTGCTTCCGACGGCGCTTGCGGCCGCACGGGCGCAGCTACGTCTGCGCTGCTGCTGCTGCTGCTGCTGCTGGCCGCTGCCGCCTGGCCAGCAGGCTGCTGCGCGCTGCTGCCGGCGGCGCTGCTGACGTCCATGCTGCCGCCGCTGTCGCTGCTGCCGCCGCTGCTGCTGCTGCCGCTGCCGCGGCGGGGGGTGCCGGTCGTGGCAAAGGGATCGTGTTCCAAGTTTGACTTGAGCAAGTCTTTCGTGTCGATGCACCACTGCTCCATGTTGAGTGCTGGGTTGCCTGCAGGCAGGCACAGCGGATGGGTCGCGAGGTTTGGGGTGGAAGGTGAGTGGGTTCCGGCAAGCGACAGACAACAGCAAGGGGAGCAGTTGAACGCTGCGGAGCGCGTGGTGCTGCGGTTGCGCTCTGCAGGCGACGCACGCGCGCCGACGCCCGCCCCTGCTGAATGTTCCAACCCATCCAGCAAACGTCGGCCATTCCCAGCGGGCACCACACACCTGTGACACGCCCGATCTCTTTTGCGGGGGACCCAGCCACCAGCGTGTGCGGCGGCACCGGCTTGAGCACAAGCGAGCCTGCCGCGACCTGCACGCAGGCGAGCGACGGCAGGGCGAGGGGAGCTGGTGTGCGGAGGGGAGCGCAGCAGGGGCGGCACCTAAAGGACGCCCTTACACATTCTTCAGGGCTGCTGCACTCCGCACCTGCGCAGCCTCACTGACGCGGTTGCTTCCCAGATCTGAGGCTGGGGCGCGTCACACTACGGACGACCACCACGGGCGCGGCAACGCATCCCTTGCCCCCCCCCCCCCCCCCCCCCCCACCCCCCCCACCCCCACCCCCCACACACACACACACCACCCACCCCCACCCCCTACCCCACTGCTGCCCGTGCGCACCTGCGCCCCCTTGCCGATGCGGATGTTGCCCAGGATGGAGGCGGAGGCGCCGATCAGCACGTTGTCGCTGATCTTTGGGTGCCGGTCGCCGTGCACCTTGCCCGTGCCTGCAGCAGGGGGGCCAGTCGTAGCAGGGGCGCAGGCCGTGAGGGGGCCCCAGGCGGGCGGCACGCCGCCGCTTTCGCACGCAACTGGCGCGGTGCCGCAGGGGTGCCGCAGCGGCTCCCACTGCATCCCACCCTGTGGCGCACCTCCGAGCGTCACGTTCTGCAGGATGGACACGTTGTTCCCCAGCTCTGCCGTCTCGCCGATGACCACGCCGGTGCCGTGGTCCAGCAGGATGCCCTTGCCGAAGCGCGCCGCGGGGTGGATGTCCACGGCAAACACCTCGCTCATGCGGCTCTGCAGGGGGGTAGCAGCAGGCGCAGCAGGCAGGCAGGGGGTTGGATGGGGTGGGGAGGGTGCGGTTGGCCGTGCGGGGGGGGGAGGACAAGGGGCCAGCTGATGGGCGGGGCATGGAGCGAGCTCGCAGCGTGGGGGAGAGGCCGCCAGGCAGGTGTGGGGTGGTGTGCCAACAAGGGGCATGAGCGCTCGGCGCGAGCGGCGCGCCTGCCAGGCCAGCACGCGTCGCCCCGCCAGCACGCCCCTCCGCCCCCCTTGCCTGCAGCGCGACCGCCATGACCTTGCGGCCCCGGCCCCACAACTCGTGCGCGATGCGGTACGCCTGCAGGGCAGGCAGCAGCAGCGCGCACAGCGCAGGCAGAGGCGGTGGGTAATGGGTACGTCACGGCACGCCACACCGCGGGCCTACGCCGCCGCATGCACCACACCGGGTTGCAAGCACGCACGCCGCCGGCGGGTTGGCCCTCCCCCCCTCGCTGCCGCACCTCGATTGCGTGAAAGCCTTTGAAGTGCAGCAGCGCCTGGCTGTAGGACATGCAGGCAGGGTCCTGCGTGGGGGGGGTGGCAAGCGGCAGGAGCAGCGATCAGGGCAAGCAGGCAGAGGGGCGGCCTGCAGGCCTGCGCTGCGCTTCAGGCAGCAGCACCCGGTCGACTGGCGCTACGACTGCAGCAGCCTGCATGCAGCGCGCCGCTCCCCGCGCCGGCGTACCCGCTCCCGCACTGCTCGCAGGTCCGCGAGCGCCGCTTCAGCAATCTCAGGCTTGGCTCGCAGAATGGAGTAGAACACTTCACCAAGGGAAGGGAGGAGGGTAAAGGGGCGGTTCGCATGGGCTACGCCACTTGCTGCCGCGGACTGGCAGCGGCACGCGCAGCAGGCCGGCACGGCACATGCAGCACGCAACACGGACAGCAGCACAGCACGAATGGTGCCTCTGTACGACCCGCCCACCATGCTCCTCTGCACAGTCCCACCCCGACCCTCCCCTGCTCAGCCCGCCCACCCACCTTCAAAGAGCTCGGTGGAGAGGAAGGTGGCGTCCGACAGCCGGTTGGACAGCACAAACGCCAGCGAGCGCTCAAAGTTGTCGTGGCTGAGAATGGAGGCGTAGAGGAAGCTGGAGAGCAGCGGCTCCTGCGCCGCATCGCCCTGCGCCTCGTGCCTGCGCAGCGTACACGGCAGCGGGGGCAGCGGCGCAGCCAGTCGGTACCCTTTGCTGGCAAACGTGCGCCTGCTCTGCCAGCCTCTGGCACCCGCCCTCCTGGCCCCCTGCACCGCAGCCGGCCCCGCACCGGATGGCCGCCCAAATAAGCTCTGCGTCTCCTGCCGCCTCTGGGTGCCCCCGCCGCTCCGCCTGCCGCAGCGTGTCCTCCCACGACTCGCACGACTCCTGCATGTACTCTGGCAGCCCCATGGAGCTGCCGTCCTCGCTGGGTGCGGTGGCGCCATTCATGGAGGGGCCTGCAGCAGGCGGGCCAGAGGTGTGGAGGCGGAGGGCGGCGGGGAGGGGCGGCGGACGGCGGACGGCGGCAGCGCCGACGGGGGGCGTCAGCCGCGCTGCAACCGCATCAGAGCGTAAACCTGCTTCTACGCCACACTGCTGGGCGGTCAGGCTGCCCTGAGGCTGCCCGCAGGCGACAAGCGAGTCGACACACCTGTAGTGGAGGCTGCTACCAGTCGGGGCCGCTGTATCGTGATCAATGATGCATGCGGAGGTGCTGAGCGGGCGGCCGGCAAAGCTGCAGCTCCGGGTGCGCCTCGGGCACGCAACATGGCCGCTGGCGGCAAACAGGCAGCGTGTAGTTTGCTGGAGAGATGCCCGATTGCTTGAAGATGCGGGACGAACATTGGGCCGCAAGCCATGCGGTCCAAGGAGAGGAGGTGGCAGGAGCGATCGGTCCCGGCCTTCCTGGGCCTCCGGCATCCCACCAGCCTCTTCGTTGAGTTGCCGCAATTCTGTTAGCGTTTCAGGAGCGCCACCCATCACCCCCTCGTCGAGTTCCTGCAAAGCCCATGGCGTCCCGCTCCCAGTTGCTGGTCGTGGCCGCCGAGCGAGGGCCGCCTGTGCCTCTGCGGCAGCGGCAGGCCCTGCGGCAGCGACAGGAGGTGCGGCAGCGAGTCTGCACTGCGGGTGCCGCCGCTGCTGCCGTCGCCCCCTGCCGCTGTTGCCGCAACGTCGTCGTCGTTTCGAGGCCGAGTTGTCCCCTCACGCATGCAGGCCGCGGTGCGCGGCCGGCGGCAGCAGCAGAAGCAGGAATGGGCACAGTGGGAGGAGTCGGCAGAGCGTGAGGAGGAGCAACGCCGGCAGGCGCGCGCCGCCGCACGCCGGCAGCGAGCGGGCCCGGGTGACCTTTCAGCCCCGCCATCCAATGCTGCACAGGCAAGCGGGGACGTTTGCTGTTGAGAAGCCATGTGCAGCTATGGGGTGATCACGGCGCTTGCGGGTGACAGCGCACGCGTTCTCATGCTGGTGGCAGCCGGGTGTTGCTGCTCCCTCATCTCCCCTGCCCTGCCCCGCCCTGCCCTGCCCTGCCCTGCCAAGCAGGCGCAACCGCCGCCGCCGAACGAGCAGGTGCCGCAGCCGCAGCCGCCAGCCCAGCAGGCCTGGTCGGACGACGCCTGGGCTCAAGAAGAAGAAGGGGAGGCGTCGCGGCACACGCCGCCGCCGCTGCCGCCGCCGGTCCTCCGAGCGGAGCAGCAGCGCGCGTTTGCCGCAGCCAACCAGGAGGTGGAGCGGCAGCAGCGGCAGCAGGAGCAGCAGATTGCCGACCTGCAGGCAAGGCTGGGCGTGCTGCTGCAAGGCTCGCATGCAGCAGCATGGAGGCTGCGGCGTGCATGCGCGCGTGCCAGCATGCCTTTGTATTGACTCTGTGTGAGCGAGCGTCCCGGGTCAACAGCGGATCACCAACCTTCTACATCTCCCTACACCTGGCGACGCTGCTGACTCATGGTCGCTGCTCCCCGTCCAATCCTGCAGGCCAGCCTGCAGCAGCGCATCGGCGAGCGGCGGCGGCAGGCGGGGCGCTGGATGGGCGGCGACGCCGGCGGCGCTGCTCCTAGGAACCAGCGCAACCGGCAGCAGCAGCCCTGGGAGCAGCCGCCGGAAGCGCAGCAGTGGGCGCCGCCGCCGCTGGAAGCGCAGCAGCAGCAGCAGCAGCAGGCGGGGATGGACCTCACTGGCTTCCTGCGTGGCGGCCTGCAGCGCAAGGTTTCCTCATTTTTCGACCTGACCAGCTCGCTGCGCCGGCGGCAGGACGCTCGCGGCGCCGACGTGTCGTGGGGGCGGCGCGACGCGCGCACGGGCGGCGCTGCCGGCGGCGGGGACGGCTGGGAGCAGCAGCTGAATGTGACGCGTGTGCAGCGACGGCCGGCTGGCGCGGACGGCCAGGCAGCGCCGGTGTCTCAGTCACCGCCGCCGCCGCCGCCGCATCAGCAGTCGCATCAGCAGCAGCAGCAGCAGTCGCAGCAGCCTCCGCCTCAGCCAGCACCGCGGAATGATGAGGGTTTAGATTGGTGATGCCAATGTAACCACATGCTTGCTTGTTCAGCAGCTTTGCATAGCTGGTTTACAAGAGCCGCCAGCCGCCAGCAGATCAAGCGCCAGCAGCTTCCCTTTGCAGTTATGGGGAGCTGTGCAGCAATAGCCAACCGAGCGGATTTGGGCAGCCAGGGATGTGGGGTGGCTGGGCGGATAGCTGTAGGGCATTTGCTTTGCCATGTGACGTCTCGCACACATGTGTCTTGCCGCATGCATATGCATGTGCAGTCGTGCAGTCGTGCCGTCGTTGAGCGTGAGGAGAAATGCGTGCAGTGACGTTGAGCGTGAGCATCAAAGCTGGTTGAACAAACACACAGCACTCCCGGTTGCAGCTTTACTCCGGGGAGGTGCTGCAGGGGTGCCACCCGCCTGTGACGTGACCGTGGCAGTGCACTCCATGACTCTCTTTTGGGCATCGACCAGATGTGTGTTGATAGACACCACCCACTCGCTGCCATCTTGCAGCGCAATTTCAAGTTGCGTTGCCGGCCGGCGCGCCGCTACGACCGTCGCGCCCGTAATTGGCCATGCCTCCAATACCCGTTGACCCGCTTGGCGGCGCCCTCCCGTGAGCTGTGGCAGAGCCCAATTGGCTGGGGAGCGCCAATCAGAGGGTTGGCGGGCCTTCAAGGTTCGAAGTTCGCGACTTGAACGCAGGGTTGCCTGTAGGGTTGGGTGGCGCACGCTGGGCGAGCCTGGCGCCTCCCCCACTTGCTCTGTCTCCAATTGAACAACCTGAGACAGCGCAGGGGAGACCACAACGGGCAATGTTTGAGCGCAGATGGTGGAGGCGCTCACGACCCTGGCCCAAGCAGGGGCCCGATGCTGCGCCCAGAGGTGCTGCGTCGCTCGGGTACCCTGCACTACAACTTGCAGCGCTTGTCAGCCGCTGTAGCAGAGCCTCGGTGACCGCCAGCAGCAGAGACCTCGCAGCCCTTCCTCCCCCTCGGCCTCGACCCGCTGCTGCAGCCCCCCTCCGGCGCTCACCCGCCCCAGGCACCCTCCAGCACCTTTGCTAAGCACCATGGCGCGGCTGCAGGTGCGCCAATTAGCGGGAGGGGCTGGCGCACGCTTGCCGCCATGTGGGCTCTCAGGCAGCCCGATCTCTCGCCCAGGCGCCTGGGCCGCCCTGCCGATGCCCCATCCTGCCCGCCCGAGGGTCTCAGTGGGCATGTTCGGGCCCAACACTGCCGTGGGCGCTTGGCATGCGCTCGGCTTGGCGGCAACACCGGCCGGCCCCTCCGCCGTTCCGCGAACACGCGTTGCCGTCACATGGCGCAATTGGGTCGCGCGGCAAGCAAGTGGAAGCAGCCCCGACCCTCGAATGCCCTCCCCCTTGTGCAGGCCTTTGCTCTCTGTCTGCTCGCCCTCGTGGCTTGCGCGGCTGCCGCGGATGGTGGATATTACTACGGAGGCGCCAGGCGTCTTTCTGAGGCCTCGGGCTTTGGCCGCAGCCTGCTGTCCACTGTGAGTGCTGGCGCGTGCCGCCCCGCCGCCCCGCCCGCCCTTGCATGCCGCCCACCACTTCCGTTCCCTCGCAATACTGCTGCCAAGTGCACTGAATGCACGTGGTGTGAGGCCAGGGCTGTCCCACGGCCGCCGCCCGCTGCCACTGGGCTCTCAGATCTGCCCAACGTCCCGCCCCGTCGCGCGCGCTGCAGCTTCCCGCCACCCGCCCCGCCACCCGTTCCTGCCGCCCACCCTGCCCACCCCGTCCTCGACCCTTCCTGACGCAGGGTTACTACTACGGCGGCCACCGCAAGCTGTCATCGTACTATTACGGCGGCAGCCGCCGCCTGCAGGGGGCCGACTCCCCCCTGTTTGTGCGCCCGCTCTTTGGCAACGCCTTGATGCCCGCCGCCCAGGGCGCCGGCGAGGTCCCCGTGCCCCAGTTCCTGACCCGCCAGCTCCAGAGCACGGGCCGCCAGCTGTCCTCTTATTACTACGGCGCACGCAAGCTGCAGGGCGTTGCTGGCCATCAGCTGGCCAGCTACTACTATGGATCCCATTAAACGTCCTCCCCCTGCCGCCGGAACGTGTGGCGGCAGCGCTGCGCCCCCGTGCGCCAGCCATGCGGCGTCCAGGCGGCGCGTGCAGCGCAGCTTTCGTGCGGTCCGCACCGCCTGGCGCCGCCCCCCCCCGGGGACCGCGCCCCCCCCCCCCCCTCCCCCCCCCCCCCCTTCCCCTCCCCTCCCCTCCCCTTCGTCCCCCACCCGCCGCCCAACCCCAGGTCACCCCTCCTGTTGAACTCTCCCCTCAACCTCTTCTCTCTATGAGACGCTGTTGTTGCTGACTTCTAATGAACAAAACCTCCCGTTGGGGGCGCGCGGCGGGGCGGCCCCTGCCGGCCTCGCCGCGTCGCCGCCCCGCCCGCCGCGCCCCCTGTCTCTGGCGGCTGCATGGCCGTCGCTCCCCCCCGGAGCACCGCCTCGTTGAACTGCACCTGCTGCTGCACCGCACCCTCTACACACCGCCACACCGGGCCCCGCACCCCGCACCCCGCACCCTGCACGCACCCTCCTCGCCCAGCCCGCCTCATTACGGCGCCCTACAGCCAACTGATCTCTATAGCAATTGGATTCCTAAGGATTTTTCCTCTTTTAGAAAGCAACACGGCGACCATTCGCTGTTGTCTCGTCCCGTCTTCCTCCACCTGTCTGCTCCGCTCCTGTGCGCTGGGCCCCACACCCCTTGCTGGTGGCGGCGGCGGGGCCCAGCCTGTTGTACAGAACTTGCTTGGCTTTCATCTGTAAGGCGCTCCATCGTCCGTCCGCCGGCTGCGAAAGACGAGGGATTAGAGGAGGAGGGCTGCGCTGGGGGCAGAGGCCTGCATTGCAGTGCTGTGAGAGGTCTGCATTGCAGTGCTGTGAGAGGACTGCACAGGCGGCATGGAATCTGCCTTTATATGAGAGGCATCGAGGGGGATGGTGGCACGGACATGCAAATGCTTTGGTTTGTGATGCTGCGCTGCATACGCCTCGCCTGCTGCAGGTGAGCCAGCAGGGGAGCTGGCTCTGGTGGGCGCTGCTGGGCTGGGCTCTGGTGGCTGCTGGCCACGGCGGGGCGCAGTTTTCCCACCGTCAGTGCGAGGCAGCAGTGGCCCTGGTGGCAGCGCTTGCGCTAGTCTGTGAGCCCGCCACCTGCGGGCTGGCGTCAGGCCACCAACCGCCGTCGGTGCCGCCGCCCTCGCTAACGGGCCAGCCAGCACTGCCCAGCGCTGATTTCGCCACCCCGGCAGCGCCGCCGGGCCGGCTGGTGGCGCCACTGTGCAGCACGCAGCGGCGATGCAGCAGCCGCGGCCGCCCTGCAGCAGCAGCAGGCGCGGCAACCGCAGCGGCAATGCCGTGCATGCTGTTGCTCACTCCCCTACCCGCGCAGCAGCAGCAGCAGCAGCAACAGCAGGCACAGCAGGCACAGCAGGCACAGCAGGCACAACAGCAGGCACAACAGTAGGCGACGCTGCGGCGCCTGCTGTTCGTCCTGGCCTCGCTGCAAATGCAGGAGCACGTGCGGTCGCTCGCGCCAACTACCCGCAGCGCGCCACGTTGTGTGCTCTTTCTCAGCATCATCATCATCAGCAGCAGCAGCATGGATGGTAATACAGGCTTTCTTGCACCGCAACCAGCATGTGTGCTGCCTGTCGGCCGCCCGCCCGCCGCTGTCCACTCGTCTGCAACGCCGCTCGATGCATCCGCTCGACTGCCTGATCCCCTTTCGGCGTTCACAGTTGCAGCGCCAGGCGTGCTTGCCGCCATCCCGTGCATGCTACTGTTCACTAACGACCCGCCACCGATGTGCAATTCACCTGAGGCAGCCTGGGCCTTCTATTGAGGCTGGGATGCTTGCCCTGGCAAAGAGCACCGGGCAGTGCTGCGCTGAGAACGCTCGGGAGCGCAGATTGCGGCAGTAGTCGGCCACAGGCGGCGCTGCCTCACATCACGCCACCTGCTGATCCCAGGGAGGCTCTGACCACACTCAATGGTATGGCAAAGGGGGTGCATGCAAGTTGCAGCTTGTTGAGCACCCTGTCCGCTGGCCGTGTCCAGCACCGTGGCCAACAGCGCTGCGGCAGCAAATGATGCGGCCACAAGCCGAGATCCAAACACCCATGCTTGCTGCGGCGCCGCCGAGCTCTCTAGCTACATGCATCATGTAAGAACAGGCGCCAAGCCGGTCCCATGGTGATGTGCTGTGCGTGAAAAGAAAGGCGCGTGCCTCCTGCGCGCTCAAGCCATCCAGTGCGACTGAGCAGCGCCATCCAGTGCGCGATTATTGTTGTCGAGGGTGAGCGGCGTGGCACTGTGCGCGAAGGACGGAGCACAGGCTGGCCGCCTCCTTGTGAACTTGCGGCGGGAGCCCAGGTGCGCACGCCGCACCCTTACTCTGGTGGCGATGCGCTTCCAGCCGGTCAAGGGCAAATGCGGCCTGCAAGCTGGAGGTCTGTCTTTGGCGGCGCCGCCTGCCGCCGCTGGCCGCGCTCGCCACCACGCCCTCCCTGCCGCCCGCTTTTTGCCCGCAGGCGCAGCAAAACTAGCAGCCATGACGCTGTTCTCCGTGCCCGCGCTCCTCATCATGTGAGGCTTGCAGCAGCAGTGGTGGCAGTCGGCGGGGCAGGGCCGTCGGCGGCGCGTCCCAGCTTGCAGCTGCCGCAGCGTGTGTCCCGCCCGCGCGCCGCCCACGCGCGCTCGTCCCATCCCCAGAAATGCATGCCTCCAGAGAGAGCGGCTGATGCGCATGCCTCTCTGTGTCTCTTTCTTAAAGTTACGCCCCCGCATCGCATCCAGCTGTGGTTGACCACTCATGCGCTCGTTTGCAGCCACCCGTGGCACACCTGCAGGGGGCGGCTGCCTCCACGACCCCACCCTCAAACCGCTCCCGAAGCGCCCTCCCCCTCGCGCTCTACATCTGTGTACATCTGTGTACATCTGTGTACATCTGTGTACATCTGTGTACATCTGTGTATGCCCCCCCCCCCCCCCCCCCTGCAGGTTCCGAGAGGCCCTCGAGGCCGCGGTGGTGGTGTCGGTGCTGCTGCAGCTGGTGGAGAAGATGCGCATGCCGCAGCTGAAGAAGCACGGTGCGTGGTGGTGCATGGGACGGCGCGGGGGGCACGTCGTCGTGCCTGCATTGTGTGTGGCGCGGGGCGAGGGGGTGCGGGGCACGCCGTCCGGCTCGCATGCCGCAGCTGAATAGGGCGGCGCGGAGGGCACGCCGCCGTGCCTGCCTGCCTGCCCGGTGTGTGGCGGGGGGCCTGTCGGGCCTGTCGCTGTGCCCCTTGGTGCGCGTGCCGGCCTCAGTTGCGGTTGGCAGCCTCCCCGTCAAACCGACCACTTATGCGTGCTCCTCTTTGGCCCGCCCCCCACCCGCCTCTGCAGTCTGGTTTGGCGCGCTGGCGGGCGTGGCGGTGTCGATTGTCATTGGAATCGTGTTCATCGTCCTGTTTTACGTGGCCAACGAAAAGCTGTTCACTGGCGACAGCCAGGCCATCTTCAAGGTGGTGGCCGGGGTGGGGCCGGGGGTGCTGGGCAGAGCGCGGCGGGGCTTGAGCAGAAGACGAGGGGAGGGATGGGTTGGGGTATAATACAGAGAGGGCTGGACAGAGATGGGGCTGCACCACACCAGCAGCAGGGAGGGTGCGGCGACAAGGCGCCAAAACCCGCCTACTGCTGCCGGCCGCTTGCTGGTCGCCGTCGCCGCCGACGACCCACCTGCGGCCGCCGCTGCTGGCCCCGCCCCTGCAGGGCGTCATTTCGTGGGTGGCCTGCCTGCTCATCACTGTCGTTGCATTCCACATGCTTAAATTCTACAACGTGGAGCGCAAGTGGCGGCGCAAGCTGGAGGGCGCGCTGGATGCTGACCGCGAGGTGCGCGACGTGCCCGGTGCGGTCGTGCTGTGCTGCGTGTGCGGTGGGTGTGGCGGGCGGGCACGCCGCTTGCTGGCTGCTGCCCAGCTTGCATGGAGCAGGCGCGGGCACCGCATGCCTGCCACCTCAGCAATGGTCCCTGCCACCCCCGCCCACCCCCCTGCAGATCGCCGCCCGCTCTTACCGCTGGTCCATCATGCTGCTTGCCTTCTCGGCCACGCTGCGCGAGGGCATCGAGAGCGTGCTCTTCCTCACTGGTGTGTCCGCTTGTTCATTCGTTCATTCGTTTACAGCTCTGCAGCGCTGCAGCACCGCAGTTGTGTGCCGTGTGCAGCAGATGCGTCGTCGCTCCTGGCGCGCGCCCGTGGCGCCTCTGCGCGAATGCCGAGCGCGCCATGGGGGCCACTCACCAACTTGCGTTTCTGGGTCGGCATGCACAGCAGAGTCTGTTTATGGCACAAGTGGCGCCCGCTGCCCCTGTCGCTGCCTACAGGCGTGTCCCAGGGTGACGGCATCAAGGCCATCATCATCCCCGGCATCGTGGGCGTCATCCTGGGCCTGGGCGTGGGCATGCTCATCTTCTACACGTGAGGAAGGAACAAGGCCATACTTTAAGTGCAGTTTCGCGCAGTCAATCCGCACAGTACCGACTCACAGCTGCACGAGCGTCTGAAAAGACGAGGGGCATCGTGCATGCCTCGTTCTCCTGCACGCCTGCAGCCTTTCCTGCGGAACTGCTGCGGCCCCGCCCTGCCTGCCGGCGCACCGACTGCATGTCCCCCGTTGCCTGCCTCATCACGTGCGTGCCAACACTAGACCCTCTCTTCGTCGTGTGCCCACCCCCGCAGCGGCCGCACCATCAAGAGCCTCAAGTGGTTCTTCATCCTTTCCAGCGGCCTGCTGCTCTTCATCGCCGCCGGCCTGGTGGCCCAGGGCGTCGTGTTCTTCACCTCCGCGGGCCTCTTTGGAACCACCTTTCCCTACGAGGTGCGCTGGGCAGCAGGGTGCTGCTGGTCATGCGCTTCGTGCGCTGCTCTGGCAGCCTTGGTTTGGTGGTGCAGGAGTCCCAGGGCGTGTTGCTCTGCGCCTGTTCGAGGCGGATGTTTGGATTGGGGTAGGTCGACGGAATGGGAAGCAGCAGGGGGCTGCTGCGCCTGCCGGCTCGCCTGCCCGGTGCCCCAGCCCCCTCACGCCCTGCCGCCGCGCTGCGCCGCTTGTTGTCGCTGCAGGAGCGTGAATGGTACAACCACATCCTGTGGGACACCTCCGGCTGCTGCAACATGTACACAAACGAGTTTTGGTCCCTGGTCCGGGCGCTGTTTGGCTACACCGGTGCGCAGCTGGGGCGGGCGCACGGCTGCGGTCGCGTGCTGAGGGTTGCAGGGGACCTCTCCACCCACCCAGACTCCATTTTTCTCTGTCCATTCCAGCCTGCCGACACACAAACTGCTGCCCTTTTCCACGCACCACACCCGCTGCACGCGCGCCACGGTACTGCGGCTATCCGACTTTCCCCCTGGATGAACGCCATGCCCTGCCTGCAGACCAGCCCACCGGCCTCAACCTCATGTATTACCTGCTGTACTGGATTGTTGTGCTGGCGAGCATGGCATGGAAGGCACACACCGGCACCCTCACTGGTGAGTCGGAGCCAGGCTAGGCGCTGTGCGTGAGACACGCGGGAGGCCAGTCGCGCTGCAGGAGCACAGCGCGCGGGCAGCAGGCCCACGCCCCCATGCGTTCGGCCGTCCCGTCCATGCAAGCATCCACGCATCTGACCCTCCATACCCCCCCCCCCCCCCCATCCTCGGTGTCTCCCCACACAGACAAGCGTGAGGCGCAGCTGGACGACTTCAAGTCGTTTGCGCGCCACCTGGGGGAGCAGGCAGACTCGGACGAAGGCCTGGGTGAGTGGCATTATTCAATCTTTCGTTCGTTCGTCCGTTCTCTGTGCGTGTAATCATTCGTTGCGGCAGCGTGTGTGTGTGGCAGCGTGAATGGCCTGCCTCCCAGCTGGTTGCCTGTCTCTGCTTGCTGGGGCGTTGGCACGGGCGAGGCATGCCTGCCGGCGGGGGGGCAACCGCCCTGCTGGCCTGGTTTTCGCCCCCAGAGCCCTGGCCCACCAGGGTGTTGTCGACACCCGCCGCTCTGGAGCGCTCATCAGACGGCCTCCCACCCCCTATGACCACCCCCACCCCACCCCACACACCCACACACCACCACACACACCACCCCTGCCCCGTCTGCAGGCAAGGGCAAGAGCTCTGCCCACCCTGACAGCGGGTCCGAGGACCTTGAGAGCGGCAAGGGCAGGCCCGAGGAGCACGACCTGCCCATGGTTGAGTCCGCCCTTGATGTGAGCCACGACAGCCCTGGTGGCAGCAGCAGCGCACGCGCCGACAGCGCGGACCCCATTGCCCGTCCCTCGCGGGACTCTGCCGATTCGATGGAGAGCGGCAAGGCGGCGGCGGGAGGTGTAGCGGCGCACGTGTGAGCGTGCACTGGAGCGTAGCGCGGCGGCCCGCCGTGCGGCCCGCATTGGGCCCCCTGCAGGGGCCTGCGCTACGCAGGCACCTAAAACCCTAGTGCCGTTCCTTTGTGCCCCCAGGCATGCATGCTGGGGTGGCGCACCTCCCAACCCACCCACCCACCCATACCATTCCTGCGTACTACCTGTACTGCCGTTTCTCGCCTCCCGCTCTCCTTCTGGTTCGCCCCTCCCTCCAGGGTTCCCTACCTGCCGTGCCCCTGGACAAGGGCCGTTTTGTGCGCCCCTCCCTGCTCACCTGCCCCTTCTGCTCCCCGCTCTCCCCGCGCCCTCTCCCTTTTTCATCATTCCGTCACAATGATCCCCTCGCAAGTAACTGTGAAGGCATACAAGGTCAGGGAGCGGGAGCGAGGGGGGAAGAAAGCAGGAGCGGTGTGAGGAAGGGTGGAAGACGTACTACGGGGGGCAGGAAGAGGGAAGACGAGTGAAGTGGGGCAAATGCGAGGCACTGCGCCGCGTGGCACCCGGCGCGCCGTTCACTCCTGCCCACCGTTCGACATGTGTGACACGAAGTGCAAATGGGTAGGTGTGCATCGCCCAACGCTGGCCAACGGTGCCCCTCACCGTCGTCAGCGGCGCACCCAGCGCGCTGCAGCGGCGGCTGGCAGTGGATTCTCTCTGAGGCGCGCGTGTGCCGGTCTGAGCGCCGATCGCTGTCATTTCACCTCTCTCCGCAGCTTACTTACAAAACTGGCGCAAGACACAGTTCCTCTATGACCAGTCCGAACGACAGCCGGCTATGAGAGGCGCTGGGGCGGCGCACGCTGCCCAGCGTGCGCCGGGAACTCTATCGATGGCTGCTGGACCCGCGGGCAGCTGCAGACGGCCCCTAGTGCAGGTGCGCGCCAGTGCGTGGCCCCGCCTTCGCTGTGCCTCCCTGTGCCTCCCCGCAGTGATCGCAGGCCCCCGACCACCTTGCGCTGCTCTCTGCCGCCCCGCAGACGCCCCGCCGTTGCCCGCAGCTGGTGCCGGCGGCGTGTGGGCGCCGGCCAGCGCTTCCCCGCGGCGGCAGCTGCGCCCGCGGCAGCAGCAGCAACGGCGCAGGGCCCACGTTCGATCCAGATGCGTACGAGCTAGAGGCGGAGGATGACGACGATTATGACCAGTTCATTAGCAGCGCAGCTTACGAGGGCGGCGGCGGTGCGCCTGCGCCGGAGCGGGGCGCGGGCGCCGGGGCACCGCTGGGCAGCGACGCCGGCGAGGTGCGCTCGGCGAGCCCATGGCTCATCCAGCAGAGCAGCGGCTGTAGCAGGCTTGTTGTGCCGTGCCAGGACATGCTGCTCCGTCTGGCGCTGCGTCTCGGGGTGCCCACGCCGCCTGCCCCATTGCCAAGTGGCCTTGCACCGCCCCCCCCCCCCCCCGACCCACTCAGGCTCCGCGGCAACAGCAGCAGCGCTCCGACACGTCGCTCAGCGACAGCTTGGGCATGCTGCTGCTGACCGCCGCGGCCGTGCAGCGCCTGCTGTCGCGCCTGCAGACCGCGGTGGTTGCCACCATGAAGGTGGCATGGCAGCTGGGCAGGGAGGCATTCCATGGCCTGCGTCACAGCACAGTGAAAGCCAAGGTGCAGGCGGAGCACACATTTGTGAACAGGTGGGTTGGGGTGGGGTGGCAGCACGGGCGGGGCGCAGGCGCACCGTGTGTGCGGACGGCAGCAGCCCGCCTGTACACGTGCATCGCGGCGCTTGCCGCGGCTGTGGCCATGTGCAACCTGTGCTCATGTTGCGTCCCGCCACCCCTTGTGCTGCAGCCCTGCCGGCAAGAAGGTGCAGGGCTGGCAGAAGAAGATTGAGGAGACGCAGCAGGAGTTGCCAGAGGTGCGCGGGGCAAGTGCGACTGCGTGTGGGTCACCCGGGCAGGAACCACCCATTTTTCCCCCGGGGCAGCAAGCTGAACCGCCATTTGTTAATACTAATCCCTCTGCACCCTTGCGCAGGACCTGTGGGGCAAGGTCATGTGGGTGTGGGACCGGCCGCCCGTCCAGAAGCTGCGCCTCACCATCAGCATGGCCAACTTTAGGTGGGGCAGGCACAGGGAGAACAGGGCGTCGCAGGGGAGGCAGGGGAGGTGCATGCAGCCAAGGGGCCACAGCGTGCTGCTGCTGCTGCTGCGTGGCTGCAGCAGCCACGCCGCGGTGGAGCGCTGCTTGACGACACCACCATCGGCACGCCCTCACCCGCTCCCCCGCCCCCGCCCCCGCCCCCGCCCTTCCGCGCTCGCTCTCCTGCAGCATCCGCCTGCCCGCGCTGGTGGCCCTGGTGGCCACACAAATCGGCCTGCTGAGCACCTCGCTGTCGCTGCCCATGCTGGCGCCGCTGCTGCTGGGTACCGGCATGCTCATGCGCAGCATCCGCACGAACGCCTCCCTGGTGTTCCCACGCATCGGCCTGCTGGTCGTCCTGCTGTGGCTGCTGTGGTGAGAGGAGGGAGGAGGGGTGGGCGTGCCGGGGGCGGCGCTGCCGTGACCGGTGTTGTGTGGGAATTCGGCAAAGTGGGCAAATTGCGTGCGCCTCTCGCCGCCCCTGTAGCCTTCCTGCCCCGTCGGTTTGTCAGCGGCAGACAGACATTCCCCCCTCTTCCGCCCTGCAGGTTTGCCAATAGCGTGATTCAAAACACGGTGGCCTACCTGCGCAAGCAGGTGACAGTTCACGCGCATGCGTGGGTTTGTGCTGCGCTGCTCTGCACAGTACCTTGTTGCTTTGTTGGGAGGTGTTGTGCAGAGCCACGGGGCCAGCCACACCTGACCCCTGGACCAGCAGAGCCTGACCAGCCGCGCCTCTGCGCCTGCCTGCCTTGCTGCAGGGCGCCATTGATCAGCGCATGGCCAACAACATCAACTCTATGGCGGAGCTGACGGTGCGCTGCGGGGGAGAGGGGTGGGGGAGGTGCTGGCCTCCGATGAGCAACGAGCCGGGGTGCAACCACCAGCCGTGCATGCACGATGGTCAAGCTTTTTATAATACCTAAAATAATGATACCTACTTGTATTATTTTAGGTATCAATCAAGCGCCTCCTCATTGCATGGAGGCGCCGCATGCATTAGCGAGCCGCACCTGCCAGCAGTGGTCAGCATGTGTGTGCAACCGCCAGCACCAGCGCCCATCCTGCCGCCACCGCCGCTTTTGTTGACGCCGTTCCCCACCGCAGGTGCTCGTCACCGCCGCGGTGATCCTGCTGTCTATGCTGGGCGTCAACGTGTCGGCACTGCTGCTGCCCGCGGGGGTGGTGGCGGCCATCGCCTCGCGCGACCTCTCCCTCAACTTCCTGGCGGGCTTCTTCCTCATGATGGTGCAGCCCTTTAGGTGCGCGTGTGGGCTGAAGCAGCAGCAGCAGCGGCGGCTGCATGGCATTGGCACTCCCAGGCTGTAGCGGCGGCGGCAGGGGGGAAGCTGGGTTTACAAACCAGCGTGCTTCCCGCAGCGCCATCTGCACTCGGCAACCAGTCGGCTCAACCGTTTTGCCTACTCCTGCTTGCTCCCTCCCCCCATCGTGCAGGCTGGGTGACCTTGTGGGGGTGACGCTGCCGGCGGGCCAGCCGGGCGGCTTTGGCGCGGGCGGCTCGTGGTTCGAGGGTGTGTGTGAGAAAGTGGACCTGAGGTGAGAGGGCTGCATGGAGGGCGAGAGAGGAGGGCTGTAGATGGAGGAGCAGAGGCTGCAGCTGGGCAGTCGTAACAGAGAGCACGTGCTGGGTGCACGCCAGCAGTGCTCCCGCTCGCCCTCCCTTCTGTGCTGTGCCTACTGTAATCGCTCTCGACGTGCGGTCCACGTCTGCGGCTCACGTTTGCGCTGCTGCAGCGCTTGTTAAATGGATGACTGAATGACACCCTGTCCTCTGCATCCTCCCCTGCGCCTAGGTACACCTCCCTGCGACAGGGCAAGCGGCGCCTCATGGTGCCCAACTCCGCGTTCCTGCAGCAGCCCTTCATGATTCTAGAAGACGTGCCGCACAGCGGCGGCCCCTCCGACCCTGGCGCCGGCGCCGGCGCATACGGACCGCCACCTGGCCCGCCCAACGGCTGGCAGGAGTCGTATCAGGTGAGGGTGCGCTGTGCCTGCCATGCTGACAACAGGGGGTAGGCTGGCTGCAGGCGTGCCCCAAAGGGAAGGGGCGGCGTTGCCTCAAACAGCGCCGCACTGCCCCACAGCCACGCACCGCCTGGCCTGCGTCGCAGGCGGCCTACCAGGCTTATGTGGACGGGGGCCCAGTGCACCAAGAGCTGGCGAGGGAGCAGGCGGCAGGCGGACCTCCTCCGCCAGGCCAGCAGGAGCAGCAGCAGCAGGCGCAGCAGCAGGGACGGCAGCAGCAGCAGCAGCCACCGCCTGAGTACATGCGGCAGCAGCAGTACACAGCGCAGCCGCCGCCGGCAGCGCAGCAGCAGCAGCAGCAGGGCGCGCCGGCGCCGCCGGCGCCGCACTACCAGGCACCGCAGGGCTATGCGATTGGCGCGCCGGTGACGCAGCAGCAGCAGCAACAGCACCTGCGGCAGCAGCGAACCCAGCAGCAGCATCCGAGCCAGCAGCCGTTTCAGCAGCAGGAGCAGCCGCAGGTGCATGGCTGGGCGCCCGTGCCACCTTCGCAGCAGCAACCCGGGGGCATGCCGCCGTATGTGCCACCCTACAGCACACCGCCGCTGCGCAGCCACCCGCTGCCACCCTCTGCTTTCATGTAGCCGTCTCCTCAACACCGGCAGCCACCGCGCTGCGCACTCTGTTTCCTCCACGCCCCTCTCCCTCGTTTCTCCCTCGTAGCAACTCTCGGCCCCCAGCAGCCCTGTACGATTGATGACTTTAGACGCCGACCTCTGCTTCTGACTGCTCCGACCGATTTTTTGATGTTCGACTCCCCCAGGCCTGCCCCCTTGCAACGACGACTTGTAACACTTCTTCACGTCGTGAGCGGAGGCGTGCGGAACAAAGAGCGGCGGCGGCGGCGGACGCCGGCGGCCGTAGCACCTGCTGTCCAAGCCCCCTCTTGTCGACACATCTGTGCACACTTACACTTTTAGCATGCGCGTGTACAGCTGTGCTCGACCTGGCGCTCGCAGAGGAATGTTGCGCTGGCAGACAATCCGATGACCCTCTGCTGCTGGCTATCTGTGCGCGCTCTAGTTAGCGTTCCGCGACCACCGGTCTTTCTGCTCAGCTTGTGCCGAGCCCCGAAAGCGTCTCAGTTCCCAGCCAGCCGAAACACAATGTCCGCGGCGCGCTGCTGGACTCCGGTGCCTGCGGGCGCTCTCCAAGCGCGCACAGCAGCCCCGCAGCACGCACCGCCGGCAGCACCAGCGTTGGCGCCTGCAGCGGCGGGCCGCGCCCAGCGGCGGCGGCAGGTGGTGCAGGTGAGGCGGCGGCGGCACCAGCCTGGCCGTGCTGCTGGCCAGCTTGCGTGTGCATTGCGTCACCGCGTCGCCCTTAAAACTCCCCCTGCTCCTTGCTGCCACCGTGCAGGTGCATGCTGCCGCCACCTCCGGGCCGGGCATGCTGCAGAAGCTTGCGCGAGTGTTCAAGGAGAAGGCGCAGCAGGCGAGTTGTGCGACCCTCCATGGCAGGCCTGCACGAGGCCTGGGGCAGCATTGGTCAGCCAGATACAAGGCTGTAGAGGGAGGGCATCTGACTGACTGACGGGAGCGTCCAGCTGGTCACCCACGCCCAAAATCCTGCTGCCAAGTGTTCACGGTGCAGGACCTGGAGCGCATTGTCAAAGGCACCAGCAAGACGCGAGAGAAGCTGGGGGTGGGTTGATGCAGACGCTAATTGGTCGTGCTGCCGCTGGTGGTGCCGCTGGTGGTGCCGCTGGTGGCGGTGCCAGCGGCGCACGACCGCGCAATGCGCATGCCAACACCAAGCCACGCGGCTGGCAGCCAGCCGGCCTCGTGGCAGCGCACTCGACTCGCCGTCGCCGCCCTTGCAGCCTCCTCCTGCCCGTCCCTGACGAGCTGTACACGTGTGGAGCCCTCCTATTTGCAGGTCATTGAGGAGCTGTTCACGTATTGGAACCTGGAGGATGCTGACGAGACGCTGGAGGAGCTGGAGGACGCGCTCATTGTGGGTGCCGCCGGCGGGGCTGCTTCCGGGCGTGGGTGCTGCTGGGCAGGGGGGGGGGGGGGGGGGGGGGCGCGGCCTTGGTAGCAGGCCGCGTGGGCCAAGCCTGCTGCATGCTGTTGCTGCCGTCACCCCCCTTCCCTTCACTCGGCTGCACCCCACCCTGTCCGCTATCTCAAATGCAGATGTCCGATTTCGGCCCCAAGACTGCCTTCAAGATTGTGGACGGAATCAGGGACAAGGTGAGGGCCTTGCTCCGTGCGCTTGAACCCTCCCTGGACGGCCTCTTGCCCACGGCGCCTGCAGCGCTGGCAGTATGCACACTGCCCAGCCAACGTCGGCAGCCGCTGCTCGTTCCCAACACACGGGTACTCCGCCACCGACCGCTGTTGCCCTGCTGCTGCTGTGTTGTCTTGCAGGTCATGTCTGGCCGCGTCAAAACGGGAGACCAGATGCGGGCGGAGCTCAAGCTGTCCATTGCCACGCTGCTGAGGGAGCGCGGCGGCAGCAGCGAGCTGTCGCTGGGCGACGCGCAGCCCGCGGTGCTGCTGATCGTCGGCGTCAACGGCGGCGGCAAGACCACCACCATCGGCGAGTCGCCCTGCTGTGTCAACCGCCGCTGCCGCTGCGGCCGCCGCCGCCGCAGCAGCCGCCGCTGCTACTGACGAACGGCGGTTTTCTTTTGTCGTGCGCTGCTGCTCCTGCTGCCGTTCCTGCTACCCCATTACACTGCCGGGGCGGCCGCCTGCCGTGCTGACCGCGCTGTGCTGCCCTCCCCGCCCCCCCGGCCCTTCCTTGCAGGCAAGCTAGCTAACAAGTTCAGCAGCGGCGGCGCAAAGGTGGTGCTGGCCGCGGGCGACACCTTCCGGGCAGCTGCCGCGGAGCAGCTCGAGGAGTGGGCGCGGCGGTCGGGCGCCGAGATTGTGCGGGCTGACAGCGACAAGACGCGGCCAGACACGCTGCTCTTCCAGGTGGGGGTGCTGGCAGTGCTCCCCCTCGACTCGGAGCGTCCGTCGTGTGGCAGCTTGGGGGCGCTGCCTGGCGTGGCCCCTGCCCCCCTGCCCCTGACGCCTGCTGCGCGATGGCGTGCCCTCGACGCCCCTGCCCGCCCGCACACCTCCTTGCCCACCGCCAGCCTCCCTTGCATCTGTTGTGTCCCCCATCCGTCCGTTGGTTGCGGCAGGCAGTGGACTCGGCAGTCAAGAGCGGAGCCGACCTGGTGCTGTGCGACACCTCTGGCCGCCTGCACACCAACTGGAGCCTGATGGACGAGCTGGCAAAGTGCAAGCGCAGCATCAGCAAGCGCCTGCCAGATGCGCCACACGAGGTGCGGACGTGCAGCACGTCGAGGCAGGTAGCCATCCGGCGCATGCATGCCGCTGCAGTGCCGCCCCTGCCCCTCCCATGTCGCCTACATCAGGCCAGCCTGCTGCCTCCGAACCCCTCCTCTGCCCCAGGTGCTGCTTGTGCTCGACGGCACCACCGGGCTCAACATGCTGAACCAGGTGGGGTGGGGTGCATGCAGCCTGCACACTGCTTGCGGCACCGCCTGCGCCAGCCTGTGCGCTGCCGGGAGTCGGCCCCCCGCGCGCCGGCGCACCTCTTGCATGCCCTCGTGGTGCTGGCCAGGCGGTGTTTGCTCGCCCTCTTGCCAGCCCATTCAGGCAGTGTTTGCTCACTCGCTCGCTGGCCCACCCCCACCCACCGTGCATCCAGGCAAAGGAGTTCAACGAGACGGTGCAGCTCAGCGGCCTCATCCTGACCAAGCTGGACGGTACCGCCCGCGGCGGCGCCGTGGTGCGTGGCTTGAATGTGTGCGGGCAGGCAGTAGTCGTGTAGGGTGGACAGCTGCAGGGCGGGTGGCACGGTCGCCACAAAGGTGGATGTGGGGTGGCATGCGTCGCGGCGCCGCAGTGGGTTGGGTTGACGCCCGCCTACAGCAGGGCGGCTGCTGCCGCGCCGCTCCTGCCGCGCGTCCAGCCACGGCCCTGCGACCAGCAGCCGACCAGCAGCCCTGCGCCTGCTCCCCCCCGGCACCACCCGCGCCTCCTGCCCGCCGCCTGCCTGCTGGTTCCCTGCTCGTCCCCCCCCCCCCCCCCCCCCGCGCTTGGTCCCTGTGCCTGCACTGCCTTTGCAGGTGTCTGTTGTGGACGAGCTGGGCGTGCCGATCAAGTTCATTGGAGTGGGGGAGGGCATCGACGACCTGCAGCCGTTTGACGCAGGTGGGCGGCCTGGTGGCGGGTTGGAGGGGGCGGTGGGTGAGGAGGAGGTTGGTGGGTGTGTAGGTGGTGCGGCGGCGCCACGGCCCGAGGCCCTGCTGGCGCCTGCCCTGATGCGCCTCCCGGGTGAGCCAGCTGGCATCCCTGCCCTGATGCCGAGCCCTGGTGTGCCTGCCTCTCTTGCCTGTGGAATGCAGACACCTTTGTGGACGCGTTGTTCCCTGAAGCGGCGCAGCAGTAGCCCGTCCTGCCTCGCCGGCACGGCGCTTTCATTCCTCGAGAGCTGCCTACCGTGCATGCCGGGGATGCAACCGCGGCGCCCTCACGACCCCGCGCCTCCTCCTGCTGCTCCCACCTCCCTGCCGCGCCATTGCGCCTCTGCCTGCTCCACGCTGCCGCTCCGCACTGCACCCCTAACTTGTAACAGCACTGCCTCGCCCGCCAGGTCGTGCCGTCGACAGCGGGCCGCGAGCAGAACCAAGTGCAGAGGCAAAGAGCGTGCCGCTTGACACACTCTGCGTTTCATTCGTCGTGCGCAGGGCCTCCATCGTGCGCAGGGCCGCCACCCCCTCCTGGCTGAGCCGCCACCCCCTGCTTCGATCCGACTACGTTCTCATGGAGGGGTGCTGCGCTGTTACAGGTCAATAAAATGAAAGGGGGGCAGCAAGGGGGCAGGCCAGGTCCTGCACGCCGCGTCATCCCCGGCAGTCTGGCAGCTGGAAGAGCCGCATGTCGTGCTGGTAGTACGCGGCGATGGCGTCAAAGCACTGCGCGTGCTCCTCCAAGAAGTACTGCTCCGTGTTGCAGTACGACTCGCTGGCTTCCAGGTGTACCGCGTGCGGCTTGTCGCCCGCCAGCGCTCTCCGCCGGCTGCAGGAGGTGTGTGGGTGTGGGTGTGGGTGGGTGTGTGGGTGGTGGTGGTGGGGGGGTGGTGGGGGGGGGGAGAGGGAGGTGTTTGGGGTGCGTGCTGCGGTACGCTGTGGTGGCCTTGTTGTGGTGAATGTATGGCTTGCCGTCCGCAAGCGCTCCCTGCCGGTTGCGGCTGCGGGAGGGATGCGGGGGGGTGGGTGTCCAGTCGAGCTGGGAATGGCAGGCAGGCAGGCAGCCCTGCTGCGCAGATCGCAGCAGGGAGCAAAGAGCACAACATGCTGCGCCTCCCGGATCCCACGTTGCACGCCCTCCTCCCCCCCCCCCCTTCAACACACACCTCACGGCAACAATCTCCTTTGAAAACTGCTTCACCTCGCCGCCCGCTGCGCCGCCGCTGCTGGCCGCCGCCGCGGCGCCGCCGCTCTCGCCGGCCGCCGCCGGTGCTTCGTAGCCCTTGCAGGAGACGTGCACCCTGTTGACGTTTGTCAGCTGCCCCAACAAGGCGCCCACGTCAAGCGCCGGCGCCTCTGGATGCCGCCGCTGGTTCATCTCTTCTAGCACCTGGGGGCAGCAGCATGGGGGCCGGCAGGGGCGAGGCAGACTTGAGCAAGCGGCTGGCAGGGACACCTTTCGGCGACAGTGGCGCCGCCGTTGTTTTCCCTCCGCTCTGGGGAGTGGAGGTGGAAGGTGCGGCAGGGTTGCACCAATGCATTCCAACCAACCTGGCGATGCTTGCAATATTACAATATTACGCAGCCCCTACCTCTGCTGCCGCCCCGATTATGACGATGCAAGCAAACGAGGCAGCGGTACCCCCCCGCCCCCCCCCCCCCCCGACCTGCTTCAGCACTCACCCCCCGCATGTCCTCCGCCAGGTTCTCCGTGCGCACCACGTAGTCCGCCGCCCACTCGCCCTCTTCAGTGACCAGGCAGGGCGCCTGCGGGGGTGCCGGGGAGCAAGGGGTGCGCCGGGTCGGTGATGCTTTGTGCGCTGAGATCGAAAGCCAGCCACCGGTTGGTGTTCGCCCCCTCCGGGGGCGGTTCCCCCACACCCTGCCCACCTGCCCGATGAAGTGATGCAGGGCAAAGCCCTCGCCGCGCTGCCTGCGGGGGGAAGGGCCCGGAGGGGCCACCGGGCAGGTGCGACGCGTCAGAACAGGGGCAGCACGCAGGGGCAAGGGCGCAGCGCGGGGGCAGCGCCCCAGCTGCCTGCGCTGCCACATCTCACTGTTTGAGGCCGGCCCCACGGGCACCCAGCCTCTGCACCGGCAGCGGCCCGCACTGCCGCTGCTGCTGCTGCTGTGCCGCCGCTCCGCTGCCTGCCGACGCCCCAACCCGGCTCACAGCCTCACCCACCCACCTGTCGATGGTGCACAGAGGGTACACATTGTGCACGCGTGGGATGTGGTTCACGTCCATGCACACCGTGTTCCAGCCGCCCACTCTGTCCTTGCAGCCGTGCTGCACGTAGCACCAAACAGAGCGGGCAGGGGGTGGTGGAAGGTGGGGCGCTGCGGGAGGCAGCAAGCAGGCGCCCGGCGCAAACTCTGCACCACCGCCGGTTTTACAGCGACGCCTGGCCATGCCTGATGCCGCCAGCTTACACAGCACGCAGCTGCACACGGCGGCACCCCCCCCCCCCCAGCACCTTCATGTAGCGCGAGAGCATGCGGTAGGAGGAGACGGCGCGCGCCCAGGGGTTGCGCGCCACCGTCCACACGAAGTATCGAGCGTACATGGCGGCATAGTCCTCCAGCGACGGCATGACCTGCAGGGGCGGGAGAGCGCATGTAGGTGTGGAGGGACGGACGAAAAACAGCACGCAGCAGCAGCAGCGGCGGTGTGCGTAATGGGAGCGTCGCAGCCCGCCTGCATGCACCAGGACGGCCTGCGTCCTGCGGCGGCTGGCCGTGGCCCCACGCCAGCCGCAGCTGTCGTGCCCGACGGCAAAGGCAGAGGAGGCGTGCAGCAGGTGGGCGTGCCTGCACACCGCCACGAGCCCCCACACCACCACCCGCCTGCCTGCCGCAGTCCCTCAAAGCACCCAGGGGCCAACGGTCGGTCAGAACCCCACCCAGCCTCCGCCCCACCTCCAGTGGCTTGAAGCAGGTGGCCTTGTCTGTTTCGTTGTTGCCGGTGCAGGTGCCCAGCAGCGTCAGCACGCTGGTGCTGCCCGTCTTGGGCGCCTGCTTGGGCGCAGGGAGCCAGGGGTCCCACCAACAAATCAGCATTGGTCTTTGTTTCCTGAATCGCCCTAGCGAGGGCTGCACGCTGGTCAGGGAGAGCACGCGCGCCTGCACCACAGAGCCCCGGCTGGCAGGAGGGCGTCGCCTGCATGGCCGGCAACCAGCTGCACCGAACACGCTGCTGCGCCCACCTTGAGGTACACTGTTCTGACACATAAAGTACTAATCAAGTACTAATCAATGTAACGCTGTGCCCACCTTGAGGTACATTGTGCGATAGTTGTGGTTGACGAGGATGCGGCAGTAGGGAAAGAGCGGCGGCGCGCGGCCGACGCGCGCTGCACGGTGGGGGCGGGGGCGGGGGGAGGGAGGGGGGGTGGGGCGGCAGCAGCGATGCACGGAGGCCCGCGCAGCGCAGGGCTGGCAGGCCGGCGAGTGCCGCTTTGCAGCACCCAACCAGCGGGCAAACCAGCGGGCAGCAGGCAGCAGGCAGGCGGAGCTCACTTGGCACGCCGTTGACCACCGCCTGCTGCGTCTGCTCCTCGTCGACGCCGAAATCTCGCCAGGCAAAGTAGGCCTGGCAGCGGCGGCGGTGGTGGCGTGTGATGGGGAGTTGGCGGCCTTGTCGGTTGGTGGCATGGAGAGGGACGGTGCGACCCTTTTCCACACGTCGCGGGCAAGCAGGCCGGGCATCAGGTGTGGGAGAGGCAGCTGGCAGAGCGGCAGCGCGCGCACGCAGGGCGGCACGCAGGGCAGCAAGCACGTGGAGGAACAGCGGAGCAGAGCGTGCAGGCAAGTGCGCCGGCGGTTCCCCCCCCCCCCCACACACCTCAACCCCCCACCGACCCCACCGACCCCCACTTCAATGACGCCACCCCCACCCTCACACCCCCCCACCTGGTGGCGCTGCGAGGTGTTGGGCCCGTCGAGCAGGTGCATGGGCAGCGGGCCCGCCTTGGTGACGCGCCCAAACACCGGGACCGGCCCGTTGACGGCGGCGGCGATGCAGGCGGAGCGCTCCGCAGACAAGCGCGCCGCCCCCGCCGCGCCGTCGCCCGTCGCGGTGCGCCCCAGGGCCGCCTCTATCGCCGCCGCCGCGGCCGCGCTGCTGTTGGGCCCCACGACGTGGTCCCCTGCCTCACCCAGCTGCCGCGCCCCCCTCAACGGCCGCCCCGGCTGCGTGACCACCACCGCCAGCAGGATGGCCGTGGACATGACGGCCAGCCAGCGCAGGCCGCGCCCCAGGCCGGTCTGCCGGTTGCGCCGCGGCTGCAGGGGCAAGTGGAGGGGGAAGCAAGGCGGATAGCGGCGGCGGCGGCAGGCGGCAGCGGGTCGGGAGCAGGCCAGGTCTGGGCGGCGAGACAGGTGCGACTGCTCCTAGTGTAAACAGCAACCTAGCGACCTTGATGTGATTGCAGGGAAGCGGCTGGCTGCGGGCTGGCTCAACTGAACGGAAGCGCCGTTGTTCACTCACCGGCATCCCCCAACTGCTGCTGCAAATGCGATGTACGGTATGCCGCGGTGTGCAGGAGGGCAGGGACCCCGGGCGGCGGCGCTGCCCAGGAGCCGAAGGAGTGTGGCCCTCCCGCCGCCCTGGAGCGAGGGTGGGCAAGCTGGTGTGCGGAAGATGCGCGCAATTCAATGACGATGCGCACAGCGGTCTGAGAAGATGAGATGTACCAGCCCTGACGCCGCGGCGCGCGTCCCGGGACGGCAGATCATTGCCGGTGCAACCTCCCATCGGTGGACTCTGACATTGATGGTGGCTACGGCAGAGCTGACCAGACGGCAAGATTAAAGGTGCTGACCCGGCTGCATCCCACCCGGTTGCACTGCCCAGCACCACTGCCCAGCACAGCGCTGCCAGTCCTCGCCTGGCAGGCTCCAGCCTACTCGACGTTCGGTTCAGGTGTGGGCGCGTATGTTACAAACGAGCGTGCAGCAGCTGAGAGAGTCTGAGGCAGCTGGCACCGGACATGAACTGGGGTGATTAGATGATGATGATGCTGATGATGATCAAAGGAACAAAGGAATTGGGGTGCAAGCGCAATTACAGGGGGCCCGATGGAGGGGCGGCACGAGGGCAGGGCAGGCAGAGGGCAGGCAATGGGCCGGCAGATGGGGCGGCTGGCTGGCTCGCCAGCTGGCGGCTTGGATTCATCCGTGTTGTCTCTTAGGCGGTGTACTCCGCGATGAAGCGGCGCACAAAGGCGACCTGCTCCTCAGTCTCGGGGGAGCGGCGCTTGTCTGCGGGGGAGACGCGGGAGTCCGGCGCTGCGCGGGAGGCGTCAGCACAAATGGATGGCAAACAAACGTGGAGGCGTTGGCGTGCGGGGAGACGCGTGGGGGCGCGGCGTGGCGCGGGAGGGCCCCGTGCAGCACACGTGCGCAGCTCACAGACGCACGCACCCTCCTCGCGGCAGCACCTCGACACGGCCACCCCCGGCACCGCAGCGCAGCGCAGCGCAGAACAGCTCGCCGTGACCCCCCTCAGCACCGAACCGACGCCCACGCCGCGACACCCCCCGTGCTCACCATCCTTGCGGGTGTCGAAGGCGCGCTGCACCCGCTCCAGCGCCTCGTCGGCGGTGATGCCGTACAGGTGGGCCAGCAGGCAGGCGCCGACGGTGCCCGCGCGCCCGCGCCCGCCCCAGCAGTGCACATACAGGTTCTCTCCTGCCTCCAGCCGCCCCGCCAGCTCGGACAGCAGCAGGCGCAGCCTGGGTAAGGGGGGAGGAGCCGGGCGGACGGGGGGGATGGGAGGGGGCGGGGTGAGCTGGGGGGGGGGGGGATGCGGAGGGCGGTGTGTGGGCCAGCGCTTGCTGTTGCTGCTGTGGCGGGCAGGGTGCACACGACCGCCGGCGGGCGGCGACTGCTTCTGGCAAAGCACCACGAGCGTGGCGTCGCAAGCAGGGCGGGGCAGGTGGCGCCCACCTGTCGGCGTCTGGCACGCTCAGGTCCACAATGGGGCAGTGGCTGAAGTTCAGCTCGATGCGGGCGCGCTGCACCATGTGGACAAGCGAAAAGTAGGCGAAGGTGAGGCGCCGCGCAGCAGCGGGAGATGTGCGTGGCAGGACGAACTCCTGCAGCTTTTCTGCGCGCTCCGCTGCGCTGCTGGCATCCAGCCCAGGCCAGCTCCCGCCGCCGCCGCTGCACCCAGAGAACCCACCTGCTGGTACGCCGAGGGTCGGCGCCGCGGCGGCAGGTAGCGGTCGAGCTCGGGCGTGCGCAGCGCGGAGACCTCTTCGATCGAGGGCGGCGGCGACAGAGAGGAGGCCAGCAGCTGGGCGGTGGCGCGGTAGGGCAGGAAGCCGTTCAGGCCGCCGATGCGCATCGACTCCTGTGGCGGCAGCTCGGCCTGCGCAGGCAGGAGGGTTCGTTGGGGCGAGGGAGGCGGGGAGGGGGTGAGACTGCGGCGGCGGGTGCGAGGGTGGCGGCAGGAGCAGCGCCCGGCCGTCGTCTTACTTAAGCTGGGGCAGCCCCTGCTCTTGCAGCGGCGCCTGCACCCACCGACCGCAAGCAACGCACGTCTGAGCAGCACAGGCGCGCACCTGGAGGCACACAAAGGTGGTGAGGCCGGCCTGCACCAGCTCTCGCAGCTGCGCCTCGCCCACTTCGTGCGAGCGGCAGCGGCCGGGCTCGACAAAGGGGTAGCGCCCCGCCATCAGCCGCCCGGGGATCAGCCAGTTGCCGACGTCGGTGAAGGAGCAGGTCGCCTCGTAGTTGTCTGCGGGGCGCGGGGTGGGGTGGCAGCTGGGGGAGGTGGGCGGGCGGGGACGCGCACGCAGGGGCGCGGCGGGACTGCTTGCGTGCACTTCTTGAGAACGGCGAATGGGGCTGGGCCTCATTCGCCGTTCTCAAGAAGGCAAAGAAGGCAACTTTCAGCCTGCCATCCCCTGCACTTCCCTTTCCCCGCCCCTGCTCGTGTGCAGCGCCTCACCATCGAGCGGCGGCAGCTCTGGCAGAGCCGTGGCCTGTGGGACGGTGGCGGTGACGACCTCGGCCGCCGCGGCGCGGGGCACACGGCTGCGCCGCCCGCAGCGTGCCGTGTTGGCACCCATCACACGGTCCGCAGCACTGTGCGCTGCTGCACCAGCGGGCCGCTGCTGCTGCCGTGCCGCCGCCGCTGCCGGCGTGGCGGCGGCGGCGCCCGGCCGCCGCCCGCTGCTGCTGGGTTGCGTGGGGGCCACCGCCCGGGCGACGGCGCTGCAGAAGCCGGCCATCAGTGAAGCAGAGGCTGTTGACAAGCGGGGGTGGCGGAATGGCCTGGGCTGGTTTCACGATCCCTCGCCGGTGGCCGCTTGCTGCGCGGCAGCCCGTGACAAGACTCACACAGCTTAGCTGTGAAATGGCGAGGCGACAGGGGATAACAGCCGAGCACAGGGCCGGCTCATGCCGGTCGACCCCATGTGCCAAATCCCTCGACGATAACTCGGAGCCCGTCCGCCCCAGTGCTCGCCCGTTCGCCGTTGTCAGTCCATCTAGCAGCCATGGCCTCCCTGTGCGCGTTCAAGGCCGCGGCGCGCCCGCAGCTGGCCAGCCGTGAGTGTCGCCAGCCATCGGGAGGCGGCGGCTTCGATCCCTGCGCCCCCCGGCCCGCCCCTGGGCTTCCCTGGCTGCGCACGGACGGCATGATCCGGCGGCAGACAGGGTAGCAGCTCGCAACGGGCAGGCCCGGCACGACCCTCCAACCCGCCCGCTCGCAGCCCCTCCTCCCCCCCTGACCGCTCGTCCTGCGCCGCCCCCGCACATGCAGGCCCCGCGCCCCGCCGGGCCTCCCTGGTGGTGCGTGCGGAGGAGGCGGCGGCGGCGCCGGCCCCGCCCGCGAAGAAGCCCGACGTGGGCCCCAAGCGCGGCACCATCGTGAGTGCGCGCAGCATGCAGCGATCGTGTAACCCAGCAACAGACAGATGGCGGCACCAGGGCATTGCCGGTGACGCGTGCTGCAGCGGCGCAGCAGCAAATGCATTGTCGCGGGCTGGCGCGCGCTTGAAATCGCACGCCACCCGATCGCTTACACCCTACCCTGCACCTTTGCTGCCCCTGCGCTTGCTGCAGGTGCGCATCATGCGGCCTGAGTCCTACTGGTGAGCATTCAGTGGCAGCAGTCGTTGACAGCATGCAGCCGTGCAGCTGGGCAGCTGGCGTGCCGACGTCGCGGCTATACGCGCGCGGCGGCACGCCCGGCCGCCGACAGCGCAGCCCCGTTTTGCCGGCAACCGACGAGCAACCCCACGGCCGCTGCGCAGCAATCCCGCGCCCGCGCCTCCCCGCAGAGCATCCCATCATGCCAGCAGCCGGCTGCTGTGCCGCCTCGCTCAACAGCGCCGTGCTTCCGTGCCGCCGCATGCCTGCGCCGCAGGTTCCGCGAGACCGGCAAGGTGGTCTCTGTGGACCAGAGCGGCATCCGCTACCCCGTGGTGGTGCGGTTCGAGAAGGTCAACTACGCGGGTGCGTGCCGGCGCACACTGCCGCTGTTGCAGCGCTGTTGAGGGGGCGAATGCTTGGTTTTGGGCCGTCGACAGCTCTGGTGCAGCGCGCTCGTGCACAGCTCATGTGCAGCTTGCTCGTGCTCGAGGGAGGCGCCGCGACAGCAGCAGCAGCCATCGTGGCTGCCAAGCGGCGCCAGGCGCGGCTTGCTGCGCCGGTCGCTGCGGCTCCTCCCACGTCGCGTCGTGTGCGTGGTGGCTGTGCCGATGATGCCTGTGCCGACGCCTCCCAACCCTCAACCTGCCCAACCTGCCCCCCCTACTCGCGCAGGCGTGTCCACCAACAACTACGCCCTGACCGAGGTGGAGGAGGCCAAGTGAAGCGCCAAGTGTAGCTCGCGCTTCGCCTGCCCAGCACCCACCTAACCACCTTGGCGCGGCTGCACGGCCGGGCCCGCGCCGCCGGGGCCTGCCGGGGCCTTGGCTGCGACGCAAAGTAGTGTGTGTACCAACAAACCACTGCCACCCCCCACACCGCCACATCACCCCCCCCCCCCCCCCCCACTGAGAAGAGAAAACTCCTATCCCCCCTGCTTCATGCTTCCCCTCTGCCTACCTCCCCCTTGACCGCGCCTGTAAGCTGCCAGGCGTTGCGACAGTAGCGCATGGGGAACACGGGGGGGCGGGCGCGCAGTCGGGCCGAGCTGAGGGTTCCCAGCGCGTTCCGTTTGTGCAGCCTGGCAGAGGCAGAGCGCTGCCGCTGGCCAGGAGTGTTTGGAAACTGGGTGCCCAGAGTGCGGCCAGGCGGCAGCGGCTGGACTGGAGCTGGCCGGGGGCCCAGGTGGTGGGTCGCTGTGCATGTTGTGCAGCGTGCTCTCGATTACACAGTATAGCAGGCAGGCGGGCAAGGATCCAATCCTGCCGTGCAGAACCCGCCGTCGGCCCGCCGTTTAGCTCGCGCCGCCCGCTGCCGCCGCGCCGCCGCCGCCGCCGCCCTGCTGCGCCGCCGCCTCTGCCTCCCACCACAGCGGCGGCGAGTCGGGCAGCCGCGCGGTCAGGATGTCGTACCCCTCGGGAGTGATGACTGCAAGGGAGGGCCGAGGGGCAAATATGGTGAAGCACAGAGCGAAACATCCAGACTGGAGCATGCGTCCCATACCACGCATGTAATTTGCATGCTGCGACGCCACAAGACAACCAGCACCCCATCCTGCACAAAACTGCGCCACAGCGGGACTGGCCCCCTGCGCCACCGCCAAGCCGGCAGCAGCGCAGGCCCGCCTGCTGCCTGCTGCGCCCCGCTCACCCAGCGTGTGCTCAAACTGCGCCGACCACTGGCCGTCTTCGGTGACGGAGGTCCAGCCGTCGGGCCAGGTCTTGTCGCGGTGGCTGCCCAGGTTGATCATGGGCTCTGTGGGGAGAAGGGGGGCAGCGGGGGAGCAGGCAGGTGGTCAAGGGAAGGAGGGCGCAGCAGGGGGGCGGGGCAGCCGCGCACACGCGAAGGCCAGGCCGCTGTTGCGTTTTTCAACCCACTGCGCCGTCCAGGCCTGCATCCTGGCCGCCACACCAACGCTCAACCTCGTCCATCGTGAACACCTCTACGACCGTTGGGAGAGGGTTCCCTGCGGTGTGTTCTGCGGCCTGCCACCCCCTGACGAGCATTCGAAGCCCCCCCGCCCCACCTATCGTGAACACCTCCCCGACCTTCATCGTCCCCTTGGCCTTGTTCTTGGCGTAGTGGGGCACGTTGGGGGCGCAGTGGAAGAGGTCGCCGATGCCGTGGCCGCAGTACGTGCGCACGACGCTCATGCTGCAGGGGGGCACACAGCGGAGGCGAGGCAGGCGATCGTGCACTGCACCACATGCCATGCTAACCCGCATGTGGGTTGGAGCAGGCAGCGGCAAGCAAGCCAGGGGAGAGCCTGCAAGGGAGCAAGGCGCAACGCGGCCCTGGCCGCCGGCCCCTCCCCACGCTGGCCGCCGGCCCCAGCCAACGCAGCGCAGCGCCCAACGCAACAGCGTCCGCACTTGTGCGCCTTGGCGTGCTTGGTGATCACTTCTCCGATCTCACGGTAAGGCGTGCCGGGCTTGCAGATGGCGATGGCCTTGTGCAGGCACTGCAGGCACGGGGAGGGGGGGCGCGTGCAAGGGTGCCTCGAGGTGCTTCGAGTGTGTGTGTGTGTGTGTGGGGGGGGGGGGGGGGCACACGGGCAGGCGCAGCACAGGCCCTGCTGCCCCTCCCTGCCAAGCGGCAAGCGAGCAGCTTAATATGCAGGCTCTCCTACGAGAGCTCCCCCGCCAGCGGCTGCCCCGACCGCAGCTCAACCCCTGCCAGCGGCTGCCCCGACCGCAGCTCAAAACCCCCCTGCGTGCCGGCTGCCCCGGTCGCACCTCGTACGTGACCTTGACCAGCTGCTTGGAGGCCTCGTCCGCCTGCCCAACCACAAACGTCTCGTTCAGGTCGCCTGAAGGCAGGCGGGCACGGGCGAGTGTGTTGGGCAAGGGTCCCCTGGTGCAAGGCTCACAGAGAGCTCTGGCGCGCAGCACCGCACAGGCACGTCCCCCCCCCCCCCGCACATCACAGACCGCCGGCACGCGGCGCAGGGCACGCCAGGCAAATCAACGTGAGCAACGCTAGCAGAGCTGGCTCCCTCCACTCGCCATGCGGTACCCCTTGCAGTACCCACACGCAGCTTCTCCCACTCACCGTGGTACCCCTTGTAGTACACAGACACGTCCACATTCATTATGTCCCCCTCCTGCAGCGGCCGCCGGTCGGGGATGCCGTGACAGATGACCTGGTGGGGGGCACGTGCAGGGGGTGAGGAGGGGGGGAGCAAGGGGTGGGGGCGATAAGGCGGCGAGGTGAGGGGAGCCCTGGAGGGATGTCTCGCGCCGCTGCACCGCTTGCGAGCACACACGCACACATCACCCATTGCTGCGCCAGATTCCAGCCATCAGCACACCGTGCCTTGCACCCCTTGCACCTCGTTGATTGATGTGCAGACCGACTTTGGGAAGTTGTAGTAGTTGTAGGGGGAGGGGTACGCGCCCGCCGCGATCGTGGCCTCGTGCACCTGCCGAGCGCAGAAAAGAAGGGGGAGGCGCTGTCCGCTTCAGCCCTGTGCCGCACACCTGGCACGCGCCGCCGCCGCCGCCGCCGCAACACTGGCAGGCAGCAGCAACCGGCAGCAGCAGCAGCAGCAACCCGCAGCAGCACCCATCAATCACACCACCACGGCACCACCACCACGACAGCTCACCACGCGGTCGATCTCGTCTGTCGTCACCCCCGGCTTGACGGCGGCGTGCGCCAGGTCCAGCACCCGGCGACCGATGAGGCAGGCCTCCCGGATACCAGCCAGGTCCTTTTCTGTGCGGATCTTGACTGCAGGGGTGGGGCACAGGGGGAGGGAGGAGCAGGAGGAGCGGTGAGTGGCGAGGGACTGTGCGCAGGGATGAAATTGAGCTTGGCTTGCGCCGCCAGCGGCAGCTCGGCTCCCATTGCTGCGCTGCCCCGCCGCCTGCCCTGCACCTCGCCCCCCACCCTCTGCGCACCTGCATGCTGCTGCCGGCTCTCCATCTCTGATGTGGGGTAGCCCGCGGGGTGGGCGTAGTAATCAGTCTTGGGGACGTTGTCGGGGATCTGTGGGGAGGAGCGAGGCAGCCAGGCATGTGAGCTGTGTGACAACGGGCACGCGCGCGCGCAAGCGCGCGCGCGCGCCACTGCGCGACGGCGTGCCTGGTCAGCAGCGCCGCTGTCAGGCGTCTTGATTCTGCCTCAGAACGTGCGCGTCTGGTTCCCTGCCCCCACCCCGTCCCCCCCTGGTGCACACGCAGCCATCCCCGCCTCACCGGCCGCATGGGCCCAATGCGGTACGGCCGCAGCTCCCCCGTCCACTTGAATTCAGGCAAGTTGAGGGAGCGGCCGGCGCCGCGGCGCGTGCAGTAGTGCCACCCCTCTGCGGCCGACGGCTTGTGCAGCTTCTTGTGGTCGGCCCAGGAGCCCTTGAAGCACTCCTGCGCAGCGGAGGGAGGGAGCAGTGTCCGCGGGCGAGGAAGGCTGGGAGCAGGCTCGAGCGGGCGCGCCGTTTGCTGGCCTTGCAGGGCAGTGCAGAGCTCGGCACGCTGCCCACATCCGTACAACGCATTCTCTGACACCGCAGGAACTGGGGGCACACCTGCGAGCAGAAGGCTGCCAGGTCACGCTCCAAGTTGAGCTCCAGGCTGCACAAGGAGAGCGCAGGCGGCGCGGCGGGATGGGCGGCGGTGGTGGTAGCCGGCTGCATGATGGACAGTCTGCCGCTGGCCTTGCCAAAGGCTGACGGGAAGAAGGGGCCTGTGCTGCTGCCAGACCCGCACCAACGCATTACTTGTGCGATCAGGCAGCAGAGCAGCAACGGCCCGCAGAAGGCAGCCAGAGGCAGCGGCGGCGGCGGCGGCGTGGCGGCGCACCAGCGGGGGCACTGCAGCTTGGCGGGCTGCTGGCAGGTGATGCACACCAGCCCCTCGTGCCCGTTCGCCTCTGCCATGGCTATGTAGAGTGCTCCGGCAGTTGGACAATGCACGGGTGATGGCCGCTGGGCCGCTGCTCGTGGATCCCGATTAAGGCAGCGGTTCTTAGTGGTGTCGACCTGCGGGTGCGCGTGCCTGCCGGCTTCTGGGTGCACGCCAGGTCACCACATGCATTTTGCCGCAGTCGCCCCTTTGTGCACCGACCCCTGCTCTCCTTGCGCTCGCAGCACGCGTTTGTGGTAGCAGCCCCAGTCTCAGCGCGAGCTCCCCTGTTGCGACGCGCCCTGCAAAGCCCTCGAGGCAGCCCTAACTTCGATCAGGCAGCACGACCGCCGGCGCCTTGCACCGCCGTTTGGATCGCCTTTAAGTCTCCGAATCGGATCTCGCCTCGACAGCGCCCGCGATGCAGCACTTGTTGGCGCACTCCACATCCGGCCTGGCCTCCTGCCGCCCTGTCGCTGGCTCTCGCCGCGCCCTGCCGACCCGCCAGCAGCGATCGGGCGCCCTGCGCGTGCGCGCTGTCGCTGAGATGAACAAGCAGGCGACCAGCAACGGCGCCGCAGCGGCCGACGCCGCTGCCGTCGCCGCCGACATCGAGGCGCAGCGCCGTTACCGGCTGGCAGCCAAGAGCAGCGACCCGCAGACGATGTACCAGGCTGGTGAGCAGCGGGGGCGGCACCGCCAGGCGCCTGCCTGATGGGTCTGCACCGCCCCCGCCCCCGCCGCCGCCAGAAACCTAATATCAACCGCTGCTGACGGTTGAGCGCTGGCCGCCCGCTCGCCCCCCGCCCCCGCACTGCAGCCGCCTGGAGCGTGCACAACAAGCTGGTGGATGCCTTCGACAAGACCCAGGAGTACTGGAAGTGAGCGCCGGGCAGCGCACGCTTTTCAAAGCCGGGTCGCCGGGCCGCGCCGCCGCCGGCGCCTCCCGTTTGAATCGGCACGCCGCGCCGCTGCGCCCCCCTTGCCGGCCCACGCCTTCCTTCCCTTGCTCCTCGCTTATCAATCGAAACCAGGGAGAAGGACCTCAAGCACGTGCACCACCCGTCTCTTGAAGTCATTCGACCCTGCCATTCACACATCCAGCCGTCTGCTCACCCCGTTTGTTCGCCCATTCACCCAAACCAGGGAGAAGGACCCCAAGCATGTGTACTACCTGTCCGCCGAGTTCCTCATGGGCCGCACCCTGACCAACGCCGTGCACAACCTGGGGCTGGAGGGGGAGTACGCCGAGGTGGGTGCCGAGCGGCGCTGGGTTGGTGGGAGGAGGGTGGAGGGTGCTGGAGGGGGGAGTGCGCTGCGGCAGGTGCAGCGTGGTCTGGGGGCGGATCGTGGTGATGGTTGTTGGGGGCACAACCAGGGAGGTGCAGTGTGGCGCGTGAGTGTGGCGCGTGGATGCGCCATCGATCGTCGGCATGCGAGCGAGCTCAGGGCTGACGTTCGCATGTGCGGCAGCTGCGCATGCGCGCTCCTTGTGGCATCGCTGCCGCGCCTGCCAGCCGTCTGCCGCCCCCCCCCCTGCCAACCCTCTGCCCCCCCCCCCCCCCCCCCCCCCTCGCTTGCCACCAGGCCCTGAAGAACCTGGGTGCTGACATGGAGACGGTGCGCAGCCAGGAGCTGGACGCCGCTCTGGGCAACGGCGGCCTGGGTGAGGGGTGGCGGTGGGTGGACAGGGTGGGGCAGGGCTGGTGCAAGAGTGCTGTAGCGTTACTTGCGTGGGAGGGCGCGCGGGTGGAGGGCTCTCCCTCCGTGGCAGCGCTGCCGTCAGGGCTTGTGTCGCCGCGACCTGTGTCGCCGGACTCATCCTGCCCCTGCCCTCGCCCCGTCCCCCTGCTCCCTCGCCTCCTCTGCCCCCTGCAGGCCGCCTGGCCGCCTGCTTTCTCGACTCCATGGCCACTCTGGACCTGCCCGGCTGGTGAGTGGCAAGGATCAGGTGTTGCCAGGTTTGAGGGTGGTCCGAAAGGATGAGCGCCGGTTGCTTGGCAACAAGTCGATGAGAGCGGCGGCCGCCGCTTCAGGCCTCTGTGCGGCGGCGGCCGTGGGCGGCGGCGCCCGCCCTGCCCCTGCTTGCCTGCCCGCTCGCCTGCCCGCGGGCCTGCCAACGTGTTTCCTCTGTGCACCCAAAACCCCTTCGCGTTTGCCCGCCCGCCCACGATGCGCAGGGGGTACGGCATCCGGTACCGGTACGGAATGTTCAAGCAGGCGGTGAAGGACGGCCTGCAGGTGGGTGCCGGCGTGCTGGCCGTGCCGGGTGGCCTGCCTTGCCTGTCGACCTTGACACATGCAGTCATAGTTGCGGGAGGTGACCGCTGTCGACCCCACCCTGTTTCCTCCTTCATCGTGTTTACAGGTCGAGCTGCCCGACTACTGGCTGGACGCGGGAAACCCTTGGGAGATCCGTCGCCCCGAGACCCAGTTCAAGTGAGCCGCCGTGGACTCCTCTTTTCTTTCAAGAGGCCCAGGGCCCTTACACGCATGCATGCAAATGCAAGGGAAAGGCAGTTCAGCTGCGGTGCTCGGCGCCGCTCGGTTCCCACCGCCGCTCGCATCCGCCTGCTCGCCGCCCGCGCGCTCACTTGCTGCGCTTGCCGGTTGCCGTCGCGCTACGAGCGCAGCAGCCCGCGTTGCACCGCCCGCCATGCGTGACTTCGCTCTGCTCACCTCCTTTCTCCACATGCTCCCCCCGCTCCCTGCAGGGTTGGCTTCTACGGCTCTCTGGACGGTGACAAGTGGACGCCCTCCGAGGAGGTGAGGCCGCTTGCCGCCCACCGTCCCTGCTGTCGCTGCCGCTGCCGCCGCCGCCGCCGGCTGTGAGCGTGGAGTTGCTGCCGACTTCTCCAGTCGGGCCTGTGCAGCTTCGACGTAAGGGAATGCAACTCGACCTGCGGCGCCGATGCCTGTGTGCTTGGTGCAGGTGGTTGCCGAGGCGTACGATGTGCCCATCCCGGGGTACAAGACCAAGACGTGCAGCACCCTGCGGCTGTGGGACGCGCTGCCCTCCAGCGAGCTCGACCTGGCCGCCTTCAACGCAGGCGACTACGTCAAGGTGACTGCCCGCGTATACAAATTCGTACCATTCTAAGTCTCGTGGATGGCGTACTGTTGTACGTTATCCTGCCTGATTAGAGTTTAACGAGGGTTATGTTGATCCATGTGAAGGGTGCCGACGGCTGCGCTGCCGGCGCCGTCGCTGCCGCCGCCGCCCGTCTGCGACACCCGCCGCCATGCAAAACCGAGCCCTGTTGAGGCAGGCAGAGCTCATTCACCGTGTCGCCCGCCAACGGTTGCCTGCAGGCTGTCGAGCTGAAGCGCAAGGCTGACGAGATCACGGCGGTGCTGTACCCCAACGACGCCACCGAGGAGGGCAAGGAGCTGCGCCTCAAGCAGCAGTTCTTCTTCGTCAGCGCCTCCCTGCAGGACACCATCGCGCGCTACCTGGTGAGCGGGTGGTCGTGTGCCTGCCTGCAGCGGCGGCGCGGGCACCTGTGCATTGCAGTCCCCGGCAGCAGGGCGCAAGTCGGCGCGTGTGGCTGCGCCGTCGCTGCGCGATTCGCCACCCAGCTCCTTCTTCTGCAAGCCTGCCAAGCCTGATCTCATTCCTCTGTATGGCCCTCCTGCCCCTTTGTCATCTCTGCAGGAGAAGCACTCCGACCTGTCTGGCCTGGCGGAGAAGGCGACCTTCCAGATGAACGACACCCACCCCACCATCGCCGGTCAGTGGGGCAGGAAGAAAGCGGGCGCCGCTGCGCTGGTTTGGGTCCACCTGGCTAAACGCTGGCAGCGCGACAGAGGCACCTGCGCACAGCAGCCTGCGTGCCTGCACCGCACAGGCGTGTGCCTTGAGCCTGCCAGCGCAGATGTGATTGTTAATCTTCACGTGTCGCCCCCGCCCTGCAGTGGCTGAGCTGATGCGCCTGCTGATCGACGTGCACGGCATGGACTCCAACGCCGCCTGGGGCGTCACCACCAAGGCGCTGGCCTACACCAACCACACGTGCGTTTTGGACAAGGGACAGCCGGGCAGGCGGCAGCTGGGGCTGGCGTGCACCGAGCAACGAGGCGCCCGCCAAAGAGGGGGCGCTGGTGGAGCACCCCGCACCAGCGGTGGACTGCCTTGGGCGCCTGGCCCTGTCGTCTGCACGCTCGTACCTGAAACTGTGTGCCCTGCAGCGTCGCCCAAGGCGCTGGAGAAGCGGCCCTGCATTTGTAACCTCCCTCGTTTGTGTCCCCCTCTTTTTGCACTCCATTAACCCACAACCCGCCCCCACCCGTTGTTGCAGCGTCATGCCCGAGGCCCTGGAGAAGTGGCCCGTGCGCGTGATCGGCAAGCTGCTGCCGCGCCACATGCAGCTGATCGAGCAGATCAACACCCAGTGGCTGGCGTCCATCAAGGTGGGGAGGCAGGCGGCGGGCCATGGCTGGTTAGCTAGGGGTGTTAGTGCGGGTGGGCAGGCAGGCGTGGGGGCTCGTCCATGCGCTCATGCATGAACGAACGAACACCAGCAACAGCGCTGCAGCAGCACGTGCGTGTGGCACACAGATGCAGGCACGGCGCTGCCGTGCTCGTCCTGAGTGATAAAAATGAAGCTCCTCTTTCCTGCCATCACACCAACCGCATGCAGGACCACGTCAGCGCCAAGGTGGCCAAGGAGCAGGCTGCCAAGAAGGCGGAGGCCGCCGCCGCCGCTGTCAAGGTCGCCGCTGCTGCCGCCTCCGCCGCCGAGGGCAAGGAGGCTGCCGCCGAGGAGGCGAAGGCAGGGGAGGAGGTGGAGGAGGTGAGCAGAAGGGAGGGGCCTCCTTTTGTGCAGGATGGGGCATGGGAAGGGGCATGGGAGGGGGCATGGGAAGGGGCATGGGAGGTGGCAGGGGCATGAGGTGAGCCAACAGCGGCCGGGTGAGCAAACGTAGATAGCAGGGGCAAGAGGTGAGCCGACGCGGGGGGAGCTGGGGAGGGGGGGTGAAAGGAGGAACCGAAACCACTCTTCTCACCACCCCTCTCATCCCCCCTCGTACTCCCTGCAGGTGGACCTCGTGGCGGAGGCGCTGAAGGCCTACTCCATCGTGCAGGAGAACCAGTGGAACAAGGACGAGATGTGAGTGGGCGGCGCTGCTAAGTCGTGGCTTGCTGGCTGGCTGTCGAGCGGCGGGGGCGGTGGGACTGCCGTCCCGCACAGCCTCGCCCTGTCTGCTGCATGTCCCCTGGACCGACCGACGGTGTAGGCGTTTCTTCCTCGACCGGCGGTTTGTGCACTTGCGTTTGCTTCACGCTGTTGCAGGCTGGTCAACATGGCCTACCTGGCTGTGGTGGGCTCCTTCGCCGTCAACGGCGTGGCCGCCATCCACTCGGAGATCATCAAGACCGACATCTTCCCGGTGAGCCTCCCGGCAGCTTCTGGTGGGAGGGGAGGGGCTTGTTGCGCTGGCGTCGCGCGCCGCGGTGCCGCCCGCCGACCCAACCCACGCACGCCCCTGCGCCTATCGCTGCTTTCACCTCCTCCTCCCGTGCTCCTTGCGTCTGCCCCCCCGGCAGCACTTTGTGGAGCTGTTCCCCCAGCGCTTCCAAAACAAGACCAACGGCGTGACGCTGCGCCGCTGGCTGGCGTACTGCAACCCCGAGCTGTCTGCCCTCATCACCGAGGCAAGCCGCCGTGCCCAGCCTGGCAGCGCACCCATTCAGTGGCAGTGCAGCCTGGCGGTGCACCCTGTTGCCTGGGTCTCGAGCTCTCCGCCCTCAGTGCCGACGGGGAGAGGGGGGGGGGGGGGGGGGGGCTGCAGCTTGCGGCGTCGCTCGTGTGCAGCCACGCAGCCTCCCCCGTGCAGGCCTGCCATCCCCCTGCCCATCGTCGCCACACCGTCCACCCATTTGCCTCCCTCCCGCGTCCCTTCCCCTCCCCTCCCCTCCCCGCCCGCTGCAGGCGCTGGGCACCGACGCGTGGGTGAAGGACGCCACCCTGCTGGCCAAGCTGAAGCCTTTCGCAGAGAACGCTGAGTTCCGCAAGCGCTGGCGGGCGGTGAAGCAGGTGCGCGACGTGGCTGCTGCTGCTGCGGTCGCACACACATGCGTGTCTACAGGGCAAGAAGTCTGAGCTGGCGGTGCCCGGGCCTCCACACCCACCCACCTGCCCGCCCGCCCGCCTGCTGCGTCTATGGCCCTGCAGGCCAAGAAGGCTGAGCTGGCGGCGCACATCAAGGATGTGACCGGCTACGAGGTGTCCACCAACTCCATGTTCGACATCCACGTGCGTACAATACAGTACAGTATGGCACCTGGCCTGTGCTGTACAGCGGCCGGCGTGTTCCGTGCAGCGGCTGGCTTGTGCGCACAGTGGCAGCGGGCATGTGCGCCTGCTCGTCGGCGAGCAGTGCGAACTCCGCAGCGAGAGTCTGCGAGCATTGTCTGCGTCGCTGAATCAAACCACATACTCACAGCAACCGCTCCACCAACGGCTCTTTGATGGCACAGGTCAAGCGCATCCACGAGTACAAGCGCCAGTTCATGAACGCCCTCTCCATCATCCACCGCTACAGCGAGATCAAGGCCATGAGCCCCGAGGAGCGCAAGAAGGTGCGCCCGCGGGTGCCGGCGCGCCGGCAACAGGCAGGCAGGCCCCCGTGTGTGCCTGCTGGGTGGCAACGCCGCCGGCTCCTCCCTGCCAGATGCGCTCACCCGCCTCTTCCCGCTCGGTGGTCCCTGCCAGGTGGTCCCCCGCGTGTGTGTGTTTGGCGGCAAGGCTGCCTCCGCTTACTACATGGCCAAGAAAATCGTGGCCCTGGTGCTGTCCATCGCCGAGACCATCAACAACGACAAGGAGGTTGGCGACCTGCTCAAGGTGCGGTGCTGTTTGTTGTTTGCTTGGTTTTGTAGGAGGGAGCAAGGGCAGCAGCAAGAGGCAGCAGAAGCAGAAGCAGAAGCGCAGGCGCAGGCGCATGCACTTGAAGCACTTGTTTTGTTGTTTTTTTTGCCTCCTGCAGATTGCTCACGCCGTCTCCTCGCCTCCCTCCCTCTGCGCCGCACCCAGGTTGTGTTCCTGCCCAACTACAACGTCACCGAGGCGGAGCTCATCATCCCCGCGGCAGAGCTCAGGTGGGTGGGTGGGTGGGTGGGTGGGTGGGTTGCTTCGAGATGCTGGCGTGCGTGCTGTGCTGCTCTGCTGCGCTCGCCAGCGGCACCAGCAACACGCAGCTGCCGCTCCCCACTCAACGCTTCCCCGTGCCTCCATTGTTTTGGTTGATTGTTTCGTGCAGCCAGCACATCTCCACCGCCGGCACCGAGGCCAGCGGCACCAGCAACATGAAGTTTGCGCTCAACGGCTCATTCATCATCGGCACCCTGGACGGCGCCAACATCGAGATCGGCGAGAACACCGGTGGGTGGGGGGGGGGGGGGGGGGCGCAGAGGGGTGTGGCAGGCAGGCAGGGCTGCTGGCAGGTTGGCGGGCAGGCAGGGGTGAAATCCGACCCCAAATTTTAGTGGGGCTCTCACCTCCTCGTCGTTCAATCTCCTCCCCCAGGCTTTGAGAACCTGTTCATCTTCGGCATCAAGGCGGAGGAGATCAACCGCCTGCGCGAGGTGCGCCACCGTCGCCGCTGCCGCCGCTGCTGCTGCTCACAGCGCCGCCGCTGGCGACCGCCGTGGCTGGCGCGCCACAGCTGCTGTCCCCGCGCCGCTGTCCTGCCTGCCACTGCCACCACTGCTGCAGCCGCTACTGTTCCTGCAGCTGCTGCTGCTGGTGCAATTCTTGACACGCACCACGGCTGCTGCTGCTGCGGCCCTTCACCCTTGCACACATGCACACACGCTTTCAAACACGCACGCACACCTGCAGGAGCGCAAGGACTTCAAGGACTACGACCCCCGCTTCATCGCCGCCCTGGATCTGATCAAGTCTGGCGCCTTTGGCCGCCCCGACTACTTTGACGACCTGGTGGCCTCCATCAGCGACATGAACCGCGGCAACGACTGGTTCCTGCTGGGTGAGCCCGCGGCCGTGCTGCCGTTGAATGGTTGCACAGAATGAATCAAACACATGCGGGATGCATGAGTGCGTGCAATCAGCGGCGACACGACGCCGCGGCAACGACTGGCTCCGGCTGGGTGTTCGTGTCCTGCGCCGCTGCAGCGCGCGCTGCGGCGCATCTCGCGGTGCTGCGCAGCACCAGCAGTGGGCCTGCCGCTGCCGTGTCGCAGCCTTTGCTCCGGGAGCTGCTGCTGCCGCCGTGCGCCTCCCATGCCTCACCCTGCCTCCCCCCGACCTGCGCCCGCACCCTCCCGCAGCCAACGACTTTGCCAGCTACATGGACGCCCAGGCGGAGGTCGATGCCCTGTACAGCGACCAGGAGGAGTGGACCCGCCGCTCCATCATCTACACCGCCTCCAACGGTTTCTTCTCGTCCGATCGCACCATCGATCAGGTGGGCCACTCGAGCACACGCATACTGTCAAACAGCCGCTGTGTGGCGGGTGCTGCAATCAGCCGGCAGCGCTGGCGGCAGCAGAACGTGTACTGTAGCTGCCTGCTGGTCACACGCTGCGCCCGCAGATGTCCGTCTCCTGATGTGCTGCCGCGCTGCCGTCCTCCCCACTGTGCAGTACGCGCGCGAGATCTGGAACGTGCAGCCCTGCGCGCAGCCCTGAGTGCAGCCCACCGGCACGTTGCAGCGCTGCCCGAGGCACCTGCGACCCGCCTGGCTGGTCTGGCTGGTCGCATCCGCACCGCTGCAGTGCTGCGCGCAGCCAGTGCCGCGTGCGCAGAAACTCCGCCCTCTCTCAAACGCACTCATGACGTAACGTACATAGGCCGCCACGCCACCCCCGCGCGCTCGAGGAGTCCCCGGCCCTAAAATCCCCCTTGTATCGGTCCTGTTCCCTGTTCCCTTGTTGTTCCCTGCTCCCCCCACGGAATTTAGTTTCAGCCTGTGCGCCTCTGGATCCCCCCACGCGCACACCCTCTGAGAGGTTACCTCGTCTTTGTCGGACTGTTCTGCCTTATGCCCCTCTTTTGTCCTCTCCTGTAAGTAGGAGCGCCATGCGACGGGTTCACGGAAATACAGGTTGGCAAGTGTGGTCAGTACAAGTGTACACAGGGTAAGTTGCGGTGTGATGACGTCAAGCAGCAGCTCTGTCACGGGTCACGAATCGCCGTCCAGTGCAGCAGCAGCAGCTACGTTGTCGTTGTTCCCCCTGCTGCCTGCGCGTCGCCCCCTCCTGCTGCTGCGTTGCTGGGGAAGGGGTCTGGGCTGCCCAGAGCGATTCTGTGCCGAGGTGGGGAGGGGCAGACCAGGTCGTGAGCAGGCGCAAGCGCGCCCCGGGCGAACGCCACCATCTGGCACAGTCCGCCACCGTCTGGCACCCTGCTGCCAGCAAGCGTCGCCCACCTTGCGGAGCGGCTGAACACCTCGTCCGTGCCGATCTTGGAGGCGTTGACCAGCACCGACTGCTGGGGCGGCGCGCCATGCAGCATGCGGTGTTCCCGCAGGTAGAAGGAGAAGGTGGAGGGCCCAAAGCCCACAAACTTCTCGGCTCGAGCCAGGATCAAAAAGTCCAGCAGGGCCAGCTGCTCCGAGTTCAAGCCTGGGGGCAGGCGGCACGTGGGGCAGAAGGGGGCGCACGCTTGTGTGGGCGCCGAAGGTTTGAGGATGCAGCGCGGCGCTGCCTCCGCGCTTCATCTGCTGGGCATGACGCGCCAATTGTTGGACCACCCGCTTGCCCGCGGTATCCGTCGGTGCCCAGAGCACGCCGGCGTGCCCACAGCAACACACGGCACTCACGTGCCAGCTCGTACGGCGGCATGTACTGCTCCTTGTACAGCACCTCGCTGCACAGGTGGTTGCCCGTCAGCATGGACAGCCCCCACGCAAACTCCAGCTCGGCGCCATACGACAGCAAGCCCTGTGGGTTGAGAGGGAAATGGGTTGAGAGGGAGAGTGCGGTGGTTGCCCGCGAGGCCGGCATGTGCCCTTTGCACCTCCACCTCTGTGCCGCGTGACAGCAGGCTGAGTTGGGAGGAGTAACAGAGGCCGGAGGAGGCAAGCGTGCCAGCCAGCCTTGCTGCCCACCTGCCCTCCCTCCCTCCATGCCGCAACCACAGGCGCTCGGTTGCCACCCACCGTGGCAATGTAGAGGGGCGTGGTAAAGTCAAACTCCGTTTCTCTCATTTTCTCAATGTACAGGTCCCAAACCGCCTGTGCGCCACCCAGGATGATGAACCACTCTGCCGCGTCCTTCTCCACGCGCAGGTGCGCGCCTGCGGCAGCGAGGGGGCCGAGGGCGCATGTCGACTTTGGCAGCAACAGCGGTGCGACGGCGCACGGTAGCTGGGCGCCACTGCCTTGCACGACCAAACCCGCGGCAGCAACGCACGGCACCCCCGCCCGGCTGCGGGGTCGCCCCCGTGCGTCGCACCGTTGAACTTGCGGCGGCCGTCGCGGGTGATGTAGGAGACCACCCTGTCTGCCAGGTACTCCATGTTTGGGTTGAAGTGCAGCGTGGACGCCACCTGGCTCACCACGGGCAGCATGCTGCGGTGCAGGCAGGTGGCGGTGCTGGGCAGAATCAGGGTACCCGGCTGGCATGCAGGCAAGCGCAGAAGGGCTGTGCACGCCCGCCTGCCCGCCTGCCCGCCTCCCAGTCAGCAGCCCACGCACCTGGCGGTGTGCAGCGAGAAGAAGGTGCAGGGCAGCTCCAGCAGCAGCCCGTCCAGCTGCAGGCCCGGAACATGCGGAATCAGTCGAGCATGTGCCACAGGTACCCGCTTGCTGCGCACCAACGAGGGCCAACGAGGGCCAACGAGCCTGCCTACACACCCTGCAGCACGCATGATGGCTGCCAAACCGCAGCGTCGTGTGCATGTTCATGGCAAGACTGCCGGTCGGAATCGCTGGCCCCTGCCGGCCGGCCCCCGCACCTGCAGCCCTGGAAACGTGGCATACACGCGCGACAGGTGCGCCTCTGCCGTCTGCTTCACGTGCGTCACCAACTGGTGCAGGTCCAGGCCTGCCAGGTAGACGCCGTCGATGCGCACCACAGCACGGGGGTCGATGCCAGGCAGGGGCGTCAGCTGGAAGGCGCCCGCGGGGAACATGAGGTCGGGGAAGGGAAGCAGGGTGTGCGGCTGCAGGGGTGGGGGTGGGAGGGACACAAGGGGGTATTGTGGAAAGATGGGCGGGCACAGAACGCGCGAGAGCCAGTGCCTGCTTCCGCAGTACATTGGTGCACTGTGCCAACTGTGTGCCGTGCAGCGCTGCCCATCACCATGCAGCCCCAGCACCCAGCTCCATCACAAGCGCAAGCGCAGTCCCGCCACCGTAAGCCGAGCGCCCAGCACCGTCGCGACCGCTCGGCCGCCGCCGCACCTCGTGCACCGTGATGCCCATTTCCGCCCAGGAGCGCTGCAAGCGCTGCACATCCAGCAGCGCGCCCGCGCGTGCGGGGAACCACTGCATCTGGTTCTGGTCCTGGTGCGTCGAAAACATGTGGCCAAAGGAGTCGCGCACGGCGGCGGGCGGCAGGTGCACCTCTGCCACGCCCAGCGCGGCGGCCAGCGTGAAGGCCGCGATGTGGCTATACTGCTGGTTGACCAGCCCCGTGCAGGCGGTGTAGCGCAGCTGCAGGGGGTAGCGCCGCCCACCCAGCTCCAGGCCGCGCGGCGGCGTGTCGACAGCGCCTTCGCCCGCGGCGCCGCGGCGGCCCAGCGCAACGCCGCCGCCGCCGGGCAGCGCGGCGCGGCAGGCTGACGCCAGCGCCAGAGCCAGCAGCAACAGCACGTGCCAGTGCATCAGAGCAAACGCTGCTGAACCCGCAGGCCGCCCCAGGCGGGGCGACAGTCGGCGACTGCTGGGCGACTGAGGGTGCCCGCTGCTCGCTGGTAAGTGGGGGAGATCAGGCAGAAGCTGATGCGATTGGCGAGCTGCAAATGGGCTGAGCAGCTGGACGCCAGCTACATTGGTCGTCGAACAAGAAAAAGGTTGTTGGGTGCTGCCCCTCGACTCCCTTTATTTGCAAGCCCTTCCCTGGAACCGCCTGCTCTCACTGTGAGCAGCGGGGCAGCCATGCGGCCGCCGCCTCGCACTTTTCGAGCGGGCCGCCGCCTGCTGCGGCCCTCCACGCTGGTGCCAGCCCTGTTGCTGTGTGGCCTGGTGGTGATGGGATTGATGCCGCTGCACGGCGGCCCCGCTGCCGGCGGTGGCGGCGACGCAGGCAGCGGCGGCGCCGCCGGGCGGCGGCGAGTGTCGCAGCTCGCAACGGTAGCAGATGCAGTGACAGGTGGCGCCGGCGTGCACGGCTTTGTGCACAAGGAGGGCCCAGCTGACCCCCGCAATTGGCACCCCGACCACAAACCCTTCCGCTTGGAGCGACTGGCCACGTGGATGGGCGAGCGGCAGACCGCGCTGGCTGCAGGTGTGGTTGCCCTGCCGCTATTGCAGCGGGCAGGCAGCAGAGGCTCTTATCTGCGCTCACCCTGCAACACGTGCTATCCGGAATTGTTGGTGCCTGTTGAGCCGCCAGCTGTGCAGCGCCGCCCTGCTGCGTTGCCTGCAGCCGACCGTGGCCCGCTCCGCTCTGGCGCCGCTGCCCCGCCGTGCCCCGCAGGCCAGCTGCCGCCGCCGCTGCCCATCTACAACGGCTGCCAGGTGTACGTGAACCACCTGTACAAGGTGCTGTTCCTGCGCCACGCCAAGACAGCCTCCTCCTCCCTGTTCTGCCACTTCGGGGGCTGCGCCGCCGCCGCCGCCAACGCCAGCGAGGCCGAGGCGGCGTCGACAAAGGCCCTCAGCTTTGAGCTGTTCCAGGTGGGCGCTGGCCGTACTGCGGATGGTCAAAGCGGTTGCTTGGGGGTGTAAGTCAAAGGAGGAGGAGGAGGAGGGACAGCGAAAATCCTTGGCCTTCAAGCCAATCCAGCTTTACTGCGGGGGCAGCGTTCCCCTTGCGCCTCGTGCTGCTCAACTCTGTCTTGCCTTCCGCTCCTGCGCAGGCCAAGTCTGTTGAGCAGCTGGAGGCGCTGTGGCGAGACTACTTCGTGGTGTCGTTCGTGCGCAACCCCTACCAGCGTGCCGTCAGCTCCTACCGGTGTGGCGCTGCGCTGGGCGGGGAGGGAGGGCGGGGTGCGCTGCCCGCCGGCGACAAGCAGCTGCAGCCGTAGTGGTGGCCCTGCGTGGTGGCACATCGACCGGGCGCAGAGCGGACCACCTTCCCTCCTCCGTTGCTTCTCGCCTGGCGCGCCCCCGCTTGCAGAATGATGATGCGCCAGCTGGCTCTGGGCGGGGAGGCAGCTGGCGCGTACAACTGGACCGCCTTTGCAGCAGACCCCACTGGCTTTGCCGACGTGTGCATGGGCGACGCGCAGTGCAAGAAGTGGGTGCAGGGAGGGGGAGAGGGTGGGCCAGAGGCGGTCATGCCAGGCAGCGTCACGGCCTGCAGCCAGCACCCTGGCAGCACCCTGGCTGCCCCTCCCAGCCCACCACCACCACCACCCCCACCCCCACCCCACCCCAACGACAACCAATGCAAGCAGGAGGAACCGCGGCTTTGTGTATGTCCACATCCAGCCGCAGCACCCCTGCCTGGTCACCGAGAGCGGCGGCTGGGCGGTGGACTTTGTGGGGCGGGTGGAAAGCATAGACGAAGACCTGGAGGCGGTGCTTCAGGAGCTGGAGAGGCGGCGGCCGCCAGAGGCGCCGGAGGTGAGGTGCCAGTGGGGGCAGGGTACTGGGCTGGCAGGAAGGGGCGGCGCAGTGCGTGTCTTCCCACCTGCGCGTGTGTGTTCTCTCCCGCTTCAGTTCCGCCTGCCTGATTCCCCTGCTTGCGTCAAAACCCGCTTGTACCTGGCAATTGAATGCGAAGGGGTGCACCCTGCTGTGTGCAGGTCAAGCCGCTGGAGGGCAGCCTGGCCAACGTCAATGGCCGTGGCTGTAACGAGACGGCAGCAGGTGGGGCCTCCTGAGGGTGTAGTTCTCCCTCTTTGGAAACTGACGCCTGGAGGTGGCCAGTCGCATTTTTGCCTGCATCGTGCCCTCCACCGCTGCCCCCTGCCCCGCCTCTGCTGCAGCAACAGGCCACTCAGTGGCACGCGAGCAGCACTGCGAGCCGGCAGAGTGGTATCAGGGCGAGCATGCAGCTGCATTCGCCCAGATAGCGCACCACTTCCAAACAGACGTGGAGGGGCTGCGGTTTGGTGGCGGCGACACGGGCACGGCAGTGCAACGGCGGCAGCGACGATAGCTTGTGTAGCATTAAATTTGTCGACTAAAGCACTGAATTTTACATTTTATCAAGCACTGGCAGTAACACCCTCGAGTTGAGCGGTCAGGGGCAGGCATGGCAGGCAAAAGTGTCACAACGGTGGCGTGATGGCGGGTGGTCTGCGCTGCTGCGATGACGGGGCGTCGGCGGGGGCAGTGTTTGAGCTGCTACGCAAGCGCTTGAAGTCATCGGTCCTGATTGATCTTCAGATCGTCCAGAACCTTGCGCAGCACGTCCGCGGTGCTCAACTTTGCAGAGGGCGAGAACTGTCTCGGGGCCACGCGCGTTTCGCCTCTCAGCGCTCGCTGATGTCACCCCGGCCCACATAAGAACGATGGAACCGCGGGAAGGGTCCCACGACGCAGGTGCGCAGAGTGCCCAGGCTTGTGCGGGAGCTGGCGTTCGGTGCCTCATCGCCTTGTATGCGCGTGTATAAATCATGCAGAAGGATCATACGCCGTTGAAAGGCCTGCAGGTTCGACAGCTGCACTCGCCGCTGCCGCCGCCGCTGCCGCGCCACTGTTGCCGCCGCTGCTCGTGAGGCCTCTGCCAAGACAGCCCAGAACTCGATGTCCGTGGCCTCCGCCTTTCTGGCTCCCAAGCAGATGGCAGCATGGAGCCGTCGCCACCTTCAGGGTCAGGCCAGCCACCACGACGGCGCGGGGCGTCGGGCAGCAAGCGCTCGTCGGGCGCTGTAGCACCCGCCAGGCAGCGCGAAAAGCGTGCCAAGGTGCGATCATGGGAGCTGGGAGCGAACCCTACTGCCCTCTGCGTGATGATCTGTGCTGCTGATTGCCTCTCTGCCAGCAGGCAAGCGACACTCGACATCCAACTGCCTGCAGGCCTCCCATGCCGGTGGCAGCAAGGTGCGGTTTGCCGCGGGCGGTGCGGCAGCAGCGGATGCGGACATGTGGCTGGGTGCTGACGAAATGGACGCTATGAGCGACGGAGACATGCCAGAAGACTTTCAGCTGTCAGGTGGGTGTCTCGCCGCACACACTGCAGGCCGAGGCTTCGGGTTGGCCGCTACAGCCTCTCCTGCTGTGCTGCGGCTGCTAACACGACCGCCGCCGCTGCCGCCGCCGCTGCCGCCGCGGTCGGTGGCTGCGCGTTGACTCTGGCCTTGAAATTTGCTTTCCTGCAGATGGTGAGGCGGCGATGGCGGAGGAGGGCACGCTGGGGCGCGCGCGCCGCCGCGCTTGGCAGCGCGTCAAGTACCTCCAGCGCCGCGCTGCAGACGCGGCGGCGGAGCGGGCGGCGGCCGAGGCGCGCGCCGTGTTCGAGGCGGCGGCAGACGCCGGGCGGGGCGCGCCGCCGCAGCCGCACACGGTTGGCTTTCGGGTGCCGCCGGCCTGCGTGCCAGACCTGCTGATGGTGCATGAGTTTTCGCAGGTGGGTGCTGGGGACTGGGTTTGTGGGTGCTGAGCACTTGATGTGTGTGCTGGGCAGTTGGCGAGTTGGGGAAGGCAAGCTGGCGGGGCAGCGTCTGGGGAGATCAGTAGCAGGTGACAGCCGCCAGCATCCCTGCGCCTGGGGCAGCATCGTGGGCTGTCTGGCACGTTCGCCCACGCCCTGGCCTTGGTCCCCGCTGCAGGCCTTTGCCGAGCTGCTGCAGGTGCCGCCCTTCTCGCTGGCGGCGCTGGATGCGGCGGTGCAGCCGGGGCCGCTGCTGCCACGCCCCACGCCGCCGGCGCTCGCCGCGGCTGGGACTGGCGATTCGCCAGCGGTGGCGGCAGGAGATGACGGCGAGGTAGAGTCACCCACCAAGCAGGCGGCGCAGCAGCAGCAGCAGCAGCAGCAGGCAGAGCAGCAGGCAGAGCCGGTGGAGGAGGCAGAGCAGCAGGCAGCGGAACCGCAGCCGCAGGCGGAGGCAGAGCAGCCCGCCGAGCCGATGCAGGTGGATGGTGCTGCAGCGGCGCTGCAGGCGCTGCTGCAGCAGCAGCAGCCTGCACCTGAGCAGCAGCAGCAGCAGCAGCCAGAAGTGGAGGTCGGTGGCCCTGCGACAGCAGACCAGCAGGGCGGCGTACCGCAGCAGGCAGCTGCCCAGCAGGCTGAGCAGGCGGCACAGCCGGTTCTGCAGGCGGTCGAGCAGCAGTGGCAGCTGCCGCCTCAAGCAGCCGGGCTGCCGGCGGCGCTGGCAGCCGAGCAGCTGCCCCTGCTGCCGCTGCTGCCGCTGCCGGAAGCTGACCTGCCGCCGCTGCCGCTGCCGCAGCTGCCGGCGCAGCCGGCAGCCGAGTCGGGGCGTCCGCGGCGTGCCAACGCTGGCAACCGGCTGCGGCAGGCCTCTGAGGATTTTGTGCTGCTTGATGATGTGCCCAAGCTGCGGCGCACCGTCAAGGAGGTGGGTGCTCTTTGGTTGCACGCTGCATCATTGCTGCATTGTTCCTGGCAGCGCCTGATGAGAGGCAGGGGGGGCCACAGTGCGTGCACGACCGCCTTGCAAACTTCCCGCGGGTGTTGCCACAGCCGCTCCTGTGCACCCTCTGTGGCTGCAAATCTGCTCATACCAATGCCTCGGTTGTGTGCCGCTGCAGGAGGACACCCCTGGGGCCGCGGCTCTGCGCTTCAAGGTCAGCCTGGGGGGCGGGGCCAGGCGCAGCGGGCCCCTCCAGCCGCCCAGTCAGCAGGACGAGCACACGGCGCGGCTGCAGCAGAAGTACGGGATTGAGGCTGAGGCGGCGCGGCGGCTGCTGCCTCTGGACCGGGACGCCGCCGCCACGGGGGCGCTGCTGCGCGACTTCTGCTGCGCGATGCTGCGCGTGGCGTCGGGGCGCGCGGTGCCGGGCGAGCAGCCACGTGCCGCCAAGCTGGCAAGCGAGGAGAACGAGGTGGGTGCTGCTGGCGGGGGAGGAGCGTGGGAGCAGGGCAGGGCTCTTCCAAATGCTCTGCATCCCCCTGCATGCTGCCCTGGTGCAGTGCCCCACAACCTGCCGCTAGCGTTTTCATATCCCCCCACCCTGCCCCCGACACGTGCCCCCCTTCCCCTCCCCAGAACCCGCTGCCATGGCCGGAGCGCGTCAGCAACGCGGTGTGGCAGTCGCCAGAGTCGGACGCCGAGGACCGAGCGGTGGCGGTGAAGCTTGGGTACGGAGACTACCAGGACCTCGGCACAGAGGAGCGCGTGCGGGTGAGCTGGCGGCGAGCAGGGAACACGGAAGTTGGGGCACAGCATCACAGAGCTGGCAGCAGGCCATTGGGGCGCAGCCTCCAGGCACTGCCAGCCTGCCTGCTCTCCAGCCAGCTTCCGGCAGCGCAAGTGCAGCAAGCGATCCGCAAAGCCCCGCCTTGTCCCCTCTCCCCCCTGCCTGTGCAGCTGCTGGCTGCTCTGGTGCGCCTGGCGCTGGTGTCAGACCAGATGCAGGCGGAGCTGAGCAGCCGGGTGGATGCGCTGGCGGCGGCGCGGCGCGGCAAGGACGGCGGCGGCGCCGGCGACGAAGACTCCGACGGCGAGGCTGTGCCTGCTGCGCAGCTGGCGCTGGCGGCCGCCTCCACGCAGGCCACGCCTTCGGCGTCGGTGCAGCAGCAGGGCGGCGCGGGGGCCAGCAAGGGCGGCGACAGCCCCACTTCAGAGGCAGCCACTGGCCGCAGCGGCGGGCAGCCGCAGGCATCTGGGGAGGTGTCAGCACAGGCGGCAACTGTAGAGGAATGGAGCGCCTGGCTGCAGCAGCGCCGCATGAGGCTGCGCCGCCCGTTGGGCGGCGACCTGCGGGGGCGGCGGTACTGGTGCTTTGGCCGTGAGGCAGGCGCTTTCAGGGTGTATGTGGAGGACTGTGAAGGCCAGGCCTGGGGGTGGTACGAAGGTGAGCGCAGTTGAGGGAGGCGGTAGATGAGAGGATGACACTTGTAGCGGTGCTGTGATGCCTGCCACGGCGGGTGGGCTCAAGACGAAGCCCTCTGCACAAGCCAACCCGTGGGCACGTCTGGCTTACTCAGCTCTCACTTGGTGGAAACCTGCCCTCTGGCGCGCAGGCGAGCAAATACCCAAGCTGCAGGCGTGGCTGGAGCAGGCGACGGTGCTGTGCGAGGCGCCGCTGCTGCGCGCGCTGCGGTCGATGCCGCTGCCGCGTGCCGCCGGCGTGCGCCCGCGCCTGCTGGCTGGTGCTGAGTTGGAGCCGCTGCGCCCTGATGGCTACCGCACGCTGGTGAGGCAGGTGTAGCAGGCGTACCAACAGTTTCCAGGCCTTGCAATGAGGGCCCGGATGCTCCATCAGCCGGCATCACCAGCGTGCTGCCCAGATGCCACCGTGACCTGCCTAATACAATCTGCCCCCAGAGAAGCCACCGTGTACTTCATGACCGCCGGCGCCCCCCGTCGCTCCCCTGCTGCCTGCATCCAGGTTGCGCCCTACCTTCGTGGCGAGTGGGATGGAGACAAAACGGGGCTGTCGACGCCAGCTGAGCAGCGCATCGCTCGTGCTGTGGACTCTCTGTTGGGGGCGGTGCCCGTCTGGTTCAAGGTACACATGCGAGCTACGGGGGCAGGGTGTGGGGTGCCTGCTCGTGCAAGCACGTTGTTGGTACAGTGAGAGGAGCGGTAGGTTGTTGAGGGCTGATGGCTCTCTTGACGCTCTTGCTCGAAGCGCTGCCGAGACCAAACCTGCTGCTCCTCCTGCCACGCTCGCGCCTGCAGGGCCAGGAAGCGCTGTCACAGCACCAGGCAATCAGCGAGGCGCTGGCATCGGGCAGCGCAGCAGACGTGGGTCGAGCGCTGCTGGCGGCAGAGCGGCTGCTGGGCGAAGCGGGGCGGCTCAGCGATGAGTGGGGAGACGTGTGGCAGCTGCCGTGGTGCAGGTGGGGCCCGGGAGGGAGAGGGTGCACCGCTTGGTGGGCTGCGATTGCTGCAGGTCTGCTGGCTGTTGCCTCGGCCATCAAGCGACCCTGCCCTGTGCCTGTTCAACCTGGTGCAGGGCTGTGTCCAGCTGCAGCGACATGCGCGGCGACATGCTGCTGTACGTGGCAGCGCTGCAGCAGCACGTGAAGGCGGCGCCCGACCTGCTGCCGCGCCAGGTCCGGGCAGCAATGTTGTCGCGCCAGGCAGACTCTGTGTGGCCTGCCTTGCCAGGCAGCGAGCACCGCCATGGCGTTCCGCACGTGCTGCGCTCAAACGTGCGGATCTCCTCGCCCCTGCCTACGTCCTGCCACGCCTCCCTTTTGCGTGCAGGCCTTCCTCAAGTATGCCATTGAGTCGCAGTGCCCGCTGTTCTTCCCCTTCCCGGGAGAAAACGTGGTGATCATGCGGTCCGGCCTGCTGCGCCACATTGACAGGCACGTGAAGGAGACGTGCAAGGGGCGGCGTAGGGGCTGCGAACTGTGGCGAGTGGGAGGGTTGGCGCACGCGAGCAAGCGGCGGCGCTTGGCCTGGCAGCGCTGGCGCGCTGGCTACGATTTCACTCTCCGCCGACCGTGTGTTGCTCGCTGTGTCGCAGGTACATGCAGCTGCTTATGTTGCAGCCAGTGCAGCAGGAGGGCGCCGTCGCCACCCCGGCATTGCAGCAGCAGCCGGGAGAGCAGCCGGGCGGAGGACCAACGGAGACGGAGGTTGATGCAGCCGCCGGCGCAGGCAGCAGCTTCACTGCCCTGTTGGCCGCCAGCATGCAAGAGCAGCAGCAGGCAGCGAGTGCAGCGCAGCAGCCTGTTGCAGCATGGCCGCATCGCGCCGACGGGACGACTGCAAAGGCGACGGCGCTGCCAGCTGTCAGCACACAGACAGGTGCCACCCCAGCGACCACCGCCACTGGCTCGGGCATGGACGAGGATGGCGAGGAGGCTGGAGAGAGTGCGGTCAGCCGTGCCGCGCAGCCGTCGAGCGCCGCGCCAGCTGCAGCGCCGACAGTGCAGCTGGCGCCGCGGGTGCAGGAGGGCAAGAAGGCGGCGCTGCAGGCGGCCTGGGAGGCACTGCGCCAGCGAGTGCAGGTGGGGTGATGGTGGGGTGGTCGGGGCCTGAAACGACGATGCAAAAACCCAGAGGCAGCAGCGAATACATGCTTGGCTGCAAGCGGCCCCAAAGCTCTCCAGGCGCAGCCTCCGCTGCCGCCTGCATCCTGCTTTGTCATCCGTCACCCGGTGCTGAACCCTCTCCCTTGTCTTCTCTTCTCCTGCCCTGCCTGCTCCCAGACGCTGCGCCCGGTGGAGCGCTTCACTGTGCGCTCAGTGGCCTACCGCCGCCACCTGGCAGACCACGCCGACCTGGAGCACAGCGAGGCTGACGAGGCGGCGCGCCGCTGGCCCGTCGCCTGGCTGCTGCTGCGCCCCGCCAAGTATGGCCCGTGCCACCAGCTGCCGGCGCAGGTACGTGCCCGAGGGAGGGCGCCCGAGGGCGGTCGCCGGAGTCGAGCGCTCTGGGTTGGGGCGCAAGCCGTGTGGGCATGGTGCTGCACGTGTGCCTGGACCGGCCTATGCCCAGCACAAACTCAGGCGCTGCTTAACACACAACATAATACTGAAGCGACCTGTGCGCCGCAAAACGTGCAGGACCTGGCAATCCCAGTGGCCATCAACAACTTCCTGCCCGATGCCGTCATCAAGGTAGATGGCGTGGGGGGCAGGGAGGTCAGCTGGATGCTCAGCTCCTGCTACGCCGCCGCCGTCGCTGCCGCCGCTGTCGCTGCTGCTGCCCGCATGGCGCAAGGCGTTGCTGCTGCTTCATCGTCGCCACACATCCCGCCCTGTGTTACACACAGGTGGAGGGTCGTGGCGGCTACGCGGAGCGCATGCGAGTGCAGTGGCAGCCGGGAGACCGCTTCCGCATGTTCTTTGGGGGGCAGGTGTCCCGCAAGACGCACAAGCGCATTAAAACAGGTGAGGGGAGGCACCCCACGGACTGGGGCGGAAAGCAGGTTGCCAGATGTGTGCGGTAACACTGAGCTGTAATACAGGCTTGCCAGGCGTAACAAGATGGCACCTCGTGCGGCTCTTCCCCTCTCCCGCAGCGACGTGTACAACAAGATCGCAATCGTGGACCTGCAGCAGTCGCAGCCCAGCCCTTGGATCCCCCTCAGCTGCCCTGCCCCTGTCCCTTGTCTCGTGCAGGCGGCGTGTGGTACAAGGGCACGGTGGTGGACCTGCTGCAGTCGCAGCCAGGCCAGGAGGCGCCGCTGGAAGAGAAGGAGCGGTATGATCCGTACGAAAGCCTGGTGGTGCACTGGGACAGAGGTGGGTACTGTACTTGGGCACTGCAGCGCCCGGCTCCATCTGGAAGGGACATTTTGCGTGCTGCCTGCGTCCTGATGGTTTGGCACAACCCGGCGGGTGGGCGATCCTCAAGGTCTGGACCTGCGGAATGCGTCGCTTGTGTCTTTGCCACCACCACATGAATCAATGCCTCTCTCTTCTTCCTCTTCCACATGTGCGCAACACGACGAGTCGGAGCGCGGCAGCTCTTGCGTTGTGACAAACCACGCCTGTCCTCCCACATGCGCACCAACATCACCAACGCCCTTGCCCCTGCCTGTGCAGCACAAGAGGACGTGACAGAGCGGGTCAGCCCCTGGGAGGTGGAAATAGACCCAGAAGAGGTGAGGCGAACCTCTCATTCGTTCGGTTTGCTCGGGCAGAAACAGGGGCAGAAGCGGGCTGTGTGATCGGACGAATGGGCAGCAGCGCGTGCGACCGAGGTTGACAGAGATTGACCCGGTTTTTTGAACGCACAAAAACCCTGGATTGGTGGCGTGTGCAGGAGCGGCGGCGCGGCGAGGAGGCGCGGCGGCAGCAGCAGGCAGCGGCGCGAGCGCAGCGCGCACGCACGAGCTCGCGGCGCGGCGGCGGCGATGGCGACGACGGCGAGGCGACGCAGGCGGAGCAGCTGGCAAAGCAGGCAGAGCGTGCGCAGCAGATGCTGGCGTACCACTCGCAGGCACGCGGACGGTGGGAGCAATGGCACACTGGTTCCAGCCGTGGAAAAGCAGGTCGATTGAGATGCTGTTGCCGCTGCCGCTGCGCCTGGGGGCTGTTCCTGCTGCATGACCCTGCTTCACGTCCATGCCTGCAGGCGGGCGCGGAAGAAGAGTCTTCGTTCAACGAAGCAGTGTACGGCCAGCCGATGCAGCTGGCGCAGCTGGTGCAGCAGCTGCCGCCGCCGGCGCTGGAGTTCGCGCTGCCTGTGGCGCCGCTGCCCGCTGCTGCCACCCCTGGCGGCGGGTTCCACGGCGCAGCGGCGGCCCTGGTGCCCTCGCAGCCGCTGCACCCTGGGCAGGAGGTCCCTCCGGTACGCTCGCGCAGGCTGGGCTGGGAGAGGGCTGCTGCCATTGCGAAGGCTGCGATGCATCGCTGGCTGCCGCCGGGCCGCCGCTGGTCTCTCAGCCAGCGTCGAGCGCTCTCCATGCATGGCCTCCTGCTCACCCTTCTTCCTGTCCATGCCCCTGCCTCACCAGGAGGTGCTCGACCTGTTGCGCTCCCTGGACCCGGCTGCGTTTGTTACGATGGCAAGTCGCCGCTGCCTGCCGGCCTGTCTACCTGCGGCCTTTGCCTGCCTGCCTGCCTGCCTGCCTGCCGTCTAGGCGCCCACGTGCCTGCAACCTGCCGTCCCAGCACCCGCGCGCACGCGCATCGCGGTGCCTGCCAACGAGTGCCGCAGCGCCGACCCGCCGCTGACAGAAGCTGCCGGCCCGTTGCCCCCCCCCCCACCGTGTGCCTGCAGCTCACCAACTTTTACCGCGGGCTCAAGGGCAAGTTCAAGATCCCCACCTTTGCCCATACTGAGCTCGACCTGTACACCGTGAGTGTTGGCTGCCTGGCTGGTGTGCACATTATATTTTAAGAGACTAGCATTGTTCTGTTACTCGTAATATGATGACACTGAATGCAATCTGTTCGCTTGCCTTGTCTGGCAAAAAGAGGCTATCAGGCATGTGCGGGTGGCGCCATCACAACGTGTCCACGCTGATCCACTCCCCCCCACCACACACACACACACACACACACACACACACACACACACACACACACACACACATTCCAACGCCAGGTGTTCTGGGCGGTGATGGAGCGCGGCGGGTACGAGACGGTGACGGGCGCCAAGCTGTGGAAGGAAATTTGCCGCTGCCTGCCGGTGGACCTCACAGGTCAGCGCGTTTCCCATGCATGCAAACACGCATGCAGCAATTCAGTCGTTCATTCGTTCATTCGGCATTCATCAAACAGCGTGCGCAGCAGCACGAACTTGTGCCCTTAGCGGTTGTTATACGCCCCCTGCCGCTTTGTTGGGGTGCCGATGCACACCTGGGGCAGAGGAACGCAACCCAACAAAGCGCTGTGCCTGCCTGCAGTCTACCAGCATTGCACCAAACACCTTGGAGCCACCCGCCCTGAGCCTTCCCCTGTCGTGCCGGACACTGCTCCCACCTCTGCAGGCCAAACCTCTGCGTCGTTCAACATGCGCCAGAACTACGAGCGCTGCCTGCTCGACTTTGAAAACTACCTGGCTTGTGGGCAGGTAGCCCAGGCCCCCCCAGCCAGCAGGAGGCAGCCGCGCCGTATGCACCCGCGCCCCGCTCTGCCCTGTCAGCTCGACAGCAAGGCCTGCAAGGCCCCTCCTGTGCAGCGGCATGTCGCACCCACGCGCCCTGGTGCCCGTGCTCTCTCTCTCTCTCTCTTCCTCTGCAGTTCCAGCGCGACCTGGCATCCGGCTGCGCCCCGCAGAGCGACTACCTCACAGACCCGGCGCGCACGCGCTTCACCATCCCAGGTGTGATGGGGGTGATGGGGGTGATGGGGTGGTGGTGGGGTGGGGGGGGTGGGGGGGGGGGGGGGGGGGGGGGGGATGTGCATAGCTGCCATAGCAGCAGGGATCTTCAGCGCCACTTGCATGTTGCCATGTTCTACAACCATCGCCCCCCCCCCCCCCACCCCACCCCACCCCACCCCCCACCCACCCACCCACCCACCCTATTTTGCCCTTTCATGACATTGTGCGGTTGCCACCTCCCTGTCACCTCTTTCAACCCAGGTGTGGACTACTCCACCCCTGTGCCTGCCGCCCGCGGTGCCGCGGTGCCCACCACCAGCCAAGGCAGCGACCCCACGTGGGGTGCGGGCGGCCGCAGCGGGCGCTCCGCGCGCGGCAGCAGCAGGCTCAAGCAGAAGGCGGCGTCCGCGGCGGCAACCGAGGTGGCGTACGGCGGCCAGGAGGATTTGTTGGCGGTGAGTGGGGCTCGTATGTGCCAGCACGTCTGGTGGGTCTGCGCTGCCTTGGCGATGCAATGTGCCAGCGCGCGCACGGCCTGCAGCGGCACGCCTGCACAGCCCGCCCCGGCCTGTCCTCACCCGCTCCTCTTTGCCCTCCTCCTGCAACTTGCAGAGCATTGCTGCCGCATTTGGCGCGGCGCCGGCGCTTGACCCAACTGCCTTTGCCCCGCCGCCGCTGCCGGTGCTGCCAGTGGTGAACGCCACGCAGGGGGCGGCGCTGGCGCAGCAGAGGTGGGCGCTGCCGGGCTTGGCAGCGGCAGCGGCGGCGGCAGAGGAGGCGGCGACCGAAGCCGCCGCAGCGGCTGCTGACGGGGCTGCCGCGGCAGCAGCAGGGGCAGCGTTCCCGCTGCTGCTGCCGCCCGGGGCCCAAGTGGGACCCATGCTGCGTGCGCTGGGGGCGCTGTCGGTTGGGCGCAGCGTGGAGCGATACTGGCCAGAGGAAGGTGCGACGCGGAGCAGAGTGGAACGAGTATCGAGGGCTGGGCGCTCAGGGGCTGCTGTTCAGTGTCTGAGCCGCCACGGCCATGCAGACCCTGCCTGCCTGCCTGCCTCGCCCCTGCCAACCCGCCTCCCGCGCCTCCCTCCCATCCCCCCGTGCTCGCTCCTCGCCAGGCGGCTGGTGGGCCGCCGAGGTCACAGCGTACAACGCGGCCACTGGGGAGCACCAGCTGACGTACAATGCGGGGCAGGAGGACGAGTCTTTCGAATGGGTGGATCTGGGGGAGATCAGCAACGAGGATCTGCGGTGCGTGCTGGTGGGGCGGATGCGGGGGTACGAGGACGAGGCACGCTGGGGCGCTCGGCGGTGCTTCCCGGGGCGGCACGTCGTTGCTGGGCATTGATTTGGCAGTGCGAGACGCTGAAGGACGGTCTGTCGGCGTCCTCCCCACCCTGCCGCAGCGACATGGTGCCCAGCATCGCGCTGCCGCCCATGCCGATGCCCCTGGACGCCGCCGCCGTGGCGACGGCGGCAGCGCTCGCGGCTGGCACAGACGCCTCAGGTGACAGTCTCCCTTGGTTGGGTGCTGCGCCCACCGGGGCTGCCGCGGCATCTCAAACTGGGGGGGCTGCGTGTCTCGTGAGGGGTGCCAGTGCAGCACGGCGCGTCCCCGGAGAGGGACAGTCGCAACAACCGTTCCCCGCTGTTTGTTGCCTTGCAGGCGGCTGTGGCATGTTTGGGTTGGAGGCGCAGGCAGCAGAGCCACAGCACATGTCAGCGGGCGGCTTCACAGCGCTGCTGGCGGCAACAGAGGCGCCCCCGGAGCAGCAGCAGGGCGGCTTCGCGGCGCTGCTTGCAGAAGCGGATGGTCCAGCAGAGCAGCAGCCGGCGCAGCACGGCAGCGACGCGGAGCGGGCGGCGGGCGCGGGGGAGCTGCCGCAGCCCTCGCAGCAGCAGGCAGCGCAGCTGCAGGCGCCTGACCAGCAGGAGGTGGTGCAGCAGGCAGCACCGCAGCAGGCCGACCAGCCGCTGGCGCCTGGGCAGCCGGAGCAGCTGCCAGCAGCGCCGCCAGAGGCGCCGGCAGACGAGGCAGCAGACGGCGCGACAATGCTGCTGCAGGCGGCAGCCATGGGAGTGCCGACGCCAGCTGGCGAGCCTGCTGCGGCGCTGGCTCCGGCGGGCCCCGAGGAGCCTTGAGCTGCAAGTTGTCACTTTCTTTGAATGCGCAGCAGCGTGTATTCCCGCTGTGTAAAGACCCGCTCATGGCGCGGCGTGCAAGGGCAAGGCGGGAGCAGCGGGCAAGCTAGCTGCCGACGTCCGATGTGCTTTGCACACTGTGCCGCTAATATGCAGCTACAAATCAATAAACTTTGAAGTTTCGGGGTGCCACGTTCAAAAGGCTTGCGGAGGAAGAAACGCTGCGCAAGGCGCCGTCGCCGTCGCCGAGCCTGCGTAGCGTGGGCGCAGCGGAGATGGCGCAGCTGAGGGTGCCCGCCGCCATGTGCTTCGTCTTCATTTCACTAATCGACACTTGCACTTCGCCAGAGCGGCCGGCCAACCCGCTGCAGACCTTGCCAGCGTCCACTCCCTCCGCGACTCCGAGCTCTGCTGGCCACTTGCCACCCCCCCAGAAGAAGCGCCGTGCCATGGCGATTGCGTGGCAGACTGCGCAGACGAGCCGCGTGACTCCAGCAAGGGCAGCGGGGCAGCGCGCCACCGCTCCCGCCGCTGCGGCACAGGCGCAGCCGCAGTGCCGCGCCTGCCACTTGCGGCCACTGCACCCTGCCACCTGCTCGCCCTGGTCAAACACGGCAGCAGCGTGGCAGCAACGTCTGCAGCAGCGGCGGAGGGGCCTGGCAGCCCGATGTTCGTGCGGCGATGCGTCGCCATCGGCGGCAGCAGACGGCGCCCTCGTGCCGCCGCCGCTGCGCCGTGCCGTGCCAGCCGACCTGCCCGCCCTCTGCGAGCTGGAGGGCCTCACAACAGAGGGCGCCACCTGGAGCGAGCGTCAGATAGAGGTGCGACGATTAGAAAGGCGACGGGAGGCGGACAACAGCAGGCTTGCACGTGGCTGCCCCTCGCCCGACTCGCCTCTTCCTTCTCCCCCTCCTGGGCAGGTTGAGCTTGCACGACTTGCGGCGCACAGTGCTGGTGATGGACGCTCCCGCGGCCTGCAGCCCCGTGCCGTACCCTGTTACTCCCTCAGTCCTCAGTTGTGTCCACCATCGTCCCCACTCCCCCCCTCTGTCCTTATATCTGCAGGTGGAGCTTACCCGAGAGCGGGGCACGGTGCTGGTGGCGGACGAAGGGGCGGGCCCCGTGGGCTGGGCGGTGGGCTGGGCTGTGCCCGGCGAGCTCCACATCATGAACGTGGCAGTGCACCCAGACCACCGGCGGCGCGGGCACGCGCGCTCCCTCATGGCCACGCTGTTCGAGCTGCACAAGTGCGTGGCCTGTCGTCAGTCTGTTTGGAGGCTTCGGTTGTTTACAGCTTGCATGGGGCCTGCCGGTGGCATTTGCCCTTGCACCGCTCTGCCCCGACCCCAACCCTTCCACTCATCCCCGTTTGTTGCACGTGAATGCCCCCAGGTGCCCTGCCCCGCCCCATCCCATGCCCCCGCCCCCCCCCCCCCCCCCCAGGGCCGCAGCGGACGTCGCGCTGCTGGAGGTGCGGGCCTCCAACCAGCCCGCCATGCGGCTCTACGCTTCCCTGGGGTTTGAGCACGTGGGCCTGAGGAAGAAGTATTACCAGGATGGAGAGGACGCGGTGCTGATGACGCTGCTGTTCCAGCAGCGCCAGCTGGATTGACATGCTGTGCATGGAGCTTGATGACCTGCCGCTTGCTGTGATGTACAATAATGTTATCATATGTCATGCTCGTGTGCGTGTGTGTGGCATTCGAGCTGTGCAACAAAACTTTGCAGTTGCGAGCCGTGAGGCGCTGCTCAATAAAGCGAGCGGTGCCACTGAGGCGGGGTGGGCGCCGTTCAGATGGTGCCGCATGCCATTCAGTCGTGGCGGCTGGACAAAACCGCTACACCTGAGGCTGTCCTGCTGCCCGCCTGTACTTCTGGACCTGTGACAGAACTCAGGGCCCACGTTTGCCTTTTGTCGGGATGCCAGCTTCTCTGTGGCGCTGTGAGGGCAGCCAGTGGCACAGCCACATGGTGCGCGCGCTGCTCGCTGTACTTGCGCCCATTGTGCTCATGCGTCTCCATTGTCACCAGTCAACAACTCAACAACAATCGTTGCTCAATCGGCGGTCTCAATGCCAGCACCGCAGTGTTTATTTGTACTGCCGCTCGGCATCCTACCTACCTGCCGTTTGCCTGCCCGCCGACCTGCCCGCCGGCCGGCTGGCCTCTGCCTTCCTGCCCTGCTCACTGTTGCATTGCTGCAGTAATGCCGGCCAGCCAGCCAGCCACTGGACATTGGCCAGCCTTGCTGCCAGCCTGCTTATGCAAGCCATGAGGGGGAGCTATTTACATACACGCATTTACCACATCTACACAATGCAAATCGGGTGCCAGCTGCTGAGGCGCTGCAGCACAAGAGGGGACTTGCGATGCGCAGGAGGTTCTGCGTGATTGTTCAAGGGGCGGTCCATTGGGTGGGTGTGTCTTGGAACGCAAAGACTAGGGTGATGTGGTTTGGTGTGGTGATGGGGTGGGGTGCGAGGTGATGGTGGGAGGTGATCATAATGGGGTGGGTGGGGTGGGGAAGTGTGGGGTGAGGTGGGGCGGGGTGGGGTGGGGGGTGATGGGGTGGGGTGGGTTGGTTTGGGCAGACCCTTTTGATGGGGCGAGGCAGGAGTGGATCGGGTCACGCCGGGCTGGAGACACGCGGAAACGTCTCACATAGTGCAAAGTGTGGGTGGGTGGATGGATGGGTGGGTGGGTGGGGGGTGGGGTGGGGGGGTGGGGCGGGGGGTGGGGGGGGGGGGGGCCGGCTGCCAGTACTGCAGCGCCAACACATGTTGTAGGATCGATCAAGAAAGTGGAGGGAGGTATCCTGCTGAGCATGAGATGACGTGAGGAACATAGGCATGCAACTCGAACAGTGATTCAAGGGGGGAAATAGTGCATGCCGGCAAGCAACTGTGAACGGCACCCACGTGCAAACGGATGCCGGAGACTGGCCGCTGCGCTGCGCCACCCCGCTGTTGGTCTACTGATGCCGGTGCAGTGCCAAATTGATGCGGCCGGCGAGGACGTCTAAGTTGGGCACGGTGACAAGCGTCACGGTCCCATCGGTGTCGTGAGCCGCCGCGGTGATTATCTTGCCGACCTCGTTATCCAGGAATTTGCGTGCCTGTTCGTGGGACTCCATCCATGGGACAATGGCGGTCGCCAGGTCGTCGAGGGGGGTGGGGGAAGCAGCCCACACCGCAGCCCACACCGCCTGCTTGATCTTCTCCAATTGCACATCCATCTGCATGTAGAGGCGGGCAGGACGATCGGCGGCGGCAGGGGTTGGCGGGCTGAAGGCGAGGGGCAGCGGTGAAGGGAGAAAAGGAGCCCAGCTGCCCGCTTCCACTGTGCCCACACACAGCTCCTTTGAGCAAGAGCGGCGGATCGCGGGCGTAAACGCGTTTTGGGAAGTGGTGCAATGCTGCTGGCACCACTGCCGGTGCTGCTCGCGATGCTGCTGGGAAGCCCAGGCAGGCCTGGGCTCCACCGGGCCTCTGCCGCCAAACTTCCGCGGGCCGCACGCCCCACCTTGCTTTTGCTGCCTTGCTGCAGGGGGCTTGCAGGCCGTGCTGGTTGGACGGGTAGGTGTATGGACCTGCAGCGCCGGTGCTGGGCTTTGAGGAGGAGTGAAAAGACGGGCGCCGGGGGGCGGCACGCTGGGTCATGCTTGGGACGGTGCGTCTTATTTAGGGCTTATTTAGGGTTTTTAGGGTTTTAACCCTAAACCCTTAAACCCTAAACCCTAAACACCGCCGCTGGGGTTGTGTGCTTTCTCAGTTTTGTTTTGGCAGCCAACATTATGGCTACCCTAAAAAAAGCACGAGTTAATAGTTTCTGTTAACTCGTGCACTGCCCCGATACCACTGGGAGTTTTACACAGCGTATCCACAATGGCGCACTGGAGGGAATGCACACACGAGAGGAAGCCAGGGCAGAGGGGCCTGCTGCGTTGGATGGAGTGCACAAAGGAGGGAAGCCAGGGGGCAGCGCTGGGCCCCAGCGCGTGCTGCCAAGCTCAGTTGGGGGCGCCGCCGTCCTGTTCCGCCGCAGCTATGGCGCCCGCCACCGCCGCCTGCAGCATGCGCGGGACAGCCTCCTGATCCTCCTCCTCTGCTGCCTCCTTGCCCTGCTGCCGCGGCGAGTCGCTGCCGCTGCGCCCGCGCTTCGGGGTGGTCTGCGCTGCCGCATCTGTCCCGCGCTTGCGCGCCGCTGGGCCAGCCCGCTCCTCCCCCACCTCGGCAATGGGTGGCAGCGAGCCCGCCGCCGCCGCCGCCGCCGCCGCCGCCGCCGCCGCTGCGCCTCCCTGCCGGCCGGCGCCCTGCTGCCGGGACTGCCGGCGCTGCTGCTTGGCAGCCTCCTCTGCTGCTTTGAGCTGCTCTGCGCGGCCCATCCTGCTCAGGTCTTGCAGCGACGGCTGCCCCACGCAGCGCGCATGCAGCCGGAAGGCCCTGCAGGGATGGAAACAAAGGGATGGCGGCGCAGGTACCTTGGTGGGGGCGGTGGCAGGCTGATGCCCCACCGACACGTCTGTTGCCCACCGACAAACTGTTGACCCAGCCACCGGAGCGACCAGGATGCCCCCCCCACCCCCCCCACACCCCACACTGTGCCCTGCCTAGTCGTCACCTCAACAATACATCCACGCCGGCGGCAGCCAGGACCTGCACCTCGTCCCGTGCCGCCGAGCCGCTGCCAGCCGCGGAGCTCACCAGCTGCAGGCGGCGGGGGGGTAGGGCACGGCGCCGGCGATGGGGGACCATCAGCTGGCACGAGCACGCCAGAGGCAGGAGGCAGGCTGCATGACAGCAGACGCGCATGCAAACTGGCACACAGCAGCCGGGCTGCCAGCTCACGGGCAGGCCAGGCACGCGCAGGCAGGCAGGCGGGCGCAGCCGGACCTGCAGCCAGCGCGCCACGTCACGTTGGAAGGAATGCGCCATGCCCAGCAGCGCCGTGCTGCGTTCCTGCAGCTGCTGCTGCTCCGCGCAAGGCAGCGCCGCTGGGGTGCCCAACACAGCGCGCAGATCGGTGCCGGGCATGCCGCCGCATGCCCCGCCGCCTGGGGCTGGCGTCTGCGCCGCCGCATCTGGCCGCACAACAAAGCCCGGCGCGCTGACAGCCAGCTCCAGCAGCGGCGGCGCCGGCGCCGGCGAGCGCTGCTGCTGTCGCGATGCCTGCTGCTGCTGCTGCTCAGCACCCGCCGTCGGCTCGACCTCCATCGGGGTAGGTGCCTCTGCAGCCGCACCAACAGCTGCCGGCTGCGCCTCCTGCGCTTGCTGCGCCCGTGCCAGCGTGCCAGCCTCCACCTCTGCTGCCGACAGGCTGCCCTCCACGGCACCCAGCAGCGCCTCGGCCAGCATGAGCGCGTGGTGACGCAGGTAGCGAGCCTGCCGGGGCTCGGCAGCAGCAAAGGTCTTGATGCTGCGGTGGCAGGCGCGACCAGGAGGGCCGTTGGTGCAGCGCGAGCAAAGCCTCATCAGCGGCAGCGCATGGCCCATCGCAGGTGTTATAGCAGGTCAACTGCACATTGGACTTGCTGTGCATCCAGCCTACACGCCCAACCTCCACTCCCCTGGCTCCTCACCGCTTCTTCATTGCCTGCAGCAGCGCCAGCAGCTTGTCCCCCGCTTCCTGGTGCTGCAGCATGCGGACATGCAGCTTGGCATACACGCTGTGGACAAGGAAGAAGCAGGCAAGGAGCTCAGTTGTGCTGGCTGGGAATCTCGGCATCCTTTCGAGACCCACACACTATACCTGAGCTGCGCTGCGCCTGCTACACGCCTGCTTAACACGCCCTGCCTGCCATCAACCCAGCCCACTCACGAGTACACTTTGCGCATGCTGTCGGGGTGGGAGCACAGCTGGCGCATCTCCTGGTCACCTGCCACTGCACTGGTGCTGGTGCTGCAGCAAGAAGGGTGGGGGGGAGCGAGGCGAAGGGAGGATCTGTCGAGAGGCTTCCCAGCAGCGGCACAGCACAACCAGGCAGCAGGGGTGGCACAGTTCTTTGTACTTGCATGGCATGCAAGCTTGAGGCTTGAAGCCTGACAGCCGTGCATGTCGATCTTGCAGGCCCGGCGCACCTGAGCGCCTCTGCCAGGCTGGGCCCGGCAATGGCTTTCCACTTGTCATCGCCATCCGCATGCACCGAGTAGTCGCTGAAGACTTGGTGCGCACGGGCCAGCAGCGCCTCCGCCCGGCCTGCATCGAGCGCCGCCGCCACCTGCAGCAGCTGCGCCGCCTCCTGCTGGCGTCTGTGCGTGGTGGGGGTGGGCCCCGCCAGCCACAGGCTGCGAGCGCCGCCCGCCGCCATGCCCACAGCAGGGGTGGCATGCGCCGCGGAGCCAGGCGCCGCCGACGCAGGCCCCGCGGTGGCAGGTGCAGCGCCGCTGCCAGTCACCCGCAGACCGACACCAGGAGTCTTGTGCGGCACTGGTTGCTGCTGCCGCTCGCCAGCGTCAGTGCCGTCAGTCTCCATGGCAGGCTGCGTGCCGGCGGCTGAGAGTGGCGCTGCCGGCGTTGGCCGTGGTACCGCCGGCGTGCGGCCTGCCTGCATCAGCTGCTCCAGCTGCTCCAGCGGGCAGGCCACGTGAATGCACGCGGTGAGCGCCAGCAGGTAGTGACCCCTGCAAAGCAAGACTAGGGGCGGGCTTGAGCCAGGCTGTTGCTCCCAAGGGCATGCAGGCTGTGTTGGGCCTAATTCTGTCTGCACCAATCCTTCACTGGCACCATGGGCTTCGAACCGCAGGTGAGGTCGCTCGCGCACCTGGCCAGCTTGTCGCAGCCCTGCCAAGCCTTGCTGGCGCTGGCAGGCATGGAGGAGATGTAGGTCGCCGCGGCTTGCAGCACATCCAGCGGCGGCGGCCGGCCCGCCTCTGCTTCAGTTGCCGCGCCGCCGCGGGCTGCTGCAGCCTCAGCTGCGTCTGCCAGGCAGGAGCAGTACAGGCGCAGCGTCTTGCTGCAGCCGGCAAGGAGGGGTGCAGGGGGAGACGAGTTGGAAGCTGCTCAATGTGCTTGTGTTATGCGCCTGATTTCAGGCAAGGTTTGCAGCAAGCATCCAGCCGCCGGCGCAGCTGCGCAAGCACATGCGCCGTGTCCCAACGTACCGCAAGCGTGTGCCGAAAGCAGCTTCGTCTTCTTGCAGCCCAATGGCGGCGATGCGCTGCGGCGCCTCGCCCCACGTGGCGTCGAACTCGCCGCCAGGGCTGCTCAGCACATCCTCGTGCTCATGCTGCTGCTGTTGCTGCTGCTGTGAGCCGTAGCTCATGCGCTGTGACTTTGCGCCACGCCCGCGCCTGCCGCTCGCATCGGCCTTCAGCTCCTGCTTTAGTGCAATGGCAAACGTGGGAAGCAGCTAGATGGTGTTAGGTGGCACGCCATGGTGGCCAAAGCGGGCAGAACGGCTGTGGAGTCGAGGCTCTGGCTGCATCCTCCACACAACACTGTAGCCTGCCCTCCCTGCAGGAACCCTCCACAACCCAACCCACATGGATGGCCTGCATGGCAGGCACAAACGCTTGCTTGGCGCGGCTGAACAGCGGCGCCAGCAGCGCCACCGCCTGGTGCGCGGCGCCCGTGCACTGCAGCGCGTCGGCCAGCCTGCAAGCGACGGGGCGGCAGAGAGGGCACACGTGGGTGGAGGGACACGCCTGGCTGACACGCTGCAAATCCAGATGCTGCAAATCCACAACCAGTCTGAGCTGCAGCTGCAGCACTTCAGTGCGAAACTTGGCATGACCCCGACAGCTGCATGCCCCCGACCAGCTGCCACACACCTGTAGGTCGCGCGGTGGAAGTTGCGGTCCTTCTCCAGGCACCACCGCATGGCAGCGCAGCAGTCCTCCAGCAACGCCTGCCAGCCTGCTGCACGCTCCGACTCTGCTGGCTGCGGCTGCTGGCTGCCCGCCTCCTGGCTCCCACAGCGTAGCGTGACAGCTGTGGTGCGCAGGAAGCAGTAGCGGCCTACTGCCTGCAGGAGCGTCCACTCGGCTGACTGCTGCTGCTGTGCTGGGGCATCGCTGCAGCCATGCCGTGCGGCGCTGCCATCGCCGGCCCAGCGGGCCGCTGCAGGCATGCCCAGAAGCAAGCGCATGCGGCTGGCATGCAGCGCATACAGCGGCAGCAGCGCGCCGCCATCGCGCCGCGCCGCCGTGCATGCCTGCGCCAGCAGCGCCAGCCAGCTGTGCGGCTGCTCGCCCAGCTTGCGCAGGCAGCGCCCGCGTGCCAGCAGCACCTCCCAGCTGGCTGCCCGCCCGTCGGCCGCCAGCTGCCCTGCTGCCGCCTCGAACGCCGCTGCCGCCTGGCGCAGGCTGCGCTTGTAAGCAGAGCCCGCTTTCATGTGCCGCCAGGCTGAGGCATTGGCGAGCGGGTCTTGGCCGGGCAGCGTGCGGAGCTCGTCCTCAAGCAACCTGCAAAACCGGGCAGGCGGCAGAGGGAAGGTCCTAGCACTCGAAGCAGGTACTACCCAGAGCCCCGATGTGCACGCATGCAGCCACACGCAAGAAGTGCATGCCGCCACAGCCAGAAACACGCTGCAAACATTTGCCAGCCCAGCTGCAGTCGCAAGCAGGCAGCCGGCGTTGCCCCCAACGAATTACCGCACGAGCAGCACCCAAACGGCACCTGGAGCCGGTGGCAGCTAGCAGCCGTACGCGGTCCTCGTCGCTGCGCGCCGCCAGCCAAGCGCCTGCGGTCGCCCAGTATGCCAGCCGCCGCCACAGCCGCAGCCTGCAAGCACACAAACGATGAGGAGAGGGGGGATGCAACCCAGTGCGCGCAAGTATAGCCTGGCCGTTCTTCAACAGAAGATGTACTGCAAGGCACCATTGAAACTGCGCCGCTGACATGAAAGTGCTGTGGCAAAGCCCCGCCCAGTCGCACCTGAGCTGCAGCTCACGGTCATGCTTAAACTCGCGGTGCGGCATCACCTTGCTGGCTTCATTCTGCAAGCAGCAGTTGTGGCACACGGTCGTGTAAATGTCAACCCTGTGCTGCCACACGGCAGCTCACCAAAGCTTGGGCTGTTCTGGAGGGGGGGGGGGGACGCGGGCGGGTCATGCAGGGCATGTTGAACACCAGGCGGCGGCTGGCCTGAATGGCAGGTGATCCGCAGCATCTCGGTAGGCTTACCAACAGGTCATCTGCAGCGTCGTGGTAATCTACTGCCAGCTTCTCCCAGCTGGCATACCTGCAGTGGAAGGCAGGGCAAGGCAAGCAACGGCAGGCAATGGGTGGGGGAGGGTGGGCCTGCAGGCCGGCAAACAGGGCAGTTCGAGAGGCCGTAGGCTGCCATCACCAACCCAGTGCGTACCGTTCAGGGTTGTACTGCAAATCAGCCTTGGCTGCTGCCAGCTGCGCCTCCAGCTCTGCCTCCGCATCGGCAGCCAGCAGACTGCCAGGGCCGTCGCCCTCCGCGTCCTGCAGCGCGCTCAGCAGGTAGTGCAGGCTGCTCCGCACCGCCGACACATCCAGCGCCTCCTCTGCGGCTTCGTCCACCGCAGCCGCAGCAGCAGCCGCAGCCGCAGCAGCAGGAGGCTGTGCGGAGCCCTCTGCCTGCAGGCCGTCAACCTCCATTGCCTGCTCCTCCCCTCCAGCTGCCAGCAGCGGCACCAGCTGGAGAAGCTGCTGCATCGGATTTGCGACTGCGGCGGCACCCAGCTCGGCGCAGGGCAGCAGCGGCGGCTCAGCTGCTGCCAGCCGCTGCCACGCCACAGCAGAACTTTCGGTTACGTCCGCGGGCAGCTGCTTGAACTGCTCGCCAGCAGCCCTCAGGAAGCCTGGACAGCAGCTCACAGAAGGCAACAGATGACACGACCGTCAGCAGCTCGTCGCTGGCGTGCCAGGCCCGCAAGCGCACGTGCTGCACCACGTGGCAACACCACGCTGCGCTGCCTTGGGCCCCACCCTGCACAGACCCACCCTTGTGCTTGGACACATGTTCCACATCCTGCAAGAGGTACGGCTCCACGAGTGGCCACACCGCCACCACAGCCTCGCGGCTGCCCAGCTGCCGTGCTGCCACCTCCTCTGCATTGGCCTTGGCCTGCAGAGAGCATAAAAAGCAGAAGGGGGCACTTTGCATGCGACGGCGGCGCCACAGAGGGGCGCACGCTGCCAGGTGCTGCACGCGCGCTGCAAGCCTGCATGCTGCTGCTGGCTCGGCAAGCAGGCAGCATTGGGCCACGTGATCCCCCACTCTCAGCCCTTGCCCGACACAACACCACAGCCTCCGACCACTCCTCTTGCCTGCCCAGCGCCAGTCCCCAATGCCTCGGACGTAGGCCCAAAGCAAAAGCCCCGACACCAGGCTGCAGGCCTCACCTGGAAGTCGCCACCCCACTCCTCTTGCTTGTCCAGCCCAGGGAACTCCAGCCCATACAGCCAGCGCAGGCAGTGCTGCAGCCCGCCGGTCAGCGTGGTGCGCAAGTCCTCCACGCTCGGCACCTCCTGCGCTGCAGCCGCCGCCGCTGAGGCGCCGCCAGCGGGCAGTGCAGTTGCGTCGTCCAGCTGGCGCAGCAGGGCCCGCAGCTCGCCCATGCAGGCCTGCGACCGCAAAGGCGTGATGAGACGTAATGTGGCATGAGACGTAGTGTCCTGGCGCAAACAAAGGCGGCTTCACAACAGGCAGATGCTAGCAGGCATACGCTGCTGCACGGGGTGGTGATCTGGGGACACGCATGGCTGCACAGTGCAATCACCGCACCTGCACAAAGCGGCCCCGCCGCTCCATCAGCGCCTGCACGTTGCCCAGCGCATTGCACAGCTGCCAAGCCACGTCCTGTGCACGCTCCACCCCTAGCAGCACAGTTGTGGCGTCCTTGCCGCCGCCCGGCCCGCCGCTGCCGCCGCTGCTCTGCCGGCTGGCAGCAGCCAGGCTGTCCAGGTGCAGCAGCGCGGCGGCGGCATCACACATTGCAGCACGCTGGGCATTGACCTGTGGGTGAGTTTGTGGGGGGAGGGAGGGAGGCAGGTCTGGCCATGCGGCATGTGCACTTCTCCTGCACTGCCAGGCGCAAGCACCGCGTGCTGCAACAGCAAGCGGCCCTGCTGCAAGCAGCCCGCCCACCTTTATGTTGAGCTGAGACTCCACAGCAGAGCCGAGCGCGCCCAGCGCCGCACCGCAGCTGGCCAGCACCAGCGCCAGCTGTTGCTGCACTGCCTCATACATGGCTCGCTCCATTGGGTGCAACGCTAGTGCCTGGGGCCCTGCCGCTGTGTCCCGCTGGGCTGCGACGCTGCTATTGGCTGGCGCCACTGCCACCTCTAGTGCGGCGCGGTGCTTCTGGAGAAAGGCGGCCGTGGCGTCGAGCGCCGCGACAGCTGGCGGCTGCCCAACAAGCTGCTCCGCGCAGGCATGCAGCGCAGCAGCAGCTGCGCTCGCAGCAACGCCTGCGGCCGCATCCTCCTGCCCGTGCACGAGCGGAGCCAGTGTCGACGACGCCACAGGCAGCAGCGCATTCATCAGGCGCAGGTGGCACCGCAGCGCCAGGCCCCAGCTCCTGGTGGCCTCCGCCGCTGCCAGCAGCATCTGCATGCCACGCAGCCACTGCGCCTGGTCCAGCTCGTGCATCTGCTGCTCCTTGTCGGTGCAGCACAGCAGCACAGGCGCCAGTGTGCGCACCACCGCAGCATGGTTGCCCGCTGCCGCTGCTGTGCCGGCCCCTTCCAACACTGTGTGCAGCTGCAGCGCCTCCTGCTTGCCGTGGGCCGTCGCGGCACTGATGCTGGCGTCTGCCTGGCAGTGCGGCAGCGACAGCGTGCGCCCACCTGCGCGCAGGAAGGGCAGGCCAGGAGCGAGCTCCATGTCTGGCAGTGTGCAGCTCCGCAGGCAAGCGCATTGCAGCGCACCACACACTTCAGCTGCTGCTGCTCTGCGATGCTGCTGCTGCTCAGAACCTGCATTCAGAAACCATCGGCCACCCCCACAGGAACCACCACATGCACAGTTGGCCCACCTGTGGGCGCACCCAGCAGAAGCGCCTCCTGGCAGTTGGCATAGGCAGTGCTGGCAGCAGACATGTCGCCGCAGCTCTCCAGCAGCCGTCCCGTGGCCCACCAATAGCGTGCCATGCCGGCCAAAGGCCCTTCTGCAGCACCCTGTGGTGCCGCCTCTGCTGCTGCAAGGCGGTAGCGCGACAGCCACAGCTGGCCAGCCTGCTGCAGCGCCTCCGGGCTGAGCTCCCCGCGCCGCACGCGGATGCTGCTTCCCAACCGACGCAGGCCGCCGCTGGCGGCAGCGCCACGCCGTGGGGCATTAGGGCTGGTGTCGAGCGCCGCCGCCGCCACTGCTGCTGCTGCTGCCTTGCCGGCGCCGCGGCTGGCGGCAACGGCGGCATCGACATACAGCTCACCCAGGACTAGGCAGGTCTCTGGGGGCAGCGGCAGGCCCTCATGCTGCACCTGATGCACAACCTGCAGCAGCTGCAGGCGGGCTGCTGGCGACAGCGCAGCTGCGGAGCTGGCGCTGCCGAGCTGCTGCAGCAGTGCCAGCGCCAGCTCGCGCCTCCCAATGCCATGCGCAGGCAGCCGGTGGATGAAGCCTTTCACCGCCGCCTCCTCTGCCTCCCGCTGCTGCTGCTGCTGGTCTGCTGCGTGCGCACCAGGCGCAGGCAGCAGCTCGCCACCCACGCGCGGCGAGAGCAGGGCCGAGGGTGTGGCAGGGGGAGCAACAGCTGCCTGCTGAGGCGCGCGCAGCAGGGAACCCAGATCGCCTAGCAGCTCCAAAGCCTCCTCGTCGGGTGGTGCCAAGTGGCCGCTGCCGTCGGTGGGCACCAGCGGCAGCGGGGCCTTGCCGGATGCGGCCCTGCATTGCCAAAGGGGGGCCAGCGTCCGAGCTTGCAAGTTGACATGGATCTGGCAGCTGGGCGCCAGCTGCAGCTGCACCAGCACGGCACAACACGGCAGGTTGCTGCCTCGCCAACACGTCGCAGGTGACACCGCACCACTTGTAGCCAAGCCAAAGCAGGGCGACCACGCACCTTGACCGCGTCGCACGCGCCTCCAGCCTGCCGCTGGCCCTGCCGTTGGGGTGCTGCTGCTCCTGCTCCTCATCTGCCGCCTCCCCAACTGCGGGCGTGCACTCTGCAGCTGCCGCAGAACGAGGGGAGGCCCCGCCGCCGCCAAGCTGCGCTGAGGCAGGCGTGGGCAGTGCAGCCTGCGTTGCTGGCGTTGCCTCGGTGCCAGCGGCCACAGGGTGCGGGGTGCCAGCCGGTAGCGTGGCCCTGGGTGTCATGTCGACTGGTCCCGCTGCTGCAGCCGCCTGCCCAGCTGCCGCTGCTGCCGCTGCTGCACTGGCTGGCTGCGCTGATGCCGCAGCCATTGCCGCCGCTACCACCTCTGCCGGCAGCAATTCGGCTGCTACCTCTGGCTGCGTGGCTGGTGCTGGTGCCGCAGGCTGCGTGCCAACAGGCTGATGCTGTGCATCCGCAGCCCCTGCACCTGGGTGTTGCTGCAGTGCCAGGGGCTGGGGGCGCTTGTAAGTGAAGCGAACCAGGGAGTGCACGCCCTTGCGGTCTGCGCCAGCTGCAGCGCCGCCGGCCGTGGGTGTGCTGGGGCCACCATCCATCACCAGCCTGTTTGCATTGAGGAAGAGGAGGGACTGATGCAGCAGCTGCTGCCAGGTGGGCTGCTCCAGGGTGCGCGGACGGTCGCGCTCGCTGCCGTGCAGGGTCGGCCGCGCCGCGCCCGCCGTCGCCGCTGCCACCGGCGGCAGCGCCAGCAGCCCGCCGGCAGCGGCAGTCGGCCCGCCGCCTAGGCGCGCGCTGCGCTGCGCAGCCAGCACTGCTGCAGCACCGGCGTGCCGCGGGTTTTGCCGGAGCAGCGCCGTCGCCAGGCTGGCCGCTGCGCCGGCGTCTCCAGTGTGTGCCAGCAGCGCCAGCAGCTTGTCTGGCAGTGTGGGGTGTTGCGGATCAAGCTGGAGCCCACGCTCAAAGGCGGTGCGTGCTGCTGCCCAGTAGCCTGCGCCCGCCGCCTGCGTTCACGCCAGGAGGTGGTTCAAACACTAGTTGCACAGCGCAGCAGGTGCAGCCAAAGCAACGCGTGCAGCGGGGTGCAACAGCAGGGTTGTGGCGGCAGCTGCACACGTGCACGCCCAGCCTTGCCCGCAAGAGGGCACTGCCCCACTGCCCCACCCACCAGCGTGCCCATGCGGTTCCACAGCAGCGCGTCGTCAGCCTCCACTTCTGTGGCCTGGCAGTAGACTGCAAGCGCGTCGGGCACGCCCGTGCCGCCGGGCTGCCGCGCAAGCAGGTCGCCCAGGTTCTTGAGCGCCAGGAACTTTAGGCGGTGCAGCTGATCAGTGGCACCTCCGATCACTACCGGGTCCTCCAGCAGCGAGCGAAGCTGTGCCTGCAAGCGTGGAAGGCGGCGGCGGCAGCGCGCCGGCAAGCTGTCGGCGGGAGAGCACCGGTCTAGCGGCGGCAGCTGCGGTATCACGGCGACCACCACACGCGTCAGGACAGGCGCTGGCGTCCCCGCGCACCGACCAGAACGCACCTGGGCAGCTGCAGCGCGACCTTGCGCGGCCAGCTGCAGCGCGCCTTCGAAAGCCGCGACGGCCCGGACCTCCCGCGCCTCGAGAGTGTCTCCTACTGATGATACCTGCGCCTCGTTGACGGGCGCAAAGCCCTGCAACAAGCTCATAGTGATCGAGTGCCAGCGTGCCCAGAGAGCTGGCTAGCGGGCCTGCCGGCGCCCGTGAATTTACAGAGGCGCCGGGCAGCGCAGGATTAGCAACAGCAGACGGCCACCGCCGCAGCTGCATTCATGCCGGCGGGCCGCCGTCTGCGCCGCGCTGCTTACCGGCAAACTTGCTGGTGCTGATCTCACATTGCTGCTCCCATATCCCCTGCTACTGATGTGGATGCCTTGGGTTGCTGTTGTCCTGGTAGTTCACTGCAAGAATGAAAAAGAATGAAAAGATATGGCCAGGAGGTGCGGCCCGACAGGCGGCACGACACGAAATGGCAACAGAGCGGGCTGTCGCGATGGGAGAATCCGCGGCCAGTGCACCCCACCGATGCCTGTCGCAACCAGATCATTGATATCGGGTCGGGCGTTCGGGTGTTGAAAACCCCCACATCGGCCACGCCGGCAGTCGCTCATGCGTTTGATGCCCCATTTGGCCCCCCGGTGCAGCCGGAACGTTAGGCGTGCGCTACTGCTGCAGTCGCTGCTGCTGGCACTGCCCTGCTTGTCCCCTGTCCCCTGTCCCCTTGGAAATAGTTGCCCGTTGATCATATCAGGGGGGGCAGCCATCCCCATAGCAGCCTGTGCTCGATGCACACCAACACAGGGTGGTGTTGCCTGGCACCATACCGCCTGGCGTGGCGAATTACGCCTGCCGCTGTTGCGAGTCCCTGTGGGTGCAGCGATGCATCACGGCTTGTTTGATATCAAGTTATCGACCAGGGTCTCCACTTTGGGCGAGGTGGGGGCGGGGGTTTGCCAGCCGTCGCTGCCGCGATGAGAAGAGTAGAATGGCCGGCGGCGCCACATGGTCGCCCATTTGGCGCGGCCTCTGCCTTTGGCAATTCCTTCCCATCTGTAGTTTGTACTGGGACTTCCTCAGGGTTGCGCCGGCAAACGAGCGCCGGCAAACGAGCACAACCAATCGACGCTCGCGCTGTTGCCAGCGAGTTCACGGCCCATCCTGGGCGCTGGTGAGACGGCCTCTCCGGCGACTGCGCGACGACCGAGAACCGCGCGCGCTCAGCGACAAGAGCAACACGTCGTCGCAGCCTGCAGCGCCGTGCGGGCTGCCCGGCCCTGCCTCGTCCCCTCGAGGCGCCGAGCGCCCTGCTGGTGACGCACGAGGCAGGAGGCGGAAATGCCAATACAAGGAGCGGCGACGGCGGCGGCGGCCAGCAGCACAGAGCCGACGGCCGCGACGTCGGCCGTCGCACAGCCCGACCCAGCGGCGCAAGCAGGCCGCCTGCATGGTTGGCACCCTGTGCCCACCGCTGCGGGGGCCGCCAGCAAGATGTTGGCCCAGGCAAGCACCCACGTTGGGGAACGGGTGTGGCGGTGTGGGCCGTCGGGGGCGCCTGCACCTGTAGGGCGTGTGCGTGTCGGCCGCGTGTCGGCTGCATGAATGCCCGATCATCGCTGCTCAAAGGGGGAGATTCCTTCTTCGTGCAGGACTGGGTGTTCAGTATGCTGGCGTTGGCGCTTTGGTGCATAACCAGCGTCAAGAGCGCCCTCACGTCCCCGCTGCTGGCCAAGCACAACCTGCAGAGCCTGGCCGGCGCTGCAGCAAGTGCGCGCACCCTGTGGGCCTTTGCCAGACCTTGCTCGCAAGTGTGGCTTGTTGCCTGCCCGCCTGCCCGCCGGTCGCGCGCCCGTTGGTGGCCCATGTGCCCCCGTGCCGCTACTCCGCGTCGTGCCCCCCCCCCCCACACATACATAATCCCGTTGGCCCCGCCCCGCAGTCGCCTGTGTGGGTCTGGGCTGGCCGGCTGTCGCGCCGCGCAGCTACGTGCACTGGCGCGTGCCTGCTCTTGCGTTTGTGCGCGCGTTCCTCCTGCTGCTGCCCTACAACTTTGAAGAAGGCATTTGGGACGAGGTGAGGGCGTTGCACGGCGCCGGCTTCTCGGGAGGGGCGCGGCTCTCCAATGGCTGTGGGCACAGGGACGCAGGCGCTGCTGCGGAGGCGGCGGGGCAGCTCTGCCGCCCGCTGCGGCGGCCATGCCCGCATGGCGTCCTGTGTTGCTCCCTGCCTGCCTGCCTCCTGCTCCCACCCCACCTCCTGCTCCCACCCCTGCCCACCCCTGCCCTGCCCTGCGCCCTCCGGTGCCCCCCCCGCCCCCCCCCACCCCACCCCACCCCACCCCCCACACACAGGTGTTCCCTGGGTCCGCCACGGGTGTTGTGGTGGGCCCGCTGGCGTGGCTGTCCAGCCTCTCCCACCTGGCCGTAGGCGCGTGACCAGGGGTGGGGGGAGGGCGGACCGGGTGCCGCGGGGTTGCAGCTTTCAATTGGGCGCTGGAGCTTTCAGGCTGCGTGTCGTGTTGGTTCTTTGGTGTTGTCTCCTGTCCCAGCTGCGACACAGGCGAGGGCGGGAGGGTCGCCCCTGCCCGCTCCAGCAGGCGCCGGCTCGGCGCAGCGGAGCTGACCTTTGGGCAGAGCCACCGCTGCCCTGCCCTGCAGGCACCGGCTTGGTGCTGCTGGTGTTGACCGCTCTGGGCTGGCGGCTGCCCCTGTGCGTGCACATGCCCCTGCAAGCGGTGCTGGTGTTCGTCTGGGTGAGTCCTGCCTGTCCTGCCTGTCCTCGCACCGCAAGCGCTGGGTGGCGGCTGCGCGGGAGCAGGACCTGGCAGGTGCACAAACTACACGATGGCTTCCGTTTCTGTGGGCGAATGGTGGTGCCTCAATGAATGCCAGGGCTCACATGCAGGGCTCACATGCAGGGCTCACATGTGCGCAGTGCAGCCTTTCGCTCCCCGCCACTGGCAAGCCACCTCACCAACACGCCGACTTCCGCCCATATGCCGCAGATACATTTTGGCACGGCTCCGCACTCCCGCAACAAGGTAGGATGGGGGGTTGGGGGCAAGGTTTGCATGCTGCTTTGCACAGGCGGCAGTGTCATTTGCCTGTCACCTGCATCAGAGTCTGCTTCAGGGGCAAGCAAGTGCCCTCGACGGCTTGCCCCGCTCAGCAGCCCGCGCACGCTGCCCCTGCTCCTTCGCTCACCGCCTGCTTCCCCATCCGTCCGTTGGCATGCAGCTCATGAGGAGCCCTGAGGTCGCCCCGGCTGTGTCCCTCGTGTTCAATGCCGGAGAGCTGGCCACCGCGGTGCTGCTGCCGATTGCGGCGCAGCCGCCTGGAGGCAAGTAGTTCCATGTGTTGAGACACGGTCGCTGCCGTGGTTGGACCGCACCGCAAACGTGGGGCAGAGCCGTCGGGCGCACGGCGCCTGAGCCATCGAAGCGAGCCCACCGCCGCCCCGACAGCGGGTTGCCGACCGCTAAGCTGCTGTGTGCGGAGCGGGCACGCTGCTCTGACACCTGCCATGGAACCTCCCTGTTCTTGCCTTGCGTGCAGGCCCGCGCACGCAGGCCGCCTCATTTTTGCTGTACATGTGGCTCTTATTGGGGTGGCTGCTGCCCACCCTGCTCCTGATGCACCCAGTGCGGCAGGCGGTGCCCGAGCTGCACCCGGCGGCAGGGCAGCAGCGCCGCAGCAGCGGCGGCTGCGGCAACAGCAGCAACAGCAGCCGGGCGAAGCGCTGGCTGGCTGCGGTAAGCGCAGGCCTGGCCCGGTTCGAGTGCTGGCTGCTTGTTGGCCTGCGTTCCCTGCTGCTTGCGCAGCCAGACGGCGCGGCGGTCCAGCAACGCGCGCGTGTGCCCCGCCACGACGACGTCAGCCCCATGGTGCTGCCGGTGCGCTGGCTCACGCTGCTGGTGCTCCTGTGGTGGCCCTGCCGCGTGCTCGCCCCGCTGTATGCCCGGGAGGGGACGCCGCTGTCGCCGCAAGGCGCCTGATAGGGGGGGGCAGGGGTGCTCTGCAAGGCGGCACCACGTCGTGCAGAGCTGCACGAGCCAAGCGAGGCTGCCAGGCCTGGCCGGCGGTGGTGGGCCCCCCCCCTGCTGCTGCCCCCCTTTTCCGCTCTGCTTTCGCTGCAAGGCGCTCGAGGCGAGTGAGCCTGCATGTGGTGCCACCTGTGTACCAACATATCACCTCACTCATCACCATGCATGCCTGCAACTCCGATCCGGGGTGCACAGCCACCCCCTCCATTCTCTTAACCATCAATCCACAAATTTTCGGTCTGCTGGGCCCACCCCCGCAACCGCCAATTGCCCCCCCCCCCCCCCCCCCCGCGTTCACTGCTGGCGACAGCGTCAACGAGCGAGCCAGTTTTCTCCGACCCGTACTTGCTGAGAGTGCGCTATGTCCTGCGATGTCCAACCGGTTTTAGGACCGAGCGCTGCACTATTTCCGTGTTCGCAGCCCCTCCTTGTTTGTGGCATTTGTGAGACCCCCCCACCACCACCACCCACCACCACCCACCACCCCACCCACCCACTCACCCAAAAAATGTCGCCAGTCGTCGATTGCCTAGCTGGTCTCTGCCAAGCTACTGACAAAGTTTAAAGAGAACAAAGAATACAATTGCACATCAAGCCGATAGAACGCCCATCGTCGGCCGCGGCGCTCGTCGGCCGCAGCGCCGCACCCAGCACGCGAGCCGCGCGGCTCCGCCCCCTCACGCCGCCACCACCGCCGGCTCCAACGGCGCAAACGTGCGCCTGGTGAAGCCGCGCTCCGCGTTCACATCAAACTCTGATTTCTCCAGCTTGCCCGCCCGGAAGTCTCGGAACATCTGCAGGAAGGAAACACGAGGGGGTGTATTCAGCTGCACGGGTTGTTTTGAGGGGTGTGCTGAGGAGGGCTGGAGGGGCGGGGAGGCAGGCCAGGGGCACTTGCGTGCGAGGCAGCCCAACTTGCCGCTGCTGCTGACAGATCAGAAGGCTCGTCAACGGCACATCCAGGCGCTGCCAGCCCCGCCGCCACACGTCCCGCACGCCCCCACCACGCCCCGGCTTGCCTGCACAGAGGTGGCCTGCACCTCGCCCGACAGCGGCAGGCGCACATCCTGGTAGGCCGCCAGCGCAGCGGGCTGGGGCCGTGGATGCCTGCAGCGGGAGGCCCACGCAGCAGGGGCAGGAACTGAGAGGATGTGGGCAGGCACCCGTCGGTCAAGCTATTCAATGGCACGTTGTCGATTGCGAGAGGGCAGGGTGCTCAGAGACCACTGTGCACTGTCGAGTGACGTGCACAGCAGCAGCGCGCGCAGCTGCACGCAGCGCTCACCCACGGCACGCCCCAGCTCTAGGGCATCTTCGATCGCCTGGCTGCAGCCCTGCAGGAAAAGGGGGAGCCGTCCTTCCCTCGTCGACCGGTGCAGGGTCGAGCGGCGAGAGGTGGGGGGCCAACTGGAAAGCCTGGCATCGCCACCTGCGAGCAGCCTGCTGACCCGCTGCAAGCCCATGGGCCCACGCCGCACAGGTGGCGGGCCCCGCGAGGTGTCGCGCCTTAATGCGCACGTGCCAAGTGCGCCGCCGCGAGCTGCTCAGCTCACCTGTCCCAGGAAGGGGGTGCCCAGGTGGGCGGCGTCACCGGTCAGGGCCACCCGGCCCCGCGCGTAGGTCTGCAGCGCGGGGAAGCGCGCAGGGGAGCGAGCTCCTGGGCATGTAGACCAACCATGAACGGCTGCAGACATATCTGGCCAGCTGCTCTCCCAGGCTTCAGACTCCCGGTGCAGCACGTCCTCCCCTCTGCCCAGTCCCATAGAACCTCTCTGGCTTCCCGAGGCCGTCAAACCCTGAGATAGTTGACTCATCGACTTGCCTGGCACTGCTCCGGCTCCCGACAGAACTGGCCGTGCTCCGTGACTGCCAGCGGGTCGGTGCCGGCCATGGCGCCTGCAGCAGGCAGGTGGGACAGGCAGGCGGGGCAGGCGCGCCCAGCAGCGTTGGCAGTGGCGGGGGGCATTGCCACACGATGCGCCGGCGGGCAGGCACACAGGCAGGGGTTGCCGCTCGGGGTGTGGCCCCCACCCAGTACTTCTCTGGGTGCATGCCACGACCTGCCGCGACCACCTCCTTCAATGGCGGCCCCGAGGACCCTTCCACCCACCGGAGAGAACCTCCGGGTAGCCCTCGAAGGCCGACAGCGCGCGCGACAGCCGCGCTCTCCCCTCTGCCTCGGCGTCCTGCCGTCGCCGCTGCGCAGACGACCCCGGGGTCCCGCCGCCCTGCTTGAGAACAGGGAGGGAGGAGGAAGGGGCAGGAGGGTGACGCACCCGGGGCAGGATTAGGGACAAGGAAAGCCGCACGTTGGGCTGCCGCCGTGAGGGGCGTTGCGCGAGTCGGGGGCATTGTGCGATTGTGGGATTCGGGGGCAAATCTATCCGGCCAAAGCGGGGCCAGTGCCAAAGGGCACCTCATGGTGACGAGCCCTCGCAGCCAACCTGCTGGGAAGGCTGCTGGTCCTGCAGGTCTTCAATGTACGCCTGGCGCCCGCCCCCAATCGCCTCCAGCTGCTCCGCCGGCCACGGGGCAAAGGCCTGCCTGCAGCAACGTTTGGTCGGGCGGGCAGCATGGTCAGTACTGTGTGCCTTGAGTTGAGTGACAGCAGCGCAGCCCGCGTGGTGCGTCAGTGGGGGAGGGGCTCCCAGCTAGCCCCCTGGCCCGCTGTGCCCCTCACCAGACCAGCTTGTCCCCGATGCAATGGGTGAGGCAGGAGGCGCCGGCCTTGGCGGTCCACCCCACGTACCCCGTGTCCACCGGCCACTCGCCCTCGGGATACGGCCGCACCGCGCGCCAGATGGCCATGCCTGCAGGGGAGGGGCGGGGGGGGGGGGGGGGTCTTTGGCTGTGTTGGGCATCATGCTGTTGAGTAGCAGCCAGGCAGTTGGTGATGTCAGGCGGCGCAGCGCGCAGGATAGACGGAAGCAGGCACATCGCAACCTGCTGACGCGCAGGATAGACGGAAGCAGGCAGGCACATCGTAACCTCCTGACACGCCCCATGGCATGCCCACGCAACAAACCGCCTCTGCAAAGCTCACCCATAAGCCGGTCAAGTGCCTGCCCACCCATGCCGCTCACACGCATTGCTCTCGCGCGTGCTCACCAAGGTATTGCGGCGGCCCGTCGCCCAGCAGCTGCTCCCGCACCGCGCTCTGCCCGCCGTCGCAGCCCAGCAGCAGCGAGGCGTGCACAGAGCGGAGGCCCTCTGCAGCGAATGGCACGGCACAGGTATGTCGCGGCGCAGCATGGCACAGCAGGGGGAGCAGCGACGCGTCGAGGGCCGTCCAGAGGCACGCTGCCGCACCAGAGATGGTACCATCAGAGCAAACCTCCTCCTTGAAAGTCCCTGTGCCCGCACCTGGCGTGTCAAATTCCGCCACAACGCCCTCCTCCGTTTCGGCGTAGCGAAGGAAGCGGTGGCTGGTGCGCAGCACTCCCTCGGGCAGCGCCGCCGCCATTTCTCCCTGCGGCGGGTAGGCAGCGTGCGTGGGGGAGAGGAGGAGGCGCGCGATGCGCAAACACGGGCCGTCGGCTGGGAGACGAGGGGTCGCCCCCGGTCCGTCGCACCGGGGCCTGTGTCCCTCCCTCGGGAGGAAACAAACAGGTGTATGAAGTGTGAACACAGCAGCAGAGAGGAGCCAGCCGGGCCGGCGCAAGCGCCAAGCCATCGCGCAGCCTCCCGCGGCCGCACAGCCTCCCACGTCCGGCTACGACCGCCCCACCCACCTGCAAAACATGCCATGGCAGCATGATGCGCTCGCCGCCGTCGGCCGCCGCCTTCTTGGCGCTTGGCCCTCCCTCGTCGCTAGACGCCACCTGCTCGCCAGCAGCGTTGAAGCTGCGCGTCTTCACGTGGGTGGTGTGGTGGCGCTGCAGCGCGGCCTTGACGGCGGGGGAGATGGCCTCGATGGCGCGCACGCCGTTGGGGGGCAGGAACACGATGGCACCGCGCGGGCGCAGCTCCGCGCGCTCGCACACGGCAACCCTCAGGTTCGGCCTGCCGGGGGGCGGGCAGGCGGGGCGCGACGGGAGTGTGGTTGAAAGAGCTGGTTAAGCTTCCAAGCCGCCGTCACAAGCAGTGTGTTGACGGCCAGGCAACTGCCGGACAGAAAAGCCTGCCACGCGTCAGCAGGGCTGCCACAGCCGGATGCCGCGCCTCTCACGGGCCCGGCTGCGCCGGGCGGCGCCGCTGCCGCTGGGCAGTATACAGGGGCTGGGGCGAGCATCGCTGCCTTCCCTGCGCGATGCTCCCCGCGATGTTCGCCAACCTCCCGACCCCTTGCCTGGCAGCGAGGACCGCGTGGGCGGCAGAAAGCCCCGCTGGGCCTCCGCCCACAATACACACATCGTGATGCACTGCTGCCTGCATGACAGCAACGAGAGGTTACACCATACGCTGCAAGACACGCAGATTGGTGAGGAGACAGCAGCACCTACGCATTGTGCGTGGCAGTGTGTGTGGCTGGGGCGGTGCCCACCGCCACCGCGCCGAGTGCGCTGGGAGCCACACACTGGCCACACCAAGTCACCTGCACACCGGCCCTGGACCGCTCTTCAGGCCGGCAAATCAGCAACACGCTGACCTTTCCTCAGAACAGGAAGCACGATGCGGGCAGAGCAAGCCGCGCCATTTTTGCCACGCCCCGGGCTCAACGACGCAGCTGCCCGTCTTCTGCGCCTACCGTGGCAGCTGCCTGCCGGCCACTGCCCCGAGTGCTGTCTACTGGCCCCGCTGACGACTCTTCACACTTGCCCTGTGATTGCGGGAGCAGTTCCAGCAAGCACGCCAGTATGCTTGGCCTGGCCCCACGATGGTGCCCCGCTGCGAGGCGCTCGAGCCTGCAAGATATTGTGGTACCACGTGTGTACAAGCACAAGCTCCGACAAAGCGGCAGCTCAGCTGCCAGCCCTACTAGATCCCAACTGTCTACCGGCACACCGCAGCTGCCCTCCTGCCTTGCAACACGTGCTGGTTGCGTGGGCAGCAGCGCCGCCCGATGCCCAGAGTGCTGTCCACTGGCCCGGCTAGCCAGCTCTGCAGCCGCGTCCGCAGCTGGCTCACAACCCCTGTGAACGAACGTCGGCGGGTTCCTTGCTGGCACAGCAGGCGACCAGGCTGCCGCTGTGACGCGCCCGCACCCCGTCTCATGAATTCATGAGGCTTCTAAGGCTCGCACTGCAGTGGGCAACCCTGCCGCGCTGCGTGAGAGCTTTTACCGTTGCCGCCCAGGTTCATTTGAAGCCACAAAGGATGGATTAGCGTCAGAAATCAAGCATGATGATGGGGCTGGATTCGCGTCAGCAAATCAAGCAGCGTGATGATGGGGATGGAGGGGCATGCGAAATGGAAGGCGGTGTTGAGGGTGTGGCAGGGCGTGGGCCGCGCACGCAACCCATGGGGCGAGGGTCAGCTGGGTGAGGAATGGCGGGGTGGGGAGGCTTGGGGGCGGGCAAAGAGCGATGAGGCACACCGGGGTGAGGAACGGCACCCGACCTGCAGGTCGCGTGCGCAGTCGGTTGCCCAGCCTCGCGCCGCAGTTGATCAGGCAGTCAGATAGCCGAGGAGTCTGGTAGTCCGGTAGTTCGGTAGTAACTTAGAAGTATGGGGAGCCGACGGCCGCGCACACGCGCTTGGACGCCTCGGCATGGTCCTTCAGGAGCGCCTGCAAAGGGGGGTGGGCAGGCGGGCAGCCAGGGCAGTTGGCAGCTTCAGCCTGCACGCGGGTGACCGGGGACGGAGCGCACGCGGGCTTCAGTCCTGCGATCACAAGGGTTGGGAGCTGGGCTGCCAGGTGGCGCACCAGGCGGCAGGCACTTGCCTGGGCAGCTGCCCCCCCCCCCCCCCCCAGCACCTCCAGGTCGCATGTGGTGAGCTTGCCGTCCTTGACAACCACGCTGCCGTTAACCACGCTCATGTCCACGTGTCCGGGGGTGCACAGAATGAGGGCAGCCACCGGGTCGGCCAGGCTGCCGGCAAAGCCCACATTGCCGTCGGTCTGCGGGGGAGGGGGGGGGGGGGTACCAGCCGGTGGCTGGCGGTGTCTAAAAGGGAGCGGGCAGACCGCAGCAAGACGAGCGCCGGCAAACCCCGCTGACGCCTGGGACTGCACGCTGGACCCGCCAAAGTTGGCAGCAAGCCGGCGGCGAAGCCTGAACAGTATGCTTGTTTTCACCAAGGTGCCCACCGGGCATCAGACTGTCTTATATTAAGATACTATATCAGAAGCTATCCAGTGATGGGACTGCGGGGTGGGGCGAGGCACACAAGCCAGCACGCCTGTGGCGTGCCCCACCATGGTCCTCGGGACAACACGCCCTGCGACAAAACAAACACAGTGCATTAAAGCTGGGCGCCCTGCGCCCACCCTCCACCCACGTTCCATGCCGCAAAGTCGGCCGCAAAGCCGGGCGCCAGCTGCCCAATGTCGTCGCGCCCAAGGTTGCGCGCGCCGCCTTGGATCGCAATCTCAAGCGCCTCTCGGATGCGCATCCCCTTGACGTCGCCTGCGGGGGGGGGGGGGGGGGGGGGGGGGCCCGACGGTGGAAGATGGGGCAGCATGACAGCAGGCCGTCCACGCCCAGGGCAATGTGGTAACGCTGGGGCTCATGCAGTGGACGTGAGAGAGCGAGTCGTAAGAGAGGAGGCCAGGTTGGCCAGTGGGCTTGGGGCAGTGGGAAGCCCTTGATGCAGGCTCTGGCAGGCAGGCTGCCAGACGGCTGGGCAGGAGGACAACTTGGCTGGCTGGCTGGGAGGGGGTGGGCAGGCAGGCAGGGGAGGCAGGGGAGGCTGGCAGGGGAGGCTGGCAGGCACGAGGGCTGTTCCCAGTCGTGACGAACGGGGCCCGGTCAGCAGTCCCCACGCACGCAGCAGTCCGCGCTGGAGCAGCATCGCCAGCCGCGCCTGCTCCAGCATGTTGCCGCTGTCGTTGGAGGCGTTGCCATCCACGCCCAGCCCCACATTCACGCCCGCGTCACGCAGCGCGCGCACCGGCGCGATGCCTGCGGGGGGAGCGCAGTCAAGTGGGCGAGTGGGGGCGAAGGGGGCCGAGCGGTGGAGTTCGTCAGCAAAGCGAAGGCCCACCACAATGTGATCAATGATGATGTGAGTGGAACCCACCCGAGGCCAGGCGGGCATTTGAGGAGGGGCAGTGCGCGATGCCCAGCCCGCAGGCGGCAAACTGGTGCCGCTCCTCCTCGTCCAGCATGACGCAGTGCGCAAACCAGCAGTCGTCCTTGTCCCATTGCACTTGCCTGCAGGCGGGGGGCCAGGGGCGGGGAGGGCGGAAAGCAATGGGGTCGTGCGGTGGGCAAACACACCTCGGGGCGGGGCGCGGCAGCATGTGGGGCATGTGGCCGGCAGGCGGGCGCAGGAGCGGGCGGGCGGGCGGGCGACGGTGGGCGCACGTGAGGTATTTGCCGGGGCGGCAGCCGTACGTCTTCTCGCTGTACTCAATGTCCTGCAGGCATTGAGTACGCATGAAGGGAGAAACAGAGTTGGGAAGTGGACGCCCTGCTGTCCAGGTCGATCCAGGTTAGAGGCGTCAATGTGACGGGCCGCTTGGCAGCATGCTGCCGGAATGCAGCAAACGTGGCGGCGGGCTGGGCTGGGCGTGGCAAACCCGCTCTTCCTGGCTGTCCCTGCCTGCCATGCATGCTGCTGCTGCTGCTGCTGCTGCTTCTGCTGCCGCTCTGCTGCGTCAAAAGCGACCGCTCAAGCACCCCCCTGCGCATCAGGTAGCCCCCCGCACGCAGGCCCCCTGCCCCGCAACCACAGCCCCTTGAGCAGCTCCGCCCCACCTGCACGTTCTCAGCGAGGTGGGTGTGCAGCCGCACGTGCTCGTACTGCCGCGCCAGTTGGGCAGCTGTGTGGTGGGGGGCCGGCAGGTCAGCGGAGGTGGATGAGGCGTGTAGCATGTGGACAACGCCAGGGCGACGGCAGCGGCGGAGAGCAACAAGCGGGGGTGGGGGATGGCCGCGGCCGCGCGCGTGCGGGCGGGCGGTTGGGGCTAGTGCTCTCTGCCCACATTGCTGGAGGCGAATATCTAAGAAGAAAAGCAACTGGAACCCACCGCCGATCATGCAGTCGTTGGTGACGGAGAAGGGGGAGCAGGGAGCGATGCCCATCCTCAGCATGGAGTACCTGCCGGGCGGGATGGGGGCCAACATCGTTCGCACTCGTCGGAGACGGTGGCGCCTCGACATGCGCTGCGGCTGCCCTGCACTGCCAGAGTCGCCCGCACCCCCTATCTGCTCCCCCCGCCCCTCTTGACTGCCTCGCTCCGGAGAGTGTGAGGGGAACTCCCTCCCTTCCTGCCCTGCTCCACTCTTGGCGGAGCTGCCCACCCACCCGCCCAGCCACACCACCCACGGCTTTGACCTACTCTTTCTGGCAATGCGGTCGAGCAAGCCAGCAAGCCTCACTTGGTGGGGTCGTGGTACTGCTCGATCAGGCGCTTGGCGTCCTCCAGCGCAGCGCCCGTCTCCTCCACGCAGTTGTCGGGGGGCAGGCCGCCTGCAGCAGGGGGCGTGGGAGCGAGGCACACGCGGCAAGGTTGCGACAGCAGGCAGGCGGGCGGGCAGTGCCAGGCACATGGGCGCGCGAGTGCGGCACACCGCTGCGGTGGCCTGATGCGCCAGCCAGGCCGTCGAGGCCCCTGCAGCAGGCACCCACGTGGGTGTGTGTGTTGGTGTTGTGTGGGTGGCCGGGGTGCCTGTGTGTGTGGGCTGAAAGTCCTACCGCCAGCCTTGCCCCCCCACCCCCCCACACACTCCCACTGCCCCCCACACCCACCCACCCCACCCACCGCCCCGGCGGCATATGCAGCCCTGCGCTAGCTGCACCCACTCACCCTTGCTGCGGCCCAGCGTCATGATGCCGCGCGTGGGGTGGAAGCGCATGCCGATGTCACGCGCGGCGCGGATCGTGTCGTCCAGGGTGACATCATTCGGAAAGACGTAGTGATGGTCTGCAGGGGATGGGCGGTTGGTTGGCAGTCGCATTGAAGTCGGTTGGGATGCACCCACCTCCCTCCCTCCCTCCCTCCCTCCCTCCCTCCCTCCCTCCCTCCCTCGCCTCTTCCTCGCGGCCCCCCCCCCCCCCCCCCCACCCCCTCTCTCTGCCTACCTGAGGAGCAGGTGCAGCCGGAGAGCAGCAGCTCCGCCATGGACAGCTTGGCGGCCACGTAAGCGTCCTGCCCCGTCATCGTGGCCCACGCGGGGTACAGCGACACCAGCCAGTTGAACAGCGGCGAGTCCTGCGGCAGCGGGCGGCACAGAAGCGCCCGGGGGGGGGGGCGGGGGGAGCCGTGCGGCTCAGGCGTGCCGTGCGGCTCAGGCGTGCCGTGCGGCTCAGACGTGTACGGGGGTGGCTGCTTCCAGTCCTGGGTGGTTCCGCAGAGGACGGGGGCAATGATGAGTTCCACCAGCAAAGTTCAAGGCAGCTGTAGAGGGGGCGACCCCGGGATTCGGAGCAGGACGCAGGGAAGGGCAGCAGCTGGGTGCAGGGAAGGGCACCAGGCAGGCCCGGGTAGGGCGGCAGGCGGGCAGGCTGGGGCAGGGGCAGGGGCGGAGCGGGTCCGGTGGAGGCCCTGCCGGCAGCTGCCCGGAGCAGGCCAAGCCGAGGCACGCACCTGCGCCACGCAGCGCGTCAGGCTCTGGTACCTGCAGCCGGGGTGCGCGAGGCACCAGCAGCAGGGGCTCTTAGGCATGGGACCACCTTGGTGCAGCGCCCGTGCAGCAGGCGGCCAGCCTGGCGGCGCCCTTGGACTCACATGTGGTGGTGGGTGTTCACCATGCCGGGGATGACCACGCGGCCGCTGCAGTCCACGACCTGCGCGAGTGCAGGTGAGAGAAGCCGTTTCGGCGGGGCGGTGGCGGCGGCGGCGGCGGCGGCAGATACAGTTGCGCTTCACGGCTCCCGCAAGCACCTCCAGCAGCGGTTGGGGGAAGGCAGCTTCCCTCCCAGTGGGCGTCGCACGGTGTCGGCGGTCTGCAACTCGGTCGGCAGGTCGGTGGTGGGCCCAACCCAGGCGATGACGTTGTCCCGCACGTAGATTGCGGCATTCTCCACGTCCCCAAGCTCCGAGAAGGTTGCCGCGACAGCAAAGTGCTTGTAGAGCGCTGTCTGGGTTGGAACGGCGCGGGGCTCTCCTCCACGGCTCGCCATGGTGCCGGCTGCCGGCTAGGGTTAGCTGGCAGGGGCACAGGCGAGCAGCGGGTGGCTGTCGGCGCCCCCCGGCTGAGGTGGGCCCAAACAGTGACAGTTTTGTACGCCCCAGATGCTGGGCTGGGCTGGGGCAACGAGACGCTTGCACCGGCGAACAGCATCTTACAAGAGAGTGCAACGTTGCTAGCAGCAGCAGCAGCAGCAGTCTTTCCGCCGCGCGAGGCGGCCAACATGGTGCAGATACTAACGCCAGCCTCGATATGTCAGCAGCTGGTGCGTCTCACATAGCAGGGGAAGGCGGGCAGCGCGGGGTATCTGTGCTGCTGGAGGCTGTCGCCGCTGCCTGCCGCCGCTGCCGCTACCTGCCGCCGCCGCTGCCGCTGCCGCTGCCACGCGCCGCTGCCACGCTGCTACGCGGGACCAGCCGCTGCCCGTGCCACCGTGTGCAGGCCAACCTGTCCTTCCTGCTCTCGGCCTTCTTCGGAGAGTGAGTGGCGCCGCTCCCAGGGTGGGGGTGGTGGGGCCAGCGGGGTGGATGCCGGGGCGTTCCGGTACCAGAGTAGCATACAGGGATGGTCCTGTATGGACACGTGCCATGCACACTCCCGCTGCCGGGGCCGCTACCGCCGGCGCCGCAGTCCTAGTCTAGTCTAGCAAAGTTAAGTAACTTTGCGCAGAGTACTCTGCGTCATCCGGAGCGGGATCCTCCAGGCTCGAAAGGCTGGGCCACGCACGCGCAGGCCCGTCCCCCCGCCCCCCGCCGCAGCACCCGCCAGGCAAGCGGGCTCTTCATCGACGGCTATTGTTCTTGGTTCCTCCACCCTGACCCGCAGCATCCTCCTCATCCGCATCTGCCTGATCATGGCATACTTGTGGCTCATGGTCAACGCGTGCGTGGGCTTCCCCTCGTGGCCCCACATCAACGACGGCCCCGCCGGCGAGCCCGGCTACATCTCGCTGGACGGCATCATCTTTGCGTCCTCCTTTTTTGTTGCAAACCCACCCGTTTCAGAGGCTGTCGTGTGAGGTGGTTGGAGGGGCGGCCGCATCTCGTCGGACGGCATTGCCAGTACGTCTGGTCGTTCAACCAGCTGTGGTGCCATGCTGCACCTACTGGACCCGCTCTCCAGCCTGTGCCGTAGTGTGGGCAGCTGCTGCCACAGCTGCACACGTGCGCGTGCCGCGGTTGGGCCGGCAACGCCACCATCGCTGCCGCCGCCTGCCTGCAGCTGCAGGGGTAGGGGTGGCCACCCCGTCGATCCCGTGGCTGCTGCGCGGCTAGCATGCTGCCCGCTGATCTGCGGGCGCGGCGGTCAACCTGCGCTTCCGTGCTGCTGGCACTACCGCAGCTGCCACGTACTCGCGTTTCCCTTGACAGTTGGAAGGGCCCCGCTTGCCACCCTTCTGCCGCGCAGGGGCGGCGATCAACCTGTTCTTCCACTCTGCAGCTCTCCTGCAGCTGCTGTGGGACGAGCGGCACATCAAGTTTGACGACGAGCTGCAGTCCCAGGCTTGGCGGTTCTTTTACCGTCGCGCCGGCTTCGGACGGCTCGAGTTCAAGGAGGTTGGGTGGTTGGTTGACACACCTCGGATTGGGTTGCACGAATCGTGTGGTTGTGGTCAACCACTGAACTGTCGCAGGCCATGCGCCGGGGGGGCGTGTACAAGCGCACGACGGCGGCTGCTGCGGGCAGTCAACGGCACTGTGGGTAGCTCCCACCTGCTTTACTTGCGGCGCCTGGTAAGGGGGCCTGACAGCACGGCGTGGCTTCTGCCCTCCCTCCGCTCGCACCCGCTCCACCCCACCACTGCACGAACACCTTGCCGCCTGCCACGATCCACCGCTGCACCTCACAACATGTCTGCCAAGCCCCCCCGCTACATGCGACCACTTGGCCCGCCTCACCACTCGCCACCGCCATGCTCCGCCGCCGTAGTCCTGGAAGCGCGCGCGCGTCGCGCGCTTTGCTGCGGGCCAGCAGATCCTGAGCCCCGCCGACTCGGTGCACCAGCTCATGCTGCTGGTCGAGGGCGTGGCCACCTTCACCGTGGCAGACGGCACGGGCCAGCCACAGAGCGAAGAAACCCGCTGCTCTCTGGCCAGACCTTTGACATCGGGCTGCTCAACGTGCTCGGCGGTGAGTTGCAGGTCCTGTCTGTCGGGCTGCCAGAAATGCTCTCCAGTGCATGCAATCAGATTCGCTGCATGTTCCTGAAGTTGATGGGCAGGCACGCGGCTCCCGCCCAACATCTGGGCACGCCCCGCCTCACCCCACCCCACTGCAAGATAGACGTGGGCCCCGCACCTAGAGATCTCTAGAGCGTTTGCACCGCCGCGCCCGGTTTCAAAAGTTCAACAACTCACCCCCCACCCCCCTCCCCCTTACTGCTCTCCAGTCTTCATTGCGTTTGAGAAGAGCCCACACAACCACACCACGGTGACCGCGCACACCGACTGCCTGGTGGTGTTCTGGGGGCTGGAAGACCTCAACACCCTGGCGACCCGTGCCTCCCCCGCCCTCTCCGCCTACTGGCGCAACTTCGCGCTCTGCCAGGTGCGGCGAGCCGCGGCAGTGCGGTGTGTGGCGGTACCGGTGAATCCGAGCGTTGTTTGTTTGCGCTCTGCCAAGATGGGGACGGAGCCCACAGGGTGCAGGCTTGGGTCCCACCTGGGCCTGCATGGGATGACGAAAGCCAGGGGGGCAGGGTGACTGGGAGGCCAAGAGGCACCCTCCCAAGCGGGAGCCGCCCTCCGCGCGCGGTGCCGCCTCACGCTGCCCTGTGCCTCCCAACGTGTTGTCTGCAGCTGGGACTGGAGTGGAACATGCGGCAGAACCCGCTCCAGCCCCTCGTGAATGCACGCGGCAAGCCAGAGCCCGCGGGCATGCTCGACGGTGCGTGGCGTCGCGCGCCAGAGGCGCCCTCCACAACTGGCGCAGCCTGCCAGCCGCCCACCCTCACCCCCGCCTGCCCGCGTGCTGCGCCAGCACGCGTCTGGCCTGACCCGTGGCCACATGGAATCCCGTCGTCCTCAGCCCCATCCCTCCCACGTTTTCAAGCTGTGCTGTCCGGACTGTTACCTTTTTGTTGGATCCACACTGTTACCTTTTTGCTCTGCCGCAGGCTCCGCTCGCTCCTCCGACTTCACAGACCCGCAGGAGCAGCACGAGGACCCACGGCCCACGCTGGCTGCCGTCCACCCTGGCACCCTTCCTGCCCCCCGGGATGCGGCACAACACGATGCCGCACTCCGGCGCGATGGCACGGTGCGCATGGGGCCACCGCAGCGGCCTGCCTGCCCCGCAGGCATCGTGCTGGCTTGGCGGCGCCGGCTCTCCCCTGCCAGGGGACCTGGCATGCTGCTGCCTGCTGGCCTGCCGCCTGCTGCCACCGCTGGGCTCAGCCCTGGTTCCGCCGCCGCACGAAGCCCCAGGCGCCTGCCCAGTCCACTACAGCCCTGCCTCGCCCCTTCCACAGCCCGCCCCGCTTTGTGTCTGGCCCCAATCTTCCCCTTCCCCCTCAAACTTGCCCGCCGCTGTTCACGCCTGCCCACCTGCTCGCCCCCCCGCAGGAACCGGCTGATGGCGCTGGCACGCGCCATGCCCAGCGACGAGCGCTCTGTCGAGCGGGTGCTGGCGCACGAGCCGCTGGCCTCCCGCCACTCTAACCGCATTCTACTGGCTGTCCTCAGCGCCAAGCACGAATTGGAGCTGGAGAGCAAGCAGGGGGAGGGAGAGGCGCACAAGGCGGCCGCCTGGGCAGTCTGAGCCGGGGCCGGGGACACGCCGCCGCTGCCTGCCTTTCCTGACCTACTCCACCGGTTGACCGACCCACCCTCCCACTCTGCTGCTGAGTTCACCTGCTCCTTGGACCGGCTGCTCTCTGCGCCCCCTTGCTGTACGCCCCCAGCCGCCAGAACTCACCCTCTTCCTTCATGCACGCACACGGCCCCCAGGATGGAACCCACCCTGCGCGCGCTCCCACCCTCCCCGAACGCTCGCCCTCTTGCAGCACTCGCGTGAGCGAGAGGCCTGCCGCTCGCCGGGCAGAGCCCGCTGCCGCACACCGGGTGACGCTTCAAATGCCGATGTGCGCCTCTGCTTGAGAGTCCTCGGGTTCTCAGCTGTAGATGTAAACCATGGTGATACGTCGTTGTGGCACAGCGGGGGGGCGTGGGGAGTCATTGGACAGGGTGGCGGCAACGCTGGCACCAGGAGGCAAAGTTCGACCACGCGGCAGCTCAGCTGTCTGCCTGCGGCTCCCGCCGGCCTGCCGGCCGGCGTACGCGCCGGCGCGGCCGCCCTGCCCTGCACTACAGGCAGCTGGTTGCATGGGCAGCTGGGCCTCACAGGTCCCGCACCGCCCACTCGCACTGGCTGCGCCAGAATTCGCCGGGGGCCAGCGCCACAGGGCTGCTGAACTGAGCGTTCTCCACACACACAAAGTGCCTGCAGAGAGTGCCGGAGGGGCGGGAGGAGGGAGAGTGAGTGGGCCGCAGGGGAAGCCGGCGCCTGCAGCTGCGCCATACTGCCCCATGGCGTGCCGTCGACCTCTCGCTCCCCCAGCGCTTGCTTGTAAAAGTCGGGCATGGCGGTCCAGGGGCTCCACACCACCACGTCGTTCAGGTGGTTGCTGGTGATTGCCACAGCGGCGCCTGCGAGTGGTCGTGGTCACAGGGGCAGCGCGCTGGTGCAGCAGCAACGACGCCTACTTCGTTGGGAACGGCTCATTCTCAAGCAAACTGCTCTGCGTCTGGCGTTGCCTTCTTTAACGGCCGACCAAGCAACTCCACGAGACGGCCCACCCAGCACATCCCACCTGTGCCCACATCCAGCTCCACATGATCACGGGCCTTGAGGTAGACGCTGCAGGCAGGCGGCGGGGCGGCGCGGCCGTTGCGACGGTGACATGCGCTGGGGGGACAGCCGGCACGTGCAGGTCACCTGATCTTGGGGCGCACGCGGGATCGCTGTCGCCCGCACACCTTCTACGCCCACTGGCAGTGTCTGCCCGGCGGCCCTGCTGAGCCCCGCCCCTACCTGTCGGTGGGCCCGCTGAAAGTCACTTCTTCGCGCTCCTCTGTCTTGCGTGCCGGGTTGGCAGGGTCGACTGTCTGCACGTGGGCGAACAACGAAGCTTGAGGCAGGTTGGAGGCGATGGTGCGGGCGGGGGGGGACGGCGGCGGAGCGTCCAAGCGGAGAACGGGCGACGGCAGCTCCCCTGCCGGGTGATGCAGCCCACCCCGGCCCTTGCCCGTCCAATGCCCCTTGCCCGCCCACCTTGTCGAGATATTCGAGCCCCTTCAGGCCGCGCACTGCCGCGTCCTCAACATCCGCCACTTCGATGTACCTGTGGCATGCATGGCGGGGGCGGACATGCGGAGCTGCAGCAGGGGCTGCGGGGCTGCGGCGGGCGCCGATGCCAAGCCAGCAGCCACACACGACGACGTGCCACCACGCCACGGCAACGCCCAGTGCTCACGTGTGCAGCGCCATGGTGAACTCAAAGGGCTTGTCGTCGGTGTTCAGAACCCGCATGTCAACACGCAGCAGCTCGCCTGCAGTGAGGCGGCGTGACGAGGAGCACCGCACACGCATCAGCTCGCCCAGCGCCAAGGGGGAAGCAAAGCAGGGCGGGGACAGGGATCCACGAGGGGAGGCGGTGCACGACAGGCTTTGCAAGCTGCAAACGATGCCCTGGCCGCCCCAGGGCCACGCAGCCGCAGGCGAGAGATCTGCGCACGCGCGCACCGTGCAGCGCCACGCTGTATGCGACCTTGAACTTGTGGGGCCACATGGCTCGGCTGTACTCGCTGTCTTCAAGCAGCAGCGTGACCTGCGAGAGAGGTGTGCAGAGCCGCGGGTTAATCGGCAAGGAGGGCAGGCGATCGTGTGCATCATGTGTGCTGGGCAGGTGGCCATGCACAATCGTGTGCATGCATGCCAAGCACCTGCACTTCACAGGGAGCCTGCGCCAAAGCACGCAGCACGCCTGAGGCACTCCAGGGAGAGTGTAAGCCCAAGCCGTGAGGCACGCCCGAGGTAGCACCCACCTCAGGGTCCCGATCGTCCGGCTGCGGGTCGGCGCTGGTGGTGGCAATGCTCCCTGCAGCGGCGCGGGTCGGCGTGGCGGTGCTTCTGCCGGGAAGGCCGAGCCGGGGAGTTCTGCATACATTCATGCGTGCATGCAAAGGCCAGCAGTTTGCCCCCAACCGCCGCCACCTTGCCCTGGCTGGCGTCAAATACTGGACCCAACACCAACTCCCCCGGCAGCTCACAGTCCACGTTGCGCGCGAAGCCGTGCTGCTGCATGGCGCCAGGGCCGAACTGGGGGAAGCAGTGAGGGATGCCGCCTGCGGCGGAAGGGCGCAGCGGGGAAACCGGCGTCAGGTGCCGCCTGCGTGGCAAGCAGAGCTGTGCCGCTGCTGCGGCGACGGCTTCACCGACTGCCGCCGTCGCTGCCGCTGTTGCCCCTGCACACGCCGCTCTGCTGGCCGCTCTGCTGGCATCGATGCACTCAAATGCAACCTCTGTGGGGCACTCACCGCTGATGGGCTTGGACTTGGGGTTGTCAGACTGCAGGATTTGAAGGGCGTCTGGCCGCAGGTACAGAACCTCGTCGCCGCTTGCCTGCGCCAATGCAGCGGGAGGGACACGCGCTCCGGGTCTCAGGGAGGAAGGAGCAGCTGGTCGGTCCACCCTGCCTGCTGGCGCTCAGTCGTGGGGAGAACCCGTTACGACAGGCTGAGCTGTTGTGGGCCGACGCGCAGGCCTGCCACTGTCAGAGCCCTCCCATTTCCCCGCGAATGCCAGACAGCTTGCCTGCTTCCAGGAGGTAATGCAGCCGCCAAACAGCGAAACCTCTGCGGGGCAAGCCACGGCGGGGTCAAGGCAGGGCGGGCTTTGGGGGGGCGTGCTGCACAGCCTGCATGTGCCGGAGGAGAGCAGCGGCCGGGCAGCCTCATGCACAAGTCACCCAGTGCTGGGGCGGTTGGACCGCCGCACCTGTACTAGAGCCGCACGCGTGTGTGAGCCGCACGGTAGGCAGGCCACCCAGGCCAGCCACCACCTCCACGCAGCCGTCGATTCCAAATTCCTTGTCCAGTTCCTGAATCTCTGCTGCCGTGGACGCGGCAGCAGCCTGCACACGCATGCGCCGTGCGCTGGCGGCGGTGCCGCGCTGCTGCCGCTGCACGGCTGGCCGCGCCCAGGCTGCAGGTCGGGCGGGGTGCCGTGGCACGGCAGCGGCGGCAGAGTGGCAGGGCGCCCTGCAGAGGGAGGTATGGGCGACAGGCATCGGTGGGCCGCGGCGGTGGTGGCGGCGGCGAGCAAACAGGGTGTGTGTTAATGCCTGGCGGCACGGCGGAACCCCCTGGCGCATTGGCTGGCGGGTCTTCGGCACGAGTGCAGGCCAGGCCAGCGTGCCTGGAGCGCACGGAAGAGAGTGGAGCGGCAGCGCAGAGTGTCGCGGCCATGCTTGCAAGCGCTTGTAGCTGCAGAGACAAGGTTAGAGAGTGCACAGCTCGAAGCTACTTGCCGATGCAGCGATGGCGGCTTTCCCACGGAGAATGGCACCTGCGGAAGAAACCCCAAGGCAGCCTCCGCCGCGCCAGAGCCTCTATCACGCTGATCACGCGCTGACTAAGCCAGTGTAATTGCAGGGCTCGCACTTAAGTGCCATCAGGTCGCCTGCGGCGTGCCCGGCAATGGGCCCTTGATCGGGCAGAGCACCAGAGCTCCCTTCAGGCTTCAGAAACCCTCACTGCTGTTTCAGCCATCATGCTGGACGAGTGGGAGCTGGGCGGCGGCCACCCGTCGCTCGACCTGGGGGCGGGTGCTGGCGTCGGCGGGCGCGGCTCGCCTGGCGGCGACCTCTTTGCCCTCGATCACCGGGCCGGCGCGCTTAGCCGCGGCCTGGGCGTCACCGTGGCCTTCACAGTCGTCAACGACACCCTCTTCGTGGCCACCTCCCGCAACTTCTTGCTGCGTCATGATCTGTCGGACGACGGCGGCGGCGGTGAGTGGGCCTGCAGGCAGGAAGGACGGTACTTTGGCAGCTGCTTGTCAAGCAGCCTGTGCCTCCTGCCTTGCACAACCAGCCCTCAACCGCCCCTGCTTGCCACCCCCGCACACCCAGCGTCCCCAGTTGTGGAGTTGGAGGCCACCAAGAGCAGCGACGCGCGCGTGCGCCGCTTGTTCGTCGATCCCTTGGGGCGGCACGCGCTGCTGGCGCTGCAGACGCCCGCAGGCAAGGGACGGGGCGCGTAGGAAAGCACGCTTGCTGGTTTGCACGCGTTGCAATAGGGGGGCGGCGGGGCGGCTGGCTGGGTGTCCAGAAGTTCTGTGCGCGACCAGAATTGCTGTGGGCTCGCTGCCTGCGCCTCGCATTGGTGCGACCGACGGCGTCGACAGCTCCCTGCTCAAGATGCTTGTGCCTCCAGGCCTGGAGACGCACTATGTGGATGGTGGGCTGAAGCGTGCGCGCCCCCTGCCCAAGCTGCGTGGCCTGTCCATCACAAGCGTGGCGTGGAGCCCTGCCTTGCGTGCCGGCGGCTTCAGGTGGGGGCTGGGGGGCAGGCAGGCGGGCCTGCAAAGAGGGGTCCATCGTCATTTGCTCGTGCGGCTGGGAGCCTGCATTTGCAAGCTGCCGTGTGCCAGCTATGTATGTGGCGGTGTATTGGGGCGCTCCTCTCCTGCGGCCCGCTCCACCCGCCTGCCTGTCACCCCACTCACGTCAACCCGCCCACCCTCCACCCACCGCCACCCGCTCCTTTGCCGCAGCGAGGCGCTGCTGGGCACCGACAGCGGCGCGCTGTACGAGCTGGCACTGGAGCCAGAGGGCAAAAAGGAGACACTGCGCCTCCTGTATGAGCTGCGTGGCGAAACGGGTGGGTTTGGATCACGCGAGTTGAACTACCAGACCGCTCAGTTGACCAGACCGCTCAGTTGACCACACCGCTTGGTGGGAGCGCGAGACGTCCTTCTTGCTGGTTGTAATCCAACCGCAGCTGTAATCCAGCGCTGATCGCAACCAGCAGCATCTGCCCCCCAACCCTCCCGCTGCCAGGCCCTGTGGCGGGTCTTGCCCAGGTGGAGCTGTCAACGCAGCGGCGGCTGGTGCTGGCGCTGTGCGGCACGCGGCTCTACGCGTTTGCAGGTATGGCTGCATGAGGCTGCATGGCTGGTTCTTTTAATCAGTGGCGAGCCCACCCTTCCTTTCCTTTATAAGTGCTCTACATCTGTCTAACTACAGGAAGCCTGTCGACACAGATGACACAGCGAGAAGACACCAGTGGGGTCACACGCTAGTGGGTCTGTGCTCCTGCCTGCAGCTTCTGCAAGTCCACTCTCTGAAGGGTGTCTTCTCGCTGGCCTGCCTCATGTGCCGCCGCAGGGGGACCTTCGCTGGAGGCTGTGTTCGCTCCGGGTGGCGGCGCTGGCGAGGGAGGAGGCGGGCAGGGCGCCGCCGCGGCCGAGCCCCGCTGCATTGACCTCCCCACACAGAGCGGCGCTGCCCAGCTGCAGCTGCTGTACCCCCCGCGCCAGCCCGACGCGTCGTTGCTCGGCGACACGGCCGCTCCGCCTTTCCGCATGCCTTCTCCGGAGGTGTTTGCTGTGCTGTCCCCCTCGGGCATCTACTACGGCCAGCTAGACCTGGACCCGTCTATACCCGACCCGTCGGACCACCTGGTGAAGCACCAGCTGCTGCCAGCCGCGGTGCTGCACCTGCCGCCCGGCGGCGGCAACGGCGGAGCAGCGGCGGCGGCGGCAGCGGCGGCGGCGGCGGATACGCCTGGCGAGCGGCCGCTGTCTCTGGTGCGTGGCTGTGGTCTCGGGAGGACCCTCTATTGCTTTGCGCTGGCTTGCTGCTGCAGGTGGCGTCATCTTGCTGGCCTGCATCCAACAGGCATCCCCTCCTCTCATCCGTCATTCCCACCCGGCCGCCCGCAGGCCATGACGCAGCACCACTTTGTGCTGCTGTACCCTAGCAAGCTGCAGTGGGTGAACCGCGTCAGCAAAGCAGCGGTGCAGGAGCTGCCGCTGCAGCGCTTTGCCACGCCCGTGCGCGGCGCCGCCACCATGCCGCTGGGGCTCTGCCGCGACCAGCTGGCGGGGCGCATCTATGTGCTGGCAGGTGGGCGCTGACGTGGCATACGCCAGCGAGACGTGGCAGGGCGGGAAGGCAGGGGAGCAGCCAGGACGCCTCTGGGGGGTGCTCCAGGACCAGCTGCATAGGTGCTGCCACACGGGCCACTGTAGGGCGTGAAGCAGGCCAGCAGCCAGCTGCACGGCAGTTGGCCTCCAGCACACACAACGTGCGTCTCCACCTGCCTGCCCCACCCGGCACCGCCTCTCGCCCTCCCGTGCCCGCACGAATGGCTGGCAGGCGACGATGCATTGGAAGTGGATGCGTCTGGAGAAGACCGAGACATGTGGCGCATCCTGCTTGACAAGGGAGAGTACCGCCAGGCGCTCACGCACTGCCGCGGGTAAGTGCCGCCCTGCGCTGCCCTGCCCATCCCGCTGGCCCGCACGCAGCTTGCAGCAGAACCCCTGGTCGATGCCCCAGGGGCGACGTGCAGCCTCCTCCACAACACAGACCTGTGCTGCGCCTCATCGCTGCCTCTGCTTGCGCCGGCCTGCGTGCAGTGCGGCACAGCGCAACACGGTCTACCTGGCTGAGGCGGCAGCGCTGTTTGAGGAGGGGCAGTACGTGCAGTCGGCGGCGCTGTACGGCAAGGTAGGCGCTGCCTGTGGGAGCAGGACGTGCGTGGCACGTCACCATGCGTGCAGCGGCAGCAGCAGCGGCGGCAGCAGCACGCGCGTCTGCTAGTCTGCTGTGCCAAGGCAACAGTACAGACTGCCTTGCTGCCGTGTTGCAGGCCACCAGGGGGCAGAAGCACAGAACCCTTAACCCCTCCTGCACGCGCTGTCCTCATTCCCCCTGGTGCAGGTCACATCCAGTGTGCCATCCTTCGAAGATGTGGCGCTTCGGTTCATGGAGACCGGGGACCCGGATGCGGTGGCTGCCTTCCTGCAGTCGCGCCTGGACACACTTGGAAGGGACGACAAGGCGCAGGTGCGTAATAGCATCTGTTGCATGTTGTAGCGCAGCCTGTGCCGCCCCCGCCCCGACAGCGGAGCAACACAGGGGTGGCAGAGGTGTGCAGAAGCGTGGGCGACGTGGCATTGTGCGCACGCCGGCCAGCCTCCTGCAGGCACGGCGTGCAACCCCTCCTCTCACTCCTTCACCCACCTGTGCTGCTCGTGTGCAGGCCACCATGGTCGCCACCTGGCTCACCGAGCTGCTGCTAGATCAGCTGAACCGAGCGCTGCTGCAGCCGGACGCGGCAGGGGAAGCAGGCGGCAGCGACGGCGCCGCCGATGGCAGCTACCAGCAGGTGCACAGCGCCGGTCGGTGCTGCATCGCCTGTGCCCCGTCAAGTTGCTCGCCTCTCTGATGTGTATGTTGTTAACTGAAATACGACCCGCCCTCGCATGCTGGCCACCCTTCATGCTAAGCCCCTTTCTGGTGCACCTGCTCCCTCGCTGCTGCAGGCCGTCGAGCGGCTGCGCGCGTTCCTGCAGCGGTACGTCGAGGTGCTGGACCCTGGCACCACGATAGGCCTGCTGGCGGGCTACGGACGGCTGGAGGAGCTCATGTATTACGCGCGCTGCCGCGGCGACTGGGAGAGCCTTCTAGAATATTTGCTGCAGCGTGGCGAGGTGAGGCGGGGCGGGGGGACCGGTGCGGTCTGTCAGGTCCAGCAGTGCGGCGGGTGATGCGTTGAGTGATGCAATGCAGCAGCGAGTCAGAGAGCTGGCCTTCGAATATTCGCTGCAGCGGGGGCACGTGCGCTGTGGCCGCCCTCCCATCAAACTCGCACCCGCTCTTGCCCTCGCTGCAGGCCGAAAAGGCGTTGGAGGTGCTGCGGCGCCCCAGCGTCAGCCCAGAGCTGTACTACAAGTTTGCGCCGGCGCTGGTGGCGCAGGCGCCAGAGCTCACCGTGCAAGCATGGATGGATGTGCAGCCTCCGCTAGAGCCACGGTGCGTGACTGGCCTTGGCTGGGCTGGGCTTATGGGTTTTTGTTTAGTGTTGCCAGGTGGCGTGCATGCCAGAGCCTGTGCGCTGCGTTGCACAATTCTACGGCCGGCACGTCACGCCCTCCCGCCCTGCCCCCCCGCGCGTGCAGCCGCCTGCTGCCCGCGCTGCTGCACTTCGGCGACCCCGGCGGCACCGCAGCAGGCAGGGCTGAAGCCCTCAAGTATGTGCGCTTCTGCTGGCTGCGGCTGGGCAGCGAGGACCCCGCGGTGCACAACCTGGCCGTCGCGCTGCTCTCCCTGGATGCTTCACAGGTCAGTCTTGCGCTGCGCCCGTACAACGACGCGGGCCGACCGGCTGACTGGAGCCCATCCCAGTTCGACGGTCACGTCGGTTTTAGACAGTCAAGCCTGCCCCACTTGGAATGCGTAGCAGGGTGTGCGTGTGCTTGCGTTTACTGGCAACAGTGGCAACGTGACAGTCGAAGCCGACCGGCATGTCGGTTCTGAAGTGTTGCACCCTCCCCGTTTGCTCAACAGGAGGAGCAGTTGCTCGAGTACCTGGCCAGCGCGCGCAGCCTCAGCGACCGGCCGCTGTACGATCCGGTGCATGCGCTGCGCCTGGCGAGGGAGCGGCGGCGCCTGCGTGCCAGCGTTGCGCTCTTCTGCGAGGTGTGGGCCTGGGGGGGCCCTGGAGGGGCTGTGCATGGTACTGAGCCTCACACTGCAGCCTGCTCACACACGCTCGCTCGCCCTCCAGTTGTGCCCCTACCCTATTCCCTCCTCTTGCTCCTGCCATCCCGGCTGTTTCGGCCCTGCCGGTCGGCGTGTGGGAGGCAGCTGCGGTACCTGCCTGCCGCATGAGGCCCCGCCTGCTGCCCTGCATCGACGCGCGGTGCACCCTTGGCCTGTGCCTCTGCCCTGCAGGTCGGCATGTGGGAGGATGCAGTGTCCCTGGCGCTCAGCTTCGATTCAGAGCTTGCAGCAAGCATTGCGCGGCAGCCCTCGGGGGACGAGGCCCTCAGCCGCAAGCTCTGGCTGTCCATCGCCAGGCACATGATAGAGGACAGCAGCACGCCCGAGGTATGCACGGTGCACGCAGGCTGGGCTGCAATGGGCGGGTGGCGAGCTGAGTTGTGCGGCATGCATCCACACAGCTGTTGCCCCCATTGCGCACGGCGTCTCCACGGCTGCAGCTCCCGTGCCGCCCTGCTCGCTTGGCTTGTAGCCAGAATACTGCAGTGGCATGATGTCGCTGCTGTCATTGCCCATGTCTCTTAATCTCCGATCATCCACCCTGATGCCATAACCACCGCCCCATCGTTTCTGTGCACAGCCAGAGCGCATCCGAGGTGTAACGGCGCTGCTGGAGGCGGCGGGCGGTGCGGTGCGCATTGAAGACATCCTGCCGCTCTTCCCAGATTTTGTGGAGATTGACGCCTTCAAAGACGCGATTTGCAGGTGGGCTTGTTGCATTGCACGCAACAAACAATGCAATGTGCATGCTCGCGCTTGCATTTCTCCACCGGGAGTGGCTGCGGCGTTGTCCAACCCGCACAGGAGGCCAGCAACAGTACCACACCATCACAACCGTATCACTTCATGCCTTATGTGCAGCTCCCTGGAAGCTTACAACCGCGAGATAGAGGAGTTGAAGGGGGAGATGCAGAATGCAACAACCACGGTGCAGGCCATCAGGTGCACACATGTGCCGGGATTGGGCATGTGCTGTACTCCCGGTCGCGCCGGCGGCGGGGCTGAAACACTTGTGCTGTACCCTGCCTGCATGCCTGCTTGCCTGCGCCTGCGCCTGCGCAATCTGCCTGGATCAACATGCCTCTCGCGAGCGCTGCCAAAAGCGCCTCTCACCGCGCCGTCTCCGTGTCAACCCTCTTCGGGCAGGGAGGACCTGGCCCGGTTGGAGCACCGAAGCGCAGCGCTGGACAGCGCAGAGCCGTGCGCGCGCTGCGGCAGGCCGCTGCACGCGCCGCCGCCCGGCTCTGCCGGCCCGTCTGGCGGCTCGCTGCCCAAGCTGTTTCTCTTCCCCACAGGTGATGGCGCTCTTGCGCCACCGTGCCAACAGGCACCATGCCAGTAGCGTGACTGCAGTGCTCCTAGCGCACTGTGATATGCATGCGGCCATGCGCGTTGACTTGGTGCAACCCAGTCTACCCGCCCCACCCCACCCACACCACTATCATCCACCCCACCGCACCCCCACAGGCAACGCCTTCCACGGCAGCTGCCTGTGCGCGGAAGCAGCAGAGCTGGCGCCGACGGTGCAGCGACGGCGCATCCGACAGCTGGCGGAGCGGCTGGCCGCGGTGCCGGAGGGCAGCGTCACCGCGCCAGCCACCCCCGACGCACCTGCTGCCAGCGTGGAGACACTGAGGCAGCAGCTTGAAGAGGAGGTGGCAGGTGCGTCGTGGCTTGCGTATGCTACCGTTGCCGCGTGCGTGGCTGGCCTATGCAAGCTGACGGGTGGGAGGGTCTGCCATGCAGCATGCAGCATAATGTACAACGGCGGGAGAAGTGAAATTTAGTTGATAAAGTGCCTCACGTGCCGTGCCCCTTGTGCAGGAGATGACCCTTTCGAAGGGGAGGCGGTGGTGCGCCACCTCAGCAGGCCCTTCGTGCAGGACCGAGAGGAGGAGGAGAGCTGGCGGGTGTGAGCCAGCGACGATGCGGCAGCAAGGCAGCTTCTCGGCACGCCCGGTTATTGCACCCTCGCTGCTCTGTAATGCTGCTCCTATTCCCAGAAGGCTGGCAGGCTGGGGCGAACAGCACTGCAGGCTGTTGATAGACAGCCAGGGCGACAGCGCGGGGAAGTGACTGTGATTTAATTAAAGGGGAGGCTGGCTGCTATCATCAGTTCCATCACACACGACTGTACACGACTGTCCACGACTGTTCGCTGACTCCAGCGTCTAAGTCCAACGGCGTATACTGTCATTCTTGTTACCCATCTCGACTGTGCGCTCCCTACAACTTTGAAACTGCCCTGGCAGCAGCACATGCCAAGCTTACATCTCTGTGTGATGGTGGGCGGTATTGGTGAAGGGTGGCCAGAGGAGGAGTGTCGGAGCTCTTAAACAAGCAGGAGCTGGTGCATGGTCTGCAAAAGCAGCTACGCTGCTGCCGCCCATGCTGCTTAAAGAGAGAGATCACAGGCCGATTGGCAGGTGGGGTGAAAAATGACGTCGCAGCATTGAAGTTGCCTAACGAGCTCGAGGAGGCTCCAAGCGGTGAAGAGAGGCACCATGGCAGCCCTTGCAATCCATTGCTGCGGATCTTCCCTTGCCGCCGTTGATCTTTTGGCACTGCAGAGGCAGAGGCGGAGAAGAGTGGGCTTGGTAAGGGCCGATTCTCGTGCCCCACCAAGCTGTCGTCAGTGCTCGGCATTCTGCAGGCCTGCCCCGCCCAGCAATGGCATGCTAACGCAGCAGCAGTCGAACAATGGTAGCAGTCAAACACCGACACGTCAGGCCTGAAATTCATCAGCAGCTTACCTAGGGATCGGCCTCCCTTGCACTCTGCACACACAGATGGTGTGGCGGGGCTGCACCGCTTGCAGTCGGCATCCATATTCAGGCAGGTTAATGGACGGCACTGCAGCAGCAGCAGCAGGTGTGGAAAGCAGGCAATGTGTGAAGTACGGGCGGGCAGGCAGGCAGGCAGGCAGGCAGGCAGGCAGGCAGGCAGGCAGGCAGGCAGGCAGGCAGGTGCCCCCCCCCCCCTCCTGTACCACCACGAACCCCACCCTCAGCCCGCAGCCGCCCCCACAGCCAAAAACTGCCACCGCCGCCACAACCGCCGTGTAACTGACCACACTGCCCACCGGTGCAATCGAGACTCACACTCTTCTCGTTGGGAAGGAGGATCCAGCCAGTACTGTACGTTGGGAAGGAGGATCCAGCCAGTACATGTGCCACCACTAGTGGTGGCACATGAAGTGCACTTATTTTCGTTGATCTTGCTGCACTGGTTGCAGCCGGTGCCCGGAGCACGGCATGCAGGCAGGCGACACTGCGGGCAGGGGACGAGGCAGGGGCAGAGAACCCGTCAACATGTAAGCTCAATATCGACAACACAAGCACATGCCATCGTTTAGGTAACACATTCAAGGCCTGGCAGTGGTTATAAGCAGAGCCTCCACCTCCTCCTCACCAGTCCGCTTTTCTGATCAACCAACCCATGCGTTGCGGCATGTAGCACAAAGTGAGCGAGCGCCGGCAGCTCGACAGCTTGCACAGCTGGGATCAAGCACGGTGCAGTGCCTCGCGATCAGCTGGCACTGCAGCATCAGATAACAGATGAAAAGGATGACACGTAAGGAATTGTGCTCCTGGCAAACCGTGCTCTGCAGTAGATCTAGAGTGGCAGAGTGGATGGCGCAAGCATGCAATCAGGTGCTTGCAGAACTGGCAAGCCACCCACCAGCTAACCGGCAAGCTGGCGAGCCATTCAGCCAGCCAGAGAGCACAAATCTGCAGGCGGTGGTCAGAAAACACTCAGGCTAGCTGGAGTGCGCACTGACCGTGCCAGCTTGGACGGTGTAGCGAGTTGGATCAGTGCATGTTGCGCACTTGGTGGTGTCGGCGCTGCTGCATGTGCTGCACTGCTGGTCGAGCTCGGTGCAGGTCTTCAGCCGGCACTGAATAACAGAGGGGACAGGCGGCAGAGGGCCAGAGTGGGGGCAGGGGTGGGTGCGGGCCGCGTGCAGGTCGTGCAGGTCGTGCAGGCCGGCCGGCCGGCCGGCCGGCAGGCAGGCCACCCCACCAGCCAGCGCACCCCACCAGCTGCATCCTCATTCCTCAGCAGCCGTGTGCGCTGTCCCACACCAAACCACTCACCGTGCCGGCATCAACGGTGTAAATAGCTGCATTGGTGCATGTTGCACATTTGGTGGTGTCAGCGCTGCTACATGTGCTGCACTGCTGGTCGAGCTCGGTGCAGGTTTTCCGGCGGCACTGAACAACAGAGGGGACAGGCGGCAGAGGGCCAGAGTGGGGGCAGGGGCGGGTGCAGGCCGTGCCGGCCGGCCGGCAGGCTGGCAAGCAGGCTGGCAGCAGCTAGGCCGAGCCTTGGCCAGCTGCAGCAGCAAGCCTACCAGGCAAACGAATCCCCGCCCTGCTCTGCCCTGCCCTGCTCCGCCCCACCCCACCATTCCCACGCCCTCAGCCATTTGTCCTGGCGCAGGCCCACTGACCTCGCCGTTGTCCACAATGTAGCGGTCAGGGTCGGTGCAGGTCGCGCATTGGGTTGCGTCCGCGGCATTGCATGTGCAGCACTGCTGCGTGAACTCGCGACAGTCTGGCGCACGGCACTGAAGGCGGGAGTGGTTTGATTTGTTTTACTTGGCGCTGCGGCTGCGCTGCAGCTGCGGTGTTTGATGTGAAGTGATGTCAAACCAAACCCCAGAAGGGCAGGTTGTGCATGGTCCTCAGGACCTCACAGAGCACCAGTGGCAGGCTGTTGCAGCAGCGCAACCAGTGCTGCTCTTGCAGCAGCGGGGTTTACTGCAGCAGAGAAATGTTGCAGCAGCTACGGTGCAGTATCAGATTAGCTACCAGCGCAACGCGAGGCTGCTGAGCAGCAAGACTGCGCACTCGGCCTTGCAGGCGGCGCCAGGGCGGTACCGCGCTTCTGTTTGGCCGCTGCGAGAAGCTCCGAGCCCATGGATCCCAACTGGCCCCGGGCCTCCGCAGTGCAATTTCGTGGATGCATCCGTTCCAGCATACATGCCCCCCGCAACAGCCCCAGCCTGCCTGTCAGGAGGGCCGTGCAGCCACCAGGCAGAAGCAGACGGGCTTCACAAGCAGCAGTGTGTGTTGTTGGGAACTCGTGGGGAAACACGCAGGTGGGCGATTGTTCTGCCGTACTCATGCATGCATTGCAAGCTGGCTACAAGTGAAAGCAGCCAATGCAAGCGTGCAATCATGGAGCGCTCAGAAAGCTGGAGCAAACTTCTCTCACGCCTCTACTCATTGCTCTCCAGTGCTGCCGCCCACGGTGCCGTTGCCGTCCATGCCGCCGCCGCCCCTGCCGCCATCCAAGCCGCCGTTTAGGGCGCCGCCGCGTTGTTCTTCCGCTAGCATTGATGTCAGCTGGTCCAGCAGCTGCGGGGCTGTGGGCCGATCTCCCGGATCGTGGCTGAGGCAGCTGCGGACGAGCGCCTGCTTGGGGAGCGGCGGGCAGGGGGCGGGTGTGCTCACATGAACCAATGGACCCACCCACCAACCAACCAGCACACCAGCACACCCAGTGAGCTAAACAGCGGTCGAGGTTCGTGGTGGTTTGCTGAGGCCAGCGCAGGACCGCGGCGAGACGCCCCGCAGCTGCAGCACCTGAATGGGTTGTGGCCAGTGCGATGGGATGCTCAGCACCTGCTGCTGCACCGTGACTGCTGCTATGATCTGCATGGGCCTGGACAGGCAGGCAGGAGGGCGGGGAGGGCATGCGCAGCGGGTGAGGGCACGGCTGCGCACCGGAGGCCGAGGCGGCAGCAGGAGAGGCAGCCTGGGCGCCGGCCACGCCTGGTTGGGCAGGGGCGGCACGTGTTCGTGCCGCTGCTCACCCCATGCCGCGCCACGCGCGCCTCCCCTGCATCAACTCCCAAAAAACCACGCCCGCTGCAAATGTGTCCACTGCGGGGCTGAGCTCATCCCGCGTCAGAAGCTCCATCGGCATGTAGGCCGCTGCGCGGGGTGGGGGTGGGGGGGGCGCGGGTGAGCCGTGCTGGTGCTGCGTGCACTCAGTGCAACCGGCAGTTCTGCAGGGAGCCCAAGCGCTCAACAACGCAGAGGCGCTGAGGCAGCAGCAGCGCAGCAGCGGCAGCAGAAGCTGTGCAAGCGTGCCCACCCGTGCCGCATGCGCCGCGGGGCAGCGAGTCGGAGCCAGCCATCCAGGAGGGCCTCGAAAGCCCAAAGTCTGCCACCTGCAGCAAGGGAGGCGGCAGGTGGAGCGAGGGTGGCCAAGGCCCGCCCGTGACTAGAGCGTGCACGCTGGGCGCATGCTGGGCTGGCTGCCCTGATTGGTTGCGCATGAAGTTGAGCTGGCAGGTGTCACGTGCGCCCCACACAATCCCCCGCCACAGCTTGCCATGGCTGTGAATCCGCGCTCATCCAGGCTAGAGGGGCTGCAAAGCGAGAGCGGGTGGTGGCAGCGGAGCAGAAGGTCACCATCAAGCAGCTTAGTCAGGCACGACTCCAGGCATCGACAGCCAGTTCTGCAAGGCCAGCTCAGCCGGAGGGCCGCCAGACAGCATGCCCTTGTGCCAGCTCACTTGAGCAGTACGTTGTAGCTGGACAGGTCGCCGTGCAGGACCGCCAGCCCATGCAGGTAGGCCAGCGCTGCAGCCACGTCGCGCATCTGCAGCAGCAGCAGGCAGAGCAGCAGGCACGGTGGCCAGCTGGGCAGGTCGGGCCCGCATGCACACGCCGCAAACACTTTTCCTTCGCCTCCTTCCGCTCCATGCTGCGCCGCTCCTGGTGCTAGGCTGCGCCGGGCCAGCAACGGCTCGCCGCGCGCCGCCGGCACCGCACCGTGAGCAGGACGGTACGCAGGTCAGGGCCCTGTGTCGCCGTGTCCATGAACAGGCCTCGGTCTCGTGCGTGCGCCAGCGTGCCCAGCGTGCACAGCGTCTGCAGGGCAAGCACACGGGAGAGCGGCCTCAGCACGATGGGGCGCGGCAGGCAGCGCTCCCTGGCTGTCCCGGACTGCACAGGGAAGCAGCTGCTGTCAACGCCTCCAGTGGAAGAGGCGTGCATGAGACTAACCTGCACTATCCACACTTGGCTTTCGTGTTGTCCCAGCGCATTCACAGCACCCTCGCTCACTCCCCAGGCGTAGGTGGGCACCTGCGCGTGCGGCAGCGGGAAAAACGTTGCGTCAGCGACTGAAAATCAGGCAACACCGCACTGCGACGCCGCGTGGTCGCAATCGCGCTGCCGTCGAGCAAAACCTGGCACCCCAGCCCAGCCCGGACGCACGATGTTGGGGTGCCTTAGTGCGCTGGTCAGCACGGCCTCCAGGAGCGGCGCAGCGCCGCCGCCGCCGTCGCCCGCTGCTGCTGCTGAGAGGGGCGTGGTGATGTTCAGTACCTTGATGCAGACCTGCGTGATGTTGTGGGTGGTTTGAGAAGGGCGTGCGCTGGTGCTCGCTACCCTGGAACACGGATGGAGCAGCGGTGTGCCTGCTGCGTGGACATGCAACCGTAGCGCAGAGCTGGCGGTGTGGGCGCGCCGAGTAATGGAGCAGCAATGCGGCTCTCAGCTGCACGACTGGGTCTTGGATGGCAGCAGGCAGCAGGCAGCGGCGGCACCGGCGAGGAAAGATGACGGGCGCAGCGCACCTCGCTGTTCTGCCACACGCCGCGGTACGCCCTGCAACAGCAGGAGAGAGGGCGGACAGTCAGGCCGGCCTCTGGTACCACCACTGCGCTGCAGCCACTCTGGATGGTGTTGCGACACGCAGTGCCGGCTGGCACCGACGCACCTGCCGTTGGCTCCGGCCCCAAGCAGCGGGCCCAGCGTTGCGCCCTGCATGTTGCGGGGCCGCAGGTGCTCCATGCTGCAGCTGCTGAAGGCTGCAGTGCTGGCGCAGCCGTATGCGGGAGAGCCGACAGTGGAGCTGACGCTGCTGCCGGTCGGCGCCGAGGGCGGCGGCGACGGGCGCTGCTGCAGCGTGGCAAACCAGAGGGAGCGCGAAGGGTCGCCGCTGGCGCCTGCCGCCCCGGCCGCAGGCACCACCACTGGGATGCCCAGGAACTGCTCGTCCGGGCGGAACTCTGGGGCCGAGGCGGGCGTGAAGGTGGCGGAAAACACGCCCTCGCCGCTGCCGCCGCTGCTGCTGCTAAAGGCGGCGCCCGCCAGCCTGCTGCTGCTCAGCTGTCCCGGCCCGGCCGCAGCCGCAGCCCGCCCGCTGAAGCACGTGCTCTCCGCCATTGCCATCGGCAGCAGCCCACAGGTCACAGTGAACGGCCGCCGGCTGCGCACCGCCTCCTGCACCTCCGCCTGCGAGGCGCCGCCGCCTGGCGCCACGTTTCCAAACAGGTCCCAGAAGGTCGTCCCGCTGGCGTGCTGCTGCGTCAGGCCGGTCAGCCTGGTCCAAGCCGTGTTCACGTACTTGATGGCAAAGCCCTCGCTCACGTCCAGCAGCATGATGCCCTCTGCAGCGCGCGACGGCGGGAGGGGCGATGGTCACAAGGAATGGGCACGCGGGCGCATGCTCAATAATGCAGCAATGCCCGCCTTGCCCTTCAGCCCTCATGCAGCGATGACCGCATTGCCCCCCACCCCTCCCACCCACCTGCAAAGCAGTCCAGCCCCCGTACAAGGCGGCGCACACTGCACGCATGGGGCAGCGGGGCAGGTGCAAGCCTTGGTGCAAGGCTCGATGCCCGTGCCCAGGCGTGGCAGGCAGCAGCAGGCAGCGGCGGCACAGCACGCATGCTCCGCACTGCTGGCTGTTACCTGCCCGCAACAGCTCATGCAGCAGCAGCAGCCCTACCTGCTCCGCGCCTGCTCCAGCACCAGCTGCTTGAAATGGCCGAAAGCAGCGCCCTCCAGCTCCCGCACCGCCACCTGCGGCAGCCAACGAGCAGTGGCAAGGTAAGGCAGTGCAATCGCGAGGCGGCACGAGAGCAGCTGCCAGCTCCTATCAATCTACTCCCGCAGTAGAAGCTGCCCAGCAGCTGGCCACCCCCATGCCCGCCCTTGCCTCCGACAGGTGTGAGAGCATCTGGTACTGCAAGGTGCCAAGGGGGTGGATGGGTGGGGGGTGGAGTGGGGGGTGAAGGGGGCAGCGATTGTTGGCTCAGAATGATGAACATGCATTCGGCACAATGCGCGCAAGCAGCGCATCAGCCAGCCAAGCCGCTTGCCTGCTGCGCTGAGAAGTGGCGGGGCTGTAAGTCCGCGACGCAGCTGCGAGGAAGGGCGGGAGCGTGCGTGCGTGCGTGCCACACGTCGGTCAGGGCGGAGCGGCGCCTGCAGTGCCAGCTCCATCGCACAAGTGGCAGACCAGACTGACGGTCCTCAATGGCGGCACCGCGCAAAGCAGCTCACAGCGTCCCGTAGCGGTGGCCTCCATCGGTTGACACCAGAGGTGCAGAGGCATAAAACCGGATGTGGGGCGCCCCCAGCACCCAGACTGATTCCTTGAACCTGCGCGAGGTCGAGCAGCAATTCGTGCCACAAGGTTGAGCAGCAGGGTGGCTGCCGGGTGGCTAACCACAAGGGCGCGCAGAGTCACTGGCCGAGCCTACGGGCAGGTGGCTGGAGACCAAGCAACGGCACAGACGCATGCGGCACCTGGCTTGCCCTCTGTTGCCCTCCATAGACCACTACCCCCGCCCGCAGCACGCCGCGCAGGCAGCAGGCGGAGCAGGGCAGGCAGTGCAAGCTTGTTGCAGCAAAGTGCAGCGCAGGCAGTGCACGCTTGCTGCAGCGCGGTGCAGCGCAGGCAGGCCCCGCATGCCTGGCGTCCTCGACCATGTCTTCCACTATCAGCAGCTCGTGGTTCACTGGCTCAAAAATGAAGCGGCAGTGGGATGTGCAGCGCGGGTATGCCGCCCACGGCTCTTCCCCGCTGTTGGGCACCTGCGTGCGTGCATGAAGCTTCAACGGCGGCGTCAGCAGGGGCGCTCTGGCGGAGGCAGGCGGCGCGGGCCCGCCCTCAACCCCTGCTCCCGCGGGCTCCGTACCCCCCACAGCTGGTCCTCCTCGATCAAGAAAATCTGACAGGGGAATCAGGGGTGCAGAGCGGGCGCAGGAAGGTCGAGGTGTGGTGCTTGTGAAGCAGGGCAGCAACAGGCAGGGCCGGCCGCCCCTCGGACCTGCTGGCTCCTAACGGAAACCCTTGGTTCTAGGTACGCTGCTTCCCACGTTACGAGTGCTCCGCTTTCCACCCCCTTGTGACCCCCCCAACACCTGGGCGATCGGTACTTCGAAAACGAGCTTCAGCAAACTGCACGGTGTGGGGGCAGACGGGGGCCGGGGCGGGCGCCCCATGTGCAGGCGAGAGGAGACAGGGGCACAGTCTGGCGTCGACACGCGCTTCGGTGGCCATTCGTTTGCAGCTGCGTCATGACGCGAGCCTGCCTTGTGGTTGATTACATCCCCTCTCTTGTTGGGCGACCGCTAGCAGCGTGGCTCACCTCGAGATTGAGCCAAACTGCGCGCCGGTTGGCTGGGAAATCACGCCGAGGGAGCGCAGCGCGGAGAGGCGCTGCGCTTCATTGTGAGGGATGACGGAGTCGCGCGGCGCAAGCCCATACAGTGCCGAGCAGCTGCCCTGTTCAGCCTCCTCGTCAAGCCCGGCCGCAACCGCTGCTGCCACTCCCGCTGAGAGGATGGAAGCGGCAGTGGGCGCTGGCGCCACTGCCGCCGGCGGTGGAACTGACGCTTCCGCCGCGTTGGCCGCCGCGCTGGGCGCAGGCCGCGTCTCCGCCTGGTCTGGCTGCTCCGCGACCTGCTCTAACCTTCCGCCCGTGGAGCACGTGTCGGAGCAAAGGCAGGAGGCCAGGTTCCCCATTCGCAGGGGGGAGCTTCGTTTGTGCGCGGACGCCGCGGCGTGAGAGCCCAGCGGGCTGTTGATCGGCCTAGGAACACAGCATGCGGGGGCGTGACAATGCCGGTTCTTCATCGTTTTCGTGACGCAGCCATAACGCCGCCGTAACGCCAGCGAGCTGCGCCGCAGGATTACTCAGAACCACATATCCTCGTGCTGCACATCCCCCAATTTGGACTGACCACATCCATCCACAGGCATTGCTTGCTCAGGTTAGCGGGGTCAGCCCAGCACGTTTACGTGCGGACCACCTGTAAGACACCCACCCACCCACCCACCCACCCACACCACACACACACGCGCACGCACGCACGCAAGCACGCATGCACGCACGCGCGCACGCACACACATACATCTCGTGCCTTGCCTTGATTTGCCCCGCTGTGTCCCGGGCCCTTGCGCCAAGCCCAAGTGCACACCACACCCCCTGCAACAGCTGCATGCATCTGCAGAAATGTGTGTCGATGCAACCACCTGTCAAAACCAGAGCAGGTTTCACAGCAGTGTCGTGGAAAAACGTAGGGTGGATGGCGGTGGTGTTGAAAGTGGAGGCAGGGCGGTCAAGGGCAGGTGCGGGAAAAGCCGGAGAGATGCATTCGCAGCGTGGAAGAGCAACGGGCTACTCAGAGCCCTGCCTGCAGCACGGCTGCCACGGTCGCGCGGTGCATCAAGCAACTGCGGGCCCGGGTCCGGCTTGCAGGCCGGGGGGGACAAGGGTGTAGGGGGACGGAGCGTTCACGCGCGCGAGTGTTGGTGCGCACTTTGGGCCAGACGAGCGGGTTTGGGACGAGCATTGGGGCCGGCCGCGGCCTGCAGCTGCACGGGCATGCTTGGCACACCGTGGCCGGCAGTCGCACACGTGTGTGTGCTCAGTGGCCAGCGCCGCCCTTCTGCAGGCCCAGCAGGCGGATGTAGTCCACCCACAGGAGCGAGCTGCGCAGGTGGGGCGCAGGGCAGGGGCAGTGAGGGAGAGCGGCGGGCGAGCGCGGCATGGGCGGCAACACGTGCCCTCCGCCGTCGCGGCGCCCCACCCACCGACCAGCCAAGCACAGAGTCTCGCTCGGCGGCCCCCCGGCGGCCCAGCTCACCCCAGGAACGTGTTTCCGGTGCGGACGATGAAGGACAGGGCGTGGCAGACGGCAGGATTGGACTTGAACATCACCTCAATGCCGCGCTCCTCAATCAGGCCAGCAAGGAGCTGTCGAAGAGAGGGATGGCACAACGTGGCCTCGCGGTTTGAGTCGTCGTGTGATGGCATGGGGACCACGACTCCCGAGGTGCAGCAAGGGCGGCGGGCAGGCGCAGCACGCCAGTGCATGCGGGCACCCACGACGCCACTGGAACTACATTGTGCCCCGGGGTGCAAGGTACTGCGGCTCACCTGGTACCGCAAGTTGGAGGAGGAAGCCATGTAGGAGCCGTAGGCGGCGCTCATCACCAGCACATCCTGAGAGGGCAGAGAGCGGGAGGGGAAGGAGGGCGATCAAGCTTCTTCCGTGCACTGCACTGCACTGCACAGCACAGCAAATGCAGCATGCGCAGCAGGCACGGCGCACGCAAGGCATGCGAGCCGCGTCGCGCGGCAGCTGGCAGGCACTGGCCCCTGCTCTGCAGCGCCCCCGCGCCCACCTGCGGCGGGTTGAGCGGCACAAACGAGGGGTCCAGCATCTGGCGCACGCCCATCAGGCCGTTGGTGATGCCCACGCCCAGCAGGGAGGCGCAGAAGCCGACGCCAAAGAGCTTTGTGCCTGCAGCGGGCCGGGGGGGGGGGGGGGGGGGCGCAAGCGGTGCGCACTCCTAAGGCTACTCCAACACGGGGGCGCACCGGGCCGGCGCTCTGCTTGTCTGGGTTTGCTCCGACGCTCGTGTGCAGAACCCCCGCGGCTTGCGCGGCTGTACGCCAGCTGCGCACTCCTTGGTCTGCTCTCACCGTTGCGCACGACGGCGCCGACGCGCTGGCCAATGGAGAAGGGCGCGTATCCAGGGGGCACCTGTGGGAATCGAAAAGCGGCAAGGTTGGTGCCAGGGGGGCGGCCCCGGCGGCGGCGGCGGCGGCGGCAGCAGCACCTTCTGGAACGCGTTGTCGGGGCAGCCAGCGAAAATCTTGCCCAGAGGGTTGAAGCCTGCAGCAGCGGCACCGCCCCTGCGCGATAGCAGTGTGTAAGGGGCCGGTGGTTAGGGAGCGCCAGGGTGAAGGCAAATGCAAGGCACGCAGCCAGCACGCGGGTCCCGTAACCGAGACGTTGTAGCCGTGCAGCGCCTCAGAGGGTGGCCAACAAGCGTCACGCATGCAGCATGGTGGCAGCGCAGCGGCGGCAGCACCCTGCCTCCTCACTTGGCGGCGAAGGTGGGCGCCGGCAGCCACACAAGCATGAAGTCGGCGATGATAGCCCTGCAGGGCGGCAGTGGGAATGGGAGAGCCAGGCTTGTCGGCACGTTCACGGGAGCGTGCGTGCACAGCCAGAAAGTACCCGCTGCCGCGCGGCGGCTCGCCACCTCAGCGGCAGCCGGCCGCAGCAGCAGCGGCGTGCACGCCCCAGCTCACATGACCAGGTTTGCAAACACAAAGTCCAGCTCGCTCTTGAAGTCGTCGCCGCGCTTGGTGTACTCTGCCGTGGTCTTGGTCACCACGCCGATGCCCACCTCGATGGCCACCTACAGCATGCATGCAGCACAGCAGAGTTGTTTGGGGATCAAAGCCTGCTGGCAGGCCGGACCTCGCAGCAAGCAAGGTGGCCCCCCAGCCTGGCATCGGCCGATCACCCGGTGCAGCCAGGCCGAGTGCAGGCGCTCCCCCATCGTGCACCGTCTGCCCTGGCGGGCGCACCTTGACCATGAAGCTGGGGTCGGCCAGCAGGCGCTCGCGGAAGCCGCTGCAGGGGGGCAAACCACGTGGGGAGGCAAACGCGGCGATCTCGACAGGGTGGCCAAGGGAGGTCGCACAACCGCATGCACACGTGCGCGCCCAGCGGAGAGGAGGATGCGTCGTGCCCGTGTGGTGTGTCGCCGGCCGGCGGAAGCACGCCGGAAACATGCATTCGCGCCAGCGACGTGGATGCCGCCCAGCGCCATATCCGCATGCGCACCCGATCCGCATGAGCCAGGCCAGGAAAGGGTTCTTTTCCATGTCCAGGAACCGCTGCAGAATCTCCTGCGGCAGTTTGCCCGCTGCCAGCGCTTCGGCCAGGTCTGCGAGCAGGTCGAGGCACACCCAAAAAGGCGTCGCAGGCAGCCCGGGTCGCCGAGCAGCGGGCAGAAGAGCGGCGGCAACCTCGAGGCATGCAGCTGCCGAGCACTCTTGAGCACGCCACCCTCGGCCAGGGCCTTGACAACCGACCATCGCACCCGCAGGAAGCGTCTCCACGGCACGGCCTGCAAGGATGGCGCCCCCTACGGCGCCGCTGCCGTTGCCGCCGTTGCCGTCGTCGCCGCCGCCGCCGCCGCCAGTGTTGCCGCTGCCGCTGGGAGGCACCCCGCCCAGCGCTGGAGTTGCCTCCGAATCCCCGGCGCTACGGGCAGCAAGGTACCTCCGGCGGGAAGCCAGGGACGGCCGCAGCGAGGGTCTCGCGGTGGCAGGCCGGCCCGCGTTGCCGCTGGCGCCCAGCGCAAGCACTGGGCGCGCCATCGCAACCATGGCAGCCATCTTCAGTTAGATGGGAGGGCTGGGCACCGAAGAGCGGCCGCAGGCAGCGGGCAACCGTAACCCTGGTTGCCGGCGAGAGTGCGAGGCTTTACGCGCACGCTGAGCGGCTACAGGGCTTCACCACAGACCCGTCGACAAGGCGCATTTGGCGCCTTGCGCTGCAGCATGCCTGCACGGCATCCAGCACGCAACACATGTTGCATCTGCCGTGGCGCCGGCGCTGCGCTGCAGCTAGGGCCCACGCGGCCGTACGCGTGCTGCCGCAGTAGCAGGGCTAACCCTTGCATGCACCCACGCCCGACATTGACAGTGCGGCTACCAACACTGGCAAGCTGTTATCAACACTAGTGCTCGGATTGCATGGGGGCAGCAAGAACGCCTCGGGAGTCCCGCTTCTCATCACAGCAACGCATCAAGGCTGGTCACTGCAGGGCATCCAGGTGCTCCCGCAGCCGCGCCCGCAGCCGCGCCAGCTCTGCCCGCTTCTCCGCCGTCGCTGCACATGCCGCCGCCGTGTCCGCGGGCAGCTCCCGGTACCGAGCCAGCTCCCCCTCTGCTGCCTGCAGCTCTGCCGCCAGGCGTCCCCGCTCGCGGCCTCGTGCCTGCAGCAAAACTTGTCCGATCTGCAAACAGGAGATGGCGAGCAAATGCGGGGTGGGACGGACGGCAGGCTGTGCCGGGCGCACGTGCCTCCCCCCTCTCTTATTTGGCTGCGTGTAGTTGCGGGTGCACCCGACACGAGAGGCTAGGCATTCCGGCATTGTCTGCTCTTGCCGCGTACCTCTGGGCAGCACCCCATCGATGCGAGCCGCACAGCAATGCCCGCCTGCTGCGTCTCGTACTTGCGCGTTTTCTCCGCGTGGCCCGCCGCCTCCTGGGTGGCTGCTGCTGCCTCGTCTCGCAGTCCCGTGGCTGCTGCGTCCAGCTCTGCTGCGAGAGCCTCCAGGTGTGCGAGCGCCGCGCGTGCTGCCGCCACTTGCGCCGCCAGCCGTCGCCCAGTCTCGAACGCCACCTCCTGCGTCACAGGGTGGGGCGAGTCGTGCAGCGTGAGCGTGATGTAAGCAGATGCCATCCTCACTGCCGTGCAAGCGGCCGGCCACGGCATCGCACGCACCTCCTCGTCCTGCGCTCGCTGCGCAGCGGCGGCGGCAGCGGCGGCGGCGGCGGTCATTGCCGCTGGGCGGGTGTCTTGCAGCTGCAGCGCGGCTGCGACCGCAGCCAGAGTGTCTGCGGCATCCTGCAGGCCGCTCAGGGCGTCGTCCTGGAAGTCGAGCGCGCCAGATGGCAGCAGCTGCAGCAGGTCTGGCGCTACCGGCGCGGGGGGAATCATTGCAGGTTGAGCAGAGGGCGCGTGGGAGGGAAGAGACGGGCTGTGGGCGGCTGCAGGAGAGCAGGGAGCCTTTTGGGGGCGAGCGGTCGCCTCCTGACGCGCTGGGGTTGCCGCCGGTGCTGTCGCTGGGAAGAAGAGGTTTGCAATTTGAAGCAGAGCGCCGTCCAGGGGTCGCACTCCTGCCCAGCCATCAATTTCGAGCCAGCTCACATGTTGCGTGCTGCGTCAGCCCTCTGCACCCGTGGACCCCCCGGCTTGTAGCGGCCCCTGATCACGTTTTCGCTCTTCCCACATCCTTCAAGGTCATCTCACATCCTTCTGGAACCCTCCCGCGCCCCGTTCCCGCCCCCAGTTTAAAATGGCTGCTGCAGCTGCAGTCAAGCAGCAGCTGGAAGACAACTGGAGCAACAGCCGCCAGCACAATGTGTTTCCGCTTGCTCAAATCGATTATATCATGCGCCGCAAACGGGCACAGCAGGGCCTGACGGTAACGCAGGCACCTGCCGCCAGCGGGCGGCGGCGGCGGGGCGCGGGAGGGGACCAGGAGGATGCTGAGCTGGTCCTGCCGCGTTGGGATGTGGAGGTGAGCATACTGTATCTGTAAGCAGGGCTGGAGTTGCTGGATGAAGCGGGGCAGGGTAGCACGAGGGCAGCAGGAGGGCAGCAGGCATGGCAGAACTGTTGATGCCGTGCCCATCATTAACGGACACATCCCCCGCTGTGCGCTGCCCACGATTGCAGCCCAAGGAGCTGAGCAGGTTGCTGCGTCAGTTCCATCTGGACAAGACAATTGACGGCAAAGAAGTCCTGCTGCGCTCGGTGTCCCGCAACGACGACCTGGGCATCGCAGTGTCGCGCAAGGTGTTGGTGGTGGCCGCCGAGGAGGTGCCCGCCTTCTTCGCCAAGCATCACGGCATCCAGGGCCAGGGCTGGAACTCCCCTGCCCGCCTGTGTCGACCGGTGCAGGGGTCGACCCAGCACGCAACACCTGCGCAGTCCGCCTACACCGCCTACAGCCCCTGAGCAGAGGATTTTTGGCGCTCAAATGTGACATTGGCCGCTTCCCAGCGGCACGGGGGACGCTGGCAGGCACATTCGCCTGCCGCTGCTGGCCGCCGCCGCCAGCCTCTCCGCCCCGACCAAGGCCAGGTAGAAAAGCATCGTTCACTGTGATGTCGAAACCCTGATCTTTTCCGTCTTCTCCTGACACTGCAGCACTCAGGCATTCGCAACAGCGCGCCGCCATGAGCGCTGCTGCAGGCGGCAGCGCCGACATCACAGTCAGCATTGTTTGGGTCACGGTGCCCTCGACCGCGGTCGGCAAAAAGATCGCTACGGAGCTGGTGGGCAGCAAGCTGGCAGCATGCGTCAACATCATCCCAGGCACGCGAGGGGCCCAGAGGCTTGGTTGGGACGTGCCTGCACGACCCTCGCCTCTGCCCTCGACCTCCCCCCTTGTTCCCAGCCGCCACCGCCCTCCTGCTTCACCCCTCCCAGGCCTCGAGTCTGTGTATTTCTGGGAGGGCAAGGTGCAGAGCGACGCTGAAGCGCTACTCAAGATCAAGACGCGCAGCGCGCTGGTGCCGCAGCTGAGCGAGGCAGTGAAGCAGCTGCACCCGTGAGTGTGTGGTGGAGTGCAGCAGTGTGGGTGGAGTGGGGGAGGGAGCACAGCAAGGGCTGCTGCAACAGCGGTACTTGCATGGCAGGCATGCTACGCATGTGCCCACTGGGCAATCGATTGGGCTGCCTCCCTCCCTGCGCAGGTACGACTTGTGCGAGGTGACCGCAGTGCGGGTGGACGGCGGCAGCGAGGCCTACCTAGAGTGGGTTCGCAGCAGCACCGAGCCTGCTGCCGGCGACGGCAGCGCCTGAGCACGCGCCTCGATTCGCGTGCTTCTCGTACAGCATGTGTCGGCGCCTCATTGGCTTGCTCCTCGCAACTACTGCCTCATGCACTGTTTCCGATTGCTCTCTCCTGCTCTCCACTTGTGCCCCTTACTGCTCTCTGCCCATTCCTGTGCACCTTCCCGCCGCTTCGGCTACAGTTCATAACACTCCACAGCACAGCAGACAGCGCAGGCATCTGGCGCGCTCCAGACGTGCTTGCTCCGCTGTTCCAACGCTGTTGCCGCCGCCTCACGACCCAGCCCAGTCCGCCCCCGCTGCCTCCTGCGCCTCCAGCTGCACTGCGGTGCCCTCCACGTTGGCACGGATCTGCGCCAGCCGCTGCCGCGCTCGCTGTATCCGCTGGTACTCTGCAAACGCACAAGATTGCAGTTGCGACGCAGGTTGTGAGCGACGCTGTGTTTCGCAATCTCCGCAGTGAGCGGTGGAGCGTGCACAGCGGCGGCAGGCGGCGGCGCCAACAGCAGCGCAGCAGCAGGCGACTGGCAAAAGGGGAAGCAGCAGCAACTGGCAGATGGAGCAGCAGCAGCACCGGCGGCGGCACTTGCCTACGTCTGGCTGGAATGAGGTGTGGAACTGCGTGAGCTGCGAAGGAGGCGCGGCGCGCGGCACGTGCGTGGCCATCCGGTTGTAAAACGACTCGGTGGGCTGCCAGAACACCGCTTCGTCGTACAGCTCGAACACCACCTGCACAACGCACGAGCGAGCGGGCGGACGGGAGCGCTGGATGGAGGTTGCAAGTTTAAAGAGGGGGATGTAGCTGGGCTGCCAGAGCCCCAGGGCAACCACTTTGCGAGCTGGCGGCGCGGGCTGGCAACCTGCCTACCGGCTTCTCAGGGCGCGCAGGCCCCAGCTCCTCGACCCCACACTTGCCAGCCGTGCCGCACAGAGAGGGAGCTGGCATTGTTGGACGCAGCAGGAGAGAAGGAGAAAGACGCACCGGTTTCTTGGGGTTTGCTGCGCCGGCGTCGTCGTACAGCTTGAGGCGGTGGTACAGCTCCAGCGGCGCCTCCCGGACGTCCTCCTGCAGGCGGCGAGGACGCAGCAACGGGAGGGCACGCGGGATGCCGTAACGCAATCAACGCCGGAACAGGCAGCAGAGGCGCCGTACCAGCGCCGGCCTGCCTGTATGCTCCTTCCTGCTGGCAGCCTGCCCTTCCAGCGCTGCCCCGTACCTTGAAGTGCAGCACGACGATGATGTCAAACTCGCCCCAGCCAACCTCGGTCAGCTCGTACGGAGGGACCTCCACGTCTCGCTTGGGGTTTTGGAAGGACTCGTGCAGCACAAAGGTGACCTGGGCACAGGCAGAGCGCAGGGCACAAGGTGGTGACCCAGGTGCGCCCTGCGCAGGGCTGGCATTGGACGATCCCAGCGCCAGCCGCCCCAGCACTCGCACGCCGTGGCCAACAGCCCTCGCAGGCTCTCGCCGCACACCTTCTTCAGCACATGCGACAGGTCCTCTCCCGTGGGGCTGCGCATGTACACCGTCCACTTGTGGCTCTGGTACTCGCTGGCCTGCACAGCGCACAGTACACAACACGTATACACAGCAGGTCGGGGGCTAGTGGGATGGGAGGGCAGCGGGGCAGGCCCCAAGCCAGCTGCTGCAGCGAGCGAGCGTGCCAGCAGCGAGAACGCATGGGCGCTCCCTGCGCTGGCCCGCCCACCTCCAGCTCGCACGCACACTTGCCTTCTTGCCGAGGTAGAAGGCGCAGGTGCCAGTGACCACAGGCACGGTGATGGTGCGACCCTTCATGCGCCGCTCTCCTTCCTTGCCCAGCACAAACGGACTCTCGTCGCCCGCGGGCGCCGTCGGGGGCGCGCCCGCCACAGGTGCGGCCGCCGCCATAGCTGCTGCTGCTGCTGCCGCCGCTGTTTCTGCTGCTGTGTAAACGGGCTTCTCGGTGCCTCCTGCTCCTGCCTACCGGCCTGCAAGCAGTGAACGTCACAAGCAGGGCGGCAAGAGTTGTTGAGCAGGCGGCAAGTGGCGGCGGCAGCGGCAGGCGCCCCGCCTCTGGAGCGGCGGTGCAGCCGCGCTGCCTGCCGATCCAGTGCGGCACTACTAGGTGCTCAGGTGCCCCAGCCGCGACAGCCGGCGCCTATGCGCGATCAAGAGTTGCAAGCACGTTGCTGAGCGACTGTAGCGGCCTGGCTCAGCTGACCTTGCGTTCTATGCGTCCAACTAACCGCTCAGCGGGCGGGCGACGACTGGGCGCTGCCCGGAGAGGAGGCGGGTGTTTGCAGCTCGAGGGCGCGAAGCAGAGGAGGTTGCGGAGAGAAATTGGGAGCGGTGATGATCCACGGAAGACGCAGCGACGCAGGGATGGGCGAAATCCAAGTGTGCTGTCCGCCGCCACTCCGCACCCGCCGCTCCCAACGCTGCTTTGCCATCTTTGGTGGCGGGGGCCGCCCAGTTCCAAGAATGCGGCCTGCAAAACGATGCATGACACCACGTGGACCACGCAGGGAGACAAGCAGACGGCGCACGGTCAAGCAGCCAGACGGTCAAGCGCCGCACGCTGCCGCCCCGCACACCCAAAGTTTGCGGACTGCAAAGTCGAAATCCCAGTTCTGCCCTCGCTGCACAATCTCGTTTGTGCACGGCCACGTTTCCTGTGCTCATTCTGTCACGAATGCACTGCTGTTACGCGCCTTCACAATGATGGGCACGCCACAGCCGCTCGCTCGCACGCACGCAACGCAAGCACACACGCTTACGCGGCGACAAACAGCTTGCTCCACTGCACCCAGCGGTAGGCGCTGGCGCCGCGCACCGCACCCGTCACCGCCGCCGCGTCGTCCAGCACTGGCCGCACTGCCGCCAACTTCTCCTGGGCTGCCGCCTGCGCTTCGCGGCTCTCCAGCGAGTGCAGCACTCCCTCCACATCGAACAGGCGGTGGAAGTAGGAGAGCTGCAGAGGGGAGGGCCAGGGGGACACAGGCACAGTTGAGCGAAGAGCACAGTGTGCCAGGAAGGGGCATGCCGCGCTGCGCCTCATAAATCCGCCCGAAATGCCCCTGGCAACCCTGCCTGCCCCTCCCGACGCCCGCGCTCACTGACCAACCGCCTGCAGTTTGCTCCATCATCACTCGCAACAGCTGCTGAACCAGCCCACCCTCGCGCCCACTGTTCCTTTCATCACACCATGCCCGCCCCGCCACCAACCTGCGTGTACAGCTGGCCCTCGCTGACCACCTGCCGCATGTGGCCGGTGCAGCGCGCGTCGGGCGGCACGGTGCCCGGCCGCGCGTCGTCCCGAGCCGCCATGCACACGTTGCGCGTGTCACAGGGCACCACGTCGTCGTCGCTGCGCAGCTTGCCTGCAGGGATGGCGGCACGACAGCGCTGTGGTGAGCCGGATGGGAAGGTTGCACAGCAAGCCACTGCAGCACGGGCACACACATCAGCACAACCTGCTGCATCACAAAGTGGTCCTCTGCTTGCCACAGCCGCAGTCGGACGCCCTCGGCGCCCACCCACCGTCGTAGTAGCGCCCCACGCTGCGCCGCATGTGCAGCCGCAGCTGGTTGCGCACTTGCGCCGTCGACAGCGGCGGCAGCGCGGGCGGCGCGCCGGCCGCAGCAGGCGCCTCGCCGATCGCGTCCGGCGGCAGCAGTGCGGTGTCGACTGCGATGGCTCCCGGCTTGAGCAACTCCCGCACGCCAGCAAACTTGAACTGGGTGCCGTTGGGCGCTGTCAGCAGCAGCGGCTCGCAGTCCTTGTACCTGCAGAGGGCAGGTGGGGGGGAACAGTTCAGTGGCTGGCCTGCGAGGCACCCGAGGACTGGATTCATGGCAGGATGCTGCCAGCATCGCTGCTGCACCGCCCGCCGCTGCCTGCCCACCTGTCGTCATCGTCCAAGCTCGCTGCAGCCGCCAGCAGCGCGTCCTCGCGGTCCTGCCCGCCCGCAGCGGCGGTGTGGCGGTACCGCGAGCCATCCAGCCCCAGGCAGTCTGCCAGGCGGCCGGCGTCGGTGCCCTCGATGGGGGCGCAGAGGCGCGACACCACGGGGAAGACCTAGAGGGGGGGAAGGAGAGGGGGGAGGGTGGGTGTGGGGGTTCGAGGGAGGATGCGGCCAGCTGCCGTGGCAGCTCTGATCTGCATGGTGCAGAGAGGCGCCACCCTCATCAAGCCCTCCCACACCACATCTCAACTCCCGAGCTCTGTATGGATGCGTCAAAGCCCGCCCCAGCCAAGCTCTCCCGGCGCCCACCTGCTGCGCCAGGTAGTAGTCTGTGTCGATGCGCAGCGTGGAGGAGGCGCTCACTTCCTCGGGGTGGTACGCGCGCTCCGCCAGGCCCTTGGTCTCGCGCGGCAGCACGTTGCCCTCCGCGTCCACTTCAATGCAGATGACGTAGGGCACGGTTTCGCCCTGGGGCAAGGAGTGGGAGGGGGTGCGGCGGGAGGCGTGTGGTGCGGTGATTGCAGGGCAGGGCAGAGCTGAATGCCGGCCTGCCTTGTGGATGAGCACCAGCCTGCTGCCAGCCCCTGCCTCGAGTTGCTGCCAGCACCTTGCCTCCAACTTCCTGCATCCCATCATGACCCCATACCCACCGCCATGACGCCGTTCTGCTTGCCCGCCGCGCGCCGCCGCAGCGCCACCTGCCCAGGAGGAGGCAGAGGGGTGGTGCGTAGGCACGCAGATGCAGGCGCGGCGTCGGTGTACAGCATGCAGCAGCAGGACCACCTGGCAGCAGCATACAGCACCACTGGCAGCACCCGGCGGCAGCAGCAGGAGGGACGGCGTGCACTCGAGGCTTGCCTGCACATGCGGCTGGTTCTTGGCGTCTGGGTAGTCGTCCGGCCGCTTGGTGAGCTGCTTGGTGATCACGTACTTGTTCAGAGGGATGGAGCCAGCCAGCACCTGCGCACGAGGGCGCAGGCGATGGAAGCGTGAGCTGGGCCAGGCCGGGGGGCCCTTGGCGCGCTCCGGTGCCGAACGATGGCTTGCGCCCCGTGCGCCCGCCCCGCCGCACGCCGCCGCGCACTCCGCCCACCTTCTCCTTGACGTCGGCCAGGTGCTCGTGGATGGCGTTGACCACGTCTTCCTTGGGCTGCCCCGACAGGATGGCGCGCAGCGCAAAGTTGCCCACGTCCTTGGACAGGGGGCACCAGTCACGGCGCACAATGTCCAGCCCCTTCTGCTCCATGATCTGCAACGGGCGGGGGGCGGCCGCGGGGGGGGAGAGGGGGGGCGCGTTTGGAAGGGCAGGTCCACGCCGCCGCCACCCTGCCGTGCCTGCTCCCCTCGTCGCCGCCGCCAGCAGCAGCAGCAGCAGCAGCAGCAGAGCCACACCAGGGAAAGCAGCAGGAGGAGCGGCGGCGGCTGCGGCGGCAGCACCCCGGCGCACCTCCACAGTGGAGCCGTCTGCCGCGACCTCCACCTTCACCGACGCATACTTCTTCTTCTTGAGCAGCAGCATGCACTTGAACACCCCGTCCATCTCGATCTCCAGCAGGCGGTACCGCTTGTTGACCTGCAGGCGGGACGCAGGGGGGGGGGGGGGACTGGGTGGCAGCTCCTGCCCCACTGGCATGGCAGGGGCGGGTGGGTGGCAGCCAGGCGGCGAGCCATCTCCATCTCCAACAGGCACCGGGGTGACGTTGCTGTGAGAACTGGTTGTTGGTGGGCTGCTGGCAGGAGGACGGAGAAGCAGGCGGCGGCCACGCGTGCAGCGGCGACCGCACCACATTCGTCCTGCTGCCGCGCGCGCGCCCCCCCCCCCCCCCCGCCCCCCCCCCCTCACCTCCCGCTTGATCTGCTGGCCCAGCTTGACCACCTCCGCCAGGTTCTCAGAGCCGGTGTAGACCATGATGGAGTCGGTGTCGCCGTAGATGACCTGGGCAAAAGAAATCAGGGGCACGACGCAAGGGGTGAACCCACGGGCTGTGGGCAGAGCTGGGCTGCATGGCCCGCTGCGGTGAGCCGCCCGACGCATCTTTGGCGCGGTGCCCGAGCCTCTCATAGTGCGCTCGATCCCCGGCGCACCTCCTTGCCCACGGTGCCCTGCACCAGGTCCACGGTGGACTGCAGAATCTCACGGCCCTGCGATGGTGGGAGTGGCGTCCGCCAGAGCAGGGGCCAGGCTCAGCCCGGGGGCGCCGGTGGGCCGCCGTCCAGAGCCATGCAGGCAGGCGCAGACCCTCCCCCGTCCAGGCCGGGCCTGTCCAGCCTTAAGGAACTAGCAAAGGCGCTGCTGGCCTTAGTGCAGCAGCGGGGGGACCACAACATGCAGATGTGATCAATTGATTGATCGATGAACTGCTTGTAGCACACCTGGGAGGTGATGAGCTCAGCCAGCGGCTTGGCGTAGAAGCGCGAGTTGGCGAAGCCCAGGCAGCCGTACATGGAGTTGGCGGTCAGCTTGATGGCCTGCTGCCGGATCTCCAGCTGCTGGCGGCGCACCTGCAGGCACAGCGCAGCGGGGAGGGGAAGACAACGGGAACGGGTGGGCAGGGAGGGGAAGCCAGGAGAGGAGGGAGGGGCGTGGGGCAGAGCAAGGTTGACATATGGATGAGCTGATGAGCCGCTGTCAGAGAGCAGCTCCTCCGCAGACACAGGCAGGCACATTTACGTCCACCAGGTGACAGGGGAGCAAAGACAGCAAAGACCCCCCCCCCCGGGGACGCACAGTCCCATACCTATGGACGCACAGTCCCATACCTATGGACGCACAGTCCCATACCTATGGACGCACAGTCCCATACCTATGGACGCACAGTCCCATACCTATGGACGCACAGTCCCATACCTATGGACGCACAGTCCCATACCTATGGACGCACAGTCCCATACCTATGGACGCACACTGTGACTCTTCAACAGGTGGCCTCCCGTTCCATGCACACCCAACACCCGGGGCGCGCACCGGGTCCGACTCCCGCTTGATGAGGTCCTTCACGCTGCGGCGGCGCTGCACCAGCGCGCGGATCACGCGCGGCAGGTGCGCCATCTCCTCGCTGGGCTCCGGCAGCCCCGCCATGTGGCCGTCCTGGCGGGGGCGCGTAGGGGGGGCAGGGGACGGGCAGGTCAGCGCAGAGGGCGCGCAAGGCGCGTTCGTGCGCTGCTGAGTAGCGCTCCCTGCCACTGTGAACTCGCAGGCAGGCATGCTGCCCGCGGTGACGTGCCGTGCTCACCTTGGGGCGGACCACTGTGGTGAAACAGATGTTGTACCTGCAGCAAGGCAAGGGCGGCAGGGGCAGGGGGTGACGGGCCAGAAGGTCGCAGCTACACCTGGCAGTCGGGGTGCCACAAACACCTCAAAACGCTGCTGCAGCCAGCCACAGCCACTGTACCCCCCAACGTTCAATACAGCAACCACCGCCGCCACCACCACTGCCGGCACCCCACACAGCAGGCTGCGGGCCGTGGTTGCTCACACTCCACGCACACACTCACTCCTGGATGATCGAGGGGTACAGGGAGTTGAAGTCCAGCAGCAGCACAAACTTGTCGTACAGGCCCTTCTTCGGCTCCAGCACCAGGCCGCCGGCGTACTGTGGGAGGGGGTGGGGTTGGGTGGGGTGTGTGGGGGGGGGGGTGTGGGGGGGGGAGTGGAGCTGGCAGGGTTCGAGAGGCGGGCATGCGGCAGACGGCAAGGCCAGCACTGAGCGCCTTGGTTGCTGGCAAGCGATCCGCCTGCTCGCATCCCACAGCACAGCCTGCTCCCCACCCACCTGCGGTCCCTTTGCCTTCTTGCCGCCCGCCTTGGGTGCCGCGCCCTCCTCGCCGTCGTCCTCTGCTGCCTGCCTCGCCAGCCGCTCCTTCTCCTGCAGGCATGTCAGGGCGAGCACGGCGGCAGACGAAAGTAAGAGGAGGGCGCAGGAAGCTCGGCAGGCAGTGCCCGGGTGTTGCCTGCGCATCAAGTTGACGCATGCCATGCCCCGTTGCCCTGCCACATCGCTGTCACGTGCCCTTGGCGCCAAGCTGCCAGCATGTACCTTGTTCGAGAGCTTGTCGGGCAGCAGGAACTTCTTCTCGTAAAACTCGTGCAGCAGCAGCATCTCGATGCGCTGCGCGCGCTGGCCCAGCAGCGCCTTGCCCCACAGAGAGCCCGACAGGGACGCCTGGACGCAGGACGGGCATGCAAACGAGTATTGGCAAGTGCGTGTACAGCCAGCTAGCTACCTCTTCAGCATGCAGCAGCACGCTGGCCGAGGCAGTGCAAGCAGTTCAGGCATGACGGCAGAGCCCTGATACCCTGCCAGCACAGCCAGCGCCGCATGCTAGACCGCTCCCGAGCACCCACCAGCTGGCGCGTGAGAGGCAGCACCGACAGGTAGAACGCCAGGCCCAGCGCCAGCCACGCGTCCGACTCTGCGTGCCGCACCAGCTGCAGCAGCTTGGGCGCGCTCTCATACTTGCCTGCGGGTTTGCAAGGTGCAGGACACAAGTCATCATCAGACGTGCGGCGCAGCAGCAGCAAGCTCGCCAACACCTCCACACGCCACAGCAGGCACAGCCTGTGCAGCCTGGCAGGCACCCAGGCCAGGTGCACGCGCGCACGTGCAGCATGGAACCTTCTACAGGTGGGGCGAGGCGCCTACCAGGGATGTCTGTGGGGTTGAGCTCAGCGCGCTCCTGCTTGAGCAGGTTGCGGGCCAGGGTGGACAGGGTGTAGTCCACTTCGTGCACCAGGTCACGCGCCGCCAGGTAGGTGTCGCACAGCAGGCGGCCGGCGACGACTGCGGCGCGGCGGGGGGGGCGAAGATGGGCAGGGTGTTTCGTCCGTGTGCGCCGCACCGCAGCGCCAAGCAGGGGCCAGACAGACGCGTTTGACACCAGCCCCAGGGTGCCGCAGCAAGCGTGCGTTCACAGGCACAGACACAGACGTGCAGACGGAACTGCACGTGTTCTAGACTCCTTGACCCTTGCCTGACAGCACGCCGGCGCCGGCGCCGCCGCCAAACTGGTGGCCGCCGCCCCCCAGGTTGGGGAAGCGGCTGCGCTTGAGGCGGCCGAGGCTGCTCCAGTTGGGCACCTGCGCAGGGGAGGCGCGGTGGGATAGCAGGGCACATGCTTCAGACGCGAAGAGCTGCAGAGGCACCCGAATTGTGGCAGCATTGCCTTCGCAAGGCCTGCAGCTGCCCTCCCCTGCTGTACTGCCCAAGGCCAACGCACTAGCCGCCCACCCCGCACCTTGTGGTGCTGCAGGCGGTGCAGCAGCACGTCCAGGTCAAAGGCAGCAAAGTTGTGGCCCACAAACACGTCAGCGTCGATCTGGCGCAGCCGAGCCACCAGCATCGTCAGCAGCGCGCGCTCGTTGGGCTGCGGCAGGGGCAGGAGGAGGCGGGCGTGACACCAGATCGATGAGGAGATGGGCAGAGAGGGGAGCTCGATGCGGGAGCATTGCACTACGCATGCACGGAGCAGTGGCTGTGCTAGCGCTGCGCCCAATCGCACGCTGCTGCCTGCCCCCCCGCCCCCGCCTTGCCTGCATGGACAGCATGGCGCCGCCGTTGCGCTTGCCAATCTCAGACTGGTTCGCCTTGCGCACCTCGGCATCGAAGCCTGTAATGCAGCAGCAGCATGTGGCAGGCATTGGCAGGCCGTCGGCGCATGCAGGACGGAGCGCATTTGGAGCAGGGGGGCTCCAAGCCGGCCAGATGCACAGGCGCAAGGCTGAAGCCACTCGGGCAAGCGGCGTGCCTACCCACGTACCGGTGGGGAAAGGCTGGCCGTCCAGGCGGCGCACGGCGCTGAAGTGGCGCAGCTGGAAAGCGCTGTTCCACTCCTCCTGCGGCAGGCCAAGGTCGGGCAACGGGAGAAGGGGGGAGTCGGATGCGGGAGCGCTGTGTGTGCTGGCCTGGTCTCGCATCTGCAGGCAGCTGGGCGCACTGCAGGCAGGCAGGCCATGGTGGCAGCCAACACCTGCGTGCCCTGCACGTGCTCAGACGAGACGAGCACGTAGTGCATGCACGCAAGCTTGTCCCCATGCTCGCCTGTGACATGGGCCCGTCGGTGCGCACGCGGTTGAGGTGCACCACGCTGGCTGCCACCACCTCGTTCGTGGAGCTGCCCGGGCTCAGCATGGTCTTGACATGCACAGCAGCCACGATCAGCGGCGGCGCCTCCCTGCGCGGGCAACCGGGGGTGCGGGCATCGCAGCAAGGCTTGGCGGGCGTGGCGCTCGCCGCCTCGCGGTCGCGGCTGTCCTCGGCAAGACCCTCCCCGCGGCACGACACACAGCCAATGCCCTGCCCCGCTGTTGGCCCCTGCCCGCGCGGCCTCACTTGTTCTCTGCAGGGGTGGCGGTCACCGCCTTGTGGCTGTCCACCTCCACCTCCAGCTTGCACCAGGACATCTGCGGGGGGAGCAGGAGGCACAGAAGGATGGGATGCTGTGCCAACTGCAGTGGGCTGCCCCTGCCCGCAGCAGTGGCAGCGTCAACGACAGTGGCAGCGGTCCTGCCACAGCAACACCCCTCCCCCCCCCCCCCCCTCACACACACCACACACACACACACCACCCACCTGCGCCTCGGTGGGTACGCAGCGCGGGCGGCGGACCGACATCCAGCAGGGCCCCATGATGCGGCGTTTGAGGAACAGCGCCTCCAGCATCGACTGGTTGGCGCCAAAGATGGCGGAGAAGGTCTCGCCGCTGATGCCCACGGGCAGCGCGGGCTGCGCCGCGCTGTACTTGACCTGCGCAGGAGCAAGGCCGTGGGGTGGCAGCGGAGGGATGAGAGGTGGGAGCACTGGTCGGCACCCCAGATGGATGAGAAAGTCTCCCTCCCATGGGAGACCCACAGGCACAGCCTGCAGGGCTGCCAGGTGAATCAGACCCGTGAGGGTCAGCCGAAGAGACCAGCGGGTTGGCAGGGTGCCGGTGCTGCTCCGTGCCGCCAAGCAGCCTCCACCCCTCCCCTGGCCCCCCCTCCCCACCCATCCCCACCGCACCTTGAGCACCCACTGCTTGCCGTGCGCGACCGCCGTGTTCTCAAACGCGTACTGCCGCCGCACGGGCTTCATGGTCAGCTGGCTCACGCGGTGCTGCCCCAGCAGCTCGCGGACCTCGGCCTTGACGGCAGAGAAGGCTTGCTGCAGGGAGGGGGTTGCCCAGGGAACGGGGTTTGGGGAGGGTCAGGGGGCGAGTGCACGACGGCTCAATCCTGCAGCGCAGCAGCAGCTCCAGTACTTGCACCCTGCCCAGCCCTCGACCCCTTCCCAGCACTCACGTGCAGCGCAGCAAGCAGCTGCTTCTTGGCGGCGGGGTCGGCGGCAGCTGCTGCCTCCAGGGCGTTGGTCTCCTCGCCGCCCACCGCCTCGCGAGGCACGACAAACAGGTTGCGCTGCATGCCGCGCACCACGGTGCAGCACGACAGGTGCTGCCCGTTGAGGGGGACCTGGGGCGCCGCACGAGGGGCGGGAGAGCAGGAGGGTAAGTCTGGAGCAGCAGGGGGGGCAAAAAGCGGGGCCAAAGGCGGCACCAAAGCAGCACGTGCCAAGGGACCTGCTGGCGCTGTCTCGACCTCTCCACCAGCGCCTTGGCATGCTTCCTCCCGCAGCGCGGCACTCGGGCACTATTCGAACCCAGGCCTTACCTTGCCGAACAGGAACACCGTGCCGGGCTGCGCCAGCTCCTCGTGCGCATCAATGAGGTAGAAGGGCAGCTGGCCCTCGGCGTCCAGCAGCAGGCTGCCGTCGTCCTGCCACTCGGCAGCCTCGACGGGCGCCTCCTCGCCTGCCACACAGGAGGGATGATGTTGGCATAGAGCACAGCACGTCTGCATGCCGCAGCGGCAGCTTGGGCGGGCAGCCAACAGCAGCGGCCCCCGCACCACACACATTCCCACCCCCACAGGCCCAGCCGCTGGCACACCGCACGCACCTGTTGCGCCCTCCTCTGCCTCCTCCTCGTCATACATCATCTGCCAGCCGGTGGCAGGCCCTGCCGTGGCGGGGGTCTTTGCCTCGTTGAAGACTGGCGCTGGAGTGCGCCAGGGCGTCTTGCCTGCTGCCTCACCCGCCTCGCCGCCTGCGTGGGCGCCGCCCGCTGCCGCGCCGCCTCCGGGCGTCTCGTGTTGCTCCTGCTCCTGCTTGGCGGCAGGCGGCGGCTGCGCTGCCTGCTCTGCTGCCTCGCCAGCATCCTCCTCCATTGGCGCTGCCTCGTAGTGCCCACTGTTGTCAGCTGGCAGCATGTCGTCGCCGCCCGCAGGCTCCTCAGCCTCAGCCTCCGCTGGCGGTGCTGCTGCCAGTGGCGTGCTGGCCGCGCCGCCGCTGCTGATGCGGTGAGCGGCAGGGTGCTTGGCTGCCGACTGCGCGGCAAAGGTGACGGCCTTGGGCGTGCCGGCGGGGCGTGCTGCCAGCACCTGAGGCCGACGCACCGGCAGCGCGGCACGTGCAGCTGGCGCAGCAGGCCTGCAAGGGGGCGGACAAGATGGGCGCTGAGGGGCGGATGAGGCGCTAGACACATGCAGGCAGAGGTCCAGGGCCGGCAGGCTGGCAACAGAAGCCAGCCTGTGCGCGCTGCTGCCGCCCGCGGTGCATGCACCAGTGCCGACGGCTGGCCCTGCCCTGCCGCTGCCGGCAGCAGCAGAGCTCCCGGTTGCCCTGCCTCACTTGCTGGGCCCTACGGAGTCCAGGTTGCCCAGAATGCCTTCCAGCAGCTCATCTGCAGAGGCATCGTCCGCCACCGTGCGCGTCGGTTTGGCCTTGGTCTGCGCTGTCTGGAACATCCGCTGCATGCGGGAGCGCGCGCCCGGCTCTGCCGCCGCCTGCAGCAACGAGAGGGAAGGCAGGCAGCACCTGCCTGGTAAGATACCCCTGTGTTGAGCAGTGCCGCAAGGGCACGGCATATGTGCATCCGGGCGTGATCCGCGTGCTTGGTTCGGCGAGTATACCCCGCAGCTGTGCGACCCACCTTGCGCTTCGCTCCCGCCTTGGCGCCGCCCTTGCCGCCGGCGGGCGCCTCTGCCGCCCCCTCCTGCGCCTGCTGTGCAGCGCCCCAGTCCTCCTCCTCGCCCACGTCAGCATAGCCAAGCCCTTCCTCGTCGACAACAAAGCCGCCTGTTAGGAGGAGAGAAGGGGAAGGAATCAGAAGGGGGCTGCAACGGCGCAAGTCGGCGGCAAGAGCGTAGTCGGTGACGCGGCGGGACTGCACAGGCTGGCTGCCCGCAAGCAAGCGGCTTCTCTGAAACACTGCAGCGGCACGCAGCAGCAGCATCCACCGGGCTTGTCAGGCCGGACTCCCCCTCCCGCGGCCTGCCGCCTGCCTGCCGCCGCCTGACGCACCGCCCTCTTCGCGCCGCTTCTTCACCAGCTTGGCGTACTGCGCCTCGTCCATCTCGTCGTATACGGCCTCCTCCTCCCTCACTTCGAAGCTATCCACCCGCTTGGCGCCCGAGGCGCGCAGCTCAGCCAGCTCTGCCAGCGCCGACTTGACCTTCTGCGGGCAGCAGCGGGCGGTTTGCGATCGGGAGCTGCCACGAGTGCGATGCCGAGCTGATAGCAGCGAGCGCGCGGCCCCAGCTCACCTTGCCGCCGCGCCCATTCTGCGTCACAGCGCGACGCGCTCTGCCGCCCTCCTCCATGGTCGTAAGCAGCTAAGGGTGCATCACCGGCGGCGGTGGGGTCGAAGGAATGTCGATGCGGGCCGCAGGCCGCGCCTCATGTTCAAACACCGCTGCGCGCCACGTAGGCAGCCGGCAGCCTGGCCGGCAGCGGCGAAGGCGAAGGCTGGCCCTGCGTGTCCGCGCATTTGTGTGCATATGCAGCAAGGTGGCACTCATTTGTCAATGGTTGATAGGCCTGCTGCTCGTGGGCCTGCAGCTACACCCGGCGACCTTCTGCATGATGCCTGGCTACATATGTGTGGCGGCCAGACCGGATCGGCTACAATGGATCATGATTGGCGCGGGTTTGAGGCGGGGCGGCGAGGACGGTGCACCGAACCCTGCCCACCAACTACAGCCCTACAATTGCCGGGCTTGCAGAAGGTGGTGGCGAGTGCGCGCGATATTGACAACTCTTCTACTGCGGCAGAAAGGTAATCTGCCCCCTGTTTTCCTGTCGGTGTTGCCGCTGCAGTTCTCAAGCTTTCAAATTGGCTCGTGCCAGTGCATCGGTCAGAGAACATCGAGTTGAGGCGTACAAGACGTGTGTTGTCAGGCATCTGCAGCTGCGCCGCCTGCTGGCGCTGGCATCGCCGCCACGCCGCCGAGCGCCTGCGCCTCTGCAAACCCGTTGAAATTAAGGCGAGTGATGAGCTGGCGCACGCGCGGCGCGCGCGATCCCAGCTTGCTAGACTGCAAAATCTGGTAAAACACCTTCTGCTTCAGGCGCAGGTCGCGGCTGATGCGGCGCAGCGCGTCATCGGCACCTTCCACGCCGCCGCTTGCCACGCGCTGCAAGGAAGGACAGGGCAGGAGGGCAGGTTTGTGGAGAAATGCTGACAGGGCACAGTAGAGCAAAAACAGCTAGCCTCTTGATACGCACAGCTTGGCACTCTCGCATACTGCTGCTGCTGCTGCGCTCTTGCTCCCGAGCGCACACACCTGCACCAGCGCACACAGCTCCCAGCAACGCCGCAGGATGTCCTCGAGGTGTACCATCAGCTGCCTCATGTCCAGGAAGGCCTGTCATGACGAGTGGAAGAGGAAAAGGGTAAGGGCAGACGGGGAGAGCAGGGGCAGGCAGACGGGGAGAGCAGGGGCAGAGCGCCGGCCCGCGGGCACTGCGCGCTGGCAGCGGTGCACCATGCATGCATGCCTCCCGCCCCTGGCCCCGCACCTGCGACACCAGGCTGTCCACGTAGGCGCGGTGCGCAGCATCGGCGGCACTGAAGTCCCGCACGCTGGCTATGGCGGTGCGCAGCTGGGTGAAGGAGGCATCCACGACATCCATCGACAGGTACAGCCACAGGTTGCGCACAAAGTGGTGCTGCTGCTGGCGCTCGCGCCACAGCGCGGCGCGCAGCGCGCCGGGCAGCCGTGGCAGGCGGTCGTCCTCAGGCTTGCGGTGCTGCAGCGCCTGCGGTACGGGGACGCCACGCAGCAGGCAGGCAGCTAAGAAAAGGAACAAGCAGCAGCTGCGCTCACGAGCAACCTACAAGCGCCCGCCTGGCTTGCTAGCTACACACGAGAACATTACCAGGCACCCTGCTGCCCTATATCCACCTGCAATGTTGCCCATGCATCCTCCAGCGCCTGCTGCACGCGGCGCAGCCGGAACATGTGCTGCCACAGTGCGCCATACTTGCTGAGTACCTGCAGGGAGAGCGGAGGCAGACGGGTGTGTGGAGGACCAATGAGCGAGAGCCTGGTCAACCCAGCAGCTTCCTTCGGCGCTGCAGCCGCCAACCACCCGGACGCATAACGCGCTGCATGCACGCTCCCCCTCATGCCTCGCACCTCTGGCGGGAAGAGCAGCTGCAGCGGCCACTCCACCGCACACTCCAGGAACAGGCCGTCCCAGGCGTCACAGCGCGGCACCGCCACGCCCGGCGCACGCCCGGGGTGCCACACCGGCGCGCCGCCCTCGGCCTCGGGCCGCGTGGCCGCGTCGGCAGGCAGCCAGCGTAGCGCCAGCGCCCCAAACAGCGTGTCCGCCTCTGCTGTGCTCTTCAGCGCAGACTGCTGGAAGGCGAGCATCATGTCCGCCTCGGCAGTGTGCGGCTTGGGCTCACCCGCCAGCACCGTGGCCGCCTGGAGCCGATGCAGAGTAGGAAGGCAGGGTGAGCACAATGGCAGCTGCAAATATCCTGAGCAGAAATTGACAGGCAAGCGCCGCGCCAGCGGCCACCACTGCTGACGTAGCATACCCTCCAGCCGCGCTTGTTGTTGGCTGCCGACGCTGTGCTGTCGTGTCACAGCCTGTAAAATCTGACTCTAAATTGAAACATACCAACACTAACATTTTGAATTTTGCTCCTTACCAATCCCAGCCACCCACCTCATCAAGGAACTGCTGGTAGAAGTCACCACGCGCCAGCAGGAAGTAGGAGCGCATAGCTTCAAACTGGCCCACCAGGTCGCACCGGTGCTGCACCAGGTCCCACAGCAGCGCAGACACCTGCACAGCGGGGTGGTCGTGGGAAGCAAGGAGGGACAAGGAAGTGAAGGATAAACAGGATGCCCGGTGTGAGCAGCACCAGCCTGCACGACTGCAGGTCTTGAGCAGCGATGGCAGCTGTGGCTTACTGATGCTGCGTGCCTGTCGTACGTGTTCCTGCCAACCTCTGCTCCCATGCAGCACATCCCCGGCCGCTGACCCCCTTCAGGCGCTGCGCAGACCGCCCCTGAACCCACCTTGGCACGCATCGTCTCCACGCAGTGATCAAACTGAACAGCCGAGGGCGCCTCAGCGGCGCGCAGTGCGTGCAGAGCGCGCGCAAACCCCAGAATCTCAGCGTGTGCACGCAGGGCCTGGTGGGAGGCCGCGGAGCTCATGGGCTGCTTCAGCACGCGCACCGCCTTGCCGATGAACAGCACCGCCTCTGCTGTGGGCAGCGACACGTCAGGCGGCAGCGCTGCCAGCGAAACCTGGGAGCGGGGCAGGCAGGGAGAGGAGGGGGGGAGGACACAGCTCCAGATGGGTGTTGGGTGTTGAGCTGGGGCATGCCAGAACAGCAGCACCACGGCCGTGGTATCTTGTAAAATCGTCTTCTCCCCCCGGCCCTTCTCCCATTCGCTAACCTCAACACGGCAGGTCAGGGTCTGTGCTGCCTGCCGATTGCTGAGAAAAAACTCTTCTCTTGCCACCCAGTTGGAATCAGGGGTGGAAATGCTAGACCACCCTCCATTACACACTGCATCCCATTCTCTGACCTCGACACGCTCCCACCCGTGTCGAGGTTATAGTACATACCTCTCTCCGTCCCGGGCCATGCACTGACCTGAAAGCCGGCGTGCCACTCCAGGGGCTCCCAGTCCAGCATGGCACCAGCGCCGAGAGCGCTGGGCGTTCGCAGCGGCGAGGGCGAGGGTGCGACGCCAGCCGTGGTGGTGGTGCCGCCGCAAACTACATCCGAGCGCTGGATGAAGAACTCTCCTGCAGCATCCAGCAGCAGGCCGTGCACCAGCCAGGACTGCAGCTGCTTGAACAGCACCTGGCGGCAGTGCCACAGCAGGCGCTGCGCGCATGACTGCACGGCGGGCGACCCGCTGCAAGCACGTGCTGCCAGCGCCCGCATCACGCCTGCGCCCACCAGGCCACGGGCCTCCACCTCGCCCGCCAGCGCTGCCGCCTCGGGCAGCAGCACCTCCCACTCCAGCAGGAACTGCTGCAGCGTGAGCAGCGGCGGCGGCGTGGCCAGGTGCAGCAGGTGCGCCTCCACGCGCAGCACCGCGGCACGGTACACATCCAGCAGCTCTGCCAGGCCGTTGGCCAGCGCGGCGCGGTACAGGCTGGGCGGCGGCTGCAGGGGGTCGGCGAGCGCGGCGCCGGCGCCAGCGCCGCTTGCCGCCTCCACAAACCCCTCGATCGCGGAGCAGTGTGCGCCCAGCGCTGCCAGCCGGTTGAGCTGCTCGCTGCAAAGGGTAAGGTGCAGATGATGCAGTGTGGGATGCGGGTAGCACCCGGCAGTGGCGGGCAACACTGCCCAGCACCCGCTACAGAGCCGACAGGTCTGTTGGCCTCCTCCGGCGGCGGCAAACATGCGATCGCGGCTGCCGCACCGTTCCGGCGGCGTCACCCAGTCCACGGCATCCGTCAGCGCGATGCCACCACCGCGCTGCGCCACAAAGGCCTCGCCGGGCGCCCCCACCAGCGCGAGCAGCAGCTCGGGCAGAAGGTTGGAGGCTGCGCTCATTTGTAGCGGTCGCTGTCCCCTGCAGGGATCGCCTAACAGAGCGAGGGATCGAAGGGAGGCCTCTCAGAAAACAAATAATCACGTCCAGGCTGGCGAGCGCTGCTGCCGCTGTAGGCGGGCCGAAGCCATTGCCTCGGCATCTCTTCCTGCTGATCAAGGCATCCTGAGTGGATGCAGGCGCTCCTGGACGCTTGTCGCACCAGGCCACTTTCAGCAGCGGCGGCTCTCCTGCTGGGGCCGCCGGCGCTGCTCCTGGGCTGGCCAATTGTCGCGGCGGTAGCTTTTCTTGCTGCGCCCTTCTTGGTGCCGGCGCTGCTCTTCGTCGGGGTGAGGCAGAGGTTGCCTGGGCGCCAGCGCCGACCGCATGCGCTTCTCGCCCAGCCACTGCGGCCCACAGGAAGGCACCGCATCTATATTGCCATCGCCGCTCCTGTTGCAGGCCCTCTGGTGGCTGAACGCTGGCGTCGTGTACCACGCGCCGCCGCCGCCTCCCACAGGTGCGCTGCCGCCTACGAGCCGGTGGCGCTGCCTGCACGTGGGCCTGCACGCAGGCTGGCTACCAGGCTGGCAACGCCTTGACTTGTGCGAGCAGCGCGCCTCTTCCAGCACCCAGATGGCCCCGGACGGTGTTCACGTGCATGCCTGCTCCTCTCTCCCCGTGCAGCACCCGCAGAACAGGCAGCACCCACATTTCCCGAGCCTGCAATAGAGGCCGAGCCAGCAGCCGAGCCAGCATCTGAGCTCGTTACAGCAGTGGCAGCAGTGGCAGCAGCGGCAACAGCAGCTGCTGTGGCTGTGGCAGCCGAGTCGGCGGCATCTGCAGACGCCGAGTCGCAGGCAGGCGAGCCCGTGACCGCTAAGGCAGCAGAGCCTGCAGCAGAGCAGGCGGCCGCGCCTCCCGCAGCAGAGCCCCAGGCAGCAACCGCGCCGGCATCCGGCGCCATGGCGACACCAAACGACCCGCTGGCGCCCGTCGCCGACCTGCCGCCGGTGCCCAGCTACAAGCAGTGGGTGGACCCGATGGCCAAGTCGGAGGCGTTTGGGCAGCTGGAGGCGCTGATGCAGGAGCGCATCATCTTCATTGATGGCGCCATGGGCACCATGATCCAGCGCTACAAGCTGGAGGAGCAGGACTTCCGCAGCGAGCGGTGAGCAGCAGGGGCAACAGGCAGCGGCGGGGGGCGGTCGGGGGGTGCAGCATTGCGCGTGGGGGTGGCACATTGTGCATGTGGCACAGCATCATGCAGCTTGTGCAGGGCTGTGTTGCCTGCAGCAGAACATGCAGCGTCATTGCTGAACACAGCTGTGCGGTTTGCAGCTTCACAGCTGTGCAGAAAACCAATAAAAAATAGGTTTTCTGCTGCCGCCATAGTCCCCGCTGCTGCCAGGATGCCACGGCTGATGCCCCTGCTTGTCTCCCCCCTGCTCCCTGCTGCTGCAGCTACAAGGACCACAGCGATGAGCTCAAGGGCAACAACGATCTGCTGGTGCTGACGCGGCCCGATGTGATTGAGGAGATCCACACCGCCTACCTGGAGGGTGGCGCCGACATCATTGAGACCAACACCTTCAACGGCACCACCATCTCCCAGGTGCGCAGACGCAGACTGGGGGCAGCGGCGGTAGCAGCGGCAGCATGCTTGCAGTGGCGGCAGCAGTGCTGGCAGCGTCGGTGGCAGCTGCAGCAGTGGCAGCAGCAGGCTGCTGCTGCTGGCGTGCCCCACATGCGGAAGGTCAGCAGTACATGACATGCACTTGGCGCAGTGCTGTGTTCAGAAACAGGTGTCGCAGCGACAGCAGCTTGGCTCTCGCTCCAGCTCTGCTGCAGCATTGCTGCAGCAAACCCCACTGCTTTTTGTCGTGCCTGTTGTTGAGCCGCTGCTGCTTCCCTTGCTCCCCCTGCCTGCAGGCCGACTACAACCTGGACCAGGTGGAGGAGGTGGCGGAGATCAACCGCGCGGCGGCGCGGCTGGCCAAGAAGGCGACGGCGGCCTACATGGCGGCGCACCCTGGCAGCCGCAAGTTTGTGGCGGGCGCCATTGGGCCCACCAACAAGACGCTCAGCGTGTCCCCCAGCGTGGAGAACCCTGCGCTGCGCGGCATCACCTACGACGAGGTGGAGCAGGCGTACTTTGAGCAGGCCAAGGCGCTGTACGAGGGCGGCGTGGACATGTTCCTGGTGGAGACCATCTTCGACACCGGCAACGCCAAGGCCGCCATTTACGCCCTGGAGCGCTTCTTCGAGGAGCAGGTGCGGTGATGGGACGGTCTGGCGGGGCAGGGAGGGCTGGACTGGCGGGCGGGAGGGCGGGCGGGCTGGCGGGCAGGCAGGCGGGCGAGCAGGCGGGCGGGCAGGCAAGCAGGTGATGTACAGCTGCTGCTGCAGGGCCAGCAAAGCATGTTGCAGCAGCAGCCAAACTTCACTTTGCATGCATCTGGCGTTGTGAAGCTGCAGCCGCATTCACGTAGCACACTGCAGTCAGCAGCAGCAGCAGCTGGAGCGCAGTCGGCATTCAAGTGGTTGGCAGTCGCTTCCGCGCCAGCGCAGCGTGTCTCAGTGTGCAGACGGCAGGCTGGTGCAGCTGCCTGCAGAAAGGCAGGGCAGCGTGTGGAGGCTTCCACACGCTGGCACAAACACCGCGCCCTGCCTCCCCCCTCCTCATCCCCCGCAGCGCGTGCGCATCCCCGTGTTCATCAGCGGCACCATCGTTGACAACTCTGGGCGCACGCTGAGCGGGCAGACCAACGAGGCCTTCTGGAACAGCGTCAGCCACGCCAAGCCCATGGCCATTGGGCTGAACTGCGCGCTGGGCGCCACCGACATGAAGCAGTACATTGCCAACCTGTCGGCCTGCGCGGACTGCTACGTGTTCTGCTACCCCAACGCGGGCCTGCCCAACGCCATGGGCGGCTACGACCAGAAGGGCCCGGAGATGGCCGAGGAGATCCGCCCCTTCTGTGAGTGTCGGTGGAAGGGAGGGGCGGCGGGGCAAGGGTTGGCAGGGTTGTAAGCATGCTGCGGCAGTCAGACGGGGGTGCAGCCTGCTGCTTGCTGGCCCCCTGGCTGCAGTGCACACTGCTGCAATGTGCAACAGCCTGGCGCCTCAGTGCTGCCTGTGCACAGCCTGGCATATGGCACCACATGCGGTTTGCTGTTTCCTGTGCACAGCCTGCAGTACAGCGCACATGCCGCACAGCTGTGCCTTCACGCAGCCTGGCATCACAGCGCTGCGTGCTGCTGCTGTTTTCCAACGTGCCACGCCCTGCTACCTTTCTCGCCACGTGCAGGCGAGGAGGGCCTGGTCAATGCCATTGGCGGCTGCTGCGGCACCAGCCCAGAGCACATTGCCTCCATCCGCGAGATGGCCAGCGCCTACCCGCCACGGCAGCGGCATGAGGTGCCCGCCCTGATGCGGCTGAGCGGGCTGGAGCCGCTCAACTACCAGCCCAACGCCGCCAACATGCGCGAGACCTTCCTGAACATTGGCGAGCGCTGCAACGTGGCGGGGTCGATCATCTACAAGAAGGCGATTGTGGACGGCGACTACGACAAGGCTGTGTCCATCGCGCTGTCGCAGGTGCGTGCTGCAGCTACCAGCGGTGCACACGCATGGCCGGCAGCAGGCTAGGTAGCTAGGGTGACTTTCAGGCTGTCACGAGCAGGCGTGATACAGTAACAACGCACGAGGGTGCAGGCAGAGCTGCAAAGGCTGTGCGATGCTGCACAGCGTGGCCCAGCAGCGTGGCTGTGCTGCAGCGCCGTTCAAGCCGCAGGTGCCGCCTGGCGCATCGCATGCCTGCCTAGCTTTTCTCAGCCTCCCCTCCGTATCCGCTGTGTGTGCGTGCAGGTGGCGGCGGGCGCGCACGTGCTGGACATCAACATGGACGACGGCCTGATCGATGGCGTGCCTGCCATGACGCGGTTTGTCAACCTGCTTGTGTCCGACCCCGAGGCCAGCCGTGTGCCCTTCATGATCGACTCCTCAAAGTTCTTCATCATCGAGGCGGGCCTCAAGTGCTGCCAGGTGCGTGTGCAGCAGGGCAGCGGGTGGCCTGTCTGAGTGGTGTTGTGGGTTTGCTGCAGATGCCAGCTGTGCACCAGTGCTGGCTGCCTGTGCCAGCTGCAAACGGCATCGGCCGCGGCCGCGGCTGCTCTTGCCTGCTGTGTAGCTCTGGACGACAAACGGACGGCAAACTGTGCAGCAATGGGTGTGCCGTTGCCTGCTGTTGAGCTGTAGGCGGCAACGGACGCCAGGTTGTGCAGCAGTGCTTCTTGCCTGTACACTCATCTGCTGTGCCTGTGTCCGCCCCTCCGCCTCCCTGTGCGCCTGCAGGGCAAGTGCATCGTGAACTCCATCTCGCTCAAGGAGGGCGAAGAGAAGTTCAGGGAGCAGGCACGCATTGTGAAGAAGCACGGCTCGGCGCTGGTGGTGATGGCGTTCGACGAGGAGGGCCAGGCAGCGGGCTACACCGACAAGGTGGGATGCAGGGGGGTGCAGGGCAGGCGTGCTGCCCATCTGCAAGTTGTGCAGCTGATGCGTGCCGCTGCAAATGGCGCTTTGCTTGTCAGGTGCTGGCAGGTTACATATATGTTGTTGCATGACAGTCCTACCACTGCTGTGCCATCAGGCTGTTGTTGTGCCACTGTATGATGTTGTGCGGCCAGCTGCTCATGTGCTGGCTGCGTTGCTTGTGTGCCAGCGCAAATGTGCTGTTGCATCCCCGCTGTGCTGGCCGACTGCAGATGTGCTGTTGCACTGCCGCTGTTGTGATAGGCTGTGCAGTGCTGTGCTGTCAACTGAATGTGTTAAATTGCTGGTTGCTCAGCTGCGCACGCGTCTGGCTGCCACAAAGGCCAGCACGGCACTGCTGGCCACACTTACTGACCCCCGACACGACGTGTCCTCTGTGTCCCTGTTGCTGCCTGCAGATTCGCATCTGCCAGCGCGCCTACCGCATCCTGGTGGAGGAGGTGGGCTTCAACCCGCAGGACATCATTTTCGACCCCAACATCCTCACTGTGGGCACCGGCCTGTCGGAGCACAACAACTACGCTGTCGACTTCATCCGTGCCACGCGCGAGATCAAGCGGCAGTGCCCCGGCGCCAAGATCAGCGGCGGCGTGTCCAACATCGCCTTCTCCTTCCGCGGCAACGAGCCTGTTCGGCGCGCCTTCCACTCCGCCTTCCTGCACCACGCCTGCAAGGCGGGCATGGACATGGGCATTGTGAACGCAGCGCAGGTGGGCTTGATTGGGTGCCTGAGTTGTTGGGGAGTTCAGAGGATTCTTAATCAGAGGATCTTTGAAGGAACTTTGGAAGCACAGCGATCCACAGACTAGTATCTTGCCGTGGGCTCCAGGCAGGTTGCAGTTGGCTTGCATACAGCTTGCTGTGTGTGTCTGGCAGCGGTTGCGGCGGCGGCGGCGGCAGCGGCAGCGACGGCGGCGGCGGCAGCAGCAGCAGCAGCACAGCAGCAGCAGCAGCAGCAGCAGCAGCAGGGTAGCGGCTGCAGTCTGCCAGTCTTGTTGTGCACTCGGCAGAAGCAACAGTAGCAGCATGGCAGCTGCAGTGTGCCAGTAGATATGTATGCATCGGCTTCTGCCATTCGTATAGCTGAGACTGACGTTTGCTCTTATTCTTCCTTACTCTTGTCGCTCAGGTCAAGGCGGACGTGTATGAGCAGATTGACAAGGAGCTGCTGGAGTTTGTGGAGGATGTGCTGCTCAACCGCTGCGAGAATGCGACGGAGCGCATGATGGAGTTTGCCGCCACGTTGGAGCCCAAGTGCAAGCCCACAGCTGTGCGCAAGCTGCTGCAGTTCTCCGCTGGCCCCACCTACACCCCCAAGCTCAACCCCATCCCTGCTGGCGTCGACCCGCTGGCACCCGTCGCCGACCTGCCGCCGGTGCCCACCTACAAGTCGTGGTCGGACCCAATGGCCACGTCGGAGGCGTTTGGGCAGCTGGAGGCGCTGATGCAGGAGCGCATCATCTTCATTGATGGCGCCATGGGCACCATGATCCAGCGCTACAAGCTGGAGGAGCAGGACTTCCGCGGCGAGCGGTGAGCAGCAGGGGCAACAGGCAGCGGCGGGGGGCGGTCGGGGGGTGCAGCATTGCGCGTGGGGGTGGCACATTGTGCATGTGGCACAGCATCATGCAGCTTGTGCAGGGCTGTGTTGCCTGCAGCAGAACATGCAGCGTCATTGCTGAACACAGCTGTGCGGTTTGCAGCTTCACAGCTGTGCAGAAAACCAATAAAAAATAGGTTTTCTGCTGCCGCCATAGTCCCCGCTGCTGCCAGGATGCCACGGCTGATGCCCCTGCTTGTCTCCCCCCTGCTCCCTGCTGCTGCAGCTACAAGGACCACAGCGATGAGCTCAAGGGCAACAACGATCTGCTGGTGCTGACGCGGCCCGATGTGATTGAGGAGATCCACACCGCCTACCTGGAGGGTGGCGCCGACATCATCGAGACCAACACCTTCAACGGCACCACCATCTCCCAGGTGCGCAGAACAGCACACTGGGGGCAGCGGTGGCAGCGGCAGCATGCTTGCAGTGGCGGCAGCAGTGTTGGCAGCGTCGGTGGCAGCTGCAGCAGTGGCTGCGGCAGGCTGCTGCTGCTGGCATGTCCCACATGCGGAAGGTCAGTAGTGCTCGACATGCACTTGGCGCAGTGCTGTGTTCAGAAACAGGTGTCGCAGCGACAGCAGCTTGGCTCTCGCTCCAGCTCTGCTGCAGCATTGCTGCAGCAAACCCCACTGCTTTTTGTCGTGCCTGTTGTTGAGCCGCTGCTGCTTCCCTTGCTCCCCCTGCCTGCAGGCCGACTACAACCTGGACCAGGTGGAGGAGGTGGCGGAGATCAACCGCGCGGCGGCGCGGCTGGCCAAGAAGGCGACGGCGGCCTACATGGCGGCGCACCCTGGCAGCCGCAAGTTTGTGGCGGGCGCCATTGGGCCCACCAACAAGACGCTCAGTGTGTCCCCCAGCGTGGAGAACCCTGCGCTGCGCGGCATCACCTACGACGAGGTGGAGCAGGCGTACTTTGAGCAGGCCAAGGCGCTGTACGAGGGCGGCGTGGACATGTTCCTGGTGGAGACCATCTTCGACACCGGCAACGCCAAGGCCGCCATTTACGCCCTGGAGCGCTTCTTTGAGGAGCAGGTGCGGTGGTGGGACGGTCTGGCGGGGCAAGGAGGGCTGGACTGACGGGCGGGAGGGCGGGCGGGCTGGCGGGCAGGCAGGCAGGCGAGCAGGCGGGCGGGTAGGCAGGCAGGTGATGTACAGCTGCTGCTACAGGGCCAGCAAAGCATGTTGCAGCAGCAGCCAAACTTCACTTTGCATGCATCTGGCGTTGTGAAGCTGCAGCCGCATTCACGTAGCACACTGCAGTCAGCAGCAGCAGCAGCTGGAGCGCAGTCGGCATTCAAGTGGTTGGCAGTCGCTTCCGCGCCAGCGCAGCGTGTCTCAGTGTGCAGACGGCAGGCTGGTGCAGCTGCCTGCAGAAAGGCAGGGCAGCGTGTGGAGGCTTCCACACGCTGGCACAAACACCGCGCCCTGCCTCCCCCCTCCTCATCCCCCGCAGCGCGTGCGCATCCCCGTGTTCATCAGCGGCACCATCGTTGACAACTCTGGGCGCACGCTGAGCGGGCAGACCAACGAGGCCTTCTGGAACAGCGTCAGCCACGCCAAGCCCATGGCCATTGGGCTGAACTGCGCGCTGGGCGCCACCGACATGAAGCAGTACATTGCCAACCTGTCGGCCTGCGCGGACTGCTACGTGTTCTGCTACCCCAACGCGGGCCTGCCCAACGCCATGGGCGGCTACGACCAGAAGGGCCCGGAGATGGCCGAGGAGATCCGCCCCTTCTGTGAGTGTCGGTGGAAGGGAGGGGCGGCGGGGCAAGGGTTGGCAGGGTTGTAAGCATGCTGCGGCAGTCAGACGGGGGTGCAGCCTGCTGCTTGCTGGCCCCCTGGCTGCAGTGCACACTGCTGCAATGTGCAACAGCCTGGCGCCTCAGTGCTGCCTGTGCACAGCCTGGCATATGGCACCACATGCGGTTTGCTGTTTCCTGTGCACAGCCTGCAGTACAGCGCACATGCCGCACAGCTGTGCCTTCACGCAGCCTGGCATCACAGCGCTGCGTGCTGCTGCTGTTTTCCAACGTGCCACGCCCTGCTACCTTTCTCGCCACGTGCAGGCGAGGAGGGCCTGGTCAATGCCATTGGCGGCTGCTGCGGCACCAGCCCAGAGCACATTGCCTCCATCCGCGAGATGGCCAGCGCCTACCCGCCACGGCAGCGGCATGAGGTGCCCGCCCTGATGCGGCTGAGCGGGCTGGAGCCGCTCAACTACCAGCCCAACGCCGCCAACATGCGCGAGACCTTCCTGAACATTGGCGAGCGCTGCAACGTGGCGGGGTCGATCATCTACAAGAAGGCGATTGTGGACGGCGACTACGACAAGGCTGTGTCCATCGCGCTGTCGCAGGTGCGTGCTGCAGCTACCAGCGGTGCACACGCATGGCCGGCAGCAGGCTAGGTAGCTAGGGTGACTTTCAGGCTGTCACGAGCAGGCGTGATACAGTAACAACGCACGAGGGTGCAGGCAGAGCTGCAAAGGCTGTGCGATGCTGCACAGCGTGGCCCAGCAGCGTGGCTGTGCTGCAGCGCCGTTCAAGCCGCAGGTGCCGCCTGGCGCATCGCATGCCTGCCTAGCTTTCCTCAGCCTCCCCTCCGTATCCGCTGTGTGTGCGTGCAGGTGGCGGCGGGCGCGCACGTGCTGGACATCAACATGGACGACGGCCTGATCGATGGCGTGCCTGCCATGACGCGGTTTGTCAACCTGCTTGTGTCCGACCCCGAGGCCAGCCGTGTGCCCTTCATGATCGACTCCTCAAAGTTCTTCATCATCGAGGCGGGCCTCAAGTGCTGCCAGGTGCGTGTGCAGCAGGGCAGCGGGTGGCCTGTCTGAGTGGTGTTGTGGGTTTGCTGCAGATGCCAGCTGTGCACCAGTGCTGGCTGCCTGTGCCAGCTGCAAACGGCATCGGCCGCGGCCGCGGCTGCTCTTGCCTGCTGTGTAGCTCTGGACGACAAACGGACGGCAAACTGTGCAGCAATGGGTGTGCCGTTGCCTGCTGTTGAGCTGTAGGCGGCAACGGACGCCAGGTTGTGCAGCAGTGCTTCTTGCCTGTACACTCATCTGCTGTGCCTGTGTCCGCCCCTCCGCCTCCCTGTGCGCCTGCAGGGCAAGTGCATCGTGAACTCCATCTCGCTCAAGGAGGGCGAAGAGAAGTTCAGGGAGCAGGCACGCATTGTGAAGAAGCACGGCTCGGCGCTGGTGGTGATGGCGTTCGACGAGGAGGGCCAGGCAGCGGGCTACACCGACAAGGTGGGATGCAGGGGGGTGCAGGGCAGGCGTGCTGCCCATCTGCAAGTTGTGCAGCTGATGCGTGCCGCTGCAAATGGCGCTTTGCTTGTCAGGTGCTGGCAGGTTACATATATGTTGTTGCATGACAGTCCTACCACTGCTGTGCCATCAGGCTGTTGTTGTGCCACTGTATGATGTTGTGCGGCCAGCTGCTCATGTGCTGGCTGCGTTGCTTGTGTGCCAGCGCAAATGTGCTGTTGCATCCCCGCTGTGCTGGCCGACTGCAGATGTGCTGTTGCACTGCCGCTGTTGTGATAGGCTGTGCAGTGCTGTGCTGTCAACTGAATGTGTTAAATTGCTGGTTGCTCAGCTGCGCACGCGTCTGGCTGCCACAAAGGCCAGCACGGCACTGCTGGCCACACTTACTGACCCCCGACACGACGTGTCCTCTGTGTCCCTGTTGCTGCCTGCAGATTCGCATCTGCCAGCGCGCCTACCGCATCCTGGTGGAGGAGGTGGGCTTCAACCCGCAGGACATCATTTTCGACCCCAACATCCTCACTGTGGGCACCGGCCTGTCGGAGCACAACAACTACGCTGTCGACTTCATCCGTGCCACGCGCGAGATCAAGCGGCAGTGCCCCGGCGCCAAGATCAGCGGCGGCGTGTCCAACATCGCCTTCTCCTTCCGCGGCAACGAGCCTGTTCGGCGCGCCTTCCACTCCGCCTTCCTGCACCACGCCTGCAAGGCGGGCATGGACATGGGCATTGTGAACGCAGCGCAGGTGGGCTTGGTTGGGTGCCTGAGTTGTTGGGGAGTTCAGAGGATTCTTAATCAGAGGATCTTTGAAGGAACTTTCAAAGCACAGCGATCCACAGACTAGTATCTTGCCGTGGGCTCCAGGCAGGTTGCAGTTGGCTTGCATACAGCTTGCTGTGTGTGTCTGGCAGCGGTTGCGGCGGCGGCGGCGGCGGCGACGGCGGCGGCGGCGGCGGCAGCAGCAGCAGCAGCAGCAGCAGCAGCAGCAGCAGTAGCAGCAGCAGCAGCAGGGTAGCGGCTGCAGTCTGCCAGTCTTGTTGTGCACTCGGCAGAAGCAACAGTAGCAGCATGGCAGCTGCAGTGTGCCAGAAGATATGTATGCATCGGCTTCTGCCATTCGCATAGCTGAGACTGATGTTTTCTCTTGATTTTCCGTATTCTTGTTGCCGCAGGTCAAGGCAGACGTGTATGAGCAGATTGACAAGGAGCTGCTGGAGTTTGTGGAGGACGTGCTGCTCAACCGCTGCGAGAATGCGACGGAGCGCATGATGGAGTTTGCCGCCACGCTGGAGCCCAAGTGCAAGCCCACTGACCTTAAGCGGAAGGGGCAGGCCGCCGGAGCAGCTGCCGGCGGCGCTAAGGAGGTGAGTGGGTTAGGGAGGCGCTGGGTGAGCGGCGCTGGTTGGCAACACAGGTTACAGCTTGCCAGCATGATGTATCACCCTGCACTCTGCTTGTCCATCTGCCTGCCACTTCCTGCTGCGGCTGACCCCACCCCTGCGCAGGTGCCCGGCTTAACGAGCCGGGCAGTTCACAGGGCTGCTGGCCCTGTCCCGTTGAAGGACAGGCTTGTTCCTCCACCACCTCACACGGTCGTCTTGTTTGTTGCCCCCGTGTACTTGTGCAGGCATCCTGGCGTGACGAGCCTGTGGAGAAGCGGCTAGAGTATGCGCTGATCAAGGGCATTGACAAGTTCGTGGTGGCTGACACGGAGGAGGCGCGCATCAGCGGGCGCTACCCGCGGCCGCTCAACGTGATCGAGGGACCGCTGATGGATGGCATGAACGTGGTTGGCGACCTGTTTGGCGCCGGCAAGATGTTCCTGCCGCAGGCAAGCGCTGGTGGGAACCGTCGGCAGGGTATACAGGGGAAGACAGCCCTGGCTGCAGCAGCTGGTTGCAGCCGTGCTGGCTAGCCTCGGGCGCAGCGCCAGAAGGTGGCGTGCTGCCGCAACGCGTGCCTGGCCTCACCCTGCACGCCGTCCGCTCGTCCCCTTCACTCTGCTCCCCTGCCAGGTCATCAAGTCTGCACGTGTGATGAAGCGCGCTGTGGGCCACCTTGTGCCCTTCATTGAGGAGGAGAAGCGGCTGTCGGGGGCGACGGGCGATGACAACGCTGGTGTCATCATCATGGCCACGGTGAGGGCACAGCATGCGATCCAGGAGGGTCTGGAAGGTTGCAGCATAGGTGCAGCTTGGGCAAGCAGCAGCAATGTTGTTAAAGGTGCTGCATGCAGCCTGCCTTTTCACAAGAAGAGCCTGTGTTGGATTTGGCGCGGCCTGCCGGGCTGCCCCGCTCCTTGCCTCATCCCCTGCCTCGCCCCTGGTTATTGTCTGTCCCTGCCCCAGGTCAAGGGCGACGTACATGACATTGGCAAGAATATTGTGGGCGTGGTGATGGGCTGCAACAACTTCAAGGTGCGTTGCTGGGCTGCGATGCCAGCTTGTTGCGCGTGCGCCCCAGCAACTGCCAGCTGCTATGTGCCTGCGCGGTGGCGCGCTGCCGCTGCAGCAGCCGTGCATGAGCTTGTCCCCTTCCACTGGCTCGTTTGACCCATGCTGCTGCAGGTCGTTGATGTGGGCGTGATGTGCGCTTGGGAGAAGATTCTAGACGCGGCGCTGGAGCACAAGGCGGACATCATCGGCCTCAGTGGCCTCATCACGCCCTCACTGGACGAGATGGTGAGCGCCGGGGCCACCTACCAGAGTGTGCAGCTGGAAGGCACGCAGGAGTGCTGACCAGCAGCGAGGGCCTGCCAGGCAGGGTGGCCTTGCCAGCAGCATGCAGGCATGCTTCTGCTGCCAACCCTCCCCCTCTCCCTCCCCCGTCCGCGTCCCCAGGTCACCGTCGCCAAGCGCATGGAGGAGCGCGGCATGAAGCTGCCGCTGCTGATCGGCGGCGCCACCACCTCCAAGATGCACACCGCCGTCAAGATTGCGCCGCAGTACAGCGGGCCTGTGGTGTACGTGCTGGACGCCTCGCGGTCGGTGCCCGTGGCGCAGTCGCTGCTGGACCACAAGCAGAAGGAGGCGTTTGTGGAGGACGTCAGGCAGGTTTCCACGGTTGGGCTCCGCGCGTGGAAAATACGAGGCCCGCGGCATGGAAACACGCCCTGCAGCTGCCTGTGGAGCTGCGCAGCAGGCGTCAGCGCTGTGGGGCTGCGAGGTGTGCCTCAGCTTGCCAGCCGCGTGCTGGCCACGCACCAGGGCCTGCCCACGCCTGACGGCTTGTGTGTACGTGTGACCGTGCCGCCCGGATGTGCAGGGAGCAGTATGCGGAGATGCGGGACGAGTTCTACGCGGGGCTGGAGGACCGCAAGTACCTGCCGCTGGCAGATGCGCAGAAGAAGGGGCTGCAGGTGCGCGGGGGGCTGCAGGGAGCAGAAGCGTGGGCGGCAGCGAGGCGCAGCGCAAGCAGCGTCACGCCGCAAGGGCGCCATCGACGGACGCAGACGCATGCCTGCATGGCAGTTTGGCCCCGAGTGCTGTTCTGCCTGTGCCGCGCTGCAGACATGCCCCGCTCCCTCGTGCCTCCGCCCCGCAGGTGGACTGGGCTGACCCTGCCAACGCACCCCACAAGCCTGCTCTGATCGGCACCAAGACCTGGCTGGACTTCCCCATCGAGGAGCTGCTGCCCTACATCGACTGGAACCCCTTCTTCCAGGCATGTGTTGTTCCTGCAGCGGGGTGTGTCCGGCAAGGGCCTGCAAGCGCAGCGCCACCACCCAAACCGCTGCACCTCGACTGTGGATGCTTGAGCCGCCCTGCCCGTGTGCCGCTGTGCGGCCCCACAGGCGTGGCGGCTGCGCGGGCGCTGACCCGACCCCGCCGCCCTGCTTGTGCACCTGGTGGCGTTCCACAGGTGTGGCAGCTGCGCGGGCGGTACCCCAACCGCGGCTACCCCAAGATCTTCAACGACGAGACCGTGGGATCAGAGGCCAAGAAGCTCTTTGAAGAGGCGCAGGACATGCTCCAGGTGTGCCCAGAAATGCAAGAGCTGGCAGCTGCATGCACGCGCGCGTCCCTGGCAGGCGCTGCCTCCGCACAGTTTGCAGCGCTGCCACTATCGTCGCCCGTCCAACTGCCCACTGCTGTCCGACCGCTGTTTGCCCCCTCTGCCTGCCCCACTTCGCCTCCATCAGGAGATCATCAAGGGCAAGAAGCTGCGCATGGTGGGCATCGTGGGCATCTACCCCGCCAACGCCAACGGCGACGACATTGAGGTGTACGCTGACGAGAGCCGGGGGGAGGTGAGATCCTTGGGGCCTTGGTTGTGATCGGCTCCCAGCCGATTGACGACTCTGGGGGGAGGGTTTGGGGGGTTGAAGACAGAGTGGACGCGGCGGGGAGGCGTGCGCTGCAGGGCCCGCTTCTGCCTGTCCCACACCCACCAGCGCCGCCTCCCTCGTGTCCCCTGCTGCAGGTCGTGGCGCGCTTCCACGGGCTGCGCCAGCAGGCGGAGAAGGACAGCGGCGAGCCCTACTTCTGCCTGTCTGACTTCATTGCGCCGCGCTCCACCGGCACCGTGGACTACCTGGGCATGTTTGCGAATGCAGGTGGGTGTTAGGTGCACAGAGGAGGGGTGGGGGTGGAGGCATCAGGGCCTGCAGCAGGGCCGGGGGCACAGCCTGCCCGCCCTGCCTGCCTGCAAACCCACAAGCCGCCCCACCGCTGCCCTTCTTTCCTCGCAGCCACTGGCCTGGATTTGATCACCGAGGTGCACAAGGCAGCTGGGGATGATTACAGCTACATCATGGCAGAGGCGCTGGCCGACCGCCTGGCAGAGGCGCTCGCTGAGAAGCTGCACGAGGTGGTGCGCCGTGAGGTGAGGCCCACATCGCCACATGCCTGCCAACAGCACTGTCCTGCCTGCTGGCAGTGCCTGTTGGGCTTGCCGGCGGCCAGAACGTGGCAGCCACTGGGCAAGTGTGTGGGGGGAAGCGAGCGTGCCCCAGCGTGCTAACCATCTTGCCACGGTAGCTCAAGAGGATTCATTTTGCCCAACCCTGCACAGGTGTGGGGCTACGCTGCCGACGAGGCGCTCAGCGTGGATGACATGCTCAAGGTCAAGTATCGCGGCATCCGCCCCGCAGCGGGCTACCCCTCGCAGGTGTGTTTGTGGTGGATGGGTGGGTGCGGAGTGGGGTGGGGCAGGGCGGCTGCGCGTGCCTGGATGTGCAGGGCGTGTGGATCGTCGTGCACTGCGAGCCTGGCCTACTGCGCGGCCATCCACGTCAATGTGTTCAGCCCTGCTGCTGGCTCCCGCCCTGCCACTCGACGAACGGCGCCTGAAGTTCTGTGCCTGCGTCTTCCCCTGCGCAGCCCGACCACACGGAGAAGCGAACCATGTGGGAGCTGATGCGGGTTGAGGAGCAGGTGGGTGAAGCTGGAGGCGGCTGGGGTGGGGAGAGGGAACTGGCCGCAGGAGATGCAAACCAAGGACATGCCAAGCGTGGCGTGCACAGCGCCACCTGTCCCTGCGCCACTACCTCTCGCTGCTGGCTCACTGTCGTGCCCTGCGTGGCCCTCCTCTTCTTTGTCACAGGTTGGCATGCAGCTGACAGACAGCTGCGCCATGCTCCCCGCCTCTGCCGTGTCTGGCCTCTACTTTGCCGCGCCCTTCTCCTCCTACTTCGCCGTTGGCAAGGTGAGCCAAGTGCTGCTGTGCAGAGGCACGCTGCAAGCCGGCGGACGCTCTGGTTGCTGCAGCTGCTCGCTGCATCCTTGTACCAGCGTCCTTGTACCAGCCCAGCAGCCTCCCTGCTACTCTTCTCCGCTCACATGCCACATCGCTGCCACCCACTTCCTGCCTGCAGATCACCCAGGAGCAGGTGAACGAGTATGCGGCCCGCAAGAAAATGCCTATTGAGGAGGCGGAGCGCTGGCTGCGCACCATGCTGGCGTACGAGCCGTAGGCGGGCCACCACGCTGCCTGCGCCACGCTGCCTGGCGTTGGCCCGCCCGCGGCGAGCCAGCCTGCTACGCTGCTCACAGAGTGCTCATAGCTCCAGCGTTCCGTGCGAGCATGCTGGCCTCAGGTTCAGCCTGCCGCGTCTTTTGTCGTTTGCTTTCGTTTCCTGTTGCTTGCTGCTGCCGCCTTTCTGTTGCTTCCTTCATGGACCACAGTAACTTGATCAATATTAATTGAACCATCACAGGCAATCCAGCGCTGGGTGCCACACTATTGTTGCTGGGACAGGGGGGATGGCCACCTGAGGGGATGCAGCGCCTGCTATGGCTGCGGCTGCGGGCAGGTGTCGTGCTGTCGGTGACAACAAGCAGGGCGTGCAAGATGGAAGAGCATAGAAGTGCAGATACGCAGCATGCATTCCAACTTTTCCCGGCCACCTCGCCTCCCGGGCTGGCAAGCTGCAAGAGCAAACTCAACCGACGCAGGGCGCTTGCGGGGGCGCCCGCCTAAACTCGCAACAGTTCCTCCACAGCACCCTGTGTCACCTCACTGTCCGCTGCATCCTGCTCTGCCTGTTCTGGCACCGTACGGAGTTACTGAAAAGCTGGCAGCATGGTTGGAGACGATGAGGAGGGCCAACGCAGAGAAGGCGGCCTGGCAAGAGCGGAGAGCAGGCAGAGGGCAGCATCAGCTGGGGGTGGTCAGCCCCGGCCTGCCATGGCAGGCAGTAGTGTCACGCCGGGGGCGGCCAGCCACAAGCGAGAAAGGAGAGCAGGACAAGGCAGTGGGTCAGGGATGGAGCAACGGTCAAGCTAAACAGTCAAAGGAGGCTGAAGGGCGGGGCCGCGGTGCGATCGCGTGCGATGCAGCGTCGCCACGCAGCCGCGCGGGCGATGCAGCACCAGCGCCTGCAGCACCGCTGGCGCGCCGCCCTACACAGGCCAGATCGCCGGCCATCTACTGCGGCGGCATGCCCGGGCGCATGCCCGGCGGCGGCATGCCAGGCCTGCACACAAACAAAAGGGACAGATGGAGCAGGAACCAGGTCAAGACAACTGCAGCACCATGTAGCGGGCAGGGCGCAGTCGGAGCCACGCAGAGCGAGCACAGCTAGTGGAAAGCAGCCAGACTGCTGGCGCGTGGTCAACGCACGAGCCCCCTCACCTGAAGCCCGGCGGGGGGCCTCCCATGAAGCCCTGCGGCGGCATGCCCATCGGCGGCATGCCCGGCCGGAAGCCCGGCGGCGGCATGCCAGGCGGCGGCATGCCGGGCCTGTGACACCAGGGGTGAAGGGTTGGGCGCAGGTGGTCAGAGATGAGAAGTGCAGCTCGCAGCAAGCCCAGCTCGCGGTGCATGAAAGCGAGCGCACATCAATCAGCGCACGCACCTCCCGGCCCCACCGCTGCCACCCCCACCGACACCCCAGCGCGCACCTGAAGCCTGGCGGCGGCATGCCCGGCGGGTGCATCATGGGCGGCGCCTGCATGGCTGGCCGCGGCATCATCTGGCCAGGCCCAGGCGCGCCCACGCCGGGCGCCGGTCCTGCCAGCCCCGCGGGCGCTGCGCCGGGCGCCATCATGGGGAGGCCGCGGCCGGCGGCGCGGCCCATGCCGGGTCCCGCCGCAGCCGCTGCCTTGGCGGCCACGCGGCTCTCATCCGCCGGCGGCGGGCCCTCCACTGTGAGGTCCACCACCTCGTCGCCGCGCAGAATCACAAGCCCCAGCACGCGCCGCACGTCGCGCTGCGGCAGCAGCAGTGAGCGGGAGGCGGGGAGGGAGGGCGTCGGCCGGCGAGCGGCGCAGCATCAGCGTGGAGAATTGCAGCTTGTGCAGGCAACCTGCCAGCTGCTGCTGTTGCTGGCTACATCTGCTGCACGTTATGATGTGCCGAGTGGCCAGGCAGCAATGATGAGGCAGCAGCAAAGTGCGCAACGCAGCGGCGGCAACGCACGTCCTCCTCCGACAGGCCCTTCTTGGGCGGCAGCTTGCGGAACTCCTCGGCGTCGCCCAGCACCAGGTTCATGTGGCGGTCAAACGCCATGAACCTGCGGAGGGCAGGAGCGAGCGGCACTGAGCGGGCCTGCAGGGCCGCGCGAGAGCATGCGGGCGCCTGGCAGCCCCCCTGCGGCCCACGCACCTGCCCACGATTTGCCGTCCATCCGAGACGGTCACTCGCATGCCTGCGGCCAGGGGAGGAGAGAGCGGGGCGAGCGGCGAGCGGTGATCGGGCCTCCCCGGCGTCCGTTGGCCCTGGCGACGTGCGCGATGGGACGAGCACGCCAACATCGAGGCCCCGAGCGCCCGGGCCGGCGCCCACGCACGGTAATTGATGAAGCCAAGCAGCTTCCCCGTTTTGGAAGCCATGTTGGCGCCTCTCTTCCTGCCACACCCTCCGAGAGCACAACAGAGAGGCAAGGGGCGCGCCGCAAGCGCGGGCATGCATCCGGGCGGCAGGCGCGGCCTGCGTGCTGGGCACAGTCTTCTGTCGCGCCTTGGGCCCCCCTTGCGACGTCTGATGCGCAGATAGACATGACAATAGTCATGCGAGATCGATGAAATCCCCGCGTCAGCTACCGAGCACGAACGCAGGCGCAACCGGCGACCGGGCGGCGGCGGACGGCGGGCGGCGAGCGCTTTGGTGTCGAGGTGTGCACGTGGGATGGTTGCACAGTCGGAGGAAGTGGAGTCTGGAACTGATGGCTGGGAACTCTTCGGCAGCAGACATGGCAGCAGACGTCAATTGCCTCCGTTCCCACAGCTCCACACCATGAGGCCTGGCATCAATCAATCAAACCATGTTCAACCAGCTGAATACAACCGAGAGCCACCGCTAGCCGGTGTCCACGGGTAGCCGGCAGAGGTGTCGGGGCGAGGGGAGAGTGTATTGCGGTGGGGTGTGCACGAGCGGGAGAGGAACTGTGCGTTGCGGGCACAGGCTGGCAGAGCCAGCCAGGATGCTGAGGTGGAGATCGAGGGCAGCCCTTAAAGCACCAGGAAGCCCCCGCTGCCGTCGCATCGCTGCACCAGCACCACCGCTGCCGCGCTGCACTGCGACCCCAGCTGCTCAACAGCAGCTCGCAGCGCTGCTATGCCTCGCCCACTGTCACCACCGCCGCTGCTGCCTTCCAGCTGCTGCACTGCCGCCCACGCCTGCTGCGCCGCAGCGTCAATGGCAACGGCGCCGCCATCATCTCCGGGCTGACCATGGCCAGAGGCGGGCAGCAGCAGGGAGGACACGTCATCCACAGGAAGGTCCACCAGGCTGGCAATCTCGCCTGCTGCAGCCGCCAGCTCAGCGGCATCGGCGCCCGCCTGCACGCAGGGAGAAGCAAGGCGAGGGATGAGAGATGTGAGACAGGTGGGTGCAGGCCACGGGGAGGCAACCGGCATGCAAGCAAGCGGGGCCAGGCATGCAAGTGCAAGGGCCCTGCAAGCGCGTGCATTCCCTCGTGGATACATCCATCCAACCCGCACTCCCCACCTGGCTGCTGCGGTGCCGCGATGCTGCCGCCGCCGCTGCTGCTGCCCCTAGCTGCGCCACCGAGCCCAGCAGCAGCCGTGCCGCGCCTGCGAGCTCCATCACGCTGCGCTGTGCAGCAGCCAGCCGCGCTGCCGCGCCCTGAGCCTCGGCAGCGTGGCTCGCAGAGGCGGCCTCCAGCCCTGCGGTGGCGCTCTGCAGCTCGCTGTGCAGCTGACGTAGCTGGCGCTGCAGGCCTGCCAGCTGTGCATCGCGCTCTGCCAGATCATCGCCACACCGCTGCAACTCGCCCTCGCGCGCGCGCCGCTCCTCCGCCTGGCCCTGCTGCCGTGCCAGCCTGCAGGGGGGAGCCACGGTAGCGAGCAGTTTTTGGACGTGCTGCTGTTAGGCAATTGCCACCAGTGCCGCAACTCACAGCCTTAAAGCTGGGTTGGGAACAGCTCTGGCCCAGCCATGCCAGCCCTTCTGCTCCCTCCCACAAATCCCGCTCCCTCCCATCCTTCTCTTCGTCCCTCCCCTGGCCGCACCGCGTCTGCTGCTCCAGGCGCTCGCGCATCTCGCGCAGCGCCGCATCCCTGCTGCCGCACGCGGCCTGCGCCTGGCGCAGCCGTGCCTGGCACGCCTCCAGCTCAGCAGCCAGCGGGGCGGGGTCTTGCTCCGCAAGCTCACGCTCCAGCGAGGCCGCCTGGCATGGGGAACGACAGGGATTGGGCCAAGTGAGCTTACCGGTAAGGCGGCATCGCTGGTGATCCTCCGAGTCCGTGCAGGGAGGCAGCCAGCCTCCCAAGCTCCTGCCCTCCAATACATAAAACCCGCCCACCCGCACCCACCTTTGCCCGCAGGTCCCTGATGAGCGTGCTCTTGCGCGACAGCTCCTGCCGAGCCTCACGCAGCGCCGCCTCTGCAGCCTTGCGCGCCTCCGCCTCTCCCTCCAGCGCCGCCGCTACACCGCTGTTGGCGCTGCTGTTCTCGGTGGCCGCCGCGGCGCGCTGCAGCGCCTGCAGCTCCTTCACCCGCCGCCCGCCTTCGGTTTTGGCGACCTTCAGAGCCTCCTGGCAGGCAGCCAGCTCCTGCTCAAGTGACTTGACGCGTGCTGCCTGCCGCTCGCTGGCCTGCCGCGCCGCAGCAAGCTCGCGCTCAGCTCGCTCCCGCTGCACCGCCTCTAGCCGCGCCTCCCGCAGCGCTGCTGCTGCCCCCTCCTGGGCACACACAGCCTCAAGGTCTGCCAGCGTGGCGGGCTGCTGCCCAGCGCCGCCCGCTGCCAACGCTACCGCTTCCACGCAGCCTGCGGCACCGCTGCTGCCGCCGCGGCCCTTGGCCAGCACGCGCTGCTCCAGCAGCCGCACCTCCACGGCCTTCAGGGCCTGGTAGCGCCGGAACTCCGCCTGCAGCGCTTCCAGCTGCGCCTGCACGCCGCTGCACTGAGCCTCTGCTGCCTCCAGGTCAGCCAGCGCACGCTGCTCCAGCTGGCATGCGCGTGCCGCGCCCTCCAGCCTGCAGCGCTCCTCTGTTGCAGCCGCAGCCGCCGCCGCCTCCCGGGATGCTGTCTGCTCTGCTTCCTGCAGCGCCGCCTCCACCTTCTGCTCCAGGACCATCACCTCCTCCTGCCGCTCCTGCGCCGCCTGCTGTGCCTCCAGCTCATGCTGCAACTGCACATCCTGAAGCCGAGCAGCCAGCGCATCGCACTCGCTGCATGCTACTTCAAGCGCCGCCGCCTGCGCGGCCGCCTGCGCCTCCTGCTGCTGGCAGGACGCCTGGGCATCCAGCAGCTGCGCCTGCAGGCTGTCGCGCAGCTGGCGCACGGCGGCGCGGTAGCGCCGCGCGCGCACCAGATGCGCCCAGCGCTCGGCAGCGCCGTCGTGCCTGTCCTGCAAGGCCACCGCCGCGTGCGCCTCCAGCCGCAGCAGCCGCACCTCCAAGCCCTCTGCTGCGCCCTGCAGCCTGCCCAGTGCGGCAGAGAGTGCCGCAGGCTGTGCTGCGGCCTCGTCGCCCAACGCCACCAGCTGACTGCCAAGCGCCTCCACCTGCGCTTGCAGCCGCTGCTCCGCCTATGATGCAGACAGGGGACAGCCAGGCTCAGGGGAGGTTGCACCTGGCAGGTGAACTGCTGGGCAGGCATGCAAGCTGTGCAGCAAAAAGCTGTGCTGCACTGGCCGTCAACCCGGCCTCCTCCACATACTGCCCACAACCCTCACCTCTGCGTACTGGGCCTCCGCCTGCTCCACCACCCCCAACAGGCTGGCGCACTCGCCCCTCAGCGCCTCCAGCAGCTGCCCCAGCTCCGCCTCGCGCCGCTGGCTCTGGTCAGACAGCAGAGCATGCGCAGCACGTGCCGCCTCTGCCTCCTGCTGCGCCGCTGTCAACGCCTGGCTCCTAAGCCGAAGCTCCTGGTAGGCTGCCTCCTGCGGCACAAGCGGCAGAGGCCGGAGAGCCGTCTTGACAGCACTGCATGCTTTTTACTGTTGCTATCCTGCTTTCTCTCTAGCGATCCCTGCATCCTCATATACAAGCCGTGCATCGTCTTGCTGACGCCCCCACAGCGGTCAGCACCCCCTCACCTTTGCCGCCGCCAGCACAGCCACATGCTCCCCCAGCTCCTGCAGCTGTGCACGAAGCTGACCCTCAGCGCCGTCGCTGCTCTGCAAACTGGCGGCAAGGCCCTGCACGCGGTTCGTCACGACGGCGTGCTCCTGCCGCTGCTGCTCCAGCGCTGCCTGCAGTCGTGAAGTTGCAAAGGAAACAGATGCAACATGTTACCATGCCTCGCGAAGGTGCAGTGCCCTCGATGTAGCACATTTAGGTGAATGCTTCTTGCAAAGTTCAATGCCAAGCACTCCTTCTCACCTCTGCGACAACCACTTTGCGTTCTGCCTCGCGCAGCGCCTCCTCATGCTCTGCCCGCTCCTGCCCCAGCCGCGCCTGCGCCGCCTCTGCCGCATTGGTCGCCTGCACCAGCTGCTGCGCCGTGTCCTGCAGCACACCCTCCAGCTGGCCGCCTGCTGCTGCGAGCTCCTCCATGTGCTGCTGCAAAGCCGCCACGGTGCCTGCCTGCTCTGCTGCCGCGCGCTGTGCCGCTGCAAGCTCAGCCCGCAGTGCCGCCTCAGCCTGCTGGGCAGCCGAAGTGGCCGCTGCCAACTGGGCCTGCACCTCGTGGCACCGCGCCTTCCACTTGTCCTTGCGCCGAGCTGCGTCCTCCAGCGCTGCTGCTATCGCTGCCGGCGCCAAGTTGCCTGCCGCCGTTGCTGGTGAGGCAGAGGGCAGGCACAGCGGGCTCGCAACACCGCTGCCGGCCGCAGTCGTCGCTGCACCTGCATCCTGGACCACCAGCCGCTGCACCTCCCCAGCCATCACCTCCACAGTGGCATGCAGCGCAGGCAGCTCGGTGCCCAGCAGCGCCGCAGCGTGCGCCGCGCTTGGCAGGTGCGGCACGCCGCTGGCAGGGCTGAGGCTGGGGCTGGCGCAGCCGCCACCTGGGCTCTGTGCCACTGCCAGCTGATGCTGGATGCGGTCCAATCCCTCGACCTGCTGCTTCAGCAGCGACAGCATGCCAGCCAGCTGTTGTACATCTGGATCGCCCCCCTGCTGCCACTGCTGCTGCTGCCATGCAGCCGGCTGGTTCTTGCTGTCCACAGCAGCTGGAGTGCCTGCTGTTGCAGCTGCTACACCGCCACCGCCACGAGAGCCAGGCCCAAGCAGCAGCTGCAGCCGGCCGTCGTGCGTAGCCGGCACCGTGTGTGCCTGGTCCAGCCGCTGCTGCAGGCTGGCGACCTGAGAAGCCAGTGAGCGGATGACGGTGCGCTGTGAAGCCTCCACAGGCACGCCGTTGCGATTGGAGGTGCCAGCTGCAGCTCCAGCTGCACTGCCATCCTGCTGCATGTGCTGCTGGAAAGCCGCCACCAGCTCAGCATGCTCCTGCACGGCAAGGGGTCAAAAGCCCAAACGAGAGTGTTACAGCCAGCCATGGAATGCACAAATAATGTTGCAAATGTCCAGCAGCACCGATGCTCTCCCACGTGCACATGTACACTGCGCGGAAACGTGGACCCACCACACCGCACCTGCAGCATGGCCAGCAGCGCGTCGCACGCCTGGCGCAGCTGCTGAGGAAGTGAGCCAAGTCCGCAGCCATCAGGCGGTGAAGCTTGGGGCACGCCCTGGTCACGCAGCGCCAGCTGCATGCGGTGCACTGCGGCGTAGGCGCTGCTGCGCAGCTCGCTGAGCTCACAGGCATTCACTTCCAGAGCTGCCAACTGCCGCTGCAGGCCCTGCAGCGCAGCAGGCGTAGGCAGAATGAAGCCTGTCAAACGGCGTCTTTCCTCCAGGGAGGAACGCACCCTGTCGGACAAAGCCTCTTCTCCTGCTGTCCATCTCCTCTCCTCCCCACACACAAATCAAGTCCACTTTCTCAAGTACAACCCACCTGCTGCTGTGCCTGCGCTTCAGCCGCCACCCGTTCCAGCTGCTTCTGGCTCTCCTGCTGTGCCGCCTCGGTGCTGCGCTCCAGCCGCTCTGCCTCGACCCGCAGCGAGGCACACTGTGTGCGCAGCTGCTCTGCTGCCGTGCAAGTGCAGTCGGGGCCATGCGCCTCTGCCTCCCGCCGGCGCTCGACCAGCTACAACAGGAGGAAACAGAAACACACAAGTTGCGACAAAGCAGAAGCGCCACCTAGTCTGCCGGCAGCGCCCAGTCCATCGGCCATACAGCATAAACTCTCTTCAGCACCAGCACAGCAGCGCACCTCGCGCTGCGCCTCGTGCAGTTGTGCCTCGGCCGCAGCATGTTCCGCCTTAACAGCCACTTCTGCCAGCCTGGCGGCTGCCAGCTGCGCTGTAAGCTCCGCGACCTGCTTTTGCTGAGGGTCTGGCCGTCCGTAGCCTCCCGCAGCCTCTGCTTCAGCTGCTGCGTCAGCGTCGGTCTGCGTGCCGCTGGCAGCGCTGGCAGCGCTCGCTTGCACCCCGGCGCTGGCCTGCGCGGCTGCTTCACACTGCACGCCTGCCGCCCGCCGCTGCGCAGCCGCCTCCGCTGCTGCAGCTGTCTGTGCTGCAGCAGCAGCCTGCTGCTGTGCTGCAGCTGCGGCAGTCGCCTCGCGCTGGCTGGCTGCCTCCTGCTCCAGAGCGCTGATGCGGTGCAGCAGCGAGCCCACCACTGCCCCCACTTCTTTCTCCAAGCCACCTGCCTGGGCCTCGGCGCCCGGGCTGCCTGAAGCACTTGGCAACTTATGTTTCGCACAACGCGAAGCGCCCTCAGTCTGCTGCGTCGCTGCAGCGAGCGCGCCGCGCACACCCGCTGCCTCGCGCGCCGCCGCTGCCTCGGCTGCGCTGAGCTGGCGCAGCTTTGCCTTGAGCTGATCAAGCAGTGCCTGGTGGTCCTCCAACTCCAGGCGAAGCGCGTGCATCTGCAAGTCAGATCAGGCAGGTGGGGCAGGGAAGGGCAAGATTTAGGCGCAGCAACAGCAAGGTCGGCACTGCTGGCTGGCCACAAGCAAGCAAGCAAGTGCACAGCAGGCACTGCAGCACCCTGCCACACACAAGTTTGTCCCTCCCGGCCATGCTCACCTGCTCCTCTGCAATCATGCGCCCCTCCAGGGACTCCTGAAGCTGCACCTCGTGATGCAGCACAGTCGCCTCGGCCACCTGCAGTGTTGACAGGCAGCACACAGGCAGAAAGCAAGCTTTAGGCATGATGATATGCGCCAGCCGCGCGCACGGCGCGAGGCAGGCAACACTAGACACGCAGCCACAGCTGGATGCAGGAGACACAATACAGACTATGCCCGGCGCTCTTTCTCTCAATGCCCACCTTCAGCAGCTTCTCCAGCTGCGCCACCCGCTCCTCTGCCGCCTGCAGCTGCCCCCGCGCCACCGCCAGCTGCGCCATCAGCTCGCCCGCGGCATCGCCTTCGCTGTCTGCAGCGGAGGGCTGCGCCAGCAAGCCGCCCGCTGCAACGCTGCGTGTGGTTTCCACCAGCGCAGCCTCCAGTTGCTCGTTGGCAACCTGCAAGGCAGTGGGAGGCTGCCACTGTGAGCCAGGGAACTGCAGGCATCGCCCTGCACAGCATCTGCCGCAGCTGTGTCTCATGCCAAGCTCGCCTCGGCACCACATATTGCTGCAGCCTTGTCCTGTTCACAGGCAGCCAGGCAACCGCAACACAAAGCATCACCTCCAGTGCAGCCAGTCGTTCCTCCACCGGGCCCAGGTTGTGCTGTGCACGGTGCAGCGCGCCAGCATTTGCCTGCGACACGCCCAGCAGCCGTGCCACGTGGCTCTGCAGCCCCTGCACCTCTGCCTCCTTGGCTACCACCGCAGCGTCACGCTCTTCCAGCAGCGCCTGCACCTCCTGCTCGTCAGGGAGTGGCATACTGGGCGGTGTCAAAGCTTGCCTTGCGAGGGCCACTGCAAAGGCCTGGTACTGAGAGCGTGCTTGCATCTGTGGCATGCACCGTTACAGCTCCTCAGCTCTACTGCCAACAAGCCTGCCCCAAGCCCTGACCAAACGTACCGTGATGGCAGCGTTGGCGGCATCTACAGTGTCAGCCAGCATCTGCAGCTGGCGGTGCGCAGCACCCAAATCGGCGCGTGCATCGCCCAGCTGCGCCTCCAAAGCCTGCACCTGGCGGCGCAGCGGATCCACGGCGGCGGCAGACTCACGCAACCGCGCCGCCTCCTGCTCTGCCGCTGCCGCTGCTGTGGCCGCGGCCGCCTGCGAGGCCTCCAGCTGCTGCCGCAGCCCTGTCTTCGACTCCACAAGCTCGCGCACCCGCACTTGCGCCGTCTCCAGCTCGCGCTGCGTAGCACCCAGCTGCTCGCGGTACTGCACCACCTCAGCGCGTGACTCGGCGTACCGTGCCTCACAGCTTCCAATCACCTCATCCTGGCGAGGAGAGCACGGTCAAGCGGGGCTGGTGCGAGTGGGTGCCGGTCGGGGGCCCTTAAGCGCAGCTGTGAGCCAGGAAGCCCTGCTGCCCACACTTGGTACTGTGCCCAGCTCCGCGTCCGAGGGCCCCTCTGCTCACCTTTGCACGCAGCAGCTGCAGCACATGGGCGTCACGTGCTGCCTGCAGAGCGCGCTCCTGCTCCAGCGCCACCGCTACCAGGTCAGCGGCGTCGGGTGTGGCGCCCTCCAGCTGGCGCTGCAGGCCCTGCAGGATGCGCAGCTGTGCATGCGCAGCATCAAGCTCCTGCAAAGCGTCCGCCAGGCGCTCGCGCAGGTGACGGTTGGCGCCCTGCAGCAGGGGAAGAGGGACGGCGGCGGGAGTGGCGGCACGCCGAGCGCAGACAGCAGCTGGCTTGCGCCTTGAGTTACCAGCCGCTCCGTACACCTCCTTACAGATATGACAATGAGATTCACTAAACGCAGGCTTGCCTCTGTGCGTGCCGCCTGTGCAGCTGCCTCTTCAGTTGCTGCCGCCTCGGGCCGTGGCAGCGCCGCCGCCGGTGGCGCCGGTGGCGCCGGCGGCCGGCGCCCCGCTGCTAGCGTGCGGAGCTTCTGCAGGCGCGGGGCCGCTTCTGTGCCGCCCGGGACAGCGCCCGGGGCCGGCATCGGTGAACGCTCGAATTGACTGGGGCCTGCGCGAGCTGTCGCATAAGTGAGCAGCCCGAAAGCAAGTCAAGAAGGCGGGCGACAGAGTTGAGAAGACGCGCGACGCGCCAGAGACATGCTGCAGGTTCGCTGCCGGCCGCCGCCTGCGCATTGCAGCAGCACGCCGCCTGTCGCGCTGCCCGCACCCCACTCAATGGCGGACTTTAGGGTTTAGGGTCCGCGTCACAGTCCCCTTGTCGCCTATCAATACCCTATCAGGCCGCTCCTACATTGCGCATGTGCTCTGCTCGCTCCTGTCAGAGCGCCCAGCACTCGTACCGCCGCCCCCGCGCGCCTTCGACACCCACATCACAGCCCACCCTGCATGCCTCGTCCCACCCTCCACTATAACGCTTCTTGTCCCCTCCCAGAAGTTACTGCCTGGGCACGGCCTGGGCACGTCGAATTCATCAGCAAGGCTTGGCCTGACGGGCAGACTCTGCAGAGCCAGCAGGAGGCGACCAGGCACATGCCTGCGGCGGCGGCGCCGCCGCCGCCGCCCCTCCTCCGCAGCGACTCCCGTGCCCCGCCTGCCCAGCACGCTGGTACAGCGAGCTCTCCAGAGGCGGTTTGGGTCGAGGGGACCGCAGGGGAGGCGCAGAATGACGCAGGAGGCACGGGTAGGGCGGATTAAAACCGATGGCGTGCGAGGGCTGTGCCCTCCGGTTTCGCTTCTTCCTGCAGCAACACGCGTGAGCTTGGGTCTTGCGTGCAGATCTAGAGCTCGCAGGAGGATTGGACGCTGCTGGGAAGTGCTCGCCTCCCATGTGGTTTCTCGCGGGCAGTGGCGCGGAAGCAAGGCAGCGACTGTGGTCGGGGCTCGAGCAGTGGGGCACGAAGGGCGAGAGGGGCAGTCAGGCCGCACGCCCTGACGCGTCGCCGCCGTCCGGCGCCTCGCTCCTCGGCGCGCCGGCAACCTCGCCGTCACCCGCGGCACGAGCAACATGCGTACGGCTGCTCACGTGCTGGCCCTCTGGCTGTTGCGTGGTGCTGTGGCTGCGTGTCTGGTGAGGCTGGCCAGCCCGTGGGCGGCCATGGTGCGCCAGCTGAGAGGGCCAAGGCGACACTACCCAGCACCGACAATTCCTGCTTTCGCTGCCTGCGCTGCCGTCGGCCAGGGGTTCCTGCCAGGGGTGGCAGGCCTGCCAGGGCTGGCAGCGCTTCACCAGGCGCCCTCCCCCCCCCCCCCCCCCCCTCCCCCCCCTGCCTCCCTGCGACCCCGCAGGTCAGCCTTGGGAGCAGAAACTGCTCTGCCTCGCCAACACTGCACGTGCACAGGCGGGAGCGCCGCCGCTGTGCCTCAACGGCAAGCTCACCGCCGCGGCGCAGGCCCACAGCAAGGACCAGGCGGCGCGGCAGGCGATGGGACACAGCGGCAGCGACGGGTCCCGCGTGGGCGAGCGCGCGACTCGCGCTGGCTATGCCTGGTCGCTCGTGGGCGAGAACGTCGCGTGGAACTACCAAGGCGTGCAGGTGTGCGACGGTGTAGCCCCCGCGGCCGTTGCGCCGCTTGCCCAATGCAGACCCGTGATGCTGGTACTGACGTGCCCCTTGCCCCTTGCCTTCACATGTTCTTGCACGGTGGGCGCAGAGCAACGGATGCGGCGCCTCCAGTGCACCCTCCTGGCAGGGCGGGGCCCCTCCCCAGGACACACACCGCTTATCAGCAGATCATTCCCTGCAGGCTGTGTTTAAAGGGTGGATGAGCTCCGAGGGCCACCGTGCCAACATCCTCAACCCCACTTTCACTCACATGGGTGCTGCCCGCGTGGACAGCGGCGGACTGTATTGGACCCAGGTCAGTGGGCGGGGTGGGCGGGGTGGGCGAGGTGGGCAGCGAGCAGGCACGAAGCAGGCAGCCTGCGCCAGGAGGGGTCGGGCTGGCAGGGGCAGCGCTTTCCCGTTGCTGCATGCTGCAAGCCTGCGCACCACGCGCATCTGCTGCTGCTGCTGCTGCTGGACAGCAGGCCTGCATGCGTGCACCACCAGCAGCACGCCAACGAAACCCCCCTGCTTTGGCACAGGTGTTTGGCGACGGCCGCACTGAGAGCTGCTCATGATGAACTGCGATGGCGGTCGAAGCCCGTGGCCGCACGCTCTGCGGTGCAGCGGCAGGCCAGCCAGCGCCGCGTCGTCACCGTCGTTGTGCACCGCGGGTGGAACATGCTTCTCATTAAATGTTCTTCACGTGGCGCAGCGGTGATGCATGATGCGCATCTTACCCTTGGCTTTTCGTTGCCCCCTGCATCCATTTGTGCACTATTCCCCTTCTGGTCACTAGATTACTACAACATGGATGCCGTGCACGCCGAAGTGAGGAACGTCTGTTGTACTGCTGAGCGGGCTGGCAAGCCACGACAGCGACGCACCTGGTGAGCGGCGGATCGTCGCAGATTCAGTCGGGGGGCGCCAACACGCAGCTAGCGGCTGGTTCTAGCCTGGCGTGCCATACTAGTGAATGTCAAACACCTTGCTGCTGGCCCCCTCATTGCCTTCTGCACTCCACCTCGAGTAGGCTGCGCTCTGGATTTCAGACCAGCTGGCCATAGGAAGTGTACACCGGAAATTGACAACAGGTGTGGCCTGCACGTGTGCTGCTGTCGCTGTTGCCGAATGCACGCTCACAAACGGAGGGGAGGTCAAAGAGGGGTCGTGTGTTGGCGGATAAGGTCAGGCCGGATAAGAAGGCAATGGGTGGGGTCCAGCAGGGGACACGGCGGAGAGCAGTCGGAAGGGAGAGGGAGTTGCGTTGTCGGCGGCGCGGCAGCGGGCATGTCAGCCGGTGGCCGCCCGCCGCGCTGGGCGCTCATTGCCGGTGCGCCTCGGACCACTCGCGCGCGTTCTGGAAGAGGCGCAGCCACGGGCCGGGGCCGGCAGTGTCCAGGCCCAGGTCGCGAGGGTACCAGGGGTGCTGCCACAGCATGAAGCAGCGCTCTGTGAGGTGTGGGGGGTGGGGTGGGGTGGGGTGGGGTGGGGGGGGGGGATGGGAGGGGCGGGCAGGGGGATGAGCGGCGTGCGCGAGCAGGAAGGGAAGCGCTACACACATATGGCAGCGTGGCGCTAGCACACGCCAGCCCTGCAAGCAATAGAATCTCCCCAGCCCTGCCCGACATCCGACGAGCCACCCAGCCACAGCAGCCACCCACGCACCAGGGTGGGGCATCATCGCCAGGTGGCGCCCGTCTGGCGAGCACAGCGCGGCAATGCCCTCCGGCGAGCCGTTAGGGTTGAACGGGTACTGCCCAGTGGGCTGGCCATCGCTGTCGCAATACCTGCAGGCACATGGGCACGGGCAGACGCAGGGGGGAAGCAGTGATGTAAGGGGGGATGACTGAAGGGCGACAGGAGCGGTTGGGAAGCGGCATGTGCGGCAGGTGGGCTGCCGGCTGGCACTCGCTCCCTGAGCCCCACCCTCGCAAACGCAGCTGCAAGAAACACGCGCACCGAGAGGGCGCGAGCGTGCCTGCTGCCTTGCGGCGCTGCACCGTTTGTTCGACCTCATTTAACGCCCCCCCACTGCACCCCAACAAGCACGAGCTTGGCAAGCAGAGCTTGGAAAGCACAGGTCACGCTGATGAGTCGCGCACCGGATGGGCGCCAGCGTGTCCGCCATCACGCGGCGCTGCACCTCCTCCGAAGGGAAGTGCGCCTGGCCCTCGCCGTGCGCGCACCACACGCCGATCTGCGAGCCGCCCATGCCGCGCAGCATGATGGCGGGGGAGTCGTCCTCGATGCGCACCTGCAAGGAGCAACGCCACTCGATTTGATCGACACATACATTCCTCGACGCAACCAATCGATGATGCAGCGCCGCCGCAGCCGCAGCCAAATCGGTGCTGCACATCGTGCCGCGCCAGCAGGGGCGGCTGTACAGACTTCCGCAAAGCAGACCCCCCCCCCCCCTCCCCGGCCTTGTTCGATGCGCACCATCGCCCAGCGCGACTCAAAGCGGCCAGAGGCGTTGTGCACAAACCGCGGCTGCACGTGAGAGGGGAGGTGTGTACGAGCAGCGCGTCAAGGCTGTACAGTGACAGGCCTCTGGGCGGTTTCCACACCCTCCAACACAGGTACCAATGAAGCGTGGACAGGCGCCGGGGGCTGCAGGCTGCCACGCGTGCCAGTGCCTGCCGCTTGCCTGCACGCTGTCCTCCAGCAGGGGTCCGTCGCTGCTCTCGGACGTGGCGGGCACCCAGCCCAGCAGCGCCATCAGCTGGCAGCCGTTGCAGACGCCCAGGGAGAAGGTGTCGGGGCGGGCGTAGAAGGCCTGCACACGGATGGAACGGCAGCGTCGCTTGTTGGAGGGGCGGCAAGCAGATGGGCGGCGACGTGCACTGCCCACTGCTGCTGGCCGGGCAGGTGTGCTTGCAAATGTTGCGTCACCAGATGGTACATGGCGGCTGGACGGGGCAGGCACATGGCGGTCGGGTTGCCCGCCGGCCTGTGCCTGCGCCTCCCAGGGAGAAATAGTACAGTTTACATACACGCACCTGGAACTGCGCCCACAGGCGCTCGTTAAAGCGGATGGTGCCCGCCCAGCCCTTGGCGCTGTCCATCACGTCGGCGTAGCTGCAGGGCAAAGCGCGAGCAGGAGCGGGGGGCTCGGGCGAGCTGAGGCGGCACGCAGCGGCCGGCTCGCGCCTGGGCACGCGCCGCTGCGCTGCAAGCACACCGAGCGCGGCAGCCGCTGTGAGCCGTCGGCCGTGAGCTAAGGTCGAGTCTGTCCTCCCATGCTCGGCGAGCTACATCTACACCTACATCTGCATCTACGTACCCTTGAATCACACCAAGGCCCACCTGAAGCCGCCCACAAAGACGATGCCCTGGAACGCGTCCAGCGACACGGTGCCCGCCAGCAGGTCGCTCATGTGCACGTCCACCGGCTGCATGCCCGCGGTGTACACCGCCGCCGCCATCTCGCGGTCGCCGTTGCTGCCCTCCTCGCGGATGATGGCCACGCGGACCTTGTCTGCACGCGTGGAATGGCGGGGGGATGGGGGGGGGGGGGGGGGTGTACGTGAGGCCAGCGCAGGCAGTCGGAGACATGGGAGTGGCAGCAGGAGGCCAGCAGCGGCACACTGATGCTCACATGCCGTGCGCACAGCGCCGGCCTGCGCCCGGCCAGCATCTAGCGGGTGCCAGCTGCCGCACACGCGGGTCCAACCGCATCCCCCCCCAGCGCGCACCGCTGGCCGCCAGCTTGTCGGCAGGGGTCCAGGAGGGGGTGAAGGGCACGCGCCACTGGGGCGCGGTGCGGCCCGCCAGCCCTGCTGCCTCTGCCTCGACGCACTCCTCAGCGGCCTGCAGGCAAACGCACAGCCGGAGGAAACAACGGTCAGAGCAGGGGAGGGAGGGGGCATGCGCCGCAGCAGGTACGCCCTCCCCACGACTCGATGGCAGCATCACGCAGCAGCGCCAGCGCCAGACCCTCCAGCACAGCGCCCGCAGCACGGCACGCACCTGCAGCCGCTCCAGCTGGAACGAGGTGGCCTCCCAGACGTCGCGCAGCGCCGGCGTGGTGCCCGCAATCTGCTGCTGCCCGCCCACCGCAATGCTGACGTCGGCGCCCGCCTGCGTGGCGCCGATGGCTGCGCAGGGCACGCCCGCTGCGGCGTAAGCCTGCAGGACCGCCGCCTCGTGCTCTGCCACGACCTCCAGCACCAGGCCCAGCTCCTCTGCAAACAGCGCTGACATGGCATCGCCGGCTGGCAGGTCCACAGACACGCCGCAGTTGCCTGCAAACGCCATCTCAAGCACCTGCATTGCACACGATTGTGTGTGTGTGTGTGCGCGTGTGTGTGGGCGCTTTGAGGAGGTGCACATTGGAAGCAACGCGACCCCAGGCAGCCTCACAGGCTCGTCAACCCAACAGTGCACCCTTTCCTGCTGCAGCAGCTGCTGAGAAGCCCCCCGGTGCGCACCGCGGTGACAATGCCGCCGTCGCTGATGTCGTGCCCCGCCAGCAGCTTGCCCTCCTCGAGCAGCTGCTGCGTGGTGTTGAAGGCGGCCTTCAGCAGCTTGGGCTCCACATCAGGTGACGCGTCACCAACCTGCAGGGACCCAGAAAACAAGGGCAAGCAGCCGTCAGCCACGGCCAAACCGTCGCTGCTGCTGCAGCTGCTGAAGGTGTTGGGCGCAACCTTGTAAAGTAAACTGGCGTTGAAAATTGCCCCCTTGGCGACACGTCACGAGCAAGAACGGCAGGGCAGTGCATTAGCAGGGCGCGGGAGGATGCAAAGAGCTAGTTCTGCCAGGCCACCGAGGCGCTGGACGCGACGCAGTCACGTCAGGAATGCCGCTCCCGTCCCTGCCTCTCATACACATGCACCCAGCCGGACCTGCATGTAGGCCTGCGCCAGCGCGGAGCCGCCCAGGCGGCGCTGCCCCGCTCCCAGGTCAACGTGCAGCAGGCGGGAGGCGCCGGGAGCCTTGAGGTCGGGGGTCACCACCTGCAACCGCAGCGAGCACAGGACCCTCGTCGGCTCAAAGCATAGCGAGTTGCCTCCCAGCTGTGGCAACAGTTCACATGCGCCAAATCTAAAAAGTGATCCCGTACTCAAAGGAACCCTGGACAATCAGCTGGGCGCCCGCAAGGAACCACCTCTCGTCAACCCACCTTGGTGACGTCGGGGCAGGTCACGTAGGCGCTGACAACCAGGTTGCCCGGTGCCATCACGGTCTCGCCGCCTAAGGGGTGGAGCAACACAAGAAAAGGCAGGATCAGGTGCGGGCAGCTGTTGCCAGTGCCAGTGCCAGCGCCTGTGCGCGCGGTGAGCGGCAGTGCGCATCAATGCGCCTGCCGCAACCCCGCCTGCCGCCTCTGTAGCATACCACTACCACAACTGTTTATGTCAGCCTGGCTTTGCCTGCCCTTGACGGCAACAGACAGCCGCCTCCCACTGCCAACGCACCAGCACCAGCCGCCATAGACAGGGAGTCCTTGCCGCCATCGACCGCCACCTCCAGCTCAACCATAGCGTCGCGCAGCGCCACCGCAGCGTCGTACATGGCTGCCCCCTCGCTGCCCATCTTGGCCGCATACATCCAGTTGACTGCGTGGCAGAAAAGGCTAGCAAGGAAGACTCAGCCAGTGTTGGTGTGGAGGTGTGTGCACAGGTTTACCGTCGCGCGGCGCAGCAGCCTAGCACGGAGCTCCGCTGCGCACCCGCCATCCCCTCTGCTGCTGCGTGTCGCGGGAATCTCACCGGAGGCCTTAATGTCCCGCAGCGCAGTGACGCGCACAAACACAAGGTTGGTGAGGGCCTCGCCCAGCGCCAGGCGGGCCATGGCCTTGGGGTCAATCAGGCCCTGCATGGTTGACAGATAAGTACACATAAAATGTACACTGTGACCTGGGCAAGCCAGCAAACTGCTCAGGTGGTGCACACAAGCACAGCGGGTGGAAGTGCAGGAGCGACCGCAGGCGCCCATGGCACAGCACTGGCGTGCACTCAATAAGCATCGCCCCCTGCTCACGCGACCCTGCCAAACGCCTCTGTCTGCACCTCTGCGCCGCCTAGCCCCACACGCCGCCCACCTTGAGCGGCTGCTCGCCAATCGCGGTGGCTGCGCCAGTCAGGCCAAAGTGCGTCTGCGCCATCACAGCCACGTCGGAGACGGGCAGCTGCAGCGGGCCGCAGCACTGCTGCTGCGCAATCAGGCCCGTCACGGAGCGGTCGACCTGCGGGGAAGGTATGTTGGCGCACAATGTTGGGTTGGCAGGAGCGGCAGGGTGCGCAGGTTTCTCACCCCCCCCCCCCCACCCACTACACACACACACGCACCAGCACCAGCACCACCCACACCCACCCACCCACCCACCACCAGCACCACCCACACCACACCAGCACCACCGCACGTCGCACCTTGGTGGTCAGGAAGCGCTTGCTGCAAACCGAGGGCAGGCGCAGCACGCGGTCGAGCGCCGCTGCAGTGGTGGTGCCCGCGGGCAGCGACACAGCAGACGTCGGCTCCACCCTGCGCTCAAACCTGCAAGGTGTGGGGTGGCGGGCAGGCGCACGAGGGAATGCGTGGGCAGGCAGCAGCAGGGGAAATGCAAGGGGCACCGTTCTGCCCGCTGCCTCCCTGCCTGCTTCCGTTGCTCCACCCTCCTCCTGCCTTACTTGAAGGTCTTGTCGGGCGTTTTCGGGGGGCCGCGGGAGTGGGACGCCCGCCCTCCCCGCAAGCACCAACAGCTGGGGCACACTTCCCCCACCACCGCAGCGCCGCCAACGCGCACCACGCCCGACCCGGCACCCACTTGAAGGTCTTGTTGGGCATGTCTCCCAGCACCTTCTCCAGGTCCAAGTCCACGGGGGTGGGGGTGCCCTCTGGCGCCTCGGCGTCCTTGAGCACCACGCGGCCGCTGCCATCGATGGTGCCGATGACCTGCGGCAATGAAGGGGGGGGGAGGGGTGGTCGAGGTGAGCAGCCGCAGGGAAGGGTGCATTACAGCTTGCGAGCTGCCATGCACGCGTAACCCAGGCCCAGCCGGCTGCTCTCCAAACGCCCCTGCCTGTGCCCGACCCACGCGCACCTCCCTCGACCCCACCCACGGAACTGACCCACCCACCCCACCCACCTGCATGAGGCAGCGCTCGCGCGCGCAGATGGACTCCAGCAGCGCCCGCTTGTCCGGCTTGATCAGCAGGCAGTCGTTCTCCTGGTACTCTGCACAGACCAAAGCACGCCCAGCATGGGAGACGCGTGTTGGATGGGAAGAATCGGGACCATGTCTGATTCCACGTCATCAACACTAGCTCGCCCACCGACAAAAGCTGAGCGGCCGCCATGTGCCGCCGTTTGGCACGCTATGCTGCGCGCAGGCAAGGAGGGAGCACGGCACGTGCCTGCGCCCCAGATCTCCAGCACGCTCATCGTCTTGTCGCCCAGCTTGATGGCACGCACGTCAATCTCGGCGCCCAGCGGGTAGATGATCTCCTTGACCACGTTGCAGTTGCCGCCGGCGCCCTGCAAATGCGCAAGTGCGCGCGTGGCAGGGCCCGAATGATGTTAACAGCGGAGAGGCGGGGGGCCTGCCGGCGCCGCGGATTGCTGCTTGCCCGTCCCGTAGCTAGCACAGACCTAAACCAAGTGCCAGCAGGACTCCATTGGGGAAGCTTCAGCAAGGCAGGCCGGCGTGAATGCGAGTGAAACGTGCAGCCAGGCTGCAGAACTGCACCCCACGCTTCACGTGCGCACCTGGTCGTGGATCTGCTCAATGGGGTTGTGCTCGCCCAGCTCCACGCAGGCGCGCACCACACGCCACAGCTTCTGAGACACCTCGGCGTCGCCGCGCTGCAGGGGAGGCGGGGCGGGAAGACACCACAGCAGGGGGCACGTCGTCAGCAAGGGCAGCCACAGCAGAGGGCACAGCAGCAGCGGCAGCAGCCAGCAGCGGCGCAGACGTTGCCATGGGCAGCCATAGCCACAACCTGACAACGACGTCGAATGCCTGGAGAACCCACCTGCACAGCGTTGAAGTCCAGGTCGGCCGAGTTGCTGCCCGATGGCACCGACGAGGCTGCGCCTCCGCCCATGCCGATGCGGTAGGCGGGGCCGCCGATCTTTACCACCAGCATGCCCAGGTCGGGGTCGTTCTTGTAGAGGTGGGAGTGGTCGATCTGGCCCAGGCCGCCGCTGCGCAGGCACAACAGAGGGAGCACGGCAAACACGAGTCGACACAGAGAGCTGAGCAGGGGTGCAGGAGCTGGGCAAGGCATGCGCACGCGCACGCGCGGTGTGGCCTGCGTCACCAGAGCTACAAGCGCCCCCAGTGGGCAGCCAGCAGCAGCACCGCCCCCACCGCCCCCACCTGAACATGATTGGCTTGATCCACTCGCGGCGCTCGCCACTGGGCAGGCGCTGCCCAAAGGTGCGGGTGTAGCCACACACCAGAGGCTCGCCAAACTGCAGAGGGCACGGCAGCGGACAAACGGCAACCGCGTAAGAAGACCAGCGCAAGACGGAGGAGGTGCGGCTGGCTGACAGCGTGCGTGCACCTGAATTGCAGATGCCTGCCCCAAACCCTGTCCACAGGGTGCCCCCCAACTTGCCTTGTTGCCGTAGTCGGAGGCGCCGTTGGAGGCGTCAATCAGGATTTGCAGGGGCGGCGCCAGGCTGGCGGGGTACTCAAAGGACTCATCTTCCCAGGGCAGCTCGTAGCTGCAGCAGTGCAAGTGGGGAGACGGTTAGTCAGGGACGAGCGGTGGCCGACAAGGCAGCATTTGCCTCCTACACAACACACGGCAAGCGCGCCTCCACGCCTCACCACACACAATGCCTCTATGCCTCACCACACCCACCCATCAACGTGCTAGCTGCAGCTGCAACAGACACCGGTCGCGGCGCCTTTGCTGCTGCCCATGCCGGTGGCCCCTCTCGCACAACACCAGCGCTGGCACATAGGCGAGCGCACACGCACGACCTGCCGCCCCTCCAGCTCACCCGTCAATGTGCAGGTTGCCGGTGCAGTAGCCAGCGGTGGCGGCGCCCATCATGGACCCAATGCCGGTGGCGTGGGTGTCGCGGATGCGGCCGCCGGCGCCGGTCTCGGCGCCAGGGTAGGGCGCCACGGCGCAGGGGAAGTTGTGGGTCTCTGCGGTGAGCAGCACGTCCCAGTCGCGCTCCTGAGGGAGGGGGGAAGAGCGGTAGGAAGCGTGAAAGAGGTGGCAAGCAGGGTGGGTGGATGCATTATAGGTCGGGCAGCAGAGGGAGGTCCTTTGTGAAACCCAGCATCGTCACACGCCGACGCCTGGCTGCCACCTTGCCTGCCACGTGCATAGGGCCCGCCCGGCTTGGCCTGGCAACAGCCGCCTTAATGAACCGACCCTTGTTTGACCCTGCGCCCTCCCACAGCTGCTGCTGAAGCCGACAGGTCCCGTTGGTGCGCACCCCCACCCCCTCCATGAGGCAGCCCCCCACCTGCGGGTGCAGCTCAGAGAGGCCTCCGGGCTTGGCGGGCAGCAGCGGCGTGACGGGGCCGCCGCGGATGGCAGAGGAGTTGTCCTTGAAGCCAATCACCTGCGCATGGCAGAACACAGAAGGACGCGCACCGATGAAACCAACGCACACAGCAAGGCATGCACAAAGCGGCGCATGCGGGGCTCTTGCAGGCAGATGCACGCGCAGGCAGGGGTGCCGCGCCGCGCCGCGCCGCCGCCGCAGTTTGCTGCCGTCTGGTGCCGCACCCAGCGCGCCACCCGCCGGCTGCCCCCACCCACCGAGTTGTTCTTGTTCTTCAGCCAGGTGTCCTTTACAATGTCAAACAGGGTCTCCTCCGTCTTCTCCCCGTCCATATAGAGGTCCGCGTTGAAGAACCAGTGGCTGCACCAGGGCAGGCAGGCAGGCAGGCAGGCAAATGAGTGGGCGACAGCGGTGTGCGATACAGGCGTTGCATGCGCATGTCGGGGGTTGGCGTTGCAGTCGGCAGCGCCGCAGCGAGCGCTGCCCACCGGCTGCGATCGCTGCTCGACCGGCGCAGGCGGCACTGCCTGCCTGCCTCGCCGCTCCCACCGGCTGTGCTCGCTGTTGGGCTGTACAGTCGGCAGGACCTGCAGCGCAGCATGCATGCTCAGCAGCGCGCACCACCCACCCACCGGCTGTGCTCGCTGTTGGACTGCGCCATGTCGAAGAGCTCCACGTTGGTGGGGTCGCGCTTGAGCTCGTCCCGGAACATGGCGGTGTAGTAGTCGAGGTCCCACTCGTCAAAGGCCAGCCCCATCTCCTGCAACATGGCAGCAACTGGTCGAGGCCGGTGTGCTGGCTAGCTGGCTAGCGCTGTGCCGCGGTCCATCGAAGCTGCCACACGACACACGCGGACTGCACCCGCCACCGCTGCGCGACACAGATGTGTTTCCTAGCACTCCGCACGCTGCGCGGTGGCGCCTCTTCTCCGCGCGGGGCCCCTCGCCCACCTTGTTGATTGCCTCCAGCGCGGCGCGGCCGTGGGCCAGCACCGGGATGGTGGTGACGGGCGCGGGGACGGTGGCCGAGGCAAAGGAGGCCAGCGGCTCAGGGTAGATCTGCTCCGTCATGCGGTCGTGCACCAGCGCGGCAAAGCGCGTGTGCTCCTCGGCGGACAGCGGCGCGGAGCCGCGCAGCAGGTAGCGGCGGGACACCTCGATGCGGTCCACCTGGCGCGGGGGGGAGAGCGCGAGGGGGGGGGGGGGGGGGGGCCTGGACACGTCGGCGACTTACGTTTGGTGCTGCGACATGGCATGCCGCCACCTCTCCTGAACTGCGTCCTGCCTGCCACATTCGTGTTGCCACACCCTTGGCCGGCCGTGTCCCGCCTGCACACCTTGTCCAGGCCGCAGGAGGCGCAGATGGAGAGGGCGTTGGCGCACCAGGCGGTGCTGAAGCTCATGCGGGGGCCGACCTGCCAAGTGGAAGCGCGGGGTGAGTGGGTGGGGTGGGGGGGCGCCAGGCGGCACGTGCTTCGTGCACGTCAGCGAGTACTCGCAGGCAGTTGGTGCACGCAGGCAGTTGGTGTATCAGGCAGTGAGGCAGTGTGTGTATCAGGCAGTGTGTGCAGGGGCCGCCGGTGGCTCAGTGAGATTCCCACAAGAGTTGTCTTCAGAGGAAGTCAGAATCTACTATCAACGGAAGGGGTGCAATCATCGCCACTTCTGGCCGGCCTGAGAAGGCATGCGCAGCATGCATGGCAGGGCACTGCAATCCCATGCAGGCATGCACAGCGGCCACAGCACCAGCAGACTCCCACGCTCAACCTTCCTCTTCCCCCCACCAATGCCCCTCTAGCCACCACAGTAAAATACCATTGCCTCTGGCCGCGTACCTCCACCACAGCATCGTTGGCAGCGGGCGAGGGGAATTCGGTGCCGCCGGTCAGCAGCTCCGGCTCAAAGGTCTCCCGCAGCAGCCATGCCAGCGTCTCCGACTCCTCCGCCGTCAGCGGGGCAGTGGTGGAGATGTTGTAGCACTGCGGGCGCCAAACAAGGATGCACCGAGGGCAAGCGGGTGGGTGTGAGAGGGCACACAAGGCTGTACCTGCTGTTGGAGCGCATGCAGGCAGGCGTGCGGGGGCGACAGGTTCCCCCATGTCGCCGAGTGCTACGCGCCAGCCTCACCAGCTCGCCGTCGACGCCCACAATCTTGCTGGAGGCCTTGTCCTGTGCCTGCAGGGCGGGTGGAGCCCCAAGCAGGGTAGAGGCACACAGTCAGCCGCAAGTTTGCCGTTCAGCGGCGTGGTGGGCACGCGCGAGCACCTGCACGACTGCCACACTGAAAAGCCGCTGCCGCGTCGTCGCTGCTTCACCCCGGCAAGGCACCTTGCGCAGCAGGGTCTTGGCCTTGGAGGCGGTGAGGCCGGGGTAGCGGTAGAGCTGCACCACGCTGCCCCCCGTCTGCTGCAGCTTCTGCTGCGGCGCCGGTGACGCGGGCGCGGGGCGCTGCACACGCAAAAGGGCGGGGTGGAGGAGCGGTGTGAGCACGCGTCACGGCGCAGCGGCAGCGGCGCTACCCTAGCATGGCTGACAAGCAACTGGTGTTGTCCAGGCCATCAGTCGCTGGCCAGAGAATGCCTGCAGTGCTGCCGAGAGCACGCTGCGCCAGCCGCCACCTCGGTACGCACCGAGGGCGTCTGCACGGCTCGAGGCGCCACGCGTCCAGGTGCCGCATGTGCCTGCTGCCGGGCGCCCACGATGCGCTGGTGGCCTGCAGGTGTGAAGGTTAGACACGGCAGCAGCTGTGGCAGTGCCGCAGGCGGTTTGCAAGGCGGGCTGCGGGCGAGTGGCGGCGGCTGGCGGCAGGGTTCTGGCGGCGGCCCCCCCCCTCCGCAGCGTACCTGTCAGGAAGGCGGCATCCTGGCGCAGCAGAGTCCGGACTCCCGCATGCCGCCGCAGCGCAGGCCTGCAGCATGGGAGCGGCACGAAGGCGGTGTAAACATGCATGGCCAGCTGCGGTGCTACACCGCATCCAGCCCAATCACAGACAGTGCATGCACACCCACCCACCCACCCGCCGCTGGCGGCCGAGATGGCCGCGCAGGCCTGCATATTTCTGCCGCCCTGTGCTCGGCAGCGGCCGGCGGATCGACCGACGAGGCTAAGGATGGTGTGGGCGGACGACGCCGGGTTTGGTGGGGAGAGAGCTGCGGGCGAGGGCCCAAAGAGGGCAGCTGTCCACCGCACACAACACGTGCTGACACGGGCTGACGCAGCACGCAACACATGCGGTCATTCAGCGCGGCAGGCCAGGGCCGCCCTGCAGCTTCTCAAATTCACCTAGCTGATTGGCTAGAATGGCGAAGCAGGCCAGCGCCGCGATCAGATCCTGCAAAGAGCAAGAAGCAGACATCGGTCGTGCTGGGCACGCTTTCGTTTCTCAGGTGGACGCCCCCGCAAGCCAGCGCGTGGCCTGCCATGTCGAGGCAATCACACGCGGCGCTCTAGGTCCTTCTACGATCCCAGGCAGCCTGCGTTCGAGCACCGCCTGGCCGCTCGTCACTCGCGGCTCCATCACTCGCTCCCTGCCCCCAACCAAACGATTGCCACAGACCATGGCTTTTAGCTTCGGCACGCCCGCTGCAGCGGTGAGCCTTGGTTTTGCATCGCCTGCGCACAGCTGCGGGCCGGCCGCCCGCCTGACGTGCTCTCAACACACCCAGGCAGTCCTAGGCGTGCGCCGGCGATCGCGCCCCGCTGTGTTCCGTTTGTGTGCAGGGCGGTGGCGGCGGCGGGTTCTCGTTCGGTGCCGCGTCCTCTGCTGCCGCGACGACGCTGCGTCCTTCGCAGAGCACGCCGCTGTTCGGTGCCGTGCCAGGCGCAGTGTCCACGCCAGGTAGGCTAGCATGGCTGCGAGGAGGGCTTAAGGAGGGCACTGAGGTGCAGTGCTGCTCCAGTGCCAACCTGGCAGGGCTGCCAACAACGTCGAGCCCCACTTTGTCTGCTGCTCGCTGCCCTCTTCTGTCTGCAGCATTTGGTGCGCCGGCCTCCAGCGCAGCGGCCTCGCCATTCTCGTTTGCCACCTCCCAGCCGGCAAGCACACCCAGCCTCTTTGGTGCGCAGCCGGCCAGCACGCCCAGCCTCTTTGGCGCACAACCGGCCAGCACACCCAGCCTCTTTGGTGCGCAGCCAGCCAGCACGCCCAGCCTGTTTGGCGCGCAGCCTGCACAGGCAGCGCAAGCGGCGGCGGGGCCCTCTGCGCTGGCCTTCGGCGGCGGCGCTGCGCCTGCTGCGCCCGACCTCAGCGCCATCCGTGAGCTGGAAAGCATCAAGGACAGCTACGTGCCCGGCCCCGCCAACCAGCGCTACCGCTTCCAGCACCTGCTGCTTAACGTGGTGGACAACCCGGCGGCGCGGGTGAAGCCAGGTGCGGGCTCGTCCCCGGCCACTTGCCTGCCTGAACGTGGCCTGCCTGAACGAGGATTGCCGGCCGCCTGCAGGTTGCCTGGCCAAGGTTTGGCCTGCTCGCGCCGCGCCTGCTCAGCCCTGCGTCACCTGGCGCACGGCAAACCGTGCTCCTGCCCACCTCGCTTGCAGCGGGCGTCGACGAGCTGCAGTGGCGGGAGGCGCTGCAGCGTGCCGGCGGCGCCGACAACCCGGACCACCTGTGGCCGGTGCTGGCACAGGGCTTCAAGGACCTGCTGGGCAGGTACGAGGATGGGAGTGGGAGGCGCTGGCATGCAGGCTGACAGTGGCAGTGGCAGCGGCGTGGCAGCGGCGTGCGGGCGCAGGCAATGGCACCCAGCCGGCAGGGCCTTCAGCGCTGCCTTGCACTTTGCCGTGCTGCCTGTGGTGTGGCCACACGTCCCATCCTCCTGCTTCTGCCGTGCCTCTGTTGCCGTCGCTGCAGGAAGGCGGCCCAAGATGCAGCAATCAAGGAGCACAGCGAGCGTCTGGAATCGCTGGGCCAGATGGCGGCGCAGCTGGCCTCCCGCCAGGAGGCTGTGCTGCGCGACCAGCTGGAAGCAGTGCGCCGGCGGCACGTGCAGCTGTGCCACCAGCTGCTGCGCGTGCTGCGCCACGTGAGCCGTGGGGGAGGGAGGAACGGCGTGGGTGTGTGCGCTGCGGGGCTTCCAATCCCCCACGACTTCTCTCATGCCCGCCTTGCCTCCTCCCCTTGACCTCCTCCCCTGGTGTCTCCTCGGCAGATTGATGCGCTAGAGGGGCGGTTTGCGCAGGCGGTTGGCTGCCGCGGCGCCACGCCCCGCGAGGTGATGCAGCGCCTGTCGACGCAGCTCGGCGAGATCGAGGCGGGGCTGGCGCCCAGCGCGGCCAACGGCGGCGGACTGCAGGTAGCTACCTGTGGGGCCGAGAGCTTGTCGGCTTGGTGCCGCTTAGGTCGCATACTCCCTGGGGCCTCCCTCGGGTCGGACACTGCCTTCGATGCTCTACAAGAGCATGGCGGGAGGGCAGGGGAAACCAACCTCTCCCGCACCCCACCCCACCCCGTGCCACGTTGCAGGGACGGGTCAAGGCGCTGGCGGCGGCGGCGCGGCTGCGGGCGGGCGCGCCAGGCGGCGGCGGCGTGGCGGAGGTGGAGGGGCGGGTGGACGAGGAGCAGCTGGAGCAGCTGTTTGGCATCCTTGCGCAGTGAGTGTAGCCTAGTGCGCTTGGGTCGTAGCGCCGCCGCTGGTTTGCGGCAACACAGTTGTGGTGTCTGCAACAGCAGTGTCTTGTGCAGTGCAGCGAGCCTGGGGAGTTGTGGGAAGGACAGACATTGGAGGTGCAGGTGGAGGAGCTGTATAGCATTTTGTTGCAGGGGGTGTTGAGGGGCTACCCACCCTTCCCATGCCTCTAGAGGTACCCTGAGGCAGTGCAGGCTCTGGGCGATGCTGGCCTGTCCTCTCCTTCTTGTCTCCTCCTCGTGCACTCCCAACCTGCACCTGCTGCACCCCTCTCTGCTGCTAGGTATACCGAGGCGATGGGCAAGCTTGGGGAGGTGCTGAGGCGGGATGAGCGCGCCGTAGGTGAGAACAAGAACCGCTGCTGCTGCCAGTGGCAACGCCACCGCTGCGGTACCAGCTGTGGCACCCAGAGCAGCGAGCAGCGTGGCGCATGGCAGCACCACGCGAGCGGGTTTGCAACCTTGGCAGGGGCAGGGGCAGGAGCGGGGTTTCGAAGGCAGCACGTGCACGCGCATGCAACAGATGTGCTGTCGGTGCCCATTCACACGAACGCTCGTCGGGCCGCCCCCCCTTGCAGGCATCTTGGAGTATGCAGCTGCCAGCGAAAACGGTGACGTCATCATGGGCTAGCCGCGCTGCTGCGAACGTCGCAGTTGGGATCCTTCTGGGCTTGGCCCGCTGTAACATTCTCGGTGCCGCACTTTCAGCAAAGGTGCAAGGCGGCACAGCTCGGTTGCCAGTTGCAGCTCTAGCCTTCGAAAAGCTGCGGGCCTGGCACGGATGCATCACGGCCTTGCGTGGGGCGTGACGAGGAGGTGTGAGCGCGCTGCGCCATGTGATTTGTTGGTGTGGCTGCCTTGTTGGCTCCTGGACCACTACCATCGGGCTTCTGGGAGAAGCGCCCCTGCAAGTACGTGTGGCCCATCACCCATGCCTGGGCCGCATGCACCCTCACATGCTTCCCAGCTCAGTCTATTCGGTGCTGTCAATGAGCTGAATGGGCAGGAGGCTTGATCACGGCCGGAAGGGTCACCCCACAGGGTCGCCCCACGCATCAGCGCAAGCGGTCCAGCAGACGACGCAGCGGCAGCGGCAAGAGAGCGTGCAAGTGCAGCAAAATGCATGCCACACCTTGAGGCACTTACTGATGGGACTGTCACTAATAATATGAGGCCCTGGCGGTAAGGTTGGAGGGACTGCCGCTGGCGGCGACGCTGTTGCACCCCCGGCCGCCACGCTGCGCCCCCGGCGGCAATGAGCGGCGACAGAAAAGCAGCCCCTGGCGTGGTCGCTCGAGTGTCAGCTTGGCTATCGGCATTCTGTAGGTCGTGCAGAGCTTGCTGTTGCACGCAGCGGCTGGCGGGGCGCGCCTGTGTTGTGTGCCCCTCCCTGCGGCGCTCTGCCTCTGCGCCCACCGCTTTCCCAGAGACTGGCGAGTGCTTCCGGTTACCAGCTCAGCCGCCAACAAGCGGGGCCGCGGTGCACGCGCCTCCGGCCCAAACCCAACCTGGCTTCTCAGTTGTTCAGGCACCTCTCAAGGCCTCGTCCGTGCCGCACCACCTCATGTGATCGTGGCAAATGTGTATCGTACCGCCAAACTGGGTATGGCAGGCCTCGTCCTTAAGTTGCCGCCGCCCCCCCGGCTGCCCCTCGCTGCAGCCCCGGTCCGGTGACCCTGCGAGGCTGGCTGCGTGAGGTATGATGAAAAATTTCCGTCTGAAGTATCTGTTCAGCCCATGGCATAATGTATACGCTTCCTGTCGCCGCCGCCGCCTCTCTTTGGCCTACGCCATGCAGCAGGGGCCCCTCCGTCAGCACCGTGCGTCATCCCTGCTGCTTTTGCCTCCCTTTGCAAGGTGCAGGCAATTCATGATGCGCCGCATTGGTGTCACCGCAGCCCTCACGCTGCTGGCCGCCAGCCTCGTGATAAGTTGCTGCCAGGCTGCGCCGCGGCCATCACCGCCACCGCCTGTGCGTCGGAGGCCTCCCCCGCCGAGACGCCCGTCGCCACCCCCGCCCAAGCGCCCGTCGCCACCCCCGCCGAGACGCCCTTCACCGCCGCCGCCGAAGCGCCCCTCACCGCCACCGCCGAAACGGCCCTCACCGCCACCGCCGAAACGGCCCTCACCGCCGCCGCCGCGCCCCTCGCCGCCACCGCCACGCCCTTCTCCGCCACCGCCAAAACGCCCCTCGCCGCCCCCGCCTCGCCCCTCGCCGCCGCCGCCACGCCCCTCGCCGCCTCCTCCCAGTCCCTCGCCGCCGCCACCCCCCAGCCCCTCGCCGCCGCCACCCCCCAGCCCCTCGCCGCCGCCACCCCCCAGCCCCCGCCGCCTTAAAGAAGCGGCTTTGCTACCTGCAGCGTCACTGCCCGGCTGTTTGACGTGTACCTGAATGGGCACGACCTGTTGACGACCTCAGCTGCAAGCTACGGCGAGTGCTGCTCCATGTGCAGCGACAAGGGTGGGGAGTGCACTGGCTGGTGAGTGCTTGCGTGGTCAACGCTGCCTGCCTGTGGGTGCGAAGTATGTGCCTGCCTGCACGTGATAGGCAAGCCTGCCTGCCTGCCAGCCCGCCTGCTCAATCAGCCTGCTTGCCTGCGGTCGAGTGGGGACAACCAGGCGCCCACACGACCCCATGTTGCTCCCATGCCCCACTCCCTTGCCCCTGCAGGTCCTGGGGCCCCGCCGACGGCGGCACCTGCAAGCTCAAAAATGGCGCCGTCGCGGATTACCTGGCTGCCGCCAGCTTGGTCACCCTGAAAGACAGCGGCATTGTGTCAGGCTACTTGAACCCCTCCGGCGAGCAAGCCATCTTGGCCACCGAGGACAGTGCTGCCTACGCCTCCTGCCCCTCAAACCACGTGATCAGCGAAGTTGTCGGCGCTTGGTACGCAGCGCTCAGCGGTAGCATTGACGTCAAAAGGTGCGCACGCTGCGCAGTGAAGCTGCTCCTGCTGCGTCGGCGCTGCCGGCAGGGGGTGGGGGTGGTGCTGCTGCTGGGGCGCGCGAGGTGCCTATGGGCTGCCGCCACGGTATGCATCCACCGACCTGCTGCTGCTGCCGCGGCTGCATGACTGCTGCCAGCAGCAGCAGCAGCGTCCGATTTTCTTGTGGAAGCATCAAAGCTGTTGCACACTTTGCCCCCCCCCCCTGCAGCATCATCACGAGCCGCTGCATTGGCAAGCCCAGCTGCACAGTGCGTGCTTCCAACGACGTGTTTGGAGAACCGCAGGCTGGGGAACTGAAGGCTCTCCTGATTTATTTCAAGTGCGTGACGGGTGTCTGGGGTGCCTGGAAGAGGCGTGGGTGGCCATGCCTTGCCATGCAGCCGTGCGCAAACTGCATGGTCTCCAGCCCTTGCCGCCCCCACCGCCCTCCCACCCCGCCCGCCGGCCCGCCCGCCGGCCTCCCATCCGACCAACCCATCAACCCACCCATCAACCCCCACCCCACCCAACCACATCCGTGCAGGTGCGTGGCGTCCAACGACAAGCGTTTCGACTCGCCGCAGATGTACGGCGCCTCGGTGGAGTGGTGCTTGGGCTGGGGCAGCACCTTCAACCCGAACGAATGCGGACTCATTGTGGCAGACAGGTGCTGCTGCTACCGCAGCCCGCCGCGCTGCTGCCGCTACCGCTGCCTGCACTGCTCCTGCCGCCTCTGCTGCCGCTGCTCTCCGTGTTAGTTGTCGCTGCAGCTGTTGCTGCCAGCTGCCGTCTGATCAGAGCAAGCGTAGCAACCGCTCTGTGCTCATGCCAGAACACCCCCTCCCTCCCTCCCCCCCCGCGCTTGTTGTTGTCAACAACATGTGGTGCCTGCTGCAGGGCTACGCCGCATCTGCATCGTTTCGAGGGCCCTGTCGCCGCTCCGAATATCACCCGCCTGCAGCGGTACGACCCCTCCAAGGGGGAGACGACTCAGTGCGATGGCAGCTGCAGCACATTTGGCTACATCATTTGCACACGCAGTGCCCCGCCCTCGCCCCCACCGTCCCCCCCTTTGCCTCCCCCGTCCCCACCGCCGCCCCCTTATGGTGCGGGTTATAGCAGCAGTAGGGGGGGAGGGGGGCTCAGCGGTTTGCCTGCCTGCCTGCGACCAGTGCATGTGCACGCACGGCGTACGCCTGTGCCTGCTTCTCCTGTTTACTTGCAGCATAAATGAACACAGAAAGCCGCACCATGCAGCCAGTCGCAGCGCCCACCCCAACCTGGCCTGTGCCCCTGCGTGCGCAATGGCAGGGTACGGCTTTGCAACCTGCAGCTTCACCGCCCGGCTGTTTGATGCCAGCCTGGAAGGCAACGACCTGTTGACGACCCCAGCTGCAAGCTACGGCGACTGCTGCTCGGCCTGCAGCGGGAACAACGGCTGCAATGGCTGGTGGGTTGCAATTTTCCTGTCTGCCAGCCTGCCTGCCCACATGCCTGCCGGCATTCTCACGTGCCTGCCGGCGTGCCCGAGCACCGGTCAGGCCTATGGGCAGATTGGGCAGGCTCACCATGATGAGCCCCTCACCTGGGCACAACAGCGGAAACCCGACTTGACCGACCGTTGGTGACCTCCCCTCCCAACCCCACCACCCTCACGCCGGCTGCCCCGCGCAGGACCTGGAAGCCGGACAACGGCGGCAGCTGCACCCTGAAGAACGCCGCCAGCAGCGCCGTGTTTGATGCTTCGATCAACACGGTGCGGGACAGCGGCTACGTGTCTGGATACAACACTGGCAGCGGCTTCCCAGGCGTCCTTGCCACCGAGGGCAGCACCGCGTACGCGTCCTGCGCCGCGGGCAAAACCCTCGGCGGCCTCGTGTTCTGGCAGTATGGCGGGCCCACCCAAAACGCCGACAGCAATACCGTCTCCAGGTGCGTGTGCCGTCGCCCGCCGCATTCCAGACGATGCGTGCACGCATTACATACGTATGATCGGAGCTCCGGTGCAGCAGGGCTCTGCGGGGGATCGCCGCGTGGTGCGGCTTGCCTGAGCTGTGCTGTGAGCTGTGCTGTGCGCTACGCTGGGCTCCTGGCACCTGCAGCAACGCAGCTGCGCCGCCATCCCCCGGCTCCCGCTGCAGCGCTATCAACGGCCTCTGCAAGGACAAAAGCAGCTGCACGGTGCAAGCAGGCGCCGACCTCTTTGGCGACCCGGAACCCGGGGCGCTCAAGGCGCTGATTTTCTACTATTATTGCGCGTGAAGAGCACAGATCGTAAGCGTCATGGGGGCGGTGCTGGTGCGCGCTGCTTGCCAATGCTGCAGCGTGCCTGGGGGTGCCAGGGGGGGCAACCTGGCTCACTCAGCTGCCTCTGTGTCTCTGCTCCTGCGTGCAGTGCGGCAGAGTGCCCCGTCGTCCCGCGCCGTCGCCGCCGCCACCCACAGCGCTCCGCTGCAGCCCAGCCTGCGGTGCCCGCTGCCACTGCCTGGCCCCCCATCTCCCTGCACGCCCTGCGTGCTGTCGCGCTCAGCCCGCCTCCCCCTGGGGCATGTGGCAGACCGCCTGACGTGATCACCCCACTGGGGTGGCACCGCCACTGGGGTGGCACTGCCTGGGCACCCATGCGCGTTCCCAACGACCTTCTTTCCAGCGTACACCGCCGAGGTTCTCATTGCACCCTTGCCCGTGGCACTCCAGTGTCCACTGCTTCCTTCAAGAGAAGCGAATAACTCAGCACCAGCCTGTGGTGCAAGCTTCCAGTGCGCATGCGCCTCTGTTTTCCTACCCACCCGTCTCCAACGGTCCCTTCCTTCACACCACTGGGCTCGTGTTCACTGACTGGTCGGCCGGCAATTTTGGGGCGACAAAATGCAGCTGCTCGACTGTGCCAAAGATGAGAAAAAGTACAACAGCGCAAGCTGCACCGCTGGCGACCTGGTTGACCCCTTCCGCTACGCATCCATTGCGGCTGCTGTGCCCGATACGTGAGTACGTCAGCCTGTTGTGTGAGGCATGCTTGCAAAAGCGTGCCATGCACGTTTGCATTGAGTGCGTGAACGCCATTGGGTAGACTTTGTCAGTCTTTGGTTGTCAAGGGGGTATAAGGACAAACTTTGCCGGGCAGCTGAACACTGCCTACCCTTTGCTGGGCTCAGGTCGGGCAAAAACGCTCTGGAGGGCTGGCTGACCAACGAGACGGCGTAACCATACACCGCCACCACGGGGAAGTGCCGCCTGCAGAGCCTGACGTTGCCGACAGACAACCGGATGCAGCTGGAGGGCAGCGGCTTTCTGCGGCTGCAGTCCTGGTCCCCAGCAGCGCTGCGCGCGGTGAGTTGGGACTGAAGTGCGTGCCCGACAGCTGGCATGCTTGGCTGGCTGGGGTTGACGGGATGGTTGGCTGGCTGCCGCCCGCTGGCTGCGGGCCATGCACGTCACCTTTCTGCTGCTTCTGCCGCTGCATACTGTTTGCTGTTTGCAGGCGGTGTTGAAGCAACCCGTGGTGCTTGGCTTCTACATGGGCGATAGCCTGTTTGATGCATATGCTGGCGAGGTGTGGCGGGCTGTGGAGTGCCCCGGCTACCCTGTTGATGCGACGCCCAATTATGAAGAGGTGCTGCTGGACCATGTGAGCAGGCGGCACAGGCGGGCTGCAAAGGGGGCACGCTGCTACAAGGGGGGCACGACGCTGCCACAACGGTGCATGCACGGAGCTGCAGAGCCGGGACGGCTGAAGGGATCACAGCAGGCGGCCGCTGCAAGAAGTTGCGCCCGCCAAGTGCTTGCCTGCACACACAAACACCCAACCCCTGCTTCGCCGGTGCACGCAGGCCCTGCTTGTGGTTGGCTTCAACATGACGGCCAGCCCACCTTACTGGTGAGTGGGTGCGTGTGCATGTGTCCACGCACATGCAGCACACAGTGCGCTGCATGGGCGAATGCGCTCTTGTGCGTCCCCCCCGCATGCATCCACGCATCCGTGTGTCCCTGCGCCTGTGCATACACGCATGCGCTGGCCAGGCTGCTGACGTGTCGACCGCTCTGTGCCCCCCCCTTTGCCGACAGGGTGGTCAAGAACAGCTGGGCATTGAGTGGGGCGACCAGGGCTTTGGGCTGATAGAAATGGTGGACAGGGAGGGGTCTTACGGCACGTGCGGCATGTATGGCGTCGTGCTGGCGCCAACCAACGCCTCCTACATGTCACCCGATGCTGTCGCGCGCAAATGTGAGGCTGATGGGAGGCTTGAGCAGGGCAGCGCATGGCCCCTCCTGCGCCGCGCTCGCATGCAGGAGCAAGCAGGAGCCGCCATGCAAGCTCCTGACGCCATGCATGCGTCCATCCCCCCTTACCCGCCCTCGCACAACAGCTCACACTGAATCGCGCGCCGCCCGCTTAAGGAAAACTAGCTACCTGGTGTGTTACCCCCACCCACACGCCGACCTCGTACCCATGCCTGCAGCGCGCGCCTCCCGCACCTTTTTGACCCCCCTGTACAACAACCTGCCCCTGGACCGGTGCGTGGAGTTCACATCCAACCCCTGGACCGAAACAAAAGCCTGTGGCTACCCGGCAGGTGAGGCAGGAGGGGTCGTGCCGGGCGGGCGCAGCTGCTGCTGTTTGCTGCTCGCCATGCTGCGCACCGGCGTGCCACTGCCTGGCAGACCAGGCTTGCCTGGCTGTGTGCTGCTTGCAATTGCCGAGGGGCCGAGGGCTGAGCATCGAGCAGCCGCCATGCACTCGTCGGATGCATGCACAGCTGCACACATTCGAAAAGACACCTGAGCAGTTGTGCTGGGTTGACGGGCAGCTGGCTGGGCAGCAAGCACAGCTGTGCAAGTGCCTGCAGCAAGCAGCGGTGGATATTTCAGACCAGCACCGCCCAGCTCTTCCTGGTAACAACCCCCGCAATGCCTCTTTTGCTGCATTGCTGCAGAACCGGGGCTGGTGACCTTCACCAGCCCGCGGCATGCCGGCCTGCCAGTGCACAGATGCACGTCATGGAACCGTGGCTGCGACGCACCAGCAGCGACGGCCTACTGCCGCCTGCAAGGGCTCAGCGATGCAGTCGACATAGGTGAGAACTTGCCGCAAAGGCATCACGGAAAGGGCAGGGCAGCCTGCATCACGAGGCTACGCCAGGGGCGGGCCTTGAATGCACTGTGCATCTGTGCCCTCCCCCCCCCCCCCACCACCACCCACCCACCCACCCACTACCGCCCCCCCCCCCCTACCCCCCCCACCCCCCACCCCCACCCACCCACCCACCCACACCCACCCCCACCCACACACACACCACCACCACACACACACACCACCACCACCACCACCACCACCACCACCCCCACACACACCCACATCCCGTGAACAGGGGATTACGTGGTGTCGCCTATTAAGAGGACATCGTTTGTGGGTGCAAACTACACCTGCAGCGGCCCCATCTGCTTCAGCCCTCGATGGATCACCTGTGGCACGCGTGGTGAGCGCTGCATCAGGATGTGACTGTAGATGTGTACAAGGGGGGCCCCAGGTTGTGCTTTTCTTTGCGGCATAGCCCAACGGTGCCCCGCCAGCCCCGCAACTGCCGGGCTTGCACGCACTCGCTTCCCCGTTGCCCCTGCGGCTCGGTTGGCACAAAGGACGGCCCGTGTGGCTCGTGCGGTGCAGGCACGCCGCTGCCTGTCATGTTCGATGCTGCCTGGTACGGCAAGACGACGACAACCGTGCCCAAAGCAGGCTTCACAGATGACCTGTGGAAGCTGCACTTGGCAGCCAGGGGCGCCTCTGAAGTAGTTGTGATGTCAACCAAAATGGATGGGCTCAAGCTAGTAGTGCGCACCCGAGTCGACTTCCCGGCGGGCGGCGACCCTGACGCCAAGGCGCTCTTTGACGAGCTGGCAGGCAACAGCAGGCCGGCGTGGCTCACCGGCGCACTCAACGGTGGCGCGGTTGTCGCCGCGCTGAGCCGCGGTGAGCTCCGCCAGCCGGCGGCGCCGCCGCCGCCCCCGACTCCACCGGCAGTGACCTTCAAGGATCCGCAGATTTATGACAACCCGCTCGATTGGTGCTCGAGTTGGGGACCCACTTTCGACGGCGGCAAGTGCGGACTCTTCGTAGCCAACAGGTCTGCTGGTGCCGCTGCCGCTGCGCTGCTGCTGCTGCCGATGCGCTGCTGCTGCCGATGCGCTCGCCACTGCTGCTGCTGCCGCTGCTTTGTGTGGGGCAAACTGCCGGCCAGCCTGCGACCCTTCCATCGAGCGCACCGCCAGGCTTGCAATGCTCCACTTCTGCTTTCCCTCCCTCCCTCCCCCCCGTGCCTGTTGTCAACGACAGGTGGTGCGTGCTGCAGGGCTACGCAGCGGCGGCAACCTTCGAGGGCCCTGTCGCCGCTCCAGGCACCACCTGCATGCAGCAGCACAACACCTTGGATGGGGACTCAACCGAGTGCCCCAGCGGCTGCAAAACATTTAGCTTCATCACCTGCACTGGCGCTGCTCCGGCGCCGCTGCCACCGGCGCCCCCCATGCTGGCCGATTGGTCCGCAACATGCAACGCCACGTTTCGGGTGTTCGCTGCCAGGTTGCTTGGTTACGACGTCCTCACAGCGCCGGCTGCGAGCGACGACACCTGCTGCTCGGCGTGCTCCCAGGCGGCCGGCTGCACCGGCTGGTGGGTCCCTCAAGGTCGTCTGGGTTTACACTTATGTGGTGCAGCCGGCCCGGCTCGCCACCTCATGTGTGCCCTCTTGCTTGCCACCCTGTCTGTCTGCCCACCCGTGCGCGTGGCGCCCTGCTGTGTGCGGGCTGCAGGGGGGCTGCACGCAATGTGGGGTGGGGTGCTGCGGACCGGCATGTGAGCACACCCAGCTCATGAGGCAAGCCGCCCGCTGCCCGGCTGCCCCGCGCAGGACCTGGAAGCCTGACGGCGGCGGCAGCTGCACCCTGAAGAACGCCGCCAGCAGCGCATACTACACAGCAACACGGTCGGCGCCGGACGGCACTATTTTCCGGGCTCTGGGACGCAGACAGCTCGCCCGGGGTTGTTGCAATGGAGTGGAGTGCTGCCTACGTCTCCTGCCCTGCTGGGGAAGTCGTGGCCGACATTACACAGGCATACTATAGTGCCAGTTGGCCCCCAAACCAGGCGTCAAAAACGTGGTCAGGTGCGTGTTGCCGTCAGCTGCTCGCCAGGCTGGAAGACCACGGCGGTTTGCTGATGCGTGGCTGCCTGCCACGCGCAGGTAGCCTTGGTTTGCAGATGCTGGCTCTTCTGCCGCTGGCGCGCCTGGCTGCTGCCGCTGCTGTCGCGCTGCCTCCTTGCACCGCACTGCGCGCCTGCATCAAAGTCTGCCTCCAGCGATCACCCACAAGCAATCAAACGTATCAATTGACCTCCGAACTGCGTTGCTCCTCATGCAGCATCGTGTACGACCTCTGTGTGGGTCGGACCAGCTGCACAGTGCAGGCAAACAACGACCTGCTTGGCGGCCCAGAGAGTGGGCGACTCAACTTCATCTCGTAACTTACACGTCAGTACTGGCCAGCCACCACGCCGTGCGCTTGTCCGCCAGCGGCACATCAGCAACCCGGGGAGTGTGTGTTGCGCCGCTGGCGGGTATCAGCGCTGTCGCAGCGCGGTGTGCACATTGCCAGCCGCATCGTGCTGCCCTGTCTGCGCACCCTCCTTCGTCACCATCAGCCCCTCTCACCCTGCTCCTACCCAATACCCACAGGTGTGCTGCGCTGGGGCCGCCCGCTCCTCCCCCGCCGCCCATGCCAACGATGCGTTTCGACAGCCCCAAAGTGCACGACGCGTCTCTCGCCTGGTGCTGGGGATTTGGCCCAGAGTACGACGGCAGCCAGTGCGGAGACTACGTAGCTCTCAGGTTCTGCCAGCTGCAGCGCTACACCGCTGTCGCGTCCGTCCAGGGCCCCGTTACCGCCCCGGGCATCACTCGGTTCCAGCATTACCATCCTTTCATACAGTGCAGCGCTACCACTTGCAAAACTTTTGATTCCATCACCTGCATCGGATCCGCCCCCCCCCCCGGCCACCATGGTCGCCGCCACCGCTGCCATCCGGGTCCGGCTGGGCAACCTGCACAAATTTCGCAATCCGGCTGTTTGACGTTGCCCTGGTCGGAGGCGACACACTTAGCTCAGCGCCGTGTGCAACCTTCGGCGACTGCTGTGCGGCCTGCTCCGCCCACACCAACTGCACAGGCTGGTGAGCTGGGCACGCCCTCTGGTGTCACGGTTGATCTTTAGCCTGCGGACGCAACAGGCCTAGGCTTGCACTGTGATCATCACACGCCCCTGCCGCATGTGTGCCTGCCTGTGGCCACCTGTGCTGCCTGCCTGCCTGCCTGCCTGCCTGCCCGCCCGCCTGCCTGCCTGCCAGCCTGCCTGCCTGCCTGCCTGCCTGCCTGCCTGCCTGCCTGCCTGCCTGCCTGCCTGCCTGCCTGCCTGCCTGCCTGCCTGCCTGCCTGCCTGCCTGCCTGCCTGCCTGCCTGCCTGCCTGCCTGCCTGCCTGCCTGCCTGCCTGCCTGCCTGCCTGCCTGCCTGCCTGCCTGCCTGCCTGCCTGCCGGCCGGCCGGCCGGCCAGGTTGTGGGCGGCGCGACAGGCGGAGGATGGTACTGTGTAGGTCACACCCAGCACCACCATCACACCCACCTCCATCCCTCCCCTTGCCCACCCCAACGCAGGACATGGAAGCCTGGCGTGGGCTCTGCCACTTGCGTGCTGAAGGGCATTGGTTGGTCTATGGAGACAGTGCGGGCGAGCGGCATGATATCCGCCGCGACTGACAACCTGGCCGGCACTGATCTCACGGCCACCGCCACCGAGTCGGGAGCAGCATACGCCTCTTGTCCTTATGGCCAAGTCATCACCTACATCCAAGACTCGTACTATGGGGCCGGCAGCGCCTTACCCTCGGACTTTAAAAGGTGCGTGCCCACCTGCTGCAGCGGGAGCAACGGCGGCGGGCGGCGGTGCTGGCCGCGGCGGCAGCAAGTGTGCACAAGGGGGGGGGCATCTCACGGCCAGGTGCCGTCGTGGCTGCTGCCGCCCTCCCGCCGCCTCATCGCCACCGCGTGGCTGCCACGCACCCTGCGCCACCCGGCTTCGCTGTGGCCCCCCTTGTCCCTCGTGCAGCATCGTGTCGGGCACAGTCAAGGGGCTCTGTATCGGCAAGCCCGCGTGCACAGTGCGGGCATCAACGACCTGTTTGGCGACCCTGCGGAGGGTTCCCTCAAGATCCTGTCTTTCATTTACGGGTGAGTGCGCCGGGGGCCGACTTGCGGTCGCGCCGCCGTGCCCTGTACGTGTTGCCGCCGGCGTGTGCGCAAAGTGGCAAGGGGGGCCTGCATGGTAGCATTTCGTGCTGCCACAACAGGAGCGTGCTTTTCCCATCGATTCCTCGCCCCCCATTGGGCACCTCAACAACGCCCTCCGTCTGCCTGAACCCTGCCTGCAGGTGCGGAACGCCGCCGCCGCCTCCCCGCCCGCCGCCCTTGTTACTGCGGCGCCTCCCGCCGCCGGCGGCCCCCCGCCGGCGGCGGCGCCCCCCCCGCCGGCGATCGTGCGGTTCGACTCCCCCACGGTGCACAACGCCCCCCTCGACTTCTGCTGGGGGTACGGCAGCGACTGGATCCCAAGCCAGTGCGGCAGCTTTGCGGCCTACAAGTGGTGCCAGCTGCAGGGCTTCTCTGGAGCAGCAGACTTTGGGGACCCCGTCGTCGCTCCTGGCGCCACGGGGTTCCAACGCTACGACCCCGGATCGAAGCTGTGCACGTCACAATGCGTGGCTTTCAGCTCCATTACCTGCACACGGGGGGGAACCCCTTGAGGGTGCGTAGCAGCAGCAGCGCGCGAGCGCCACGACGGCATTGCAGCAGCGTGGCCAACGGGCGCCAGCAGCTTTGCAGACCAACCGGCGCTTGCAAGTTGACGATGCGCGCGCCGCGCCGCCTGATTGGCAGGCCTCGTCTAGGCCGCGCCGCGAGGCAGCGGCAGCAGGCTGCTGATCACTGCGGGACGTCAATACCTGCCTTCCAGCCTCCCCTTACCTCCTTTGGACCCCACAGCCGACGCCAACGCAGCGGCGCACCCCGCTTTTGTATTTATTTAGTACCTGCTGTTTCATCTGCCGGACGACGAATGACAAATCCTCTAACTTGCCTCCCTCGACTTGCCAACTGCCAACCAGTACTGCCGTGCCGGGTTCCAATCCACAGGAATGTGCCCACTTTCCCGCTGCCCACACCTACCACCCACCGCCTTGCCGTTGCAATGCAGTCCTTGCCCGACTTTTTTTGCCCTACGTATACGCCACGCGTCCTCTGCATCAATCTCCTTAACGTTCATGCAGCAAGGCCGCTGTGCAGGAGCGTGGATCGGTGTGTTTCTCGTGAGTTCTAGCTGTGGTGATCAGATCGGCATCGGCGATGCCAAACGACAGATGAAGAAGGCACATGCCGCTCGCACTTGCCTGCCAGGCTGACCGCCACCGCCAGACAGGCTCCCGCCGCCCAGCAAAGGGAAGAAGCACTCGCGCGTTTGTTCGCTCTCTGTTCGCTCTCTGCGCATTGGCATGCAGCTCGATCTCACAGCCTCCCAGCCACGCACATCGCTCGCTCAGCAGTGGCTGTCGCCCCTCGGGGCCCCTGCGTCGCCGCCTCTGGTTTTCCCGCTCCCTCGGTGGTTGGTAAAGGCAGCGCGACCTCCGGCCGACACCCCGTTCAGGCAGCGGCAGCGGGCGGCGGCGAGCGGCGGCCTGGCGGGCGGCCAGCAGTGACCAATGGAGGAGGAGGTCGCGCATGCGCTCTACACAGAGCTGCAGGCAGTTGACGAGGGCGCGAAGCGGAAGCAGGGTCTGGGCTTTGCAGGGCGTGGCGCCTTCTCTGGCGGGCTGCAGGTAAGCATGGGAGGCTGGGGGTAGCGTCACCTGCGGCGACTAGACCTAGTTCGATTCGCTGGACAATAGAGCCAGCACTTGATCGGCGCAAGCATGCACGAGCGGCACGGTCGGCAGCGCCTGCGTCTCTTGCAGTGTCCTGTAGTTTGCCCACACACACGCCTGCGAGCCTGCCGTGCAGGGCTTCAGCGAGGCTGCTGATGACAACGACGTCGTGGCGCGCAACCGCCGGCTGCATGCAGCAGTGCACGGCAGGGAGGCGCAGGTGCGGTGCGTGCTGCGGCAGGCAGGGGCAGCTGATCATCCAGCTACCTCAGCAGTGCCGGAGCAAGCAAGCTGCAGGCATCTGGCAGGCTGCGCAACGCTGCTGTTCCGCATCTCCACTCCAATTGTGGGAATGTTGCCCCTCCCCGCAATCCCCTGCTTGCTTCGCGCACCCTGCAGGAGGAGAGGGATGAGGGCTACGACAGCGACAGCAAGCAAGCTGTGGTGGCACGCTTGCGGGTCCTGAAGAAGGAGCAGCAGCGTGAGCAGGGTGCCGCAGAGGGCGCGGCGCTGCCAGACCGGCTGTACGATGCAAAGCGAACGGAGAAGGAGGTACAGAGACAGCAGCGGGAGAGCAAGCAGCAGCAGCAGCAGCAGCAGCAGCACAGCCATGGCGAGCGCCACCAGGAGGCAGGCAAGGACAGGCGCCAGCGCAGCCGCAGCCGCAGCAGGGGACGGCGCGGCGAACGGCGGCACCGCCGGCGCAGCAGCAGGAGCAGCAGCAGGAGCCGCAGCAGGAGCCGCAGCCGGGGCCGCAGCCGGGGCCGCAGCCGGGGCGGCGCGGGCGGGGGCGGTGCGGCACAGGCAGCTGTGCCTGCGGCTGGGCTGCAGCGCCTGGATTTTGAGCGCCTCATCCCTGGCTATGCCAGCTTGTCCGCTGCACAGGTGGGGGAGTGCGAAAAGAACACGAAAATAACTATCAACCTTGAGTGTTTCATGAGCGATGGGACGGGTGCACGCTGCGCCTCTGCCTGCTGTCGCCTCGGCTGCCGGCTGCCACGCCTGCTGGGGTCCCAACGCCGCTGCTGTCCCGCCCGCTGAACCCTCCCTGCCACAGAAGCTCAAGGCCAAGACGCAGTTTTTGCTGGAGCGCAGCGCGGCGCGCGACGACCAGCACCAGACGCAGCAGCAGGGCGGGCAGGGCGGCGAGCAGTGGACGCGGTGGAAGTTTGATGTGGCTGCCGAGCTGGAGGAAGAGCGGCAGGCACCTGCGGGTAAGCAAAGCACACACGCCGTGCAGGCAGGTCTTGCTGGACGCTGTGCTGTCACTCTTCGTAGCAAGGCGTGCATGCCCGTAGGCAGGCAGGCAGGCAGGCAGGCAGCGCCTGGAGGCCTGCAACGGCTGGCCACCCTGTTGCCTACCTTGTGATACCGCGACCCGTGCCCCTGCAGGCGCGGGGGAGCCGGACGACGAACGGGATGCAGCGGAGGCGGCCCACCTGCGCACCAGGTCCAATGCTGTGAGCTTCAGGGAGAGCAATGCCGCGGCAGTGCAGCGCCAGCAAGACGACGCGCACGCTGCCGCGATCTTTGGTGGCGCAGCGCCTGCGGGTGGCGCTGCAAGGGCAGCGCCGCCGCAGCACGCAGGCGGCCCAGCGTCGCGAGCTGCGGCGGACCTTGCGGCACTGCTGCCAGAGGCGGAGGGGGCAACGCTGGTCACGGCTGAGGAGCTGGCGGCAGCCAGCGGGCGTGCCGCCGGGCCTGCCCAGCACTCGGGCAGGCCAGCAGCCGCAGGCTGGCGGGAGCGCGCCGCCGCCGCACGCCACGCACGGCAGCAGCAGTAGACTGTGTGTGCTTTTGTGCTGTGATCTGCAGTGTGGCTGTGTGCAACATCGATTCAGGAAGCTGGGGATGGATGACTTGGCGAGGGTGGAGCGCAGAGAGGCAGGCGCTGCCTGACAGGGACTGACTTGCGTAGCCATGCCAAGAGCACTGCTCTCGCTCTGCTGCATGGCTGCATGCACGGGGCGTGGCTTGCATGCGGGGTGCAGCTCCCAGCTGTCACTCTGCAGTCGTTGAGTGCCTGCCGTGGCCTGCCAGCCTGCCAGCCGATCTGTTGTTACAAAAAGGGCGCAAGGCGACAGCGCTTAATCTTGCCCGACAAGTTGTGTGATGCGTTGCCGCACTGCGGCGGCGTGTTATGAAAGCTCCGTCGGCGGGGGTGGCGGAGGCGGCGACGGGAGGCGTGGGGGTGGTGGAAGCGGAAACGGGCGGGGTGGGGGTGGGGGGCTGAGTTCAGCTGATGGGGCAAAGGAGTGGTCCCCGGGCGGCGTCTGAAAGGAGACGGTGCCACCCTCGACAACCGCGTCATCTACAATGGTGGGACGCAAGGTGACTCCGCTGCTGTGCAACAGGTTGGACCCCCTCGCCCATGTCGACGTGTCGAACTTGGTGGCGGCCACGTCGGCACAGCTGGTGTCGTGCACCAAGAGAGTCCCGTTGGTTGGCGTGACGGTGCCGCCGGGGGGCTGCAGGCAGAGGCCGGATGCCTGGTGCCGGATGGCGCCGTGCGGCAGCATGACGTACTGCGGGGGTGCACAAGGGGGCAGTTGGGGCCACGGGCGTTACTCTCCTGTTTGCAAAGTACAAGCTGGCAGCAGCAGCAGCAGCAGCGGCAGCAGCGGCAGCAGCAGCAGGAGCAGCAGCGGGGGCAACACAGCCTGCACAACAGGCGGAGCGCGCAAGCAGGTGCGCGTGCACGGCTCGCTGCTTGGCAGGAGGACACGGGCAGCACAATGCAGGTCATGCGTGCGAGGGGCAGCTTTGGATGCGACGCGTCCAGGGCTGCCAGGTGGCATGCAAGGCAGTTTGGGACAGGCGGCGGCACACACAGCCTCACCTTGTGGCCGCAGCCTCCCTGAGAAACAACAGCCTTGGTGCCGGGCGCAGATGCGCCTCCCTCGGGCATGACGCAGAACGAGCTCTCTTGCGAAGCTCTGCTGTAGCGAATGGGCGCTTCGGGGTAGACGGCGGCGGCACACCTGCACACAGGGGGGAGGTCAAGGGGGAGGGGACCTTTTGAACGTCGTTACGCTTGAAACGCAGCGCCGTCGCGCGCCGCAACGTGGAAGCAGCCCAGGCAAGGAGTGAAGGCACGCTGCCTGCAAAGCAACGCCTTCTTGCTCTTAAATGCTGTGGTAAGCCGCTACTCACGGGCTGGGGGGACGCAAACAGAGGATCGGCTGGCAGCGCCCCAACAGACACGGCAGCAAGCAGAGCGCCAGCATGCGGCAGCGCGCCAGCATGCAGCAGTACATGCAGTACATGTAGCATGCAAGGCCCAAGTGCTCACGTGTATGCGAAAGACAGGCGCTTGAGTTGCGTGGGAGAGGGGTCGCCAAACAGATCGCTGCGAGCTCTGACGGTGCAGCCCGACTCGCCCACACAGAGACTTGAAACAACACTGCAGGGGCGGTTGCGTGGCTTGAAGTTGTGGTGACGCAGGCGCGGCGGCAGCGACAGCGCGCGGCAACAGCGGCAGCAAGCGGCTTCAGGGCACCCAAGCGCCTGCGCTCACTGCACAGCTGCCCTCTTTGCCCGATGCAGGTCAACCAGCTGCAGACACACCCACACACACCTGGAGACGTTGGCAGAGTCGGCGAGGCTCGCTCCGTAAAGGGGATCAATGATGCTGTCGATGATTTGGCCATCAGGGCAGGACGCGTAGGCGACGCTGTTATAAGCAGCGCTGACCGTGGGCTGGCTGGCTGGCGAGGCCCAGGTGCCTGACATCAGCCCACTCTGCCGCGTCGGCACCTCTGTTCAGCCGGTGCCGCTCCTCAAGGTGCACTTGCCGGAGTGGAAATCTGGCACCCAGGTCCTGCACACGTTGCACGGGCGACGCATGCAGGTCGGGGCACAGTGCGACAAGGGCAAGGCCGCCAGGCTTGGGCTGGCGTGTGGGCAGGCAAGAGGCTGGCGTGTGGGCAGGAAGCAAGCGCATGACTGGCTGACAAGCTGACCGGAGATCCACGCAGACGATGCATGCAGGCAGGCAGGCAGGCAGCACATGCGCAGAAGCAAACTTTGCGCAGCACGCACCAGCCAGTGCAGCTGCCGTTGGCGGAGCAGGTTGCGCAGCAGTCCATGAAGGTCGTCGCTGTCAGGGGGCCTGCCAGCACGTCCCCCCCTACCAGATCGATGCCAAATAGCCGGCGGGTGATGCTGCAGGTCGCATAGCCGGTGCCGGCGCAGGCAATGGAGCGGAAGGCATTGCAGTCGCCGCTGCACCCCTCGCCGGGTGAGTAGCGCTCAAACCGCGTGACACCGCCGGGAGCGTCGACGTCGTCCTCGTAGAAGGCGGCTGCACAAGGAGGGGTGCATAGCGCAGTTCACAGATGTAGTCAGATGTCCGTCTGAGATTCGTCGAGGGCTGTGGCCAAGCACGCCCCAAAGGAACGAGGATTGCCAAGGGCCGTGCACTCTGACGCACACTCCTGGAGCCCCACCACCGCCCAAGTGCGGTTGCGGAGGCAGCGCCGCCGCACGTGGCAGTATGCATCCAACGCTAGCTTGCACGGTGTACCTGTGCATGCCGCAAGGTCGGTGCCCGTGGGCTTCCCTGCAGGGCACCCACCCACCCACACACCTGATGCAAAGCCCCGATGCAGGCACCATCGGTGCGCGACGAAGCCTCCACACTCGGACGCAACGAAATCGTCAGCATACCCCCAGCAGTTGTCAACCGGGCGGCCGTGGGCTAGGGGCCACGCGAACCGCACGGCAGTCGTCGGTGCTGGTGGCGGCGGTGGAGGAGATGGCAGCCCACACCTGCATGGAGGCGACGACCAACAGAGGGTTGCCGCTGGCAGACAAAACGCAGAGGGCATGCCAGCGCACGCTGCGTCCGCAAGCCCCGCACATACACCGGGCAGGAATCGAGTACAGGCAAAAGCCACACGCACTGTACCCTGCACGCGCAGCATATTCTCTCGGCCAATGCTGCACGCACTGGTGTACCCTTGGTACACGCTGAGACAAGACAACCCGGTGGTGAGGGCTCACGAGAGAGAGAATGACAGGGACTTGGCTTGCCCGGGCTTTGGATCGCCAAAGAGGTCGTTGCTTGCCCGCACAGCGCACCCGGGCTTGCCAACACAGATGCCTGTGATGACGCTGCATGGCGGGGCAGGGGAGGCGCAGCGCCGGCGCTGGTGAGCACGCGTCGCGCGAGGCAGGAGAGGCACAACGTACAGGCGCGAGGGCATGGTGTTGCACGGCACACTCGCTAGATCAACCTTCAAACGATTTTGACCCGGTATGCCAAGCCACACTGTGACAGCACAACTCCCGCAGCAGCAGCCTGCCTGCTGCACCGCTCTTACGCAAAGGAGGTGGACGCGTTGGTTGTGCCAGCGCCGAAAAAGGGGTTGCTGATGCCGGTGATGACTTGGCCAGCAGAGCAGTGGGCAAAGGACACGATGTTTTCGGTTGCCAACACCGCCGGCATGCCCTGCGGTGCCCAGTTGCCTGAGACCATGCTGTTTCGCCGAGTCGCAGCCTCTGTCCAGCTGCCGCTTTTAAGGTAGCAAGAGCCGGAGCTGCCGACAGCCTCCCAGGTCCTGCACAGTTGCGCGGGGGGATGCGTGCATGGGCACGTGCTGCTGTGTGTGCGTACTAACACCAGCCCGCCAGCCCACCGAGGGGCAGGCCAGCTGAGGCATACGCGGGCGTGCGTGCCGGGAGACAAGCAGGTGCAGAGTAAGGCACGCAAGCAACAAGGGAGGGCAGGCAGGCAGGCAGGCAGGCAGGCAGGCAGGCAGGCAGGCAGGCAGACAGGCGGGCAGGCAGGCGGGCAGGCAGGCGGCACATGCAAGCAACTTAGCAGGGAATGCGACGCCTCAGCACGCACCAGCCGGTGCATTCGCTGCTGGCGGAGCAGAACGCACAGCAATCAAAGTGGCTGGCGGCTGCAAGGGGGCCTGCGACGCTGCTGCCCCCAGTCAACTCGTAGCCGAACAGCCTGCGGCTGACGTCGCAGGCAGCAAACCCAGCGGCGCGGCCGCAGGTGATGTAGCTGAACGCCTTGCAGTTGCTGGCGCACTCCCTGGGGGAGGCGCCCGCGATGGGAGGGTAGCGCTGGAAGCGCGTTCTGCCCATGGGGAGCGCGACGGGGCCTCCATAAGACATGGCGACGTCGTACCCCTTGGCTTGGCACCACCTGCGGTTCCAGGCAGCACGAGGGGCAGAGGCAGCAGGGTAATGGGTAGGCATGTGGCCATTGTTGCAGCAGCCAGCCCGGCATGTGGCCATTGTTGCAACAGCCCCCCCGCCCCCCCCCCCCCCAACCACACACACCCCACCCACACCACCACCCCCGCGGAGGTGGAGGCGAGAAGTCGGCGGCCCTGTGGCGGCCCTCTGCGCATCCAACAGCAAGCCAGCCTGACACCAGCAACCAGTGGAGCTGTGACTGGCGCGCATGCGGCATGCGGCGGCGGCGGCGGCGACACACCGCACCAACCACACACGTGTCTGCCACAAATGATTCACACTCGTTTGGCCTCCAGTCAGAGCCTTGGCCCTAGCAGAAGTCCAGCGAGGCGTTGTGAACCTGGGGCGCCGGAAACTGCGCGGTCGCCGCGGGCGGAGGCGGCGGCCGCAGCGGCGCGGGCGGCGTCGGGATGGACCTCCGGAGGTCCCCACGGCTGAGCGCCCTGGCAAAGACGCCTGTGCCCAGCGCCGTGGTGATCCACACTGGGCTGCCATTGGCTGACATGCTGGTGAAGAGCGCCTCGGCGACCGCGGTGGCCCCCGAGGGGAAGTCCACGTGGGTGCGCAGCACAGGCGTGCTGCCGTTGGTCGCAACGGTGATGTCCACGACAGCGACGTCAGCGGCCCCAATGCCCTCCAGGTGCGCCCTCCACTCGTCAACTGCTTCAAGCGCCGTGCCAACCAGGTGGGCATCAAAGTAGACAGGCGACGGCGTGCCTGCAGCGTGGCGGAGATGCACACGCCGGTGGGGTACGACCATCCGGGTGCATTAACAAGGCGGCAGCAGCAGCAGCAGCAGCGGCGGCGGCGGCAAAAAATGCAGTAGCATGCATGGAGGTGCGGCACGATACGGCACAGCAAGGCGCTCGCAGCGCAACACGGCGCGGCACAGCACAACGTGGGCGCTGTGCAGATTTGCGATCACGACGCCGTCTGGCGGGCTCACCTGGTGCACGGCAGGTGATGGCACGAGGGGTAACGCAGTATGCGCCTGAGCAAATGTACGCACATCCATGTAGGACGTCTTCCCAACCGGCGACGGCTCGTTTCCCCCTGAAAAGTAACCAAGGCGGGATGGAAGGTGAGGAGCGAAACAAAGGCGCAGGAGCAGCTGCGCACGTGGCCTGCTGCAGCGCCTGCCAACCAACGCCAAAGTAACACCGGGGCTGCCCTGCATGCTCCGCCTGAGCAGGCACTCACCTATGTCGACTGCATCGCTGAGCCCTTGCAGGCGGCAGTAGGCCGTCGCTGCAGCTTCATTGCAGCTGATGGACCACGCCCGGCAGTGATCCACCGGCAGGCCGGCATGCCGCGGGCTGGTGAAGGTCACCAGCCCCGGTTCTGCAGCAATGCAGCAAAAGAGGCATTGCGGGGGTTGTTACCAGGAAGAGCTGGGCGGTGCTGGTCTGAAATATCCACCGCTGCTTGCTGCAGGCACTTGCACAGCTGTGCTTGCTGCCCAGCCAGCTGCCCGTCAACCCAGCACAACTGCTCAGGTGTCTTTTCGAATGTGTGCAGCTGTGCATGCATCCGACGAGTGCATGGCGGCTGCTCGATGCTCAGCCCTCGGCCCCTCGGCAATTGCAAGCAGCACACAGCCAGGCAAGCCTGGTCTGCCAGGCAGTGGCACGCCGGTGCGCAGCATGGCGAGCAGCAAACAGCAGCAGCTGCGCCCGCCCGGCACGACCCCTCCTGCCTCACCTGCCGGGTAGCCACAGGCTTTTGTTTCGGTCCAGGGGTTGGATGTGAACTCCACGCACCGGTCCAGGGGCAGGTTGTTGTACAGGGGGGTCAAAAAGGTGCGGGAGGCGCGCGCTGCAGGCATGGGTACGAGGTCGGCGTGTGGGTGGGGGTAATACACCAGGTAGCTAGTTTTTAGCGGGTGGCGCGCGATTCAGTGTGAGCTGTTGTGCGGGGGCGGGTAAGGGGGGATGGACGCATGCATGGCGTCAGGAGCTTGCATGGCGGCTCCTGCTTGCTCCTGCATGCGAGCGCGGCGCAGGAGGGGCCATGCGCTGCCCTGCTCAAGCCTCCCATCAGCCTCACATTTGCGCGCGACAGCATCGGGTGACATGTAGGAGGCGTTGGTTGGCGCCAGCACGACGCCATACATGCCGCACGTGCCGTAAGACCCCTCCCTGTCCACCATTTCTATCAGCCCAAAGCCCTGGTCGCCCCACTCAATGCCCAGCTGTTCTTGACCACCCTGTCGGCAAAGGGGGGGGCACAGAGCGGTCGACACGTCAGCAGCCTGGCCAGCGCATGCGTGTATGCACAGGCGCAGGGACACACGGATGCGTGGATGCATGCGGGGGGGACGCACAAGAGCGCATTCGCCCATGCAGCGCACTGTGTGCTGCATGTGCGTGGACACATGCACACGCACCCACTCACCAGTAAGGTGGGCTGGCCGTCATGTTGAAGCCAACCACAAGCAGGGCCTGCGTGCACCGGCGAAGCAGGGGTTGGGTGTTTGTGTGTGCAGGCAAGCACTTGGCGGGCGCAACTTCTTGCAGCGGCCGCCTGCTGTGATCCCTTCAGCCGTCCCGGCTCTGCAGCTCCGTGCATGCACCGTTGTGGCAGCGTCGTGCCCCCCTTGTAGCAGCGTGCCCCCTTTGCAGCCCGCCTGTGCCGCCTGCTCACATGGTCCAGCAGCACCTCTTCATAATTGGGCGTCGCATCAACAGGGTAGCCGGGGCACTCCACAGCCCGCCACACCTCGCCAGCATATGCATCAAACAGGCTATCGCCCATGTAGAAGCCAAGCACCACGGGTTGCTTCAACACCGCCTGCAAACAGCAAACAGTATGCAGCGGCAGAAGCAGCAGAAAGGTGACGTGCATGGCCCGCAGCCAGCGGGCGGCAGCCAGCCAACCATCCCGCCAACCCCAGCCAGCCAAGCATGCCAGCTGTCGGGCACGCACTTCAGTCCCAACTCGCCGCGCGCAGCGCTGCTGGGGACCAGGACTGCAGCCGCAGAAAGCCGCTGCCCTCCAGCTGCACCCGGTTGTCTGTCGGCAACGTCAGGCTCTGCAGGCGGCACTCCCCGTGGCGGCGGTGTATGGATACGCCGTCTCGTTGGTCAGCCAGCCCTCCAGAGCGTTTTTGCCCGACCTGAGCGCAGCAAAGGATGGGCATGGACAGCGGGCTGAGTGCAGAATCACCCTTGTGGACCTTCCCAGGCACGACATGCACGCAAAGCAAGCAAGCACATGGCGAGCAATGCAGCCATACCTGGATGCATAGAGGAAGGGATCAAGCAGGTCGCCGCCCTTGCAGCCAATGCTGATATAGCCCTGCTCCTTGCTGGCACAGTCGATCAGCTGCAAGGGTGGCGGGCGTGGGCAGCAGGCGGCGAGTGCGGGATTGAGGCTTGAAAGGCCTCCTAATCCAGCTTGCACCTAGCAACCCGGTCTCTGAGCCAGCCATCCTGCAACGCCTGCTTGCTGACTGGCTGGATGTGTGGACTGCCGGGGCGAGCTTGACAGGCGGGCTGCCAGACAGGCAGGGGCATGCAATCGCTGCAAGCCACGCCACGCTACCGACCTGCTGCTCCGACAGGTCCAGCGCTGAGCTCGCAGCATCCAGGCCGGCAGCAATCAGCAGCTTGCTCTCGATGGCGGCAGTGGCTGCAAAGGCCCAGCAGGCCTTGCACTGCGGGGGATACGAGCGCGGCGCGGAGCGAGCCTGGTGGACACCAACAATGTGGCCTGGCCCAGCACAGCAAACAGCCGCTGCAGCCATGGCCAAATTGCGGGCAGGCAGCCAACAGGTGCACGCAGGCAGGCAGCAGGCAGCAGGCTCCAGCAACTGCCACCACCTCAAAAAGATTGCCAAGCACGCAGCCTGTTGTTGATTGCCATGGGCTGCCCACCTGCTCCCCCTGGTCCCGCACGGGCATGACCTTCCCCAAAGCGCGCCAGTCCCACTGCTGCTCCGTGCGGGAGGCGTCGATCGGCACCGGGGTGACTGGCGCATCTGGCGGCTTGAAGATGGGCCCTCTGACGTTTGTGACAAGCGTGGGCCCAAACTTGAACCTGAAGCAGGATCAAGTGGCACAGAAGAACAGCTGGACGAAGGCAGCTGCATCACAATGCCTGTCAAGTGGTGCGTGGCCTAGCTTGACGCTCTGACAGCAGCAGAGCAGCAGCAGCGGCAGCGGCAGCGGCAGCGGCAGCGGCAGCGGCGCGGGCGGCGACAACAGCGGCGCGCAAGCGCTTGCAAGCAGCGCTCCGGCTGTCACACACCAGTTCGGTCTTGTCACTTCCTGCAAGCTTGTCGCGATGCGCCGAACCCTTGTGCGGAACTTTTGGTACTTATCCCAATCTTCGGCCTGCACGGCACGCAAACCCACCATGTCGCGAAGATTCACCGCGCGTGCGTTGGCTGCGTGTGCGTGTTTGCAGGCAAGCGTGCAGTCGTTGCACGAGAGCATGCAAAGGGCGAGGCAGTGCCCGGCCATTCCCTCCACTCCCCTCAACCCCACAGCTCACAGCCATATATCTTTTGTTGTACCGCGACTTCCTCTTGTCCCAAAAGTCCTTCATGATGCCCTCCTGCATGTGGAAGGCCAGGCGGGGGGGGGGGGGGGGGGGCTGGTGAGGCAGGCTGCATTCCCAGGATGCGGTGGCAGATGATGCCAGCACGGCAGGGCAAAGCAGCGCCGCTCCACAAGCCATGGCTGCAGCGTGCAGAGATGCTCACTCAGTGCAAGGCGACGCAGCACTGACTCAGGCTGTAGCTGCTGGAAGCAGGCAGCAGCAGCTGCTCAATCCTGCCCAGCTGCAGGCCCGCCGCGAAGCCCAAATCTGTGGTCTCACCGGCACAACTGCAGCGTTGACGCCAGCAGGGCGTGCCACGGAGCCGCCGCCTCCAGGCCGCACAACACGCTGCTTCACAACCGCGCTGGGTATAAGCCGTATTGCGCGGCAGCAGTCAACGCGTCATCCTTCGAGGCAAACCGCGCAAACAGGTCTGTCGTGTTGCTGAGCGGCAGCGCCTGCCGGCCTGCATCGAGGCTCATCGAGGGAGGCAGCGGCGGAGCTGGAGGTGCCGGCGGCGGATGAGGCGGCGGCAAGGGCGGTGGCGGCGATGGCGAGGGGAGAGGCGGTGGCGGCAAGGGGAGAGGCGGCGGGGGCGAGGGGCGCGGCGACGGCGGCGAGGGGCGCGGCGGTGGCGGCGGCGATGGCCTGGGTGGTGGCGGCGAAGGCTTGGGTGGCGACGGCAATGGCTTGCGTGGTGGTGGTGAGGGCTTGCGCAGCAGTGGTGGCGAAGCGCGGGGCGGCGGCAGAGGCTGCTGCTGCTGCCAAGCTGCTGCGGCCTCTCGACGACCTGTGGGCGCGTGGTCCTTCGCATTAAAGGCGGCGGCATACGCCGCTGAGCCGCCCGCCGCTTGGTTGCCTCGCAGCAGCATAGCGCAAGGCTGATCAGCAGCAGCGTGACAGTCACGCTGCCTGCAGCGCGGCGCATCCTGCGTCTCCTGCGTTTCCTGCACCACAGTGAGCAGGCAGGGGGTAGTTGGGTGCATGCCACTGGCCCAGGCAGCAACGCATTCTCCCTACGTGCAGAACAGCCCGAATCGGCACAACCGCTCAGGTGCCTCAACAACTCATTTCATGTGCCCCAGTGAACAACCCCTTCTTCATACACTCACACACAAGAGTCAGCCAAGCCTCGCCATCACGGGGAGCAACGCCGGCCCAGGTGCAACAGCGTCCACATATGGTGCAACGCCGGCGGTGGGCGGAGGGAAAGGGGTGACCCTGCCGATGGACGGGGCTGCCGCTATGCCGGCCCGCTGCCGGTTCAGAACTCGAGCCGGGATAGGGGCCTCGCCGTGTGGCCGCAGCGGGCGGACGGGCTGTGTCTCCGGCAAAGCTTGGGGCGGGCGGCGGCCGCGAGGGTGTAGAAGGGCCAAACTAGGTTTCGCGATCGATCTTGTTGCCGTCAGCAGCCGGCGGGCCGCACAAGTGCACACACAGAAAAGGCGCTCGGCGCTGGAGGCGCTCGGCGCTGAAGGCTCTGCAAGGCGTGGTCTTGATTGCTTCTCGCGAACAAGACGCTGTACTAATTGGGATGGCGATGCGCAGCGCGGGCGGCGATGGTCCGGCATTCATCCACGGAGCTCACTGCCCTCGCCGAGCGCCGCAGCTACTACGACTCTTCAACGCAGGCAGGCAGGTTGCATTCAGCACTCATAGTGCCAGCCGGTTGATGCTCCTAATGGCTTATTCTTTCCGGCAAGCAACTGAGTTCCCCTTTCCCCACAAGACTAGCTAAGTCGGCCCGCTCTTGCGGCGCTCCGGCGGTGGCCGTCACTTTTTGAAGGGCCACTGCGCGCACCCAGAAACCAAGGGCAAGTTGCTGTCTCTGTATCATACTACAGTACCATACGTTAGTTTCACTGCTGCCACTATTCACCAGCATAACCTCGGCCCAGGTCTGCATCTCTAAATGTCGGTCTGTGCCCCTGCTGCCGTGGCCTGGACTGGAGCCGTCCATCAGGCAGCGCCCAGGCAGCGCCTTCCCCGCCGTCCGTCGCTCTCCCGCCATACCAGCGCTGCATATAACAAACTGAGCCCCGAGAGGTGCTCTTTCAGCGCTCCAGCGGCTGCTCAAGCCTCGCCCACTCCTCGGAGGTGCGTGCCCGCGCTGTCGCCACAATCACTACAACCGCTGCGGCCTGCACCGTGGGTAACGCGGGTGTCGGCGCCTGCCAAGTCGTGGGGGCGCCGGACGCCCCGCACCCTCTCGTCCGCCGCGCCAACAGGCCCCCGCAGCCTTCAGCAGCGTCTGCAGATGCGTTGGAGACGGTTGCAAGCCGCGCGGGCATCGCAACTCGCACCGTAGACAACCTGCGGCGGCGCCAGCCGACCTCCGGCACGGCAAACGCGTCACCTTCACTTCTGTTGTTTTGCAGGCGCAAGAAGGCACCATGGCGTCGCTGGCGGACCGCTTCAACATCAATGCGCAGCTGGAGCACCTGCAGGTGCGCCGGGGAGAGGCTCGGTGAGCTGAGCCGGTGCGGGTGTGATGCTGGCCCGTGTCGACGCGCACGCTGCCGCTTGGCCGCGCCCCAGCCCCAGCCCCAGCCCCAGCCCCGGCACCCCTCCGGTCGTAACCACGCAGGCCAAGTATGTGGGCACGGGGCACCCCGACACCAACCGCTTTGAGTGGAACCTGAACATCAAGCGCGACACCTACGCCTCCTTCATCGGCCACCACTCGCTGTCGGCGTACCACGCCATTGCTGAGAACGAAAGCATTGGGCGCGTCAAGTATGGCTTCAAGCAGGTGTGTGGAGCTGAGGGTGCATGGGGGTGCTGTGTGTGCAGGCGTGTGTTCAAAGCGCCGCGGGGAGGAAGGCAGAGATCAAAACCGTGCAGGAGGTTTGTGATTCAGGTCAGGATGCAAGCAGCCGGCCCCTGCTGTGCTGTGGTGACGCGGAAGTGCCGTCTGCCTGCCCCCTGATGCGCTGCAGAGCATGCTGCTGCCATGCGGGCTGCCACCAGAGAAGGAAGACGAGTGAGGGGGTTTCGTCGACATGCCCCTTGCTGCTACTCTGCTGACGTGCCCTTTGCCATTGACCACACTGTTTCCCCCGCCTGCTGCCTCTGCTCCCGCTCCCGCTGGTCTCGCTCCGCCTCTCCCTGCTGTCCTCTGCTGCTTGCTCTGATCTTGTAACGTCCTGGACGCTGTTGGCGCAGCGTGAACAAAGCTAGCATGGGGGAGCACGATGGGTGGGGAAGAAACTAACGCAGCAGTGTTGGGGGGAGGGGCAGGCGCGGAGGGCGAGCAAGGGGTACAACATGGTACGGTTGGAAGTACAGGGCCCAGGCACAGACCAGCACGCCAGGGCAGGCAGGCGGAGTGCAGGGCAAAGGAGAGCAGGCCGCGGTGCCCGGTCTCTGCCTGCCTGGTGATGCGTCTAGGGAATGCCAGGTGGCAAGCGTTTGTCGGTCGTTGCGGCGCGAGTCGCTGGCACGCACAGCCCTCAGCAGAGGGCGGGGATGGCCCACAGCAGAGACGGAAAGGGGTGCGGCCCAAGCTGCAGCGCTGGCCCTCTTAGTAGAAGTTGGGCTGGCCGATGGAGACCCGCAGGCGGTTCCAGGTTTTGCCGCGGGGGTCCACGCGGCGCGGCGCCTGGATGACGGTGCGGATGGGCAGGTAGCAGTACTGCATGCGGTGGAGGGAGGGCGGGAGCAGAGGGGCGAGGGGAGCTGGGGTGAGGAGGCAAGGGTGCTCCAGGGCGAGGGTAACGGGGGCAGGCCCGCGGCGGCCGACGCTTCATTCAACCTCAGCCCCAGGCTCACGTGGGTGTTCACCAGTCCCATGGTGACGCCTGTAAAGCCCGCAAACGCTGCATGCACTGCGTTGTGCGCCAGCACCTGTCGCATCGGGTGGGTGAGCAGGCGTGCTTGTGTGTGGTGCGAGGTGGCGGTGCGGCGAGCGGCAAACCCACAGGCAGGGCAGCAGCACACCATGGCAGGTACGCCAGAACAGCAGCAGCAGCAGCAGCAGCCCCACATTGCAGTGGATGCGGTCCCCACGCCTACAAACCAGTCGTGACATAACAGATGACCATTTCAGGCCAGGACCCACCTTGCAGTAGATGCGGTCCCCAGAGATGGTGGGGATGGAGCGGATGAGGTAGCTGCAGGGGCGAGCGAGCGGGTGGGGCGGGCGTAGCATGTCAGCGGCGCGGCAGAGCATGCGCTGCGCCCTGCAGCACAGCGAGCGCTGGCCCAGAATGCAAATGCTGGAGCGGCGGTGTCGCGCCGCCGCACGGAGGCAGCACCGCACAGCAGGCCAGCGGTCAGCCAATGATGGACGACGGGCACTCACGACGGGTCGATGTACTTGATGTCTGCATCCTTGAAGTGCCGCTTCATCTCGCTCCTCAGCCAGGTGCCCACGTCCTTCAGAATGGGGTTGCCGCTGGCGTCGCACTTGACCTCCTGGGCATTCAGCGTGTCCTGCAGCAGGCAGGGGCACGGCGGGGGTGCGGCCACGTGGTTCCACGGGCAGAGCAGTGCAGGCAGGAGGCGGTTGCCAGCCGCATGGCGCGCGATGCCTCCACGGCTGCAGGCTGGACAGGAAAGAAAGGCCACTTGGGGGATGCTGAGGGTGCTGAAGGGCGACAGCGCTCGCGCCGCTGCTTCGGGCAGGCATGCTGTCGTGCAGTGCACCCGCAGCGCAGCTGCTGCGGCCACCGCTCCCCATCCCAGCCCACTCCACCACCCACACGCAAGCAAGCACGCACACCTGCCCAGCACCCTCGGCGACGCACACCACCGCGTGGCCCTTCTCGCTCAGCACTTTGTCGAGGTAAGAGAACATGCCGTTCTCCCCCGTGAGCTTGAACGGCACCTCGGGGATGAGGCACTGCCACGAGGGGGAGAGGAGGGCCAGCAGGGAAGGGGGTGAGCAAGGCCCGAGAGGCAGGTGGCACCCGCCCTGTGAGCTCGAAACACACACATCAGAAACAATACCCCTGTAGGCAGGCAGGCGTGCAGGCAGGCAAAAGGCAGGCAAGCAGGCTGGGAGGAGGAGGGGGCGGCGAACGCAGTCAGGGAGGCAAGCAGGCTGGCATCGACGGCAGGCAGCAGGCTGTCCGCACGCTGCGTGCCTGCCGCCTCCCTCGTCGCGCCCCTCTTGCCTGCCCGGTCCGCTGTTGTGCCACTCACCACATCCACCACGCCCGACGCCATGGAGGCCTGCATGGCGATGAAGCCAGACTGGCGGCCCATCAGCTTCACCACGCCAATGCCGCGGTACGCGCTGCTCGCCTCCACCTGCGGCGGTCGCGGACGAAAGCAGGAGCAGCGGACGGATAAGGCAAAGTGGGCACGCGTGTGAGGTAGTCCATGGAGTTGCACAGCTGGGGCAATGTCTGCCCGCTGCGTTGCCAGCCTTCTTCGCACACTCTGCGCACCTTGGCTGCGAGCAGCGCACGCTGCGCCTCCTCCACTGCCGTGTCAAATCTGTGGGGCACAGCGTCGGGGGCAGGGAGGCATCGGCGGCGGCACACACTGCACACGGCGGGCGCACACCAAGCACAGGCAGCAAATGGCGGCAGAGCGTGACGCCGGCTGCGCTTGCTGCCCCCGCAGACACCCACCCGAAGGTCTTGTCGATGAGCAGGATGTCGTTGTCAATTGATTTCGGGACGCCAACCACTGAGCACAGGATCTTGTGCTTCTCAAGTGCTTCCTGTGCGTGCGTGCAGGTTGGTGCACAGCAGTGGTCGGGCGCAGGCGCGGGTGCCCGGTTGGGTCCCCGCCCAAGTTGCAGAGGCCTGTCGCACCAGCTGCTTCAACGCGCGCGGATGTGCAGCACACGTTGCAAGCAGATAGGCGCCCAGCACCATCGCTGCCGGGTCCACCACCTGCGACAGCAAGGGCGCGCGGCGTAGTGGGGCACACCTGGATGGCTGCTGCGCCGGCGTTGCCGCCGTTGCCGCCCACCACAAACACCATGTCGATGCCCCACAGGTCGATCTGCTTCACAATTTGCCTGCACACCGGGGAAGAACCAGAGGGAGAGGGTCGAGGGAGAGCCAGTGCCAAGCAAAGGCTGTCGGGAGCCGAGCAGCAGCACGGGCGGGGTGCCGTGCGTTGCGCCCAGACCTGCCGCCGTGCCGCTCCTCCGGGCCCTCCTTGCCTCATGTCTGCGCCGCCGCGGCTGGTGCCGAGCAAGGTGCCTCCCTCCAAATGGATCCCCTCCACCGCCTGCTTGGTTAGAACCACCGGCTTGGCAGCGCGGTCATAGAAGCCTCGGAACCCGTACCTGCGGCGAAAGGGCGGGGGTGGATGGGTGGGCCAGGTGGAACCCACAGGTGCGACGAGGGGCAAGGGATTCCTGTTCACCCCTTGCCCTGCAAGCCCCGACCTGCCCCCACCCCCGGCTGCTTCCACCCCCTGCAGCATGCACCCACCCACCGAATGCCCATGACGTTGCCCTCGGGCACCCCGTAATCAGTCAGCTTGGACACCAGGCCCTGCACCACATCATTCAGCCCAGGGCACAGGCCGCCGCAGGTGACAACTGGCGTCGGGAGTGTGCGGGGGGGTGGGGTAGGGGGGTTGGGGGGTTGGGTGTGGGGTGGGGGGTGGGGAGGAGCTTTGAGGCAGGCGTGGTGCGGCGGGCGTGGCACAAGAGGTAGCGCATCGGCGGGCGCACACGCAGAGGCCAGCTGTTCAGCCGCAGATCGCCCCTCCACCACCCTCACCCAGCACCCCCCACTCACTGGCGGCGTTGACCTCTGCAGGGTTGAACCAGATGGTTTCCCGCGCGCCCGCACGCAGCGCCCACGGCGGCAGCGGCACGCACAGCTGCTCCATGCTCGCCTCCAGCCAGCGGTCGCTCTGGCCGTCGTCGGATGTGATGCACTTGGCGCCCGCAGACTCACCAGAGGCAAACTGAGGGGCGGTAAGCAGGTGGGTGACCGGGCAGGCGTTGGGGGAAGACGCGCAAGGGTGGTCAGGCAGGTCGAGGAGGGAAACGCACAGCAGGGGCAGCGCATGCACGAGGCAGGCGCACCAGCGGCAAAGCCGAGGCTGCAAGCAAGGGCGAGCAGGCAGGGCAAGCAAGGCCAGGCGGGCAGGCAGGCAGGCAAGTAGGCACCTTGATGGCCGACAGTGCCACGCGGTCCTCATCCGACACAAAGCCGCCGCCGAAGTTGTTGTTCACCTGTGGGGGACGATGCAGAGGGGCAGGGAAAGCAGTCAGGAGTGAGAGCCGTGTTGACAAGGGGAGGAGAGCGACCCAATGCAGGGACTGGCAGCCAGGGATGTCGACCCTGTGCACCGCCAGCGCTGCAGCACCCACCACAAAGGGGCTGGGCCGCGGACGAAGTGCACCGCGCAGCGATGGACACTCCAGCACTTCATCGCTCTTGTCAGGCGCCTCCACCTGAAGCGAGCACAGGGAGGCGAGGCGAGGCGGGAGTGAGTGGGAGCGCAAGCGCCAGCATTCGGCGGGAGCACGCATGGTGCACGCCCCCACAAGCGCGATGGTCCCACGCAGCCCCCTGGCCCCACTCTACACACTCACCGCGAAGTTGGTGACGGCGATATCGGGGCCGGTGTTGGTGGAGCGTGCAGGCGGCAGCACAGCGCGGCGGCTTGCAGCAGGCGGCACAAGTGCGGGGCGGGCCGACAGCGGCTGCTGCTGTGCCGTCACGCGCTGCCGCGCAGCGGCTGCAGCCCGGCCGATGTGCTCTGTTGTGTAGCACGTGCCGGGGCGCGGAATGTTAAGAACCAGCGCTGAGGCCATCTCGACTGGAGCACAGGAGCCAAGCGGTCCCCCGGGGAGTGGAGAATACAATAGGGGTTGGCGGCCTGGCGCTGTGATCAAGGCGGTGAGGCACCAGGAGCACCGGGGAAGGAAATGCAGCCCAGGTCAGCGAAGCCCTTGACAACCGGCCGACTGATATTCGCCCACATCGCCCCCGGGCATTTATGCCCAGCGCTCTGCTCACGTTCGAGCACACAAGTGGGCACTTTCTGAAGCAGCTCGCAACCCAATCGCAGGGCCGCAAAGAGCACTGCTCCTGGAGGTCTTGCGCGCCTGGTCGGCGATCTCTAGCCGCTTAGGCAGCATGCAGGCAACAGGGCTTGCCAGCCGCGCCGCCCTGGCGACCGGGCTCCGGCCGCTCGGCCGTAGCTCTGCTCTGCAGCTCTTGGCGGCTCCGCGCTCCGGCAGGTGAGGGCACCACCGAGTGGTTGCAACAGCGAACTGTCAGGGTAGCGGCCGTGCACGCTCGCCGCCGCCGCCGGCGGTCGCAACTGCCCGGCCGCCGCTGCTAAGCCGTTGACCCGCCCAGCAAACCCTGCTACTCCCCTATCTACCTCTCCCTATGCCCGCAGCGGCGCGCGTGCTAGCAGCACCGTGCGCGGCCCGCTGCGCGTGCGTGCGGTGGTCGAGGCGGAGCGCACGATGGACGGCGGCGCGTCGGCGGCCACCGTGTCGGTGGACAACTCTGGCGATGCCGCCTCCACTCTCATCATCGTGCAGGGCAACAACCGGCCGGGTGGGTGCTGCACAGTGCACGCTGCTGGGTGCTGCGCAGCAAGGGGTTGGGGGCCAGTGTTTCGGCAGGTGGCGGGTCTGCGCTGAGCGTGCCGCCAGCTTGGGTTCTGGCCCTGCGCGTGCACCCACTTCTGCACGGCTTTCCGCCTGCATCCCCCCGCTTCACGTGGTCCATCTGCTGCTCGCCCCCCTGCCGTAGGCCTGCTTAACAGCCTGACCGCCACCTTCACCGACCTGGGTCTGGATGTTGTGCGCGCCGACATCGGCGGCCGCGGCGGCACCTTCAAGGACACCTTTTGGGTGACGACGACAGAGGGCGCCAAGGTGGCGGACCGCGACTTGCCTGCTGTGCAGTCCGCCATCGAGGTCTCGGTGGCCACCGCCGCCAAGCCCGCCACCGCCATCCGCCCCAAGCTCAACGTGCCGGGCGCCAGCGAGGACCGGCAGGAGCTGCTGCACACGCTGATGGACACGTACGTCAAAAACGACGTGCTCTCCATCCAGCAGTCCATCGTCAACCGTGAGTGCCGACCGCCCTCGCTGGGCAGAGTAGTACCCCTGTTTTGCAAAGTGGAGGGCGGACGCGTGCGAGCAGGCAGGGTCTTCTTTGCACAGCAAGTGAGGTGCCGGCGACGCCGATGCCAGCCGTGGCCTCCCTCCCCCCACGCCGTCCCTGCGTCGCTTTTCATGCCCGGCAGACGTGGAGTACACCATGGCTCGCTCCCGCTACAAGTTTGACGACCTGGAGGCTTACATGGCTACCGCCTACAGCGTGCGCGACCGCCTGATCGAGGAGTGGAACGACACGCAGTGAGCGCCGGCTGCTGGGGGGCAGGGGCGGGGCAGGACGGGCGGGCGCGCACTGGGGCCGGGGGAGCGCGCGGCGGCAGCGTGCATGTGCGGCTGAAGCGCCGATTTGGCAGCGGATCGTGGTCGAGGCTTGCACAGTGCCGTCATGCTGTCGTCGTGCCGCCTTCCCCGCGCCCCTGCCCCTACAGGACCTACATCAAGGAGATGGACCCCAAGCGCGTGTACTACCTGTCCATGGAGGTGGGCAGCTGGTGCTGGCATTGCAGCAGCCTGGCCAGTGGCAGCGCGGTCGGTGCGGCGCAGGGGACCCGCCGCCCTCCCCCCCACGGCCTGACGCCGGCCCCCGGACAGCCTGTTCTGGACGCACCCACGCGCTGCCTCCCACGCCTGCCCGGCCCCTGCGCCCTCGCAGTTCCTGATGGGCCGGTCGCTGACCAACGCCCTGATGAACATGGAAATTCACGGGCAGTACAAGGAGGCCATCGAGGAGCTGGGCTACAAGCTGGAGACGCTGGTGGGTGACAGGGAAGAACGAGAGGAATCAAGAGAGGCAGAGACGCCGGGGTGTGCCGCAGCGCCGGGGTCGCGTCGGTGCCGCAGCAGCGCCAGGACAGGCACCCGCTGCGCGCATCTCCCGCCTTGCATGCCCTCGCCTGCGGAGCGCTTCCCATGGCCACCACACCCTGCCGATCCGCGGTCCCTCGGCGGCCTCTGCTTTCTTCTGGCAGGTGGAGAAGGAGCGCGACGCTGCGCTGGGCAACGGCGGCCTGGGCCGCCTGGCCGCCTGCTTCCTCGACTCTATGGCCACCCTCAACCTGCCTGCCTGGTGAGCAGGGCGCAGCGGCTGGTGGCACAGAGGGCGCACACCCGCCTGCAGCGCGGGGTGCGGAACGCCAGTGCGCGGCAGCGCAGCAGCGGCAGCAGGGCAGCATGCCGAGTTGCTGACTGCTCGCCCCGCTTGCTGCCCCGTTGCTGCGCCCCTGCCCCAGGGGCTACGGAATCCGGTACCAGTACGGAATGTTCCGCCAGGTGTGCGACTTTCCCATTGAATGGGGCGGTTTTGGGGCGGGTGGGGGCGGGTGGCGCGGGTGAAGTGAGCCCCGCTGCGGACTGACTGCAGAACTTGGCCAGCCGCGTTTGCACCGCCCCGCTGCGGAATGCTTCCAGCTGCGCCGCCCCACCGCTCGCCCGTTTGGCTGGTCTCGCCTCTGCAACCCTCCCCTCAGCTTCCCTGCACCCTCTTCTCCGTGTCACCAGGTGCTGGTGGACGGCTTCCAGCACGAGCAGCCCGACTACTGGTGAGCGCAAGCACCTTCCAGGGCCACTCTGCCGAGTGTTTGTGTGTGGCCGGGCGACTTGCCTGGCAGCGCGGCGTGGGCGCGTACGCCTACCAGTCACGCTCTCCCCGACTTTGGCGTCACGCTGCGCCGCCCGCCCCCCCCCCCCCCCCCGTCCTTTTGTCCGTGTCGCAGGCTCAACTTTGGCAACCCCTGGGAGCTGGAGCGCCTCAACGTGGCCTATCCCATCTCCTTCTACGGCCACGTGTCGGGTGGGTGCACTGATTGATTGGTTGATTGATTGATTACCTGATTGATTACCTGATTGATTGATTGACTGAGTGTGATGCAGGCGTGGCGGGGAGCTCGGCGCTGCAGGCATCGTATCCCCCGCGCTGGCTGCCGCGCCGCAGGCATGCACGCGTGCCCGTCCCCCCCCGCCAACCCTCCCTGCCCGCCGTCCCCCTCGTCATGCCCTGCAGTGCACGACGAGGGCGGCCGCCAGGTGTTCCGCTGGAACCCCGGAGAGACTGTGACCGCCATGGCCTACGACAACCCAATCCCAGGGTGAGCTTGCACGCCAGCACAGGCCCCTGGCAGGGCACGGCGAGGCTGCCTGGCATGCCAGGACTCAAGCTGACGGCATGCCCGTGCATCCACTGCCTCGGCAACGCACACGCGTTGCGCTTCCGCCCTGCCCCGCTCGCAACCCCGCTCCGACCCTGCTGCACATGCGACCGCGGTGCCCTCAGGTTTGGCACCAACAACACCATCAACCTGCGGCTGTGGGCGGCCAAGCCCGACCGCGAGTTCGATCTGCAGGCCTTCAACACCGGAGACTACGTCCAGGTGGATTGGAGCAGCAGGGAGGGTATATGACGAGGGCGCACGGCAGGGTGGGGGGGTGGGGGGGTGGGTGGGGGAGGTGGACCAGGGGGGGTGCGTTGTTGTTGCGGCGGGTGGCGGAATCTGAGAGCGGAATCTGAGAGCAGAATCTGAGAGCAGCTGGGGCAGGCGTCAACGCAGCGTCCCATTGCGTCGCCACATCCCGGCCTCTCTCCCGTCCCCTCGTGTGCCACGACTGCAGGCCATCCTGTCCAAGCAGCGTGCCGAGACCCTCTCTTCTGTGCTCTACCCCGACGATCGCACCTACGAGGGCAAGGAGCTGCGCCTCAAGCAGCAGCACTTCTTTGTGTCGGCGACCGTGCAGGTGCGCGGCGGGCAGTTGTCAGTCAGCAGCAGGCTGCGGTGGGGCACACAAACGGAGCGGCGGACATAGCACGGCATGCAGAGGCAGAGGGGGAGGCGGCTGTGCGCTCTCGCATGCACTCACAAGAGTATGCACAGGCGAACGGCAGCGCAGTGGGATGCGGCGCCCAAACAAGCCGCCAACATGCTGTTGACATGCTGTGCGTGCTGTGCAGGACGTGGTGCGCCGCTACAAGGAGGCGCACGACGACTGGGAGGCCTTCCCTGACAAGGTGGCCTTCCAGATGAACGACACCCACCCCACGCTGCTGGGTGCGTGGGTTGCTCGCTGGGGGCTTCGTGTGTGTGCCGTGTGCTGAACGCTGCTGCTCGGTTGCCGCCTGTTGGGCGGCGCCTCGCTGCAGCTTATGCTGGATGAGCGGAGGCATGGGGTCCCACTGAGGCAGCTGCGATGTGGCAGAGGCGGTGTCTGACGCGCCCGGTCTGCCGTGTGCTCATTCCCCTCCCCCCTCTGCCGTTCCATCCTCTGGCAGTGCCCGAGCTGATGCGCCTGCTGATGGACCAGGAGGGCCTGGGCTGGACCAAGGCCTGGGACCTTGTGTGCAGGGTGCGTGCGTGCGGGGGCACGCCGGCGCATGCAGCCCCGCAGGCGTGCCACCTTGCGCAGGGCTGCATGGCTCGTCCGCACGCAGCGCCGGCGTGCAGGTCAGGCGTTGTTGCTCCTCCTGACGCACTTGAAGGCGCCGGAGTTGATGCTCCCAACCTGCCCTTGCCGTTCCCACGCAGACCTGCAACTTCACCAACCACACCGTGCTGCCCGAGGCGATGGAGAAGTGGCCTGTGGCAATGATGGAGAAGCTGCTGCCACGCCACATGCAGATCATCTACGGTGCGCCGCGCCGCGCCGCGCCGCGCCACGCTGTGGTTTTGGTTCCTTGCGGCGCCGAGGGCAGGGGGCATGGCAGAGGGGCAGGCAGGGAGGAGTTGCTGAGGGGTTGCCGCATGGTGCCGCTCACGCATGGACGTGCGTGCGTCCGCACACCCGGAGCCTCATGCCGTGCCAGTCACCCCACCTCCCCTTGCAGACGTCAACTGGCGCTTCCTGCAGCAGATGCGGCAGCGCTTTGGCGACGACTGGGCACGCATCGCCAAGCTGTCGATCATTGAGGAGACGGCGAGCGGCGAGAAGACGGGTGGGTGGGTGGGGCTGCCCCGGCTATCACATCATGCTTGAGAAGATGGCGGGGAGGTGCTGTGGTTGCCGGGCTGGAGAGGCAAGACGCCAAAGTGTCTGGCGCCACCGCCTGCGCCCTGCCCCGCCCTATCTACCCAGCAAGCTGCGGACGCTGACAAGGAGACGGAGACCCCTGCCCACCTCCTCCTGCAGTACGCATGGCATACCTGGCAGTCATTGCCTCCTCGCACGTCAACGGCGTGGCAGCCATCCACTCGGGTGGGCGGGGCTGGCAGGGCGCTGGGGCAGGCCGGCGTGACAGGGAGCAGGCAGGCTCTGCAGGCAGCGTTACAACATCCCCGGTGCTGCCCTCCTCTCACGTGTTCTCTCCCCCCGCTGCCCCTCCCTGTTCCTCTTTTCCAATCAGACATTCTGAAGCATGAGGTGTTTGGCCCCTTCTTCGATATCTTCCCCGAGAAGTGAGCGTGCTGCCCCTGCCGCTCGCCCTGGGCCGTGGCGTGTGCATTCGCTGCCCTGTCCAAAGCTGTCTTGTTACGTCCGCAGCTCTGACACAGTGTTCCTGGGCGTTGGTCCGGCAATTGGCTTTGGGTCCTTGTTGCTCTTTTAACGCTGGGCGTTTTTGGGCAAACCATGGCTGCGTTCCAGGAACGCGTGTTGCTTCATGCCTGAACCCTGTTGTTTGCGTGCTGCCTCCCTGATTGACGTTCTGCCGCACCTGCGACTGCCCTGCAGCCCTGTTGGTTAGCGTGCTGCCTCCCCTGATTGATGTTCTGCCGCACCTGCGACTGCCCTGCAGCCCTGTTGGTTTGCGTGCTGCCTCCTCTGATTGATGGCCGCACCTGTGACTGCCCTGCAGGTTCCAGAACAAGACCAACGGCGTGACGCCCCGCCGCTGGCTGGCCTTCTGCAACCCGCCGCTGCGCGCGCTCATCACCGAGACGCTGGGCAACGAGCGGTGGATCAACGACACCGACCGCCTCAAGGTCAGCAAGGGCCTGGCGGGGACCGTGTTGCCTGTAGATGGACCTGCTGCGTGCCTGTGCCTACCTCTGTATGGTTGCGGGCTGTGGCTGGCGCCTGCTCTCAGCTGCCTGCTTTGCGTGCTAGCTGTTTGCGTGGTGCTAGCTGGCCTGCCTGCCTGCGTGCGTGCAGCGCTGCCATGTAGAGCCCGTGACCTGCCGCTGCTTCCCCAACCCTTGCTTCTTCTGCCTGTCACTCCGTCCCTCGTCTGCCAGGAGCTGCGCGCCAAGGCCGACAACCCGGCCTTCCAGCAGCGCTGGCAGGAGGTGAAGCAGACGGCCAAGGCCAAGTCCATTGCCCTCATCGAGCGGTTGACGGCCGTCAAGCTGCCCAACAAGGAGGCCATGCTGGATGTGCAGGTCAAGCGCATCCACGAGGTGGGTGAACTGAGGGCGCGGTGGTTTCCTGCCTGCGGTCCTTGGTCCTGAGGCGGGCTGGAGAGGGGGCTAGGGAGTGGGGAGGGGCCGCCCAGCGAGGGGGCACTGCTGGATGGATGTGCAGGTCGGGCGATCCACGAGGTGGGTTCGCAGTTGCCACGGCTTGCCCTTTCAATCATTGCGCACGTGGCCTCTCCTTTGGGGCTGACAGGGTCTGAAGCTGGCAGGGGGGACAGGCGGGGGCAGAAGATGGTTGGGGCAGCCCGCCGCTCGCATGCCGACCTCCCACCTCGAGCCCGGTGTCGCGCGCTGGTGCCTGCACGCTGTGCCCGACCTGCCCTGTGCTTCGGTCCGTCTCCCCGCTGCCCGCAGTACAAGCGGCAGCTGCTGAACGTGCTGGGCATCATCCACCGCTACGACCGCATCAAGCGCATGTCGCCGGCGGAGCGCCAGGGGGTGGGTCGAGGTGCAGCCGGGGCGCTCGCCTGCCCTGCAGCGTCCAGCTAGCATTTGTAGGCCGGCGAGGGGCCGAGGCGCGGGGCGCAGCTGCGTGGCAAAGGGCAGCACTGTCTGCCCTCGCTTGCTTGCACCGTCCTGACGTCCACCCACCGGTCCTTGCCGGCTGTGCCACGCAGGTGGTGCCACGCATCTGCGTGATTGGCGGCAAGGCTGCGCCCGGCTATGAGATGGCCAAGCGCATCATCAAGCTGGTGTCGGCGGTGGCGGACAAGGTGGGCGGGGGTGGGGCGGGGGCAGGGGTGGGGGGCAGGGGTGGGGGTCCCAAGGTGGGCAGATGCGTACTGCACGCTGAGCGGTTGCGCAGCAGAGTTTTCCAAGCGCAGCTGAGGCGCTGCCTCGTGCTAGCCTCGCACGCGGCGGAGGCGCACGTCCCTCGATTGCCATCCGTGTCAACGCATCATGCCCCTCTCCTGCCTGCCTGCCACAGGTCAACAACGACCCTGACGTTGGCGATCTGCTCAAGGTGAGCGCGGCGGCGGGGCTGTGCAGCAGTGGTAGCTCTGCTGCGGCGGAGCAAGCAGCGGCAGCTTTGTCTGCAGCGCGCACGCACGTGCTGCCCGCCTTGAGTGAGCGAGCCACCCATCCTCCTTGCTGCTGCGCTCGTATCCTGCGTGCGCTCACCCGGACCTCTGTTTTTGCTTTCTGCAGGTTGCGTTCGTGCCAGACTACAACGTGTCGGTGGCAGAGACCATCATCCCCGGCACTGAGCTCAGGTGGGTGGTCCCTACACGTCGCCACAAGCGCGGCTTGTTTGCAGAAACTCGGAACGCAATGCCAGGTGCTCGCCTCAGCGTGCTCCCCCCATGCTGCGACATGCCAGCGTGTCTGAATGGCTCCTCCCCCGCATGGTTCCCTCCCCCCCTGCCCCGCCCGTGCAGCCAGCACATCTCCACCGCGGGCACCGAGGCCAGCGGCACCGGCAACATGAAGTTTGCCATGAACGGCGCGCTCATCATTGGTGCGTGGCACGCCCGTTGGGGCCGCATGGCGAAAACACACGCCATGCATCGCTCATTTGCGCCGCCCGCCTGTGCGGCGCCGCCTCTGTTTGCCCGCGCACTTCAGAGACCTCTACACCCGCTGGCTGCGACCCCTCGCTCCACATCTGCGGCCCTACGAATGCGACCTCTCAAGCACTTGGCGTTGCCCCACTGGTGCAGGCACCATGGACGGCGCCAACATTGAGATCGCGGATGAGATTGGGCAGGACAACATGTTCATCTTTGGCGCACGGGCAAACCGCGTGCCAGAGGTGCGCAGGCGTGGGGCGGGGCAGGCGGCAAGCCAGGCAGCAGGCAGGCGGCAGACAGGCCGCACGCTCCGGAGCCTGCAACATGCAAGTCAGTGCAACGTGCAAGTCAGCTCCCGCTCCTGGCCGACCGCTGGTCCACGGCAGGCACGATGCAGCATCCGCCCTCCCATGCCGACCGCTCGCCGCGCTCTGCCGCGCTCGCCTCCCCGCCTGCAGCTGCGCAAGGAGCGTGCCGACTTCAAGCCCGACGATCGCTTCCTGCACGTGGTCAACATGATCCGCACCGGGCAGTTTGGCTGGGCCGACTGTGAGTCGACCAGGGGCGGCGGGGGGCATCCATGAGCCAGCAGCACGGTTACTGCATTCTGCCCCCGCTCCGCCGCACGCTCCAACCGCCCCCGCCCGCACCCCCGGCGCCGCCGCCCCGCAGACTTCCACCCGCTGGTGGACTCCATCACCTACTCTGACTACTACCTGCTGGCAAACGATTTTGCCGACTACATTGCCACACAGGAGCGGGTGGACAAGGTGCGCCGCAGGGCCAAGTGTGAAGGGACAAATCGTGCTGGTTCGATACAAGTGCCACCGGCCGTACACAGACCCGCTCCGCCCCTTTTGTTGCGCCGTCGCAACTCTCCGGCAACTCTCCGGCACCTCTCTGCCCCCTGCAGGTGTACCGTGACAAGGCAGCGTGGACGCGCATGTCGATCATGTCCACCGCTGGCAGCGGCTTCTTCAGCAGCGACCGCACGATTGCGGAGGTGGGTTGGTGCCACACAGCTGGGGCTGGCGGTGGGGCGGGTAGGAGAAGGGGGTTGCCGGTGCCCTTCCTCCCTCTCTGGGGTGGTGTGTGGTGTGTGTGTGGGTGGGGTGGGGGTGGGGGTGGGGGTGGGGGTGGGGGTGGGGGTGGGGGTGTATGTGTGGGTGGGTGGGTGGGGGTGGGTGGGGGTGGGGGGTGGGGGGTGTGTGTGTGTGTGGGGGGGGGGGGGGGGGGGGGGGGGGCGGCGCGGGGGGCGGCGACGGCGGCCATCCCGCGCCGCGTGCTGGCTGGGTGCTGTGCAGGGCTGGCAGAGGAGGGGAGGGGTAGAGGGCGAGGACGAGTGGATGAGAACCAGACGAGTAGCGGCTGTGCGAAGAAGGCTGCGCCGTCCCACCTCTCGAGCCGCCCAGCTTAGCTATGCCCCCTGCCTGACATGCGAACCCGCTGCCTCTGTGATCGCGCACGTGCAGTACAACCGGGACATTTGGAAGAGCGAGCCCTGCCGCGTGCCTGTGCCCGACGAGTAAGCAGCCGGATGCTCCCGCCGGCGCTGTGAAGGCAGCTGTTGCGCATCGCGCGCAGCTGCCGCTGCCGGCCGTGCGCGCGAGGTTGCGGGCGGGCGCACCGCCCGCCCGCAGCGCGGCGCCTCATGCAACGAACGAGAAACAACCAAACAAATACGCCTTGCTGCCTGCCTGCGTTTTTGATGACCCGCCTTTTCGCAAGACGCAGGCCCAATGCTGTCCAATCCCCCCCAATTCCCCCCCCCACACCCCCTGCTCTTCTTTTTGCTCCGCCCCTGCCCCCCCCTAGAGACCCGACCCAGGGACTTGTTTTTCCTCCCGTCTAGTCCTCTCCACCATTCAACGCCGTCCCCCCGCACCCACTACGTGTAAACCGTGCCACGTGCTGTCCATGTGGGGTTGCACTGCTTATGGGGTATCTTGGCTGCACGTCTTATTGCCGCTGCGGTGCGGCGACAGAGCAGAACAGAGCGCTCCTGGCGGCCTGAGTGCTGTCCCTTGGTTGCATTCGTGACGCAGCCCTGGAACGAAACTGCAATGCGGGAAGGTGGGTCAGAGGGGCTGAGATGGAAGGTAGCGGGGTAGATACGAACGTGCCGTCAATTGATCGATTCATCTCGTGAGGTGGGCTGGCAAAGGGATGTATCAGACGGGCGGGTTTCTGAGAAGGCGGAGAGAGGGTAATAGGGTGAATTAAAAACTGCCGTCGCCTGAGGTTGCTGTGATATATGCGAGGTGTACTAGGAGACAGTCCTGACCGCCGACAACGACATCTCGGCCCTGCGCACTGCGTGCTCTGCCTGCGCCGACCGGCAGCCCTGCGCCCGCTGCATGTGGCTGGCGCACCATCATAACATGGTTGTGATTGATCAGCGGATACAAACGCCAGAAGATGCTGCTCCAACGACCGCAGATGGCTATGGATGCTCCAGAGATACAGCAGCGTCCAAAGCGGCGTCGGCGGCGGCGGACATGCGTCAGCACCGACGGGCGGCGGTCAACGCGCCCCGGTGAGAATGCTCGGCTGCCACCGCCCGACCCTGATTGGGCCAATCAACTTCACACGTGAAATCTCAAACTGCAGTGAGCAGGCACCCGATGATGCCGCGGGTGAACGAGCCATCCTTGCTAGAGCCATCCTTAGTACACTGTATTGGCAGTTGGTGCAGGGGCACATGCCGCGTCGACGCACGGCGGTTCCGCCAAGATCAAGACAAAGAGCTGTCCTGGCGACCTGGGGGATCTGCTTCTATTTCAATCGGGACTCCAAAGCATCGAAAATGCTGTCTGCTTGAGCTGGGCTGAGCGCGGGGCTGAGCGCGGGAGTTGGCCAACCCCCGCCTGAGCACTATGCTGGACCAAGCGTCGCATACCAGGTGCTTGCGCCTCACAGCAGCGAGAGCGCCGCAACCAGGCGGCGCACACGCCCAGGGATGAACAACCACTCTTTCAAGAAGCTGGTTCAAGCCACGCTGCACTTCCCGCTCATTTCTGTGTAGGAAACCGCGCGAGGTGGTTCGGCTGCTATTTTTCAGCCTGGTGTGCACTGCACTGGCGGCGGCGCTGGCGGCGCACTGGCGGCGGCCGGCACTGCCGCCAGGAGGTGCCATTCAGCCGCAGCAGCTGCGGCAGCAGCGACGGCCTCAAGTGCCGCGCCACGCATTCCCCATCACTGGCGCGGCCTCGGATCCTCCTTCGCCCATCCTGGCGACAGACTTTGGTGGCGTGCGGCACTACAGCCTGCCCTGTGAGCTGCCCGCCGCCGACGGCGGCAATGGCAGCGTGCCGGGCGTGCTGCACATCTACCTGAAAGCGCTGCGCTGGCCGCAGCCGCGCTCCGGCGGCGACGAAACCACGCACCACCTCCGTCTGAAGGGGTTTGCCGCGTTCGAGTTCTTTAAACCACCAGAAAACTGGAAGCGGCACTACACCTTCAGCAACGTCCCCGAGGTAACAACAGAAGGGGGACTGCTGCCGCCGGGCTGCCGCCGCCGCTGGTGCCGCCGCTGCTAACAACCCCGAAACTTGCCCTGGGTGCGTGCCCTCCGCAGTCTGTTCTGTGAACTCCGCCCCCTGCTGCACCCACACGTGCGCCACCCCTGCCCCGCAGGTGGCCCTGACCATGCGCCTCATGCTGCGCGGGCCGCCGACGCCCCACAAGCGGCCCCGCCAATGGAAGCTGCGGCGCCGAGTGCCCCTGGAATTCGTGTGAAACCCGTGCGAGGGTGGATCTGCAAAGCCGGGCTTTGACTACCAGGCCTGGCAAGTAAACAGCGCACGTGGCAGCCGAGGAGGGAGCGCTGAGTGGGGGGTGAAGCATGCTGCACGGTGCATGCTGCGCGGTGGAGGGCCACGCGCATGCTTGCTTGCACCTGCACGCCCTGCCGGCAACCGCAAGCACTGGGGCATGCATGCGCCTGGTTGCAGCGGCTCGTCCCTGCAGGCTGCCCGTGCGCTGCTGCTCCTGGCTCACCCTCTTGCCTGACAACCCCTCGGCCCCCCTTGCGTCGCAGCATCGAAGAAAAGCGGAGCAAGCCTCATGCGGCTTACAGCCTTGGCGCCATCAGCCTGGACCTAGGTGGGTGTGGGACCACCTCAGGCTGGGACCACCCCTCGCATCGCAATGAGGGTTACAGAGGGCCCCGGGGGCACTGCCCCATGCTGAATCCACCCCCCCCTGACAACTGGCCTGGCTCACCGACAACACCAGCCAGGGCCCCCCTTCTCCGAGCCCTCCTCGCCTACCTGCGCTCAGCTGTGCGTCGTAAAGTACCAGCCTTCCCTCCCCCAAGAGGGCCTCCACCTCTCCCCTGCCCCCACGTGCTTGTCCGCCGCCCCCTCGTCCCGTCTGTTGGGACCTGCGCATCCCTTCGCTTTGGCAGGCGTAGCCAGTCTCCCATCCCGCACTGAGGGCACCCTGTGAGGGCGCCCTGCCTTGGCCACGGCGTGGGGGCCACGGCGTGGCCCAACCAGTGTACACATCTGTATGCATCCTTGTCACGCCGCCCCTCCCTTGCCGCAGGCGCCGACCCTCTGTTGGACCTGGAAATAGGAGTGGATGGCTGGCCACGCTGGCTGTCACTGGCGCCGCAGCTGGCCGCAGCGATGGCGGCGCCGCCGGGGCGGCCCGTCGGCCACAGCACAGCCCCGCCCGTCTACCTGTCAATGCTGTACATCCGCAACCTGCCTGCCGACCATGCAGCGCAGCTGCTGGCCTGGAGCGACCAGTACCATGTGATTCTGGTACCTCCCAGCGCGGCAGCTGGGCGGGCAGCTCCTCAGGTTGCGCGGATGCTGAGCAGTGGGCTGTGGGCTTCAACGCGCGCCCGCTGACGGGCAGTCGCATGCCCGACGGGCGGCGACAACCACCCACCCACAAGACTAGGCCTCCCAGCCACCTTGGCCGCTCCTTCCGCCCCTCGCACCCCAAGCTCCACTGGGCGTCAAGGGGACTCTCATCTATGCGCGGCCTCAAGACGCGCCAGCGCTGGCGGCAGAGCCCCTCGTCCGCAAGCTGGCAGCCTCTGGCAGGCTGACGGTGATGCTGTGGGACGGGTATGTGACGCGGGAGGACTGGTTCGATTGGGACTCACAGGTGGGTAGGTGGGTGGAGGGGTGAGCGGACGGGTGGGCGGGGAGGCAGCTGCTACAGAGGGCAGAGGAGCTGGCTGCTGCTGCAGCAGCCGTGCAGCAGCGCAAGCAGTGCTGTGCACCGCTGGCATTCCCTGAGCTGCCGTGGTGGTGCGCGGCAGAAGTGAGGTGCGCTGACAGCGATGTTGTGCGCGCACTCCACACACCGCCCTGCCCCCTCCTTGCCCCAACCCACAGATTGTTGAGACACATTCAACGCTGTCGCTGTGGGGAGAGGGTGTCCTAGTGCTCGTGCAAGACCTGGGTGGGTGCACCAGGTTGTTTTTAACGTGTGCAGTGCAACGCGTAGCACCGTGGGCATTGACGCAAACACGGCAGCAGCATGCGGGGGCAGCAACATCTCTTTGGGGCGAGCATGCCAAAGCGATGTCCCCTCCCACCCACCTCGGGTGCCACCTGCGACCCCATGTATGCTGCAGACGAGTTTCTTGTGCCGAGCAAGCCCAGCGCCACGCTGCCTGCGCTGCTGCGCCCTGGCTCAGGCTGCCTGGCGCAGCACAGCCGCGAGTGCAGGTATCTCACACGGTCCAACATCTTCCCCGCACAGCGACCCAACACCACACAGCCCGTGCGCGAGCCGGAGCTCTGGCGAGAGCCGACGGGGCGCAACCCGCTGCGGCACTACAGCCTGTCTGCACAGCAGAACAACCCAAAAGCCCTGGTCGACCCCTCCGCCACCATGCCAGTCAACGTGCACACATCCACGGCCTGCGTGGGGGCGGACACGGTGCTCACCGTCGGCAACGACGTGTCAGCAGACGGCGACCTGCTCTCCGCCTGCGCCAGCCGGCAGCCCTGCACCAGCGGCGGAAAATGCCAGACGACGCTGTCCCCATAGATCCAGCGGAATGGCTGTGGATGCTCCAGAGAGACGGCAGCGGCGAGAGCGGCGGCGGCGGGTGACATGCGTCGCCACCAACGGTGGCGGTCGACGCACCCTGATAGCTAGCTGCCACACCCGACCCTGTTCCTGTTACTCGTCTGTAACTGGTTTAATCAAGCACTGTGTGGTCAGTGAATGCGTGCGGACCGAATGCCCGGCGACGACGTTGCCGTTGCAGCGGCAGCTGGGCTGGCCGCCAGCGCATGCGCCAGGTATGGCCCTTCAGCTCGCCCGCTCAACCTCCGCCCCGCTTCACACATCTTGCCGGCTCCTCCCGACGCCGCACTGTTAGGGTCGTGAGCCGCAGCGGCCCACACCCCGCCCGGCGCGCTTCTGAGCGGCGTGGCGATCCGCGTCATGGCGGCTCCGCCCAACACCTTCATGCCCGCCGCCGCGCAGGCAGCCATGGCGGCGGCAGCGGTGAGCGCGGCCCTTTGATGGGCTGCGGCTGGCTCGGCCTGGCCAGAGCGTATGCTGCGTGGATCGGCGGCCGATGCAGCAGTCGATTGGGCGGGGCGCGCCGCCGCCTCGACCCTTCTTGAGGGTCGCGGCTGCCGCCACCCGCCGCCGAGTGCCTCTGCTGCCGTTTCTCCCTGTCTTGCCATGCAGGCCAAGAAGGAGCTGCCGCAGCCGGTGCGGTATGAGGAGCTGCAGCGGGAGGTGATGAGTGAGTTGCAGGAGGGGCTCGACGGGTGCAAGGGTGAATCCTGCAGTTGGAGGCGGGCCGCACTCTGTCCTCGGGTCGGGCTTCATCAACGCTCTCCCCCCCCCGTGTGTCTCCAGTGTCGCTCAAGCCCGACCTGTTTGAGGGCCTGCGCTTTGACCTCACCAAGCCGCTCAACCACAACTTCGCCCTCAGCCACTCCATCTTCATGGGCAACATTGACGTGCCCACAGCCAACCAGCAGGTGGGCGCTGCGCCGGCGTGGGTGCTGCTGGTGCGGGCGGCGCATGTGCTGCTGGCATTCTGTTTTGTTGCCAGCATCGCAAACCAGGTGCCCGGTGTTGGTGCTCAGCGTTGGGTTGGTAGGCGGCGTCGCGCGCAGAGCTGCTGCAGTGTGGCCAAGGACCGCACAGCGGCGAGCACGTGTGACAACTGCCTTTGCTGCACTGCCACGCTGCGGCCTCCTTTCGGCAGGTGGTCAAGATGCCCATTGGCACGTATGAGTTTGGAGCCAATTTGGTCACCAACCGCGGCAACCTCATGCTGGGCCGCATCACATCAGACGGCCGCCTGACCGGACGCGTCAAGTGAGCAGCAGCCTGCTTGGCAGCGGAGACAACAGCAGCTGGGCGGCATGCCAGCAGCAGCAGTGGGTTGCAGCGGGGGCTGGCAGGCGAGGCTCGATGGGGCGTGCGGGACGCACTCGGCGACTGCAGCCCGGCCGCCGGCGCTGCGCCCTGGCGAAGCACCCTGCTGTGCCTGCACGCATGCAAACACGCACTGCCCTGCTCCCCGTCCGTCTGCTGCGCAGGTATGACGTGGCCGACGGCGCTGCGCTGAAGAGCCAGTTTCAGATTGCGAGCGAAAAGGGGATGAGCCAGGCCATGTTTGACATGGACCTCAAGGTGGGTGGGGGGGGGGGGGGGGGGCGGCACGCGGGTGTGCGTGCCTGCCCGCCAGCTCGTCTGTCGTGGGTGGCTGCGTGGGGCTGCTGGCATGCGTGGGTGCGTGCATGCCTGCCGGCGGTCTTGCCTGCGTGCAGGGGCGGCCGTGCGCGTGGCCGCGTACGGCGGGCGGCTGGGCGGGTGGGTGCCAAGGCTTGGCGCACGCAGGCAGTGCAGTGCAGGACGCCCACCGACCGGTTCTCCTGCCCCCCCCCCCCCCCCCCCCCCCCCCCCCCCCCCCCCCCCCCCCCCCCCCCCCCCCCCCCCCACCCCCCCCCCCCCCCCCCCCCACCACACACCACACCACACACACACACACACACCACACACACACACCACCACACACACACACACACACACACACACACACACACACACACACACACACACACACACACACACACACACACACACACACACACACACACACACACACACACACACACACACACACACACACACACACACACACACACACACACACACACACACACACACACACACACACACACACACACACACACACACACACACACACACACACACACACACACACACACACACACACACACACACACACACACACACACACACACACACACCACCCACACTCCCTGTCGTGCAGGGCAAAGACTGGAACGGGCAGCTCAAGTGGGGCACCTCCAACTTCTACGGGGCAAACTACTTCCAGTCTGTCACGCAGCAGCTGAGCATGGGCGGCGAGGTGTTCTACCTGGCGGAGCAGCGGCGCAGGTGGGCTCGATTGGCATGACCTCTAGGACTGCACGATGTGCACCTGGCGGAAGGACGGAGCTGCACGGCAGGCGCTGTGCAGCACCGGGGCCCCAGCTCTGCACCTGGAGCTCAGCAACCAGCCCAACCGCCGCCCCAACTTGCCTGGTCCTCGTGCTCTGCCTGCGCTCTCCCCCCTGCAGCGGCATTGGGCTGGCGGCGCGGCATGTGGGTGAGAAGTCGATTGTCACGGCACAGATTGCCAACACCGGCCTGGTCTCTCTCACCTACATCCAGAAAATCAGCGAGAAGGCGAGCCTAGGGCAGCTGCATGCGCATGCATGCGCTGCGCGCTGCGCTGGTCGCCCCGCAAGCAGCCCCCAGTTCGACTTGCCCAGCCGCCGGCGGCCCAGCCCGCCTCTGGATAAATCGCTCCGGAGGTTGCCCCCGAGCCTGCCAGTCGTTGAACAACCCCGAAAAACGATTGGAGAATGACAAACCCAAACCCAAACCCAAACCCTTACACCTGTGTTTGTTTGTGTGCAGGTCTCCCTGGCCAGCGACTTCATGTGGAACCTGAACAGCCGCGAGGCCTCAGCTTCCTTTGGCTACGATTACATCCTGCGGCAGTGCCGCCTGCGCTGCCGCATCGACACCGGTGGGCGCCGCACGCCGCGCCGCCTGCCGGCGCGCGTTCCCGCGTGCTGGCGCCGGCGCCACCGCCGCGCATCGAGTACTGTGTGCTGCGTGGGCAGCGCCGTTGTACACAGCTGCTCATCTCAGCACTTCTGACACGGGGCCGCTTCCCCGCGCGCTGTGCGCCTGCAGAGGGCAAGATTGCGGCCTTCCTGGAGGAGCGGTTGAATGTGGGCGTCAACTTTGTGCTGTCGGCAGAGAGTGAGCGCGCGCGGGGTGCTGCTGCAAGGGCTGCTTCAGGGGGCCTTCTGCCGCTGCTGCTGCTGCTCTCCCGCATTCCCGCGGCTGCACGTGTGGCCTCACAATCCGCGCTGACATGCGTGCTGCTCCCCCGCCCGCGCCGCCCTGTGCAGTCGACCACCCTCGCAAGGACTACAAGGTGAGGAGCCCTGCTGGCTGGGAGGCTGTCCCGTGTCTTTGCACTGCTCTCGCCACACGCCAGTGATTGCCGTGCATTCGCAATGAATGAAGCATTTGACCTGCGCTGCCTGACCCGTGTGCCCCCTTCTGCCCCTCCCTCCCCCACGCCGCAGTTTGGCTTTGGCCTCACAATCGGTGAGCCCCTCCCAGGGGGGGGGGGGGGGGTGCCGACGCATCTTTGCGCTGCTTCGCAGAGCCGCGCCAGGCTTATGTGCTGTCTGCTGAGCTGCCGCATGCTGTGGGTTGGCGAGGTCGCCAGCGCCCCCCTCCTTCCCATGTCGTCGAATCATGTGCTCGCCGCCACTCCGACGCCTGCCTCCCCCTCTCCCTCTCCCCTTCAACGTGCCGCAGGCGAGTGAGCCGGCTGACGCGTTTTTGCAGGACGAGACGCCGGGCCTGGCGTGCTGCTGCGCGACGGCCCCCCAGCCCCCTCTTCCACCCTGTCCTTGCACCCCTGCCTTGGCACTGTAAATTGTTTCTGGTGGCACCGCGGGCGCGCGCCCGGGCCGCGCTCTCCCACAGACGGCACCGGTCCACACACTGTAGGGTCCCGCTTCCTAGTGGTCATCAGGGATTACAGTACAGTGCCAGTCAATCAATCAAAGAACAGAATGGGACCAGCCAGCCGTGGGCCGAGCAGCTGGATCGCAGCGGAGGTCGTAGCACAGCAGGCTGGGATGGCAGGGGCCACCCTCGGGACGCTGTCCGCCCGCCCGCCTAAAGGTCCAGTGGGGCTCTCACGCAGCCGCGGTCTGCAGCAGGCCGTTGTGACGCAGCAGCGCCTCGGGGGTGGGGTCGCGACCGCGGAAGGCACGGAAAACGGCTCCCGGCTCGCGGCCGCCGCCCAGGCCCAGCACGGTGTCGGCAAAGCGGCGGCCGGTCTCCGCTACCGCCGCCTCGTCGTCCAGGCCTGCAGAGGGGCAAGGGAACCAGCAGCGACAGTGAGCAGTGGCAGAGGGGCGGGGCGGGAGCAGGAGCGGCCGCCAGCAGACGCGGGCGCAGGGGCGACGGCAAGTCGGTTGGCAGCGGCAGCAGGAGCGGGGACGGCAGCACGTGCGAGGGGTCACCAGAGGCAGCCTGAAATCACCTGCTTCCTCAAAGGCAGCAAAGGCGTCGGCGCTCAGCACCTCTGCCCACTTATAAGAGTAGTAGCTGCAAACAAGGGAGACAGATGGGCGCACGCGTGGTTGGTGCGAGCAGCGGCGGCGCCTGCGCCCGCCCGCCCGCAGCCCCGCGCATCGGCACAGGACAAGTGCAGGCCGGGGGCACCAGCCCTTGCAAGCCCCTGCTCACCCCGCGCTGTACCCTCCCGCGAAGATGTGTGAGAAGCCGCAGAGGAAGCGGTCCTCCGGCAGCGGCGGCATGACGGTGGTGCGCTTGGCCACCGCCTGGTCGCGGTCAAACACGCTCTCCCCCTGTTGCGACACGGAACCGAGCAGGCGGCGTGTGAGCAGCGCATGGGGCAGCAGGCGCAGGCCAGCCGCGGCGACGCCCTTCCTGCCTGCCCATGCCGGAGGCGCGCATGCAGCACACCCTGCAGCAGCCTCCACTCAAGGTTGCATGCAGGCTGCATGCAAGAAGCGGGCTGCCAGCGCAAACAGTGGGCCCGTGGGCGCACCTGTCTGGGCGTGAAGCGCGCGTGCAGTTCAAGGTCGACGGAGGCAAAGTGCACCTGGCGCAGGCTCATGGAGCCGGCCCTGGGGGGGGGGGGAGGGGGAGGGGGAGCGTGCAGGGTCAAGGGGCAGCAGGGAGGGAGGCAGGCAGGCAGGGAGAAGAGCGCGTAGCGGGGCTGAAGCGGCGGTGCCTGCCTGGCCGACCGGCCGAACCCAGGCACGGCAGGGCACTATGACGGTGGGGCGACGCAGGTGCGTGGTGCGATGTGCGCAGGCTTGCCTGTAGGTGCGTGCCGCCAGCAGGCGCTGGTAGAACTCCTCGGGCAGCGGCTCGCCGGTCTCATAGTGCTTGGCAAAGCCGTACAGCGTGGGGCGGTCGTAGCACCAGTTCTCCATGAACTGTTGGTGTTGTGTAGAGGGGTGATTGGAGGGGGTGATTGGAGGGGGAGGGTGGGTGGATGGGTGAATGGGGATGGGCAGGTGAGGAGGTGCGCATGCCGGGCATGTGCATGCATTGGTTAATAAATCGAGAGGCGAGAAGTTGCGCATGCGGGGCATGGGTGGGCGCACCGATTGGTAATCAAGCGGTCACGTTGACCTGTCACCCCTGCCGCCCCAGGGCAAGGCCTCACCTGGCTGGGCAGCTCGACGGCGTCCCACTCCACGCCCCGAATGCCCGCCACCAGGCCCTCCTGCTGCTCCGTCAGCATGTGCTGCGCCGCGTGGCCAAACTCGTGGAACAAGGTCTCGACCTGCATGCGCACAGGCAAGATGGGGCAACGGCTTGTCGAAAGCAAGAAGGCGTGCTGGGATGAAGGCAGGGACGGACGAGGGGCTCACAAACGCCAGCAACAACCAACATGCACCCAGCCGGGGGCCCTGTGCGGCCCCCAGAGGTGGCCCGTACGCAAGCGCCCACCCACGCACCCACCCACCCACTCACCCACCCACTCTCCTCACCTCGCGGAAGGTCATGAGGGAGGGCTTCTCGCCTACGGGCGGGGTCTGCAGGCGGCAGAGGCAGGCGGCCAGCGAGGCGCAAGTCAGCCAGCTGGCTGCATGCTGCGCTGCGCAGCATAGCACGCCGCGCAGTGTGGCGGCGGGCAGGACGCGGCTCAGGTGACAACATGCAACGGGTGGCGGGTTGCAGCTGCTTTGCACACTACCGCCTCGGACCACCACCCCGCTGTGCTTCCCACGCTGCCCCACCCACGCTGCCCCCGCGCCCATCGGCGCCTCTCACCTGGTTGCACACCATGTGCGCCACCGGAAGCCGCACGCTCTGGCCGTCGCTCGCAAACAGCTTGGACTGGCCGCACACCTCGTCCATCCTGCGGCGCCGGATGGGAGGCAGGCAAGACGAATCAAGGGGGGCCTTTGCATGAAATGAAACTTCAAAGACAGATGGCACCATGCAGCGCTGGGCAGCGAGGCCTGCTCCCAGGAGGGCGAGGAAACCCGGCAGCCGGCCCGCCACAGCCCGGGGCGCCAGCTCGGGCGACATGCCGCGCTGCCCGCACGCACCAGGCGCCGCCACGCTTCTCCGCGGGGCGAGAGTACGGGTCGAGGTAGAAGAAGGCCTGGCAGGAGGAGAGGGGGGGCGGGGGCAGCAAGTGTGTTCTGTGCAGCAGCCCAGGCCCACGGTTTTCTGGCGGCTGTGGTACCGACAGCGACGACGGCGCGGCGGCAGCAGCGGTAGCACTAGCAGCGACGGCAGCTGCACATGAGTAAGAAACCAGCGGGCGCACCTTGTCCTTGCCGTTCTTCTTCACGCGGAAGAAGCGCACGTCCTGCAGACCAGTGGGGAATGATGCAACCTTGATGGATGCATGCTTGCAACACGAGGCATGGCATGTCATGGCGTGGTTCAGGTTGCTGCTGCGTTGGTTTCCCCCCTCCATGTGCGGGGCGGGCTCTCAGCAGGGCAGGCAAGCGCTGGTGCTGACGCAAACGCAAGGCAGGCTGCGCAACGAGCCCCGGGCGTGCGACGGCCGGACAGCAACGCCTTGACAAGCCGCTGCTGCTACGCCGCACCTCCTGCCACACCGGCACCATGCCGTCGGCGGGCTCAATGTCGACGTCGAAGAGGCGCTTGGCCAGGCCAAACAGGCCCTGCAGCAAATGAGCGAATGAATGGTTGGCCGATTCACTGATTATGATCGAGCATGCGGACGCCGGGCAGGGACGAGCGCTCAAGTGAGGCGTGGATGCTGCGCGCTGGCCGTGCAGCGGGGCGCTGTCGCCTCCCCACAGCAGCGCTAGTCCAGCACAGCACCCGCACTAGACAGCGCCCCTGTTCCCACCTGCAGCACGTTTGGCAGCGCAAAGAAGGGGCGCAGCTGCTCCTCCTCCAGCGCGTACTTGGCCTCCTTCAGGCGCTCCGCCCAGAAGCTGACGTCCCACTGCAGGCATGCATGGGGTGGGGTGGGGTGGGGGGGGGACACTTGGGTGAGGCACAGCATGCTGTGCACAAGCGGGGCGAAGTGGGGTAAGGGGCGGCAGCAGCAGGCATGGAGTGTCGTTCGGAGGCGTGCAGGCGAGGGAGGCACGGGGCCAGCTGCTGAGTAGCAGCCCGGCCATGCCTGCACATCCAACGACTGCACTGGACCCTGCACAAGCCTGCCCGCCCACTTACCCACCAACCAACCCGCCAACCTGGCTGCCCACCCACCCGCCCACCCAGTCTGTTTCGACAGGTGTCCTGTGGTTAGACAGATGTAACGCACTTGAAAGGCAAAAGGAAAGTCACACCCACCTGCTGCACGTCCCCGGTGAAGCCCTGCTCCGCCGCAAACTGCTTGAGGTCTTGAAGGTCGCGTTTGGCAGCGTCGATCGACGCGCCGCGCAGCTGCTCCAGCAGCTCCTCCGCCGTCTCAAGGGTGGCCATCTGCATGAGGGCAGGGAGAGCAAGAGCCTCGCGTGAGAGAGGGACGACGGGGAAAAAGGAAGGAAGAAAGGCTGGCTGGCTGGCTGCAGCTGCTCCGGCAGCTTTTCTCTGCCACCTCCCAAGTGTCTACAAGCCACCACACTGTGGCTTGGGCAGCAACTCGGGAGGTGTCGACAGCAGCAGCGGCGGCCGGCGCCGGCGGCCGGCGCGGCGCGCTGCCCCAGCTTTGACAGCGGCAAAGGCGAGCTGCTGAGTGATCCCGGTCCTGTCGCTTGCCTTGCTGGCCATCGACACCTCGGCAAAGTTCTTGAAGCCAAGCAGCTCAGCCTTCTCCCGACGCAGAGACAGCACCTGCGATGGGCGACACCAGGAGCGCGGCAAGGGACCTTGAGCCAGGCAGGCGGCAGCGGCGGAAAGCAGCAGCGGCGCCGCCTGTAGCAGCCCCACCCAAACAGCCAAAGCAGCGCCAGGGGCGGCAGCAGCGCAGCAGCGTCTGCGCCGTCGGCAACACCCAGCGCGCGCTTGCCTGCTCGATGATGGGCGTGTTGTCGATCTCGCCGGCAGATGCGCGGGTGATGGAGGCACGGTACATCTCCTCACGCAGGGCGCTGCAGCAGGCATGGGAGGAGGGGCCCGTGGCGCGGAAGGGGTCAGCTCGGCATCCACCCCCTCTCCTGAAGGCCAACCGCCCCGTCACAAGGTAGGCTGCAACAACAGAGGGCCCTTGTGTAAACAGCAGGGGGCTTTAAACAGCAGTGGGCCCTGACCAGCCACGCAGCCCCGCCTCACCGGTTCTTGGCGTGGGTCATGACCGGGAAGTACGAGGGGAAGTCAAGGGTGAGCAGCCATGGGCCCGCCTCGGCGGTGGCCTCTGGGTGGCCCTCCTTGCCCGCCTGCTGCCCAGCCAGCGCCAGGGCTGCGGGGGGAGGGGACGGGCAGGGCGGGGCAGGATGGGTTGGGTTAGTTGGGAGGCGTGTCGTTCGCAGGCGTCTCCTGGCGGCAGGGCGGCGCCGAGCGCCGCGGGCTGCCATGGCAGAGCACCAAACACACCACAACAGAAGGAGTAGGAGCAGCGGCGGCGGCATCAGCTGCAGCACCAGCAGCAGCGCCACCGCCAGCGCCGGCGCCAGCACCAGCTCCCCCAGCACTGAGTCCACAGCACCACGCACCCGACTCGGGCAGCCCCTCCAGGTCAGCCTTGTCTGTGATGAGCTTCTTGAAAGCCTTGGTGGCGTCCAGCACCTGCCGGGCGAGGTGAGAGAGGGCACCCTTTGACTTTAACAGAGCCGTCTGCCTGTCACGCCAAGGCAGACGGCTTCGGGTCGCGAGAACACACGACGACAGCCTTCACCTACAAGGCTGCAAAGGCAGAGCTGCCTGCGGGTCAAGGCGCATGGCACGGCGTGGCCGCCGGCCGCCGGCCCTCACGAGCAAGCGCACATGCACCCTGATGCACCCTGCATGCTGCGCCGCGCGCGCAGGCGCGGGCGCGGCAGGAGGAGGAGGGAGGGCACCGGGGCGGCCGGCCCACACCCACATTGTTGCTGAACTTGGTGCTGAGCTGGCTGAGCTCCTGCTGGATGGCGTTGAACCGCTCCTTGGCCTCGCCCTGGTGTTGGTGGGGGGGCAGCGGGAGATGGGGCGGGGGGTGGGGTGTGAGGGGCATGGGCGGGCGTGAGGGCGGCACGCTGCGCGTGTGTCGCATGCATGCGCACGTGCTGCATGGCCTCGACGCGGCGCAGCCGTGCTGCCGCGACCGCGACCTTCAAGCTGCCATGCTGCTTGCCCTGAGGGCGCTGGAGTTGTGGTTGTACAGCCATACGCACCTCCAGCGCCACGCCTCCCAGCACAAAGTCGCGCAGCTCGCCCTCCACGATGCGGCGCTGCGCCTCGGTGAGTCCCTCCCAGGCGGGGCCCTCCTTGATGGCCTTGAAGGCCTCGTACAGGGGCTTGCTCTGTATACGTGTGGGCAGAGGAGAGAGAGAGGGTGGAAAGGGCAGGAGGGGCTGTGCCAAGAGTCGGTCTGCCTGCCTGCCTGCCTGCCCCTGCCTGCCTGCCTGCCTGCAAGCACCCAAGCCTATCTGCCCGCCCGCCCGGCTGCCTGCACACCACAAGCGGCAAATCAGGCGGCCCGGCCCCACGTAGGCAGCAGGCGGGCGGGCGGGCGGGCGGCCGGCCGGCAGCACACGCGCGCGCGCGCGCACACACACACACACGCACGCACGCACGCACGCACGCACGCACGCACGCACGCACGCACGCACGCACGCACGCACACCTGCGACAGCCGCAGGCTGAGCTTCACGCGCTCGGGCTGCACCTCCTCCACAGCCTGCACAGCAGCAGGCAAGGCAGCACAGACGGAGTAAGCAGCGCCCTGATGGCCAGGTGCCGGCAAGCGGAACACCTCACGTGTCATCTGCACCCGACCCTCCTCGTGCCACTCATTCACGGCCCCGCATATCCCCGCCCCCATCCCTCCCTCGGAAATCTTCCCACCTGCGCGGCCCGCCCACCCACCCACCCACCTTGCGCAGCTCCTCCGTGTCCTTGACCGCCTTGAGGTGGGAGACGGTGCCCCAGGCGCGCGACAGGCGGTCGACGATGCGCTCGATTGGGTGCACCAGGCCCTCCCACGTCGGCTCCACCTCAGACTCCAGCTTGTCAACCTGCAACCGCAGCCAATGGGTGATCCAGTTTGTGCTGTGTGGTGTTTCAACAAGTGTGCCATGCCCTGTCGGGTGATGTGAGCATACGTGATACGAGCCGCTCGCGGCGCGCAAGGCATGCGGCACGGCGGGGCGACGCCCACCTCTGCGTGCAGCTCGGCCAGCAGGGCGCGGATGCCGGGCACCACATGGTCCGCCTTGACCTCAGAGTAGGCGGGGAAGGGGGAGTCCTGCGGCGGTCCGTGCGGGGAGGGGCAGGTGGGTGAGCGGCTGCCGGCAGGCGGCGAGCGGGTGGCGGCAGCGGCGGCAGACCACAGCTGGCCAAAGGGGATAGACCGCAAGCCTCCCATCTTGCTGAAGTAGCTTCAGCACTCGGGGGCGGGGCGATCGCGGCGTCTCGCACCGTCAGGAGAGGGTTCCCTGCTATAGAAGCCGCTGCGGGCGCCTCGGTTGCTGCGGTGCTCATGGCTACGACGCAGCGGCTGATCTGACCGGAGGGCCTGTAAGAGCGAGCGGCGCAAGTGGCGAGAGGGGCCAGGCGAGCTTTTTTCGCTCCAGAGGCGCAGGAAGCACGTAGGAGCGGCGAGGCGGCAGCCAGCAACAGGCAGGCAGTGCGAGCGGCCATCTGGTCGAGAGAACTGATCGGCACGAGCAGAGCCGAGGCTGATGTAGGGCAGCGGCGGCGCTGACGGGCGCACTGCAGGGACCCTCCGACGCACTGCACTCCTCGCCACTCTGCTCGCTAGTTAGCCGACTGATGAATGGTGATTGCACATGGAACGTGCTCGTGCCCTGCTGGCGCAAGCGACACCTAACGCTCTCATGGACATGCGGCGGCGGCAATCAGGTTGCCGCACATTAACCAAATCAAGAGCCCGGACGGCTTGGAGGAGTGGGGTGGGGGGGACCGAGGGGGGGCCAGGGAGTGGTACAGGGAACTGGCGGGAGCTGGGTTAGAATGAAGGGGCGAGGGATCGATGGGGGCTAAGAGAAGGTGGGTGGGTGGACAAGCGGCGGGACGGGGCAAGGCGGGGCAGTGCAGAGGGTTCGTTTCGGGACTTTCGGGAAAAGGGGACATCAATCAGGGAGGGACAGCAAAGTGACATGTGTTTCTCTCATGATGCCAGCGGCAGGCGGGCAGAGCTGCAGCTGGCAAGGGCGAATGGCCCAGGGCGCGGTGCGCCGCATGTTGCGGCGGCTCGCGTGCGGCAGCGGCGCGAGGCGCCAGAAGGGCAGCTGTGCGCCGGCGTGGCAAGTGGGTGCGATAGTGGTGCGTGGACGGCCGCAGCGGCTGCGGCCGACCGGGCAGCCGCTCAGGGGTCGAAGGACAGGAGGCAGGACAGCAGGTTTCCACCACTGTTCTTCACGCTGCCTTTGCCCTGCAGCAGGCGGGGACGAAACGGACAGCGGTTTCATCATCAGGTGCCACAGGTTCATCAGGCACCCAGGCTGAAGCGCGGGCGTGCGGCATGCAGGGCTGGGCCGCATATCTCCCGCACGCCTGCGCCGCACCCTCTGCACATTCTGCAGCCGTCCCACGCATCGCCGCCGCCACACACGACAGCCCGTCCCTCCATGGCACCCACCATAAAGCCTTAAATAAGCCCTAAGACCCCTCTAACAACCACCCACGCACCAAACAACATGGGCAGATTGTGCCCTCTTCCTGCGTCATATGGTTCTCATAAGACACCACGCCGCTGCCGCCGCAAACTTTGCACGTCACACGCTCCTCGCGCTTGGCCGCTGCCTCCGCCTGCTGCCGCGCCTGCTGGAGGCGGCGCTCGAGCTCGCCGCTGGGTGCTGGCGGCGCCACCACTGCCGTGGCTGCCACTGCCGCGGCAAAGGACTCTGGCGCTGCGGGTTCTGGCTGCTGCGAGGGCTCGCTGCCAAACTCGCTGGCGGTGCTGGCGACCGACGTGCCAGCGAGGCTGCTGGCACGGCTGCTTGCCTGTGCCGCATAGAGCGTCACCGCTACCGAGTACGCCACCAGGCCCGCAAAAAGAAACGGCCCTGCGCGGCCGGTGATCGCGCCACGCGCGCCACGCACAAGGTTGAGAAGGAAGGAGGTGCCAAAGGCGCGCGCCGCAAGCCGGCCCGCCGCCCGAAGCGCCGGCTGCGCCAGCGACGCTGCTGCTGCAGTGCTGACACGCCGCGCCTGCCGCCGCTGGACCGCCGCTGGCTGCCGCAGGCGCAGGGGCAGCGCGAGAGCAGGCGCAAGGGTGCGAGGGTGTTGGAGCAGCCGGCCGCCGGCCGCCACGCAGCAGGCGCACGGGCTGCTGCGCCGCCCCGCGAGCTCACAGTGGCCGCTGAATCGTGTGAGCGGCATGGCGGCTGCCATAGTTGGTCGTGCTCTCTGGCCTACAGTTGCTCTGGGATGCTCAGCGTGGTGAGGCTGTGGGGCTCAGCGGACGGGTGCTGAGGAGGATTCTGGCGGAACAGCACGGCGGGAGGGCGCGCCCTGTGATTTGATGATGACCTGCACTCAGACCGATCCCTGCTCTCAGAACTGAGGTCAGCTGAGCCCTGCGACGCCCGAATAGAGCGTCGCATGTACAAGAAGGTGGGCGCCGCAAAGTTTCGTGCGGGAGCAGGAGGGGGAGGGCACCGAGTGCGGGAGCTCGTCGGCGAGCGCTCTGGAGTGCAAGCCACAGTACGGCCGCCCAGCGTAGCCTCCGAGGGGGGTGCCAAGCCTCGTCTTGGCCTCCCTCTTTATGAGCCGCACAGAGCAGGTTCGTGATGGACGGCAGCAGGTTCGTGATGGACGGGTTCGTGATGGACGGCAGCGTTGCCATCAACATGCCATGCACGCGCTTGCCACCGCCGCCACCTCCCCCGACCTTTTGAGCTGCACGGATACGCAGGCTGGTTACACATCTATTCCAAAGGAGCATTTGTGTCGTTGGGTATTTGTACAGAGAACGGGTGGGGGGCATAGGCAGCAGCAATGAACGAGAAGAGTGTGACGAGGAGAGACGGTCTGAGGGGGGAGGGCCAAAGCGTGGCGGGCCGGGTGCGCATGCAGCACGGGGCGGCAGCGCAGGCGCAGCGCAGCCCAATTCGAGCCACGCGTCATTACGTCGTGCCAGCGCCAGCGCGCCCCGCGCCCGCTTGCGTGCCCCGCGCATCCCCTGTCGTGGGGGCGGCGCCGCCGTGCGGGCCGCCATGGGGGTGGGGTGGGGTGGGGGGGCCGAGCGCGCGGGGGGCACAGGAGGCGGCAGTGCCCGGGAAAGCGTTGGAATGAAATAGCAGCGCGTGCTGCGACCGTTGCGCTGCCTCCTGCTGCGACAGGGCGCTTACTGAGTGTAGTCGATGCCTGGAGGGACAGGAAGGGAGGCGGAAGGGCGCGCAGGGGTGAGCAGGCGGGTGTGTTAAAGGACAAATGCACGCCACAGCGGGGAGATGAAGGCACAGGCTCGTCACTCTCAGGCAGGCGGGCAGCAGCAGACGGTCTTCTGGCCCCCTGCGCCCGGCGCCCACCACTGGCGGCGGGGATGGCGGACGTCATCTTCTTGTCGCCGTTGAGCACGCTGATCTGGCCGTCAGCGTCCACTGCAGCCACAGAGGGAGGCGGGCAGGCAGGGGGGCGTTGGAGGGCGGCCTTCCCCTCCTTTCCTCTCCTTTTTGAGCGGGTGCAGATCCAGGAGCTGCGGGCCGGCCTCGCCGCTGGGGCTGCAGTCCCTGCGCCCTCCGTCAGGTCGTCCAGCCGTCCAGGCCCCACATGCATGCCCAGCCGCCGGCCAAGCGGCAAGCAGGCAGGCCTCGCTGGCTCAGGCAGGCGCCCCCTGCCCCACCACCCCCAACCGCACCGTCAATGATGACAGAGTCACCCTCCTTGATGTCGCCCGCCAGCATGCGCTCCGCCATGCTGTCCTCCAGGAGCCGCATGATGGCGCGGCGCAGCGGGCGCGCGCCGTACGCGGGGTTGTAGCCCTCGTCCACCAGGCGGTCCTTGAAGCGCTCTGCGAGTGGGTGGCGTGGGGGGGTGGGGTGGGTGGCGTGGGGGGGGGGGGGGGACTGTCCGCGAAGGGGGTGTAGTACTCAAAAGTAGAACAAGGCGGCAGGGGCAAGCGTGCGACCAGCGGCTGTGCAGCTGGCCACAGCCGCCAGCCCACCAGCCCAGCCCGGCCTCTGCCAGCCCCAGTCAGCCAGCCAGCGCGTCCGCCCCCGCGCCCCCCCAGTGCAACACCCCCCTCCAGCGCACCGGTGACGTCAATCTTGATGCCCTTCTCCTCTGCACGCTTGAACACCTGGGTGAGCATGATGTCCGCAATCTGCTTGACTTCGCTCTTGGTGAGCTGGCGGAACACAATGATCTCATCCAGACGGTTCAGGAACTCGGGGCTGCAGCACATCATCGATAGGAAAATGGGGTGGCGACGTGAGCGTAGCGTGAGTGTGGTGCACGTGCGCTGGGGGGCAAGGCGCAACAGACGGCAGGTCGCCCCGCACGCCCGTCTGCACGCAAGCGCGTGCGTGCGTGCGTGGGAGGCGGTGTGCACGGCGCAAGCACGCAGGGGATGCACGAAAGGCTGCGGCACGCACCGGAAGTACTGCTTCAGCTCCTCGTTCACCAGGGACTTGATGCGGTTGTAGCTAGAGTCCTCCTGCAGCAGGGCAGCATGGGACCGCGGCGGCCGTTGGGCGGGGGGCGGGCGGCGGGCTTGGCTCGCAAGCGCTGCCAAACGTGCTTTTGATGGTTGAGCCTCACGGAGCCGTGCCGTGCATGCGGCAGGCAGCGGCGTTCAGCACATGCCTGCTGCCGTAGCGCGGCTCCCCGGTCCACCCACGGCGCAGCTGCTGCACCCCACCCCGCTGGCGCCCCCGGTCCGCCCACATACCTCGTTGTTGTCCAGCTGGAAGCCGATGCCGCCGCCGCCCTTCTCAATGACGCTGCTGCCGACGTTGGAGGTCAGGATGATGAGGGTGTTCTTGAAGTCAACGGTGCGGCCCTTGGAGTCTGCAGGGAAGCGCGCGGTCGGGGGGAGAGGTGGGCAGCGGGGAGGGTGAGGGCAGCAGGGGGGCGGCAACAGGCAGGCGCAGGCGCGCCGCAGGCCAACCGCCGCGGCCAGCCGCTGCACCCTCCGTCCCACACCCTATGCCGTGGCTGGCAGCGCCGCACACTCCAGCAAGCCCTGCCTGCCTGCCACCCGCCCGCCTGCCCACCCGTGAGGCGTCCGTCCTCAAGAATCTGGAGCATCATGTTGAACACATCGGGGTGCGCCTTCTCAATCTCATCAAACAGCACCACGGTGTATGGCCGCCGCCTGTTGGTGGAGGGGAGGGTGAGGAGGGCACGGCGGCGAGCAATGGTGAGAAGGAACGGCAACACCAGTGCCAGGCGTCACGACGTGTGGCCGGCTGCTGAAGGTGCACGCTGCACAGCACTACTGCGCAGCACTCACCGCACAGCCTCGGTCAGCTGGCCGCCCTCGTTGTAGCCCACGTAGCCCGGGGGCGAGCCGATGAGCTTGGACACGGTGTGCCGCTCCATGAACTCAGACATGTCCAGGCGCACCATCGCCTGCGGGGTGGTGGTGGTGGGTGGGTGGGTGGTGGTGGTGGGTGGGTGGGTGGGTGGGGGTGGGGGTGGGGGTGGGGGGTGGGTGGGTGGGGGTGGGGGGTGGGGGGGGGGAGGGGGGCAGCACGGGGGCCGGCGCGGGCAGGCTGGTGAGGACGAGCTGGGCAAGGAACAATTCTGCGCCCTGCCGCCGTCGCCGGCCAATCGCTTCCAGCCAGGCTTCAGGGCACGTCAGCGCGGCAGCTGCGCACGCCGCAACGGGCCACCTCGCAGCTGCAACCTGGGCACGCAGGCACACAGGGCGCGCGCACGCACCTCCTCGCTGCCGAAGTAGTACGAGGCCAGGGTCTTGGCCAGCTCGGACTTGCCCACACCAGTGGGGCCTGCAGGGCGGGGACCGCGGTCGGGGTGGCTGGGGTCCGCGCATGCGCACAAGCAGGCACGGGGCCTGCCGTGTGCAGGCAGGCAGACAGGCCAGCAGCACCAGCATCCGGTGCATCCGGTGCCCTCCCCTGGCCCCCGCCTTCAGCGGCCCCCCCCCCCCCCTCCCAGCGACCACCCACCCGAGAAGATGAACGAGGCGATGGGGCGGTTGGGGTTCTTGAGGCCGACGCGGGCGCGGCGGATGGCGCGGGAGATGGCGGTCACGGCCTCCTCCTGCCCAATCACGCGGCCGTGCAGCACCTGCTCCATCTTCACCAGCCGCTCGGTCTCGTCAGAGGAGACCTGCGGGGGGGGGCAGGGGGAGATGCAGGGGGGTTGGGAGGGGCAGCGCAGCCAGGGGCAGCTGCAGAGGCGGGCAGGGTGTGGGCCGCGGCAGCAGCGACGCTGCCGCACTGCGCAACATGCGGCACGCCGGCACCACCAGCGGCGGCGGCGGGCGGCGCAGGCGGCGGCGCCAGTGGCAGCACGAGGCAGCACGAGGCAGCACCAGGACGCAGGCGGCACAGCACCCTGCCACTCGCCCACCTTCTCAATGGGGATGCCGGTCCATTGCGCCACAATGTTGGCAATGTCCTGCTCCGTCACCATGGGGCCGCCGCCCTCGCCGCTCTCCATCTCCGCGCGCTGCGCGTCCTTGGCGCTGCTGGTGATGGCGGTGATCTGGGGTGGGCGAGGGAGGAGGGGAGGACAGGGGCGCAAGGGTTGTAAGCAACAGGTGCGCAGAAAGGGATGGGGGGGTACCAGCGGGCGCGTCGACGCTGGGCAGCAGCGGCATGTCGCAGCAAGTGGCAGCAGCAGCAGCAGCAGGCCGCCGGCAAGTAGAGGCTGGCAGCAGCAGGGCTGGTGAGGCAGGCAGGCAGGCGGGAACACACCTGGCTCTTCAGCTCCATCTCGCGGTCACGCAGGCTGCCCGCCTTCTCAAAGTCCTGGGCGCTGCAGCAGGGCAGGGCCGGGCAGGGGGTGCACGGCACAGGGATCAGACGGACGACACCACGAGCCTCTCCAGAGAGAAGTACAACACAATTCACGCACCAGTCATGGGCGCCCTGGCAGCAGCAGCAAGTTTGAAGCGCATGCGTGTTTGAAGCGCGTGCGTGCGCGGCGCCTCACCGCACGGCCGCATCCTTCTCCTTGAGCAGTGCGCGCAGCTCCTTGTCCAGCTCGCGCGCCTCCTCGGGCAGCTGCGCGTGCCTGAGGCGCACGCGGGAGCCGGCCTCGTCAATCAGGTCAATGGCCTGCGGGCGGCGAGGGCGAGGGCGAGGGTGAGGGCGGGGCGAGGAGCAGGGGACGGGTCGGCGCGGAGCAGGTTGGGAGGTGTAGACGCGTGTGAGGCAGGCAGTCGCACATGCCCGCGCGCCACGTGCCGCCTCCAAGCCTGCCTGCCTGCGCGCCCTCCAGGCTGCAAGACTACGACGACCTGGCACCAAAAAGCGGTCCCCCCCCCCCCCCTCCCCCGCCCCCACCGCGCACCTTGTCGGGCAGGAAGCGGTCAGAGATGTACTGGCTGCTGTACTTGGCGGCCGCCTTCAGCGCCTCGTCGGTGTAGCTGCAGGCACAAGGGCAGCAGGATGGAAGGCAGTCAGGCAGGCAGGGCGTTGCGTTTTGTCTCTATCCCGGGCACCTCCATACACCGCAGCGAGCTGGCGCAGGCTCGCCTGCGCCAGCTGCGCAACGGGCGCACCGCGGCAGCAAGGCGGGCCAGCGCAGCACGCACGCAGGCAGCCACACGCCGCCGGCTCCCGCTGCCGCCGCCCCGTCGCAGCTCCGCGACACCCCGCAGCAGCCTCCCCCCCCCGCCTCACCGCAGCTTGTGGTGCGCTTCGTAGCGCTCGCGCAGGCCCAGCATGATCTCATAGGTCTCATCCACAGTCGGCTCGGGCACGTGCACGGGCTGGAAGCGACTGCAGGGAGGGAGGTGGGCAGGGAGAGAGGGCAGGGTGGTGGTGAGGTAGGGGAAGTAGCCACGAAGTAAGCTGGCTGGTGCGCAGGGCGGCGCGCAGGCGGGCGGCCACGCCGGCAGGCTGGCTGGTGCGAGGGGCGGCGCGCAGGCGGGCAGCCACGCCGGCAGGCGCCGCCCGCCGGGCCTCCCTCGACCAGCCAGTTCGACTCCAGCGCAGTCCAGCAGGCTGGCCAGCAACAGCCCCTGGCAGTGCAATGCACGACGCCACGCACCGCTCCAGCGCGGGGTCCTTCTCAATGTGCTTGCGGTACTCGTCCAGGGTGGTGGCGCCGATGCACTGCAGCTCGCCGCGCGCCAGCGCGGGCTTCAGGATGTTGGCGGCGTCGATGGCGCCCTCGGCGGCGCCGGCGCCGATCAGGGTGTGCACCTCGTCAATCATCAGGATGATGTCGTCGTTCTGCAGGCGGGCGGGCGAGCAGGGAAGGCAGGGGAACGCGATGGCGGCGGTCAGCGCAGCAGGGGCCAGCGTGACAGAGACCCCAGGGAGGGGCGGTGTCGCCGATGCCGGGGGCAGGGGCAGGAGGCAGGGGCGCGCACACTGCCGCGCCCACGCCCTCTGCCCGCTGCCCACGCCACCTGCGGCTGGTCGAAAGGCCAGTTGTCGACGCGCCCCGCACCCACCCACCCACCCACCCACCTGCTTGATCTCCTCCATCAGCTTCTTGAGGCGCTCCTCAAATTCACCGCGGTACTTGGTGCCGGCAACCAGCAGGCCCATGTCCAGGGTCACCACCTGGCCCGGGGGCAGGGGAGCAGGGGTGCTCATCTTCAGGGGTGGAAGGGCCGGGCGAGGGTCTGCTGCACTCTTGCTCTCTCTACTACTGCGCGCCACGCGTGCATGCCAGCCAGCCAGCGCTGCGCCTCGGCCTGAACACAAAGAGAGCCGCCGAGCGCCCCGTCAGTCCCCAGCGCCAGTCCCCAGCGCCAGCCCCCTGATCCTCGACTGACCCCCCCCCCCCACCCCCCCCCCACACCCCCACCCCCCCCACACACACACAAAAAAAGGCGAGGCCGCCGGCGTCGCAGCGCACCTGCTTGCCCTCAATGGTCTCAGGCACGTCGCCGGTGGCAATCTTCTGCGCCAGGCCCTCGGCCACAGCGGTCTTGCCCACGCCGGGCTCGCCGATGAGGCAGGGGTTGTTCTTGGTGCGGCGGCCCAGGATCTGGCGGGCGGCGGAGGGGTGGGGGTGGGGAGGGGTGAGGGCGAGGGGGGTTGCAGCTGCCGCGCTGCGCAGCCCTGCCTGCGCTGCGCCGACCCGCGTCGCGCTCCCCAGCACGCCTGCTGAACTGGGCAGCCGCTGCCCTGCCCTGCGCTGGTGCGCACCACAGCGCGCTTGCGCCCCTGCCTGCCTGCCTGACCTGCCCTTTGCGCCCCCACCGCAGGCACCTCCCATCCGGCACCTCCCTCCCCCGCCAAGCATGCTGCAGGCACCTACCTGCGTGACGCGCTCAATCTCCTTCTTGCGGCCCACCACCGGGTCCAGCTTGCCCTCCTCAGCCTGGGTGGTCAGGTTGGTGCCGTACTCCTCAAGGGTGGGCATCTTGTTGCTGCAGGCGGGGCGGGGCAGGCGGGAACGGGGTTGTCAGCACGGTGTTGAGAGTTGGGAGGGGACCGCTGCTGCTGCCCCGCTCTCCAAGAAAACAAACGCAGGTCTGGCCAGGCAACCGACGCCACGCGGCCGGGCGCCGGCGGCGCCCGGGGCAGGGCACTGGCGGCGCCAGGGCGACGACGCGGAGCCACACGTCGAGGGTCACCTGCCGGAGGAGCCGCCGCCGACGGTGGAGCCCACGGGCTCCTGGCTCTCGCCCACCATGCGGATGACCTGGCACAAGGTTACGGGGGCGGGCACGGATTGAGTGACGCAGAGTGCAGGTGGCACAAAGGGCGTGCAGGTGGCACAAAGGGCAGGAGGCCGCCAAGCGCAGCGCAGGCACGTGACACACAAGCTCAGCCACGCCGAGCTGAACAGTCGCTGCCTGGGCCAGGCCAGGCAGGGCAACCGCAGCGCCCGCAGCGCCCGGCCACCCACCTGGGTGCGGATCTTCTGGGGGTCAGCACCCAGGGTTTCCAGCACGCGGGAGGCCACGCCCTCGCCCTCGCGCAGCAGGCCGAGCAGGATGTGCTCGGTGCCAATGTAGTTGTGGCCTGCAGTGAGAGAAGGCGGGTGGGTGGTTGACAGGCGCGGTCGGGGCAGGTATTTGAAAAGGGCGCGGGGCGAGGGGGAGGAGGGAGGTGCTCGGCAGGGGGCACGAGCCTGCGATGGGAAAGGGTGGAGGGAGGGGCCGGGGTGTGGCTGAGCGCAGCTGGGGGCACGCCGGCAGGGGCGTGGCGCACAGGCGCGTGACGAGGCGGCACGCAGGCACGCGCGACGGCGGCGCAGCATCTCGCGGAGCGCCCCGCGCTGAGCTGAGCGGCCCCTGCCCTCCAGCCCCGTCCTCCCTCTGCGCCGCAGCCACGCACCCAGGGCGCGCGCCTCCTCCAGGGACAGCTCCAGCACCCGCTTGGCACGGGGGGTGAAGGGGATCTCCACCGCAACAAAGCCGCTGCCGCGCCCGATGATCTTCTCCACCTCCACGCGCGCGTCCTTCAGGGTCACGCCCATGGACTTGAGCACCTTGGCGGCGATGCCTGCAGGGTGAAGGGGGGGAAGGGTGAGCAGAGGCAAGAGGGAAGGCGGCGGCACGTTCCATGGCGGCGGCGGCGGCGGCAAAACGCCGCCAGCCGCGCCGCCCTACCAGCCAGCCAGTCCCGGCGCCCTTGCTCACCGGTGCTCTCGCCGATGAGGCCGAGCAGGATCTGCTCAGTGCCCACGAAGTTGTGGCCCAGGCGGCGAGCCTCCTCCTGCGCGAGCATGACCACCTTGATAGCCTTCTCCGTGAAGCGCTCGAACATCATGCGGGTCACACGCATGACACGCACGCCGCTAGAGACGGCGGCACGCTGTACGCGGCGCTCCACTGCGGCCTGCAGGGTGGCGGGGGCCCCGCTGCTGCCCAGGCCGTCGACAGCGCCGGCTTTCCGGAACCCGGTCATAGCCACGAGCTGCTGCTGCGGAGCGCGCCGCGAGCGGCTGGCGCGGGCCGCGCCAGAGGCGGGCACCGCCCGCTGGCTGATGGACGTCTGCATCGTGTGCGTGCCTCCTCCTCCGAGTGTCCTGGTTGCCGGCGGGGAGGACAAAGCACGCCAGGGGCGGGCAGGCGAATGGTAGGGAGGCGATGAGGGCTCAGCACGGCCCAGCAGTTCTGCATGCAGCCTGGATAACCAAGGCCGCCTGCCGCTCCTCCATGCTACCGCCTCCCTCGACGAGCGCAGCTGTTTGCTGGTGACAGGCCGCCCCAATGCCCGCGCGCCAACATGCAGCAGTGCACTGCAGCCCCGCAGTTGGGGGCCCGACGGGGCCGCCGTCGGGGCGGCAGGGCGGCGTGAGCCGGCAAGCCAGCCACGGATGCGTTGCGCCAACAACCATCCAGCCAAAGCCGGCCAGTTTTACGCGCCAGCAAGCTGCACACATGCGCAAGGCTGCTGCAGGCCAGCTCGCTGGAATGCCATCGATAGCAACGCGGCGCCGCCTGGCACTCGCCGGGTGGTTCTGGCGGGCAGGTCTTGCATGCGCCGCTGCTGATAGTGAGACTGGACATTCAAGACAGCTTGCCAACTTCACACGCTGTGTAGCAGCAGCAGAGTGGGCCGGATGGGTGGTCTCGCCAGCTGGGGCTGGCGGTGTCGCAGTAGCAGTGCCCAGGGCACAACCCTGCTCCACGCCCGGGCACAGCGGCTGCGGCACGGCGCCACAGCCCAGCTGCTGCCTCACCAACGGACAGGCAGCCGCCCCGGGGTGCGTATCAACTCTCGCATCAGCAGAGCATCAGTAAATCAAGGCGGCAGCAGTGCCTGGAGGTGAAATTGTGGAGGGAGGCAGGCGTGCGCACCGAGGGCACAGCCGACCCCTCCATGATATCAGTGCGAAGAGCACGGGCGGCAGTCTGTGGTGTTGAGAAGGGGACACGTTGCCTTGCAGTAGAACAGTCGGCGCCGCCTGGTGGAGGGTACCTCAGCTCTGCAAGCAGCCCCTGGAGCAACCTCACTTAGCCGGCGCATTGCACGTGGTCAGTGTGGTCATACAGGCAGGTGGGCGGGCAAGTCTGAAAGGCATGAAACAGATGGGGAAACAGCAATTTGCAGGTGCTGCACCGCATCAGCGGTGCAGGTAGGGATGAATGGTACAATGCAGCGCCGTGGCAGGGTGCACACAAGGAAGCAATCGTCGAGCGAGGCATCATGCCTACTTCTTGCTCTCGCCGCCGTCGGCCTCCGCAGCCGCCGCCGCCGCCTGCGCCGCCGCCGCCGCCGCCGCACGTTTCTGCGCCGCCAGCAGGTCGCCCAGCCGCGCCGCCTCGCGCTGCAGCCGGCTGTAGTGCCCCAAATCGAAGCCAGACGCGCCCAGCTGCGAAGACTCCCAGGAGCCGACGTAGCGGTTCAGGGCGCCCTCCCACGAAAACTCACGCCGCGTCACCGCAAAGTAACAGTAGCACGCCTGCAGGTGGATGAAACGACGTGGAGGGGGGAGGGGGGGATGCGCGGCAGTTGCGTGAATAGCCGGGCTGCTGGGGGGGGGGGGCTGCTGCGGGCAGTCGTTGTGGCAAGCACCTGCTGGCGGGTGTGCAGGGGAGGCGGGCTGCCATGTGCAGGGCCGGCGGCACGAGCGCGGTGCTGGCCCACCGCCCCCCGCCCCTCCTGTGCGCTGCCTTGCGCTGCACGCACCATGGCCTGCGCTCCTCCCACGAAGAAGCAGATTGGCTCCATCACATCCCACGACCTGCACCGCAGGCGGCGAGCGACGGACAGCGCACGGGCGTGAGCTGCGGCGGGCAAACGTGGGGGCCCACGGCTTGCGCTCGCAGCAAGGCCAGCTGCCTGCAGCACGTTTCCCAATGGACAGGCGCCTGCCGCCCAGCCACCCACGCACAGCTCGTAGAACGTCAGGCGGAACAGCAGCGCCCACAGGGCTGCCTGCGAGCCCAGGCCTCCCCACACAAGCAGGTGCTGCCGCCACGCCGCACGCCGCCCGATCGCCGCCTGCTGCACGTCGAGCTCCGACAGCTCGGCTTGCACTGCGGCCAGACGCTGCTGCGTAGCAGCTGGGCTGGCCGGCAAGACCTGTGAAGGGCGAGCAGCAGAGGAGGGGAGGGGAGGGGAGGGGAGGGGAGGGGAGGGGACACGCCGGCAGCAGGGGTCTGAGCGCAAAGAAAGCTGGAAAAGGAGGACTGGACTACGCCGAGGTGCTGCTTGCTGTGGGCAGGGCCGGCAGGCAAGGTAGGGGCCAACCCCTCCCGGCCGCAACCGACCCCTGGCCCGCGCACCAGCGCCAGCGCCTCTGCCACCTCCCCCGGCCGCAGCAGCACCGTGCCCTGCAGGTTGACCAGCGCTCCAGCCCGCTCCAGCCGCCCCGCTGCATCTTGTGCCGCCTCTGGAGTGAAGCCTCTGCAACCAGGAGTTGTGTGATGCGGATGAGGGGCAGATGAACAGGTGCACAAGCAACTGGCGGCGTGCGACACGTTTGCCTCCGTGGCGCACGCGGCGACACACAACCTTGGCCTGCCCGCCCAGCACGCATGTCTCTCCATCCACAGCGACCTCTGGTGAGCTGCCCTGGTCAGCCAGGCTATCCAGGCAGGGCCAGCGGCAACTGCAGCGGTACGGTGCTGTCGGCCGCAGGCGGCGGCACAGGCGCACTCGCTCTCAGGCGGCACAAGCACACTCACTCTCGCTGCATGAGCTCCATCAACTCGGGCCATGACACCGTCGACTTGGAAGCTGCCAGGGCCGCGAGAGCGCCGGAAGAGAAGTGGTGCGCGTTCAGCGCCCTGGCCACCTCTCTCGGGTCAAGGCCTGGTCCGCTGCCGCCCTCGCTGCTAGCTACGCTGCTAAACCATGAAATAAAGTGTTGCGTTCCGGGCAGTGCAGAGCCAGGAGTCGTCAAGGAGGAGGGGGCGCAGCGACCAAGGCGCGCTTGCGCGCCCAACAGGCGTGCTGCAAGCTGCCTGGTGGCCATGATCACGAGCGGACGGAGCTGCGCGCTAGTGAGCGGACGGGAGGGGAGATGAAGGGCAGGCGGCGAGCGCGCTGCGGTGGCCGCGGTGCATGTGCACACGTGCTTTCTCTTGCATTTGCCAGGCTCCGCTGCTGGAAAGTTGCGTGACACCCAACGTGCGAAACATGTGACAACACGAAGTGATGCACAGCTACTGCCTGCAAGGGGGCAGCACCCCCTTTGCCCCCCTTCGGACCCTCGCCATGTTCCCCTCGGCACAGATCAAGTCGCCCGCAGCTGCTGCCCAGCCATGCCAAGTTCCAGGATGTGCCCAGCATGCCGGCAAGCGCTCAACGGCCCAAGTGGTAGACCTATCCCAACCCCTCCCCTTCCTACTCACCTCCCACCCACCCACCCACCCACTGTCGAGGTATTGCAAAGGCTAGCCAAGCGGGGTGGTTGTTTCACATGATTGTGCAACCGCGACATTCAAGGAGAAAGACAGGAGAGGGATTGCGCCGGCGGCTCGCAGCATGCACCAGCCGACGGCGCCGCACCCTCTGTTTCCGCGCCGTCGCTGGCCGCCGGCGGCTGGTGCTGGTGCTCGCGCCGAGTCGCGCCTGCCGCTGGTAGGCTGCTGCCCGTCACTTGCGGCCGGGGCGCTTGACCTTGAGCTTGCGCCGCGCAGACTCCGACTGGGAGCCTCCTCCAGAGGACCCAATGCTGAAGCCGCCGCCCATGCCGCCGCCAAAGGGGTTGTTTGGGACCATGGCAGGCGGCGCGGCGCCGGGCGCGGCGGCGGCGGCGCCAAATGCAAAGCCGCCGGGGGCGGCGCCGAACGCGGGCTGCGCGGCCCCGCCTGCAGGAGGGGGCGGGAGGAGGGAGGTGGCGTGGGCGAGGGCGAGGGGAGCATGCAGGGGAGAACTGGCCGGTAGCCGGCACGGGCAGCCTGAGGCAGATTGTTTCCGGCAGGCAGGCAGGCAGAGGCAGCACCAATTGGAGAACCATTTAACAGTCGGCGATCGCTTTTTAAGCTTCAAAAATGTAGACAAGCAAGCTGCACTTACCGCCAAACGTCGGCTGCGTGGGCTGGGCACCAAAGGTCGGCTGTGCAGGCTGGGCGCCAAACGTCGGCTGCACGGGCTGCGACCCAAACATCGGCTGCCCGGGCTGCGCGCCAAAGCCGCCGCCGAAAGCGGGCTGCGAGGCCGCGCCGCCACCGAAGCCCCCTCCGAACGCGGGTTGCGCAGGCGCCGCCTGGCCAAAGCCAAACCCTCCAGAGGGGGTGCCTAAGGCGGGGCCCGCAGGGGCGGCGGGCGCGGCAGGCGCAGCGGCGCCGAACTGGAAGCCGCCGGGCGCGGGGGCGGCGCCGCCCATGCCGCCGCTGTTGGACTCCGTCATGTCTGCGGCAGGGAAAAGTTAAGAGGGAGGACGAGGGTTGGGTGGGTGGCAGAGGGAGGCAGGCAAGAGCTGGGAGGGCAGCAGGGGGTGGACTGGCTAAGGTTGTCAACCCCCCGCACGGCCAGCCGGCCAGCCAGCAGGCAGTCAAGCAGGGCGCCATGCCTGGCCAGCAGGTTTGCAGCTGGCAGGGTGCTTACCCATGGAGCCGCCCCCGTTGGCAAAACCGCCGCCAGCGGGAGCAGAGGCGGCACCGAAGCCAAAGCCGCCGCTGCTCGCCGGCGCGGACGCACCGAAGGCAAAGCCGCCGCTGCTGGCAGCGGGCGGAGCGGACGCGCCAAAGGCAAATGGCGCAGGGGCCGCCGCGCTGCTGGCAGGGGCCGCGCCGCCAAAGGCAAACGCCGGCGCGCCGGCAGCGGGCGCAGCGGGCGCGGCGCTGCTGGCGCCGAAAGCAAATGTGGGCGCGGCTGCTGCGGCGCTGCTGGCCGCTCCAAACGCGAATGGTGCCGCTGCAGCCGAGCTGGCGGGGGCTTCGGGAGCGGCAGCGGCTGGGGCAGCGCCAAAAGTGAAGGCACCGCTGCTGGGCTGGGCGGCGGCAGCTGCCCCAAAGTTGAACACTGGCGCCGCAGCCGCAGAGCTGGCTGGGGCGGCAGCAGGGGCCGCCTCGCCTGCGGGCTGCGATGCTGCAGCACCGAATGCAAAGCCGCCGCCTGCCCCTGCGCTGCTGGCGGGCACGCCAGCGCCGAAGCTGAATGCCGGGGCGCCGGTGGGTGCAGCACCAAGCGCAGGCGCAGGCTCAGCAGGCTCAGCAGGCTTGCCAGGCTCAGAGGCCGCAGGCGCTGCGCCAAAGGCAAAGGGAGCTGCAGCAGACGAGGCTCCAAAGGCAAAGCCTGCGGCGGCGCCGCTGCTGGCCGGCACGGCAGCCGGCTCTGATGCAGCGGCGCTTGAGGGCGCGCCAAAGTTGAACGTATGTGCTGCAGCGGAGGTCGCTGCGGCGGCGCTGCTGCCGGCGGGGGCGCCGAAAGAGAACGCGGGTGCGCTTGCCGCGCCGCTGCTGCTGGCTGGAGCGCCGAAGGTGAAGGCGGGTGCGCTGCTGCCACCACCTGGGGCTGCGCCGTCGATGTCCTTTGCTGCTGCTTCGGTGGCCGCTGCGGCCGCTGCCTTGTTGGCCTGCACAAGCAATGCAAAAAGGCACGTCGCGGATCAAAAATTGAAGCGCACAGGCAGCCTTTGGGTTAAAACGCGGCGCAGGTGCCCACAGCAAGCACAGCGTGTGCACACACACACTGGAACATACCTACCGTAACCAACGAAAGCAAAAGGCACCAGCTGCCACCCCCATACGCACCTGAAGGAACACATCCCCCCAGCCGGAAGCCGATGCAGCGGCACTGCTGGCCGGCGCTGGCGCCTCTGCGGCAGCCGCTGCGCTGCTGGCAGCCCCAAACGCAGCCGCGCTGGAGGCTGGGGCGGCGGGCGACGAGGACGCGCCAAAGGCAAATGCGCCGGTGGCAGCAGCAGAGGACGCTGGGGCACCAAACCCAAAGGCAGGCGCAGCGGCCGCGCCGCTAGCTGCAGCGGACGACGCCGGGGCGCCGAAGTTGAACGCGGGGGCGCTGCCGGCCGCGGGCGGGACACCGAAGCTGAACTTGGGGGCACCTGCTGCGGGGGCAGACGGCTTGCCGGTGTCCGCCTCCTTTGCAGCCGCCTCGGTGGCTGCCGCAGCTGCAGAAAGAAGGGGGCAGGCGAGGGCGGAGAGGGGCTCAGGAAGGTCAGAGCGAGGGGCAGCGACGGTTTGCAAAGTGAGCAAAGCACGCATGATGCGAGCACGAGCGTCGCAGCAGGCGCTGGGGGTGCACACCAAGCAAGCAGGCAGACATGGAGGCAGCACGGCCCCCACCTGCCGCCTGGTTTTTCTTCAGGAAATCCAAGTCCCAGCCGCCGCTGGCAGGGGCAGGCTCTGCGCAAGCAATAGCAGGAGGCAGGCGAGCGGAGGGTTGTGAGGGCCAGACGCTGCACCAGGCCATGCACCAGACCCTGCAAGACTTGCTGCAGCACAGCCAGAGGCAGCAAGCACTCAGGCTCGGGTGCCACTTGGGCGCCAGCTGGAGCAGCTGGAGCAGGGCACGGCTGGCGGCCTGCTGCATGCATCCCAGCCGCTGCTCGCTGACCTGCTGGCTTGGCCGTCGGCTCGTCGTTGTCAGATAGGTCGGAGTCTGGCAGCGGCGACTTGGCTGCCTCTGCGGCTGCCTGGTTGGCCTGCTCCGCCGCAACGGGCTTCGGCGCCTGTGGAGGGAACAGCGAGGGAGGCGGCAGGGGGGAGGGGAGTGACGGGGGTAAGAGGGGCAAGAGGCAGGCGGCGGCGGCACGGGCCTGCAGCGCGGCGGCACGCACACGCTGGTGCGCTTCATGCGCAGGGGGCGACGGCCTGATGGAGGCTCACCGGGGGTGGCGTCGCTGCCACCGGCGCTTCCTCCGTGCCGCCGCCCGCCGCCTTCTTGCCGCCAAAGTGGAAGGTCGGGGTGGCGCCAGCGGCGGCGCTCGCAGGCGCCGCCGCCGCCGCCGCGACCCGTCGGTCGGCCTCGCCGTTGCGCGCGCCGCCAAACTTGTACCTGGGGGCTGCTGCTGCTGCTGCTGCTGCTGCTGCTGCTGCTGCTGCTGCTGTTGCAGGCTCAGCGGCAGCCGCAGGCTTTGCTGCAGGCGCCGCGGCTGGCTCGGCAGGCTTGGCAGCAAAGCCAAACAGGGGGCCCGCCGCTGGCTGCTTCTCTGCCGGCCTCGGTGCCGCCTCTGCCTGCTGCTGCTGCTGCTGCTGCTGCTGCTGCTGCTGCTGCTTCAGGGTGGGGGTCCCTCCAGATGGGGCCGGCGCAGCAGCCGGCAAGCCAAAGCTGAACACTGGGGCCGCTGCCTCGGGCTTCTTGCCGCCGCCGTCGACCTCCTTTGCGGCCGCGGCGGTGGCTGCCGCCGCTGCAGCCCTGTTGGAGGCAAGGAACGCGGCGCCCCAGCTGCCACCGTCAGCGGCAGGCGCGGGCGCGGCTGCGTCGGTGTCCAGCGGCGGCGGGGCGGTGGCTCCCACGCCGGGCTGGGTGAGCGGCGAGGATGCTGGCGTGGGGGTGGGCGCAAACGACACCCCCCCAAACTTGACGCTCTTGGGCCTCTCCTCGGCGGGCCCTGGTGCAGGCTCCCCACGTGGCAGGCCTGGCAGGGGGCAGGCAGAGGAGGCAGGAGGAGGTGGGGCGCATGCCCGCCGGGGTGCACTCGACAGGCCAGGTGCAATGAGCAGCGACGCAGCCCTTGCGTTCTTCAGCACCGTTCACCACAGAATGCAGCACCCTGTGCAGACCTGCAAAGCCCAGCGAGTCTGTGGGGGGAGGCGACGCCGCCGCCGCCGCCGCCGCCGCCGCCGCCTCCCGGCCGGCCAGCGCTGCGGCGGCGCCGCCGGGCGGCGAGGCAGCCACGACCTTGTCCAGTGCATCAAGCGTCGCCAGGATGCGGCGGGCGGTGTCGGTTGTTGCCTTGCCGCCCGCTGCGCTGCCTGCGGGTAAGTTTTGGGGGAGGGCAGTTCCGGTGTTTACCGAGGCATCTCCAGCAGTTGTGGGCAGGTAGCAGGTAGCAGGGATGGCGGACGTTTCAAGCAGCACCGGCAGTTGCAGGGGAGCTGGCACCACGCCCGCGGCCAGGCAGCTGCAGTGAACGTTGGCAGGCCTAAAAGCAGGGGGCGCCCACCTGCCATGCCATGGCTGGCGCTGCTGCTGCGCTCGCGCTCTGCGAGGGCCAGCGCCGGCGCCGCCGCGGGTTGCTGCTGCTGCTGCTGCTGTGGGCCGGCGCCGAAGCGCGACAGGCCTCCAGCCTTGGGGTGGAAGGGGGTGCGCCCAGCCCGCCACGAGCGCCGGTCCAGCGCGCTGCCGCCGCCGGCACCCGCTGCCGGCTCTGCGCGCTGCCGGATGCGGCGCTGGGCATCCAGCAGGCTGATGTTGCCTGCGCCGTCCTCCTCGCCTGCACATGACACAGGCAGACGCAGCGCAGGCTCAGGCGCGAGCTCCACGAGCGCAGCCAGCAGCACCTGCCTGCTAGGCCCGCAGCACAGCGCAGCACAGCGCACGACACCCCCAGCAAGGCCTTTGTTCTCCTGCTCCCCCCTCACCTGCAGGGCTGGCAGATTCTGCCTTGCGCTTGGCGCCGCTCATCGGGGGCTGGCTGCCCGCCGCCATGTTGCCGCGCATGGGAGTCCAGGCCAGCGGCGCCGGCGACGGCAGCGGCGCAGGGCCCGAGGGCTCGCCGTCGGCGCCGCCGGCAGCGGCGGCAGCAGCAGCGAGGCCAAAACGGGAGGCGCCAGGCGCGCCGCCGCTGCCCGCGGGGCCTCCCACCGCCAGCGGCTGCATGTGCATGGGTGTGTGTGAGAGCGAGAAGCGACTGGCGCTGCGGGCGGTGTAGGAGGAACGCAGGCCGGTGGAGGGCGTGCCGCTGGCGGCCCCCAGCCCGAGGCGGGAGCGAGCGTAACCGGTGCCGCGCCGCGCGCTGGGCTCAGCCGACGGCTGACCGCTGCCGCCGCTGGGCAGCGGCGAGGGCGAGGCAGCCATGGGTGCGCCGCCAGGCCCGGGCGTGCGCCCCGCGCCGGCAGTCAGCAGGCTGGCGGCACGGGGGCGGGGGAAGCTGCGCGGCGAGTTGGCGGCCAGGGGGCCCTGCCGCAGCATGGCCAGCACGCCGTCGTAGGGCGTGCCGCCACCGTCTGAGGCGTCGTCGTCGCCGGCGTTGGGGGCGCGCTGCGGCGTGGCGGCGGCATCCGCCTCGGGTTCGGGCGGCGGCAGCTCTGCAAAGGCGACGCGGCGCGGCGCGCGCTTGGGGCTGGCCGCCGGAGCTGGAGCGGGCTGCGGCCGCCCCGGGGGTTGCTGGTCGGCGGGCTGCTCATCCTCCATGTCCACCTGCTCCTCCCCATCCGCCTGGGCATCGTCCGCTGCTCCCAGCTCGCGGTCGTCAGCGTCGGCGGCGGGTGGCGGCGGCGCAGCCGCCGAGAAGTAGTTGCCCAACCCCGGGACCTGCAGCCAAAATTGAGGTCGTCAGGGCGACGGCACAGGGGAGTGCACAGCAGGCAGCCAGGTGATGAACGAGACGCACCTTGTTGATCAGAGCAGCACCAAGTCTGAAGGGCGTGGTGGCCAGCAGCGAGCCCAGCAGGCTCTGGGGAGCTGCCTGGATGCCGGGCAGGTCCTGCAGCGGCGCATCCTCGGCGGGGCGAGGCGGGGGCGGCGGCCGTGAGTAGGGGCCCTGCCCCGCCGCTTTGCCACGATGCCGCCGGCCGCGGGCAGCCTTGCCGAAGCTGCCGTCTCCCATAGAGCAGCCAAGGCGTCGGGCCACAAGGCTATATGAACGCCGCCGCGTGTGCTGGGCGTCTCTTCTGTGCTCGAAGAAGCTGTACGGCGCGGTATTTGTCGATATTCAATGACAGGCGATGCGCAGGCGCGCGCCTGCTGCCACCGGGGATGCCGCCGCCAGCCGGGCACAGCGGCAGCGGCGTCCCTCTCCTTCCCCCTCGGACAGCTTGGTGGAAGGTGCTGGTAGGCAGGGACTGCCCTACTTGCTTGGTTGGTGGACTTGTGGCGTGAGGGGCAACTTTCGATTACGATGCAATAGCAGGCTGGGCTGCCCGGGGCGCTGTGTCTAGCTTTGCACGGCCTGCGGCTTGGGAAGAACGTGCCGCCAGTGCCTGCTCTGTCAGTCTGCTGGAGCGTGCCATTGCCCGCTGCAGTCCGCTGTGCTTGGGAGCGTACCATGGTGGCCCGAGCAGCGGGTGCGGCACTACTGCAGCCTGCGTCCCAAGTTACGGCCACTGTTGTTGCGTTGCCCAGCAGTTGCATTGTTGCATTGCAGCCTCGACAGACGAGTGCATTGAAATGGGGAGAACGAGAGGGAAGGTGAAGGGAAGAGAAGGATGCGAAGAGAGAGGTGGAGGGGTAAGAGCGAGCAGATACGTTTGAGGAACACCGCAGGAAGTTGGAGTTGAGGCAGGGGGGCGAGAATGGATGTGTGGGGCGATGGGGGAGTCGAAAAGGAAGTTAAAGGGGGTGGAGGAGATGAGGGAGGCTGAGAGGCGAATCGAGCGGAGGAAGGGTGGGATGGGCGAGGGGAAAAAAAAGGACGTAGCAATGAAAGGGTCGGGTAGCCGGGACGTGAGAAGGCGGAAGGGGGGATGGTATGGATGATGCGTGTGCAGGGAGGCAGGGTGCTGCCAAAGACGCGATTGCCCAAAGGAGCCAATGCAAGGCACCTGATCGGCAGCAGGACGGGTGCCAGCAAGTGCTGCCGGCCCTGCAGCAGGGGCACGCCACGGCCTGCGCCGCCACGGGCAGCGGTCAGTGCCGCCCCTTCATTGCCTCAAGCTCCCGCATGAGCTGCTGCGCTGTGGGGCGCTGCCCAGCGTCCAGGCTCATGCAGCGAGTTATAAGGTCGGCCGCTTCCTGCAACGGACAGAGAGTGGAGCAGGGCAGAGCGTGGTGGGACGCGGGGCGTGCCTCAGGCGGGGGTGCAGCACGACAGGGCGGCCTCGACGACCAGGCTGGCACAGCGTGTTGCATGCAAGGGCCTGCATGCGTGCGCAACGGCCAAACAGAAGCACCCAAGCCACTGCACAGCAACGCACCCGTGGACACTCGTCCGGCACATGCGGCAGCCGCATCTCTCCACGCAAGGGTTGCTCCTGCAGGCACGCCAGCAGCGGGAGGGGGACAAGGGTGAGGGTCATGTGGTGGTGGTGGTGGTGATGGTGGTGGTGGGTGGGGGGTGGGGGGGTGGAGGGGGTGGGGGGGAGCCAGGGGCGCAACGGGCGTGCATGGTTAGCAGCGCACAGGGCAATGCACACCTAGTCTAGCCTGGATGGGGGCTTGGTGAGGGCGAGCGCATGCCCATGAGGGGGTCCGTGAGGCCGGAACTGTACCAAACACGCACTCCCGCTGCTGTTTCGCTCACCCCGGTGATGATCTCCCACAGGACCACCCCGAAACTGAACAAGTCGACCGAAGACGTGCAGCGCGACCCCATGATCACTTCGGGAGCCATCCTGCGTTTTTTTTTGTTTTTTTTTGTTTTTTTTTTGTTTTTTTGGGGTGGGTGGGTGGGTGGGTGGTAAGGGTGGTGGTGGGTGGGGTGGTGGTGGGTGGGTGGTGGTGGTGGGTGGGTGGGGTGGGGGGGGGTGGGGGGGGGGTGGGGTGGGGGGGGGGGAAAGGGACATGCATGCGAGTGGTGTGGGAAAGGCGTGTGGCGGCGAGGCTTGCCGGGCATGCACGCGTCCCACCCACCGCTTGCTTTCAACGCGCAACTGCAGGCGATGCTGCTCAACAGGCCGGCGTGCCCACTGCCTCGGGTTTCCATGCCGGAGATGCGCCTCGCCCCCCCAACCCCGCCGTGCAGCAGCCCAACGCAGCACGGCGCCAACGCCCCCGACGGCACGGCCAGCCCCACAGCACGCCCACACACATCGCACCAGGAAAAGGTGCCGACAGCCTTCGTCTCCATGCCGCTAATGTGCGTGTTTTGCTGCAGCCGGGCAAGACCCACGTCCTGCATGATTGAGAAGGCAGGGCCGATTGTGGGCAGGGTCGTTGCATCCCAGCAGGAACAACAGCAGTGCATGGCATGCCAGCAGCAACGCAACCTGCTAGGCCAATGGCAGCCAGCACACGTGCGGAGCATGCACGACAGCGCTCCCTGCCGCCAACGCCCCGCAGCAGCAGGCGCTCACGCGTCCGTCATGCCCCACCACCCCCTCTGCACGCACAGCCAGCTTGGCGGTGCCGCTGCCCGTCAGGAGCACGTTTGAGGATTTGACTGCAGGCGAGGCGGGGAGAGGCGCAGCGGTGAGGACCAGGTGGGGGAGGCGAAGGGCAGGCAGCCACGCCTCGGGTGTCTCTGCGGCGCCGTGGAGCGCAATGTGCGGCCGCCACAAGCAGGGGAGAGCAACAAGCAGATCCGCGCGTGCATGCGTGCATGCAACCAGTGTCAATCAATCAATCAATCAATCAATCAATCAATCAATCAATCAATCAATCAATCAATCAATCAATCAATCAATCAATCAATCAATCAATCAATCAATCAATCAATCAATCAATCAATCAATCAATCAATCAATCAATCAATCAATCAATCAATCAATCAATCAATCAATCAATCAATCAATCAATCAATCAATCAATCAATCAATCAATCAATCAATCAATCAATCAATCAATCAATCAATCAATCAATCAATCAATCAATCAATCAATCAAGTGTGCTTACTGTCCATGTGGACGCAGCCTTTGGAGTGCAGAAAGTTGAGCCCCTTTGCAATGTCTGCCGCCACCCGCCGGCCGCGACCATACCTGCAGCAGGGGCAGCCAGACACAGGGCGGGGTCAGCAACGCACGTGCAGCAGAGGGTTGTGCGCAGGGCAGGGCGGGCTGGCAAGCTCGACGCACGTCCAAGGGCCAGCAGCACAACGGCATGGCACCAGCTGGGCGAGCGCAGGGACGCCCCATGCACCTCCCCGCATGCCCCACGCACCATCCAAACAGCCGCTGGTCGCTTCCTGCCGCCTTGAGCTGCAGCGCGCTGTGCAGGTCGCGGCCGCTGCAGCAGGGAGGGCAGGCGGGGCAGGCGGGCGGGCGGGCGGCAGAGGGTGAGCATGGCATGCGCCAGCGGCGCCGACAAGCCGCGCCGCCCCAAGCAGGCCGTGTGGCAACCGCACAAACCCAGGCAGCTTCGCCACGGGCGTGAGATGCGGGCGCAAGATAGCGCCTTTGTTGCCGCGCGGCCTCGGCAAGCACGAAGGGGCATGCCGGTCCGCCTGGCAGGGGCAGCGCTGGGAACTGCAACGGATCCTGCCCAGCGCACCTGCAGTACTCCATGAGCAGCAGGCCTGGCACGGGGCAAAGGCGAGGCGAGGGGAAACGCGTTTGTGGGTGACCCATGGGCAGCAGGGGTGTCAGGGCAAAGCAGGGTGGCGCAGCCAGTCCTGGCCCACGTGCGCGGCGGCACTGCCTCGCGAGCCTGGGAGCACCGCCCCCTGCAGTCCATGGGCCGCACCGTGCCTCTGCCTGTCACCACTTGCCCAGGCGCAGCAGCTGCCCCGCCACCGACGTCTAAGCAGGAGCCCCACCTTGCGAGCCTGAGAGCACCACGCCATACAGCCCCACAACGTGGGCGTGCCGCATCTGATGCAACCGCTCAGCCTCCTGCAGGGCAGCAGCAGGGGGGGTGCAAGCGGCGCAGCGGGCGGCGGCGGCGGGTTGGAGGCACAGGGCCACTTGCGCAGCGCCCGCAAGCGCCCGCAAGGTGCGCTAGAGAGGTGGCTTGGCCCGCGAACCGCCACCCCGTGCTGCCATCCGCCGTGCAACGCCACCCCTTGATCTGCCAATGCTACTGGTGGTGGCTGCTGCTGCTGGCCACCTTGCGAGGCAGCGGGCTTGGCACCCCTGGCTGCACGGCTCCGCACCTTTACGAACAGCTCTTGCATCGCCGCGCTGCGCCCAATCTCCACCTCCTTTGCTGCCACCTCTTCTCCACGGTACAGAACCTTGTAGACGGTGGCGCTGCGGTCGAGAGGGTGGGCGGGGTGGAGGCGCGTGGTTGGGGGGTGGATGGAGTGGGGTGGGCGGCGAGAAGGGGGGACAGCAGGCACCCTTGTTTTGGTTCAAGGGTGCCAAGACTTGTTGGCAGCGGCGCGGCGCGTGGCCGGGTGCATGTGCCAGGGGCAGTGAGTCGGTGCATGGTTGCGTGCCGACAGGCAGGCGGTCAAGGTGGGACAATGTGAAGGTGCCCGGCGACGCACCCGGCGGTGCGTCAGGCGTCGGGCACACCCCGGCGGCCGCTGCGCTGCATGCAACACTTAGAAACGCCACGAGTGCAGGCGCTCACCTGGCACCCTGCCCCAACTCCTGCAAAGCCCCGTTGGGCCACCGCAGGAATTCGACCTCCTGCAGCAGAGCAGGCATGTGGGTGGGTGGGTGGCGGGTGGCTGGGTGCCGGTGGCTGGGAGGTGGTGGACTGAGCGGCTGGGTGCATCACATACGTGGACTGCGCTGGCGAGAAAGAGAGCCTGCAGAGCGGCCGCCGCCCCACGTGCCTGCAAGTCCACCAGCCAGTCACGCAGGCCGGCGCTGAGGGCCTGAGGCGACAGCAGGGAGACCTCCCGCAGCAGCTCTCCCCCAGCGGTCGCGTCGTCGCCGCCGCCGCCGCCGCTGCTGCCGCCGCCAACCCACCCCATGCTCTGCTGTGCCCCTGCGGAACAGCAGGGGGTGACGTGGCAGGCAGGCAGGCATGTCAGAGTCGGAACACGCAGCAGGGAGGCGGATCTCCCTCGATGATGTGCATGTGGTGGGACTCCACATTGGCGCCGCCCCCAGCCGGGGCACCCCAGCCAAGCGTCTGCTGCATGCCTGCCTGCATGCTGGGGTGGGTGGCATAGACGCACGCAATCGGTGAACATCATAAGCTGCGTGGGTGTGTCTCCACATCGCAAAGCCTCCAGCCAAGGCGCAGCCCCGACGCAAGCCCCCAGCTGCGCTTGCATGCGCTGGCAATGGAGGGGGGGCATTGATCAGGGAAGCGCAGCTTGCACGCAGGTGTGCGTGCAAGCACTGTCGAGTGTGCTGAATCTAAGGCCCCGGAGCAGGATGCCGTGTGATTTAGAACAATCACTTACACGCACACACACACCTGCGTCTTGGTTTGCGACGTGCGCCACCAGCTCAGGCAGCACATTCGATGCGCTGGGGGCGGTGAGGAGTGGAGAGAACGGGGAGGGTCAGCAACAGGCAGCCCGGCAGCTGGCGGGTGGCAGGCGTGCAGCGGCGGCTGCTTGGCGATGGGCACATGCTGCTGGTGATCGCAGCATGCCTGTGCTGCCTGTCCCACACAGGCAGGCACCAACCACCCCCACCGGTCGATCCGCTTGCAGGCGTCAGCCAGTCATGCGCCCCGCCGGCAGTACCCACCTGGTACCGGAGGAGGAGGGCCCGCTGGCCAGTCCCGACCGCGCACTAACTTCAGACATGCGCGATATGGTGGGGGACATGGTGGGCGTGATGGCGGCGCTGCCGCCGAGCGCGCCGCCGCCGGCCGCCGGCGCGTGGCCCAGCGCCGCGGCGCGCGCTCGTGCCGCCGCAAAGGGGCTGGCCCTTGTGCGCGAGCCGAGCGTGGATGCCAGCTCAAAGGATGCAAGAGGCTGGCTGGAGGCTGCGCTGGACGGGGCGGCGGCGGGCCCAGAGCCGGCGCCTGTGACGCTGGCCCCGCCGCTCCGCTGGGGTGTAGACACAGCAGGTGTGGTGCCGCCGCTGCGGTAGGGCCCCCCAGCAAAGGGGCTGGTGGGGCGGCCGCCGCTGTGCTGAGGGCCGCCAGCCAGGCTCGCGCTGCGGTAGGGTCCCCCAGCAAAGGGGCTGGCGGGAGGCGCGGTGGCGTCAGGCACGGCGCTGCCACTGCCACTCTGCTGCGGGCCTCCAGAGAACGGGCTGACGGGCAGGCTGCCGCGGCTGCGAGGTGTCCCTCCGACGGTGGCTGGTAGGCCGCCGTCGGCGGGATGCCGGATGCTGCGCCCGGCAAAGGACCTTGCTGGCGGCTCGCCGCTCGGTCCGCCGCTGCTCAAGCACCACCTGTTGCCAGACAGTGCCACCGACGAAAGTGCGTGTGCCGAGCGTGGAGCGTTGCTATGGGCGACGTGCGCTGCGCCGCCGCCGCCGCCGTCGAGCGCGCTGCCGCTGTCGTCTCCCAGCTTGCCCCCATCTGCAAGCCCACTCTCTTCGCAGTTGCCGCCCAGCTTGCCAGCCTCCGTGCCGCCGGCGGCAATGGCACGCCGCCGGCGGTGGAGCAGCACCCAAGCGGTGGCCGCGACGGCGGCCACCGCCACCGCGCCGCCCACAGCGACGCCGACGACCGCGCCCGTCGACAGCCCGCCGCCGCCGCCGCCGCCGTCGCCGCTTCTGGTGTCGTTGCGAATGTACAGCGCATTCGTGGGCGACAGCCCGATGCTGCTTTTGTCAATGACGGCTTTCAACACTCCAATGGGGGCCCCCTCGGGTTGCTCTGCAGCAGGCAGGGCAGGCAGCGAGCGAGCAGCATCAAGGGCTGGGGAGGGAGTGCGCTGCTGCTGGGCCCGCGCTGCGCGGTGCCCGCCTCAGTGCTGCCACTGGCGTGCAGCAGGGCTGCGCCCTGCCGCTGTTTGCACGCCACCTCCGCTGCTGCCGAGGCTCACCGAGCAGTATTAGGCCCACACACTCTGGCGTCTGCTGGCAGGTGTCCCCCAGCTCTTCGGGCGTCCCCTGCACCACACACTCCTGCGACTGCGGGCTGCAACAACACAGGACGCGACAACGAGCAGTCGGTCATCAGCACGCCCCAGCAATGCAGCGCACAACATGCGCATGCGGGCTCCCCTCGGTCCCTCCACAGGGCGCACCTGCTGCAGGCGCAAGGTGCACCATGCAACGCTGCAGGCTGCACCACGCATGCACTCATGCAGCCCTCCTTGGCTGACCGGTGCCTCACTCACTTGATCGTGAAGCTGCAGTTGAAGCTGCCGTCAGAAAATTGAAACTGTGGGGGGATGGAGGGGGGTGGCGGTGAGGGAAGTTGCTGAGGCGCCAGGTGGCGGGGCACCGCAGCGTCACCGTCAGCCGGCCTGGGGCCACAGACCGACGCGGCAACTGGCTTGCGCACAGGAGGCATGGCAGGCGGCACCCAAGGATCACCTGGTTGCGCCCAGGCAGCACGATGAAGCCGGGCAGGGGCGGCGCCAGCACCGCCAGCGGCGCGCCACCCACAAACGGCACGGCGGGGCCCTTGTCGATGACCGCCGGCGGGAAGCCCCCTTCCGCAAGGGACACCGGCTCGTTGAATCGCAGCTCGCCTGCACGTGGGGCCCGAGTTTGGGTGGTGGTGGTGGTGGTGATGGTGGTGGTGGTGGTGGGTGGGGTGGGGGGGTGGGTGGGTGGGGGGGGCGCGCACGGGTTAATCGGGTAAGGGTGGGGGTGGAGGCCGGGCTGCAGAGAAGACGTGCCTGCAGCAGCAGTGCGTCACGGGGCCGCGCTGCCGTCATACTGTGGTCGGCAGTCGGAGGTGGAGCTGTGCCGCAGCAGGCACGGAGCCTGCATCGAAGCTGCGCCTCACAGCACACCGCCAACGGCAGACCGCCGACGGCACGCCGCCCCACCGCCCTGCCCACTCACACTGTGCCTGCTCCAGGCTGAGCGTGCGCGGCCCCCAGCTGAAAGTGCACCCGCCGGGCTGCTTGCAATAGTTAAACAGGTTGCAGCGCATGTCGCCGCGGCACCGCTTGCAGCACTCCTCCGCCGTCGCCACGCCGCTCACCACCTCCACCACATCTCCGGCCATCAGCGCGTTGGGAGTGATGATGCAGCCAAGCCAGGTGGTGTTTGAGATTTCCGTGGCGTCAGCCGGCAGCTGCTCCACCGGCGGCAGCACCACAGTGGCATTGTCGCTCGCCATGAGCGTGGTCTCGCGCTGCGCAGGGACGGCGGGGTGGGGGTGGGGTGGGTGGGGTGGGTGGGGGGTACATGTGCCAGCTGGCGGCAGGCAAGCACGCAGGCAGACATGATGGTCCAGCACTGTGTGCCATGCCGAAGCCCGGCTGCCTGCCTCCGTGCTGTAGGTCCAACCCCGGCAGGGCTCAACGCACTGACCACTCTACAGGTCTGCCTGGCTGGCTGCACATGCAGTGCAGCCCCTGGCAGCGCCGCCGATGCTGCGCCCGCCCTCGAGCGCCGCCGCCTCTGCCTGCCTGCCTCGCCTGCCACGCCTGCTGCCCCGGGACCTCCCACACTCGCCAAGGATCCGGTGTCGATGCGCGAAAGGGTGGCCACTGTGGGGGACACGAAGGCGCCGCTTTGGGTGAGCGAATCGTGCACCAGCAGCGACACAGGCTGGGAGCAGCCGTCGAGGCCTGCGGGCGGATAGGGCGGGCAGGGAGGTTGGCTGCCGACAGGTCCTGGTCGCCTGGCACCCTGTGACGCTCGTCAGGGAGCCTTGCCGCCCTTGGCCCTCCCTCCCGGCGTGCACGCGCTGCGCCTCCTGCCACCCCAGCCAGCACGACCCGGCGCCGGCGCCCCAACGCACCTCTGAAGTAGTGCACCACCGCAGCGCACTCGGGCGTGCGGATGCACAGCACCACGACGTCGGTGGTGTCGTTCACGGCGCACTTGCCGGGGAGGAGGGACTGCGGGCAGGTGATGTCGGCGCCGGGCACGCCCTGCCCCGCCTGCGCCGTGAACCCCGGCAGGTCGTTGAGCTCATACCGGACAGGGAAGCCTGCGGGAGGGGAAGCGACACAGGGCGGCAGCGGCGGCATGAGCGGCGGGCAGAGGCGGGCGGGTGTGCAGGCGGGCCGGGGGAGGCGGGCAGAGCGCGTGAGGCAAGGGAGGAGCCCGCACCGCTTGTGCAACGTGCAACCGTGTGGAAGCTGGTACCGCAGGCAAGCAGGGCACGCACCTGCCGTCGGCGTTGGCGAGCCCGCAACTGCTTGGCGGCTGCTGTTGGCCACAACCGGTGCAAGAGTGCAGCCCAGGCTATAAAAACGGCATTCATCACATGCGTCCATCTGCGGAACAGGGGGCAGAAGAGAGGTGGAGTGGCTGGGCGGCGCGGCACCGGCGGCGGCATGCACAGGATTGCGGCAGCCAGGGAGCGGAGCGGCGACGCGCCCAACCCTCAGCGCACCTGGCCGCCTTCCGAGTGGCACTGCGTGTGCCCGAAGAGCTGGCAGTCGGGGTCGTTGTAGCACGCCTGCGCGCAGGCCGCAGGCGTTGAAGCGTCGATGGAGCGTAAGAGGTCCCCCTCAAGCTCCACACCCTGCGCTAGCGTGGTCAGCGCGCCGTTGGGCAGCTGCTGGTAGAAGATGTTGTCGGGGACGAGGGTGTCGCCCGGTTGCACCGCCGCCAGTGCTGGGCCCAGGCAGCACAGCAGCAGCACCGCCGCGAGCGGGAGGCTGGCAAGGCTCTTGCCGGTGCCGCTGCTGCCGCGGCTGCAGCCCCGGACTGCAGTCGCCGCTGGCGGCGTGGGCGATGGTCCCATGCGTGTCGATCCGCCGAATAAGCGAAAAGACAGGGGCAAAGCGGCGGAGCTCCCGAGCGGCGCGAGGCGCACCGTCGGAGCTTATTTCTACGCCCGCTGCTACAGCAGCGCAAGATCAGACATGCACCCGTGTGCTGCGGGCATCAGAGCGGCAAGCGCAGCAAGCGACGGGCACGTGCAAGCGACCGCAAGCTGGAGGTCCCCGAAAAGCAGGGCTTTTAGCGTTTCAGCACGCGATACAGTAGAGGGAAGCCTCGCAAGCGGTGGACCGAGCTGCAAGCGACGGCTGGCCCCTGCCTGATGATGCCGAAGCAACGCGTGCTGCGCCGCCGCCGCGCTGCGCTGGATACTTTTGTTTGTGTGGCCGCAGGGCGACGCAGGAGAGCGCAGCTCACCTTGCAGCCACAAGGAGACGGTGTGACAGATGGAGGGAGTCCAGAATCCTCGCCTGCTGCGTACTGATGTTCAGCTGCGCTTGCTTGCAAGCTTGCAAGCTTAAGCCCGCACACCGACACCCCCCGTGCCGACTGCGCTGCCGCCTCTGGGCAAAGCTGCGCACACTGGCAGCCGGCAGAAGTGCGATGAGCAGTCGCGGTTCGCCTATGCCGACTTCTCCCCTGCCCTCTGCCAGTGTAGTGCCGCAACTGTACCCAGCCAATCCACGGCCCGTCCCGCTGCGCCAGCACATCATCTCGATTCAAGAAGTGCATGCCAACTATATATCAGAGTAGGTAGACATTCGAGAAGAGGAGGCTTCATGAGTTATGCAGGCAGCATATGGCGCACAACCGCCATCGGTTGGTGCGCTTCGGCGCGGCGGGGGCGGCGGCGGCGAGATTCAAGAGCGCCGCGCTGCAAGCGCACATTCTGCTACTTGCTCCGCTGCCCGTTGCGCTCGTGTCGCTCTGCTGGGAGGCGCCTGCTCGCGGCGGAGAGCTTGCGCTCTTTTGCCGAACCGGAGTCTGGCATCGCCGACCCATGTGGCCGCCCTGGGTGCGCTTCAGGCTGTCTGGTGGCCGTCATGTATTCTGCGATGGTCAGCTGGGTCGTGAGGCTAGTGCGCTCAGGCCGCACTCTCCCCTGCGTCGCTGCGCGCCGTATCAGCCCTTTGTCCCTCCCATTGTCGCCCCATGACAGCCCAACACCCAACCAAAGAGCGGCGGAGCGGATGGGGCAAGCCCCCTGCGGCGGCGCCGCCTCCCGCCGCCAGGCGTCGGGCGCGGCCTGCTGCTGCTCCTGCTGCTGGCCATTGCCGCCAAGCTGCGCAGCGGCTCAGCTGGTGGCGCGGCAGTGCAGCTTTTCGATGCAAGGATCCAGCATGGGCGCACCACGTCCCTCGACCCTGTGGTAATGGACAATGCCGAGCTGCTGGCAGCAGCGCTCCATGCGCAGGCCAGCCACGCCGCGAGCACCGCTGCCGCTGGTTCGCGCGCTGGTGGCAGCGTAACTGCCGCCGGCGGCACCGACCGCACGCTGTCCATTGCTGTGTGTGGTGGCTTTGCGACGCAGCGTGCCGCGCTGCTGTCTGGTGAGGGGCCAGCGAGGCAGGGACGTGTTGATGAGGCCATGCTGCGCTCGCCTGGCTGTGCTGGGGGAGCATCTGCTGCTGTGTAGCATCTGCTGCAGCGTGGCCGCGCGCATGTCCAGCCCGCTCGTTTGGGGCTCACCTTGGTGAACTTCCGTGCCGTCGATGCAGGCCTGGTGCTGGCTGCGGAGCTGAACCGCACCCTGGTGCTGCCGCGCCTGCTGCCCGACGCCAGCCAGCCCGACACTGTGCACTTTGGGTGCGCGCCTCGTGCCGCGCTGCACCGATGGCACCTGCCGCTGCGCTGCACTGGCTGCCGATAGGCACAGCCCAAGCGTGCTGCCGCTGTTCGGGCGCTTGCCCGTTGGCCCACCTCCTCTGCGCACGCCTCCCCGCCTGCAAGAACACTCTCGTCGGCCTACATGCTCTGGCGCTGCCTCCCTGCTCCTGATGTGCCCCCCTCCCTCCCTTCCTGTCCCACCAAGCAGTCAGTTCTACGACGCAGCAGCCTTCAGTCAGCAGGTCTCCGCGCAGGGCGTGCCCGCCGTCGCCGAGGCGCCTGCTGGGGCGCAGCCAGCGGCGGTCAGCGTCCCACCCGCCATGGACTTTGTGGGCACCCTGAGGGGGCTGTACTCCCGCCACCAGCATGTCGGGTGCGTTGCGAAGCAGCGGGGCAGGGCCTGCAGCAGGGCGGCACTGCAGCGGGGTCGGCACACACCAAGCAGGGCGTGGGCATGCTGGCAGGTCTCTCGCTGCCCATCGGCAGCACCTCTAGAAGTAGTGCACGAGCACGGTGCTGCAGCGGGGAGGCACGGAGGCCGCGCATGGGAGGTGTGGCAGGCCGGCGTGCTGCGCGCCTGTGCGTGGCACTTCCACACCGACGCACTGCCCTGCCCCTGGCCCTCTCCCTCGTGCGTCTCTCCCGCAGCATCGACTGCCCGCTGTCCCGCCTGCCGCCCGACCTGTTTGTGAAGCACGAGGGGCTGGCTTTTGCCGCGCTGGCGGCGCTGCAGCCGGCGCCCCGCCTGCGGGACATTGTCGCCAGGTGGGCCAGGGGGCAGTACAGCGGTACAGGCAGCAGCCCGGACGCAGCATTGCCGTTGGGCTAGCGCCGCTGGGCCTGCCTGGCGTTGCTTCAAGGGCGGAGGGCTGAGGGGCTGTTGCTGCACAGCTGGCAAAGCACCAGGGCAGTTCGCGCAGGCAGGCCCGCCAGCCCTACCGCCCCGTGCGCCCCGCCCCGTCGCCCCCCCTGCCTGCCTGCCCGCAGGGTTCAGGCTCACCTGCGCAGCCTCAGCCAAGGGGGCGATGCGTACAACTTTCTGCACCTCCGAGCCGAGCAAGACTGGGTGGAGGCCTGCTCCCGCTGGGAGGGCATGCATGACGGTGCGTGCTCTCCTGTGCGGCTGCCCTTGCCAGCAGCACTGCACGGGCAGCTGCCCTTGCCAGCAGCGCTGCACGTGCAGCTGCCCTCGCCAGCAGCACTGCACGTGCAGCTGCCCTCGTGCCAGGGGTGCAGGCAGCTGCGATGGGTCAAGCCCTCCTTTCGGCAGCATCTCACGCAGGCCCCCACCCTGCCATCCTGACCTGCAGGCCTGGTGCGGGACAACTGCTTGAACAACACCGACAGCGTCGGCGCCCGCCTGGCGCTGCACCACCTGGACACGGCGCCGCCGCTGCTGCTGGCCGAGCCTTGGGGGCGGCTGAACAGCAGCCTGCTGGAGGGGGCGATGGCTAGCCTGCAGGCACACAAGTGAGGGGTTTATGGTGCATCGTGCAGGGGCTGGCGTGGTGGGCGCGGCTGTAGTGGCATCTACGGACAGAAATGCAAGCCCGGCAGGCGGCCATGCAACTTGCGTTACGTTGCATGCTTTTTCTGCAGCACATTTTTGCCCCCCACCCCCCCCCCCCCCCCCCCACCCCCACGTGCCGCCTCGCAGCTTCAGGGCGGCTCGGCGTGGTGACATACCCGACGTGGCGGCAGCAGCGGCAGCGCTGGCGCCTGAAGAGGCTGCGCTGGTGAGTGCAGCGATTCTGGGCGTGCGCGCAGCACGCGCCGGACAACGCCCAGCTGCTGCATGTAATCTGGCCTGCCGCCCCACGGCTCCTTTCACCTACGCAGGTTGACTATTACTTGGGCCTCGGCAGCACCCAGTCTGCCAGCAACAGCGTCTCCCTGAGCGGCGCTCTGCTGCTCCTGGAGCGGCGCCACGCCGGGCGCTTTGCAATCAACTACAACGGTGGCAATGCACCGCTGGAGGCGCTGCTACCGCTGTACAGGTGTGTGTGGGGACGGGTGCAGCAGGCCGGCGGCGTCCGTGGGGGGGTCGCGGGTGCCGCCGTGGCTGCCGCATCACCCCATGCAGTGAACGCTGCGCGTCGCTCAGGCACCCCCCAAATCGCGTCATCCTCCCACCCACGCTGCTGCGCATCGCCCCCATCCATCTGTCCCTGCAGCATGCCCTGGATTTTCACGTACAACGACTGGTCGGCAGGCACAGAGTACGAGTACATGATGCGGGCCGCCGTCACATCAGGTGCTGCTCAAAGGTGGTTTTGAGAGCAACCTGCAACACGTGGTTGAAGGCGTTGTCAACACAAACACTACAGCACACCGTTGAGGGCCGCTCAGGAGTCGTGGCGGTGCCCAGCCCGTTTGTGCCGACGTGCAGCGTCTGCTGGCAACCAAGCTTGTGCGCTGCCCGCCGATCACCCGCCACCCCCTTCACCGCAGCCGTGCGCACCGCGCGCATGAAGGCCCACTGCATGTTTTCCGGCAGCGAGGAGTCTGCGACGTACAAGTGGCTGGTGTCCATGGGCGTCACCATCATCAGGGTGGGTGTGTGGGTGGCTGTGGCCACTGGCTGGCTGGCTGTGTGCCGGCCAGCTGGCTGGCTGCAGCGGGAGGGCAGGAGGGAGGGCAGGAGGGAGGGCAGGAGGGAGGCAGCGAGCAGAGGCGGATCAGCTCGACTGTGCCGGGCAGGTGCTGGGTGCGCCAGGTGCTGGGTGCACCAGGGCGGGCACGAGCAGGCCGGCGCCGCAACACATTACATGTACTTTGAGCGCACCGGTCCAACCAACCTCCCAGCCCTCCCCCCCGCACCCTTCGCTCTGCCCTCTGCAGCACGACCCCAAATGGAAGGAGGCCATCGCGAAGGAGGGGAGGCGCTACAGGGATGAGTTTGTAAAGGTGGGTGGTGGCTGCAGGTGGGGCCGGCTGGCTGGCTGGCTGGCTGGGGCGGGGCGGCGCGCGGGCGGGCGGGCATGGCAGCAGTGAGTAATCCCGGAAGGAGCAGCGCGGAAGCTGGAAGCAGGGGCCCCTCGATTGCACCAGCCTATGTGTGGCCCTATGGCGCCCTGCGGACATGGTCCCCTCCCTTGCAGCAGCTCTGCCCCTGGCACATGTAACGCATGGCGCCCCCGCGACTGCTGCCCTCCCCCTCAACCCTGCCGCCTCACGCCCCCGCCCCCCCCCCCCCCCCCCCCCCGACTTTACACCCACTTGTATGCCACCGACGGCGCCTTTTCAACTGCGCCCTGCTACTGGGCCGCCTCACGCTCTCCCCCCCCCCCCCCCGCCGCCCGCCGCAGCTCTACTCCCACCTGTACGCCACCGACGGCGCCATGGTGGGCGCCTTCCAGCGCATCGACATCCCCCTCCTGAGGGAGCTCGACCAATATTCGTACGTCCTGTTCACAGGTGGGTGGGTCAATCGATCAGTCAATTGATCAAGTAATCGACGTGTGCTGCGGACACATGCTGCGTGGGGATGGCCGTGGGCCGCGGGGTGTGGGTGGGCAGCCACACCAATCCGAGGGGTGCCGTGGGCAGCTGGCATCTCTAGGAATGCATATCAGGCTGCTCGCCGCCCCTGCTTGCCGCCACAAACGTGCCTCCTGTCCATCCCTTCCATGCCCGCCCCCCGGTGGTGCCCAGACTGCGACGTCTTCTTCCGGCGCCAAATGAAGCTGGTGGACTGGGGCACCCCTCTGCCCACCGCGTTGGGCCTGGGGTGAGCGAGGCCCGCCTGGCCACGCCTTGCGCCTTTGCATCGGGTGCCCACGGAACGGGCACGCCGCCAGGCGGGCCCACTCGAATTGGGACGCAGTTGGAGCATGCTGCTTTGGAGTACCGGCGACCGATCCGCTGCCCACCAACCCACCCATCGCCCGCCCGCGCTTGCGTGCAGTTTCGAGAACGAAGAGAAGTTCCCTTACAACGACGGCGTGATGCTGTGGAACATGGCCCACATGCGCGCCACCAACGAGGCATTTGTGGCGTGGATTCTCGGCCACACAAACGGGATGTACTTCCCAGGCACGCTGCCCGCCGCGGGGGCAAGGGCGAGGGAAGCATGGTTTGGGCGCCTGGCGTGGCGTGCAGCAGCTGCGGTGCGACGCCCCTGGCAGGCTTGCAAAGGACACGCCCCGGAGCGAGCGCCCGCTTGCACGGCGGTGCGGTGTGCCTGCTCGACCCGCCTCCAACACCACCACTTGCGCCTGCTGCGCCTGCTGCGCCTGCTGCTTTCTTCGACCCCTTTGCCTCCTCTGCTAGCCTCCTCCGCCAGGCTACGGCCCTATGGACCAGGGTGCCTTCAACCAGTTTTATGAGAACGAAATCAAGGGCAAGCCAATCAACAAGGTGCGTGTGCCGTGCGTGCTGCGTGCCGCGCTCCAGCACTGCCGCCCCGTGCGCGCCCGCCGGCTGCCGGGGTGGAGGCGGAGGGCTGGCTGGCGCGGGGCCGGCCGGCAGCCCCCGCCATCGGTGCCCGGACTTGCCATCTGCCCTGCCCTGCAACTGGCCCTCTTCATTTCTCTCTGCATTTTGGCTGGCTGGCTGGCTGGCTGGCTGGCTGGCTCGGTTGGCTGACCCTCTGGCTGCCTGACCCACTTCATTTCTCCGTCGGTGCAGAACTTCAACTCCAAGATGTACCACGAGTTCAACCGGGGGGCGCGCATCGTGCACTTCCACGGGTGGGTGGGTGAGGCACGGGGGCTGCCTGCGCCTGCCCGCCCGACTGTTGGGGGCGCTGGCAAGCGAGGGATGGCACAGCGACAAGCCCGAAAGCTGCAACTGGAAGGTGCAGCAGCCCTGCCGGACTGCCAGCCCTTCGGGACCGCTTCGGCGCTCCAGCGCTCCAGCTGGCCCTGCCTCCCCCACCCCACCCCACCCACCCGTTTTTGTTGCCCGCTGCAGCCCCAAGCCCAACCACTACATGCAGTGGTTCAAGACGGCGCAGTGCGCCGGCTTTCAGGACATGTGCAAAAACGTGAGCGGGGCCGCGGCGTGCGCAGGGGCGGCGCTGGGGAACCAACGGACGGATGCGCAGGCAGGCAGGCAGGCAGCTGCCTCCTGCCCCTGCTCCCCGTCGGGAAACGTTGTTCAACGTCACCATTCAATGGAGGAGCAGTAGCAATCACGCGACACAATGAGTAACAAATGAAACTGCGCTGCCCCGCTATGGAGAAGCAGTAGCAACCACGCGACGCAATGAGTAACAAGTGAGGCTGCGCTGCCCCGCTGCGCCCTCCCTGCAGGGCTATGACAAGGGCGGGCTGTGCCCCTACGCCATCGAGTACGCCCACTACGCGCCCGACTGGGACATGGCGCAGCGGCTGGCCAAGAACTGCATCAACCTCATAGCAGGCTTGTTCCACTTCCCCTGGCTGGACCCGGCGGCGCCCTGCGACCAGCACCAGCAGCCCAAAGCCGCCGCGGCCGCCGCAGGTGCGCAGAGCGGGCGGGAAGGCAGCGCCACCGCGGGCGGCGCTGCGGCGCAGCAGCAGCAGCAGCAGCAGCAAGCTGGCGGAGCTGCGGTGCAGGCGCAACAGCAGGCTGCGGCTTCGGTGGCGCAGCAGCAAGCTGTGGCAGCAACAGTGCAGCAGGCAGTAGCGGCAACAGGGCAGCAGCAGGATGCGGGCGCAGAGGCACAACAGCAAGCTGCCACCGCAGCGGCGCAGCAGCAAGCGCAGCAGCAGGCACGGCAAGCTGCGGCGCAGCAGCAGGAGGCAGCGAGCGCAGCGCAGCAGGAAGCTGGCGCTGTGGCAGTGCAGCAGCAGGCCACGAATGTCGCAGCTCAGGAGCAGGCTGCCGCTGTGGCGCAGCAGCAGCAGGCACAGCAAGCAGCTGTGGATGCCACCCAGCAGCAGCAGGCGCAACAAGCTGCCGCACAAGCTGCCGACCAGCAGCAGCTGGATTCGGCTGCACAGGCCCAGCAACAGCAGGATGCGGCCGCTGCTGCTGCAGCTGCTGCGGCGGCTGCGGTTGCGGCTGCGGCGGCTACCGCTGCCCAGCAGCAGGGTCAGCAGGAGGCCGTGGCAGCAGCTGTGCAGCAGGCCCAGGCGCAGCAGGAGGCCGTGGCAGGCACCCAACAGCAGGAGAAGGCGGTGGTCAGTGCAGTGGCGGCGGCGCAGCAGCTATCACGGCAGTCCATTGCTGCTGCGGGCAAGGAGCAGGTGCAGGCACACAGCGAGGCAGTTGCATCAGGAGCAGGCACGCAGGCGCAGGCGGTGCAGCAGGTTGCAGCGAATGGTGCAGGTGCATCGGCGGTGGTGCAGCAGCAGGCTGCGGCTGCCTCCGCGGTGCAGTCCCAAGCACAACAGGCAGGCCAGGGCACCCACACGAGCAGCCTGACGGTGCAATCGTTGGACGATGCTGCTGCGGACGTCTCAGTGCAGGATCTTCTCAAGCCTCAGGAGGCACACAGCTAGGCATATCCGGCCTCCAGTTGCAATGTAAACGCTGTATGCTGTAGCGATTTGAAATGACAGGGAGGCTTGCGCAAACCCGACATGCTGCCGAGTGGCAACACAGTGCGGGGCGGTGTGTGTGCCCAGCCAGGGTAGGCCTCCCGCTGCCCTTAAATGTGATGCCTTCCCGCGCCAACTGTCAGCCAGCCACGTGCTGCCCTGCCGCAGCTTCTCCTGCCACTTGCTGCCATCCCTTGCCTGCCGCCTTCCCAGCCTGATGGTGCCTGCATGGTATATCTTTGCATTGCCAAGGGTGGGAGGTGGGTGGAGAGCGCATCACATCTAAAGGATGGGGGGCTGGGGGGGGGGGGCCACGAGTCGGCGAGATCTAATGGGGGGTGCTAGCCAAAATGTGCGGCCGGCGCAAAAGCGGCCGCGGAAAGCGGAGCCAAAAGGGCAATGTGTGGGTGGGGCGATCGTCGAGCGTGGAGTGGGCATCCATGGATGGGGTAAGTCCAAAATTGGGATGTGCGGAAAAAGGGGGGTTCAGGGGGTAGCCGCTAGCGCTACAGTCAGGGTACACAATCCGGGGGCGGCGGGAGGGGCATACACAACGAGGACACGCAGAAGGGGGGGGGGGGGGGGGGGGGGGGGGCCGCCCCAGAAAACTAAATCAAGGACTTGGGAGACAATGGGTGTGAGGCCGGAAAACGGTTGAGGAAGGAATTGGCCGGGGGGCGGCGCCCGGTGGGAGGGCGCCAGCGGCGTACCCGCGCTACAGTGTAGGGACAGGGGGCACGGCGTGATTTGTAAGGGGTGCGAGGGCTGCGAAGAGGATGCGTCTGCCGCAGGCCCGGGGGGGCCGGGGGGGGCGGGCATGGCGGTGCAGCCGCAGCAGCTACGCCATGCGCCCGCCCCGCACGCCACAGCCGCCTGCAGCCGCCTCACTCGCTGCGGTACCCGCTGGCAAAGGCGGCGTCGGCGGTGTGGGCGGAGCAGGCCTCCAGGGCGGAGCGGACCTTGCGCTGCTGCGGCTTCTGGCCCACCAGCTGCTCGGCAGTGGTGGCGGCGCCCGCCGCCTTGCACGCTGCCGCCTTGACGGGCGCCGTCTTGGGGGCCGAGGGCTCGTTGCGCGGCCACAGCGAGAAGGGGCCGGCAGCGTCCTCGGCAAACAGGCTGAAGGCGCCCGCGCGCCAGGCAGCTGCGCTGCGGATGGGCAGCGGGGCCGCGGGCAGCGCTGAGCCCGCGGGGCGGGCGGGCACGCTCGCCAGCGAAGGCCGGGACGGGGCGGAGGTCAGCACGGACAGCACCATTTTGAAGGAGTGGTGGCGAGTGCGAGAGGTGCCGGAGACTGCACGGGGAGGGAAGGGAGGCGGCAGGCTTGCTTAGGGTCGGCGCGCTACGGCGGCGTTGGTGTGGCGGGCCCAGCGGGCCCAGCAATTGCGGCTGGGGGGTAGGGCGACGGCGGGAGGCATGGGGGGCGCAAGGGCGGCTCGTCCCGGCCCTGAGCAGCCACGAGGCGACTGAGGCACCGGGAGGCCGGCCGGGTGTTGGAGGTAGCAGGCAAGAGTCTACTCTGGTCGTTCGCCTGGCCCCCGCGCCCCACGCCGCCCATGCGCGCCGGCGCCCCGCTCGACACCTCGACAGAACGCTATCCCGCGCGGGAATGCGGGACGAGAGGCACGCGGCGGCCAGGCAGCGTGCATCGCGTATGCCTCGAGCACCCCCGCTGCACCAGGCCCTGTGCGCACCTGTGGACGACGGGTGGAGCACCGAGCAGCGGGTGAGCACGGAATAGCGAGGCGAGCACACGCGGAACACGTGAAAGGGGGCGGCGCTGCATGGGCCGTCCTCGGGTGGAAAGAGTGCAGGAGGGAGGGTCCGAAGGCTTTGGCGCGACGCCCCTGCCATCATCGATCTGAAGTCGACTTGAGGTGTCGCCAGACGCACATCCCCACGCCAACCACCGCCCCGACAGCGAGGGCAAACCAGGGTTGCTCAGCAGCGACGATGGCCACCCCTGCAGCCGCTCTGGGCCGCCAGGCAGCCGCTCTGGCGCCCGCGCGCGTCGTGCAGCCGCGCCGGTCGCAGCAGCGGCGGGCGGCGGCAGTGCGGGTGCACGCCGCCGCCGCCGCCGCCGCGGAGGCGCCCAGCAAGGTGCGGCTTTGGTGCTGCGGCTGCCTTGCCGCTGCTGGCATGCACCTCAGCGATCGCATGTTGTCGTGCACCAGCGTGAAATTGGATGCAGGGAGTGTGGGAGCCTGTCCACCCCAGCACCCACCTCTCGCCGCGGCGGCCAGCCCTGCGCGCCGCTCCCGGCCCCCAACAGCCTGCCAGTCCTCCCCCCCCTCCTGCTGCCCCCCCAGGCCCTGGAGCGCTTCTCCGCGTTCGACCGCGTGTCTGTGCTGTCCGAGGCGCTGCCCTACCTGCAGCGCTTTCGCGGTAAGACGGTCGTCATCAAGTACGGCGGGGCGGCCATGAAGGACGAAAGCCTGAAGGTGGGCAGGGTCGGCAGGGCTGCTGCCAGGGGGGGGATGTCGTGCAGGGCGGGCAGCAGGATCGTGGGTGCACGCGCCTGCACGTGCACAACCCTGCTGCAGCCTGCTCACGCTCCCCAGCGCCCACTGCCCATCACCCGCTGCCCCACCCCTCCCTGCCCAGGCCCGCGTGGTGGCGGACCTCGTGCTGCTGTCCTGCGTGGGCATCCACCCGGTGATGGTGCACGGCGGCGGCCCCGAGATCAACATCTGGCTGAACAAGCTGGGCATCGAGGCGGTGTTCAAAAACGGGCTGCGCGTCACAGACGGTGGGCGGGCGCGCGCCGAGGGGTTGATGGGAGATGCTGCTGCTGCGTGGGTGGAGGCGTGGGCAGCGGGGCCATCAAAGGGCAATGCAGCGGTGTGACAAAGGTGTGACAAGGTGTGCCTGCACGCCGCTGCACGGCACCCTCTAGCTGGCTCCAAGTGCGCTCCGTCACTGCGAGCGCCCTGGTTGCCAGCCCGCCGCCGCTCACTTCCGTCCCTCGCTTGCCTCGCCCTTCGCCTCCTTGCAGCCGCCACCATGGACGTGGTGGAGATGGTGCTGGGGGGGCGCGTGAACAAGGGCCTGGTGGCTCTGATCCAGCAGGCGGGGGGCCAGGCGGTGGGGCTGTGCGGCAAGGACAGCGAGATCATCCGCGCGCGCCAGATGGTGGAGAAGGACATTGGCTTTGTGGGGGAGGTCACCTCGGTGGACTCCTCGCTGCTGCGGGTGAGCCTCTGGCCTGAGTGGGGTGGGGGGATGGGGCGTGCCGGTTGCCGTCCCTGTTTGACCTCGGTGGACCCCTCGCTGCTGCGGGTGAGCCTCTTCCTCAGGGTGCCCAGCGGGGGCTCGGCGGGGGGCGTCGGCCGCGGCGCGGGCTGGGCAGGAGGGCACACAGGGTGGATGCGCCCGCCGCGGGAAATGCGTCTCTTGCCTAGCAGCGCAGCCCCACGCGCCCGCCGCCGCCGCCCGCCGCGCCCCCCCCCCCCCCCCCCCCCCCCCGCCCCTGCTCGCAGACGCTTGTGGCTGACGGCTACATCCCTGTGGTGGCCTCTGTGGCTTCTGACGGTCACGGCCAGGGTCTGAACGTCAACGCAGACACGGCAGCGGGCGAGGTGCGACCGCCATGCCGTGGGGCTGGCGTGCGGCAGGGCAGGGGCGGCGGCGGCAGGCGAGGAGAGAGCAGCAGCAGCTGCCGTGCCGGCACCGAGCGCACCCTTTCCTTGCAAAAAACCCGTTCCCGTTGATTGGCTGACTGTTGCCTGCAGATTGCGGCATCGCTGAAAGCAGAGAAGCTCATCCTGATGACCGATGTGCCCGGCGTCATGCGCGACAAGGTGTGCCGCTTGGGTTGGTACGCTGCAGTGCCTGCCTTTCGAGCAGCGCAGGGCGCGCCGCGCACGCAGCCTCGGCGTGCGCCCAGCTGGCGACTCGCATCGTTGTGGCGGGCTCTTACTCCGCAACCCTGACCGCCATCTGTGCAGATGCCTCGGATTTCACAGCTTGAAAACCACGAATGGGTGTCCCTGACTACCAAGAAGACATCAGCAGCCTTCGCATCCTGCACCGCTTCTGCCCTGACACCCCTGCACCGCTGCGCCCTGCCGACCCACAAACAGGACGACGTGTCCACCAAGTTTGCCGCGCTGTCGATCCGCGACTGCAAGGAGCTCGTGGATGAGGGCGTGATTGCGGGCGGCATGATCCCCAAGGCGCATCTCAACAGGGCTGGGCTGCGTTGCCGAGGGCTGGGCTGCGTTGTGGAAGGTTGCTGGGCTGCGTTGTGGAAGGTTGCTGGTATGCCGAGGATTGGGCTGGGTTTGGGAGGCTGCCTGGTGTCATGGCCCGCGCCTGCCGGCCTCGGCCTGCCTCAGCCCCGCTGGCTGCCGCCCCGCGCCACGGCCGCGCCCTGCCCGCGCCGAATCCCTGCCTCTGCTCCCCTGCCCGCCCGGCCCCCCTTGTGCGCAGGTGGACTGCTGCATCCGGTCTCTGTCCCAGGGGGTGCGCGCCACCCACATCATCGACGGCCGCCAGCCGCACTCGCTGCTCATGGAGCTGCTCACAGATGAGGTGAGCCCAACCCACCCTGTGCCCCCCACGCAGGCATGCTTGTGCGCCCGCCGCTGCGAGCTGTGCTGCTGGGGCGTTTTCTGCTGCGGCACTTGCTGTTGTGTTATCTTGTCGCAGGCCCTGCTGCTTGGGTGGCATGTCAGCCGCCGACGCTGCCGTGCCTCGTGTCCCCCCCGCATGCAGGGCGTCGGCACCATGATCACTGGCTGAGCCATGCCAGGGCGCGACACCCGGGACGCTTTCGCACAATCATCGGCTGTGAGCCAGCGCTGGCTGGCTTCCCCCTACCTGCTCATTCTTTCCGCCTTCCAAATCGCTCGTCTGCTTGTAACCTTCTCTGCCTGCTACTTCCCTTGTCGTGGGCTGCCTGCCCGCCCTTTGCTCCTCAGCGCTGCAATGTAGCACTCCATGCAAATGCAAGCTGCTTCACATGAGAGTTGGGTGTCAAGGGGCAACCGGCGCCGCGTGGCAGGGGAGGGGCAGCGGCACAACAAGGGGGTGTGCAGCAACGGACGGAGTGCAGGGCACGGAGAGTCAGGACGGCAGTCAGAGAGAGAGCACACAGTCGTACGGCAGTCGGTGGTGAACAGAGGAGGGGTCAGGTGTTGAGCACAACAGCGGCGGCAGGCGCCACTGTTGGGCCCTCTTCAGGCAGACTGGCAGCGGCCGCCTGGCCGCCGTCAGCTGGCTCGCCAGGAGGTGGCACTGCCGCCGGCAGCGCGGCACCGCCGGCAGCTGCGCCGCTGCTGCGCAGGGAGGCCAGCAGCCGCTCGCCCCTTGACATACCGCGGCGGTGCACGCTGCTCACGCCGCCGACGGCCGACAGCAGGCGGACGGGGCCACCCTGCTGGAAGGGCGAAGAGCCGGCCTTGCGGCCCTGCACGCCGGCGGCGCTGGCCAGAAGCTGCTGGACCTTTGTGGCCGCCACAGGCGTGCCCAGCCGCTGGAGCAGCTTGGCGCCGCGGGAGAGCTCCGGCCCAGGCGTGAGCTCAACATGGCGGGGCGTCATGTCCCACTCTGGCTCGCCGCCCTCGCCAGGCGCAGCCCGGTCTGCCGCCGGTGGGTCGCCCACAGCGCGCGGCGCAGCGATAGCGGCCGGCCCCGGCGTGCTGCTGGCTGCTTCAGGGGCAGCGTGCGTAGGGGTGCCATGGGGGGCTGCGTCGACGTCCATCGGCGCAGCATCCTGGTGGTCTCCGGCTGGCTGCTCTGCTGGTGCCCCTGCCTCTGCAGGCGCTAACGCAGCGCTGGGCACCAGCGGCAGCTCCTCGTCAGCCACATCAGCGGCTAAGACGGCCTCGAAGCTGCCGGGGGCGACTGCCGCTGCCGGCGGCGCCACTGTCGCAGGCTGCAGCGCCGCAGGCTGCGCCGAGCCAGCGAGAGGCTCCGCTGCCGCAGGCTGGGCTGCAGGCTGAGATTGGAGCTCTGCACACGCAGGCTGGGCCGCAGGCTGGGCCGCAGGCTGGGCTGCAGGCTGCACAGCAGTGAGTTCCGCAGTAGCCACAGCCGCCTCCGCCGCCGCAGCCACGCCTGTAGGCAGCTGGCCGCTGCCGCCCAGGCTGCTGCGGTGCTTCAGGATGCCGCGGGGCAGGCTGGCGTCGTCTATCGTCGGCGCCGCCGCCGGCACGGCGCGCTGGGTGGCGTACTGGCGCATGCGCTTGAGGTGCTGCCACTCGCTTTCCAGCTGAACCAGGAGCTCCTCGACGGCGCCTGCACCCCGCACCCCATCCAGCTGGCTCGACACCTGCAGTGGGTGGTGGGTGGTGGGTGGTGGTGGTGGTGGTGGGTGTGTGGGGGGGGGGTGGGGGGGGTGGGGGGCTGTGGGGGGGGCTGTGGGGGGTGTGTGGGGGGGGCGCGCGCGCGCGGTGGCCAAACGAGCAGTTGGCAAACGAGCAGTGCCTGCAAGCGTGCGCGGTGAGGCACCGGCAGGTGGGCTGTGCACGGCAGCAGGCCGCACAGCACTCCAAGTGCAGTCCAGCCAATGCAGCGCCCCCCAGACCCGCCCCTCCCCCCCCCCCCCCCCCCCCAGTACCCCCAGCCCCCGCCCGCTGCTGACCTGCGCCAGCGCCGCCACGTGCCCCCCACCAGCCTGCAGCTCGCAGCCAGCCATGTCGAGGCGCGCCCAGAGCTCGCCGGCGTGCTCTGCAAGCTTTGCATTCATGTACGCCTCCCGCACCTCCTGGACGAGCAGCTCTGGGCCCTGCCAGGAGAGTGGGCGGGTGGGCAGAGGGCGGTGGGTGGATGCAAGGGAACGACGGGTGCGAGGCAGGGGCCGAGTGAGGCAAGAGGTGGTGGGCACGCTGCGAGGCGGAAGGTGGCAAGTGCCCGAGTGACGCCGGCAGCAGCCCACCCCGCAGCAGCAGCAGCCCGGCCCCCGCAACAACACACCTGGGGCGCGGGCGGCGCCCGCTCGTGCATGCCCCGTCGCCGCCGCAGGCCCTCGCGGTGCTGCAGGCGGCGGGGTATGACCAGCTCTGCACCCGCAGGTGCGCCGCCGCCGCCGCTGCCCAGCTCCGCAGCAGCGTCACCGCCCGCGGGCTCCGCCTCTGCTGCCGCCTCTCCGTCGGTGCCAGCCGGTACGCCCGAAGGGATGGCAAAGCATGGGGTGCCGCTCTCGCTGACGAAAGAGACCAGCGCCTGGCGGCGGGCGGCGGGACCGGCGTAGCCCACCCGGCGGAAAGAGGCCGCCCTGCAGCGGTCATGCAGAGGGACGGTGGCAAGGGCAAGTTGTTGAGTGAGTGCAGGCAGAGGTGTTTCTTGGACAGACAAACGTGGGGCCTGTCCTGGGGACGCACAATGCATGCAACTCGGAAAGAGCATGCACCAGCTCAGGCCCCTCTGTGCCTCCAACTGACCCGAAGCGTGAATACGCCGGCGGCTGCGGCATGGGCAGCGCAGCTGGTTTGGCCTTGGCGGGCGTGCCGGGCCGCCCCTCTGCCGCCCAGCCAGCGCTGGCGGGCAGCACCGGCGGCGACACCACCAGCGGAGTGAGGCCGCCGCTGCCCTGTTGCTGCTGCTGAGGCAGCGGAGCAGCGCCAGCAGCTGGTGCCTCTTCTGCCACCTCAGTCTCCGGCATGCTAAAGCGCACCTGCAGGCAGGCGGCAGACAGGGGGGGTGCATGGCAAGCATTGAGCAAGAGGAGCACGAGGTGGAAGGCCAGGCTGCTGGGGAGGCATGTGCATTGGCAGGGTTCCGCGCAGGTGGCCAGGAAAAGCAAGCCACACGCCGCCACGCCAACCTCGCTCACCCTGCGTGCCCGCTCCTGACCGCCGCCAGCAGCCTGCTCCTCCTCCTCGCCGCGCTCCGCCGGCCGCTTGCCGTGCACGGGCGCCGTGCCGGCGGGCTGGCTGCCCGGCACGGGCTGTCGCCAAAAGCCAGGGAAGTAGTCGCCGCCGGCCTCCCGTGGCCGGCTGCTGACCTCAGGCAGGGAGGCAGCGGCGGCAGCAGCAGCCGAGTCGGGTGCCCCAGGACCTGCCGCCTGCACCAGTGCGCTCTCCACTGCAATAATGCAAGTGGACAGGCAGCGGTTGGCTGGGAGGGGTGAGCTGCGAGCCACGCAGGAGAAGCAATGCTCTGCAAGGTTGGCTTCAGGCAGGGCAGCAGGCAGGGCTGGGCAACCCAGCAGGCCTTTGCAGGCGGCGCAGCGCACCTTCGTCCTCGATGCGACGACTGTCTGGCTCTGCCGCCCGGCCGCCCTGCACCTGCTGCCAGCTGGATGGCTGGGGCGAGTCTGCCCGCAGGTCGGCCAAGAGGTTGTCCACCTGTGGGCAGGGGAGGGAGGGTGCGGGGGCATGTTGTGCTGTTCAGAGAGGGTGCCTGCCACAGCACACAACAGGGGCCACATGCCTTGCACACAGAGCGCAAGCTGGGAAGGTACTGGGATACAACGGCAGCACCGGCTCATTGGCAGCAAGGCAGGACAGACATCTGCAAGTCGAGCGCCCAGCGATGCCCACCCACCTGCCGCAGCGCTGCCTGCACCGCCGCGTCGGCGGCCACCGGGGAAGTGACATCGCCGTCCAGGGACGCCATGCGAGGCGCCGGCGAGACGGGGGAAGGTGAGCAGTCGCCGGCGCCAGCCGAAGCAGGCAGGGTGGCTGCCGCGGCGGAAGGGCCGCCGCGCTGTGCGCTGCTGGGCTCAGCGGTGGCGGGTGTGGGCGGGGTGGTGCGCTGAGGCTGGCAGGGGGTAAATTCGCCGGGTGCAGGCTGCGGGCTGGGCACGGCTTCCGCGGGCAGCACCACCGGCGAGGCGGGCAGCTGCTCTGCTAAACCTGCTGCCGCCTGCTCCTGCTGGCCCTGCTCGTCATCGTGCACACTTGCTGCTGGCAGCGGCGCGCCCTCTGCCGCGGGTGCTGCCGCATGCGGCGCCTGCTGCTGCCGCACCAGACCCAACAGGCGCTGGCCGCGGGTGCTGTGCCCCGCCGTGCCGCCGCCGGCACCTGGCGGCGTCCCCACCGTGCGCCCTGCCGCCCGCAGCGCGGGCGAGCCGGTGCCGCCCGAGCTCAGGCTTTGCAGCTGCAGCTGCTGCCGCAGCTGCGACCGGCTGACGGGCTTGTTGGCAGACAGAGGGCGAGGCGCCGGCGCCGCCTGCCAGCCTTCTTCACTGTGCAGCGGGTCACGTGCAGGCGTGCTGGCCGCATCAGCTGGCTCTGCTGGCTCAGCCGGCTCTGCTGCCTGCTCCTGCTCTGCCGGCTGCTCCTGCTCTGCCGGCATCACTGGCCGGCCCTGCCCAGCCGGCTGCCGCGCGGCGTGCGGCTGGTCGCCTGGCTCTGCCGCCCGCTCCTGCTCCTCCTGCTGCGACAGCATAGGTGCCTCCTCCTCCACTGCAGGCAGTTCCTCCTCCTCTGTAGTGTCCATTGGTACTGGATCCTGCTGCTGCTGCTGTTGCTGCTGCTGCTGCTGCCCCAGAGCCTCCACAGGTGCCGGCTCGCCATGCCCCCTCTGCGCCGCCGCTGCTGCCTCCACCCGCTGCTGCCGCTGCTGCTGCTGTCGAGCTGCCCGTGGGTTGGCAGGCCGGGGTGCCTGCTGCCCGTCCGGCGACATTGCCACCTCGACAGCCGCCGGAGAGCGGCAGCTGCCCGACGCTGGCGCCGCGCGCTGCGAAGCCTCTTCGGCGGCAGGCTGCTGCTGCCGCCGCTGCTGGGGAGGCATCAGCGGGAATGGAGCCAGGCCCTGGAGAGGGGACACAAGATGGGGGTGGGACGACGCCAGCAGGTGTGCGGGCAGTGCGCAGGCGGCCGCCACACCCCACTTGGCCAGTACGTGCATCCTGCGCCCCTCACGCTACACTCTTCTGCCCCTCCAATCCCCAGCGCACCCGCACGGCGCCCATGGCCAGCAGGGCAAGCCCCAGGAACCTCTGACGGGACAGCATCATGGCCTCAGCACCCAGCTCGCCGCTGGGGCTGTCGGTGCACGGCTCTGGCTGCTTGCGCTTGACGCCCGCCGTCCGCGGCTGCACCTCAGGCGGCGGCGCACCAGGAGCCGGCGCAGGCACGTCCTGCTGCTGCGCCGGCGGCGCTGCAGGTGGCGCGGCGGCGCCGGCGGCCACCGCCGCCTGGGCCGCCGTGCGCTTGGAACGGCGCGGGCCGGTGCTGCTGGCTTTCGCATCAACGACCAAGGATATTCTCGTGGGTTTGACCTGCACGGTGGGCAGGGAACAGGAGGGGCATGCGGGCGTTGGGTTGCCTGCCCAGGCAACCGACATCCGCAGCTGCCTCAGTGGCAACACGAAGAGCTGCAGCAGGGCAGGGTGTCCACTTGCCTTGATGCGCTGCCGGGTGCTGGGCGCGTGGTCTGGCCGTGGCGGCGGCGGCGGCGCTGCAACAGCAGGCTGAGGCGCCGAGTTGTGCGCCAACGTGCCGCCGCTGCCCAGCTGCTGCCCCTCCTCATCGGCCGGCCTGCTCAGGACGTCACCCATGCCTGGCGCTCAGCCCGGTCAGGCTGGCATAGCCCGGCTGCGAGAGGGGGTGCAGGGCAGCCGAACCTTTTGAGTGCGGGGCGCGCAAACGGGCGAGGGGGGCGGAGCGGGCGCCTGCCAGACTATCGGCAGCCTTCGAGCACTCTCTGACCTAATGGTAGTGAGGCGGCAGGCGCCTGGGGCCTAGCCGTCGCGAGTGAGGGCGGGGCTTGCCGGTGTGGACAGCTGCGCCGGCCTGAGCTCCCGCTGGGCTCGAGAAGGCCAGCAGGCGTGTCTATCGAGCGGACACGAGGCACAGGGGATGAAACGAGGCTGTTTGTGCTCGACCTGCATGGAGCGGTCTAGCTCACTCACTCGCCGCGGCGTCTCGCGGCTTGTTATTTCTGCCAGCGCTTGCTGCAGAGTCGAGCCTGCTCTTTCAAGGATGTCGCGCCTTCCTATGTACCCGGCGGCACAGGCGCCACCCCCTCTCACTATCACGAGCCCCTCCAACCCCGCTGGTGCGCATGCATTGCACAATTGCGGTCATAGTTGGCACCGGAGGAACGGCAAGCTTGCGGACTCATGCCCGTGTCCACCGCCGCCGCCGCCGCCGCCACCTCTGCAGCCGTCGCCTTTTGGCGTGGCGCTCCAACCTCTTCTCATTCCCCTGCTGCCCGCTGCAGTCAAACACTGCGTGAAACTGCGCAGCAGCGGCTCCTACCGTCGGCAGCAGGGCAGCGTGCTGTTGGTCGGCCAGGACCTGGTGCTGGAGGTGGCTGCCACCGGACGGACGCAGGTTCGCGCGCTCGTCGGCCTGGAGGGCGCCGAGCTGCCAGGTGTGCAGGGTGGCGGGTGTGTGGGCGGCGGTGGGGCGCTCAGATGGCTGCCCTTTTGGTCTGTTCTTTCTCATGCGACAACGCAGCCCTGAACCGTGCTGTCCCCGCTGTGCCTCCCTGCAACCCAGAGCTGGCCACGGAGCGACGCGTGGCTGTGAGCGAGGCGGTGATGAAGAAGCTGGCGGGGTTGGAGTCGGTGTCTCGTGCCACCCTGGCGGCGGAGGTGAGGCACGGCGGGGGGCCTGCGTTGCGACTCCCAGTGAAGAGGTCGGCTTGACAACAGCACGGAGCATGTGGGCGGTGGCTGTCCACCGTAGCATCTGGCCGACGCCCGTCCTGCGCTCTGCCGACCCGCGTGCAGGTGGCGCTGCCGCCGACGGCCGACCTGCTGGCGGCGCCGGCTGGCACGCTGAGCCGGGTGCTGGCCCTGGACGGCGTGCAAGACCCGGGCAACCTGGGCACGCTGCTGCGCTCGGCGGCGGCGCTGGGGTGGCAGGCGGTGGTGCTGCTGCCGGGGTGCTGCGACCCTTGGAACGACAAGGTGGGTGGGTGGGTGCGGGTGGAGGGTGATTGAAGGGTGAGCACGCGGTGCAGGGGCGCTGGGCCCCGGTCAGTGGGTGCCTGCTGCCGTTGTGCAGCATACGCGGCAGGCTGGCGTTCGTTGCTCTCGATCTCCGGCCCGTGTCCCGCGCCCACACCCCGCCTCCCCCTGCTCACCTGCCTGCCCTCTGTTCTGCAGGCCCTTAAAGCGTCCCGTGGCGCCCCCTTCCGCCTGCCTGTCGCCCAGTGCAGCCTGGAAGAGTGGGAGCAGCTGGTGGCGGCACAAGGCCTGGTGGCTCTTGCAGCGGAGCCAGACCGCGGCGGCGCCGGAGGCCCGGGCCAGCAGCACGCGCAGCAGCAGCGGCAGCAGCAGGAGCAGCGGCAGGTGGCAGCGGCGGGGGGGCTGGCCGACACGGCGGCTCGCCTCGCCGCGCTGCGTGTCTGCCTGTGCCTGGGCGCCGAAGGGCAGGGCGTGTCGCCGGGCGTGCGGCAGCTCTGCCGCACGGTCAGCATCCCACAGGCGGCAGGCCAAATGGAGAGCTTGAATGCAGCGGCAGCGGGCGCGGCGCTCATGTTTGCGCTCAGCGCTGGCGCGGCGCCGCTGCTGGCGGAGCTGGCGGCGGTGGGCGAGGAGTGAGGGAGAGTTTGCAACAAAAGGTATGCAGCTGCTGCGCAATCTTCAGTTGTTGAGATCAGGCCCTGCAAGCTCTTGTAAGGGCAACTACCGAGAGTGGCGTGGTGGTTGCTAGTGCGGATGGAATGACGGCGATGCCTGCAGCCAGCACACGCATGCACCAAAGCAAGAGGGCGTGCCAGCAGCGGCGGGCGAGGGGCAAGGGGGACCACGACAGGGCTGGGAAACACGGGCAGATATGCAGCAACCACAACACACAGCAACCTTGTCAAAGTGTCAGCAAACAACGAGCAACCCCATGCTGGCAGGCAAGCCAAATGCAGTTGGGGCAGCATTGAAGACTGGGTGGCCAAGGGGGCAGGAGGGCATCTTCAGCCGTCGCACCGTCGGAATCAGGACAAGTGGGGGCTTTCAACCCACGCCCCTGTTGTCATCGCTAGTCCAACCTTCTCTCGGTTGTTCTGGGGGGTGCGCAAGGGGCCTCCAGCGCAGCGCGACTTGCGTCCCGAGTTCGGCGAGCTCGGCAAGGAAGCCCTGTGCGGTCGCGATCGCTGCACAGCAAATAGGTGAGCGATATGAAGCACTTCATGCTGTCGGGGGTGCGCGCCGCCCGCTGCTGAGAGCGCACGAGTCGTCGCTCGCTCTTCTCGACGCGCTAGAGCATTGCCAGGCGCTGCAGGAGGCCCAGCAACCTGGTGTAGTGCGCTCGGAGGAGCGCGGCGCCCAGCGCAGCACCTGCCCCCAGGTCACCGGACGTCTGCCGCCGCTCGCCCCGGCCGCCGCTCGCCCCTCCCCACCCTCCCCGCCTCTTCCTGCCAGGCCCGGCGCAGCCCAGCCTCTGCCCCGCGGCAGCACCCAACTGGCAGCCGTGCCGACCTGTTGAGCAGCAGGCAGCATGAAGTTCGGCAAGTACCTGCTGGAGCAGCAGCGGCCCGGGTGGGAAGCGCAATACTTGGACTACAAAGGGCTCAAGGATGAGATCAAGGCTGCGGCAGAGGATGCACGCAAGGTGGGGGCTGCCTTTGCACACCGTGCGGGCTGGCAGAAGAGGCTAGAGGGAACTGCATGGTGGGGCAGTTGGGGGGGGTGGCGCAGCGCTGGCTTATTGGCCGGCAGCAGCACGCACCGCTGCGCCCCCGAGCCCACCCGTTGTCACAGCCTGCCGCGCCCGGCCTTCCGCTGCGCAGTTGGACGACCCGGCGCTGTCCTACTCGCCCCGCACCACCTCGCTGACGGTGCAGCGCCGCGCGGCGCAGCGCGACTCGGGTGCGCGGTGCAGCCACAAGGACGGTCGGTTGCTGGCCCTCCAGGAGCGCAGCGTGCATGGCGTGACCTCGTGCCTGAGCAACGTGACCCGGGTGGGACAGAGGGGACATGGCGGCTGTGAAGCCGCTGGCCGCGCCTGACCTTCCAGCCGCCACCGCACCCCCTCCCCCCTGATCCCCCCCCCCCCCCCCCTATCCCCCCCCTGCCGCAGCCGAGGAGCGCTTCTTCCGCAAGCTGGAGGCGGAGGTCCACAAGATCAATCGCTTCACGCAGGCGCAGACGCGCAGCGTGGAGCAGCGGCTGCAAAAGCTGCAGGACCGGGCGGCGCTGGCTGAGGGGGCGCGCGAGAAGGAGGGCCTGCTGGCGGTGCGTGAGCGAGGCGCCTGCTGCAGACACCGGGGGACGTGCCAGCGCAGCCAGGAATGAGCCCCCGGCTCAAGCCATGCATGCCGCTGCTGCTGCCGCCGCTGCTGCTGCTGCTGCAACGGCCCCGCGGCGCACGCTGTGTGCGCCTCACGACCCCCCCTCGAACGCTGTGGTTGCGTCGTCGATCCCAACAAACAGGAGGCCAAGAAGATTGGCGACGAGTTCCTGGCGCTGGAGAAGTACGTCAACCTGAACTACATGGGTGAGCGGAGGACGAAGTTCACGTTTTCTAGGGTAGCCTGGTACCGCGCTACAGCGTACAGGGTACCGGGCAGCAGGGAAGCAGGGAAGCAGACTGCCCTGAACTGCATGGGTGACGACCAGAATGAGTTGCACGAGTCAACTCAAAGCGCGGCGGGGAGCCAGCAGAGCTCACATGGGTGAGCGGGGATGAGGCTGGGGTTTTCGAGGGGGGCAGGCACACGGGGTCGACGCTCACCGCGTTTGGCAAGCGCCGTGCGCCGTCCCTCCCGCCCCACCCGCCTGTCACCTACCGGCCACCGACGCCTCACGCGCTCGCCCAACCGCCCACCCCCCCACCCGCACCCCCCCGCCCAGGCTTCCACAAGATCCTGAAGAAGCACGACAAGATGCTGCCGCACACGCCCTGCCGCCAGTTCTACATCTCCCACCTGCACAACCAGCCTTGGGTGCAGGTGCGGCGGCGGGCCGGTGGGCGCAACAATGGGTATTGCATTCCCGAGGTCGTAAATAAATAAAGCAGCTGTGGCTGTGGCTGTGGAGCGTGACTCCAAGCTCCTGGCTGTGCTGCCCTCGGCAGCTGCCCCAGCCTGGCCTGAGGAGTCCGGGCCATCGCGCTGCTGCTGCAGGGCAGCCACGGTCACCTGCCCCACCGCCACCCTGGCTCTGCGTGCTGCAGGGCAACTACAGCGAGCTGATGGTCATCCTGTCGGGGGTGTTCAGCCAGCTGCGTGGGGACCAGCTGGCGGAGGCGCAGGGCGGCTCGGCGCAGGTGGTTGCCCAGGGGGCGTGCCCCGGGGCGTGGCTTGGGGGAGGCGGGTAGGGTTGAAGGTCGGAAGGCGGCTCACACAAGCGGGCACACAGGGTCTTGCCTCCCTCCTGTAGTGGGGTGGTAAAGCGGGGTGCGGTGTGCAGCTGCCACGCCAGGCGGTGGGCGCCTCGGCGCAGAGTGGGAGGGCAAGTCCCGCTGTCCGCTCCCTCTGTCGCATAGCCGCATCGCGTAACCCAAAGGTGTTGCAGTGCAGGCCTTCGCCCGCAGCACCACCAAGCGCTGGGCACCGCCTCTGTGCTGCCCACCCCCTCCCACACCCTGACCTCTTGCCTTGCAACCCCTGTCGCCCTGCACCCGATATGCAGGCCTTCAACCGCAGCACCACCAAGTACTGGGTGCGCACCAGCGACGTGTCTACCGTCAAGCGCATCATCATCGAAAACATGCCCGTCTTTGTGTTCAACAAGGTGTGTGGGTGGGGGTGGGGTGGGGTGTGTGTGTGTGTGGGGGGGGGGGGGGGGGGGGGACGAAGAAACAATGTGCTGTTGCTGCCGCTTCCTTGCTCGTGCCGGCGCCACTGTTGCCACTGCTGCCCCGCCGCCGCCGCCGCCGCTGCGCATGATGTCTCCATCGGGGTGTGGCCCACGACTGCCGTGCAAAAAAGATACTCTGGCGACGCCCAGCTGGCATGTACTTTCGACTCGAAGCTCCATCGCACCGCTCGCCCTCCCTTCGTCCCCCTTGCTGCGCTGCAGGAAAACTACTCGGGCGACGCGCAGCTGGTGAACAGCGTGTACTTTGACAACGACAGCCTGGAGCTGTACCACGGACGGCTGGACAAGAAGCCAGGGGCGATTGCGCTGCGCGTCCGGTGGGCGGGTTGGGGGGGGGGGGGCCTGCGTGGCGCTGGCGAGAGGGCGGCCACCCTGCAGCAGCTGGCGGGTAGCTGGCGGGCCGAGGCGCCCCCGATTGACACGTGCGTTTTCGATTCACTGCTTGGCTGGAGCGCAGTTGGTACGGCCCGGGGGAGCCCAGGCTGTGCTTCATCGAACGCAAGACGCACCGCGAGTCTTGGAAGGGGGAGAAGAGCGTCAAGGAGCGCTTCACGCTGCCGGAGCCCAAGGTGGGTCTTTCTTTCTTTCTTTCCCAAGGTGGGCGTGGGCGCTTGGCGGCGTGCGTGCCGGCGCGTGCTGCGGGCTGTGACGCAGAGGGGCGCACGAGCAGCGTGCAGCGGGGAGCCGCAGGCGCAGGCGCTTCAAGCACGGCACGGCACGGAAGAGAGGTTGAGGTCTTCCACGCGTTGTGCTCAAGCCGCAAACCCACTGCGCACGTCGATGCGCGTCCACCACCGCAGGTGGTGCCCTACTTGGAGGGGGAGTACACCGCGGAGCACTTCCGGGAGGACCTGCGGGCCAAGGTGGGCTGGGTTGTGGTGCAGCTGCTGCGAGCGGGATGCGCGCCTGCTTCCGCCGCCTCGTCGTGGTAGTGCTTCTTTCCCCATCGTCCCCAACGCCAACCGCCAACACCTGCCCCGCCAGCGGCAGGGCAAGGCCGAGGACGACATCGCCAAGGCCGCCAAGCTTTTTGAAGAGATCTCGCAGCAGATCGACGCCAAGCAGCTCAAGCCCTTCATCCGCACGCAGTACATGCGCTCCGCCTTCCAGGCGCGCTCCCCCTGCCCTCAATGAACGGGGGCAGACCTGGGCGTGCAGGGGCTCGAACATGGCCAAGTGGCCGCACCGCCTGCGCCCCATCAGGCGGACGGCGGTGGCGGGGACAGGCCTGGCTGCAGGTACGGCAGCCTGCGAGCGCCCTGGCGTTCGCCCACGTCGCCCGTGTGCTGCCCTCTGCCTGCCTGCAGATGGGCCACGACCGCACCGTGTCCTTCACCCTCGACACCAACCTCTGCATGATCAAGGAGAACCCAGAGGGGCACCCCTCCTGCGCCATCGCCGGCCGCTGGTGCGCGGGCGGCGGGGGCGGCGCGGGTCGCGTCTGCCGCCTGCCCCTGGCATGCTTGCGACGCTCGCGGCTGCTTGGCCCGCTGCTGTGCATCTCCGATGGCGTCCTCCGCTCTTGAACCCGCTCGCGTTCTGACAGTGTACCCTCCCTTGTGAAAAATACAACCCTTGGTTGTGCAGGTACCGCGACCCCTCGCTGCCCATCCACCGCACCGAGATCACGCGCTTCCCCCACGCCGTGCTGGAAATCAAGCTGGCGCTGCCCGAGGGGGCGCTGCCGCCCGAGTGGGTGCGGGAGCTCATGGACAGCGGGCTCGTCACAGAGGTGCGGGAGGGGCTGGTTCGGTTGTACGTACACAACGTGCTGATTTGCTGTTTGAACATATTTGAGGATGAGACTCGTCACCGGGGGGGAGCGGCTACGCGCAACCGCTGCTCGCCGTTGCCGCTGCCGTCCAGTGCACCGCGACTCTGCCCCACTCCTTCTGAGCCCCATCCCCTTTCCTTGCCTCCGTCCCTGTTTCGTCTGTGCAGGTGCACAAGTCTTCCAAGTTCATCCACGGCACCGCAGTGCTGTTCCCGGACATGGTGCAGGTGGGCAGAAGGGTGCGGGCGCAGGCCGCCTTGGCTGCGGCAGCAGCAAACAGCGCGGCGGCGAGTGTGACACCCTGTCCGCCGCCACGCACGCATCGCCCCAACCTGCCTCGCTCTCACTCTCCCTGTTGTTCTGGCCTGTGCTTGCTGCAGGCTGTGCCGTACTGGATTGACGACGAGTCCATTCGTGCCTCGATCCTTGCCAGCGCAGCCGACCCACGCCCCATGTCCGCCAAGTGAGTGCATGCCGGAGGGGTGGCTGGGCAGGCGGCCGAGCAGGGACGGAAAGGTGACCGGCACCGGTGGCTGGCATGAGACAATTCTGCCAGCAATGCGGGAGCCGCCGTACCCCTCTGTACTGCTGCCCTACCTCAACGCCTCCCCTATCCCAACCTCCGCTCTGCACCCGCAGCGCGCGCGACGCAGTGGCGATCAGCCTGCAGGACAACAAGCCCCGGCGGCGGCTGGCAGCCGAGCCGCGCCACCCCCTGCTTGGCAACGCCCCCTCGCTGCGCCTGATGCGGGCCAACACCATGGGCGGCCCGGTGGCGCCACGTGAGAGCGGGGGCGCGTGCAGGCGGGAGCGGTCGCACGCATGGCGGCAGCTGGGGGGCAGCCCAAGGCGGTGGCCCCGTGACCATGTTTGCCCCTTGTCCGGAAGCGTTTGGAGGCCTCCTCGCGCCTGCGGCGCCCCGCCCTTCACCCGCACCCGCCGGCCCCACCCGCCCCGTCCCGCCCCACAGAGGGCCACCAGGGCGGCCTGCTGGGCCTGCTGGGGCTGGGTGCCCCCAACGACAGCGTGCCACAGCGGCTGGAGCCCAAGACCTTCCTGGCCAGCGAGCGCACCTTCCTGTCGTGGTGAGGAGCCTGGAGGGAGCGCCGGCGGGCTGCAGCACGCGGCGAACCGCGCACGCTGTGCACGGGGAGCCCCCGAGTGACCCTCCGCCGCCGGCAAGCCCGCTTTCAGTCCCGACCGGCGCCGCCGTGCTGTGCTGCTGCAGGATGCACATGGCCATCACCCTGGGCTCCATCGCCGCTGCCCTGCTCGCGTTTGCGGCCTCCTCCAAGAAGAGCAAGAGCCCCATGCACACGGTGAGGGAGGGCTGGGCAGCCTTGGGAGGGAGTTGGGTGGACCTGGGCACGGGCCTTTGGCGCCCAGCCGGCCTGCTTCCTCACTGCCCCAGGCTGCGACACCTCCCCAGCGCGTGCTATATGCGCGCGCGTGTGCATGTGCGCCCCCACGTTGCTGCTGCTGCTCCGCGCCGTCGACGGCGCCGCCAGTCCACCATGCCACAGCCCTTGGGATACCTCGCACGCCAGACCTACCCGACACCCCTGCACCCAACCGTCGCTGCCTCGCCTCGCTTGCATTGCCCCCCTCTGCCTGTCCTCCCCTGCAGGTCTCAGCCTACATGGTGGAGATCATCGCGCTGGTGCTGCTGCCGCTGGCGGTGCTCATCGTGGCCTACAGCCTGCTCGTCTTTGTGTGGCGCAACTCGCAGATTGCGATGAAGCAGGCGTCGTACATCGACGACCGGCGGTGGGTGCTCGCGCTGCGGCTGCTGCTGCTGCCGCTCTGGTGCTGCGTCGCCGTGCCGTGTCGCCGCGGACAAAGGCAGCTCCCGAGGGCCTGCTGTGCGCAGCAGCACACCAACTCCTGCATTGCCTGCCGCCTGCGCCACGCCCACCCGCGCACCCAACTCCCCCTCCTCCTGCAGCGGCCCGCTGCTGCTGGCGGGCATGGTCATCTCCGCCCTCACCGCCATCTTCCTTGTCAGCTGCGTCGACCTGTGGGACGCCTGGGCCGGCTCGCACTCTGCCGGCGGCGGCGGCGGCGGCGGCCCCAATGGCCTGTGGGAGGGGCTCACCGGCCTGGCCAACAGCAGCAGCAGCCTGTCCACGCCGGCCAGCGTGCTGCCGCAGGCGCTGGGGCTGCCGCTGGCGCACCTGGGCGGCACGGCGTAAAAGGTGGCCGGTGGTTTCTCGGCGCCGTCCGGTCGCTCGTGGCAGGCGCTGCGTGCCATGCACCATTGTATTTCTTCGGCCCTCACATTCTCGTCCTCACTGCTACCGTCCCTGACCTCTCTTTTGCCTCCACTTCACTGTGTGTCGCAATGATCACATGCGAAGGTTCGATTGAGAGGTGGCGGGTGAAGGCCTCGCATTGGACTGTAGGACGGCGAGGGGCAAGCAAGCGTGCCGTCATCAGCGCGAAGGAGGCGTGTAGGGGAATCAAGGGCAGATGCGTGGGGTACAGACGCCTCAATGGCCGGCAAGAGAGGGCGCCTGTCGCAATCACGTGGCCCGTGACTGGTGTGCTGGCGTGGCGGCGGCGCCGCCACTTTTGTCTCATAGCCCCACCGCCTTCCAACGTGCGCTACACCACCGCGACACCCTAGCGACCTCCTGGGCCGCGGTCTCCTGCAGGAGCTGTCAGTAGCCGCTCTCTGCGGCCGGCGCGCTTCCGAAGGCCGGAGCGGGCAGTCAATCCGGCAAAATCGTTATCCTTCATTCAATCCCGCGCATTTGACGGAAGAGCGGCCGTGCGGCGCCCCGCAAACGGCCCCCGGTCCGCCCACCAGAACACGTCTGCAGCGATGGAGGCGTGGTTGCAAAAGGGCTGCGGTGTGTGGGTGGAGCAGCCGGAGGGCAATGGCGGGCTCATCGGCAGCAGCTGGCGCCGCGGCACCGTGACCGCTGCCGGCGGCGCCGCAGTGTCGGTGGCACTCGACCCCGAGCGCGCTGGCGCGCCGCCCATGGTGGTCAGCGTCCCTGCCAGCATTGTGCAGCCTGCAAACCCCGCGCTGCTCGACGCCATCAGGTGTGCTGCCCTCGAGCACGCTCCGGTGCTGCCGTGCTGCCTGCCCCGCACGAGCGCACGGGACGTGGCCGGCTGCCTCCTGCCGCCGCCCCCATGCCGCATCGGCCCCGACTGACCATGCTGCATGTATTCCCCTCGGTATGTGCTGCAGCGACCTCACAGGACTCACCCACCTTAACGCGCCGTCTATTTTGGAGGTGCTGCGGCAGCGGTGGGGCGGCGATGCCATCTACACCACCGCGGGGCCTGTGCTGGTGGCAGTCAACCCGTTCAAGACGCTGCCACTGTACGGCCCTGAGGTGGCGGCGCGCTACAGTCGGTGCAGTGGCAGCAGCTGCGACGCTGACAGCAGTAACGGCGGCGGTGCCATTGCAGCACCAGAGCCGCACGTCTTTGCCACCGCTGACCGCGCGTTCAAGCAGGTGCGGCCGGCGGCGCAGACGTGCGCAGTGGTAATGAGTGGCCTAGATTGTTTTGGTTGCAGTCGCTGCTTCCTGCACACCCTGCCTGCACCAACATTCCCCTCCTCTGCCCCCTCGTGTGCCCCTCAGATGCTGGCCACAGCGCAGTCGCAGAGCATGCTGATCACAGGCGAGAGCGGCGCAGGCAAGACGGAGACCACCAAGATTGTGATGCGGTACCTCGCAGGGCTGGCGGGCGGCACCGGCATGGAGGTGGGTGGGAAGGGTGCATTCGATGGCACAGCTGGGCTGCAGTCGGACGAGATCGGCGGGCACGTGCTGTTGCGCCTGCATGCATACCTGCGTGCCGCGTAGCAGTGGCAGCCTGCGCATCCCTCTCGCCCTGCTCAACAAGTGAATGTGCCCTGCTTGCAACAGGACAAGGTGCTTGAGAGCAACCCTGTGCTGGAGGCGTTTGGCAACGCGCAGACGCTGCGCAACAAAAACTCGTCGCGCTTTGGCAAGCTCATCGGTGCGCCACAAGGGACAGCAACGACATCAACAGAGGGGACTGCACGTCGGATCTTGGGTGTTCGCTGCTGCTGCGTGCGCGTGCTGCGTGTACGTTGTCTCACCTGCACCCACCTTGAGCTGCGCCGCCTTTCTTGCTGCAGAGATTTACTTCCGCTCGGGGCACATTGCCGGCGCCAACATCCGCACCTACCTGCTGGAGAAGTCGCGTGTGGTGCACCAGCAGCGCGGCGAGCGCAGCTACCACATCTTCTATCAGGTGGGTGCTGGGGCGGGGGGAGGCGTGCATGTGCTGTGACAACCTGGAAGCCCACGAGTGCGTTGGCACACACGTCACACCGTCATCGTCCTGCCCCCCCTGCCTCCTGCCCCCGTTTGTCCATCAGCTGTGCCGCGGCGCCACCGCTGAGGAGCGTGAGGCGCTGCGGCTGCCGGCAGAGCCTGACAGCTTTGCTTACTTGTCAGGCGGCGGCTGCACGAGCATCACCGGGGTGGACGACGCTGCAGGGCTGGCGCACGTGCGCAGCGCGCTGGCGGCTGTGGGCATTGCCCCAGAGCAGCAGGCCGCGGTGTTCAGCCTGCTGGCCGCTGTGCTGTGGCTGGGCAACGTCAGTTTTGCCAAGCTGCACGACGACGCCGTGGATGTCGCTGCCGACAGCGCACCTGCGCTGGCCCACGCCGCGGCGCTGCTGGGCGTGGAGAAGGCCGCGCTGCGCGGCGCGCTCACCACGAAGCGCATGCAGGCGGGCGGCGAGCAGATCACGCGGGAGCTGAACATGGAGGCAGCGCTGGATGCGCGCGACGCGCTGGCAAAGGCCATCTACTCGGCGCTGTTTGACTGGCTGGTGACGCAGGCGCGTCCTGTTCGGGGCATGCAGCCGGGGGTTGCCACAGCAGGGCATTTGGAAGGAGAGCAGCGGCCACACAATCACAAGCAGCAGCAAGCAGCGCCTCGACTGCTCATGCCACCACCTGCCCGTTGTCCCGGTTCGCAGATCAACGCTGCACTGGCGGTCGGACGTGCGCGCAGCGAGACCACACTGAGCCTGCTGGACATCGCCGGCTTCGAGTCCTTCCCCGAGAACTCGTTCGAGCAGCTGTGCATCAACTACGCCAACGAGCGCCTGCAGCAGCAGGTATGGGTCCTGGACCTTGCGTCCCGTCAGTGCTCGGAACGCGGTGCATGCTTCCAGGCGGCATGCACTCCCCTGCTGCCTGCTGGCCCCTGCCTGGCGCCCAGCCCCACTGCTGCCCTCCTCCACCCCCTGCAGTTCTCCAAGCACATGTTCAAGCTGGAGCAGGAGGTGTACGAGAGCGAGGGCATCGACTGGGCACACGTGGAGTTTGTGGACAACCAGGCAAGGGGGAAGGAGGGGATGGCAGGGGGCAGGGGCAGCAGGCCTGGCATGGCGCGGCGGTGAGCCGCGGGGCGTGCCTCTACGCATGTACATTCATAACAACTCTCTCTCTGCAACCCCCATCCCTGTGCCTCAGGACTGTGTGGACCTGTTTGAGGTGCGGCCCCCCGCCGGCATCGGCATCTTTTCACTACTGGACGAGGAGTGCATGGTGCGCCGGGCCTGGGGGCCTGAAGGCTGGGGGTCGGAGGCTTGGCTGCGGCTGGCTGACAGGATGTACCTGGTGGGCCACCATGAGCAACTCTACCTGTGGCCGGGTCCCTGCCTGCTCTCTTCCCACCCAACCCCTGGTTTCCCTCCTGTCTTCTGCAGATGCCCAAGGGCTGCGACTCCACCTTTGCCTCCAAGCTGCAGCAGCAGCACAGCAGCCACCCGTGCTTCTCCTACAACACCAAGGCCCCCGGGGACGACTTCACGGTGGGTGGGTGTGGGGATGGGTGGCGGGGATGCTGCCACGAAAAATCTCTGGGGTGCCTGGGAGTGCATGGGGGCGCATGGCAGTTTTTAACAAGATAGCACGCTGCAGCTTTAGCAAGCTGCTGGTCTGCGCTTCCTTACCTGTTGCATTCCCACCCTCCCTCATCTCCCCCAGGTGCACCACTACGCCGGCCCCGTGACCTACGCCTGCACCAAGTTCTTGGACAAGAACCGGGACACGCTTAGCAGGGGTGAGCGGGGCTGCGTTTGTCTGCAGGGTCATGAAGGACTCGTGCATCAGCACGACATGGCGCTTTCCCCGCCTTGCCTCTAGTGCCCCTGCGCTTTGCAACATTCCCGAGCCTTCCCACACGCCCCGCAGACCTGGTGGCGCTACTGCAGGACAGCAGCGCGCCGCTGGTGCAGGCGCTGGCTGGCGAGCTGCAGCGCGGGCAGGAGAAGCGCGGCAGTCAGACGCTGGGGGCGCGCTTCAGGGAGCAGCTGCGCGACCTCGTGGCACGCCTGGACAGGTGGCGAGCGGGGGGTGGCACGGAAGTTGGGTGCCAGGACTCTCTGCTGTCTGACAATGCTGCCCTGCCAGCATGCTGCGCTGCCTAGCATCAACTTCTTTCGCATGCCCTCGCCCCGCCGCAGCACCTCTCTGCACTTTGTGCGCTGCATCAAGCCCAACGGTGGGCAGGAGGCCGGCCGGTTTGAGACGCCGCTCATCCTGCACCAGCTGCGCTGCTGCGGCGTGCTGGAGGTGGCGCGCATCGCGCAGGCGGGCTATCCCACCCGCTACCTTCACGCAGATTTTGCGCAGCGCTACTTCGTGCTGCTGCCCGGCGGCGGCGCAGGTACACTGTGTGGCAGGAGGGTGTGCACGCGACGTAAGCGGGGATGGCGAGGACAGGGCATGAGTGTTGGTTGTTCTGCTGCACGCACATGTCCCAACCCACCGGACCCGTTTGCCCTCCTGCAGGCCCGCTGCCACCTGGTGCCGACTGCCTGGAGGTGTGCCATCAGCTTCTGGACCACTTCCGCCTGGAGGCCAGTCAGTACCGCATAGGCCGCACCCGCCTCTTCTTCCGTGCCGGCGTGCTGGGCCAGCTGGAGGACGCGGCGGCGCGCATGCAGAGGTGTGCGCTGCGAAACACTGGTTGTTGCATGTTGCAGGGAGGCAAGGCTGGAGTTGGCTGGGGCAATGCCGTGTCGCACAGGCTGGGACATTGCGGTGTCACAGTGGCATGACCAAGGCAGCAGAGGAAGGCAGATGCAGGCTTACCCTCTGGTCTCTGCCTTGATTCATGCTCACTCCTGCCGTACCCTCTCGACCTCAACCACCGGCAGGTCGGCTTTGCTCATCGAGAGCACCTGGCGTATGGCTGTTTGCCGCCGTGCCTTCCTGCGCACCCGCGGCGCCGCAGTGGTGGTGCAGGCACATTGGCGAGGCACCGCCGCACGCCGCCGCTACGCAGAGATGGTGCGGCGCCACCGTGCAGCGGTGCGCATCCAGGCGGCGGCACGTGGCGCAGCACAGCAGGCGCGCTACCGCGCCGCGTTGCAGAGCGTGCTGGCCATTCAGGTGTGGAGGGCAAGGTGGCACAGGTGTTGTTGGGTTGGAGCGCTCTGGAGACGGTGCCAGTGCATCCATTTAGCAGCTGGCTGACTATCGCATTGCAACAGCTGCCGAGCTGCCGCGCTCACATACATCTCCCACTCTCCCACCTGCCCCCTCATCAACGCAGATGGCCTGGCGGCGGCATGTGGTCAAGGAGCGTGTGGCGGCACGGCTGGCGGAGCGACGCGCCGCCGAAGCGCAGGCCGCTGCAGCATTTGCGGCAGCGCGGCAGCGTGAGGAGACTTTTGAGGCCGTCCAGCGCGAGTTTCGGGTGGATGCCTGCGAGATCCGACGCGTGCTGGGGCTGTGGCAGGAGCACGGCGAGGCCTTCATGGCCTGGCGCCAGCAACCGCACGCCGCGCAGCAGCCAAGCCCCCGCCGCAGCTCGCTGGGCGGCGCGGCAGCGGCGGCAGCAGCGGCGTTGGCCCATTCGCCAGCAGCAGAGGACAGCGGGCTGCTGCTTGAGCTGGCAGCCAAGGACGTGGATGTGGCGGACATGCAGCAGCGGATGGAGGGCATGCAGACCTTCTGTCACCAGCTGGAGCGCAACGTGGGTCGTTGAGGGCGGGGGGACGGCGTTTCCTGCACACAAAAGGCGCTTTCTGCCTGCAGCGCTCTGCTTGGCAGAGGCCAGTTGTCGCTGCGTACTGCTTTGCTCCACGATTGCCATACGGTCTTATTCATTCCTGCCGTGCCGTCCCGCCCCTTCGTCCTGCCAGCTGGACGACCTGCGTGAGGAGAACGAGCTGCTGAAGCGCGCCATGGCCAGCCTGCATGCAGAGGACCCGGCCACGGTGGCGCACTGCCAGGCGGTGCTGGAGAGCGTGGGGAGCCCACGTGGCGGGGCCGGACAGCTGGCGCTGCAGCACGGCGGCGCCCGCCCGCCGCGCCCGGTGTACCTGCCGGCCTATGCCATTTCAGCCGACGCCAGCAGCCCATTGGTGCTGCCAGGGCTGGGACCAGAGCGGGGCTCGCGGCGTGGCACCGGCGTGGGCTCCCTGCCACGCTCCCGCAGCGAGGCAGAAGAGGATGATGCGGCCTCCTCCATCTCCCTCATGTCGCTGAACGACGACGGCGACGGCAGCTTCACCACCGGGGACAACACTCCCACGGCAGCCTCAATTGCGGTGTGTGGAAATGGAGCGGTCGGGGCGGAGGGGGTGCGCTGGAGGCGGGCCAACAGAGGGACGCTGCAGGGATGGCTGTGCCCCGTCAGCTGACCTGTGCTGCCATCTCCTCCCCTTCGCACAGGCTGGCCGTGAGGAGAGCGCTGCAGTGGTGTCCATGCTCGGACGAGAGTTTGAAAAGAAGCGTGGCCTGCTGCTGGATGATGCAGCGTTCATTGCTGAGGTGGGTGCGGGGTGGGGTGTGCCAGCGTGGAGGCCTGCTGCCCGAGGCACTGCACCGCCCACCACCTTCACGCCCAGGAGATGTGTGGACACCTGCTGCCGCCCGGTCGCCCTGCCTGCCTGCTCAGGAAATGCTGCGCCCGCCCACCCGTACGCCCTGCCTTGCCCCACCCTTTTTGAGCAGGTGCGCAGCGGTCAGGCTGACGCGCCTGGCATGGACCCAGAGATTGAGCTGCAGCGCCTGGTGGCGCGCTACAAGGCCTGGAAGCGGGAGTTCAAGGTGAGGGGGTGGCATGCAATGAGAAGGACACATAGGTTTGGTGGCACAGGCACAAGCACTTTTTGGCACCTGCGCCTGCATAGCATCCCTCGCCCCTCGCCCCCCCCCCCACCTACGCTGCAGGACCGCCTGGGCAACACGCAGCGTGTGTTCAAGGAGCTGAAGCGCAAGGAGCGGCGCCTGACCAGCCAGAGCGGCGGCACCCCCGGCAGCCAACCCAGCGCTGGCACCCACTCGCGCACCAGCAGCGGCATGGCGCCGCACCGCCTGGCGGCAGGGGATCAAGTCAAGGCCGGCAACGACAGCGGCTCCACCCGCTCCTTTGGCAGCCTGTTCAAGCCGCGCCGGGGGTGAGAGCCGTGCGGTGCAGCCTGTCGACGATAGGCCAGGCGCAGTGCCCCGCGTGATGTACCCCCCCTCCCGCCATGTATATAATGCTCCGTACGCTCCTCCCTCCCCACTCTGCTCTCCCGCTGACCTAGCTCTTGCCTGCTGCTCTCTGTCCCCGACGACATATCCCCTTTCTGTGTACCCCTCGCCTCCTTTTTCCCTGGTGTGTCTTTAATTTCTCTGTCAAAATGTCCCGTCCGCCCAGCAGGGGCTGGGCACACGAGGGAGATCCGAGGGGGTTGGGGGGGTTGGGGGGGGGGGGGGGGGGGGGGGGGCCGCCAGAGGGGATTGCTGGGTGAATGCTGAGGCTCAGGCAACATGAGTAAGAACGGTGAGGCAAAAGTACAGGAAAGCTGTCTGAGGGCTGGAACAACACTAGGGCTGCTGCGCAGGCCCCCAAGAGCCCGTCGCAACCACCCACTGCACGGGCGCCGGCTGCGGCGTGCCGCGCTGCTGCTGCGGCACCATCAGTGCTGGCTGCTGCGGCACCCCGCCTCCGGGGTACGAAACAGGCACCATGCCAGGCGGCATGCCAGTGGGTGCGCCAGGGGTGGGCAGGCCGGCCAAAGGCGCCCGAGAGCCTTGCGGCAGATGGTACTGTGGCAGACCGGGGCGTGCGGCCTGCGGCGGCTGGCGGACGCTTGCACCAGCGGCCAGAGCGCCGCTGCTGCTGCTGCTGAGCGGGATGCCCATCGCGACCCCAGGCACAGGCAGCAAACCGCTGCCTGCGTGGTAGGGCTGCTGCGGCACAAGCGCTGGTTGCGCCGGCGGCCGCGGCAGCGCGTAGCCGCCCGAGGGTTGCCGCCCCGGCAGCGGCAGGCCGCCGCTCGACGCGCTGCCAACCAGGGTCGCTGGGGAGCCGCGGGCGGCGGGCACATCAGCGGGCGCCGCCTGCTGAGCTGCCTGGGAGGCAGCCACAGCATGCTGCTGCGCCTGCGCGTGTGCTTGCTGCTGCTGCATGAGGAACTGCTGGTAGACAGCAGGGTTCTGCCTGAAGAACTGCACCTGCTCCGGCGTCAGCTGCACTATGCCCATCGGACGCGGCTGCGCGGGCCCCGCCGGGCGCGGCGCGGTTGCGTGCAGCCCAGCCACAGCATACTGCTGCTGCAGGTGGGCCTGCTGCTGCTGCTGCGCCTGCTGCTGCTGCTGCTGCGCTTGCTGCGCCTGCTGCTGCGCTTGCTGCAGTCGTGCCTGTGCCAGTGGCTGCCGTGCCTGTGCCAATGGCTGCTGCTGCTGCTGCTGCTGCTGCTGCTGCTGCTGCTGCTGCTGCTGCTGCTGCTGCTGCTGCTGCTGCTGCTGCTGCTGCTGCTGCTGCTGCTGCTGCTGCTGCTGCTGCTGCCGTGCCTGTGCCAGTGGCTGCTGCTGCGCTTGCTGCTGCCGTGCCTGTGCAACTGCCTGCTGCTGCTGCTGCTGCTGCTGCTGCTGTACGTGCTGCTGTGCCTGCTGCTGCGCCTGCTGTGCCTGCTGGCTGCGCTGCTGGTGCATCTGGCGAATCCGCTGCTGCTGCTCTGGTGCAAGAGAGTGGAAAATGCGGCACTGCTCCTGATACCGAGCTTGCTGCTGGTGGCTGGCAGTCTGCTGTTGTTGCTGTTGCGGCGGCGGCGGCAGAGGCTGCTGCTGCTGGCGGTGGCGCTGCTGCTGCACCGGCTGCTGGTGCTGCTGCGCGTGCTGCCCAGGTGCGTGCTGCCGCTGTTGCTGCTGCTGGCTGTGACGCGCCTGTGCCCGCTGCTGCTGCTGCTGCGACGGCGCCGCGGGGGCATCTGCAAGCAGCTGCTTCAGGGACTCCTTGTGCTCGCCGCCGCTGGGCGCCGCTGCTGGGCGACCGCGCATCTTCACCGGGGAGCCGCTCGCGTTGAGCAGCAGCGGTTGCTCCAGATCCATGCTTGGCATGCTGTGCAGGTAGCGGCGCTTGAGGCGCGGCCGGTGCTGCGAGCGCTGCCGCCGCTGCTGCTGCGTGAGGCGGAAGGTGGGGCTGAGGGGCTCGGACGGCACCACCGCCGGCGCGTGCTCTGCGACTGTTGACGCCGCGGGGGGCTGCGCCACGGCTGCTGCTGCTGGGTGTGCAAAGGGGGCTGCGGGCTCGCCGAACGCCGCCAGCACCTCTGGAGGCGCCGCGCCGAAGGCTGCAAGGATGTCTGGCGCGGGCGCTGCGGGCGCGCCAAACGCGGCCAGCATGCCTGCTGGCTGCGCTGCAAACGCCGCCAGCACCGCCGCGTCGGGCCCTGCGTACGTGGCGACACGCGCCAGGCCGGGGGGAGCGCCTGGCAGCACCAGCGGCAGCTCCGATCGCAGCTTGCCTTGCACCACCTCGCCTGCGGGGGATGGCAAGAGGGGTGTGTGGGTGGCGAGGGAGGGAAACCGACCGGCGGGTGCCGCAGCCTGGGCTGCGGAGCTGGCAGCTCATGAGGGCGGAGGGCAGACAGGTTCCCAGAGCTGCCTGCGCCAGGCACTCCTCCTGCATTCGGAAAGCTTGGCAGCTACACACACCACCACCACCCCACCCCACCCCCCACACCCACCCACCCATGCTTGGGCTGGCTTCCAACGAGGCTGCTCGCCGCCCGCCATGAGACAGGCGACTCTGCTTGCCGCCCCCGTCGGCGCCGCCGCTGGCGGTCGCCGCGGCAGGCAGGCGCTTGCGCTTGCTGCCCTTGCTGCCGCTGGCTTGCCGGGCGGGCACGCCGCCGCTGCTGCTCTGCTCGTCGTCCGACGCGTCGCCGCCATTTGTCGCCGGCTCCGGTTGCTGGCTGCACTGCCGCTGGTGCTCCAGAGCCGAGCAGGCCAGCAGGACCTTGCGGCACCGCCGGCACTCTAGCAGCTGCGAGGGCGGTGGCGGCCCGGCGGCGGGAGAGGCGCCGTGCCTGCTGCCGCCCGACGCCTGCGGCTGGCGCAGCACAGGCAGCGCCAAATCGCCCCAGCCGCCGGGCGGCGTGGCCCCTGCCGACGCCTCTATCACGGCCGCCTCAAGCTGCACGTTCTCCAACATCGCACGCACGCTCTCCAGCTGCGCCGCCGGCGGGCCGTCACCTGCGCCGGGCAGCACCAACTTGAACGCCGGCGGTGCTGCCGCTGCGGTCAACTGGGCGTTGGCATTACCACTGCAGCAAACCGTGCGGTGATGGCACGAGGCAGGTGGTCAGCGACAGGACGGGCCCAAGAGGCAGGCAAGCGCATCGATGGCGCCGATGCACCGAAGCCACTTTCCCGCAGGCCGGCCCACTGCCCACCCAACGCACTTGTGCGGCTGCCCGGCGCCGGCGCCTGCTGGGCGCCGCAGCGCAGTATGCAAGAAGTCGACACAAAGGTCCGGGAACTCGCTGCGGAGCGCCTCGGGCAGGCCTTGAAGCTCCTCATACAGCTCTGCAAGGCAGGTGGAGGCAGGCGGCGGCGGTGTGGCGGCAGCGGCGGCACAGAGGCGGACAGGGACGGCGGCAGGCCGCGGTTCGATGCGTAACTGCCATAGTACAACCCGCATCGGCTAACGGGCGAGCAGGAGGGCGACGCAAAGGCGCAGGCCACTGCAGTGGGGCACCGCGACCGCCGTCCCGCGCTCTCCCGGCCTCCTCTGCCCTGCCATGCTGTCGTCATACACGATGCAGCCTTGCCTATCCTCAGCTGCTGCACCACCTCCATCCTGGGCGGCCAGGGTTCCAACGCTCTTCTGCGAGCGCTCTCTCGAGCTCTAGGTGTTTCGCCGGCCCCTCCCGTCAACCCCAATTTGCACGGGCAGGCTTTGAGCGCCCAGATCTGGCGAGGGGGGCCGGGGGGCACGCCACATGCAAGCGGCCACTCTATGTGCGGCATTGGGCAGACCTTGCCGCAGCAACTTGCCCCGCTTTTGACTTCCTTCAATCACAAGACTAGCAAAGCGCCGCAACACTTAGCCTCTGCCGCTCGCAGCACTTGCTTGAGTTGCACAGCCTCCTCGCCGCCCAGCTCAGCGCAGGCGCCCATGGAGCGCGGGCGCGTGGTGGTGAGTGGGAAGCGTTGGGCAGCGTGCACGCAGATGGTGAAAAAACCTGCCTGCGCCGCCGTCTGCCGCCGTCTGCCGCTGCCTGCCGCCGCTCGTGTTGCGGCCCTGGCTGCGGCACGTGCCGTGCTCATCCACCGCCCCCACCTGCCCTCCTGAACTCGTCACAGGTCGTCGATCCGGGCACTGGGTCACACATCAAGGCTGGGTTCGCGGGCGACTTTGCGCCCAAAGAGGTTCCCTGCCTGCTCGGCCGTCCCGAGCAGGGCGGGCGCTCGTCGGCGGCGGCTGGCGGCCAGCTCAAGGCGCGGTGGGGGCCTGTGGTCATGCTTTTCTGGTGCCCAGGTAGCATTCGGCGCCACCAGTCACTGCCTGCTGAGCTGCCCGTGCTGACTAAACCACCAGCAGCAAGGGGCACTTATTCAAACGCTGCGCGCTGGCCTCCCCTCGTAAAGTGTTGGCTGTCCCTCGCCCGCCGGTGAGCCAGCCTTGCTTCGCTGCCTCCCCTTCCACAGGAGCGGTATGTGGGGCAGGAGGCTGCCACACTGAAGCAGCAGCTGGACATCTCGTATCCAGTCAGGTGGGTTGAAAAGGGGGTGGACGGACGCTGTTGCAGCAGGGCGCGGCAGCGCGGTCGGGTCCAGGCGCAGCGCCGCGCATCCTGTGGCTCGCCCCTCTCTGTCTGCCCGCCGCAAGCAGCTTCCAACCGACCGTGCGCCTGCCCTGCTGCCTGCCCCGCCGATTGAATGTCCCTCAGGAATGGTGTGGTGGAGGACTGGGACGGCATGCAGGCGGTGCTGAAGCACGTATTCACCGATGTGCTCAGCCTCAGCGACACCGCCGGCTGCCACATAATGCTTACAGAGGCGCCGCAAAACCCGCTGGCCAACCGGGCGCGCATGCTGCAGGTGCGCGTGCGTGCGGGGGCCAGGGGGCAGGCCCCCGGGCTGCGTGCGCTGCCGTGGCGCCGCACTGCCCGAGGTGCCTCCCATGCGTCACCCCATGCCCCGCCTCTGCCTCCGCCTCCTTCTCTCATTTGTGTCCCGCAGACCATGTTTGAGACGTTTGGGTTTGAGGGGGCATACGTCCAGGTGCAGGCGGTGCTCACCCTCTACTCCCAGGGCCTGCTCACTGGGCTGGTGCTGGACAGCGGCGACGGCGTCACGCATGCGGTGAGGAGGGCTTGGGAGGGGTGCAGGCGGTGTGGGGAGGGTTTGAGGGGGGTGCAGGCGGTGTGGAGGGGGGGAGGAGCAAGGGGTGCAGGCGCTGAGGAGGGGGCAGAGGGGTGTGCAGGCGGTGTGGGGAGGGCTTGAGGGGGGTGCAGGCGGTGTGGGGAGGGCTCGAGGGGTGTGCAGGCGGTGTGGAGGGGTGAGGAGCAAGGGGTGCAGGCGGCGTGGAGGCGAGGGGCACCGGTGCTCGAGAGGAGAGGGAAGCCGAGGTGTGAAACGAGGGTGAAGGGCGCAGAGGGGCTACAGAAGCGAGCTCAGCACTTCACTCCTGACGTACACGTGGGCTCTCCCTCCCTCCCCAGGTGCCGGTGGTCGACGGCTACAGCGCCCCCCACCTGGTGCGCCGGCTGGACCTGGCGGGGCGCCACCTCACCGCCTACCTGGCAGACCTGCTGGCGCGGAGGGGCTACTCGCTCAACAGGTGTGCGTGCTTGATGCATACGTAGGCATGCGCGTGGGGCGCGGGCGGGGAGCTGGGCAGCGTAGGCGGAGCGTGGACTGACGAGGGTGTGCACCACTGCATCGTGGAGGGCGCCTGCAGCCTGCCTGCCATGCACCGCGGGGCGCGACGGCCTGATGCGCTAGCATGAAGTGCCGCTCATTACCACTCAATGCCTGCCTGCTGCCTGCAGGTCTGCCGACTTTGACACGGTGCGGCAGATCAAAGAGCGGCTGTGCTACGTGGCCCACGATTTCGGACAAGAGGTCAAGGTGGGGTGGTGGGTGGTGGGTGGGGGTGGAGGAGCGGGGCTGGAGGCGTTTGCACGTGTGGAATCCAGTGCTCTTCTCCCTTGCATGCAGCCCTCTTTGACATCGCTGGTTGCGCATACCCTCACACGCGCCCCCTCCGAATCCAACCTGCAGCTTGCACGTGAGACCACCTGCACAACTGAAAGCTACACGCTGCCAGACGGGCGCGTCATACGTCTGGGGGCAGGTGGGCGGCCTGCTGCTGCACACTGCTGCAGTATGCCGCTGCCGCTGCTGCCGGTGCTGCCGCTAGTACTGCCGCTGCTGCTGCCGCTGCCGTCGCTGCTGCTCATCTGGCCTTTGCCACCCCTCCCACCCCCAGCAGAGCGCTTCACCGCTCCCGAAGCGTTGCTCAATCCCTCGCTGCTCGGCATGGAGGCCCCTGGAGCAGCAGAGCTGATTTTCAACTGTGTGCAAGGTGTGTCAAAGGGGTGGCATTTGGCCGTGGGCATTGCCCTGTCTGTCCCGTCCCATCCTGCCCTGCCCTGTCTCTCTCTGGGGCATTTGCCTGCTGTGGAGTGCTGGCCTGCTTGAGCCTTCTCGATCGTTCTGCATACCGTCAACCAGCGCAATGCCTGCCCGCCCCACATGCCTGCCTCCCCCGCCTGCCCGCCCGCCTGCCGCAGGCTGCGCAATCGACAACCGACTGCGGCTGCTGGGCGGGGTGGTGCTGAGCGGCGGGACCACCATGCTGCCGGGGCTGTGCTCCAGGCTGGAGAAAGAGCTGACGCAGCTCTACCTGGACAGGTGGGTGGGGTGTTTGTGGGGGGTGGGGTGGGGTGTGTGGGGGTGGGGTGTGTGTGGGGGGGGTGGGGTGGGGGTGGGGGGGTGGGGGGGTGGGGGGGGGTAGTGGTGGTGGTGGTGGTGTGTGTGTGTGTGGTGGTGGTTGTGGTGGGGGCGCGGGCGGGCGGACGGGGGCCGGCCCTTGGGACGAGTAGATCGAGGCAGCCGCTTGCAGTCCGCCTGAGGGGCTGCCCGTTGCCCCCCATGCTGCACCCTCTCGGCGTCGACCCCACGCCTGCTCCCCCCCGGGAAACCTCCACGTTGCACTGCCGCAGGGTGCTGAAGGGTGAGCGCGAGGGCCTGCGCAAGCTCAAGCTGCGGGTGGAGGACCCGCCGCGGCGGCGCTCTGCAGTCTTCCAGGTGGGTGGGCAGGAGGCGGTGCGAGGGAGCTCTGCAGAGGGGGGGGTGCTGCCACGTGGCAACATCAGCATGGGAGGGGCCTGCCCTGTCTGCACGCACCAACAGGGAGTTTGTGTCCGCGCACGTTGACAGAGAGTTTGTGTGCGCTTCCGGTGCACTGCAGGGAGCAGCGGTGCTGGCAGACATGATGCGAGATCAGCGGGAGTTCTGGATCAGGTGCGTGCGCTGGGCGCAGCCGCGGGGGGATGCGTGGGCACGCGTGCGCTGCTGGTGCTGCTGCCCCGCTCCCCTCCACGCTTCCCGGGCCTCAATTGCCGGCGCTTTTTGCTCCTTGCACCCCTGTCGCTGCAGCAAGGCAGAGTGGCAGGAAGACCCGCAGCGGGCGATGGCAAAGTGCGGCGGCCTGCGATGACTGGTTGGCACAGCGGGCTTTGGAGGACACGCCCTATCCTGCTGCCACGCACCTCTGCTGCTGCCGCTGCCCGACGCTGCCGCCTCCCCCCTCCCCCCTCCCTCTGCTGCTACGTTACTCCTTTGCTTTGCCACGTCGGCAGCGCATCTGGTGCGGCAGTATCGCGTTCTGCAATGCACGGACACGAGTAGTGGGCCTCTGAGCTGGGTGCTGACGCATGACTGAACCGTTTGCACCGCAGCAAGAAGGTCGCAGCTGGTAGACTGAGCCCCTACACGCGCGGCAGCTGCAACGGGCAGCAGCCAGGGCGTACTGGCAGCGCTGATCAGGCACTCGGCTTCTGCTTTCTGGATCTCTCAGGGGACTGAACCTTGTGTGAAAGCCAGGCTCAGCAACGCAAAGGGGTGCGGCTCAGCTAGGTCGAGACCAGAGGCTCGACGGTCTGGGTTGGTACTAGGCGGCGGGCACCCATGCCGCCGCCGCCCTGCACGCTGCGAAGGCCAGCCGACTCATTCAACTTGCCTCGCCAGCCGACTCCGCCTCCCTTCGTCGTGCCCCCCCTCTCAGCTACAGGCCCGCTGCGTGCGTGCTGCTCCTCCCCAGGCCGCTGGCAACTGGCAGATCAGCAGCGCGCAAACATGGCTCCCGCCCCGCTGCACGACCAGCTGGACATTGTGAGTTATACGGGCGTTCGTGGACGCTCTGGGACAGGGGGACGTCGGCTAGGACGGCACACAGGCGGTTGAGGGACGCCGCCCTCACTTGCACCGCGCCTGCCTCGCCCCCCTGCCCCCCAGGTCATTCCCACCATTCGGTCCCTGGACTTCCTGGAGATGTGGTGCGTTGCGGGGCCTTGGCCCTCCGGGGGGGCTTCCCCGGGCGCCCTGATGCCCTGTCCGCTGTCTCTAGGCCGCTGAGCCGCCTGACAGCACCCACCAGGGTGTGGACGGCGACAGGGCGATGCACGGCCTTGATCGCGGGGCAGGCAGCCCCCCAGCACCCAGGCCAGCGGCGGCGGTTGGCGGCGGCGAGGAGCCACACAACGGCGGGCGGTTCTCACTGCCTGGCGGCTGCTTCCCTGCTCCCCTGTGCAGGCGGCCCTTCTTCCAGCCCTACCACCTGATCATCGTGCAGGATGGTGATCCGAGCAATGTCATCAAGGTCCCCGAGGGTCAGTCGAACGACGGAGTGGTCGTGCGCCGCGCCCAGCGTTCGCCGCTGCCGCCCTGCATGCAGCGGTTTGCTCGGGGCGTGCCTGCCTGCCAGGGGCAGCCTCCTCAGCTGGCGCCGGTCTGCGCAGCTGTTTTCAGCATCAACGCAGGGACGCCCGAACCTAATGCCGTCTGCAGGCTGCAGGCAGCACCCGGCTGCAGCTCACCGTCCCGAAACCCCTCCCCCTCCCCAGGCTTTGACTACGAACTGTACAACCGCAACGACATTGAGCGCATCCTGGGCGACAAGGCCTGGTGCATCTCCTTCAAGGACTCTGCCTGCCGCTGCTTTGGCTACATGGTCTCCAAGAAGAAGTACATCTACACCATTGACGACGACTGCTTCGTGTGCGTGCCAGCGTGGACGAACAGCCCCCTGCAAGAGCAGCAGGCGACGGTGCTGCAGCCACGGTCGCGCTGCCGGGGCGCAGCGAAACCTGCGCGGTTGCCCCACCAGCAGTGTCCCCTCGCAGTCGCCCGCCCGCCCGTGCCGCCGGCGCACCCACCGCGTCTCCTCCCCTCTCGCCCCTGCAGCGCCAAGAACCCCACCGGCGAGGACATCAACGCCCTGGAGCAGCACATCAAGAACCTGCTGTCCCCCTCCACCCCCGACTTCTTCAACACCCTGTACGACCCCTACCGCCCCGGTGCGTGCGCCGCCGCTGCTGCAGCTGCTGGCCAAGACACTTGAATGGTTTGTGTCTGGCTTAAGAGGTCGCCCCTGGGCTGTGCAGTGCCAGCCTGCGGTGAGAGAGGCAGGTGCAGAGCCGTCCTGGCCTGCCTGCCTAGCCCAGGTGTGCAGAGGCCCAACAAAGCGCCTGCCCGCCCGCCCCCCTGCAGGTGCCGACTTTGTGCGCGGCTACCCCTTCTCCATGCGCGAGGGCAAGGCCACGGCCGTGTCGCACGGCCTGTGGCTCAACATCCCCGACTACGACGCCCCCACCCAGGTGAGGCAGCAGGGGCCCTTCCGCCAGCAGTGTCAGCGGCAGTGGGAGCTGCCACGTGCACCGGTTCCCTGACTGAGCATGCCGCGTCCGTCGTGCTCACTGACCCTCGCCCTCTGTGCCTCGCTGACCCTCCCCTGTTCCGCCCCACCCCACCCACCCAGATGGTCAAGCCCATGGAGCGCAACGAGCGCTACGTGGATGCCGTGATGACCATCCCCAAGGTGGGTGCTGGGTGGGGGTGCACGCGAGCGGCTCTGCGCGCTGCGTGCAGCGCGCAGGGCGGCGCCGCAGCTTCTTGGGCTGCAGTTCAGCATGTACCTGTGTACATCCCTCCTGCCCTGCATTTTGACCTGTGTGTGTGTGTGTGTGTGTGTGTGTTCACCGCGCTGTGATCCGCAACCTGCAGGGCACGCTGTTCCCCATGTGCGGCATGAACCTGGCATTTGACCGCACCACCATTGGCCCGGCCATGTACTTTGGCCTGATGGGCGAGGGCCAGCCGTGGGGCCGCTACGACGGTGAGCAGCAGCAGGGGCAGCAGAAGCCGCAGGCCGGCAGCAGGCGACTCTCGACGCCGGGGGCCCCCCAGTCCCTGGCAGCCGGTCACCACCAGATGGTGCTGCTGCGGGTGTCGCTGCTGCGGGTGGCCCCGCCCCGCCAACCGCCAACCCTGCTCGTCTGCCCTGCTCCCTGCCCTGCCGCGGACATGTGGGCGGGCTGGTGCGTGAAGAAGATCACCGACCACCTGGACCTGGGCGTCAAGACCGGCCTGCCCTACATCTACCACTCCAAGGCCTCCAACCCCTTCGTCAACCTGCGCAAGGAGTACAAGGTGGGTGGGCGGCTGGATGGCGGGCGGGCTGGACAACGGCATGCTCGCTGCATGTGGGGCCGCTGCACAGCCTGCCCGGCATGGCCCGGCGCCCGATACGCCGCACGTGCACGTCGCTGCAACACTCGATGCCGCACTCCCCGACCGCCGCCGTGCGCAGGGCATTTTCTGGCAGGAGGAGATCATCCCCTTCTTCCAGAAGATGGAGCTGAGCCCCGAGAACAAGGACGCTTTCAGCTGCATGCTGGAGATCGCAGAGAAGGTGCGCGGGGGCGGGGCTGTGGGTGGGGCAGGCGCCCGGCAGTGCGCAGCTGCAGGGGGTGGTACGCAAAGCGCCTGTCGTGCAGCGCCCGCCTGGATGCACACACTGCATCTGCATGTCCCCCCGGTTGCCTGCCTGCGTGCAGGTGCGCACCGGCCTGGCGCACCTGGACCCCTACTTTGTTAAGCTGGCAGACGGCATGGTGGCGTGGATCGACAGCTGGAAGAAGCTCAACCCCACAACCGAGGCGTGAGCACGCGGCGCGCCCATGCCGCGTGTGTTTCCTCGTGATTCTTTGATTCGCCCCCCGCACTGTAATCTTGCTATGTATCATGCAACCTTGTGCGACTGGCTGCAGAACGGCACTCGGTGCTCTCAGGAAGTGTGCAGGCAGGCCGTGCCGGCGAAGAAGAGCGGAGAGCGAGGTGCCTGCCTATCAACACTCTCTGCATGCGATTCCAAAAAAGAGATCGCACCAGGCATGTACAGGTACAACAGCAGCAGCAGGCCATCATTGCTGCATTGGCACGGCGCCCCACTGCCACGTCGGCGGCCGCAGCCGGCGTGCTTTCCCTCCCAGCCCGCCCAAGCCGGCATCTATATGCACTCTTTGCTGCCATCGAACCTGCACGTCGACCTGCGTTGCTCATACCTCGCGCGCGCGTCGCATGCACTAAGCAGCCTCCCTGCACACAGCCATGCCGCCCGGCGGCAAGGTGCAGGGCAAGGCGCCGGCGCCGCCCCCTCAAAGCGACCTTGCAGCACAGCTTCAGCAGCTGGCCGTCACGCAGGGCGTGAACCAGGGCCGCCGGCACCCGGGCAAGGCCAGCCTGCTCTACACGTTCCAGGAGGCGGCGGACATTGAAGCAGATGCCATCCATCGCATTGGCGTCGAGGGTAAGAGCGGCGCGGGGCCTGCGTGCTTACCACTGCCGCTGCCGCCGCCGCCGCTGCTTGCTCGCCCGCCCGCTGCTCCTCACCCGCCCACGCTTGCCCTTTCCTAACAGGTCTCGACCAGCTGTGTGCGCTGGACGGGCGGTTCCAGGCCTACCGCCGCACGCTTTTCGGGCAGGCCAGCGCGGCGCTCGACCGCGACGCCTCCACTGCCGGCGTGAACGCAAAGCTGGATGCCGCAATCGCCGGCTTCTGCACCCTCCTCTCCTCTTACTTCCTGATCTCGCCCTCCTTCAAGGCGCTGGAGTGGCTCGTGCGGAAGTACAAGTGCGTGCAGGGGAGGGGGGCATGGAGGGCAGCGCGTGCGCAGGGCAGGGCAGGCAGCGCTGCAGGCAGTCGCGCCGCGTGCCGCATGTGCACGCCAGCCGCCACATCCCTCTCACACCACATTTTGTACTGTAATTGCTCGCCTCCCCCCTCGCCCTGCCCACTCCTCCCTGCACAGGGTGCACGAGCGTAATGTGGACGACTTGATGGGTGCTGCGCTGCCCTACCACGAGACGGAGCAGTTTGTGCGGCTGGCCCAAATTCTGAGGCTGGACCCGCGCAGCAAGTGGGCCTTCCTGGAACCCATGCAGAGCAGCGGGGCGCCGGCGCCGCGCGAGGCCCTCGTGCTGCGCTGCACCACCGACAGGGTGCGCTGGGCAGCTGGGGGGCGGGGCGGGGCGGGGGGCTCGCAGCTGCCGCGCGTTGGGCGCCTGCCGGCATGGGCCCTGCGGCGGCAATGCGTCGGCGCTCCCCGCTGCTGCACGTGCCCACGTCCCCTGCGCCTTCTGCAACGAGCCTCGTTTCAAACACCCCCCCGCCTACTCACTGCTGCCGCCTCCTCCTCCTCTCTCCCCACCCTGCCTCCCGCCGCAGTCCCTGCTGCGCTTTGTGTGCGACCTGGCGCAGCGGCAGGCCGACCCGCGCGTGGCGGGCCGCGTGGCGCTCCCCTTTTACGCCGTCCTGCTCTGCGAGTTCCTGGCCAAGCAGAAGAGCGTGGATGAGCAGCTGCTGACGTGAGCGCTGTGGTCAAGAGCACTGGGGGGGGGGGGGGGACTGCTGTGGTTTTGGGGTTTCCAGGGATGTGCTGTGCTGTGCTGTGCTGTGCTGTGGGGAATGAGCTCCGGGAGAGGGGCCTCCTCTGGGATGCCGTGGGGGTTATGTGGGTGGCCCTGCTGGCCGTGCTGGCCCTGCTAGCAAGCGCCTACAAGGGAGGGAGGGAGGGAAGGGTTGCGCGCAGGCAGCGCCACACACACAAATGAGCCATCTACTCTCCGGCCCTGGCCTCCCCATGCCGGGCGCCGGCCTTTCAAAGGCTCACAGCAGAAGGCAGGGCCCCCGGCGGCGGCGCGGCGCCATGCCGCGCCGGCGCGCGGCTTTTGGGCGTGCCGCACACTCCCTCCATCCCTCCAGCTGCCGCCATCACTCGCGTCCATGCAGTGTGCTTGCTCCCTCTCCCGGGGGCTTTCTCCCACTGCGCACCCCAACTCTGTGCGTCTTGTGCCATGCAAGCGCTTTCCGTTGCATCCCCTCACCGCCCCCTTACAGCATGCTGCTGCCCTACCTGCTGGCTGGGCTGGGCCCTGGAGTGGTGCCCGACTACCGGGCAGCTACCTACATGGTGGTGGGACAGCTGGCGTCGCGCGCCACCTTCAGCGCCGACCTGGCAGAGGGTGGGTGGGGTGGCCTGGGCTGCAGGGGCAGAGGGAGCAGATGAGTGCGTGGTGCTGGGACGGGGTGCGCCGCTGGCCAGAGCTATGCTTCGCTTGTGCTGGCTGCGCTGCCTGCATCTTTGCTGCCTGCGCCCTTGCTGCATTGTGCGTTGCATGTGCGCCGCCTGGCACAGCGGGCGGGCCCAGCATGAGCGCAGCAGAGGGTCGCCGATGATGCACAACCTTTGGATCGCGAGCGGCCCCTCGGGGCGCTCTGAGCGTCAATCACTCTACAGTTTGTATTCCCTGAGGCGTCACCCCACCCTGCTTGTGTCTCACCGGTTGCAGCCCTCTATGCATCGTGCTCGGCCTCCGCGTCACATCGCTTTGCTGCCCCCAGCCGGCGGCTTCTTCGTTTCCTTCGTGGATTCTCCCACTTGTCCCTGCCATCCAATGCATGCCCCCCCACCCCGCCACCCACCCACCCACCCACCCCCCGGCCCGTGCAGCCCTGGCCACGGAGGTGTGCCGCACCGCCTCCCCCGCCCTGCTGGGCTCCGCCGCCATGCTGCTGGCGCACCTGGCCAACACGCAGGAGCACTTTGAGGAGCTGCCGGAGCGGGCCTTCAAGCAGCTGGCCAAGGTGGGTAGGCACACCGTGCGGGATGTGGAAGACTGATGTTGTGGAACACTGGGTGGCTTGGCGTGTGCTGGCTGGGGGTGGGGTGCTGCTACATCGAGTGCTTGATTGATCGACACATATTCCCTGCATCGGGACTTGCGAGCTGGCCCCGCACCACTTCACCCCCATCTGCCACCCTCCACCCTTTCCACCCTCCCCCCACCGCCCTCCACCCTCCTCCCACCACACCCTTCCTCCTCACAGGTGGCCGGCCTGGTGGAACACCTTGCCGCGCTGAGCGACAAGGGCTGCCGCATCCAGCCCCTGCTGTGCCTGCTGGCGCGCGCCGCCGCGGCGCAGCTGCCGTCGCACCCCCACTATGAGCAGCTGCTGCAGGGCCTGCTGGCGCGCGTGGAGATGGGTGAGTGAGCTGCAGTGGTTGGGAGCGTGGGTGTGTAGATGGAGGCGGACTGTGTTGATGGGTGGGCGGGCTTGGGTGGGAGGGAGGGGAGGATGCGGGAGTGACAATGGGGAGCGGCAGCATGCTAGTCCCCTGCTGCGCCTGTGCCTGTCCGTCCCTTTGTCTGCGCCCGGGACTTGTGTGTGTTCTGTGTGTCGCCCAGCCTAAGACCGCCGGTGCTGCAGCACGCTGCCTGGTTGGCGCGCTTGCACTCTCGCATCGCAACCCCACCGCCTCCTCCGCCGCGCCTCCACCCCCACCCTCTGCAGGCAGCGCCGCTCGCCCGCTAGCCGACGCTGTTCTGGCGCAGGCGGCGGCAGCGGCGGAGGCAGAGGGCGAGGCGGCAGACGCACGACTGCCGGCCATGCAGCGCCTGCTGCGCACGCTGGACCTTCGCTGCCCCGAAGCCCTGGACGCCGCAGTCAACGCCGCCCTGCCCGCTGGCTCCCAGGCGGTCAAAGGCGAGGTCGGCGAGGCTGCTGCGGCGGCGGCGCAGCGCGTGCTTGCCGCGCTGAATGCTGCGTTTGAGGGCACCGCGCGCTGCCCGCTGCTGGAGGCAGGCACGACTGTGATGCTGGCGGCAGAGGCCCCCGCCGCCGCCATGCGCCTGCTGGTGAGGCCCTTCTTCTTTTTTGTGTGTGTGTGAGAGAAGCGCTTCTTATGTGTGTGAGTGTGTGTGTGTGAGTGGCGTGTGTTCTTCGTGGGCGGGTGGGTGGGAAGCGCGTGCTGGCAGAGGACGGCAGTGCCGACCTGCATGCCTGCGTCAAAGCAGCGGCTGCTTCGCTCGGCAAACGACCTCCCCCCGGCCGTGCCCCTCCTCGTCTGCCGCCCTGCAGGCCGTGCAGCGGCTGGACACGCTGGCAGCGTCCTCACCTGGCACCGAGGCAGCAGCAGCCGCGGGCGCCGCCCTGCTGCGCCGCCTCCAGGATGACAGCCCCGCTGTGGTGCAGGCGGTGCTGAGCGCCGCGTCGCTGCTGCAGCTGCCCAGCGGCCCGCTGCTGGAGGGGCTGGCGTCGTGCTTTGACCGCGCCCTGAGCCAGGTTAGAGGCACGGGAGGTGCTGCCACGAGGCAGTTAGAGCAGCGAGATGAGTGGCAGCGCTCTTGGCTCTTGTTGTTTTTTGAGAACACCGCCTGCCGCCATGATGTCAGCCCCTGTTGTTTGCCTGCCCCTGCCCCGCCCACCCCATCTCGTGCCACTCTCCCCCCGCCCCCCACCAGGCCGGCGACCGCGGCGCGAAGAAGGCGGCGCGCGCTGAATCCCGCGGCGTCGCCCGCAAGGTTTTGAAGCTGCTGTCGGGACCGCTGCTGGCAAGCGAGCCGCAGGCGCCGCCGCGCGCGCTGCTGCTGGTGCTGGCGGCGCTGCTGGTCGGCCCTGCGTGCGGCCGCAAGGTCGCGGCCTCGGCGCTCAAGGCGGCGCGCGCGCTGGAAGCGCCGCTGCTGGCTGGCCTGCGCGGCCTGGCGGCGACTGCAGAGGCGGCAGAAGAGGCGGCAGGCAGGCAGCCCAAGGCCCGCAAAGGCGGCAAGAAGGGCGACAAGGCAGCCGAGGCGGGTGCGGCAGCAGCGGACGCCAGCAAGGCGGCGGCCGACGCAGCTTACAACGGCAGCGTGGTGGCCGCGCTGGCTGGCGCCGCGGGCGGCAGCGCCGCGGCGGCAGAGCAGCTGGCCCAGCTGCTGGCGGCTGTCTCTGGCAGCAGCGAGCCCTCTGGCGCACGCGCCGAGGTGTTGCTGCTGCTGGCGGCGCACGCGGCGGTGCAGAGCGGCGGCGAGGGCAGCGGCGCGGTGGCCGCCGCGCTGCTGCGCGCGCTGCAGCCCGACGGTGGCGCCATCGGCGCCGCATTCCAGCCCGCGGCGGTGCTGCCCCACGAGAGCTTTGGAGAGGGAGGCCTGCCCAGTGCATCGCTGCTGCAGCGCTCTGTGGACGGCCATCTCGGCCCTGCCAGCCTGCATGCCACCGCCGTGCTGGGCGCGCTGCGCTGTGCGCCCTGGCCCAGCCTGGCGCCTCGTGACGCCAAGGTGCTGAGGGAGGGGTCTGCTGTCTACTGCTTACTGGTGCATGCAGCATCTGCCTCCTCATCGGCAGCCGCAGATTGGTGCTTGCCTCTTTGGGCGCGCCTGCCTGCTTGCCTGGCCGCCTGTGGCCCCCCTGCGCCTGGTGGCGCGAAGGCCGAGAGTGGGGGACGAGCGTGGGGGCTTGCCCCTTGCGCCCTGAAGTCCTCCTCTAGTTAGCCTTCGCACAGCAACAGTTTCTCATTAAGGCAGCCGCCCCGGCCCTCGGGCCGCCCCCCCCCCATGGGGCGTGTTGTGTCGGATGGTCACAACATCTTGTCCGTTTCACCTCCATCCCCTTTTTGGGTGGTCGAGACATGATCCCTCCCTTGTCACCGCCCCAACCAACTAAGCAGTCCACTCCCCGCTGCACTTTCCAGTGTGCTTCCCGAAACGCCCAGCTCACCCCACCCCGCTGTGCCTGCTGCAGGACGCGCTGCCGCTGCTGCGCACGCTGTGCTCGCTGCGCTGGCAGCCGGGCCTCGCGGCGCTGCTCGCGCGCGTGGCGGAGCAGCAGGGCGACGCCCCGCTGCTCCTGTCTGAGCTGTTTGCGGCACCGCCAGAGGCTGAAGCAGCAGGCGTGGCGGAAGTGGCAGCGGCGCAGGCGGCGTCACTACTGGAGGGACGGCTGGCGGCGGCGCGTGGCGGCAAGAAGGCCGCGTCCAACGGCGGCGCCAGCGTGGCGCTGCTGTGCCGCACGCTGTGCGCGCTGTGCCACCCGAACGAGGGCGTACGTGCTGCGGCGGTCGACTGCGCCACCGCGGCTGCCAAGCTGGCCGCACCCGCGCTGCCAGGTGGGCGGGGGTCGCCGGGCGCAGGACCGCGCATGGTTTGGTGCGCATGCACATGCGGCTACGCCGCTGCTTCTGCGCCCAGCACTGGTCCTCACCCTTGCATCACCCTCGCATCACCCCTGACTTACCCCTGCTTCACCCTGCTCTGCACACCCTTCCCCTCTTGTGTCCCTCCTTTCAGACCGCACCTGCAAGGCCCTGGCCTCGACCCTGGCCGAGCAGGCGGCCACGCTGGCGGCCGACAGCGAGGCGGCGCCCCGCCTGCTTGAAGTGCTGCTGGGCGCAGGGGACGATCCCCCAGAAGCGCTGGCTGGCTACGTGCTTGCGCAGCCGGACGCGGAGGCACTGGGCGGGGCCCTCTTGGCTGCGGCAGAGGAGGAGGCGGGGGGCGCAGCGGCGGCGGGCGGCCGCGCGGTGGGCGCCGCGGCCACCGCCGCGCACACCGCCCGCCTGCTGCTCGAGTTTTGCGGCGATTGGGCGGCCCCCGAGGCGCTGCTGTCCACCTGCCAGAAGCTGCTGGGCAGCGGGGCGCGCATGCGCGCCGCGCCTGCCGGCACCCCGGCGGCGCAGCAGAAGGAGGCGCTGCAGGTGGCCGCCGCCGCGCGCTTCACGGCCGCCAACCTTGAAGAGCTCCTGCAGGAGGGCAGCTGTGCTGCGCCGCTGGGTGTGCTGGAGGCGTGGTGCGCGCTGCTGGACCCGAGCAGCCCCACGCCCGCCGCCCGCCTGGCGGCGCTCACGCACGTCGTGCCGCGCTGCTTCGAGGCGCTGCCTGCCGAGGTGCAGGGTCGTGCGCTCAAGGTGAGGCGCACCACCATCGTGCATGTGGTGGGCTGATGCAGGGTCCGTTGAGGTCCTGCATGCGGGCGCCTGCTGCTGAGGCCGTGCAGCGTCGCCCCTGGTGCCGCTCCGGCGCTGCCTGCCCCATAAGACTCGCCCCTGCTCACCGCCCGCCGTGCAGGCGCTGCTGCGCGCCGCCAGCAAGGACGGAGACGAGGCGTGCCGCGGCGCCGCGCTGGCCGCGCTGGCCGCGCTGCCGCTGGCGGCCGACGCGCTGCTGCCGCTGCTGCCGCTGGCGCCGGCAGATGTGGAGGCGGGGCCTGCCACGCCTGCTGTGGATGCTGTGATGGCGGAGGCAGCGCCCAGCGACGAGGATGACGAGGAGCTTACTAGGCTCAAGGCGGCGGCAGCAGATGCGGAAGCACAGCTGGCGAGCCCTCGGGCCAAGCAGCGCGGCCGCGGCAAGGCCGGCAAGGAAGCGGAGGCTGCGGCAAAGGCTGCGGCAGAGGCGGTGGCGCGGCGGCGGCAGCAGCTGGCAGACGCGCGCGCGGCGCGGCAGCAGGGGCGGCGCGGCGCGCAGCGCGGCGGCGGCGCCAGCGTCGCCGAGAGCAGCGCGCGCGCCGCCGCCGAGGGCTGCGTTGCGGTGCTGGAGCTGCTTCAGTGGAAGGACAACGTGGCGGGCCGGCTGTCGCTCGTGCCAGCCGTGCAGGGCGTGCTGGCCCAGCTGCTGGCGGCGCTGGAGGGCGGCTCGGCGGCAGATGAGGCGGGTCTCGCCGCCAGCCTGCCCACAGCCGAGCTGGTCTATTTGGTGCAGCTCTGCCTGGCGGCGCTGACCAGCGTCGCCCGCGCTGAGCTTCAGCCAGCGACTGCGGCGGCGCCTGCGTCGGTGCAGCCCACCCCCGGCAAGGGCAAGGGCAAGGGCCGCACGGCAGCGGCGGCAGGCCAGGCAGGGGCGCCTCTCGAGGGCGCTCAAGCCTTCGACTTGGGCCTGGCTGCGCGGGCGGCGCAGGCGGCGCCCGACGGCGCCGTGCGCAACGCGGCGCTGGAGCTGGTTGCTGAGCTGGCGCAGGGCATGCCCGAGGTGCGCAAGGGCCGAGCGCTGTGGTGCAGCGTGCAGCGCGCGCTGGCCACAGAACAGAGGATACGCCCCGATGGCTCTGCAGCTGCCGCAGATCCACGCCATGCCCCGCTGCGCTGACAGTCCCCCCCCCATCCCTGGCTGCCCCCTGCTGCCCCCTGCAGGCCGCGCTGCAGCATGTGCTGGAGGTGGTGGCGGTGGTGGGCGCCTCTGCTGCGCTGCAGCAGGACGAGCAGTCGGAGCGGGTGGCCACCGCGGCCCTGCGTGCCATCCTCCCAGCCTGGACCGCCGCCGGGCACAGCCTGCAGGAGCTGGCGGCGGCGGTGGTGGCCGCGCTGCCGCGCGTCTCGCCTCACCGCCGCCTGCCGCTGGTGTTGGCGCTGACGGCCGCGCTGCCAGAGGTGAGGGGCCTCGTGACAACTGACGACAACAACAGCCCTTGTGACCGACTACCTGCAGGTCCCTCTGCCTCTTGCACCGACGTCAATCTTTGGTTGCAAGCAAACGCCTCGCTCACCTCCGGGTCGCCCCCTTCCTGTCTCACAGCTTCTGGCAGCGCCTGCGCCATCCTGGCTCAGCGCTTGTTGCCTGCCAGTGCAGCCATTGTTTTGGCCCAACACCCCTCTCTGACCCTCTCGCCCCGTCTCTCCCCCGTTGCCGCTCTGCAGGTGGAGGGCCTGTGCACAACCCTGGCCCTGCTGCTCGAGCGGGCGGTGCAGCAGCAGGCGGATGGAGACGCAGCGATGGCAGAGGCGGACGCCGCTGCTGCCGCAGGCGCAGAGGTGGACCCCGCCTGGGCGGTGGACCTTGCTGGCAACCTAATGGATCAGGTGCGTGGCCCCCCTTCTGCTGCCCCCCCTGTTTTGTTTGCCGTTTTCGTGTCCCTGCTCGTGTGGTTCGTCCCTGCTTGTGTGTTGTGTCCCTGCCCGTGCACTTGTGTTCTGTGTGTTTGCTGTGCTTGTGTGGTTTCTGTGTGTGTTCCTGCCTGGGCTGTGGGCTGCGCCGCCGGCTTGCACTCGTCGGCGTGCACCCTTGACATCCCTGCAAGCTCGCATGCTGCACCCTGCCTGCCCCCCCCCGCTGTTGGCTCGTGGCTGGTGACGATCACCTTTTTGCACGTCAGTCTGAGGCTGGCAGACATGCCGGCACCCCCGTGCTGACACTCCACAAAACCTCCGAAGCCCATGCGACCACCGCCCTTGCATTTGCTTGGCACGCCCCCCCTGCACCGACTGCGCGTCGGCCTGCTGGTGCTGTCGGCTGGCTGGCTGGTTGGTGAGGAGCGCTCTGTTGCACGTCGGTCTGAGGCCGGGCAGATGTGCCGGCGCCCTCCGTGCTGATGCTTTATGAAACCTTCGAAACCCAAACGGACCTACAACATCCTGCACTCCTCTCTCATCTCTCGGTTTCAGATCCGCAAACTTTGTTGCGTGCGTGACATGCTCTCACCGCCCCCGCCCGCCTTCCCCCCGCCCTGCCACGCCCTGCCCCCCTGCAGGCCCCGCTGCTGCTGCAGGCCTCTGCCTCTGCTGCCCTGTTGGAGCACAGCCTGACCGCCGCCAAGCAGCAGGCGTGGCAGCCGCTGCCGCTGCTGTCGGTGGCGTTTGTGACGCAGCAGCTGGAGGCGCGCACACGTGGCGCCACCGCGGCAGCTGCCGAGCAGCTGGCGGCGGCGTACCAGGAGCTCATGCAGCAGTGCCTGCAGCACCTCCAGCGGCTGGGCGAGCAGCAGGCGGCGCAGCAGGCGGGGCAGGGCAAGGCGGGCGGCGGCGCCGCGCCGGCGGCGCTGCTGCGCATCGGCACGGCCAGCTGCTACCGCCTGCTGGCAGCGCTGCAGCAGCACATGGCGCCCGCGGCGTTTGTGTCGGCGGTGGTGGCGCTAGCGGGCGGCAGCCCGGCGGACCGTGTGCGCCGCAAGGCGCTGCAGCTGCTGGCCAACTCTGTGCGCGATGCCGCGGCCGCGGCGGCGTGGCAGCACGAGGCAGAGCCGGCGGCGGCAGAGGCAGCGCTGGCGGAGGCGGCGCTGTCGGTGTGCCAGCCCGTGGTGGTGCTGGTGGCGGCGCCCGCAAACGAGCCGCTCACAGCCGGCGCGGAGCCGGTGTCTGCTCTGACCAAACAGATGGCGCTGGCTGCGCTGGGTGCGGTGGCGGGGGCGTTTGGGGCGCAGCGCCCAGAGCCGCTGCTGGGCGCGCTGCCACCGGTGCTTGCGGCAGTGGGCAGCGAGCAGTCGGCGGTGCGCGGCAGCGCGCTGGCCACCGCCGCGGCACTGGCAGCGGCGCTGGGCCCCCGCCTGGTGCCGCTGCTGCCAAAGACGGTGGCAGCGGTCATCGGCGCGGTGCAGTCGGCGGCGGCAGCCGTCACGCAGGCCGGCGGCAAGCCTTCTGGCGCCGCCGATGGAGGCGGCGACAGCGGCAGCGGCAGCGAGGGCGAGGACGGCAACGCTGTGGCGGCGCGGCGCCCCGCAGAGGGACCCAGCGAGGCTGCTGCTCTGGAGCTGGCGGCCGCGCTGGCGGCGGTTTCAGCGCTGGTGGAGCACCTGGGTGCTTTCCTGGCGCCGCACCTGCCGCTGCTGCTGAGCGTGCTGCTGCACCCGGCTGTGCTGCAGGTGGGGCTCGAGGCCAAGTGGGAAGAGCGTGCGCTGCGTTTATCACGCCTTCGGCCTGCCCAACCTCCAGTTCACCCCTCTGACTTGCAGCCCCATCCCTCTCTCTGCCCTGCTTCCCCCTGCAGTGCACCACCGCCCGCTGCTCCGACGTCGCCGCCGCGATCCGGAGGCAGCTGGCGGGCGCGGTGCCGCCACGGCTGCTGCTGCCGCCGCTGCTGGCGCACCTGGAGCCTGCCACCGAGGGCGGCGGCGACGCAGTGTGTGGCCTGCTGCGCATGCTGCAGTCTGCTGTGGATGCTATGGACGCTGCGGCGCTGACCTCCCATCACGAGGCGGTGTTTGCGGCGCTGCTGCGCGCGCTGGACCTGCGCCGCCGGCGCCCCGCCGCCCTGCTGGCAGACAGGTGCGCTGCCCGCCGCGCCTCTGCACTATCAAACGCGGCGCGCCTCTGCAGCACCAAAGCGCTGCCAGTTGCTGCCTCGCTCTCCTGCGCGTGCCTCGCCTCTCCTTGATGCCATCACTGCCCCACGCGCGCCCCCTCACCTCACCTCCCCCCGTCCCCCCGTCCCCCCGCAGCGACGGCCTGGACCGCTGCGAAGCCGCCGCGGTGGCCTGCTTTGTGGGGCTGACAATGCGGCTCACAGAGGCCCGCTTCAAGCCCCTCTTCTTCCGCCTGCTGGAGTGGGCGCACGCTGTGCCCGCTGCCGACTCGGGTGCGCAGCGCGCGCAGCGCGCCTGCATGGCCGAGCTCACGCCTGCCCGGCCGAGCTCGTGCCTTGCCGCCTGCATGCCTTACCAGCCCCGTCTCTGTCCTGCGCGCCATCTGCCGCCCACCCCCGTCCCCCCTCGCGCACTCGCCCACCCACTCGCCTCCCCATCCCCTCCCTGCCCGCCTCCAGGCCTGCCCACCGGCACCGGCCAGCTGCTGCGCAGCGTGGCCCTCTTCTCCCTGGTCAACGCCCTGGCTGAGCAGCTGCGCGGCGTGTTTGTGCCCTACTTTGGCCTGCTGCTGGACGCCTGCGTGGCACACCTGTCAGGTGGGCGGGCGGTGGGGAGCGCAACACTGTTTGCACGGCGCTTTTGGGGGAACCCACGCATGCACCGTGGCTTCACAGTGGAGGTTTGGAGATTGGCGGGCGCGCTGCAAGCGTGCCGGGAGAGTCGCCATGCGGTGCCTGCCCCGTGACGCCCGCCCAGCCCCACCCGCCCGCCCAGCCCCTCTGCTGCCCCCTCTGCTGCGCTTGCTGCTGTCGCACACCCTCGCCCTGCCCTCTCTTTCAGCCGCCCGCACCGCCCGCTTACAGCACCGCCTCCTGCTGTGTGCACCCCCTGCCTGCCCGCAGATGGGTCCGTGGCTGCCGCGGGAAAGAAGGGAAGGAAGAAGAAGCGGAAGGCGGCGGAGGAGGGCGCAGAGGGCGGCGCCCCCACCGACGACCCCCTGTATGTGGAGCACGACTGGCGGCTGCGCATGAAGGTGCGGCGGCGTGAGGGGGAAGCTGTGCACGAACTCGTACATGGGTGTGTGCCGCGGCGTCTCTGTTGCAGGCAGCCAGCCAGCCGCAGCCTGCCTGCAGCCTGCTGGGCATGCCACGCCCGGCCGGTGGCAGCGCCGTCGCCGCCGCCGCTCCGCGTGCCCGCCAGCCGCGCGCTGCCCTGCCCTCCCCACGCCGCGTGTTCGCCACCCTCCCCCATCCGCAGGTGGTCCGCGCCCTGCACCGCTGCTTCCTGTACGACACCGGCGCCGGCGGCGCGGCTCGCTTCCTGGACGAGGCCCGCTTCCAGAGGCTCCTGCCCACGCTTGTGGCGCACCTGGGCATGGCGCCGCCGCCCGCGCTGGCGGCGGTGCTCGAGGCAGACGGCGCCGCAGGCACGCGCTCGGCGCGGTGGTCATGTTGTTGCTCCGCTGCCGACACGCTGCCTTGCGGCAGCGCCGTGCCTGCTTGCCCTCAGCCCTGCGCCGCGCGTGCCCCTGCCCAACCCTCTCATAACGCTGCCCCTGCCTCGTCTCCAACTCCCCCCCCACCACCACCGCCCTGCAGACGGCGCTCAGGACCTGGAAGCTGCCCTGCAGCTGGGCGGCGGCGAGGAGAGCGGCCCCACGGACGGCGGCCCCGACACCGCCGCCCTCATGGACCCCTTTGGACGGACGGTGGTGGCCTGCCTGGCGCAGATGGGGGTGACGGCTGGCAGCGACGCGCAGTGGAAGCCCCTCAACCACCAGGTGCGTGCAGCAGGCGGAGTGTGGGCCGGGAGGGGTTGATTAACAGAGGGTGCGCAGCAGGCGGGGCGCCGGAGGGCTGGCCAGTCTCACAAGGCAGGGGGCCGTCGGCGACCTTGCCCCCCCGTGGCGTGCTGCGCCAAGCAGCGTTGCCTTCACGCGACGCCCTGCCTGCTGTACTGCCGTGCTGCGCCATGCTGCGCTGCTCCTGCTGTGCACCGCTGCACCGCGCCCGCCTGCGAGGATGATTCCAGCTGAACAATTCTGACACCTCTTGTGCGAGGGCTCACGCCCGCTGAACGAACACAGCTTATAACGTCGCTATTCTGAGCAGAGCGCCGCCGCCTGCATGCTGCTCGTACGCCGCCTCGCCGCCTGCACGCCTGCTTGTGCCACGCACTCTTGCCGCTCAGCAGCGGAGCCCGTCATTCATCTATTGGCCTGCATTCATTGTGGCCTTCCAACGACTGCTTGCCTGCAAACACGCCGGCTGAGTGTTGCATTTCCCCTGCCCTGCCTCCACTCCCGCCTGCCCGAACGCAGGTGCTGATGATGACTCGGTCCCTGGATGCCCGCACCCGCCTGCTGGCGCTGGAAGCTGCCGCGCAGCTGGCGGGCCGCCTGTCGGAAGAGTACCTTGCCCTGCTGCCAGAGACGCTGCCCTTCCTCTCAGAGGTGCGCGCTCAGCCCAGGGGGGCGGGCTGTGCTGTGCTGGCTCGACGCGCTTGTTGCCTTCAGCTGTGGCTGTAGGATGCAGGGGTTTGTTGCGCGTCTCTGCCGCACCTGTTCATCCTTTCCCTCCCTCTGCAGCTCCTCCAGGCCTCCTGTGACTTCCCCCTCACCCTGTCCCACCCACCCACCCCACCCCACCCTGCCGCAGCTGTTGGAGGACGCCGAGCTGGCGGTGGAGGCGCGGTGCCAGCGGCTGGTGCGCCAGCTGGAGGGCCTCAGCGGCGAGCCGCTGGCGCAGTACCTCAGCTGATCAGAGGGGAAGCTGCATGCGTTAGATCCCGTACAAACACACATTGTAACAAAGAGGAGACAACTGCCGTACAAACACACACGTTGGCAAAGAGGTGGCTCTTGGGCACTCTGGATGGTATGACCGTAGCATACCCTTATATGTTTTGTAAGACATTTGTACGCAAAACAACATTTTCTTTCAATTGCGATTTTCACGGCGTCCTGCAGAGTTTCCCGCAAACTGTTGAGCCGGAGCAACTCTGTGTGAGCGGGGCCACCTGACCGTGCCGGTGGCAGGGCGAGCCGCCGCACGGCTGTGCAGCGGGAGCAGGTGTGCGCCAAGTGAAAAGCGATACAACGCCCATGTGCAGCCGGAAATTTAATCAAAGCCGACCATGCCGGTTGCCTAGCCCCGATATACACGCGGGCACAAGGGCAGCCGGGCACAAGGGCAGCCTGGTGCAGTGTCGTCGTTGCCGCCTCAGTCAGTCGGAGACGGCCCCGGGCGGCAGGGCCTGCCGCACACACATGTGCAGCAGGCACTTGCTTTCTGCAGACTGACTGACTGACTGAGGGCGGGTTACACGTTGCATTCAGCACAATCCTGTGCTGCTGACACAGAGGAGCGACAAGGCATCACACGACGAGCAAGGCACTGGCTTACCCAAGGCCGGCCAAAACACATGCAGGGGGGAAAGCAACACCGCAGCAGGCTGACTGAGGGCGGGTTACACGTTGCATTCAGCACATTCCTGTGCTGCTGACACAGAGGTCAGAGTGCGAGCGACCTAGCATCACACGACGAGCAAGGCTTCCCAAGGCCGGCCAAAACACATGCAGGGGGGAAAGCAACACCGCTGCAGGGGGCCCAAACGCTGGGCAGGCCCCGCCCAACCGCTGCCGTGAGCAAGAGCCACGGGGGCGTTACGAATGCAACGGGAGGGAGGAGGGGACACAGCACAGGGAGCGCGAGAGCAGAGGTGTGCTAAAAACGGGGCGCTACGCAAGCAGATCAGGGGGAGCGGTGCAGGCGCAGGCGGTGCGCCTCTACATCCCAACAGATGAACGGGTGCTCAGCAGGCAGCTGCTGTTGCCATGCCGCCGGCGCCGTGCCGACAGTGCAAAGGTCCTCCAGCAGGTCCCAGAAACGGGCGACGGCGTGCCGCTGTGCGGCAGGCACCAGCTGAGCGGGTGTGGGTGGGGGCGGCGGGGGGGGGCGGCTGCTGGAGGGGCGGTCGACGGCTTGCCGGGCCTGGAGCAGGCGGCCAGCTGGCGGCGGCCGCCATCCATGGCTGCCAGAGCTGCCAGGCAGACAGCGTCCCAAACTCCGGCGTGCACGCCAGCAGGGTGGCGCATGAGCCAGAGCTGCTGCCGGGAGGGCTGCTGGCCACCCAGCTGAGCAGCCAGGGTGGACCGCACGGCGGCGGCCACAGGGCAGTCCCAGAAGTGGTGGCGGCGGTCGGGCTGTTTTTTTCCTGCTTTCTGCAGAGCGTGCACCACACACTCATGTGCAGGCACGCGTCAAGTCAAGTTGGCGAATTGCGGGTTTGGTGGAGAGAGGCATGGAAGTGGAGGCCCAGCGGTGCGGCAGCACCTCACCACCAGAGCTCACTCTTTCAAAGAGCGGCGGCTGCAACCAAACAGCAGGCAGCTTCACACAGGTAAGCCACGGAAGTCAGGCAGCCAGCATAGTGCACGGTGGGTGGGGTGCGATGCCGAGCAGCAAGAGAGAGCGTATGCTCGTCGTCGGCCAGCCTGCAGTACGCGGTGGAAGTGCCCCACCCATATGAGTGTCTGATGTTGACTGATGGTGAGTTACGTATACGCGTCACGTTCAGCCCAATCCTGTGCTGCTGCCGCGGAGATCAGAGTGCCAGCGACAAGGCATCACACGACGAGCGAGCCCGCCCACCCTTGCACACGCAAAACCAGCAGCGGGCAGCCTTGTCTAAAAATACACAACCGGATGGTGTCTCCCTTCCCTTGCTTTTCTCTTTTCTGTGTTTGCATATGTTTGCAAAATCTGCGGTGCATTCAGATGGGTTTGCAGGCGCACAAGAAGCAGCGACAGTGCAGCAGTGGCAGGAAAGGGGTGGTAGGACCGTCGGTGGGTTAGTTACCGCACTGTTTTTTCAAAATGTACCGAGTCGCAGAGGTTCACGAGTCGCTCGTTCACGAGCTCCACGGCATGCGCCACAGGGCAGATGCATCAGTCGGTACCTACTTTGATGATGCTCAGCGTGGGCCGCCGCTCATCCCCGAATTCCGCAGCCGCCAGCTTGTGCAGCGGCAGCGAGCCGCCGCCGCCGCTGCCGCCGCGTCCGCTGAGGGCCGGCGAGGAGGCGTGGGAGCCGTCGGCGTGCACGCTGTACTGCTGCTGTTCCTGCAAGACCTGCAGGCTGCTCCTGCCGCCGCCGCCAGGCTTGTGGGGTGCCTTGCCGGGTGCGCGCTGCTCGCGGAACAACTGAATTTTGGTGTGGCTGCACATGGAGGGCGGGCAGGGGGGCCGCGGGCGGGCATGGCTGTGGAGGCGCAAAGTGGCCCAAGCGACGCAGGGGCCTAAAAAAGGGCAGGTGCTGCGGCGGCTGGTGCAGGCGCACGCAGTTTGGATGCGTGGCCCTCAGGTCCTGCGCTCAGCAGGTGCAACAGGCTGGCAGGCTGCAAAGCGAGCCGGGCAAACCGGAGCGCCGCTCATGCAGTGCCCCCGACGCGTGGGGTGGGCAAGTGACACCAAACAGCCGCGCAGCCCTCCGCACCTGTACATTGCAAAACCAGCCAGCGCCATCGCGCAGCCCGCCGTCATTTTCAGCGTGAACTCTCGTCCCTCGCCCAGCAGCACCGCCGACAGCACCAGCAGCCCCACAATCTTGACCTGGCAGCAGGGAAGCGCAAACAAGCGAATGAAATGGGTTAGAAGGAGAGGCAAGAGAGGGGCAAAAGAGGGGCCGAGGAGCCGCCTGCGACAACCAGGCGAGCAGCTGCGCGGCGCGGCACCGACACGAGCGGGCTGCCTTGGGGGCAACCCCGGCAAGCGACGACCACCGGCGCACCTCCCCTAGCACTGTCGTGGTCACCGCGCTGGTTGCCTTGATCATCGTGCTGTGCACCTGAGTAGCGGGGCAGCCAGGCAACGCAAGTCGGTCCCGGCACGACACCTGATCTCTGATCAGCGGCACAGGTTTTGTGCTGTTTGCAACGTGTAACCCGCTCAAGTCGGTCCCGGCACGACATGGCAGCGGCAAAGCAGCACGCGTGCCTCACGCTGGTGGGGTGCACCGCAGCGCAGGGGCGCGCACACGCAGACGCATTCAAGCATGCACGCAGCTGTTGGCGGCGGGTGTGCTGCGCTGCCCGCCCCTGCTGCTGCAGGCCCAAGCTACGCTCGCTCACCAGGTTGTAGCAGAGCGCGTTGCATGACGACAGCACAATGATGAACACTGCCCCATCATAGTGCTCGGGCAGGTACCGAAGGAAGGCTTCTCGCTGCGCAGCGCAAGCAGGGGCGTGGGAAGTGCTGTGGGTGCTTTGTGTCCGTGCACGTACACGGTCTCAGCCCCCCTTTGCTGTGGGTCGCAGCAGCGCCCCAGCAGCTGCAGCAGGTGGCTGCGAGCAGCTGCGAGCAGGCAGCGGCGCAGGCTGCGCCGCACCTCGAACACAAACGTGAGGGGCAGCAGGAAGGTGAGGCTGACGGGTGCCATGTAAAAGGTGAGGCGAAACACATCCAGCTTCTCGCTGCACCCAGAGTGGCAGCAGGGGACAGGGGAGGAGCAGAGATCAGGCGACAGCGGGGAAGCCACTTGTGGGCACAGCGCGGCGACCATGCAGGCAGGGCGGCAGGACTGCCAGCTGCCGACCTTGCACACAAACGGCCGTGCGTCGCCGCTGTGCCTTCCCGCACGGCCCGTCCACCGCCGACGCCTCCACCTTCCCCCCCCGCAGCAGCACCTGAGCAGCTTGCTGCTGAAGGTGAGCATGGCCCCGCTGGAGACGGTGGAGGCGATGCAGAAGCAGATGGCGTACGGCTTGCCCGCCAGCGCGCCCTGCCACACCGCCAGCATGACCCCCGAGGTCAGCACCACCAGCGCCGTGAACTCCTGGCGGGTTGGGAACTTGCGCTGCACCACCACGGCCAGGGCGCAGGTCACCACGGGGATGGACGAGCTGCGGCGGCGGGGAGGGGATGGGGCCGGCATGGGGCGGGTGCTGCGCTGTGCAGGCCGAGAGCACGCGTGCGTGCGATCCCGCCCGCAGGTGCGTGGCCCTCGAGCGGCCGTCGCCCTTGCGCATGCACCCACGCACCGGATGATCTGGTTGAGCGTGAGCGAAACATCCATCAGCGACATGTTGTTCAGCACAATGCTCAGCGACATGAAGGTGCCAATGCAGACCACGCCGCGCCACTGCTTGCACAGCGTGCGGCGGTGCGTGGCCCAGGGCTGACGCATGGCCACAGGGGACAGCGCCAGGAAGCCAAACGCCATGTGACCTGCGACGCAAGCGGCGTTGGGGGCGTGCATGTTGCGGTGGTGGGGTGGGGTTTCCTGGCGGCTGCAGCTGTCAAGCATGCACGCGTCTCCTCCCCCGCATCCCCTGTTTGCCGCTGCACCCACATGAGGTGAGCAGCAGCGGGAACCGAAACCCGTACACGCCCAAAGACCACTTGTTCAGCAGGTTGAGCGATGAGTTCAGGCTGCAGACAAGAATTGAAGAAGGCGTCAGGCGTGCAGTGCGAGCGTGGCGGCGAGGGCACCGTCGGCGGCGCCAGCCCACGAGCTGTCGGCTGCCCGGCACGCTCCCCAGGACTTGCCCGATGTAGGCCACCACAAGTATAAGGAACCGCGCCAGTTTGGCGACCGCCTTTTGCTCTAGCTCCGCTGCCGCCCCCATGTGCTGCCACGCCGTTAATCCCGTGCAGACTGCAATGTGCCTGCAGGGAGACGCGTGAGCACCGCCGGGGCGGCCTGGCTGTTGAACACACCGCCGCCAGACGCGCTTGAAGGAGGGACCGACCCAGGCGCGCTGCAGCGCCCGGGGCAAAGGCAGGCAGGGCGGGATGGCAGGATTGCGGAGATTCGAACGTCAGCACCAGCTGGCCTCAACAGCCTGTCCTGGGCACCGCGCCGCCCGCGCTGCGGTGCGTCGTTCGAAACCGCCGCACCGCCGACGTTTTTCCCAATCCTGGTGCATCGCATCTTCCATTGCATCAGGCGGCAGCACGCGATGCAGCACACAAGATTGCGTGATGAAACGGCACGCAAGGTGGGGCGGGGAAGCCGCGGCGGCGGCGACGGCGGTACCGCCATGGAGGTGTCGAGCGCGGCGCCGCGGCCACAGCGCCTCGGCACGATTGTGTCACACTCGCTTCACAATCTGCACGATGTCCTCGTCATTCAGCACGTGCTCCTTGCCCACCTGCAGAATCGCCGACGTGGGAGAGAGGCGGGCAGAGCATGGTGAGGCCGGGGCCGGCAGGGGCAGCGTGCATGCAGCGCACGCTGACGGGCCACCCGCCGACCCCGTGCACCCGCTCCCCCGTGCCTCTCACCCGCTGCGGCCGGTGCTTCACGGAGCTGCCCCACACCAGCGCATACTTGAACTGCTTGATCAGGGTCTTGTGTAGCCGGTTGCAAAAGTCCTGGGGGAAGGGAGGGGGAGGCGAGGCGGGGGCCCAAGGGAGACTCTAAGGGTGAGCGGCGGCGGGTTGGGCGGGGGCGGCGCGGCGCCGCCAGCAGGCACGCAAGCTGGCCGGGACGGAGGCTCAAGTGCCCGTCCGGCCCCTGCCCTGGCCCCCCTGGCAGTAAGCAGCGCACCTCCACTGTTGGCTGCGTCGCCCGCAGCACGACGGGGTCGTTCCAGTCTGGCAGCTTGCCTGTGGGCACGGGGGTGGGTGCAAGCAGGCGGGGCAGGTGCCGTCGGGGGGGCGCAAGGAGCTGCAGCGGGGCCCGGCACTCGCTGCCTGCCCTGGCGTGGCATTGGACTTTGGCCGTCCATCAGGCAGACGAGCAGCGTGTGTGGGCCAGCGAAACTGTGGGGCAGCGGCAGCGCCCCGCCCACCCTTGGGCTTGGTGTAGATGCGGATGAGGTGGAGGTACTCGAAAATCATTTCCACCAGGCCGGTCAGGTTCCACTGCGGGGTGGCAGCGGGGGGGAGGGGGTCCATGCGTGAGCATGGGTGGGCGCGGTCGCATGCATGCGCGCACGCTTGCTGCCGCTGCCGCCGCCGCTGCCGTCGCTGGCGCCGCCGCCCAGTGTGCACACCCAGGGGCACGCCAGCTCACCTCGTGGTAGGCGCACACCGGGCAGTAGTGCGGCAGCTTGTCCAGCACGTTCAACTCCTCAATGGTGATCTGCAGGCGGCGAGGGAAGGGACGAGGCCGGCGAGATGAGGCACCGATCGCTTGCTTGCACTCACCATGCCTGCCCGCCCACCTGCCTGCACCGCCTGCGTAGCTGCATGCCAACGCACACCCACGCACATATGACCCCGCGCTCGGCTGTTGCAGGAATGCTGCAGCGGATCGAGGCAGCTGGCCAAGCCGGCGGCCGGTCAAACGCGCGCAGCACCCACCTGGTCGATTTTGTTGACCGCGTAGATGCAGGGGATGTACACGCGGCTGCCCTCGATCACGTCAATCAGGTCGTCCACCTCGTAGTCCTGTGAGCAACAAGAAGGAGCAACAATACATAAAAATGGTGCCAGCTCCCAACGCACCAGCGCTCCCACCCCGGCCGCTCCCTGCCCCTGCTCCCCAGCACCAGCGCTCCCACCCGTCCGCCCCCCCCCCACCTGCTTGAGGTGCACGTCCGCGTTGTGGATGCGGTACTCTGACAGCACCGACCTGACGGCTGCAGGGGGGGAAGGGGGAGAGGAGTGGGGACAAGGGGAGGGGAGGGGATCAGCAGCAGCAGCAACGGCAGCAGTGCTGGCGGTAGCGGCACCAGACGCTCCGACGTCAGAGCAGTAGCACCAGCAATGAAGCGGCAGCAGCGGCAGCGCCAGAAGCTTTGCTGTAGTAGCAGCGGCGGCGGCAGCGGCGGCGGCGGCGCCGGCGGCAGCAGCAGCGCAGCAGCGGCGGTAGCGGCGGCGCCAGCAGCAAGGGGCAGCAGAGTAGCAGAAGCTTCGACGCAGCATCAGCTTCTCCACGAGGGCAGGGGGAGCGGCAGCGGAGCACCGGCGGCACCCACCGTCCAGGTCCAGCTTGGGGTTGGGCACCACGCTGGTGTAGTTGATCCCTCCCTTGTCCTTCTTGCGGAACGTGATCTCAGGCGGCTGCTTGTTCAGCCGGATGCCAAAGCCTGCGGCAAAAGAAGGCGGCGGGACACGGGTGAAGAGCCACCGCCGGGGAGGGGCAGCGGACGCGGGAGGCCAGGGCGGCCTCACCCCCAGCTTCTGCTCCAGCCTCTTCTGCTTCCCTGCACCGCCTGCCTGCAGGGACCGAGCAGCGCACGGCCCCCGCGCACACAGCCCCTGCCCCCGCTGCGTCCAGTGCGCCCTTTGGAGGGCCCGCTGCCCGGCACGCACGCACGCACGCCGGCACCCACCCTCCAGCTCGTGCTCGATCAGCTTCTTGTGCGTGATGGGCTTCAGGCAGTCCAGCACGATGATGATGAGGTTGCAGGTGCGGGCGGTGGAGATGACCTGGCGGGGGAGGGGGGGGCAGCAGCGCAGGGAGTAAGGTTGCGGGCGCAGGCGGTGGAGAGGCCGGCGCGAGTCGGGTGGACAAATGCCAATGTCAGCGTCAAATGTCAACGTGCTGCCACGCCCACTGCCAGGCCGAGGAGCAACAGCGGGGCGGCTGTGAAGACATGCACGGCATCTTCGGGGCCACACGCAGCACCGCCCAACTCGGCCGCGGCGCCCCTCCCAACCACAGGGTCACACCAGGCACCCCCCTGCTCCTGCCCACCTGCCGCCCACGGCCCTTGCCGTCTTTTGCTCCCTCGATAATGCCGGGAAGATCAAGCAGCTGAATTTTGGCACCGCGGTAGCTGCAGGAACGACAGCCACAGCGGGGCGATGGTGCAGGCGGTTGGCAGCGCAGTGTGGCGCAGCTGGCACCAGCAACGGCGGCGGCGGCCGTGCGGGCCAGCGGCTCGCACGCGCAGCCATGGCAGCGCTGCTGAGCACGCAGCGCTCCCTGTGAGCTGACCCTCTCACCGGATCATGCCAGGGATGCAGGTCAGGGTGGTGAACTCTGCAGAGGGAGAGGCGTGGGGCGGGTGGAAGCAGCGGACGAGGCAGGAGGCAGGCAGAGGTCGCGCGCTGCTGGCACCACGCCCCACTCGTGCATGCGCCCTCTGCCCCGCTGCGCCCTGCCACCCTCACCGTAGCCTGCTGCCTCGCTGAACGTTCCGGTGACCTTGGTCAGCAGCGTGGACTTGCCCACAGAGGGGAAACCCACAAGGCCCACACGCGCGTCGCCCACTGCAGGGGAACAGAAGGCAGGGCGGGGAGGCGGCGACGGCGGGGTCAGCCTGCTGGAGCGCCTGCCAGCGCTTGAGCGCGCCTCCCACAGCACGGCGTTCCCCCAACATGCACTGCAAACACGAGACACGCAACAGCGCACCTTTCTGCACGTCGAAGCCAGTGCCGGCGCCGCCGCCGCCGCCGCCGCCGCTCGGCTCCAGCAGCTCTCGCCGCAGCTTGGCCAGTTTGGCCTGCGATGGCGGAGCGTGGGGTGGGGTGGGAGGAGGCCCATGTGCGCGCTGGCACCCTGCCAATCGCAGTGCAATGCTGGCAGACGCAGACAGCACTGGTGTCGTCCGCCACCCAGCAGCGTCAGGCAGCCTCCGGCATCTGCACCTTGAGCACGCCCAAGTGGCCTGCCGTGGCTTTGTTCTTCTGCGTGCGGGCCATCTCCGCCTCGATGTCCTGCACAAAGGCAAACGAGGGCGTCGTGCGGCTGCGGCGGCAAACGCCGCAGTTCTGCAAGACGCCTGCGGCTGCGGCGGCGGCGGCATGTCGCGGCGGCACGCACCGCTATCTTCTGTAGCACGCTCATGGTGGCGCCTGATGCCTCCTGTCAGTGGTGAGAACCGGTGTGCCGCTGAGCGCTGCCACAGGGGCCAGGTGGGGAGCTCTGAGCGAACGTAGAGGCCGAGCGTGAGCGGCAACGCCTGCTGCTCGTGCCGAGACGATCTCCTGATTGCACACACTGCTGCAGCCGCGGCGGCGCCTGCATGCGGTGAGGGGGGCATGCGAAAGTCGTGCTGGCGGCCCGCAGCATCGGCTATGCTGCACCACCCGGTTACGGGCTGGCGCCATAAGGGCCCATCACATTCTCCCCTGCCCTTCCAGTGGCATCCTGTAGCCTTTATTGTAGTTGTTTAACGCCCACTGGGCGCCTGCAAGCGCCTGGTTGCACTAGGGCGACACCCAACTCGCTGAACAGCGCTCTGCGGCCTCTGCCCGCACGTCCACAAGTACTGCCATCGCTATACAAAGCTCGGGTGAGCGGCAAAGGCACTGCAGGCGGGGGAAGCTGCATTCGCCGATCAGTTCGGTGCCAGAGGCGCCCTCTGCTCACTGCCGCGCCTCCCATCGCCATATGCGATCGCAGGAAGTCGCGGGAGGCGCCGAAAAGCAGCGCAGACGCCCGACTGAGCGCTCTGCTAGAACACCCCCTGCAGCGGCGGCACAGGGCGGGCGGCGGCAGCAGGCAGGGACCGCACACAGAGCCCTCCTGTGGACTTACATGCGTGGGCCTTCTTTCTGGCTTTCTGGCAAAAGGTGAGAGGCCTGTGGAGTCTGGCGGCATGGCGCAGACGCCGCACGAGAAGCGGCGCCACCGTGCTAGCCCTCGTACAACCCACCACCCACCCACCCACCCACCTTCCGTCGTCCTCCCTGCGGCAGGGCCTGCGCTTCTTGGCGGCGCTGGTGGTCATGGTGGCTGGTGGCTCCAGTGGCAGCAGCAGCAGCAGCAGCGATGAGGAAGCTGGAGGCAGCAGCGACAGTGAATGGCAGCCGTCGGCACCCGCACCCGGTGCCCCTACCAAGGCGCCCGATGCTCACTTCCCTGCTCATTTTACTGCCCCTCTCTCGCTCTATTCAGTAACTGTACCTATTGATTGCACAGCAGCCTCCCAGGGATGCGAATGCAGGAGTTCAGATCATGCGTGCGAGGGGTGCATATTGAACAGGGGGCAGCATGCTCCATTACACGACCTCATGGTTGTTGCTGCTGCTGTTGACACAGCGTCAGGGCTGCCGCGGCTGCACGCTCATTATCAGCTGCTTGCGTCCCTGCCGCCGTTGCCAGCTCAGCGATCAGCTGGTCAACCAGCTTGCGCGAGCGGCTGCCATTCACGCTCTTCAACACCAGGTCCACTTGGTTGTCTTGCTCATACTGCTGCAGCCAGGCCTGCAGCTCACCCACCGGCAACGTCCACGAAGTCTCGCGTGCCGGCACGGTGCACACCGGGCTGGTCCCGCTATCGCAGCAGTGCAGGTTGCTGCGCTGCACTTTTACGGTGCCGCCACCCTCATCAAGTGCCACCCAACACCACTCCCTGCATGCAGAGGGCGTGGTGGCATACGCGTGTCGTGAGATAGAGAGTGCAGCACAGCACTGCACAGCTCAAGGCTGCAGCACAGCACTGCACAGCTCAGGGCTGCAGCACAAGAAGGCACAAGAAGGGCAGTCTGCAGCAGCTGCACAATACGCCTGCTCGCCGCCCACCCAACGCACATGTTGAAGGATGTGATGGTGCCCTGCTTGTGGGCATGCTCGCCGCCGTTGATGAGGACGGGCTGGCCAGCAGCAGTGGGCAGGCGCACATCTGCCTCGCTGGGGATGGGCGGCGCCAGCAGAGATGCAAGGCTGACGGGCTTCATGCGCGCCGCCGAGCCGCCCCAATCTACCTTGGCGGTGCCGGCAGCGGGGTCCACTGCCACCACCGTGCCCGTTCATTGGTTTTAGGGCGCACGACCGTCTTGCCGACGCTGATGGAGGGTGTCTGCATTGATGCCGCTGCCGTCGCTGTAGCCTTATTGGGCTGCTCCGGTGTGCTGCACGCCGCCGCGGGCATGCTGGCCGACGGGCCTAAGGGTGTGGGCTGCTGCTGCTGCGGGCTGCCCTGCTCCATGGGCTGGGCGGCCAGTGCACCTGACACGCCGTGCCGCTCCACCAAGATCGGCAGCAGGCGCTGCAGGCAGCAAGAGGAGGGGTGGCAGGAGAGGAGCACAGTGAGCAGGGATGTGCAGGGGTGCTCGCATGCGGCCAAGTGTGGGGCGTGCATGACAGGAAGCGCGAGCAAGCCTTGCTGCCTGCTGCCATCTCGAGAGCGCAAGGTGGTGGGCAGCAATGCAACCCAGCACCACTCCCCATACGTACCGTGAGATAGAACATGGTAGCCTGGGGCCGGATGGTGTGCTCCCAAACATGCCTGCACTTGCTCCACGGCAGCTCCCACACGCCCGGCTGAGCGCCGGCGGCCACGGGCACAACGTACACAATGGCGCGCAGGGTGCCAGCAGCTGCGCTGGCGGCCGCCATGGTGGCCGCTGCAATGCCCATTTGCATTATCACCTGCCACCGCACCATGGCAGGCAAGGCGTCATCGGGAGGTACCTGCCGCCAGGACTTGAGCTCCACCAGTGTCACAGCGCCGCTGCTGCCCACCCAATACTAATCGGGGGTGGCGCTGAGCCAAGGGCGGCATGGATCAATGAGCAGGCTGCCGCGCTGCAGGGCAATCGTCTCACCAGTCTTCTCCTGCAGGGAGGCAGATAGCAAGCAGTCAGGCATGTGGTGGACAGTGGACGGCAGAAGACAAGCAGTCCATCGCCCCTCACCTTTGCCCACACCCCCGCCCTCCCACCTTAATATCCGCTGCGAAGCGCTCCGCCAGCTGCGGCTCCACCCTCTGGCCGCGCCGCATGGCTGCAGATGGCGCTGCAGGCCGTTGGCGCCGCGCAGCCAGCAGGGCACTGCGCTCCTGGGGTGGGCCATGCGTGCCTACGGCACCCACCTCGCTGGCACCCAAGCGCAGCAGCCGTTCGTTGTGCCATCCCTCACTGCCCTGCTGGCGTGACTGTAAGAGTGCTGCTTTAGCCTCAGTACGAGGCAACAGGCCCAGCTGCTCAAGCTGCTGCTGCTGCAAAGCAGTGGGCTCCATCACTGCCGCCGCATGCCGCCGCCGCTGCTAAGTGCTGGAGGGGGTGCCCCAGCAGGGCGCTCAGACGGGCTTCTGCGCTGCTCTGCGGCGCCTCCTGCGGCTTCCTGCGATGTCATATGGCGGTGAGAGGCGCGGCAGTAAGGGCAGGGCGCCTCAGGCGCTGAACCGATCGGCGAAAGGAGCAATGCGCGCTTGCAGCGCGGTTGCCGCTCACCTGAGCTTTATATAGCAATCGAGATGCACCGAGGCGTGCAAACAGATGCCGCAAAGCGCTGTGCGGCGAGTTCGGTGTCGGCACAGCGCAACCAGCGGCCTGCAGGCGCCCAGCGGGCGTTGAACTAATGCGATTGGAGAGCACATGAAGCCACTAGAAGGGCAAAGGGAAATGTGATGGGCCCTTATATGGCACCAGCCCGTAACCAGGGTGGTGCGCTATGCTCCCCTCAAACGGCCACTGTTGCGGCAATAATTGAAGCTGTGGAGCCTGCATATTCTGCTGCGTCGCTGCAAGCAAGCACTGCCTTTCAACGAGGCGCGTGACGAATACTGCCCCCGTTTGCCGCCTGGGCTGTGCCACACGCTATGCGTCCGCCCTGCATCACATAGGCAAGATATGCAGACAAGGGCACGTGTCTGGCGTCGCCGCGGACTCCTGGGGGAGCCACAGCCGCGCGTGCGCCAACCGCTGCCGCCACCGCTGCCTGCGGCCAAAGCCCTGCCGATGGGCCGATGCACTCTCCTCCTCCCTGCTGCAGGCAGAGTACAGCTTGTTGGATCGTCTCTAATTCGTGTTCTCAGCAGCAGAGCCAGCATGGCGCTCAAGCCGTCGCTGTCGGCCAGGGTGCTGGCGGGGCCTGGCGCGGAGCGGCGGCGGAGCAGGGTGCGGTGGGGTGGGGGGTGGCTGCTGTGTGGTGGGCCGTTTTGGTTCCGCCGATGTTGCAAGGCGGCCCACCACCTTTCCGCCTGTAGCAGAATTGCGTAGCACGCTGCCTTGTTGCCACCCCACAGACGCTCCCCCATGCTGCCTCCCTCTGCCCTCCTCAGCAGAGCCGCCTCTTGACCGTTGCCTGCCTGCTGACGCTCGCCATGTGGCTGCGCTACCAGCACAGCGTGCAGCTCGCATTCAGCAGCAGCGGCAGCAGCGGCAGCAGCAGCACAGCATCGACAGCAGCAGCAGCGGCAGCAGTAGACGATGGCGGCGGTGCTGTGGGCGGCAGCGCTGACGTCGACAGCGGCAGCACGGGCGGCACAAGCGCCGACAGCAGCGGCGGCCTCATGCAGCCAATAGACAAGGGAAAGTCGCTGCAGTTCGACGTGTGCAACGGCTTCACCAACCAGCGCATTGCACTCATGTCAGGTGAGGCAAGCCGGTGGCAAAAAAACCTGCTGCTGTGGGTGTAGGGCTGTCGGGCTGCGTGGGAGTGTCTTGGGCGTGCCAAGAACCCCTGTTGCGCTGGCACAGCAGGCTGTACGGCTGCAGCGTTGTGGGGGCGTCTGCGCGTGGCGGCGCCGTCCGACCCGCGTTCTACTGCGGCGTCTGTGCATGCCATGTGCCAGCCCCGCGTTGCCACCGCTCCCGCCGCCGTCGCTGCACGCCCCTGCAGGCCTGGTGCTTGCAGCAGAGACGAATCGCAGCGTGGTGCTGCCAGACTGGCTGCTCAACGTGAGCGGGGTGCAGGCAGGGGCAGCAGACGTCCCTCTGCTGGTTGCTGCAGGGGCGGGGGGGCCGGGCACAGAGGCGCGAGGCTGCCAGCGACTGCATGGCGCCCCGCTGCTTCCGCCTGCACCGTGCACCGCCCAAGCTGGACTGCCGTGACCGCCCGCGCTGCCTCCCTTGCATGCAGGGCTACCTTGCGGATTCTAAAACGTTCGTCAGCGCAGGCAGCAACAACTCGGTGCCCTTCGAGTGAGGCCCGAGGGGGGGTGACGCAGGGGGGGGAAGGGGCGGGGGAGGGGCAGGGAAACAGTGCCTGGCGCGGTGTCGCGGGGAGGTGCGCGCTCGCCAGCCCCGTGCCGCCCGCACTGCCCATGCGCGTCGACTGCTCTCCACCACCCCTGCCACATCCCCCATCGCAGGGCCTGGTTTCGCCCGCAAGCGTTCGCTCAGGCCCTGGCCGCGCACGGCGTGCGCGTCGCGGCGGGCAAGGCGGCGCAGCCTTGGGACGTTTTGATCAAGCGGTTTGACAGCCAGTCGCAAACCAACGCCCTCATCTCGTTCCTGCGCAAGAAGCGCGCACGGCAGCACCTCAAGTGCGCTGGGAGGGGTGCCGGAGGGTGTGGGGTGCACCCCCCTCCTTTTGGCTGCAGCCAGCCATCACCTGTCGCCCTACTTCCCCCACCCTGCGCTCCCTCCCTCGTCCACCGCTCCCTCCACCCCCCGCAGCATCCACCCCTGCCCGGCCTTCCGCATGCCAGGCGCGCTGATGGCGCGGCACAAGAACCTGCTGCAGGCGGCGGCGGCGGCGCTGCAGCCAGCGCAGAGATTTGCCGGGCTGATCGAGGCGCGCCGGGCGGAGATTGCGACCAAAACAGGCACGCGGTCCACGCGGCAGGAGGGCGTGCTTTCGGCCTGCCAACGGACACGTGAACGCCACAAGGCAGGGCAGACGCAGCTCGTGTCGTGCAGGTCGCTCGGGAGTGCTCATCGTGGCATGGCGCCCCTTCTCCCTCCCCCCCCCTCCCAAACAGGCTCCCAAGGCTTCAACCTGCTGCACGTCCGGGTGGAGAAAGACTGGCTGAAGCTGTGCGAGTGGTGAGCGCTCGCGCCGCCGTGCGTCGACGCGACGCGAATCGCTGCAGCAAAGAGGGGCCGCGGCACGCGGCGTGCTCTGCCGCTCCTGCTGCGCTCCTGCTGCGCTGCTGCTGCGCTCCTGCTGCGCTCCTGCTGCGCTCCTGCGGCCCCGTTGCCCCTCTTGTTTCGTCATCAACATCACTCTGCATGGCTCCCCTCTTGCTCCCGCCAGGTACCAGAACCCCGCAGAGGGGCGGGACAACTGCATGAACAACACAGACACAGTGGGGCAGCAGCTGCTGCGGCACGGGTTTGACACTGAGGTGGGCGGGGCGGGGCGGGGCGGGGCGGGGCGGGGGGGCCGCCCTCCCTGATTCCCTGCGCCCCCCCTGCTCTCCCTGCTGCACCTTCCATGCACCCTTCCCGACGCCTGCAGCACCACCATACCTCCCACCTTCCACCTCCCCCACCCCACCCCCACCCCCCTCATGCGCAGGTCCCTCTGGTGGTCACCACCTCCTTCCCGGACGCCGTACCAGACCTGCTGCAGCAAGTGCTGGCCAGCATCAGCGGCAGCGGGTACCGCGCGGTGCTGGGCAGCGAGCTGGCGGCGGGGTCGGGGCTGTCCCGGGAGGAAAGCGCGCTGGTAGGCAGGGGGCGGGCGGGGGCGGGCGGGGCAGGGGGAAGACGGCTGGGGGGCGGCGAGCGAACGAGGCTGGGTGCACCGGTGCGAGAGGGGGCCTTTGGCACACCCCGTGCCTGCGTTGACCGCCACTGCACCTCCCACCCTGCCCGCCCTTCCATCCGTCTGCCTGACTGACGACAGGTCGACTACTACCTCGCGCTGCAAGCTGGCCGCTTCATCGGCAACTCTGTGTCCACTTTCACAGCCTTCATCATCCTGGAGCGGTCGTGGCTTGGCAGGTGTGCTGAGGGCGAGGAGGGCTGCCCCTGCCTGGCAACGTCCACGACAGCGCTTGCGCTGTGGGAGGGTCGCAGCGGCGGCGCTCGTGCGCAGCCTCCCTGGCCGCTTATGTCTTGCCAAGCTGCCTCGCCCTGGCGCCCCCCGATGCCCGCTGCTTTGCAGGTTTTCGCGGCACTACAATGGCGGCAACGTGCCGCTCGAGCTGTTCCTGCCGTTTTACGACGCCAGCAACTCGTGAGCGGGCTCGCACGGCGGCTTGCGCTGCGCAGCACGACGCCGCCGCTAGGGCTCGCTGCCACAGCCTCCTTTGTAACACGCGATCAGCGGCAGCGCCAGCAGCAGGCAACTATGGCAGAGCATCATCTGTTGTTGGGGAGCCAGTGGCGGAGCGCCTCACTGCTGCGCAACGTGTTCACTCGGGGCGCTGTTGCGATAGAGCGGGAGAGAGGGTCACGGCAGGAAGGAAGCAGGAGAGAGGGCCACGGCAGGGAGAGTCGCAGAAGGCGGGAGGGGTCGTGTGGGGGGTGCAGGCCCGAGGCAGGGGTGACCCACAGGGGGGGCTTTGCCTGCTCTGCTGTTCACAAGTGCCAGTTGGGTGGGGGAGAGGGGGGAGCCGGTTGAGGACCCAGTCTAGCAGGAGCGAGGGGCGAGGGAAGAGAGCCATTTGGAGTGATGAGAGCGGGGAAGAGATGGCACGGGGGAGAGTTGTGAGTAAGAGTCGGGTTGCAGCAGGACGAGAGGGAAGCGGGAGGGGTGTGGCAAGGGATGCCGAACGAGGGAGGGGGCCAACGGGCGCCGCGTGCGTCAGGCCGCCGTGCAAGTGGAACTTTTATTAGCAGTCGGTGCCTGACATGCTGGCAGCCACCGTGCAAGTGGAATGTGCGGACGCAGTTGAGCTGTGAGGAAAATGACATCCTGGCAGCCAACGCTGGCCTGCATGGGCACGCCGCACCAGAAGTTTGGTCAGGCGGCCAAGCACTCTGGAAGGCAGCGTTTTTTTATTGATTGATGGCAGGCGCCATGTAGGGTGGCGCCGGCGCGCCACCAAGGCGTCAACAGCACTCGGCTTGCACGAAAGATAGCGCTCTGGGGTGCGTGCACGCCAGCGCTGGGTCAGTGCGTCACCATGAGGCCTGCGGGCAGGGGGGGCCAGCAGCGGGCAGTCGAGGCGGCGCAAGGCAGGAGGCTGGGTGGGGCACGCCGCGGGATGCACGCTGCATCTGAGCGGAGAGGGCGTGCAGCGGGCACGCAAGCACGTGTACGGTTGGCGAGCTTGCAGGCGAGCTGCCAAACCCAGCGGTTCTCACCCAACCCCCGGACCTGTCAGCGACACCTTGTGCGCCTGCTGCTGCGCCCTCCCCGGCTCGTCCTCTATTGTCACCCGCAGCCGGCAGCGGGGGTGCTGGGTGACCTGCGGGCGGGGGAGGGGCACGGCCAGCAGCGGCATCATCGTGCGCCGAAGTGCAGAGGACGAGGAAACGCAAGGAAGGGCAGAAGGGTGGCCCTCCATATCCCCCGACGTCGCCCGCTGGAACCGCGGCGGCGACGGGGGCCTGGTCAGCAATGCGTGCTCCCCATACCAGACGGACTGAGTTTGCTGCCTGCCAGATGGTTGGGAACACGCGCATGCCGGCTCGACAGGTACCACGACAACTCCTACCCCTCTCCCTCCCTCCGCCTCTCCCTCGCTCCCTCCTCGACCCACCTTGTGTGCAAATGCGTAGAAGATGGAGGCCTTGATGCGCCATAGCGTGTCCAAGGCGGCAGGGGGGCACGCACACCCCTCCACGCACTCCACCCGCGCAAGCCCCATGTTTTCGTAGCTGCAAGGCAGGGGAAGGGGCAGGGGCAGGGGCAGGGGCATGCCTGAGAAATGTTGCAATGTCGACAGTGAGGGGGTGGTGTGCGGGGGCAGGCAGGGCTCGTGCGGCCGGCTGAGGAGCAGGCAGGCCGCCTGCGGACGAACCGAGCACCATGTTTGTGTGACAACCCGCCTTCCCACGTCATGCACCCTGCGGCAGATCGACCTGCCAAAGATGCAGCCCTCCCACATGAGTGCGCACCTGCGCAGGTGCACCAGCATGACTGTCGCCAGTGCACGCCGGTGCGCCCCCTCCGCCACGGTGTTCACCTCCATCTCCACCCAATCGCCTGCACGGCGTGCCACAAGAAAGGTGAAACACACACAACCGACCGTTGGTGTGTGAATGTATGTACGTCACTGATGCTTTGGAGAGCACCGCCGTTGCGACCGGCACGCCCCCCCCACCACACAGCGGCAGGCGGCGCCTGGCGGCAAGCCACCTGTGGCCCCGCCTCAGGCTCCACTGCTGGCCCCCGCTGCCTGCAGGCCACCAGCCCGGCGGCCTCAGGGGCGCTCCTGCCTCCAGCGAGCGCGCACCCGGGCGGTTTCCCTGCCAGCGCCACTTTTGCAGGGCAAAGGTGGGGGCGTCGGGCCGGTGGGCCACAAACTGGAAGCCGCTGCGGTGGGTCACCACCTTCTTGAAGTCCTCCTGCGGGATGGGGGTGGCACGGGGGTGGGGTCGTGGGGATGGGTAAAGGGGGGGGAGAAAGGGCAAAAAAAGGTGCTGCAAAATGAGATGAGGGCAAGCAAGCAGTATGGCGTGCGGAGCCTTGGCGTGCAGACCTGCGAGCATGCAGAGCAGCTCGTGTGCTTTCCTCTGTCCCCCCCCCCCCACCACCACACACACACACACACCCACCCACACCCACCCACCCCCACGCAGAACACGCCATGACTTGCCAGCATGGCGCAGGCGCTGGCGGCGCTGGCGGGCGGGAGCAGCACGAGTGCGGAGGCAGCCAAACGCACAGCTTTTTAACACAAATCGCAGCACGACTTGCCAGCATGGCGCACACGCTGGCTGCCCCCACAGGGTTCTTTGGGATCATGGGAGGAGGCAGCTCCCCTAACCGGTCGTCCACTCTCGTGGCTAGCGTCAGCCCTGCCGCCGCCTCGCGAACCGCGCGCGTCAGCGGCGCTGTGAGGAGCTCCGCCAGCGCCTGCTGCCCGTTGACCTCGGGGTGGCCGCTGCACGGCAGGGGCAGGGGAGCGGGTGGTGGTGGGACCAGAGGGGGCAGGTGGCACAGGGAAAGCGGTGAGAATTTGTTTCGTCACGTGCTCCCTGTTGTTGACCTCCGGATGGCCGCTGCGTGGCAGAGGGCGGGGTAGGCGGACGGCGGTCACAGTGAATGCCTTCCTGCATTGCAAATTATCACCGGCCCCGGCTGTTACGAGCTGCTGCCAAGCGCTGTTGCCCGCCGCCGCCGCCGCCGCCGCCGCCACCGCCACCCTCCCCGTTTCTCACACATCTCCGTATAGGTACAGGTTGCTCTCCCCCTCGTCGGCCACCGGGATAGGTTTCTTGGTGGCGCCGTTCAAGCCGCCTGGCCGCAGCAGCTTGTCTACCTGCCGCAGTGATGGGCAGGCAGGCAGGCAGGTCAGGGGTGGTGTGCTAGCGAACCCAGCAGATGGGAGGCGGCAGAGCCTCCTCGACCGCCAATCAGCAGCAGTGCCAGGCAGCAGGGCCAGGCAGAACCCAGGCCTGCCACCCTGACCGGCTGTCCCCACCTTGAACCCCTCCACCCCTGCTTCCATCAGCCGCCAGGCTGCGGCCCTCAACGAAACAGAGGGCAGGTCGTAGTACTGTGCACAAGAGAGGGGGTGGGGCGGCGTAAGTGGGAGGGGGGGGGGGGGGGGATGTGTGTCACACAATGGTGGGTGGGGCTGGTTGTCGGGCACAGAGCAGGGCGGCTGGTACAGCAGCCGCCGCTTCTGCAGGTCGACAGCAGCACCGCTAGCAGCGGCACAGCAGGCGGCGGCACGTCCCCCCTCCCCATGCCTCAGCTGCAGCAACCCCCGCTCAGCCCAGGCAACCCACGTGCGCAAAAGTGGTGTGCTGCGCCTCTGGTTCTTTGTAAAACAGCCCTCCCCACAAGCCGTCCCCCTTCGACATCCACCAAGCATAGTGGTGCAGCCTGAGGTGCGGGGTGGGGGTGGGGGTGGGTAAAAGGGGGGAAGGGGGCAGGAAGCAGAAGGCAAGGTAAGGAAGCACCCGGCTGCAAGTTGGTTGCTGTGTGTGACGGCGCACTGGCGGCGCACGCACCGCTCCCCAACTCAAACGCCCCACTGCGCAACTGGCGCACCAACCAGAGCGGGCCGCTGCGACGGGAGGCGACGTGCTGCCGGGCGGTGTGGGCGGGCCACCCAACAGGAGCAGGTGGCGGACCCCCCCCCTCCTCCGCATGACTCACAGCATCACCGCGGGGCGTCCCGGCAGCGCCAGCAGGCGGCGTATTAGCTGCTCGAACGCGCGGCGGGAGGGGGAGTTGAAGGGCTCCTGCAAGAAAGCCGTGTGTCGGCGTGCTGCGTGCGGCGTGTCGGTGTGCAGGGCATGTGTACGCCCTGCCTGGCAGGCTGCTTGGGGCTCATCCGAGCCGGCGACCTGCGCATTCATTTGCTCAGAAGCAGCAACCAGCGTGATTTTGTCACTTACGTGCGGGTTGTCATTTATGGCAAACTCTAGCACGACTTCAGACACGAGGGCGAGGAGTGCGTGGCAGCACGTCAGCAGGCGGGCAGAGTCAGCAAGGCCAGAGGCGAGAGTTGTCGCGCAGCTGCTACTCTGCACCCGCCCGGCTGTGCCCGGCTGTGCCCGCTGCGCATCCAGCCGCCGCCGCCCCTGCGCCGCCGCCGCTGCTCCGTCCCAATCCGCTCACCAAGATCTGCATCCTGCGCAGCAGCAGCAGCATGGAAAGCAACAGCTGTGGTGTGCGAGGCATCATGCGGAGAGGGCCCGGGCCGGCGACTCGCCAGGTGCACGCGCCGTGTGGCGATGGCAGCACATGCAATGCGCCGCCACGGCTCCATGCGTGGGCGCCCCCGCAGTGCCCGCCCAGCCGGCCAGCTGGCCCCACGCACCTGTGCCACCCATCGATCCGCGCAGGGCGCAAAGAGGCTGCTAGATGAACCTGGCAGGCCCTTGTTGCGGAAGACGTGGCGGCTGCACACAGGGGTTCAACGTGGATGCACCCCCACATGGTGCGTGTGCGCGCACGGCAGCGGTTGCGCATGCGCTGCGGCAAGCACGTGCGGGTTGCCTCAGCCATGGCCCGCCCGTGGCCCACCTGTTTGGGAAGGTTCCGTTGATGAAGCGGAACAGCAGTGCCGCGTAGCTGAGCCCCCGCGGGTGCAGGGCGGCGCTCGCCGTCACAGACCCGCCCAGCGTGTACACCTGGCCAGCACAGGAGGTGGCCTCGTGGGAAGGTGCAGGACCGCAGGTTTATCGTCCTGTAGTGCATGCACTACGCCAGTCCGATGCATCCAGTTTTTCCACCGGTTGGTTACTCTGCATGCGCAAAGTGCAACGGTCATTGCCGCCTACACCGTGGTGTGCCACAAGGCAACCTGCCGGCACCTGCCGCAAGACAACCTGCAGGCCGACGGCGGTGCCCACCTTGACGCGCCGCCCCTGCAGCAGCTTGTGGGCCACCGCCCGCAGCCGCGCGCCGCTGCCATAGTACGTAATGCCCCGCTGCATCTCCTCCTCGGTAAGGATGGGATCCCCCCAGGGAAGCCGCAGGGAGAGGAGCTGCTGCGAGGGAGGGGCTGGCGTGTATGGTTTGAGGGGGCGCATGACACGCGCGCCGGCGCCACGGGCCCGGGGGCGATGGGCCAGCTGGCACACCGATTGTCACGGGGAGAGCAGCGTCGTTGGCGCAGCAATGCAACAAACAACAAAAGTTGAGGTGAATTGGGGTGCTGCTGATACGAGGGATGCGGCAGCACAGCGAGCACCAACCACCTCCCACGTTTGAGGTCGCCATTCAAAGGCGGCAAGGCGGCGCCGTGCGAACATGAAGCTGCGTGTACCCCAACTTCGAAAACAGCTCCCACCTTCACAACACCGTGCTGCAACGGCTCCACAGACCTCCCAGGGCGGCGCGGGGAAGCTCGCAGCGCCGTGCCTGCACAGGGCGCAAGGAGGGGCGGGTGGCTGCAGTCTGCCGCTGGCTGGCGGCACCTGCGTGGACGTACTTCACATATTTCACATATTTAAGCGGCAGCGGTGCGCCGCCGCCACAGCGGCTTCCCCGGCGCGCCTGTGCCCTGCCCACTTCCTAAGGCCTCCATCGAGATGCTGCAGGTCACCAACAGAGCCGTCGCGCCCAGGCCCAGGGCCGCCCCCAGCAGCTGCCGCAAGAGTGTCGGGCGCCTGGGGCTGCCGGGACTGCCCTTCAGCCCATCGCCTGACTTCATTGAATGGGATCAGGCAGGTGGCAAGGGGCAGGAAGCCCTTCTGCGGTCGCGCGTGGTGCCTTAAAGGTTAAGGCCGCAGCTCAACGCAGGTTGGGGCACTGGGTCGGACATCGCAAGGAGTGGATGTAGGGGCGCAAAGCGCACGAAAGTAGCAAGCGTGACCGCGTATGCGACCCACAGGTTTGTCCCGGAGGCCGGCCGACGCCACCTTCCCCTCGTCGGTCGCGACATGCCGTCACGGCACGCCGCCGCGCACAGTAATCACTACGACAATCGTCTCGATGCCAGTTCTTGCATTGCACATTTCACCGGCTTGGGTGCCCAATGCTGCATTGCCATCGTGCGAGTGTTGGCCACCGGCGCGTGATGCCATGCATGCAGGCGCACATGGATGGTTGGCAAAAAGCAGGCTGCGATATAAAACTTGCGAGTGCAGCTCACCTGTTGTGCAGCTCGTTGATCCGCACAGTGATCAGCGCGCCGAAATGCAGCAACGCGCCTCGATGGCACACGCGTCGCTGGCTGGCTGCAGCTCTCCTGCAACTGCACCGGCGCTCCGCCCCCCACTTGGGCGGCGGTGGTGTCGGCTTGACTTGACAATCAGCAAACTGAACCTGACTTTGCAACATGTATTGGTGTGCCGTGCCGGCGCACCATCGATGAGGTTGTCGGCTTGGGAGAGCCGCATTCACGCTCGCTGCTGCCGCTGCGCTTGTCGCATCACCCGCATCCACCAGGCAGTCGTTGTTTGCCCCCTGCGCCTCCTGCTGCTCACTGCACCATTCCTTTCGACTCTCTAGCAGCGCGGGCACTCTGCCAGACCCCCAGTCGCACAAACGCCACTGCTCCCCCATTTTCTCCTGGCCCTCTGCACCCCTGGGCCTGGCTTCAAACTAGAGAACTCGCATCCGCCTATTGTCTGCACAACACCAATGCCTGTTCGCCCAGCGGCCTGAGCGCAAGGCAGCAAACGTGGCGCGACGCGGCGGAGTGGCTGCTGCAATGGGAGACGCGCCATGGAGGGGCGGCAATGCCTCGGTTAGCTGGGGGGGGGGGGGCGCCAGGCAGCCCGTTCTCAACTGCAGGTCTGGCGGCCTCCTGCACCCCTCACCGTCCCTCTGACCGCCCCATGCCCTTCGTGATGTTATACTCGTGCAGGCAGCGCGCTCTCGCTTAGCGCCAGGGGAGGCCAGCCGAGCGGCCCGACGAGCGGTGGCGGCCACACTGCTGCTGGTGGCGGCGGTGCTGGTGCTGGGCTTGCGCACGGGGCCCACACGTGCAAGCCTGGTAGGAGACACACGCCGCCAGCTGCAAACGGGTGCTGCAAGCGCTGCAGGCGGCAGCGCTAGCCTGCACGCCGAACTCGCTGATGGCCCTGGCACCGACGCGGGTGCAGCAGCGGGAGCAGCAGCAGCAGCAGCAGGAGCAGCAGCGGCAGCAGCAGCAACGGCGGAGCGCGACACGCAGCCAGATGAAGACGAAGTCGAGTGGGCCGCGGGAGAAGCAGGTCAGCTTGCCAGCGACGCCAGCGGCGACGAGTGGGGACCAGAGCGCGGGCCCGAGGGGCGCACCCTGCAGTTCGACGTGTGCAACGGCTTTGCCAACCAGCGAGTCGCGCTCATGTCCGGTGAGTGGGTGGCAGCGGTGGCGGCGGCGCGGCCAGGGCGGCGTGGCCGAGACGCTGTGCCGCCGCGGCCATCTTGCGATCTGGTGCTGCAGCGTTGTTGAAAGTGTGCATCTATGAGTGAATGAATGAATGCTCATTTGGCGAGGTGCACATGGCATGCCTGCGGCTGGCGGTGCGCGCCAGGTCAGCGGCCGGCCCCCGAGTCCTGCCTGTGCGACTGCTGCTTGCAGGCCTGGTGCTGGCTGCGGAGCTGAACCGCACCCTGGTGCTGCCGCGGCTGCTGCCAGACGGCAAGGCGCGGCGGCGGCGCGGCAATGATGGCACCGTGCCGTTTAGGTAGGACGGGTTGACTGGGGCAAGGTTGCCTGCTGCGGTTGTGGTGTGGCGCGCTTGGCTGTGCGCCTGTGGTGCAGTGCCTGCCTGCCTGCCTGCTTGCCCACCACCTCAAACCCAGGCAGCCCCCATCCTACTCTCATGTCATCTTCCTCACAACCTAAATCAAGCGTACTTCGCATGTTTCTCACACGCCACGCCGCCTTGCCCAATAACCCACCCTGCAGTGACATGTACGATGCGGAAGCCTTCATGAGCGGCGTGCGCGCCGCGGGGCAGGCGGTCACGGCCGAGGCGCCGCCAGCAGCGGCACGCGCCACCACCTTTGCCCTGGGCCAGCAGGCACAATACGTGGAGGAGCTGCGGGCGAGCTACGCGCACAGGCGCTACCTCAAGTGCGTGTGCTGCACGCTGCTCCAGACCGTGCCTGAGGGCCACGTGGCGGTGACGCTGTCGTGGATTGCTTGTGTTGTGCAGCGCCGCAGTGCTGGCGCTCCTCTGCCGATGTGCTGTGCCACTCCCCTGCCTGGCCTCCCTTCCGCCAGGCTGGACTGCCCCTCCTTCCGTGTGCCGGCCGACTGGATCGTCAAGCACGAGGCGCTGGTGTTTGCAGCGCTGGCTGCGCTGCGCCCAGCAGGGCGCCTGGCCAGCATCGTCGGCAGGTGCGGCGGCTGCGTGTGTGCGGTGGTGTCTGTGCGGGGAAGCATGGCGGCGGGGCATGGCCAGCCGTTGACGTGCCGACGCTTGCATGGCATGGCGCGCGGCAAAGTGGCTGCCTGCTGCTGCCTGCTCTGGTGATGCCTGCAGGCTCCGTTGGCTGCCCTCCTCCTCCTGCCTGCCCACCTGCCTGGCGTTTCCGCTGGCCCCCTACGCCCTACCTGCAGCATTGAGCAGCGGCTGCAGGGCCTTAGCGAGGGCGGCAAGTACAACATCCTTCACTTGCAAGCGGGGCCCGCGTGGCCGGCGCACTGCACGCGGTGGAACCGCCTCACCAAGGGTGGGTGCGCCGCAGGGTGCCCCGCAGCCTGCACCCCAGCAGCACTGTCTGTCTGCAGCGGCACGCGCTGCGCTGCGGTGTGTGTTTGTTTCTGGCTGGCACGCTGGCTGTGTCTGCACCCGCTCCCGGACGTCACATCTTGTTCGGCCTTCCCTCCTCCGCCGCCTGCAGGCCTGGCCAGCGACAACTGCATGAACGGCACCGAAAGCGTGGGGGAGTCGCTGCAGCTGCACAGGGTGGACGCTTCCCTGCCGCTGGTGGTGCACCCGGTGGGGGCCCCTGCAGGCGACGGCGCGGTGCAGGGGGCGCTGGCAAGCCTGCGAGAGGCAAAGTGAGCGTGGGTGGGTGGGTGGGTGGGTGGGTGGGTGGGTGTTCAGGGGGCAGCAAGTGAATGGTGACGCCGCTGGTTGGCAGCAAACGGGCTGCGGAACGCAGGCATGTGTGCATCGGTGTCTGCAAAGTGCCACGCCGCCTTGTCCCTGCCCGACATGTTGTGCCTTCCGTGCAGGTACAATGTGGTGCTGCGAGACGACGCGCTGAAAGGCGTGGAAGGCCTCAAGGGGTTGGCATGGGAGGAGGCGGCGCTGGTGAGGGCCCGGGGGAGAGGCGCGGGGAGGGACGGAGGAGGGGCTGGGGGAGGGCGGGGGAGGGACGGTGTGGATGTGCCCCGGTGCAGCACATCCTCCCATCACGTGTAACTCCATCCCCCCTTCCTCCCAGGTCGACTTTTACGTGGCTCTTGGCTGCCGCGCCTTCATCGGCAACAGCGTGGCCACCCCCACGGCGCTGCTCATCATGGAGCGCTGGCGCGGCAACCGCTTTGCCACGTACTACAACGGGGGCAACGTGCCGCTGGAGCTCTTCCTGCCCCTGTTCCCGTGAGCGGCGTGGGGCCGCGGCTGGTGTGGCTTTCCGGGTTGGGGGCTGCAAGCGTGGCTGAGCAGCGGCGCATGCGCGCCATGGCCACGCGTGTGATCTGGCTGTGCAGGCGCGCCCGCCCGCCTGGCGCCGCGCTCACTGTTGCCGTCCGCCCTGCCTCTCTTACTGACATCCCCTCCCCTCCCCTTTCCCTCCCTCCCTTCCCCTCGCCTCCCTTCCCCATCGCGCAGCATGCCGTGGGTGTTCACCTACAACGACTGGTCGTCGGGCACAGAGTACGACCAGATGGTGAAGGCGGCGGTGACCAGCGCCATTGTGGCAGCACGCATGAAGGTGGGGAGGCGGGCGGGTGGGCGGGCAGGCGGGTGGGTGGGTAGGTGGTGGGTGGGGGTGGGTGGGCGGGTGGTGGAAAGCGGGGCAGGGCTTGGGTGTGTGTCAGGGGGCAGGCCAACGAGGGGCAGCCCCTGTCCAGCGGTCCTGCTGCCCCTCTCCCAGCCCTACTCCTCCCCACCTCTGCCCCCTGTGCAGTCCCACTGCATGTTCTCCGGCAGCGAGGAGCACGAGATGTACAAGTGGTTTGTCAGCATGGGCGTCACAATAATCAGGGTGAGCCATAGGGTGGCTTGCGGGGCAATGCTTGTGGCTGCCTGCCTGATGGGGCCACGGGGCGGGGCATGCAGGCAGCGCGGGCAGATGGGGAGGGAGGGGGTGCATAGGCACGCTGGTAGTTTGCACATGCACCTGGGGTCCGAGCAGCCCTGTTGCTGCGTCGGCAGGCAGGCCAGCTTTGCTCACCGCCCAGCTACCGCGCACCCAATGCTCCCCGTGTGCAGCACGAGCCGACGTGGCGGGATGCCGTGATCAAGGAGGGGCTGCGACACCGGGAAGCAAACATGGAGGTGAGGTGGCAGGAGCGTCAGGCTTAGCGGCGACGCGGTTGGTGGGTTGTAGACTGGAAGGCAAGGGCCAGGGTAGCGCGCGGTGCTCATCGCGGTTGCTGCGCCTGCTGTGCGCCGGTCCAGCCCGTGCTCCGCCTCAGGCCTGGCCTCCGGTCCCACCCACCCTCCTGCGCCTGGCGCTGTCCGGCCTGGCTGCCGGCCCCTGGCGCCACCGCGGCCGTGTTTTACCCTCTCCCCACACCACCCGTCTTGGTCTGAGACACACACACCCTGGCGCCCTTCTCCCCCCCACCCATCCACAGAGGCTGTCCCACCTGTTTGCCAACCCCGGCACCATCGTGGGCGCCTTCCTGCGCATCGACATCCCCCAGCTCAAGGAATTCCACCAGTACAACTACGTGCTGTTCACAGGTGGGTGGACGGGCCCATAGCAAGACAGGTTGTTCTCAGGTGGGCCAAAGGTACAACTACGTTCTGTTCACAGGTGTGTCGTAGCTAGAACTATTGGTTGTTTACAGATGGCACGCCGCGACGCATCCCATGTTCGCCGCAGCAGGGCTGCCAACAACCCCAGCCCGTCGCCTGCACCGCCTCGCCGTCCCCTGCTGTCCCTGCCTGGCTGCTGATGCGGCGCTGCTGCTGCAGATAGCCTTCCATGTCCGCCCTCCCCTTGTTGCAGACTGCGACGTCTTCTTCCGGCGTCAGATGAAGCTGGTGGATTGGGGTGTGCCGCTGCCCACCGCCATTGGCATGGGGTGAGTGCGCTCGCATGCCTGGGTTCATCCCGCCGGCTCACCTGCCTCCACCGCCTTGCGTGTGCAGCCGTGTGTGCACACGTGGCTGTGTCCTCTCCCGGCCCAGCCGGCCCGGAGTGCATATGCTGCTGCTGCGAGGCCAGGCCAAGGCTCTCCCGTTGGCTCTTGCTCACCACCCACCTGCCGCCTTTGGTGTGGCCCTCCCGCAGGTACGAGCGGTTCGAGATGTTTCCCTACAACGACGGCGTGATGCTGTGGAACATGCCGTACATGTCAAAAACCAACAAGGCCTTCATTGACTGGATCCTGACGCTACGCAATGGATACGACTTTGGACGTGAGCGGCACGGGGGGGGGTGGGGGATGGGGGACGGGGACAGGGACTGCAGGGGATGCCGTGGCTGTGCCGTCAAAAGCAGCAAATGATGGAGGCTCGCAGCCTGGCTGTGCTGCCCGCTGCCGCGCACGTGCACGTGCACGTGCGCTGGCCCACCCATTCACCACCACCTGTCGCCCTCCTCTCCCCCGGCAGTATACACCAACCTCGACCAGGGCGCCTTCAACCAATATTATGAAAAGGAGGTGCGCATCTTCTGCCAGCCGTTCTGACAGCCCCTATTTCTTCCTATTTATCCCTCCTGGCTGGGGTGAGGTCGGGGCAACGGCCCAGCTGCCGCCCCCCCAGCAGCCGCCCACCCGCCCGCCCCAGTTTGCCCTGCCCGCCCGCCTGCCGCCCCGCCCATCCGCCTGCCCGCCTGCCCGCCCGCAGGTGCGTGGCAAGCCCATCAGCCGAAACTTCAACGCAATGATCTACCACACCTTCCGGCCCGAGGCGCGCATCGTGCACCTGCACGGGTGAGTGGCGGGGGGATGGCAGCACTGGCAGCAGGGCGCAGGGGGAGGTCGGGGCGACGCAGTCAAGCCAGCACGCCTCCCCGTGTGTGCTTCGCTTGCCATCTAGCATGCATGGGAGCCCGAGTGCCGTCCTGCCCGACCTGCTCCTGCGCTCCGCTGCCCTCCTCTGCCCGCTGCAGCCCCAAGCCCAATCACTACCTGCAGTGGCTGCGCACCGGACAGTGCAACTTCAAAGACATGTGCAAGCTGGTGAGCCCCTCACGCGTTGCAGCAGCAGCAGCCGGCAGAGCAGCCGGCGGCATTAGCAGCAGCAACCTCAGCAGCGGGAGCAGCAGCAGCACGCTACTCCACCCCTTCGGCCCCTCTCCCACCCTTGGTCCACTGCCCACTCCCCCCCCCCCCCCCGCCACAGGGCGTGGAAAACGGGTTTTGCGTGTATGCCGAAGAGTACAGCCAGTACGCACCCGACTGGGATGTGGCGCAGGACCTGCGCCGGCTCTGCCGCAACCTGAGTGCCGGGCTGTGGCACATCGCGTCCCCTGCGCCGGACAAGACGTGAGGGCTGGCAGCAGCAGCAGCAGCCACAGCCGCAGCCGCACGCCCCCCTGTCTAATGTATTTGTTTGTACTCCTGTCATTTCACTTACAAGTCCCCAGAAAAAATAATTTGCTTCAACCGCTGGCTGGGCGTGGAAGGACGCCAATAAAATCAGTGCTTGGCAAGGAGAGAGAGAGGCAACAGGCAGGACTGCGCCTGGCCAGAGGCAGCGGACATGTGCGCCAAGTCTCACTGCAGGCGGCCGGCTGGCGCTGGCTGCCGCTGTCGCCGCTGTTGCCGCCGCCGCTGCTGCTGCTGCTGCTGCTGCTGGATGTCTCGGAGCATCCGTCTGCTTGCTGCATGCAGTGCTCAGCTGCTCTTGCCCAGCAGCACGCGGCGGATCTCTGCTGCCGTGGTCTGCAACAGTTGGGTCGGGGAAACCGCGCAGTTTGGGTCACACTTGCATTTCATGCTTCATCTCCCTGCGACCAGCACGGACTCCACGCCAGCGCAGCTGCACCCATGCCCCAGCTTCCGCGTAACGCTGTGTCGTCTAAGCAAGCGGCAGCGGCAGCGGCAGCAGCAGCAGCAGCAGCAGCAGTGCCGTGCCCACCATTGCCGCCTTCAGCTTCTTCTCAAACTGGCGCTTGACCACAGCGCTCTGGGCGTGCGTGGCCTTGGCGGCAGACGTGTCGACGATGGCGCTGAGGTACTGCAGCTGGTGCAGGCTGTACCGCGCCTGTGGGTGTGTCGTGTGGTGTGCGGAGGGGGAAGGCAGAAGCAGGTCAGTGGCGCAGCCGAGCAGCCAACCGGCAGAGCTGCGCACGCAAGCTGGCCCGCGCAGGCTGCCTCCTCGCATTCCTTCGCAGCCAGGCCACGCCCCGCCCCGCCCCCGGCGCGCCGCCGCCCTCCCAGCGCACCTGCACCGCGTTCTCCGCCTCCCACAGCGCCACCGAGTAGTTGAACACCGACAGGGCGTCGCCGCGGCGCAGGGCCAGGTTGATCAGCGGCGCCAGCGAGTCTGCGGGCACGGCGTGGGCGGCAGGTGGAGAAGTGCGGCAGGTTGGGCGTCGCCGCGGCGCAGGGCCAGGTTGAGCAACCAGGCGCCCCGGATTCCGCCCGCGCTGGTTGTTACGTCCGCGCGTGCAGTGCAGTGCCCAAGCAGGGAGGCAGGCGCACGAGCAGGAGGGCGCGCACCGATGACGCGGGTGTGGTAGGGGTGCAGGCGGCCATCCATGCCCTGCTGCAGGCTCTGCAGGAAAGCCTCCGCCTGGGGCATCAGCTGGGGGACCTTCATCTGGTACAGCATCGCCCCCTGCTGCCACATCTTGTCCGCCTGCCCCACCACGTCGCCCGGACCGTTGGCTGCGGCAGCGAGGCAGGCGGGGCGGGGGGCCGGGTGGGTGCAGTGGGCGGGCGGGGGCGACGCAGACGAGGCCGCAGTGGAGGCGAAAGCGCTGCGCTGTGCTGGGCGGGGACGAGGGTGCGCCGATGGCGGCAGCACACGCTCACGCTCAGGCAGCGGTCTTAACGACCCAGCGCACACACGCCCTGCGTACCCCCCCCCCCCATCCCCCCCCCCCCCACACCCACCCACCTGCGGTGTTGTGTGCCAGCTCCACATGGCCGCAGCCGGCGCAGCGCCACCACTTGTCCACCTTTGCGGCCTCCCCCTCCTCCTCCTTGCCCTCGCCCTCCGCTGCCGCCTTGCCGCCCTCTGGCCCCGCCAGCTCGGGCGCCGCCGCCGCCGCCGCGCCGCCGCCGTTTGCTGCCGCGCCCTCCTGCTGCTGCTTCTTGCCGCCCTTCTTGCGTGCCGCCGCCTCCTCCTCCGCCTCTGCCGCCGCCAACTCCTCCTCGTACTGGGCGGCAGCGGCCTGCGCCTCGGGCGTTCCAGGGGGCAGAGCCAGCAGCACATCAGTGGTGCAGTTCATGCACCTGTAGCCATGGAGGGTGGGGTGGAGGAGGGGGTTTGCAGGGGTGGTGCGTCGCGCTTGGCAGCAGAGCGGATGCAGTGGAGGCAGCAATGCTGCGCGAGGCAGGGTGCATGGGTGCAAGTCGGCGCATGCACGCAGCATGCGCCCTGCGCTGCGGCAGCCAGGCCAAATGCCTGCCCGTTACAACCAGGAGCAGGCAGGCAGGCAGGCAGGCAGGCAGGCAGGCAGGCAGGCAGGCAGGCAGGCAGGCAGGCAGGCAGGCAGGCAGGCAGGCAGGCAGGCAGGCAGGCAGGCAGGCAGGCAGGCAGGCAGGCAGGCAGGCAGGCAGGCAGGCAGGCAGGCAGGCAGGCAGGCAGGCAGGCAGGCAGGCAGGCGGGCAGGCAGGCGGGCGGCAGTGCTCACCACACGCCCTCCAGGAAGCGGTCTGTGGACTTGGCCAGCGGCTCGGAGCAGCGCTCGCAAGCGCACTTGAGGCCACGCTCCTGCAGCATGTGGCGGGGGGGGGGGGGGGAGCAGGTGCAAAGAGGTTGAGGCAGCAGGCCAAGGAAGCCAGCATGGCAGGAGCGCACTGCCCCATGCACACGCTGCCCTGCCTCCTCCAGCCTCGTCCCGTGCCCATGCCAACGCACCCCTCCAGCGCACCTGCAGCAGCGCCGCCTGGCGCACGGGCCGCGGGTCGTACGCCTGCACGTGGCACACGGTCAGCTGCGCGCCCGCCGGCACGTCGACAATCGTGCGCACGTACATGGTCTGGCCTGCGGCGTGGCAACCAAATGGGGGAATGGCGGCACCGCATCGTGTGGAGCAGCGGTGTGTGCGGCAGCTGCGCGACGGTCGGGCAAGCGCAGGCGTCGGCACCCAGCAAGCCAGTAGCAGTCCCAGGCCAGCCTTGCAGCCGGCCACTTCACCAAACCAACCAATCCATGAACTTCCAACCCAACCCAACCCAACCCAACCCAGCCCAGCCCAGCCCAGCCCAGCCCAGCCCAGCCCAGCCCAGCCCAGCCCAGCCCAGCCCAGCCCAGCCCAGCCCAGCCCAGCCCAGCCCAGCCCAGCCCAGCCCAGCCAGCCCAGCCCAGCCCAGCCCAGCCCAGCCCAGCCCAGCCCAGCCCAGCCCAGCCCAGCCCAGCCCAGCCCAGCCAGCCCAGCCCAGCCCAGCCCAGCCCAGCCCAGCCCAGCCCAGCCCAGCCCAGCCCAGCCCAGCCCAGCCCAGCCCAGCCCAGCCCAGCCCAGCCCAGCCCAGCCCAGCCCAGCCCAGCCCAGCCCAGCCCAGCCCAGCCCAGCCCAGCCCAGCCCAGCCCACCCCCACCCCAACCGACCCAACAATGCATCTTCAGGTGCAGCCCGCCCTCGTGCCCCAACGCTCTCTCACCAATGGGCACGCTGATGCAGTTGGGGCGGCACGAGTGGTTGAGCGCGGCGCCGGCGGGGAACAGGCCCACCCCCGCCTCCTGCGACGCGCCCTCCGCGCCCACGCCCTGCAGCGGAATGGCGCGCACACGTGCGGGCGGGCGGGTGCGTCGCTGGGTGTGAGCAGCAGCTACAGGGGCAGGCTGCATGGCAAGGGCAGGAGCGGCGGCCCGCCACACCTGCCTCCCGAGAGCACGGCGGTGCGCGGGGGCGGGGCGGCGGCGGCGGCGGCGGCCCTCCCCTCCCCGTCCACTCCCCCTCCCCTCCTTCCCCCTCCCTGCTGCCACCACCTCCAGCGCCGCCCACCGTCAGGTTGCAGATGAGCATGGCGGCGTCGCTCTGCAGCTGCTCCAGGCGGGAGGCGCGGTAGCCCTCCAGCGCGCCGCTCTCCTCCAGGGCAACCAGCTCCTTGTGCAGCGGGCGCAGCGCCGCGGTCACCGCCTTGCGCCACGCCTCCGCCTTGCGCTCCCTGTTGAGGCGGCGGTGGGTGGGTGGGTGGGTGGGTGGGCAAAGGTGGGGTTGGAAGGAAACAACACACGGCCCACGGACACAAAGCGAGAGACGAGCATGCCACGCTGCTGCCCAGCTGCCTCGCCGCAGCGTGGCTGTGGGCGTCCCCCCCCCCCCCCTCCCCCCCCTCCCCCCCACCAGGGTGAGGCCACAGCGTCGGCGTCGGCCACACTGCACCGTAGCACCGGCGTCTCGTCGGCCAGGCTGGGGGTGGCGGGCTGGGCGGGCTTGGCGCTGGCGGCGGTGGAGCGCCGCACGTCCAGCAGGACCAGCAGGTGCAGCAGCTCGTGCTCCACCTGGCAGTGGTTGGGAATAGACGACGTAAAGGAGATGGATGAGAGGCAGCACACTTCAGCGTTCGATTGCGACAGCAGGCAAGTGCAGCGGGAGCTGCCACCGAGGCCGCGAGGCTGAACACAAGTCGGGCTGTCAGGAGGGAAGGCTGGGTGGGCACAGCCGCAGGCCCCATGCTGCGTGCTCCCCCCCCACCCCGGCAGGCCCCATGCTGCGTGCTCCCCCCCACCCCGGCAGGCCCCATGCTGTGTGCCCCTCCCCAGCTCACTGGGTGCTCCTTGGCAATGTCGTTCAGCTTGATGCGCAGGCCAGCCAGCTTGGAGTCGAGAGCCAGCAGGTCTGCAGGTGGATGCACGCACGCAGGCACGCACGCAGGCACTCACGAAAGGGGGGGTGTCCGCCCATGAGGGGGGGTGGGGGATTGGAGGGGGTGGAGTGCTGCGATGCGAAGCCGAGTGGTGCGCGCTGCTCCGGCGCACAGAGGCAGCGCCGCGACCGGGCCAGCGCCGGCAGCGCCACCCGGAGTGCAGCACACGCTGCGAGACGTTGCTGCCTTGCCGGCGCCGGGCGCGGCGCGGGCGCACCTGGGCTGCCCCCCTTGCAGGGCGCGCAGTAGCGGGGCAGGCACGGGTTGAAGCCGGCCTTGCTCTCCACTGGGCTGGCCAGAGGACGGAAGCACGCGTGGCAGACATGGCCCGCCAGCCTGGCAGGCGGGTGGGCAGGGGAGAAAAGAGGAGAGACGCGAGGGGTTGGAGGGGAGGCCGGCACGCACGCGAACGTCACGTGGAGGGCCTGCACCGCCTGCAGGCGCATGCGCGACCTCCACGCTCGCCCGCTGCTGCCCCCACCCAACCTTGAACCCCCCGCTCCATGTGTGTGCGCTCTCAGCAACCCATCTGCTGCTGCTGCTGCTGCTGCTGCTGCTGCTGCTGCTGCTGCTGCTGCTGCTGCTGCTGCTGCTGCTGCTGCTCACTTGCTGCGGGGGATGGCCACCACGGGCTTCTCTGTGAGGATGAGGGTGCCGGCAGGCAGGTCCATGTCCGCCACCGCATGGCGGCCCAGCTTGGCGGAGAAGCCCAGGCGCCACGCCAGCTGGCCGGCAGCGGCCTCCAGCGTCGGCAGGGGCACAAACTTCTTGCCCTGCAGGCGTCACGTGGGCGAGAGGGGGGAGGGCTGAGAGCAAGCACGCAAGCAAGCATTCGTGCAGAGGCACGCAAGCGAGCAGCGGACGACGGCCAGCGGCACGGGACCCTTGGCGCTGCTGGCCGGTTCCCTACCTTCTTCTTCTTTTGTGGGGATGCCGCCGTGGTCACCATGGCTGTCTGCTGAGCGTTTTTTTTACTGGAGCAGCCCGGTTGGCCTGGCAAGGGGGTGGGGTCGGCCTGCAGGAGGCAGCGGGGATGTCACGAGGAGTAATGCATGTCACTTGCATGTCCTGCGGACCAAGAGACAGGCCCTGCAAGCCGCCAGAGACGGTAGGTGTAGAGGGTGGGCAGGGGAGCGCGCATGCAGTCGCCTCACCTGTTGCTAGCAGCTATGGCTGCGCCCTGTACACTTGTGGATTTAGCGGAGGCGCTGCAAGAGAGGGAAGAGGATAGCCTGCTGCGCCTGCGCTGTGCCGGCGCTAGAAAACACGCGGGGCTCCGTCACGGTTTTGTCACTGGTCTCTCGGCTTTCCCCGCGCCCACCATCATCTGCACTCTCATCCAGACCACTCGCAAAGCCTGCTCGGCTACCCGCCAAACAACGCTCGCCTCAGCGCGGCCACGAAGGCCCCAGGGGCGCTTCCCGGCGTGCCGCGCCGCCCTGGCCAGCGCTGACTGCAGCGCTGCAGGCGCAGGGCGCGCCGCCGCTGCGGTGGCGGCTCCCTCCGCGCCGGCCTGCCGCCGCTGTCGTGCGGGCGCACTGCACGGTGGCCACGGCGGCTGCAGCCCCTGCTCCGGGGGGGCAGCTCTCGCCCCCCCAGGGCCCCCTCAAGGTGGTATTTGTGGCCACCGAGTGTGGCCCCTTCAGCAAAGTCGGCGGCCTGGCAGACGTGCTGGCGGCGTTGCCGCCCGCGCTCGCCGCTCGCGGCCACAAAGTGCTGACGGTTGTGCCCTTCTACCAGCAGTATGCCGGGGTGGAGCCCACCGGCATCAGGGTGCCCCTCGACCTGCCGGCGCCGCAGCAGGAGCCAGCGCTGCAGCCGCTGCTGCCCGACGCAGACCCTGCGGGCGTGGAGCGCCCGGCGGTGTCAGACTGGCGGCTCGCCGAGCCCGCGGCTGGCGCTGGTGCCGCCGCGGCAGCAGCGGCACGCAAAGGCTACGAGCCAGCAGCGGGTAGCGGCGGGCGGTCAGCAGCAGAACAGGCGGAGGAGGAGGAGGAGGAGGAGGAGGAGATGGAGGAAGGTTCTGACACGGGCGGCAGCGGCGGCGAGGTGCTGGCACGGCACGCTGACCTGTGGGTGTGCCAGCAGGCAGGCGTGCAGCGAGTGTTTGTGGACCACCCCCTCTTTGCCAGCTCAGGTGCGCACGTCAAGCGTTACTGGTCCGCCCCCTGTGCTGCCTGTGGCCTGGCGTGACAACGGACGCTGCTGTGCCGTGGCCTGCTGCACTACCTGCCCCTCTGGTCTGCCCCCCCCCCCCCCCCCCCCCCCCCCCGCAGACATCTACGGCGGCACGGCTGGGGGCGGCAAGGGCGTATATACCTACCTGGAAGCAGGGGCTGAGCACCCAGACTTGGAGCTGCGCTATTCTGTGCTGTGCCAGGCAGCGCTGGCAGCGCCCGTGCTGCTGGAGCGGGCGGCGGGCGGCGGCGGTGGCGGCGGCGGCGGCGGCGAGCACAGCCAGGCCACCGCCGTGCAGACGCACCTCCCCATAGTGTATGTCGCCAATGACTGGCCCACCGCGCTGCTGCTGCTGCGCCTGCAGTACAGCGTGCGTGCGGCGGCGGCGGCGGGCGGTGCGGCGGCGCCGGTGGACGCGGCGGCGGCGCACGGCGCCGCCGAGCTGCAGCAGCTGCTGGTGCAGCGGTTAGGGTCCTCCGCGGCCGCGGCGTACTGCATCCACAACCTGGCATACCAGGGGCTGCTGGCAGCTGAGTCATTCCCGCGGCTCAGCCTGCCGCCGGCGGCACTGCCCGCGCTGTGCACCAGCGCCGAGTGGCGCGACGTGCTGCAGCAGCTGGAGGTGCAGCAGGGGCAGCTGGGCAGGTGGCAGGCAGGCGGCGGCAGCGACGCCGTGCAGCCCCGGCAGCAGCCAGGCAGCCAGCAGCGGGGACAGGAGGACGCGAGCTATGAACCAGCGCACGCGCAGCAGCAGCAGCAGGCCCAGCAGTCGGGTTCCGAGTCAGATGCCGGGGCAGCGGCAGAGGCGGCGGGCACCTGCGCCAGCGGGCAGCTCAACCAGATGAGGTCGGCCCTGCTGGCGGCAGACTGCCTTGTGACAGTGAGCCGAGGGTATGCGGCAGAGGTGCAGCAGCCTGGGCCAAACGGGTGCGGCCTGCACGACATCCTGGCTGCACGCGGCGTCAGGTGCGCGGCGGCGTATCGATCGGCTGCTTGGTTGCGTTTAGGTGGCTTGTCGCTTGCTGTGTTGCGCTGGCTGATTGGTGTGCGAGCTGCGGCTGCAATGGCCAGGCTGGCACAGTGCTGTGGTCGAAAGGCGCGCAGCATGGCGTGCCCCGGCGCCAGCTTGCCCCCGTCCCGCCCTGCGGCATCGGCCCGTGCTGCCCTCATCATGCGTGTTTGCTCTCTTCCCTCGTGTCCCGGTGCAGCGGCATCATGAATGGCATAGATTGCGTAGAGTGGGACCCAGCCACTGACCCGCACCTGCCGCCCCTGGGGCGGTACACTGGTGCGTGCGCTGCGACTGCCTGCATCGCTCGACCTCACTTGCCAGCATTGCTCAGCAGTTGCTCCTTGTCTGTCTGTGCCTGCCTGCCTGCGCTTCTTGCCTGCCTGCCTGCCTGCCTGCCTGCCTGCCTGCCTGCCTGCCTGCCTGCCTGCCTGCCTGAATACTGGCCCACGGTTTCCCCTCCGCGGCCCGCCCCGCTGCCCCCTGCAGCCGCCACGGCCGCGCAGGGGAAAGCCCTCATGAAGGCTTGGCTGCAGGAGCGGGTGGGACTGGATGTGAGGCCGGATGTGCCCTTGATAGGCTTTGTTGGGCGGCTGACGCAGCAAAAGGGCGTGGATGTGCTCCTGGGGGCGGCGCCTGCGCTGCTGGCAGCCGCCAGCGTGCCGCCTGCACCCTCGCGCTGGCGCCCCGTGGCGTCCGACCCCCCGGCATGGCCGGCGGCGGCGGGAGGTATGGCGCCTGGGGCACCTGCGGATGTCGCACAAGCTGGCGAGCAGCACGGCGATCCCGGCACGGGCGGCGACGTCGGCGCAGCAGCCACCGGCGGCCGCCGCACGCACCGCGGCAGCGCCCGCCCGGCGGCGGCGGCGGCGGCGGCGGCACTGTGCCAGCCCTTGTGCGCCGCGGCCGGCGTCAGCAACGCCCCCCGCAGCTCAACTCTGGCGGTGCCTCCCCCCCCGGAGGAGTCGGAAGTGCAGCTGGTGCTGCTGGGGACTGGCGAGGTGAGGCGGGCGGTACGCGAGGGAGGGATAGTGGGAGACGCTGCTGTCAGCACTGCGCAAGCGCTTCCCCTCAAGTCTGGGTGTGTTGCTGAAGTGTCGCGCCTGCACAGTGTCGGGGCCCATCGGTGGGGCGTGCCAGCAGGCGCCAGCAGCGCGCCAGCAGCGCGCCGCCTGTCATCACTGCTTTCGGGCACCCCACCTCACATCCTGCTGCTGCTCCTGTTCACTGTGCTGCTGTCGTGCCCCCCCCCCCCCCCCCCCCCCCTGCAGCCTTGGATGGAGGCGGCGCTGCTGGGCCTGTCGCAGTCGTTCCCACGCCAGGCCGCAGGCATCACAACATTTTCAGGTAAGACGCCTCGACTTGATTCCGTCTTTGCCTTGTCGTCTTCTCCTTGTCGACCGGCCGCACCTTGTTCCCCAATGTTCGCCAGGCCCTGGAGCTTCTGGCCGGCGGCAGGCCGGCGGGGGGGCTGCCTGTGCAGCCACCTGCGCGTGCTCATTTGTCTTCCCTCGGTGCGCTTCGCTCAAGTGCCCACCCCCTCCCTGCCTGTCCCCACCCCACGCGCAACACTACTGCAGAGGAGCTGGCCCACTGGATCATGGCGGCGGCAGACTACGTGCTGGTGCCCTCGCGCTTCGAACCCTGCGGGCTGGTGGCGCAGGCGGGGGCGCGCTATGGCGCGGTGCCCATTGTGTGCGCCGTCGGCGGCCTGAAGGACTTGGTCACCCCAGAGGTACTTGAATGGTACTTGCGTATGCCGTGTTCGTGTGTGCGTTTATGGCCACGCATGTGCCGTGTGTGCGGTGTTGCGCAGATGCACGCGTGGGCTGCAAGGCGGGTGGCCTGTTGGCCATACCTCGAGTTGTCGCCGCCGCCGCCGCTGCCGCCGCCGCCCGCTGCCCGACGCGACGTGCCGGGCCTGCACGCGCGCGCTTGCCACGTGGCTGCCGGCGCCTCCGCGCGGCTCGCCCGCCCCCTCTGCATCTCATCCTGGTCCGTGCAGGTGGGCTACACACTGCCGCTCCTTAAACCCTGTGGCCGCGCTGCTTCACTGCTTTGCCCGCTTTATGTCCGTGCTGCAGGTGGGCTACACCGTGCCGGCCTTCAACCTCGACGGCACCGCCGCCGACCACCGCCAAAACGTGCAGCAGCTGCTGCGGGTGGTGCGGAAGGCGGCGTCCGAGTACGGCACCGCCCGCTACCGCGCCCTGCAGCAGCGCTGCATGGAGCTGGACGTCTCTTGGGAGCGCCCGGCGGCGGAGTGGGAGGCGCTGCTGGCGGGCGTCGTGGCGCAGCGGGCGCGGCACGCGCAGCAGCAGCAGCCGCAGGAGGTGCACTGAGGGGTGCAGCGAGTGCGAATGCGCGCTGCCGGCGCCGGCGCCGCCGCGCGCCTGAGCATCATGTTCCGTTGCTGCCGCGTGCGCCCTCTGTGTTGCCCCCCTCCCTCCTGCCTTGAGTTCCACCCTCCCGACTGTTTTCCCTACCTATCCCAACCACCCACACCAGTTTTCCGAAAACTCGCTGACCAGACTGCCCCTCCTTTCGTTGCCTGACCCCGCATGACCCCGCACTCTTCTTTCCCAAATGTCCCAATAAGGCACCACACCATCTCCCCCTGCATCCCCCACGCGCACGCATGCGGCGCACACGCCTGACCCCCTGCCTGCCACACCACCGCAGCCCTCTGCCGCTCTTGCAACGCCGCCGGAAACGCAGGTGCCAGGCCAACAGTATGTTGGAAAGGTGGATGCAACAGAAAAGGCATGCGCAGGATGAACCAGCCAGCGCTGCGAGCGCTTTGCTCGTGCCATGACTTGCTGTCGCCGTCACCGCCGCTGCCGCCGCCACGGCCTGGCTGTCGAGTGCCACTTGAAGCGTGGGGCATTCGTTACATGAGTGCAGCAGGCACAAGCACTGCCAGCTGCCTGCGCTACGCCTTGCTGCCAGCGCCGCCGCCGCCAGCGCCGCCCACCGTGTTGATGTCTATCTCTTGAATCTTGCCCTCGCTGTTGCAGAGAGTTTGGGGGAGGGTGGGCGGACATAAACGTGCGAGTGGAAACACCGCAGGCCAGCTGCGCACGGCGGCCCTCGACTGTCGCGACGGAGGCGGCGGCGCAGCCACCCCTACCCCTCCCCCTCTCCCCCCTTTTCTGGGCACCTGTCAATCTGCAGGCTAGTGTAGTTGTCGTTTGTGTAGATGCAGGCATCGGACGCGATGCGCATCGCCTTCTTGGCTGCAGAAGGCATGGAGCGGGGAGGGAGGGGGGCCAGGGGGGCACGCTTGCGTCAGGATTGCAGGAGGCCTGCAGGCCGCGCAATACTCAACGCGTCTGCAGCGCGACAGGGATTGCAAGCCAAACGGAGGAGATGGCCGCTGAGCAGCAGCCAGCGCACCCACGGCGAGCTGCCGCACCCTGCACCCTCCCTCCAAGCAGCGTCAGACACCCCCACGCGCACAACCGCAGCAGGGAATGAGAGCGCGCGCACGCACCCACGGCTGCCGCGTCCATGCCAGGCATGTCGATGAGCGCACGGGCCGCGGACAGCGCGTAGGGGCTGCCGCTGCCGATGGCGATGACGCCGTCGTGCGGCTCGAGCACGTCCCCGTTGCCGGTGATTTGGAGAGAGGTGTGCTGGTCGGCAACCACCAGCGCGGCCTGCAGGCATTGGAAGCATGGGAAGGACACATGCATGCTGTGTGACCACGCAGCAGAGGCAGGGAGGCCATACCGCCGCAGCCGCCGCGACCACACAGCAGCAGCACCGGGCCAACCCACGTCCGCCACAGCGCAGCAACACGCCCGGAGCACCAATCAGCAAGCACCCCTGCGGTGTTCATTTCCGACTCACGTCCAGCTTGCGCAGGTACTTGTCCATGCGCCACATCTTGCCCAGCTCAATGCAGGCCCTGCCGCAGGGGGAGAAGCAGCGGGGCCGCAACGGCGTGTTGGGAAGGCGTTCGGTGCTGTCCACCGCAGCAGCAGCAGTCCGGTTGCTTGGCAAGGGTCACAACCAGGGCCACCGACCGGCAGGCGCAACCAGAGGAGCAGCCCCTGCCCCGCCGGCCTGCGCACCGCGTCAGCTGCCACGAGTGCTCCTCCAGCTTGCTCTCCAGCCGCTCAAACAGGGTCAGCGCGTCTGCTGTCGCGCCTGCGTGGAGGGCCGGCCGGGGGGGCGCGCCAGGTCAGTCCCTGAGCCGCCACCTTGCAACGGCGCACATGGCACGGCACCCTTCGCAGGCTGCCAGGGTAGAGGGCATTGACGTGCAGCGGCAGGCCGCGCTGTGCCGTGCGGCCATGCAACCATGGTGAGCGGGCCGGTGCTCACGCCTCCCCGCCCACACACCAACCCACCTGCAAACCCGCCGATCACGTGCTCCCCAATCTTTCGCGTCTTGCGCACGTTGGGCTTGACCACGGTTCCGCCCATGGTCACCTGCCCATCCGCCACTAGCACCACCTGCAGCAACACCGCGGTCGTCGGCAGCGGCGGCAGTCGGCGGCGGCGGGCGGGCGGCAGCGCAGTGCCCAAACCCTCCAGCGCTGAAACTAGCGCGCTGGCGATCACCCCCATTCTCAACCATTCGCACTGCACTTGCCTGACCGTCCTTCCGCACGCAGAGGACCGTGGTGGAGTGCACTTCGGGACGCCGAGAGCTGTGGGCCGCTCGGTTGCTGCTGCCGCTGCTGCTTGGGAATGCTGCCGTGTATACGGGATCTCTGGCAAGTCCACGCTCCGCCAGCACGCCCGCAAGGCCCCCGGCCTGTTGCGCCCAGGGCGCGCCTGCCAGGGCCCGTCCTAGCGATCGAGCGTGCACGGCCAGCATGGTGGTTTGCAAAGGAGCAACGGTGCGGTGTTAGTTGCTGGGGGAGCTGTGAGGGTTCGTGGGCGGCGGCTCTGCTGGCGGCGTGCGCACGCTGGTGACGCTGTCAATGGCAAGCTGTTGAAGATACATCCAGCTCCCGGCCAGGAATTTGCGAGCAGAGGAGATTCTCGAAATGTCGAAGCGACGGTCTGTAGTCACGCTCCCTGCGCCTGACCGCATGCTGCGCGGCGAAAGGTCGCACGCCAGCCCCGCGGGGGCGGCGCGCTCCAACTTGCCCTGAATCCTTTGTGGACTTCTTTGCAGTCACGCGATGTCCTGCACGCACGCCCAGTGTGAGGCGGGCCCAGGGAGTGAGCGCGCCTGCCAGGGGCCCTGGCTTCGTGCCGGCATCGGGGACGGCGGGACCCTCCACCTGTTGGGGTTGGTCGGGCCACCCGCAGCGGGCCCGTATTGGGCCTGGCAACCCGACTGGACGTGCCCCACACGCATCTTGAAGTTGATTCCAGGAGCAGGACCCTGGAAAAGCTGCGCACAGCTCGCACCCGCGTGCAGTGAACAGGGGTGGTACGGTGCCTCGCTGGAGGTCATTAGGGGCATTACAAGACACTCGCCTACAGCGCTGGGGCACCCTCGCCGTGCGTGTTCCAAGGCACAGTCGTGGGCTTAGCGCGCCACCGGGTGAGGGGGAGCGCGCCTTCTCTACTGCACGCAACTTTTCGCGCCTCAAGGGCCGCTCAGCCTCGAGCCGCCCCACGCCCGCCCTCAAAGCTTAGAATTCCACTTGTGCTGCGCTCCGCCGGCCCCGGACCCGCCCGCAGGCGTGCGCCGCCTCGTCCCTCTGCGGCGCGCTAAAGCAGCCTCACGCCGCCCTCTACGCTCATGCAGACGTTAAATAACGCTGACTAGCGCGCTGCTCAACCCCGTGGCGCCGGCTACACCCTACAAAAGGTGCACGCCGTCGGGCGGCGCGGGAGTCCTCCGCTGCTGGTCGCTGGCGTTCTGCTCTCGCTGCAGACGCGCAGCTGCGGGGTGCCTGCTGCTGCTTGGTCTCTATTTTATCCTCATCCCTTCAACATCAAGTCTGCTACAACCCTGTGCGCCTGTCGGTCGTGGCGATCGCTGCACGGCTGCACGTGGCGAAGCGTGCTCCCAGGGACTTCCCAGGGACTGCTGCCTTGCTCGCGCGCACTCGACGCCCCAACCCCACGTCATGCGCCCTCGCAGACGCTCGCAGGCGCCAACAGGAGCGACGCGAAAGCTCGCAGCGCCGCACCCGCCCGCCCGCCACACGAAGGCTCGCGGCGCCCCACCGCCCCAGTACCGGCGGTATGGCGGCGACGGTGGCCGCGGCAGCGGCAGCTGGCGCAGGCGCACCCCACGTCAAGTGGTCGCCCAGCGAGTATGCGTTCAACCCCTACGAGCTGACGGCGCACAAGCTGCCGCCGGCTGAGGATGAGGAGAAGCTGACCGGCAAGGCGGCGGGCGCGGGCGGGGTGCCCATCAAGCGGCGCCCCGGCCGCCAGAAGCGCACCTCTGTGCTGTGCCAGGTTCGAGCAAGCGAGAGAGAGGGGAAGGGGGGGGGGGCAGCGACGTTGTGCTCGGTTGTTGGACACAGCGCCAGCAGACCAGGCAGTGCCGGCGCCGCCGCTGCTGCTCCTGCTTCTGCTGCCAGGCCCCGCTGCAGCGGCGGCAGTCCCGACCCCACCAGGCCACACGTAGGCGGGTGGCCGTACGCTGAGCCGCTGTGGTTTTGCTGCGTTTCCGCCCCCCCCCTGCAGGTGCCTGGCTGCGGCGAGGAACTGGTGTCTGCAAAGAACTACTACCGGCGTTACCGCATCTGCCAGTCGCACTGCAACATGTGAGAAGCGCCATGGTTCGGCGGTGGTGCTGCGCCGGCGACGGGGCGCGCGCCCCTCCCCACGCGCCGCCCTGCAGCCTGCTCGCCCTGGTTGCAGCCGCGCGACGCAGCACGGCCCTGCGCTGGTGCAGCCGCAGCGGCCGCTTGCCCAGCGCCGCCATTTGGGCGGCATGTCGGTCACGGCGCGATGTGCCTGCTGGTGTTCCACAACCCTCCTCCATTAATTATCCCTCTTGTCCTTCCCTGCCTGCCCCTCCCCCTTCCTCGCCTGCAGGCCCAGCATGATGATTGAGGGCCGGCGGCAGCGCTTCTGCCAGCAGTGCGGCCGCTTCCACGACATTGGTGCGTTGCGTTGCGGGCACGCGCGCGCGCCTGCTCGCCGCCTAGCCGTGCTGCCGCGAATGCGACGCCGTAAGCCCTTGTTTTCTCGCCCCTTCAAACTCTTACGTGCCGCTGCCGTCGTGCCGCCGTGCCCCTGCTTGCAGTCGAGTTTGAGAGCAACAAGCGCAGCTGCAAGCGTAAGCTCAAGCGCCACAACGAGCGGCGGCGCAGCAGCGCGGCGGGCGCAGCCAAGGGCAAGATCACTTGGCAGAGCGACTCTGAGGAGGTGTGTGTGACTGGTGGTGGGGGTGGGGTGCAGGGAGCAGGGAGAGGGGCAAAGAGCACCTGTTCCTGCTGCCGCTGCTGCTGCCGCCGAGACAGCGAGCACCGTCCGTCAACACCGTGCCTGCTTCCCGCCCGCCGTCCGGCCCAACCCGTTCCTGTCCTGTCTACCTACTTGCTCGCTCGCCTGCAGGAGGAGGAGGAGGAGGAGGCGGAGGAGGAGGCTTACAACGTGAGCAGCGGCAGCGAGGCCAAGGTTGCCAGCAGCCTGAAGCGGCGCAGCAGCCAGCGCACAGCCAAGCGGCAGGCCGGCACGGCGCTGCTGGCACAGCCGCACGCCTCGGCAGACTGCTCCGCCGCCAGCCACAACACCGGCGGCGGCGTGGTGGCCAGCCCACTGGCCAGCCCGCTGGCCAGCCTGAGCGAGGCCCCCACCAGCGCGCTGCAGCGCGCGGAGACGGTGGAGCCTCCGGGGCCAGCTGGCAGCCTGCCCGTGCACCAGCTGCTCCCCGCGGGGGACCTATGGCAGCAGAAGCCGGGCAAGGCCCGGGATCTCTCCATGCCCTCCCCCGCAGCCACTCTGCTGGCCGCCCCGCCCTCGCCGCAGCCCAGCCACGCGCTGGCCAGCGCCGCCACTGGCCCCTCGGTCATGGATGCAGACCTGGTGGGTGGGCGGGCTGGTGGGTGGGAATGGAAACGCCCTTGCTGCATGCCGGGGCTGCTGAGCAGTCGTGCCCTCGTGCTCTCTGCCTGAACTGCTGCGTGTCCGCCTGCGCCGGCGGGCCCGCCGTGCCCGCGGCTTGGCCCCCAGCCCTCACCCCTCACCCCCTGGCTGTGCCCCCACCGCACCACCACCCCCTCCACCACTCCCTCCCACCACCGCCACCACCCTCTGGCTGCAGGAGTCGGTGCTGCAGCAGCTCCTGCACGACGAGGAGCTGCGGGGGCTGCAGCTGGACCCTCTGGAGGTGGGTGGCCGGCTCTAGGTGGCTGGCTGTGGGTGGCTGGTGACTGTAGGTGGCTGGCTGTGGCTGGCAGGCTGGCTGGCTGGTGGCTTCGGGCAGGTGGATGTGAGATGTGGGTCACGCGATGCCAACTCCGTCCGTCCCCCTCCCTCCCCTCCCCTCCCCTCCCCTCCCCTCCCCCCCCACCACAGATGTTCCTCAACACCCACGAGAGCGGGGAGGCACCTGCGCCCTTCAAGCAGGAGATGATTGCTTCGCAGGGCAGCCTGCACGCGTCGGCGGACGAGCGCCCCAGCTCTGCGTGGGACCCTTCGCAGCAGCAGGTGGGTGCGCTTCGAGCTTTGCCTGGACCCGCACGAAGGCCCGGCCGCTGCTGCTGCAGCGCCTGCTGCGCCGCCGTGCCTGCGTGCAGCGCCTCGCGCCGCCCCTGGCGCTGTCCCTGGAGCGCGCGCGCGCGTGTGTGTGTGTGTGTGTGTGTGCCCCTCCTCCCCTGGCCCGCACCTTGTGACTCGGAGCAACCCGTGCAGGTCGCACGCTCCCCTGCTGCCCCTCCGTTGTTGCCCCCCAAGGCACTTTTTTCTGAACCCCCCCCCCCCCCCTCCCTGCTTCCTCCCTGCTGACCATTCGGCCTCCCTCGTGCCCCCCCACCACCACCACACCCACACCCACACCCACACCCACACCCACACCCCCTCCCTGCGACTGACGCGCAGCTGGCGTGCGCCGCTGTGGACGACCTGCCCATGGAGCTGCTTGACGACATCCCCCTGGTGCCCCTGCCTGCCGAGTTTGGGGGCAGCAGCGGCGCCGGCCCCTCCGCCGCAGCCTCTGGCCGCTCGGGCGCCACCCTGCTGCACACCCCCTCCGCTTCGGGGGGCTCCTATCAGCCCGGGGGATCGCTGGGGCCCCCCCTGGGCGGCTGCTCGCTGCCGCTGCCGGGCGCCGGCGACATGCCGTGGCAGCACCAGCAGTGGCCCGGCGGGCCGGCGACCATGGTGCCGCTGGCGCCCGCCGGGCCCGCTGGCCTGGCCAGCGCGATGCCCTCCGTGCTGGCCAGCGCGCACGGCATGCTCAGCGCGCCCGGCATGGTCGCCGCAGGCGCCGCGCCCCCCCTGGTGTGCTACAACAGCCGCGCCGAGCCCAGCTACCAAGTGCTGACCTGCCTGTCGCTCAAGGTGGGTGCCGGGCGGTGACGCTCAAGGGCACTGGGATTGAATGCAGGTGGCTGGCCGGCTGCAGCTGGCCTGCCTCGTGGCCTGCGGTGTGCCCCTTGTCAGCTGCCGGGCCTGAACCACCTCCCTCCGTCGCACTGACCCCTCTGTCCCCGTGCCGCCCGCCTGCCCCGCCGCCGACAGGTGTTCAGCTGCACCCCCGACCGCCTGCTGCCGGCTGTGCGCCAAGAGCTGGAGGACCTCCTCACGGTGCGTGCTGCTGCCGGCCCTGGTTGCCAACCCTGATTGCTTGATGGCGCCTGCCTTCCCACTCTTGCTCCTGCTGCCTGCCCGCCCGCCTGCCTGCCTGCTCGCCCGCCTTCCCGTTCGCCCTCTGCCTTCGCTCCCCCTGCCCCCTCACCCCCTGCCCCCTCACCCCCACCCACTGCCCACTGCCCACCCCCCTGCTGCCCCATCCACCCTTCTCCAGGCGGGCCAGAACCTGCTTGAAGGCTACATCCGCACCGGCTGCACGCAGCTCACCGTCAATGCGCTGATGCCGGTCGGCCGGCTGGCTGGCCTGCAAAAGCGCGGGCTGGGGGCCATGGTGGGCGACCTGCTGGCGGGCGACGGCGCCAGCGACGTGCTGGACCAGGACATGCTGGTGCAGGTGAGGCGGGGGCAACCATCTACCTTGCGCCGGCCAGTGACGACCAGCCGGCACCTCGGTTGATGTGCGCCGCCTGCCGCCGTGTGCTCCCGCACAATCCGCACCAACGACCCCCCCCCCCCCCCCCCCCACACACACACACCCCACCCCCGCCCCCACCCCCGCCCCGCCCCGCAGTTTGAGGGAGAGATGGCGGTGGTGAAGCGGCGCAAGGTGGTGGCCCTCATCACCCTCAAGAACAGCCCCGCGCTGGTGCCCTGCCTGGGCCCCCTGTTGCCGCTGGCGGTGGCGGCGACCGCCGATGCGCCCGCCGCCACGCCGCTGCTGCTGCGCTGCAACCACCTGGCGGGGTATGGCGACCTGGTGCTGGCTCGGCAGCAGGGCCAGAACCTGTCTGGTGCGGGGGGGGGGGGGGGGGAGGGAGGAGGGAGGAGAGAGGGTGGCCAAAGAGGCCAGGGGCGGTGCGGCCGCGGCTGCCACGCAGAGGAGGCGCCAGCGCCAGCTTGCACGGCCTTGCCTCTGCCGTTCACCCCCGCCCCCTCCCCCCCCCCCCCCCCCCACACACACACAACCCCAATCCACGGTTCCGCAGTCGAGATGCATGGCAGCGGCGCCGCACGCGGCGGCGAGTGGGCCAAGGTCCGCGTGCTGGGCCTGCTGCCCGGCTGCGCCGAGGTGGAGGTCCAGCACGCGACCTTCATCTCCGCGCCCCGCCCCCTGCTGGTGCTGCCCAGCGCCGCGGCGGTGGCGGAGGTGCGCCAGCTGGAGCGCAGCGCGGTCGGCGTGCACAGCGTGGACGACATGCTGCGCGACATGGGCCTGGTGGTGCAGGTGGGCAGGGTTGGAGTGTGTTGAAGCTGCCACACGCGGCCAGTTGGGGTTGCTGCTGGCTGGGATCCTGGCAGATTCCTAGCCAGCAGCAACCCCCTTCACTCCCTTGCCTGCTCGTCTCCGATGCCCTGTGCACCGGCTGGACCCCCCTGCCCCTGCCAACCTGCCCCTGCCCACTCCCCCCGTCCGTCGCTGCCCGCAGTGGCTGGAGCGCCGCGCGCTTGAAGCCGAGGGTTACCCCTGCCCCCAGTACACCCCCGCCCTGCTGGCCTGCGTCGCCGGCAAGGCGCGCCGCCTGGTGGCAGCGGCGGTGGCGCGCGGCTGGACCGCCGTCACCAAGGTGCGCCTGCTGCGCTGCGTCGCCTACCTCTGGCCCTTCCGGTCTGCGCATGTGCCAGCTTCTGGGCTGCCTGTCGACGCGTCTTGTCACATTTGAATTCGCCTCACTCTCCCTGCGCCCGTCGCCCCCTCCGTCGCCGCTGCAGATGCTGCTGCCCGCTACGCTGGCCGACGGCTCGCCTGTGAGCGAGGCGCTGGCAGCCGCCAACGCCTGCTGCCCCTCCGGCACCAGCCTGCTGCATGTGGCGGTGAGTGGGAGGGGTTGGACGGCGAATGTACAACCAGGGGGGGGGGGCGGAGAGAGGCATGGTTATTGTTCCCACTCCCTGCTCTGCCTCTGTGAACCGCCCTGCGTAGCGCTGGCCCGCCCCAAGCAGCCCCCCCGCTGCCCCCTCCTTCCGCCGTCCCTGCAGGTGGGCACCGGCAATGTGGCCATGGTCGAGGCGCTGGGCAGCTGGGCAGCCGGCGCAGGCGGCCGCTTGGCGGTCGACGCCCGTGGCACCGCGGGCCTCACCGCGTTGCACGTCGCCGCGCTGCTGCCCAACAGCGCCGCGATGCGCGCCGCGCTTGCGGGTGAGCCCTCAGCCTTGGGTTTGGCTTGGCTGTGGTTGGCACCCGTGTCGATGCATGCAGGGTTGGGTAGCGTGCATGCGCGTGCCGGCCTGCCCCTGCCTGCCACCCCTGCCAAACCGTCCCTGCTGGCCCCTGCTTCACCGCTGCTCCGCCCCGTGCCCCCCGCCCCCCCTCGTCAGGCCTGGTCCCTGCCGCCGCCAAGCTCTGGGACTTGGTGCAGGCCGACGACGGCACCACGCCTGAAGCGCTGGCCGAGGCGCTGGCCCAGTCTGCGGCTGCGGCGGCCGTGCAGGCGAGCCTCGGAGGGGGGGGAGCACTGATCTCGCGGTGCTGCAGGGTCGCGTGCGGCGTGCGTGCTGCGCTCGCTCTGCACCGTCTGCTGCATCTTGGCTGCAACGCTCCTCCTCGCCTCCCCCTACGCGTGCCCCTCTGCCGACACCCTCCCCGCCGACGTCCCCTCCCCCCCCCCCCCCCTCCTGCTGCTGCTGCAGTGCGGCGAGCCTTCTGGCGCCGCCTCCTGGCAGAGCGAGCTGACCGAAGTGACGTCGGCACTCAAGCCCTCCACCTCCAAGCCCGCTGGCGGCCTGCCGGCAGGCGAGGCGGGCGAGGCGGCTTCCACGGTCAGCAGCTCGAGCGGAGCGGTGCTGCTGCAGCGGAGTGAGCAGGGGGTGGCGGGGGTGGGAGGCGAGGCAGGCAAGGCAGCTGGGGTATGGACTGGGCAGGCAGGCAGGAAGGCACAGGGCGAGGCGGGTCAGGCTGCTTCCCTGCGTAGGCCCACCATTCCGTTTGCTCACGTGCCCCTTCCCCTCGTCACCCCACCCTACAGCCTCCAAGAAGGCTGACGCAGAGGGCGAGGCGTTCCCTGCTTCCTGCACCACCCACCGCCGCCGGCTGGGGCGCCAGGCCATGAAGCAGCACCTGGACGACCTGCACATGACGTGAGCGCTGCGTGAGCGTTGCGTGGGCCAGCGGTCGCAGCGGCAGCGTGCGAACGCGATGGGGGTCCCCCCCAGTGAGTGGGAGCGTCAGCCAGCCCGCATCGAGCCTGCCTGCCTGAGCTCGAACTGTGTGCGTCAAGCATACAGGTGTTGTCGCAAGCCTTGCCTGCACCTCGGCCTGCCTGCGCTCCGCCCTGCTTGCAGCACACCCTCCCCACCTGCGCCGCCTCACCACTCCCTCTCCCCTCCCCGCCCCTCGCCCCCCCTTCTCCTCCCCTGCAGCACCATCCTGTCTGAGGTTGAGAGTGGAGTGGACCTGGCCACGCGCGACCCCCGCCCCCTGGCTGACGTTCTGTCGGGCACTGTGGCGGCGGGCGTGGCGCTGTTTCGCGCGCTGCGCCCCCGCGCGCCGCAGTGATGGCGGCGCCCGCGGCGGCGTTGGCCACTGACGCGCAGCCCAACGCGCCCCTGGCATGCGCCGCCTGCTGGCGGCCATGCCCCACCATTAATAAGGAACCCTGCCCAGGCCGTGCAATAGGCACGGCGGGCGGCGCCTATTGCGGCCTCCAACAACCCTCAGCGACAGCGAGGCGCCCCTATCGACCAAGACCCCATCTGTTTTCCGTCTTTCCCTCACCTTACGCTTATCCTTGGACTGCAACACTTCAACCAACCAGCCACACACACGGCTGCCCTGAAGCACAGCACTCGCTGCGTGCCCGCGCAGAGCGCAGCACAGACCTCCAACTGATCCCTTTTGTTATTGGGTCCCCCCCCCCCCCCCCCCCCCATTGTTTCTTGTTCACGTATCACCGCTGGGGTCTTGGGGCGTTTGAGCCCGTTCCACCTGCCCCTGGGCGCGTTTCTGAGCCCAGCCCCCCCATCGTGCCATACGCCGCGGCAGCGCTTCATCCCCAGCTCCCCCCTTTTCCCTAATTGGTTGGTGGTTCTGCCCCTCCCAGGGCCCCTTTCTGTGCCCCTCTCGTGGCCTGCACGCCGCACCCGACGCCTTTTCTTTGCAAACCCTTGTCGTTAAGCACCCTTACGTTGAGACCAGAGTCGAGTCTCAAAGACACAAGCAAAGGCACAGTGCGGCACGAGGAGGGAGGCGTGCACGCAGCTAGCGCGGCAGCAGCGCGGGCGCCGCCTGCAGCCCCCGCTGCGGCGGCGCAAGCGACGCCACGGCGGCGGCCTGCGGCGTGTCGCTGCGGGCCAACCCACTGGGTGCTCTGCTGGGGCCGGCGCTGGGGCCCGGGGGGGCGAGGCTGCCAGGGGAGGCAAAGCGGGCGAGCAGCGCGGCAATGCCGGGCTCGGCGGCGGGCACGGTGCCCAGCATGACTGACGTCACCACCTGGCCCTCGCACCACGCCACGCTCTGCCGCGTCTGCGGGCAAGGGAGGGGTGGGGGTGGGGTGGGGTGGGTGGGTGGGGCAGCAGCGGAGTTGGGGCGACGCGGGCACAGGGGTGGCAGCGCCGCTCGCCGCATGCTGACGTGGCAGCAGGGTCCCTCGCCATCCAGACGAGGGTCGCGGCACCTCCCGCAAGCGACCCCCTTGTCCAACCGCGCCTGTTAACCCCGCCGCTGCAAGAGCTGCGACTGCACGACACATGGCCCTCCTCCAGCCACCACCCACACACCAGCGCCAGCAAGCAGTGACCCTCCAGCAGGGTTGCGTGTGCGTGCGTGCGTGTGTAGGCGGGTGAAAAAATCGACAGCACTGGTGGGCAAAATGTGCTCTTTGGCGCACCTCTGGATCCGCCGCCAGGAGCGCCAGCAGCGCCGCCGCGTCGGCGCGCAGCGGCTGCAGCAGCTCCTGCCGCTCGCGCATGGCGGGCATCATGTCGTGAGACAGAAAGCGGAGGTAGGCTGGGTAGGCGTCGGCGTGGCGCAGCGTGTGGCCCTCGGCGTGCCAGCGCACCGGGTGCTGAGGCCACCTGGCGGGACGGGGGGGGGGGGGGGGGGCGGTGATCAGGGGGCGGCGGCGTGGCGAGGGACGGCGGCGTTCCGGGCAGGCAGCTGCACGGGCAAGTCTGATGCTGCTGCGCGCGCGCAGAGCTGGCAAGGCCGTGGCGCCTCGTGCGCCCCCCCCCCCCCCGCCGGCCCCCCCCCCCCCCCCGCCCCCCCGCCCCCCCCCCCCGAAAGCGGACCCTTGCGCGTCGCACCTGTGCACCGCGACCTCGCAGAGCGTGGACAGCAGGCGGGGGCAGCCAGCCGCGGCGGCGCGCGCGTGTGCCCCCGCCGGCCCCACCGCAGTCATCAGCCGCCACAGCAGGTGCAGCAGGGCCGACAGGTAGCGCAGCTGGGACAGCACGGCCATCATGTCGAGCGAGCCTGCGGGTGGGTGGGTGGGTGGGTGGGTGGGGGCTTGGCCGGTGGTGTTAGGGAGCTGCTTAGGCACATCAGGGGTGTGGCTGAGCAGTGTGTGCCTGCCGCTGACCAGGATCCTCTGTAGGGGAGGGGTGGGACAGCACACGCGAGAGTGCTTGTGGGTTGGGAGGTGCCGAGAGGCGGGCGGGCTGGAAGGACGGAGCGTGCACGGCGCCGGCGCCGGGGGCGCCAGCGGCTGCCGCCGTGCCAGGGGCTAACAGGCCGCTGTGCCAGCACTTTGTGACGGTGCAGCAGCAGCGTGGTGCCCTACTCACACAGCTCTGCAGTGGAGCGCTCCAGCGCCGCCGCCGCTGCCGCGTCGGGCTGCTGCTGCTGGCGCACGCGGCTCGACCGTTTGGCCTCGGCCAGCAGCTCGCCGTCTGTGGGGAGCAGCACGCGCCAGCCGGGCGACTCCTCGTCCACCTGCTGCTGCGCGTACTGCCTGCAGGCACGTGTGTGAACCGAGTCGTGGGGGTTTGAGGCGGCGGTGGGTACGGACGCGAGCAAGTGGGGCGGCGGCGGCGCAGTGCCGGCGCACGCGTGCCGGCAGGTTTGCCACACCTGCCCCCCCCCCACCCCCCCCACCCACCTACCCACACCCACTACCCAGCACACCCCCAAACACCTTCCAAGCAGACAGGCAGCTGAAAGGAAGTTGCCCCCCCCACCCCCCCCACCCCCCCACCCCCCCCCACCCACCACCCCACCCCACCTGAAGACCTCAAAGGGGCACACCAGCAGGTCTGCCACCACCTGCATGAGGGTGGCCCCCGGCAGCGCGCCACCTGGCGCACTCGTCATGGACAGCAGGATGTCCGTGTTTGGCTGGTAGGCGGTGGCCACCGCCGTGACAGCCTGCGTGGCCAGCGCGACCAGCGGCGGCGGCAGCACGGCGCCGCCCACCGCGGCGGCAGAGTACTGCCACGAGGGGCGCAGCAGGATGAGGAGGGAGCGCAGCAGCAGCATGCCGCACTCGAAGAACGCGGGCAGCAGCATGCGGGAGGACAGCACCGTCGCCATTTGCAGCAGCGTGCAGCAGATGTCGGCGGCGGTGCCGCCGCTGGAGACCACCAGCGGGCTGCTGGCGCTGGCGCTCGCGCCAGGCACGCCGCCGGCGTCGCCGCCGCCGGCGTCCCACGCCACCTGCTGCTGCACCAGCTCGCGCGCTGCGTCCAGGGCCCAAGTCCAGCACCGCATGACGGGGGGATCCAGCAGCAACGCCGCGTTCTGCTGCACCTCTGCCGCGTTGCGCAGCACCACCGCCGCCGCCGCCGCCTCCTGGAGCCGCTCCTCCAGACGCTGATGGTCTGGAAAGAGCCCCCGGCAGTGCGCCTCTGCACGCCGCTGCTGCCAGCCCGGAAGCGGCGGCAGGCCGGCGAGCCGCCGCTGCTCGTCGGCGGCCGCGGCGGCGGCCGCGGCGGCGCCGCTGCTGCCGTCGTCGCCGCTCAGGCCCACAGCCGTGGCCAGCCCCTCTTGCATGACCTGCGCAGGGGGCCGGAGGCACCGGATGGGCGGTCCGGTGCGGCGCAAGCGAGCACTGTGGTGGTGGTGATGCTGCTGCTGGAAACCCACTGCGTTCGATGGAGGCCTCCCCGCGTCCTGCTGCACACAGCCGCTCGTCTTCACCGGCAGCAGGGCGGCCAGCAGGCTTGGCGTCGCGCTGAGGCGTATGTCCTGGCGGAAGCTCAGCAGGCACAGCGCGTTGAGGGCCCAGGCCCGCTGCGCGTGGCCGCCGCTCAGGGCTGCCACCACCCGCTCGCCCTGCAGGCGTGGGAGGCGACCACAATGCAACAAATACTGAAACAACAGGTGCGCAAAGGTGGTTGATAACACCATGTGCCGCCGCAGGAAAGATGGCAGCCAAGCAGGCAGGCAGGTGCGCACCGCCCGCTGCCCGCTGGCTGCGTGTGCGGCAGCCCCTTCCCTAGCCATCCCCATCCTCTGCACACCTCTCTCTCGAGCAGGTCCGACTCCACTTCAAGCACAGGGCCATTGCCTAGGCCCTGCAGCAGCAGATCGCCGCTTGCTGCTGCCGGCTGCCCGGCCTGCGCCTGCTGCCCCTGCTGCCCCTGCGTCGGCTGGGAGCTTGAGGGGTCTAGGCTCCCCGCCCGGCTCGCCGCCCGTATGGCCGCTGCTTGCTGCGCCGCCGCCTGCTGCGCCAGCGAATCCAGGCTTGCCCCCGGCTGCGCCTGCTGCTGCTGCGCCACCGCGGCTTGAAGCTGCTGCAGCTGCTGCTGTTGTGCCGCCGCCGCCGCCACTTGCTGCCGCAGGTGCAGCAGCACGCGGCGCTGCGCTTGCAGCACAGCAGCAGCATCCGGGTCGGATGCCGAGGGCGGCCGCCCCACAGACATGCCGCCAGCCGAGCCGCCCGGCGCCTGTTGCGCGCCTTGCGCCTGCCGCATCCTGCACACCGGCAAGCAGGGCGTGGGAGGTGGCGGTCAGTGATGCAGGCAGGCCAGCAGCGCAGCCGTCAGCGGCACTCGCAGCGACAAATCGTTGATCTGCTGGCTGGTGTGCCAACAGCAGGCACGGTATGAAACATTGACATTACGATTAGGCGGGGGGAAGGTCATTGTGGGTGCTGGTGGATGAGCCCCGCATTTGGAACCCGGCTGCCCTGTAGGGGTTGCGGCAGGCGGGGCTTGTGACAGGCGCTGGCGGTTGCTGTGCTGGGGTCTTCTGCCCTGGCCCTCACGGCGGCTCAAGCAGGGCCGTAACATAACGGGGGCAGGAAGGCGCACCCGCGCCGTAGAGAGCGCGCGTGGCAGGCATGCCGTACCGCGCTGCAGCGGCAGCCACCCTTACCAGTCGTCGGAAGGCGCTTGCCCCTGCCGCTGCTGCTGCGGCTGAGGCGCTGCAACGGCCACACCTCCCTGCAGAGGGGGACGAAGGCAGGCACCCGCAGGCTGAAGGACGTAACGCAGCTCGAGCTGTGGGCCACGTCTTGCCGTACCGACGCGGAAGCAGCAGGTACCCTACACAGCCAGCAGAGCAGCCCCACCTGCCACACGCCCGTCGGTTCCGCAAAGCTGCCTGCACGAGACGGACAGGAGGAGGACAAAGTGAGGCAGGGAAGGCGGCAGTAGACCGGCACTGGAGCGGCGCCGACCCAGGACAACAACCTGGCCTGGGCGTTGTTTTGCCGCAAGCCCCAGCTTCTATGGGTTCGAAACACGCGCCGTCAGTCGCATACAAACAAGTACAGAGGCGGGGGAGGGGCGGGGCCGCCAGGCGCCCAAAAGGCACAGCACGGACGCTTGCCTGGTGGTACCAGCAGGGACTGCAGGCCGCTGTCAAGCGACATGTTGCCCAAGGGCCGGCGCGAGCGCGCGGAGGCGATGGCGCCACGACCAGGCGGTGTCCCGCGTCTCCCGCCCTGATCACCCTGGTAAGACGGGCTTACATGGGCGCCACCGGGCCGCAAAGGCGCCCCGATCGAAGGCTCTCAGCATGCACGACGCGGGGCCCCGAATTCGATTTATGCCGGCGTTTGCGACTCCTGTCCAATCACTGCGTGGACCCACTTGCTGCCTGCAGCCGCCCAGCAACTCAGCTGCGCCCAAGCTGCGCCAGGCTCCCCCAAACGTTGGGAGTGGGCAGCTCGCCGTCGCGCCCGCCTCACACGCCCTGCTCGTTGCTGCAGCTTCGCCCGATTGCTGCTCGCTCGTGACCACCAGCACAGCCAGCGCGGTGCGCTCTCAGCCGACATGGCGCCTAAGCAGCTCTCTCCGCAGAAGCGGGGCGCGCCGGAGGGCGACGATGGCGCTCGCCAACCCCGCCGGCAGCAGACGCGGCTGAGCGTCGACACCTTTCGCGTCACAAAGGTGAGTGCCTGCCGCCGGCCCGCCACTCCTGCCGCCGCCTTGCACGCGCGCCTGGCCACCTGCCACCGCTCTACCTCCCCTCGTCGTGCCGTCCCTCGTGCAGGTCGACAGTGCACAACGGACCAAAGCGCAGCCAATCCCCAAAGAGCTGGCGATGCTGGGCGTGGGCCAGGGCCTGGCGGGGCCGCAGCGCCACACGCGCGCCGCAGCCGCAGCCGATGTGCGCCAGACCCGCTCCGCCGCCGCCGGCCCCACCCCCGCCAAGCCCGCGCCGGTCGCCAAGCCGGTGTCCACGTCAGCCGCCAAGCCTGCAGCCAAACCGCCCGCCAGCGCAGCCAAGGCCAAGGGCAAGCCTGCCGGCAAGCGTGCCTCTGTCGCGTCCCCTGGCAAAGGCGCCTCGCTCAAGCCTGCCGGCACGGCGGGTCGTGCGGGACGGCGGCTACACCTCACCGAGGCAGAGGCTGACGGAGAGACCTTCCACGTGGGGGATGCCGTCTACATTGTGCTCGACACGGCGGCGCTGGAGGGGCTGAGGTGAGGCGGCGGCGGGGTCGCGAGGGCACGGGGCAGGCGAGCCACGAGCAGGGTGGGGTGCCCATGTCCCAGGCACGCCTGCCCCTGCCCGCCCAACGCCACCGTGCCCATGCAGCGAGGAGGATGAATGTAATCCCTGCTTGCTGTGCTGTCATGCCAGCCAACCAGCCCTGCCCTGCCTCTGCCCACTACCTCCACCCCCTGCTCATGCAGCGAGGAGGATGAAGACACCCCCTGCATGGTGTGCGCCGGCGTGGAGAAGGGGGAGGAGGGGCCGCACGTGATGCTGGAGTGCGACCGCTGCCTGGCGGGCTGCCACCTGGGCTGCATGAGCCCGCCGCTGGCAGAAGTGCCGGAGGTGCGTGGTGGGATGGTGGGTGGGCGAGGGGGAGGGCTGCACGGCGGCGGGTCGGATCGCAGGGGGCGGAACAAGGTGCGACAGCTGTTGGCCCGTGGACGGCAGTGGCTGTTGCTTCCGTTCTAATTTTGGTGTGCTGCTGCTGCTGCTGCGTCTGCTGCTGCTGCTGCTGCTGCTGCTGCTGGAGGCGGTCCAGCCTGCAGAACAGCACATAGCATGCCATCCACCGGACAGCGCCGCCGCCTTTGTCATTGCAGGGGGAGTGGGTGTGCACCGAGTGCAGGTCGGGGCGCGCCCCTGCTGCGCGCCGCCCCGCCACCGCTCGCGAGCGCTTCCTGCAGCGCCAGGGGCTGGCCCTGGCACGCATTGAGGCCATGTGGCAGGTGGGTGGGGTGGGTGGGTGGGTGATGGAGGGCGGGTGCAAGGAGGTGCCGCATGGTGCCAGAGGATGGCGCCTTTGTTAGTACGAGGGCACTGTGCACCCTTTTGAGGCAAAGTATCCACTTGCCACCCCATGCCTCCCGCTGTGCTCTCCCCCACCATCCCCCTGCTCCTGCCCCCCTGCGCCGCCCCTGCAGGAGCCCGAAGGCAGCGTGCAGTGCACCTTCCGCTGGTACTGCCTGCCCGAGGAGACCCACACGGGGCGGCAGGTGAGCCTGGCTCAAGGGAGGCTGGCATGCAGCAGGCTGCGCCGCGGGGACCGCGCAACCCGGCCCCACCGGCGCGCATCTGCGACCCTTGACGTGCCCTCCCCCCGCCCCCTGTGCAGGCACACCACCTGGCCCGTGAGGTGTTCCTCATGCAGCAGCGCGACGCCGACGGGCTGGAGACCATCCTGCGCCGCGCCAAGGTGCTGTCGCCGCAGGCGTTTGCGGCGCCCGGCGACGGCGGCGGCGAGGACGTGTTTGTGTGCGAGTACCAGTACGACAGCGCGTGGCAGGTGGGTGGACTGGTTTGTGCAGATTCCCTGTGTAGCGGGGTCATCGTGTGGGGTGCAGCGCAAAATGGGCTGCGCTGCGGCTGCGCTGCCCGCCCGCTGTCGGCCGCTGTCTCATGCCCCCGTTTCGTCTTCGCCTCCAACCCTGGATCACCCTCCCCCCCCGTTCTTCAGCGCTTCCGCCGGCTGACAGAATTCGACGGTGACAGCGATGACGAGGGAGAGGAGTGGGCACCGGAGGGCGGCAGCGATGGGGTGAGGGCAGGGGTGGAACAGAGGCCAGATGAGCGGGGGGGGCGAGGAATGGGGAGGTGGGGGCGACGAGGGGGCAAGTTTGGCAAGGGAGGTGCAGCGAGCACGTGTTGCCGCGCATCGGCGGCTGACTGCCCAGCGCTGCTGCTTGGCCTGCCTCCCCTTCTTCCCAGCATTACGATATGCTCCTGTGCTCTCCAACTGTCCCACAACAACCAGGATGATGATGAGGAGGCGTTCCTCCCTGGCCACGAACTGCTGGCGGAGAAGGGCGTGCTGCCAGGCGGCGCGCAGCGGCACAAGGGCGGCGCCGGCGGCGCCGCCGCCGGCATCAACCGCCTCAGGTGCGTGTCGCAGGCATCCCCGCGGGGCTGGTGTGTGCGTCGCTCGCCCTGCATCACCGCCAAGAGCTGCACCCGCATTGGAGTGCTGGCCTCATGTGACCCGGGACAGGCTGCGGTGCTCTGGGCCCTTCACCGTCCTGCCGAGCGTTGTCCCCTCACTGCAGGGGCGAGGAGTTTTCAGGCCAGGTGGGGGCAAAGGCTGTGCCAGAGCATGCGCGGCGGCGGCAGCGCAATGCGGGCGGCGCCTTGGGGCAGGTGCGAGGGGCGGGCCTGGTCTGATCTGGTCTTGCACAGTGTCGCCATCAACAGGGACGCAGCTGCACAGCAACTTGAACCTTGGCCCCGCCTCGCACCCCCTGGCACTGCCCACTGCGATATACCCCCGCCCCACCCCCTGCCTGCCCGCCCCCCACGTCTGCCGGTGCTGCAGGCCCGCCGCGCACTGACGCTGGCGGCGGTGCCGCGCAGCCTGCCCTGCCGCGAGGATGAGCGCAAGCAGATTGTGGATTTTGTGGAAGAGGTGCTGGAGGAGGGTGAGCGCCTGTAGCTGGTTGTTGCTTTGTTTGTGCGTGCGTGCATGCGTGCGTGCACGCATGCGTACGTGCATGCCCTGCATGGTGTTTGCCCCAGGCTTGTTGGCATGCTTGCCGTGGGGGGAGCCGCGCTGAAAGGTCACACGTCAAGCCACGAGGGGAGCCACGGTCGGGGCGTCAGCGGCATCCCCGGGCACGGTCAAGGCTGCACCCGCCTCTCTGCTCCTCTCCCCTCAAGCCTCACACCGCTCACATCTTCTCCCTCTCCCCCCTGCACCGTGCAGATGCCGGCAAGTGCCTCTACATCAGCGGCATCCCGGGCACGGGCAAGACCGCCACGGTGCTGGAAATCATGCGGTCCACGAAGCGCCGCAGGTGGGGGCGCAGGGTGTGGGCAGTGGAGCGCTACATGTTGCTGGCTGGGGACGGGGGGAAGTGTGGGTGGGGGTGGGGTGTGTGGGGTGGGGTGTGTGTGTGTGTGGGGGGGGGGGGGGGGGGGGGGGGGAGGGGGAGGGGGGGAGGGGGTTCAGCGCAGCTCTGCCGTCGCTGCCCCACTGCGGCAGTGGCAGGCGGGCAGACCTGGTGGCTGCCCGGCCTCTCTGTTGCTCCGCTGCGCCTGCCTCAACCCACCTCGGCCTGCCAAACCCTCCAACCCTATCTTTGCAAGCAAGCCGGCGAGCCGACGCTGGCATTGCTCTCAACGGCGTTGCCGTGCGCACCATCCAGCACTCACAACCACCTCTGTGCATTCCTCTCAATGTGTAGCGAGGCCGGCGAGCTGCCTCGCTTCCAGTTTGTGGAGATCAACGGCCTGCGCCTGCCGTCACCGCAACACGCCTACTCTGTGCTGTACGAGGTGGGTGCTGCGAGCCGCTTGTGCTTGCGCCTGTGCTCTGCGGGCTGGGGAGAGAAGTGAAGAGTGGCAGTAGCAGAAGCGGCTGCGCGACGCTCTTGCACATGCCCACTCTGCGCTGCGCGACGCGCGTGCGTGCAACACAGGTATGCGTGCGGCGCCTGTGTCTCGAGTGCTGGGGAGAACACTGACGAGGGGTGTAACCAGCTCATCCACATGTGCATGCCGCGCTGACGCGTGTTGACCGCCCCCCCCCCTCCTTGGCTCGCGCCCAGGCGTTGACCGGCGACCGTGCGGGGCCCGCCACCGCCGCGCAACGCCTTGAGGACATGTTCAGCGGGCGGGGAGGGAGCGCCAGCCGGCGGCCCATCGTGGTGCTTGTGGACGAAATGGACCTGCTGGTCAACAAGACGCAGGTGCTTGCCTGCCCCCCCCCCGAGGGGGCCGTGGGCCGCGCCGGCTGCGCCCCCCGGATCTGCATGCGCAGCAAAGGGACCGCCGGGGGCAGCGGTGGGATGGGGTAAGGGCAGCCCAAGGTGGGCACCCTGCACCCCTACCTACCCCTCCCACGTGCCTCCTCGTATCAAAGCCTCAACGCATCCCTGTCTGACCACCGGCCCGTCCACCCGTAGAGACGGTGCTGTACAACCTGTGCCTGTGGCCCGCCCTATCAGCATCCCTCGGTATATATTTCAAAGCTTGCCCCCCCCCCCCTTTTCTTGTGTGTGTCCACCCTCCCTTGCAGACGGTGCTGTACAACCTGTTTGAGTGGCCAGGCCGCAAGGGCTCCCGCCTCTCCATCATCGGCATCGCAAACACCATGGACCTGCCCGAGCGCCTGCACCCCCGCATCGGCAGGCAAGCGGGCTGCCCCCCAGCAAGCAGGCTCCCCAGCCCCTCTGTGGCTGCGTGCTTGCGTGCCCTGCGCGTGCTGGGCGTGGTTCCTTCCTGGCTCTGCAACCGCACATTCTGCTGTGCTAACGCCTGCCTGCCTGCGGTGCCGCTGCTGACCCCCCGTGACGCTCACCAGCTCCCCTCCCGCCCCCGCCCACCCCGCCCACCCCCACCCCCACCCCCACCCCCACCCCCACCCCCACCCCCACCCCCACCCAAATCCCCGCAGCCGCCTGGCTGGCCGCCGCGTCGTGTTTCAACCCTACTCCAAGGACCAGCTCACAACAATCATCAAGTCGCGCCTGGGTGAGGCAGGGGGCAGTCGGGCGGGGCAGGGCGGGGCGCCTCCTGGCGGCAGGGTGTGAGAAGAGGAGCAGTGCGGTATGCGGTGTGAAGGAAGCCAGCGCCCTCAAATCCCATTTCTAAGTGCCCTGTCAAGCCCACATGCCCACCGCCCCCCCTCCCCTCCCCTCCCCCCCCCCCTCCCACCCGCAGAGGGCGTACCCGCCTTCCAGCCCAACGCCCTTGAATTCATTTCCCGCAAGGTCGCAAACTGCTCGGGCGACGTGCGGCGCTGCCTGGAGCTGTGCCGCCGGTGGGTGGGTGGCCATGCATGCGGGGTGACTCGCCGCTTGCCTGCATGCCCCCGGGTGTGCGCACCCGCTGCCTGACCCTCCTGCAGCTGCGGCTGCTTCTCCTCTTGGCCCCAGTCCTGCGCAGCACGCATGGCACCACCCGTCTGCTCTCACACCTCTCACACACGTTGCGTGGTGGTGCCCCCTCCCCTCCCACGCCAGGGCTGCTGAGATTGCAGAGGACCGGCAGCGCAAGCAGCAGCGGCAGCAGGACGAGCAGCAGCAGCAGGCGGCGGGCGGCAGCAGCGCCGCTGGCTTCAACGGCGGCAGCGGCGGCAGCGGCGGCAGCGAGGGCGGTGTTGCGGCGCCACCCCAGGAGAAGGGCATCGTAGAGGTGGGCTACTCTGCTGCTGGAGCGGGGAAGGCAGGCGCATGGCAGCCGGCAGGCGGCGCCGCTTGCCTGCTGCACCTTCTCATGCACCCTGGCCTGGCTGTTGGGCCGCTACCCTGCCCTGCCTTGTGTGTGTGTGCCCTTTCGCCCAACCGTTCGTCTCTGCCGTTTGCCTCTCGCTGCAGATGCGCCACGTGGGCGCTGCCATCGCAGAGTTGTTCAACACCGGGCCCAACAGGCGGCTGCGCGAGGCGTGCCGCCTGGAGCGCCTCCTGCTGGCCGCCATCTACCTGGAGACTTGCAGCAGGTGTGGGTGGGTGGGTGTGTGTGTGGGGGGGGGGGGGGGGGGGGGCGCCGTCGGTATGGTGGGCACTGCTTCAGGCGACTGCTTTGGGGGCACTGCTTTCAGGCACTGCTTCAGGAGGCGCTGCTTGGGGGCACTGCTACGGGGGCGCTGCTTCTGGCGGACACAGGGCCCTGCTGCCGGGCAGAAGGCGCACGTGCACCCTGGCTGCTACCTGCCGCTCACGACGCCCGACCTTGCTTGCCCCCCCTACCCCCCTCCCCTCCCTCCTGCAGCGGCCGCGCCGATTGCCTGCTGCTGGACGTGTGGGAGCGGCTGCGCATGCTGTGCTCCCAGAACTGCGAGGCGCAGCAGTACGACTTCGGGTTGGTGGTGGAGAAAGCCGTCCTGCTCGGGTCCAGGCGCCTCATCATCTGCGACCCAGGTGGGTGCTGCCGCCGCTGCTGCCGCTGCCGCCGCCGCCGCTGCTGCTGGTCCTCAAGCGCAGCCCAGCTCTGACGTGGCCGGGCGCACGCTGTGTATGCTGACCCATGTGGTAGGTACACACGCCCTGCGCCCCTGCGCCTGCTGCGGACCCGATGTCGCTCCCCTTCCCTGCGGCCCACCCCCCACCCCCGGCCCCGGCAGGCCTGCGCCGTTTGCGCATCAAGGTGGCGCTGAACGTGGCGGTCAACGACCTCGTGTCGGTGCTGGTCAACGATGCGGAACTGCCCTGGCTGGAGGCGGCGATCAGCCGGGCGACCGCGGCGCCGCCGCCGGCGGAGGCGCTAATTGAGTGACGCGGCGGCGCCCGCGAGTGCGAAGGCTTCTGGTTGTCCGTGACACTGCCACCTGCATCCCTCCTCCATATAGCTTTATTGCCAAGTGACATGTACACTGCAATTGACATGCGCACTGCAGTCTTGGCTGTAATTACAACTGCGTCAGTGTCCTACACGGAGGGTCGGCGTTTGCGAGATGCACGCTGCCGCCGCGCCGTGGCACCCTGCAGCCTCGCCCCTGGTCTCAATCTCTCGATCCCCCGACTTGCAACTCTCAATTGGCCCCGCCAGCAAGCGTGCAGCTCTCTTCCGGCAGCGTTTTGGAGGTCAACCGGGAGCAGTTTTGCGCTTGAAAATGGCCGCGGTGCGTGGCGCCGGCCCCACTGACTATGTGGCGTACCTGGCGGCGACTTATCACCTTGGAGGCCAGGTGCGGGGCGCTAGGGAGCCGCGGGAGGGCGGAACTTCCCTTTGCTGCGCCCCGCGCTCCCAACGCTGCCCCCTGACCGCACACAGCCACAGGGAGATGACACAGGGTCACAGACAGATGCTACCACCGAGGTGCGCCATTTGCGGTGCTCGCGTGGTGCCCGCTGCTCTTTTGCCGCTGCCGCCGCTCGCTTGCTGCTCCCTTCCAATTCGCGACGCTCAGCAGCCAAGTTTTTTGTGCATGTACCCTCCTTCAAGCAGGCGGGCTGGACAGATGTGGATCGTCCGCTGCCGCCGCCGCGCAAGCAAGCCCCGACTGGCCACGCGCTGGCGGCAGCACCCAGCTGGCAGCGCCTGAGCCGCAACCGCCAGGCGAAGCGCGCAGCCAGCGACTTTACGCTGCACAAGTGAGACCATGTGTTGGTAAACATGTTCGACTGCGCGTTGATGGACTGTGCAGAAGTGTTGTTGACTGAGCAGCACTGGGCAGAACAAGACTCCTTCTACACATTCTGCTGCACTGTTTGGCTCCCACCAACCATCAACACCCGTCCTCCTGCCTCTTCGTGTGTAGCCACCTCAGCACCATGTACCACATGTCGCGGCGCATCGACGAGATGTACGCACGCTCGGGGCTGACGCAGCAGGACAAGTCCCGCCCCTCGACCGCCGCGCGCGCGCCATCGGCGTTGGGCAGGTGGGTTGGCGGCGGGGAGGGCCATGGGACAAATTTGCACGTACAAGCTCACGAATACTTAGGCGAAAGCCAGTAACATTCAACCGCAGCTATCCCGCTTATGCTACTTTGTAGCCGTTCGCGCTCTACGAGCGCCGCAGCGCTGCGCCCCGCCACTGCACCTGGCCGCAGCTTTGGCGTGCCCGCAGCAGTGCCGGCGCCCGTGCAGCAGCAGCGCAGCTTTGGCGTGCCAGCAGCAGAGCCGGCGCCAGTGCAGCAGCAGCAGCAGCAGCAGCAGCAGCAGCAGCAGCAGCAGCAGCAGGGGCCGTCGGGGGTGGCGGTGCGGCTGCAGGATGGCGCGTCCTCGCCGGGTGCGCCCGGCTCTTCATACATCAAGCGCCACGTGGCCAACACGCGCAGCGCACTCAAGACGGTGAGGGTTGTGGGCAGAGAAGGGAAGAGGAAATGAGGAATGGGCGGGGTACCCTAATCCGCTCAAACTTCACCCAACACCCCCTGTCACCCACCTCCCTGTCCACTTCCTCGTTTTCTCCAGGCAATCCTAGACGAGATTGTGGGTAAGTGGATGCTTGTCGGCTTTGAAGGGTAATGAATGGGAAGAGGGAAGGAGCAGGCGGTGTTTGCCGACGGGCGCTCCTGGCCGACCACCATCTCCAATAGCAGAAGTTGCACGACTACTGCTCCGGCCTGGCTCAGCCTTGCTCGGGCCACCCCTCAATGCCTCAGGACCCAACCCCACAACCATCATTGTTATTCAATGCTCTGCCTGCAGGAAACCGCATCTACGAGGGCTCAAGGCTCAAGGCCCTCTTTCGCTCCTACCTCAAACTCAACTCAGGTGATGCGTTGATACAGAGGGGCGCTCTTGGCTCACTGAGCAGCACCTTCTCTGGCAGAGCAGCACACCATCAAATCTCCTGCCCAGAACAGCAGCAGCACCAACACTGCACCGCTGCTTCACCACTTGTGTGCAGGGGAGAGCTTCTACCCCACGCTGCAAGAGGTCATTGCGGAGCTGGGCGTGGAGCTGGGAGTGTGAGCAAACTGGAGGCAAAGTGGGCCGTGCTGGAGCAGCCATTCGGCCTGAAGGAGCGTGCGATAGGCAGCAGTTGCGCCCCGTGTGACCGTACAGCCCCCTCTTTGCCCACCTCCTTGTGACCCCACTGCCTCTCGCAATTTGCTTGCTGTATTCACATTTGTGCTACCCTCTGCTCTCTCTAATGCCGTGATTGTCTGTTGATCACGCTGGCTGCTACTTTCGCCGCGTGTATACCCTATTTCTCAGCATGTTTCCTTGCTTACATCCGAGGGGCCAGCAGCACGCAGCATTTGGCCACCGTTGTTGCTGTTATCACGCTCCGTACTTGGCAGCCCGGCCCAGCTTGTAAGCCACCTCTGGCAGCAGACGCTCAGCCAAGATGCAGCCTGCAGCGCCGCGTGCCAGCACCTCCCCCAGGTCGAGCGCAGCAGCGCCGTCCACCCTGCAAGCGACAGCAGAGATGGGCAAGACATGAGCAGGGTCCAAGCGGGAGAAAAGCGTGCACGTGTGGACAGCTGTGGAAAAGCAGGTGTGCAGTCCTGGTTTGTAATCAGCTGCGCTTCCTGCACTTTCGGCAACGACAGCTCACCGGATGACACCTGGCAGGCGGTGGACCACCAACGCGGGGCGCTGCCCATCCACCTCCACCTCCTGCTGCCCCGCAAACTGGAAGCTCTGCAGCGGGCGGTGCACGCGCCAGCAGCCATTCTCCAGCGGCGCCGCTGCCTGCGCCGCACTGCCTGCCGCTGCTGCCGCCTGTGGCTGACCGTGCGTCAGCAGCGCCTGCTCCTGCTGCAGTAGCGGCGCTGTACTCAGCGGCTGGGCGCCGGGCACCACCACCAGGCTGAGCAGCACTGTGTCACGGAAGCCGGGCACGCTGTTCAGGCAGCGCAGCAGCTCGTCCGCCCACCCTAGCATTGCCACCGCGCTGCTGATGCTGCTGATGCTGCTGCTGATGCCGCCGCCTGCAGTGCTGTTGGCCGTGCTGGCGTCGCCGCCGTCGCTACTGCCAGGTGCCTGGGACGCATCCAGCGCCAGCATCAGCAAGTCTATCACGTCATCCCCCTCCTCCTCTGCCTGCTGCTGGGCGCTGCCTGCTGCCCCCGCCGCCTGCAGCACGGCAGCCAGCGCAGGCGCTGCCGCCGCCAGTGCTGCCGCGGTTGCTGCCGCCTGCAAGCCCAGCAGCTGGCTGATGCGTGCCGCCAGCTTCTGTGGGGCCGGCCAGCCCGCCAGGCTGTGCACGGCGTAGCACCCAGCCTGCTCGCCTGCCTGCGCCACCTCGGATGTATCGGTCAGCAGTACTGCCCTGATCTGCTTGAACCTGTAGGGCACGGCAGGTGGGCCAGGGAGGAGGTGTGGAGGTGGTGGGCGGGCGGGCAGGGATGCAAAGGGGGCACCCCGCATGCAAGAGCGGCCTTTGAGCTTGGTGCGGCGGCACCGGTAGCCACTGCAAGCAAGCCAACAGTGCAAGCCAACCCGCAGCGCGCCCACCCGCTAGCCTCCTTGCACGCACCTGTCGGGCAGGCGCTGTGGCGGTGGCATGCCCCGAGCCTCGCAGCCAAGCAGCTGCAGCGGCAGCGGCGGCCCGGCGGCCCGGCAGGCTAGCAAGCCCGCCCAGCCGGAGCGCACAGCCGCGTCCAGGTGTGGCGTGTGGGCCTCCCGCAGCGCCGCTGCCTCCGCCGCCCCCGACAGGCAGAGCACCAGGCTCTTGGGCGGCGGGTCCTGGCGTGCCGCTGCGCCGGCGGCGCTCGTTGGCGGCGGCGGCGACGCGTCCAGGCAGTCGGCGCAGTCGCAGGGGTCCCGACGCAGCTTGGTGCGCGGCATTATGTCCCTTGCAGAAGGTATGGGGGGTGCTGAGGTTGCGGGGAACTGGAGAGTGCTGGAGGTGGTGAGAGAGGGGCAATGAAGGGGCAGTGGAAGGGCTGGGCTGGTGTGGGGATCAAGCAGTGACGTTCTGTTGATCACACGATCAAGGGAAGCACGGAGCGGGAAGCATAGGGCGGACACTTCGAGCTGTGCTGTGTGCTCTGCTCCCAGCATTTAGGAGAGACTGGGAGCCCCCTTTCCGCTTTCTGTTGCCCGCGTCCTCTTCACCCTGCTCATACCCAGTCAGTGTCCGCTCAGCTTGTCCAGGGGCGGCACCTCACACGGATTGCCACACGACTCTTTGCCCTCCTCACCTGCTCGGCCCTTCGCCACCCTTCCCGCGACATGGCTGATCAGGCGTCCCTGCTGCTTCGCCGCCAGCTGAAAGGCGAACTGGAAGGGGCCGCGGAGTGGTGTTTGAGCGCCGCGGGCCTCCTCCGCGTTGCCCCGTTCCTTGCGGCACAACGACAACACCATGAGCAGCGCCAAGGGCCGCGCAACAGCGCCGCAGCTGCCTGCGAGCCGTGTGACTCCTGCCCGCCGCTGCCGCCGCCGCCTCCCGGACCGACCGACGGCACCCCTCCACTCTCCCTTCTGCAGAGCTAACCAAAAAGCCGGTTGAAGGATTCTCGGCAGGCCTGGTGGACGACAGGTGTGCGCCCTGTTGCTGGCCACGCGGCTCGAGCACCGACGGACCTGGGTGCTGCGCGCAATGCGCGATCCGAACGCAGTGCCCACTCACGGCCCTTCTCCCCTGGCTCCCCTCGCTTGCAGCAACCTGTTCGAGTGGGCAGTGACGGTGCTGGGCCCTCCCGACACGCTGTATGAGGGCGGCTTCTTCAATGCAGGTTGGTGGGCGGCTGGCGGGCAGCTCGCCGCCGCCACAGCTTGCGGGTTGCCGCCGCCTCGCCGCCGCCTCGCCGACCTGTCGCCCGGCACGTGCTGGCACGCCCCTGCCAACCCTCTTCTCCTCCCCTGTGCAAGCTTTCTGTGTGGTCTAGCTCATCCTCGCGCCTGCCGTCCCGCTCCTCTGTCTATGTGCAGGTGCCGTTGCGCACCTGCCGTTGCTTCTCACCCCCCCCTTGGCACTCCCCCCCTTTGCCTGCAGTGCTCAAGTTCCCCAAGGACTACCCGCAGCAGCCGCCTGAGATGCGCTTCACATCAGAGATGTGGTGAGTGTGGGGGGCACAACTTGAGCAAGTGGCGGGCGGCACGGTGTGAGCAGAGGCACCGCCGAGGGGCCGGCCGTGCGGCCTGCCTGCATTCGTGCATGCGCTTGCCCATCATCCAACAACCTCCGCCACCCCCCCGCTGCCCCCGCCTGCCCGCAGGCACCCCAACGTCTTCCCCGACGGCAAGGTGTGCATCTCCATCCTGCACGCCCCGGGGGTGGATCCATACAACCCGCAGGAAAGCGCGTCGGACCGGTGGAGCCCCGTCCACACGGTGCGAGGCGCGGGGGCGCGGGGGGGGGGGGGGGCGGCGGCGGGCGGGCGGGGGGGGCGGGCGAGTCACTGGCAGAGGGGTGTCGGGGGGGGGGTGATGAATGCTTGTGCTTGTGCTGGCTGGCAGCGTGGTGGGTGGCGGAGCGCGGACAAACCAGGCCGACGTCCCCATGCTGCCGCGGCTTCAGCGGCGCCGGTGTGTCCCGCTTGCACCTGCTCCTTCTTGCCCTAGCCCACCCCGCTGACGCGCCGCCCCTCTCTCCTGTGCACCCAGGTGGAGTCCATCGTGCTGTCAGTGATCAGCATGCTGTCGTCGCCCAACGACGAGTCGCCGGCCAATGTGGACGCAGCAAAGGACTGGCGGGACAACCGCGCGGAATTCAAGAAGAAGGTGGGTGGGTGTTGCTGGGTGCCACCCTGCCCCATCCGAAAGGTTCTTCGCTGCGCCGCGCATGCTACAGTGGCTGGGGCAACCGCAGCGTGCCGTGCATGTGTATACCCGACGGCTTGGTGGCCTGGTCGCACGGCTCGCGCCACGTCGGTTGCCTTCTAACAGCTCCCCTGCTCACTCGTGCGTGGCTCCCGCCCCTCCTGGGCAGGTGGCACGCATTGTGCGGCGGAGCCAGGAGATGCTCTGACGCAGCTGGTGCGCGGCGCCGGCGGGTCGCCCCAGGGCTTCCCCCCGCCCCTGCGTGCCGCGCTGTGCTGCCTCGCAATGGCGCCTCGCCGCCGCTTGCCCTAGCCCGTCTTGTCCCCTTCCCCCCTTGTACCGTGCTTGCGCTGCCCTCTGCCTCCCGCCTGCCTTTCCCTCGCTTTCTTTGCAGCTGACTCTGCCCCGCGCCTGCCCTCCCTCTCAACCCAACCGACCCCATTTCATGCACTCACGCGTCACGTCACGCCCTCACGGCGCCCGCCCCTCGCCGCCTCAGACACACCCTCACGCTGCTGTAACGACACGCCTGGCTCTACGTGCCCTACGGCTGGCTTGTGCGTGTGGGTGGTGGTGGTGGTGGTGGTGGTGTGTGTGGTGGTGGTGGTGGTGGTGTGTGTGTGTGTGGTGGTGGGGGTGGGGGGTGGGGTGGGTGGGTGGGTGGGTGGGGGGGGGGGGGGGGGGGGGGGGGGGGGGGGGGCGGGCTCTGAGAGCGTGGGCCCTGGCAGGGTGGGATGGTTGGCCCGGCGGAGCGTGCATGCCGCGCCCGGTCGCACAGGCGAGCTTCCTCAGCCTGGTGGTCCAGTGGCATGCGTCTGACCCCCTTGCTGGCTCTCTCCTTCGCCAGTCGGCACGTCTACTTTCCAGAGCTCTATGTGCTGCATGGCCGCCCAGCGTTTTGTGCACTGCCTCGCGCTGCCACAGTGTGCCACGGCGGGGCGGGGTTGGGATGGCCTGGGCTCGCCCCCTGGCTCGCCCCCAAATCTCACCTACTCACGTTCAAACGCCTAGAGAACCACCAACCCGGCATCTGTCCCATGAGGCAAGCTTGCAGAGGGGTGCTCCAGGGAGGAGCGGCTGCCGGCAGCAGCTGGCGAGGGCTTGCTGGGACCTCCCCTGCGCGTGCCGCGCCGTGCCACACCCTTCCAGTAGCCCTCTGGAACGTCAGTAAGCTGGCTGAACCGCGTTCTGGCCATAGCTGGGGGCGCGCCATGCCATGCCGCAGCAGCAGCTCCGCTATTCCCCGAAGCCAACACCAGATCGAGCGCAGTTTGCCGCGAATTGCCCTCTGTTGCAGGCCTATGCAGCTCCCCAGCGGGGGCCCCTCGCTCGACCTGCAGCAGCTAGCCAACGTGCTGCACCTTGCGGCAAGCCTGCGCAAAGCACACGCTGCGGCGACAGCACCTCCTGCTCCCCAGCCACCTCCTCCGCTGCCGACCGCCTCCAGCCTGCCCGCGGGCAATGCGCCACCCGCCACCTCTGGCACCAGCAGCTACCGCCTGCGCCACCCAGGGGATGCCACCGTGGAGCTTGAAGCACCCATCGCAGCCAACGCCAGCGGCGTCGCAGGGCTCAAGGTGGGGGCGGCCAGCCGTACGGCGCGTGCGCTGGGGGGCTGTCGTGCTGCCGGTCATGGCGGCGAATGCGCCACCGCACCGCCGCAACCGCTCCGCATGCTCTTGCAGCGAGCGTCCGGCATAGCCGACCCCGTCGCCCCTTGCTCGATGTGCCAGATCTTCCAAGTTCTGCCCGCCCGCCTCTGCATGCACACCCGCCGCCTTTGCTGGCACGCCTGCCCCGCTCCGCCGCGCACACGTCGCCTCCTCCCTTCGGGCTGCCCCGCCCAGCCCCCACCTCACACCCCGCTGCCCTCCCTCCCTCCCTGCCCTTGCGCAGCTGCCCGTCTCCTGCAACGACATCCGTGGCGTCGTCTACCTGGATCAACAAGTGGTGGCCTGCCATTGCCCCGCCTGCGAGCAGCGCGTGGCCAGCGGCCACGGCCGCCCGCTCTTCTCCTTCACTCGCTTCGAGCGCCACTCTGGCAGCAAGGTGCGGGGGGTGGGGGACGTGGCGGAGCTGGGGGCTGTGTGTGTCGGGCTTGCAGGCATGGCAGGTGTCGAGGCTGCTGCAGGCAGGCCCTGGTTCGTCGGTCGGTCACCCCTCACTGCCTGCTCACAGCCCCCCCCAGTGCACCCCCACTTGCCCCATCCCGCCAGGCCAAGAAGTGGCGGCTCAGCATCCGCATCGACCCAGGCGCCGTCCAGGAGGCGTCCATAGGCGAGTGGTGCGGCACCTGCGGCGCCCCGCCCGCCTGCACCGCGGCAGCAGGCTAGGAACCCCCCTTCCCTTCCCTTTCCCCGCGCGCCTGCTCAAACCGGTGCAAAGCAGAGCACCGCAAGCAGCAGGCAATCTGGTCTTCTCTGTGCCGCCCCTCCCCCGCCACCTTGCCGCTGAGCCGTGCAGGCGCCCCCTGCCAGCACCTGACCTGCTTCCCCTGCTGGCACCTCCGCATGCAACCTGCTTGCAGATGAGCCGCCCCTGGCTCTGGGGCAGTGGCTAGACTCCAAGGGCCTTGTGTCGTGGGCGCCACGGGGCGGCCTCAAGATTGGGCCCAGCGGCGGCGGCGGCGGCGGCAGCTCGGGTGGGCAGGCGGGCGGGGCGGCTTGCGGGTGCGGGCGCGCGCTGCTGCAGCCTGCGTGTCCAGTTGTGCGCTTGCCAGGCCGTCCATCGGCTCCGCCTGCCGCCTAGCACTCCCAGCACACAGGCTGCGGCAACAAAGCCCTGCCTGCATCGCATCACACACTGCCTGCTGAGCTGCACGCCCTGCCCCTCCCCTTCAATCATCCCGCTCGTGCAGAAGACGAGGGTTCCCTTATGTATGGTGAGGACAGTGGCGGCGGCAGGCGCTTTGCGGCGCCCTCCTCGGCGGGCCCCGACCGCCGGCAGGCGCCGGCGGTGGGCAGCCGGCAGGGTGTGCAGCTGGGCAAGCGGGGGCGGCTCGAATACGACACCCCAGACCTGCCTGGCCAAGAGGAGCGGCAGCAGTGGCTGGAGGCACAGCGTGCAGCATTTGACGCCGTGGCGGTTGCAGCAGACGCGGCGGCGGCGGCAGCGCCGCCCGACGCCTGCAGCAGTGCTGGCCCTGCAAGGGGCGAGGGCGTCGACGCCGGCGGCGCCAGCGCCAGCGAGGGCAGCAGCGGGCGGGCGACGCGCAGCAGGCACAGCGCGCAGCACGCCGCCATCTTTGTGCTGGTCTACGGCCTGCTGGACGAGGGAGACGACCGGCGGTGCGTGGGCGGGGCGGGCCACTTGTACTGGGCGGAGCAGAGGCGCAGACGGGGCAGTAGACCACCCGCAAGGTGTCCCACCGAACGCAGCACTCTGTGCAGGCTGACCTGTGCCGCGCTCTCTGTCCCCCCCCCTTGTGCCCCTTCCTCTCCCGCCCCTCCCCCCTGCAGCTCCTTCGACGACGCCCAGGACCACCTCACCGGTTCAACGACCTGCCGCCTGCGCCGCGCCTCCCTCCCACTCCCTCTCCACCCAGGCCTTGTGCCCCTTCCTCCCCCCCCCCCCCCCTGCAGCTCCTTCAACGAGGCCTACCTCCCCTGGCTCAACGATCTGCCGCGGGCGCGCCTGGAATCCGAGTTTGCCACCCTTCACAGCTACCTGCGCCTGCTGGGGGGGGGCATGCCCCTGCAGACGGTGCGCGCCCAGATGACCGCCTACCTGCGTGCCGTCATCGCAAAGGCGGCGCGCTGACGCAGCGGGCGCAGCACGGCAGTCGTGGCCCTACAGGCCGGGTCTGCTGGCCCGCTGCCTCTGCTGGGAGTGCTCCACCCCAGGCTCCTCCTGGGTGCCAGCTCCAGCCCTCCTGTGGGCCCCTGCCTGGCAGCCCGGCCCGCCTCACAAGTCGCCTGGGCCCCCTTTTCGTGTGCTCTCCTGTCGGGGCGCCGCCGCCTGTCGGCCGCCGCTTGCAAGCCACAGGGCCAGCCCGCTGCCAGCAGCGCACTTCTCTCCAGTCCCCTGTCTCTCAGGCCCCCGCCCCCCCCCCCCCCCCCAACACACACACACACACACCACCCCCACCACCCCGTGTATCCATTGTACCTAGATCTGCCCTGCCTTGCCCTTGCTACACGTCAGCAGTGAGGTTGCTCCCTTTGCGCTCCCAGCCCAGCTGAGCACCGCCTGCACCACCGACCCGCTGCTGGACCCGCGTGCAGCAGCAGCGCCCGCCGTCCCTGCCCCCGGCATGCACGCACGGATCCGCGGGCCTCGCACCACCACGTACTATCTTTCCTGACGACTATACCTGGCCCTGGACTCACGTTGCAATGTGTCAATACGTCAGTCACATGAGAGGGGCGGTCAGAGGTGCAAGTGGGCTGAGGGGGACCATCAGCGGCGGCGTGCAGGGTGCTGGGTCGGTGCGTTAGCTGCCATCACCAGCACCGCCGCCGAGGAGCGGCCACAGCCAGCCTGCTGGCCAGATGTCTGTCAAGTTGGCTGCTGCCACGTCGACCCGCTGCGTGACCATGTTTTGAACGTGCGCCAGCCAGGCACACCTGCACGTTGCGGGGGGAAGGGGGCGGCACGCGGGATGGGGCAGCGGGGTGGGGGTTGGTCGCAATGTACCTACATACGGCACGCGCACTGAATGAATGAATGACAGTACGTACTGGGTGTCTGTTCCACAGCTAGCAGCAGCCTGCCCTTGTAAATTGGGCGCAACCACAGCGCACCCGGGGTGGACCCAGTCGCAGGCCTGCCGCTGGGCGCACGCCGAGCGCAGGTCGCCGTCGGGCGAGGCGTCGTTGCCGGGTGTGAGCACGGTGTCGGCGCCGACGCAGGCGCTGGTCACATGCACGTCCACAGGCAGCGTGGCTGCAGGGTCCACCAGCGACTTGGGCTGGGGGCGGTACTTGGCGGAGCCGTACCGCAGCAGCGGGTGCCGCCCCGGCGTGCGCCACAGCTGGGGTTCGTCGACGGCGCCGCTCGCCGCTGCGGCGGGAGGAAAGATGTCGCGGCGCGCCAGGAAGCGGCACTCGGTGCGCAGCTGCGCCAGGCAGCCCGTGCCGGGGCGCAGCAGGTCGGGCAGCGTGGCCCCCACAGTGGTGGGCACTAAGTACTCGTCTGCAGGCACACGAGTGGCACAGAGCTGTAGCGTTTCGTCTTGAACGCCACAGTGGGGGTGCCACAGTGCCGGAGCGGGGGTGGTGCGCAGGGGGCGAGAGGGCGACGCCCGATAAAAGGCGTCGGCCGGGGCGGAAGCGACGGTTTTTGCAGCTGCAAGGCAACAGGGGCGTGCCTTGTGCGCTGCTGCTGCCGCAGCAGCTTGCGTGGGAATCAGAAGCAGTGCCAGACCCGCCCTGGGCAGGCCCCTGCCTGCAGGCGCACCCGGACCACCCACCCGGGTCTTGCACCAGCACTAGGACGCCCTCTCCCCACAGCGACAGCGTGGCGTGCGCCTCCACAACCTGCAAGTGGTGGCGGGGAGGGCGCAACAGGGGGGAGGGTGCAACGAGGGGGGGGGGGGCAAACAAGTCGGTACAACCTGGCACAAGTGAGCCAGCGCCGACAGCACTCCGCCGACAGCTGCTGCTGCTGCAGCTGCTGCTGCCGCCGCTGCAGCGCTTTTGCCGAGCGCACAGGGGTGGGCCACGCAGGCAGGTCAAACACGTCTCTCCCCCCGCACACTCGGTCCGCACCCCATGTGCAGCACAGCACAGGCACAGCGCAACGCAGCGCAGCGCACCTGCAGGTCGTAATCGATCCAGCCGTCGTACCCAGCAAACCCCTCCCACAGAACCAGGGCCACGCGGCCCGAGGCGGTGAGCTCGCGGACCAGGGGCTGCGCCGCCAGCGCCGCCGCCCAATGCGGCTGCACGTACATGAGCAGCCCTGCCACCCCGAGCGGCACATGGTACTCCCAGCTGCGCGCCAGCAGCAGCGCCACGTGGTCGATGGCTAGGGTGCGCAGGTACGGCATGGCCTGGTACAGCGGAGGCGCGCTGGCGCTGGCGCTGGCGCCGCCGCCGACGGGCCGCCCTGGCGGCGCCGCCAGCGCTGCAGCGAGCTGCGGCGCCAGTGTCAGCCAGCGTGGCCAGCCGTCCACTCCTATTTCCAGGTCCAACGGAGGGTCGGGGCCTGTGGCAAGGGAGGGATGCAGAGCTCTTGGGTGGTATGGTGGTGGTGGTGGTGGTGGTGGTGCGTGTGGGGGGCAGCATGGGCTGGCAAGCCGGCCGTTGAGCGGCGGTGCGGCAGGCGGGCAGGCAGGCAGGCAGGCGGGCAGGGTCCCAAATGGGCGCCAACCACCCCAGTGGCCCACCGCCCGTGGCGCAAAACCCTCCTGTTCCAACAAGAACCTGTTTGCTTGGGGGGGTAACACCACCACAGCGCGACCTGGCGCCCTCAAGCTGTGGAGCCCCGACCGGCAGCTGCCCCCACTGCTGGGGGGCCGAGTTGAGCTTGTCGTCAGGCAGGCAGGCAGCCTGGGCTTGCTCCCAGTCTGCAGTCTGCCCTGCAGGCCACCCGTAAACGGCCAGACACCACTGCAGCAGGTACACTCACCCAGGTCGAGGCTGACGTGGCCCAGGTCGAAGGCCGACTGAGGGGAGGGCCAGCTGCTGTACAGCTTCCGGCGCTCCTCCACCAAGCTGCACGAGGGGGGGGAAGGAGGGTGGCAACGCACGTGCTGTGTCACGCCTGTGTGAAGCCAGGGGCAGGGGGGCCTGGCTGAGACGCGGAGCCGCTGGCACCCCGTCAAGAGCTGCACACAGGGTCGCGATGCAAGGCAGGTGGGCAGGGTGAGCGCCCACCGGCCCCTGCCCTGCTGCCGGCTGCTTTCCCCCAGCCTAGAACTCTTCAACCAGCCGGGAGGCGGCAGACCCGCCTGTCAGCAGATCAGTCTGCACCTGTATGCCCCCGCCTGGGAGGCACTCACCACTCCTGGTAGTCGAACCCTGGTTCCCTCACGCGGTACTCGCACTCCTTCAGCAGGAACTCCAAAGGGACGCGCCGCCGCCACGCGCCGCCGCCGCCGCCGCCGCCGCTGGCGGCGCTGCTGCCAGAGCCGCGCAGCATCAGCCGCAGGGTGCGCCCCACCTCCGGCGGGTTGTGGAAGAGGTAAGGGGCGCGCCAGCCTGGCGGCCGGTTGATGAACTCGAAAGCAACAAACCCTCTGAGACGGAGGTGGTGGGCGGGGCAGGGGCCGTCGCCGCCGGAGCGCGGCTGCGGCCAGCGCAGCGCTTTCAGGTAGATGTGCAGCACGCCCGGCACGCTGCCGTTGCCGCCGCCGGCGGCGGGCAGCTGGCACGGCAGTGAGTAGCGCTGTACAGATCCAAACGCAGTCGGCAGTACGGTTCCAGTCGCAGTCGGCATGACAGGCGCGGGAGGCTCCGTGGCTGCTTTGACGGCAGCGCTGGGGACGAGGGTCCGGAGCAGCGGGACGGTGACGCCTCGGTGCACCGCCGGCAGTGCCGCCGCCAGCAGGCAGGCTGCAAAGAGCAGCAGCAGCAGCGCAGGCGTTGGCCTGCTGAAGGGGACAGTAGAGACGGCAGTCAGGGGCATGGCAGTGCAGGGGGATGGCATCAGGGGGATGGCAAACCAGCCCAGGGTTTGTTGGGATCGCCAGGTGGTGAGCGGCCACGACGGTTTTGAACAAACTGCAGGGCGACAGACGCGACGGCGCACGGCGCGCGCTGCGTACAACGCGCCTACCTGCTGCTCTTGCCATCCAGCATCTTCTGTGAGCCAACAGAAACGACCGCCGGCCACAGGCGTGCGGCACAGGCCGGGAAAGGCCGGGAAAACGTGGGCGTCACGTTGCCGGCCCTCGCAGCGGCCGCGCTAGTCCTACATGCACGTAGGGAAGCGAGACGGGCGCAAAGCAGGCCGTGGTGGGGCGAGCTTCTTTCCAAAGTGCGCTCCGCTGGCGCTCCCCGTTGCGTTGGCTCAGCTAGGGGCCACCGGAGCACGCATGCTGCGCCTTGCATGAGGTCCCCAAGGGCAGCCTTGCCAAGCCGAAGTGCGCACTTCCCGGGCACTTCCGAATTCACCCCGCCCGCTCTCCGATCGCTCTCAACAGCTTTCGCAAGTCCTCTGGGGCATGCTAGAGCCGGCGGCAGACCCGCCAGACCCCCGAGCGAGCCTGCAGATTGTCGCGCAGCGCAGCCAGGCAACGGCAGCAGCTGAGGCCGCAGCAGGCGAATGTGAGCAATCCCAGGAGGCAGCTGTAGGCGCTGCTGCGGTCAATGGCGAGGACCGGAGTAGCAGCGGCGAGGAGGGGGAGCAGCCAGCCCGCAAGAAGCGGCGCCAGGCCTTCGATTGGGCTCCAGTCGAACCAATCTTGCAGCAGTTTTGCGAAGAGCGTAGCGGGGGCTTACTGAGGGGCAGCGGCGGCGCGCCGGCGGCTCTTGGCCGGCTCCGCGACCTGGTAGCTGCAGCTAACGAGCAGCGGCAACAGCAAGGCAAGTCTCAGCTGTCAGTTAAAGACCTGGATGTGGCAGCCTTCAAGAGGAAGTACCAGCAAGCAGCCAAGGAATTCCGCGCGCGGAGCGCTACGGGCGCGGGCGGCACGAGCGTCCTTGCCTGCGGCGGCAGCGGCAGTGCTGCGAGCCTGCAGCAGCAGCAGCCACATGAGCAGCAGCAGCAGCAGCAGCAGCAGCAGCAGTCATCAGCCATGGCAGTGTCTGCCTCGCAGTCGGGCACGCGCGGTGTCGAGCGGGGGCCGGCGCCGTCGGCGGTGAATGCCGCCACAGAGCCGCCCGGCGTAGAAGTTGGGTTATGGTTGAAGGAGCGTCTGAAGGCAGAGAAGGCAGCGTGTGCCAGTTTGAAGAACACAGCCGGCAAGGTGTGGAACGCAAACAAGGCAACCCAGATTTTCTGGGTGGCGCAGCTCTCCGACGGCAGGATGATTGGCGACTCAAGGTGAGGACCGGGGGCAGGGATACAAGGGAGCGCTCCGGCTGGGGACGCAGCAATGCAATGCAAGTGCAGCTTGCTGTGCCCACCACCTCTCATCACGTTCTAGCGGACAGGCGGCAGTGCAATGGCGTGTCTTGAACAACGTGCCCACCACTTCTCTTCACACTGAGTCGCGGCCTCTCCCTGCCCTGGCCCAGGGGGCGTACGTGGGGGCATCCCAAGGCGTTCGAGCACCTGATGGATGCTGTGACGGTCAAAGACCAGGTGAGGGAGCGCTGCTGGAGGGTTGCTGCGCTCGACGGACGACGCTCAGCGCATGTGTGCGACACCTGCCCTGCTGCGCCCAGCCCACCACACACCCGTGTCGCACTGCCTCGCCGCCGCCGGCGGCGGGTTGCAGGGGCACGTCGCCGACGCTGCTGCCAGTGCTGCAGCAGGCCAGACCTGGCTGTGCCCACCTTGTGCTGCGCTTGCCCAGCTTGCCTGCGTGGTGCCGCCTCCCACCCTGCTACGCGCACACACCAACACCACCCGCCGCCACCCGTCAATGGCACCTCTGCAGTGGCTCAAGGGTGAGGGCGCGGCGGCGCTTGCGGCAGCGCCGCCGCCTGCGCCTCGCCCAAAGAGGGCCCCCGACCCCAAGACCCAGGCCTTCTTGGTGTTCCTGAACGACAGCGACAACAACGCGCGGTGGGATGCGGCGAGGATTGCGAGCAACCGGCGGGACCGCTCGCAGCACGCGGCGGTTGAGTGGCATAACCTGAGTGCCGAGGGCAAGAAGCCCTACACGGACAAGGCGGTGGAGAAGGCCCGGCAGAGCTCAGCAGCTGCAGGTGGGACCCAAGGTGGAAGGATGGGTGGTTCCATTGCAGCCACGTGGGTGAGGCACGTGCAGGCGCGCAGGCGAGGGAATGGGGGTGGGGTGGTGGTGGCGGTGTGTGGTGGGTGGGTGGGGGTGGGGGTCGGGGTCCCTGCATGCATGCTCGCGCAAGAGACAACAGGGGAGGCAGCACAGGGCTGGCACACAGGTTTGCGCATATGGTGTGGCCCAGAAAGATTCCTGTGCTTTTGCTTTTACCTGTGCATCCCATTGTGTGTTCCCCCCGTCTGCTGGTTGCAGACTCCTCTTTGACCACTGGCGGGGATCTGTCGGGCGGTGGCAGAGAGCTGGCACCAGCAGAGGTTACGTCGCCGCACCGGCCGCTGCTGCCACCGCGCCCTCCTCGTGTGCCGCTTGCAGCGCCTACTGTTGCAGCCCAACCGCTAGCATCTGCCGCTGGCTTGCAGACAGCGGCAGTGCCACCGCTGGCTCCGCCTTCTCAAGCAACCGCCGACGAGCTTGCTCTCTTCAGCATGCTGGGTGAGTGATGAGGGTTGAGGGCAGCGGGGGGGCATTGGCATGCCATGGCTGCACTCCAATCCGCAGTCTGATGGGCAAGCCGACTTCACAGCTGTGTTCAGCACCCCTCAAATGGGCGGGGCACAGGTTTTGGGCCGATTTGGGTGGGTTTGAAAAAATGGGGTGCCGGCCCGGGAGGGCTTTCGGGGGGGCGAAACACCCGCCCGGCTGGGACCCCATTTTTGCAATCTCTACCAAACCTTCTCAAAACTTGCACCCCACCACTTTGACGGGTGCTGAACACAGCTGTGAGGTCAGCTGGACCAAAATCAGGGTGGGGCATGGGTGGTCAGCACACCTGTGCACCGCCACGTGCGCGCGCGCCGGGCAGGGCAGGTGCTCAGCAGCACCTGTGCACCCTGATTTTAGACCTGCAGACTTCATAGCTGTGTTCAGCACCCCTCAAATGGGCGGGGCGCAAGTTTTGGGCTGATTTGGATGGGGTTGAAAAATGGGGTGCCGGCCCGGGAGGGCTTTCGAGGGGGGCAAAACACCCGCCCGGTTGGGACCCCATTTTTGCAATCTCTACCAAACCTTCTCAAAACTTGCACCCCACCACTTTGAGGAATGCTGAACACAGCTGTGAGGTCAGCTGGACCAAAATCACGGCGGGGCATGGGTGGTCAGCACACCTGTGCACCGCCACGTGCGCGCGCGCCGGGCAGGCAGGCGCTCAGCAACACCTGCCACCCTGATTTCACTCTGGCCCCCCACCCCACCCACCCACGTCAGGTCAACTCGATGGAGGGCACGGCGCCATGCCGCCGCGTGCAGCGCCGCCAACATCTGGGCAGCAGCAACAGCACGGCAGTGGGAGTTGCAGCCCTCGGCGGGCAGCTCCTTTGTACCCTCTCCATGGCGATGAAGCCGCCACCCTGCGGCCCTATCTGCCAGCAGAGGCGCTCATCCCTGCGGCCCATGCAAGCTCCGCTCATGCAGCGCAAGCAGCAACAGCGATGCGTGACAGCTCGAGGGCCCAAGCGCTGCACAAGTTGTTGTGCCAAATGCGCAGCGGCGTCGCAGACGGCAAGCTGTTGTTGCCGCTGCAACGGCCAGCGGCGGCGCTGCAAGCGCAGCCAGCACTAGCTGACTGGAAAGCGGCGACAATCCAAGCCCTCGTGGTATGGCTGAGCCAGCACGCACCCAGCGCGGCGCCCCTTGGCGGCAGGCCCAGCGCCGAAGCTGTGCACGACGCGGTCGCCCGTGTCCTCGCTAACGCGTCCGCTCGCAGTGAGATGCTCGAGGAGGTGAAGCACCTGTGGCTTACCTGCTTGCATGCTGCTGCCGGCGTGCCCTTCGTGCCGCCGCCGCTGCCGCTGCCACTGCCGCAGGGCGACGCCAGCCACATGCCCTCCCAAACCTTCCCCGGCGGCGCTGGCGACAGCTTCGGCTCTCTCGCGCTGGCCAGCAGCGCTGCCGCCGGCGTGCCCTTCGTGCCGCTGCCGCTGCCGCTGCCACTGCCGCAGGGCGCCGCCAGCCATATGCCCTCCCAAACCTTCCCCGGCGGCGCTGGCGACAGCTTCGGCTCTGTCGTGCTGGCCAGCAGCGCTGCCGCCGGCGTGCCCTTCGTGCCGCCGCCGCTGCCGCTGCCACTGCCGCAGGGCGACGCCAGCCACATGCCCTCCCAAACCTTCCCCGGCGGCGCTGGCGACAGCTTCGGCTCTCTCGCGCTGGCCAGCAGCGCTGCCGCCGGCGTGCCCTTCGTGCCGCTGCCGCTGCCGCTGCCACTGCCGCAGGGCGCCGCCAGCCATATGCCCTCCCAAACCTTCCCCGGCGGCGCTGGCGACAGCTTCGGCTCTGTCGTGCTGGTCAGCAGCGCTGCCGCCGGCGTGCCCTTCGTGCCGCCGCCGCTGCCGCTGCCACTGCCGCAGGGCGACGCCAGCCACATGCCCTCCCAAACCTTCCCCGGCGGCGCTGGCGACAGCTTCGGCTCTCTCGCGCTGGCCAGCAGCACTGCCGCCGGCGTGCCCTTCGTGCCGCCGCCGCTGCCGCTGCCACTGCCGCAGGGCGCCGCCGGCCAGGCACCCTTTTAATCCCTCCGTGGCATTCCCGTAACAGCCTGGCCCCATTTGCGGTACTTCACTTACCCAAAGCTGGTCCTTTCTGCTCGCTTTTTGTTGCTTTCTCTGCCCATAGCTAGAACAACATATGTCTGTAAGCGCATGCCGGCCTATCTTGGGGCAGCAGCAAAAGCTGGGGCAAACGGCAGGACATGGCATGAGGCGGGCACAACCGTGCAGCACATACCAGATGCAGGCGCTCTCCTCCTTGGCTCTCTTATGTTGCTTGCTGGCGGTAGTTGGTGCTTATAAGGGCACAGAGTGCCACCCACCCCACGTGGGGGAGCTGATCAGCGCACAAATGCAAGCGGGAGCGGTGCAAGCAGGAAAGCAACAGGGACATGCCGTGACCCGCAGTCTGTGCCTGCTGCACGCCGCTGCCGTTCTGTCGCTAGGCGTTGCCGCACCGCCGCAGGGGTAGTCAGCCGCAGACAACCCATCCCGCCTTCACAAAGGCATCCAGCGCCTGCTGCTGCAGGTGAAAAATGCGGGCCTGCCAAGCGCGCAGCATGTGCGCCCGACCGGCGGCGCAGCCGAGCTGCGGGTTGACAGCCTGCAGCGCCGCCGACAGTTGCTGCTGCTGCCACTCAAAGTACTGCAACGTGTTGACAGCGTCCTGGGGCAGGAACCGCAGCTCCTCTTGGCAGCGCTGCAGCTCCTGAGCTGCGCAGTACACCTTGTAGCGGAGGTGCTGCTCTGTCATGCCGTGCGCTGGCGATGCCACCGTCCACGGCAACACATTGCTGAATACATCTGCCTCGTCCCACTGCGGCGGTTCGAAGCCGGGCGGCTGGCCGAAGCGCTGCCAGGACTCCCACACCGCCATCAGCTCCCGTATGGTTTTGACGCGGTACTGCACTCTGCTGCGGATGAGGGCTGAGGTGTGCCCTGAGTGCGCCTCAGCGCTGCGGTCTGCCTGCAGCGCAGCCAGGAAGGCGACGTGGCGCTCCACGCGCGTCTCCGCATTGCGCAGCATGGTGTCGCGCAGGCCAGCGGCTGCCTCCTGCACATGGAAAGGAATGAGGGTGGAGGTCGGGCTTGGGTGAGGAGGGAGTTGCCTTTGCTTGCGGGCCCCGGCTTGCTACCTGCCACGGGACCCTTGATGCATGTGCACGCTGCCGCGGAGTGGCCTTTGCTTGCGGGCCCCTGGCTGCTGCCTGCTGCAGGCCGCGCTGCGTGCGCACGCCCCCGTACTTGCTGCTGGCTGCTGCCCCACCCTGCTCTCCGCCATCACCCTAGCCCCCCGTCCTGACCTGGTATTCTGCGCTGTCTGGAGACCAGTCGAGGCCCTCGCCAATGCCTAGCTGGTGCCGCAGCGGTCGCAGCTGCCGCTCCAGCTTGTTCATGAAGCTTGGGTCGTTGACTTGCGCCGCCAGCGAGCGGCCAGCGTTAGAGTCCAGGCTTGCGATGGCAATGCCGCCTTGCGACGTCAGGCGCTCGTGCATCACCTTGATGGACAGCTTCTGAACGTACTGCTGTGCGGTGGTCAGCTTTGTGGCGGCTGCAAAACAGGATAGGAAGAGAGGGTGAGGGGCAAAGTTTTGCATGCGGGATGGGAGTGTTGGCTGGTGCAGCATGCAGCATTCATGATTGGGACACGTTGCATGCGCAACTGCCCTGCTAACACCTTGCGCTGTGCAGGTAGGCAACAACGATTAGGTGACTGCCAGCCGCGTGCCTGACTCAGGAAGCGCAAACGCCCCAGACGGGTCGATGTTGAAGCCAGCCGCTGCCGCCTCGGCCTGCAGCGCTTCCAGGTCTGCATGCAGCTGCGCCTCATGCCGCTTGGTGATGCGTTGCGTCTGCACCAGCAGGTCAAAGCAGCGCTCCCACTTGGACATGGCGGTGGCATGCAGCGCCAGCTCCAGCGTGACCACGCGGTGGGGCAGGGCCTCGTACCGGGTGATGCGCTGCAAGGGCTTTGCGACACAGGCCTGGAGAGTGCAGAGAGGAAGCAGGCATAGTCAGGAGCACGGGTGGATGCACGGAGCAAGCAAGCAACAAGCTGCGAAGAGGCACTGCCAGCCCCACATTGCCCAACACCCCGCTGCCGCCCCACCCCCTGCCTCCCTCTCCTCTCCTCCCCCTCGTCCCCCCACCACCCCACACCCCACCCCTGCCCCCACCCCCCATGCTCACCCACAACTGCTCAATGCCCTCGCCAAACGCGCGGCCAAGTCCGTTGCCAAACATGGCATTGAACTGCAGCTGGCAGTCCAGGTTGTGGCCCACCTTGGCGTGCAGCCAGCCAATGAAGCACCGCAGGCGCGACGCCCAGGTCGGCATGCGGCGCTGCATGTTGCTTGGAGAACTGGCACCCGATGTCCAGCAACAGCACCTCCAGCTCGGGCACGTGGTGCAGCGCGAGCGCCACCATGGCCTTGTACTGCGAAAAGTTCTCGTGTGCCGGGCTGGACATGAACAGCTGGCGGATGGGAACGCCGTGAGAGCACACAGCCCCGCACACATTGCGCTCGTCGAGCTGCACGCCGCTGCGCTTGGCGGTCTCACGGGCGCAGGTGAGCTGTGCATCGCACGATGCCGCCTCCCCCTCGTCTGCAGCAAGGCAGGGGCAGCGTGCCCGGTAAGAGGCATCGCTTTAGAACATGGGTGCGGTGGGGCAAGGCTTGGCATCACGTGCACGCTTGGAAGGCCTTCCTGCCCCGGCCCTCCTGCCCTCGCCCAACCCCTCACGCCCAGGCCGCAGCCGCCTCTTGCCCTCCCACCTGGCTCATCGCTGCCGGCTCGCGAGATTTGCAGCTTTTCAGCCATCTGCCGCATACGCCCCATGTAGGCGCTCAGCTCAGGGTCTAGCTTGCCGCGTTCGTGCGCTGCGGTAATGGCGCGGCCGCACTCTGCCAAGTGGGTGAGCTTGGCGTTGGAGTCTGCGTTGAAGGCCAGTGGGCGTTGTGCTCGCTCCACTCCCGGTGCAGGGCGCCATTGTGGCAGCGGCACATTGAGGGGCAGCTGCGGGAGGGGAAAGGGAGGGGGTTCCTTCGCATGCGCATCACCAGGCGGCATACCAGTGCACAACGTTGCACAACAAGCGATGGAACCATGTGCGCAGGTGGTGGGCATGCGGCGGAGCGGCACGCAACATGCAGGGGCTTGCGGTGGCGTGCGCATGCAGAGTGTCTCGCGGCAGGCAGCAGGCGAGGGGCCTGTGGCAGCGTGCGCACGCAGCGTGCCCTGCCCGGGCAGCAGGGGCCTGCGGCGGCGCGCGCACGCGGCATGGCCCGCAGAGGCAGCAAGCGGGGGCAGGGCAGGACAATGGGGCGAGAGACCACCAGGGAGAGTGACGAGGGCCAACCACGCATCTCACCTCGGCGAGCAGGCAGTGGCCATGTTGTGTGTTGGAGGGGGCCGTGACGCCAACATCCAGGGCACCCGACACCTGCTGCGAGCCAGCGGCGTCTGCTTGTGCTGCAGCGGCCGCCCCGCCCGCCTGTGCGCCTGCAAGCACGCTGCCGGCTGCAATGGAGGGCGCTGGCCATGCCCCAGCCGCCGCTTCCGCTGCAGGGAGCGAGGCAGCCACACAGCTCAATGCATTCGCAGCGCCTGCTGCTGCGCCTGCTGCTGCGCCTGCTGCTGCGCCGGCTATTGCGCCTGTGGCGCCTGCTGCTGCGTCGGCTGCTGCGCCTGCTGCTGCGCCTGCTGCTGGCAGCTGCGCACGCTCCCGCAGCAGGTGGCCTGAGCACGCCGCGCACTCCCCAAAAATGCTGGAGCCGAAGATGTTGGCACCGCTGGTCTGCGGCAGGCTCGCTTTGTGCTGCTGGAGGCGGCCGCACCGCATGGCTGGCCCAAACGTCTTGGGCTCGATGGGCAACGTGCGGCGCGGCTCAGCCTGGCATGCCTCTGCCTCTGCTGCAACTTCCTCCAGCACTGCTGCAAAGGAGTGCGTCGCCACGCTCTTCTTCACGAGCAGGCCGTGGAAGCGCACCACCCAGCCGTCATACCAGTTGCTGGCGGCTACGGGGGTTTGCACATAGCAGCTGACCAGGATGGGAGGCAGGTCAAACTCCGCGCCGCATGGCGTGCACCTGCAGTAAGATAGAAATGGAGGCGAGCATGGAGGTAGTGGGCCAAGCGTGGGCAGCAAGGCAAGCAGGCGCTTGAGCGGGTGCCCAAGCAGCGGACACCTGTTCCTGTTGCAAGCGACCCTTGTTCTCCCGCCCTTGCTGGCCACTCACTTGAGTGTGGGGATGGATATGGCACCCGTGCCTATCAGGGTCACCAGCAACACCCGCCGCCAGCTGTGCACGGCCAGGCAGCACGCCGAGCCAGCCGAGGCAGTGCAGCCCACGTGCACGGGCGCTCGCACGAGTTCCTCTGCTGCAGCGCGCACACGCTGCTGCACGGTGCCTACATGCTGCTCCAGGTCCTGTCGAAGGCTGGCTGCACACAGCGGCGCAAACCGCATCCCCCACTGCAGCTGTTCTGCATTGTGCTGTCGCATGCGCTGCTCAAACTGCAGCTGCCGGTCCTCGTGCGCCGACGACGCTCCGGCATGCCGTTGCTGCGTGCCTGCGGCTGACTGGCAGGCAGAGGGCCCTGCACCGCCCTCCAGCTCTGCATCTGGCGCTTCATAGGAGTAGCCCTCGTCATCATCCAGCACTGACTGCAAGCGCTGCGCAGCCCTCCGCCGCTGCAGCCCGACCGCTCGCTTTGCCGCATCCGCTGCTTTCTGAGCCGCAAACAGCCGCGCCCGCTCCTCATACTCGGCAAACGCTGCTACTGCCTCATCTAGCTCCTGCTGGTCAGGGCAATGCCTCGCCCTTCTCGTGCGGCCTGAGTAAGGGGTAAGAGCAAAGCCTCAGCCCAGCCGCCAGCGGCAAGCAGCGGCAGCGCTGGGGTGTTCGCTGCGCGGCCTACCAGGCCTCCCATCCCACATGCTTACCTCCCATATTGCTACGGCTGCGGCCTCAGCTGCTGCCGTTGCCTGGCTGCGCGACAATCTGCAGGCTCGCTCGGGGGTCTGGCGGGTCTGCCGCCGGCTCTAGCATGCCCCAGAGGGCTTGCGAAATCTGTTGAGAGCGATCGGAGAGCGGGCGGGGTGAACTCGGAAGTGCCCGGGAAGTGCGCACTTCGGCTTGGCAAGGCTGCCCTTGGGGACCTCATGCAAGGCGCAGCATGCGTGCTCCGGTGGCCCCTAGCTGGTTGGCTGGTCACTCCTTAATTCCTGGTGCAGGCCCCGCGGGACTGCTTGCCAGGTGATGCACGAGGTCCAGCACCCATAACACTCTCCAAGGTCGTGCAGGGGACGGCAGGCATGGGTTGCACCCACTGCTAAGAATCTCCGCCCGAATGGACCGCACCACACATGTGCTGCTCAGGGAGACGGGGGCAGGCGAAGGCCAGGCATGGGAGCCGCAGTGCAGTTGGCCAGGGGGCACAGGAGGAGGGAGGTGATGGATGGTTAAGATGATCCGTAAAGAAGATGCAAGCAGAGGAGGGGAGGAATGCGGTGGCATACGGTGTGTGCAGGGTGGTGGAGGGTAACAGAGCGTGATGGGCGGGAGGGCCACTCCAGCAGGGGCCAGGGTCAGGCGTTGTCTTGGAAGGGAGTGTACAAACAGAGGAAGAACGTAAAGAGAGAACGAGGTGCGGGAGGCATCAGCAGCGCCAGGAGGCAGAGCGCTCGTCAGAGGCCGCCGCTGCGGCGCCGGCTGCTGCTACCGCTGCGCCTCACATTGCAACAGCTGCCGCTTGGCCACTGCCGCTGCATCTCACTCCTGCCGCTGCTCGTGCTCCTGGTCTGAGGAGGTGTGCTGCTGCTGCTGTGGAGGCGTCTGTTTTGGCGTGGCCGGTGCACCCTCTGCACCGCCCCCAACGCTGTCGCCACCGCCTTGCTGATGGCCTTGCTGCTGCTGCTGAAGGCCCTGCTGCTGGCGCAGCTGGCCCTGCTGGGCGGCCTCACCCGCAGGCAGGTCTGCTGCTGCCGCTGCTCGGCCTGCCGCCCCCCGGCTGGCAGCGGTGGCAGCAGGTGCGGGGAGCAGGCCCCTCCCTCGTGATTGCTTATGAAGGAAATCCTCGTGCACCTGGTAACCCTGCTCAGCCAGCTCCATCTGCAAAGGGGATGGATGTGGAAGTGGTTGTGGGAGGCGTGGAAGGCAAGCTGCAAATGGACACCAGGGCGCAAGCCGCGCTGTCCTGTCCGACAGCATACCACACACGCCAGCTCACCATCGCCACCACACAACCCGCCCCCCACCGACCCACCTGCTCTATCCACCGCCCACACACGCTGCACATGTCCACCCGTGGTGGGGGCTGCTGCAGCGCCGCAGGCAGGTCGAGGTGCAGGGCTGGCTGAGCTACTAGGACAGGCTGGCGCCGCGCCTCTGCTGCAGCGAGCTCCACCTTTATCTGCGGTGAGGCGGGGAAGGGAGTGCCCTGGTGATGATGAGGGGATGAGGCCGGGCCGTGGAAGGGGAAAAGGGAGGGAGCAAGACGAGTGAAGGCGGGCGGGCGGGCAGGAGCAGGCGGGCAGCCCCGGCCAGCACCCTCTCCACCGCCCATGGCCACCTGCTCGATGTGCTGGCAGTAGTAGGCATGCCGAGCACGGTACGATGCAGCCATGCGCGCCCACACCCATCGCGCAGCAGCGCAGCACTCGCGGGCGCTGGGGTGCTCGAAGCTGGCAGCACTGCGGGCAAGCATGCCCGCCTTGGCCTGCAAGGCAGGGATACGCAGGCAGCGTTCAGGCATGAAGCTCGTCAATGCAGCTCAGCGGAGTGCAAGCCCGCTGCTTCTGGTGGGGAGAGCGCACTGCGCCCACCCTGCAACGCCAACCCTCCGCCTGCAACACCGAGCCGCCGCCAACCCGACGACGACAGGCCCGCACCTGGCGGTTCTTCAGCTGGCGCCTGCGGTAATCTACACGCAGCGCGTGCACCAGCTCCTCATCTCTCTGCCCTGGCGGCTTGCGGCGCTCTTTGTCGAGCAGGCCGCCAACACGGAGTTCCTCCAGGTAGGATTCGTGCGTGCCGGGCGCAGGGGCCGGCTTCAGGCTTGAAAACAGCCCAGCCAGCCACTTAAGCCACGTCGTGGAGCCCGCCATTGCGCTTTGTCGAAGTTGTGGCGAGGTGCACAGAGCGAGGTGCACAGAGCGGTTTGCGGCACACGGAACTACAGCGTTGATATACCAGTAGCAAAGGAAACAACCTCCGCACAATCCCCTTTCGAATGTGGAGTGGGAGGCGTCAGCGCAGCGGCGGCGCAGCGCGACCATGCGACACCTCTACCTGCTCCACCTCTGCGTCACTTCAGAGCCTCTCCCCTCGTGCGCCCCTCTGTGTAGTAAGCATTGAAGCATTTGGGGACATGAAAGTGTGCATCCAAGCGGTCACTGCACCAACCAGCAACAGCCCAGCGGGCACCTGTCGGGTGCTGCCCAAGACCCAGCCACCCGCCACGCCCTTTGAAGGCATGCAGATCAAGCAGGCAGGCCATTGGCCGAGTGTGAACGTTTCTGCGCCTGCGATGACAGCACCGCAGGCACTGCCCCTGCTTGGCGGCCAACCACCCGCAGACACGCAGACACGCACACGCCTCTGCTCCTGGTTGCGCGCCCAAATGGTGTGGAGGAGCTGCAGGGAATCCAACAGTGGAGGCTCGTCGTGCACGAGTCACGTGCTGTCTCTCCTGCTGCCGCCGCAGCCGTCGAGTGGCCACAACCGGACTGCAGGCTGGGCAGGCGCAAGCGGCAGACGCAGCACAGCTTGCGAACTCTCCCTGGCTGGCTCATTTGTTCGTTACAGGCGCCTGCAGGCCGTGATGACATACATGCAGGGCGCAGGACAGCGCTCAAAAGGGAGTCGCGGTGAAGCGGCGCCGGGGAGGCCACCAGCGGCAGGCGGCGCCCCGCCTGCAGGCACGCGCCATGGCTGCGACGCATTGCGCCGCGTGGCAGCAGCGTGCGGCCGTGCCCCGCCGCGCCTGGCTGGCTGCCCCTCAGCCCCCGCGATTCTTGACGGCCACAAACACCACGCCCGCGGCTGTGCCCACAAGGATTGAAAGCAGGTTGGGCAGCGTCCAGGGGGCGTTGAAGGCCTGTGAAACGAAGGAAGGGGAGGGGGGGAGGTTGTGTGATGTTGGGCGCCTACGTAGCGTGGTGCGCCCCAGCGTGGCAACGGCCTCTCTCTTGTTCTCCTTCAGTGGACTCTCTGGTCTCTTCCCCCCAGCAACGAGGCACCACTCAATTCCCTGACCCTGCTCTTATTTATCACCTCACCAGCAGCCCGATCACCGCCAGAGGAATTTTGTTGAGGGATCCGACGAGGGAGTAGATGGAGGGGGTGGTGGAGGAGAGGAACCAGAGGGAGGTGAAGCTGCAGGGGAGGAAGGGGGGGGGGGGGGGGGGGTCCTGCTGCCGCCGCCGAAAACGGCGAAGTGTGCAGGCGGGGCTCATGCCCCACGGCAGCCCCTGCCTGCAGAGCTTTGCCACCAAAATCCCACCCGCACAGCAGCGGGGCACCCACCTGATAGCAAAGCCTATGAAGCCCGACAGCGCGGCGACCGCCAGGAACGTGGGGTTGTGCAGGTCAGGCTCCTGCCACACGTCCCGCACCTCGCCTGCGAGTGGTGGTTTTGAGAGTGCATGCCATGTGTTCAGCGCGTGCATGTTGTGCAACCGCTGCTGCATGAGGAGCCGGCAGGAGCGAGGCAGGGAGGCGTGCACGACGCGGGCGTGTGCCCCCGTCACCCCACAATCCCCTTCCACCCTCCCATCCCCCGCGCTTTCTGCTGTGTCGAATCTACCCAGGGACCCCAGCAATGGCAGCCTGGACGGCGGGGCATTCAGGGCCGATGGTGGCAGCAGTGGGAGGGAGGATGGGAGGGGAGGACAGGGAGGGGATGAGAGCGGTTGACCAAGCCTCGCTTACCCGTGAAGGCCATGATGAGGCCAATGAAGGGCAGGCTGAGCAGGTTGTTGTAAAACACCTGCAAGGCGGAAGAGGGGTGGGCGACGGAGGGGTGACGGCGGGGGGGAACACACACAGCGCAGCGCCGCACTTGCTCGCGGCTTGCCACGCCTCCACTGCACCCACCCTCCAATGCACACAGTGCACACAGGACGCACACGCTCACGCTGGCACTGACGCTCGCTCGCGTCCACCCCTTGCACCCACCATACTGAACTCCCCCAGCT